>CM060907.1:52263990-53510005 GCA_030737815.1 Allium fistulosum
TTTTACGTTAAAACGGGATCACCGTGGCTGGTCTTCGATTTACCTTCCCTAGAGAGCGGGGCACCATGGTACTATTCCACTTCAAATCCCTGCACCCACTTCTAAAAATCGAACGGTGTTGTTTCGGCTTTTCGGACGAATGTTGCACCTTGCACCGCGAATGTTGCACCCTGTGGATATCGATTCTTCGGACGGCCATAACTTTTGGATCGTTTAGAGTTACGGGAGCCATAACCAGTCAAAACTAAGGTCTCGGTGAGTTCTGCCGCTTTGACAGCTATAAGCCGTCAATGGATAGTTTCATACCCAAAAAAGTCTATCCGAACCTCAATCGGGTCACTGTAGTTTTTTGGCCTTCTTTTTTCCATCACGTGAATTTTTACGTTAAAACGGGATCACCGTGGCTGGTCTTCGATTTATCTTCCTAAGAGAGCGGTGCACCATGGTACTATTCCATTTCAAATCCCTACACCCACTTCTAAAAGTCGAACGGTGCTATTTCGGATTTTTGAACGAATGTTGCACCTTGCACCGTGAATGTTGCACACTGTGGATATCGATTCTTCGGACGGCCATAACTGTTGGCTCGTTTAGAGTTACGGGAGCCATAACCAGTCAAAACGAAGGTCTCGGTGAGTTCTACCGCTTTGACAGCTATAAGGCGTCAATGGATAGTTTCATATCCAAAAAAGTCTACCCGAACCTCAATCGGGTCTCTGAAGTTTTTTGGCCTTCTTTTTTCCATCACGTGAATTTTTACGTTGAAACGGGATCACCGTGGCTGGTCTTCGATTTACCTTATCTAGAGAGCGGGGCACCATGGTACTGTTCCATTTCAAATCCCTGCACCCACTTCTAAATGTCGAACGGTGCTTTTTCGGCTTTTTGGACGAATGTTACACCCTGCACCGCGAATGTTGCACCCTGTGGATATCGATTCTTCGGACGGCCATAACTGTTGGCTCGTTTAGAGTTACGGGAGCCATAACCAGTCAAAACGAAGGTCTCGGTGAGTTCTACCGCTTTGACAGCTATAAGCCGTCAATGGATAGTTTCATATCAAAAATAGTCGATCCGAACCTCAATCGGGTCTCTGAAGTTTTTTGGCCTTCTTTTTTCCGTCACGTGAATTTTTACGTTAAAACGGGATCACCGTGGCTGGTCTTCGATTTACCTTCCCTGGAGAGCGGTGCACCATGGTACTGTTCCATTTCAAATCCCTGCACCCACTTCTAAAAGTCGAACGGTGTTGTTTCGGCTTTTTGGACAAATGGTGCACCTTGCACCGCGAATGTTGCACCCTGTGGATATCGATTCTTCGGACGGCCATAACTGTTGGCTCGTTTATAGTTACGGGAGCCATAACCAGTCAAAACGAAGGTCTCGGTGAGTTCTACCGCTTTGAAAGCTATAAGCCATCAATGGACAGTTTCATACCCAAAAAAGTCTATCTGAACCTCAATCGGGACTTTGAAGTTTTTTGGCCTTCTTTTTTCCATCACGTGAATTTTTACGTTAAAACGGGATCACCGTGGTTGTTCTTCGATTTACCTTCCCTGGAGAGAGGGGCACCATGGTACTGTTCCATTTCAAATCCCTGCACCCACTTCTAAAAGTCGAACGGTGCTGTTTCGGCTTTTCGGACGAATGTTGCACCTTGCACCTTGAATGTTGCACCCTGTGGATATCGATTCTTCGAACGGCCATAACTGTTGCCTCGTTTAGAGTTACGGGAGCCATAACCAGTCAAAACCAAGGTCTCAGTGAGTTCTACCGCTTTGACAGCTATAAGCCGTCAATGGATAGTTTCATATCCAAAAAAGTCTATCCGAACCTCAATCGGGTCTCTGAAGTTTTTTGGCCTTCTTTTTTCCGTCACGTGAATTTTTACGTTAAAACGGGATCACCGTGGCTGGTCTTCGATTTACCTTCCCTGCAGAGCGGTGCACCATGGTACTGTTCAATTTCAAATCCCTGCACCCACTTCTAAAAGTCGAACGGTGTTGTTTCGGCTTTTTGGATGAATGTTGCACCTTGCACCGCGAATGTTGCACCCTGTGGATATCGATTCTTCGGATGGCCATAACTGTTGGCTCGTTTAGAGTTACGGGAGCCATAACCAGTCAAAACGAAGGTCTCGGTGAGTTCTACCGCTTTGACAGCTATAAGCCGTCAATGGATAGTTTCATACCCAAAAAAGTCTATCGGAACCTCAGTCGGATCTTTGAAGTTTTTTGGCCTTCTTTTTTCCATCACGTGAATTTTTACGTTAAAACGGGATCACCGTGGCTGGTCTTCGATTTACCTAACCTGGAGAGCGGAGCACCATGGTACTGTTCCATTTCAAATCCCTGCACCCACTTCTAAAAGTCGAACGGTGCTGTTTCGGCTTTTTGGATGAATGTTGCACCCTGCACCGCGAATGTTGCACCCTATGGATATCGATTCTTCGGACGGCTATAACTGTTGGCTCGTTTAGAGTTACGGGAGCCATAACCAGTCAAAACGTAGGTCTAAGTGAGTTCTACCGCTTTGACAGCTATAAGCCGTCAATGGATAGTTTCATACCCAAAAAAGTCTATCTGAACCTCAATCGGGTCTTTGAAGTTTTTTGGCCTTCTTTTTTCCATCACATGAATTTTTACGTTAAAACGAGATCACCTTGGCTGGTCTTCGATTTACCTTCCCTGCAGAGCGGGGCACCATGGTACTGTTCCATTTCAAATCCCTGCACCCACTTCTAAAAGTCGAACGGTGCTGTTTCGGCTTTTCGGACGAATGTTGCACCTTGCACCGCGAATGTTGCACCCTGTGGATATCGATTCTTCGGACGGCCATAACTGTTGGCTCGTTTAGAGTTACGGGAGCCATAACCAGTCAAAACGAAGGTCTCGGTGAGTTCTACCGCTTGGACAGCTATAAGCCGTCAATGGATAGTTTCATATCCAAAAAAGTCTATCCGAACCTCAATCGGGTCTCTGAAGTTTTTTGGCCATCTTTTTTACGTCACGTGAATTTTTACGTTAAAACGGGATCACCGTGGCTGGTCTTCGATTTACCTTCCCTGGATAGCGGTGCACCATGGTACTGTTTCATTTCAAATCCCTGCACCCACTTCTAAAAGTCGAACGGTGCTGTTTTGGCTTTTCGGACGAATGTTGCACCTTGCACCGCGAATGTTGCACCCTGTGGATATCAATTCTTCGGACGGCCATAACTGTTGGCTCGTTTAGAGTTACGAGAACCATAACCAGTCAAAACGTAGGTCTTCGTGAGTTCTACCGATTTGACAGCTATAAGCCGTCAATGGATAGTTTCATACCAAAAAAAGTCTATCTGAACCTCAATTGGGTCTTTGAAGTTTTTTGGCCTTCTTTTTTCCATCACGTGAATTTTTATGTTAAAACTGGATCACCGTGGCTGGTCTTCGATTTACCTTACCTGGAGAGCGGAGCACCATGTAACTGTTTCATTTCAAATCCCTGCACCCACTTCTAAAAGTCGAACGGTGTTGTTTCGGCTTTTTGGATGAATGTTGCACCCTGCACCGCGAATGTTGCACCCTGTGGATATCGATTCTTCGGACGGCCATAATTGTTGGCTCGTTAAGAGTTACGGGAGCCATAACCAGTCAAAACGTAGGTCTCAGTGAGTTCTACCGCTTTGACGGTTATAAGCCGTCAATGGATAGATTCATACCCAAAAAAGTCTATCTGAACCTCAATCAGGTCTTTGAAGTTTTTTGGCCTTCTTTTCTCCATCACGTGAATTTTTACGTTAAAACGGGATCACCGTGGCTGGTCTTCGATTTACCTTCCCTGGAGAGCGGGGCACCATGGTACTGTTCCATTTCAAATCCCTGCACCCAATTCTAAAAGTCGAACGGTGCTGTTTCGGCTTTTCGGACGAATGTTGCACCTTGCACCGCGAATGTTGCCTCTGTGGATATCGATTCTTCGGACGGCCATAACTGTTGGCTCGTTTAGAGTTACGGGAGCCATAACCAGTCAAAATGTAGGTCTAAGTGAGTTCTACCGCTTTGACAGCTATAAGCCGTCAATGGATAGTTTCATACCCAAAAAAGTCTATCTGAACCTCAATCGGGTCTTTGAAGTTTTTTGGCCTTCTTTTTTCCATCATGTGAATTTTTATGTTAAAACGGGATCACCGTGGCTGGTCTTCGATTTACCTTCCCTAGAGAGCGGGGCACCATGGTACTCTTCCATTTCAAATCCCTGCACCCACTTCTAAAAGTCGAACGGTGTTGTTTCGGCTTTTCGGACGAATGTTGCACCTTGCACCGCGAATGTTGCACCCTGTGGATATCGATTCTTCGGACGGCCATAACTGTTGGCTCGTTCAGAGTTACGGGAGCCATAACTAGTCAAAACGTAGGTCTCAGTGAGTTCTACCGCTTTGACAGCTATAAGCCATCAATGGATAGTTTCATACCCAAAAAAGTCTATCTGAACCTCAATCGGGTCTTTGAAGTTTTTTGGCCTTCTTTTTTCCATCACGTGAATTTTTACGTTAAAACGGGATCACCGTGGCTGGTCTTCGATTTACCTTCCCTGGAGAGCGGGGCACCATGGTACTGTTCCATTTTAAATCCCTGCACCCGCTTCTAAAAGTCGAACGGTGTTGTTTCGGCTTTTCGGACGAATGTTGCACCTTGCACCTTGAATGTTGCACCCTGTGGATATCGATTTTTCGGACAGCCATAACTGTTGGCTCGTTTAGAGTTACGGGAGCCATAACCAGTCAGAACGAAGGTCTCGGTGAGTTCTACCGCTTTGACAGCTATAAGCCGTCAATGGATAGTTTCATATCCAAAAAAGTCTATCCGAACCTCAATCGGGTCTCTGAAGTTTTTTGCCCTTCTTTTTTCCGTCACGTGAATTTTTACGTTAAAACGGGATCACCTTGGCTGGTCTTCGATTTACCTTGCACCGCGAATGTTGCACCCTGTGGATATCGATTCTTCGGACGGCCATAACTGTTGGCTCGTTTAGAGTTACGGGAGCCATAACCAGTCAAAACGAAGGTCTCGGTGAGTTCTACCGCTTTGACAGCTATAAGCCATCAATGGATAGTTTCATATCCATAAAAGTCTATCCGAACCTCAATCGGGTCTCTGAAGTTTTTTGGCCATCTTTTTTACGTCACGTGAATTTTTATGTTAAAACGGGATCACCGCGGCTGGTCTTCGATTTACCTACCCTGGAGAGCGGTGCACCATGGTACTGTTCCATTTCAAATCCCTGCACCCACTTCTAAAAGTCGAACGGTGCTGTTTCGGCTTTTCGGACGAATGTTGCACCTTGCACCGCGAATGTTGCACCCTATGGATATCGATTCTTCGGGCGGCCATAACTGTTGGCTCGTTTAGAGTTACGGGAGCCATAACCAGTCAAAACGTAGGTCTTAGTGAGTTCTACCGCTTTGACAGCTATAAGCCGTCAATGGATAGTTTCATACCCAAAAAAGTCAATCTGAACCTCAATCGGGTCTTTGAAGTTTTTTGGCCTTCTTATTTCCATCACGTGAATTTTTACGTTAAAATGAGATCACCTTGGCTGGTCTTCGATTTACCTTCCCTGCAGAGCGGGGCACCATGGTACTGTTCCATTTCAAATCCCTGCACCCACTTCTAAAAGTCGAACGGTGCTGTTTCGGCTTTTCGGACGAATGTTGCACCTTGCACCGCGAATGTTGCACCCTGTGGATATCGATTCTTCGTACGGCCATAACTGTTGGCTCGTTTAGAGTTACGGGAGCCATAACCAGTCAAAACGAAGGTCTCGGTGAGTTCTACCGCTTTGACAGCTATAAGCCATTAATGGATAGTTTCATATCCAAAAAAGTCTATCCGAACCTCAATCGGGTCTCTGAAGTTTTTTGGCCATCTTTTTTACGTCACGTGAATTTTTACGTTAAAACGGGATCACCGCGGCTGGTCTTCGATTTACCTACCCTGGAGAGTGGTGCACCATGGTACTGTTCCATTTCAAATCCCTGCACCCACTTCTAAAAGTCGAACGGTGCTGTTTCGGCTTTTAGGACGAATGTTGCACCTTGCACCGCGAATGTTGCACCCTATGGATATCGATTCTTCGGGCGGCCATAACTGTTGGCTCGTTTAGAGTTACGGGAGCCATAACCAGTCAAAACGTAGGTCTCAGTGAGTTCTACCGCTTTGACAGCTATAAGCCGTCAATGGATAGTTTCATACCCAAAAAAGTCTATCTGAACATCAATCGGGTCTTTGAAGTTTTTTGGCCTTCTTTTTTCCATCACGTGAATTTTTACGTTAAAATGAGATCACCTTGGCTGGTCTTCGATTTACCTTCCCTGCAGAGCGGGGCACCACGGTACTGTTCCATTTCAAATCCCTGCACCCACTTCTAAAAGTCGAACGGTGCTGTTTCGGCTTTTCGGACGAATGTTGCACCTTGCACCGCGAATGTTGCACCCTGTGGATATCGATTCTTCGGACGGCCATAACTGTTGGCTCGTTTAGAGTTACGGGAGCCATAACCAGTCAAAACGAAGGTCTCGGTGAGTTCTACCGCTTTGACAGCTATAAGCCATTAATGGATAGTTTCATATCCAAAAAAGTCCATCCGAACCTCAATCGGGTCTCTGAAGTTTTTTGGCCATCTTTTTTACGTCACGTGAATTTTTACGTTAAAACGGGATCACCGTGGCTGGTCTTCGATTTACCTTCCCTGGAGAGCGGTGCACCATGGTACTATTCCATTTCAAATCCCTGCACCCACTTCTAAAAGTCGAACGGTGCTGTTTCTGCTTTTCGGACGAATGTTGCACCTTGCACCGCGAATGTTGCACCCTATGGATATCGATTCTTCGGGCGGCCATAACTGTTGGCTCGTTTAGAGTTACGGGAGCCATAACCAGTCAAAACGAAGGTCTCGGTGAGTTCTACCGCTTTGACAGCTATAAGCCGTCAATGGATAGTTTCATATCCAAAAAAGTCTATCCGAACCTCAATCGGGTCTTTGAAGTTTTTTGGCCATCTTTTTTACGTCACGTGAATTTTTACGTTAAAACGGGATCACCGTGGCTGGTCTTCGATTTACCATCCCTGGAGAGCGGTGCACCATGGTACTGTTCCATTTCAAATCCCTGCACCCACTTCTAAAAGTCGAACGGTGTTGTTTCGGCTTTTCGGACGAATGTTGCACCTTGCACCGCGAATGTTGCACCCTGTGGATATCGATTCTTCGGGCGGCCATAACTGTTGGCTCGTTTAGAGTTACGGGAGCCATAACCAGTCAAAATGTAGGTCTCAGTGAGTTCTACCACTTTGACAGCTATAAGTCGTCAATGGATAGTTTCATACCCAAAAAAGTCTATCTGAACCTCAATCGGGTCTTTGAAGTTTTTTGGCCTTCTTTTTTCCATCACGTGAATTTTTACGTTAAAACGGGATCACCGTGGTAGGTCTTCGATTTACCTTTTTTGGAGAGCGGGGCACCATGGTACTGTTCCATTTCAAATCCCTGCACCCACTTCTAAAAGTCGAACGGTGCTGTTTCGGCTTTTCGGATGAATGTTGCACCTTGCACCGCGAATGTAGCACCCTGTGGATATCGATTCTTCGGTCGGCCATAACTGTTGACTCGTTTAGAGTTACGGGAGCCATAACCTGTCAAAACAAAGGTCTCGGTGAGTTCTACCGCTTTGACAGCTATAAGCCGTCAATGGATAGTTTCATACCCAAAAAAGTCTATCTGAACCTCAATCGGATCTTTTAAGTTTTTTGGCCTTCTTTTTTCCTTCACGTGAATTTTTACGTTAAAACGGGATCACCGTGGCTGGTCTTTGATTTACCTTACCTGGAGAGCGGGGCACCAAGGTACTGTTCCATTTCAAATCCCTGCACACACTTCTAAAAGTCGAACGGTGCTGTTTCAGCTTTTTGGATGAATGTTGCACTCTGCACCGCGAATGTTGCACCCTGTGGATATCGATTCTTCGGACGGCCATAACTGTTGGCTCGTTTAGAGTTACGGGAGCCATAACTAGTCAAAACGTAGGTCTCAGTGAGTTCTACCACTTTGACAGCTATAAGCCTTCTAGTTTCATACGCAAAAAAGTCTATCCGAACCTCAATCGGGTCTCTGAAGTTTTTTGGCCATCTTTTTTACGTCACGTGAATTTTTACGTTAAAACGGGATCACCGCGGCTGGTCTTCGATTTACCTACCCTGGAGAGCGGTGCACCATGGTACTGTTCCATTTCAAATCCCTGCACCCACTTCTAAAAGTCGAACGGTGCTGTTTCGGCTTTTAGGACGAATGTTGCACCTTGCACCGCGAATGTTGCACCCTATGGATATCGATTCTTCGGGCGGCCATAACTGTTGGCTCGTTTAGAGTTACGGGAGCCATAACCAGTCAAAACGTAGGTCTCAGTGAGTTCTACCGCTTTGACTGCTATAAGCCGTCAATGGATAGTTTCATACCCAAAAAAGTCTATCTGAACCTCAATCGGGTCTTTGAAGTTTTTTGGCCTTCTTTTTTCCATCACGTGAATTTTTACGTTATAATGAGATCACCTTGGCTGGTCTTCGATTTACCTTCCCTGCAGAACGGGGCACCACGGTACTGTTCCATTTCAAATCCCTGCACCCACTTCTAAAAGTCGAACGGTGCTGTTTCGGCTTTTCGGACGAATGTTGCACCTTGCACCGCGAATGTTGCACCCTGTGGATATCGATTCTTCGGACGGCCATAACTGTTGGCTCGTTTAGAGTTACGGGAGCCATAACCAGTCAAAACGAAGGTCTCGGTGAGTTCTACCGCTTTGACAGCTATAAGCCATTAATGGATAGTTTCATATCCAAAAAAGTCTATCCGAACCTCAATCGGGTCTCTGAATTTTTTGGCCATCTTTTTTACGTCACGTGAATTTTTACGTTAAAACGTGATCACCGTGGCTGGTCTTCGATTTACCTTCCCTGGAGAGCGGTGCACCATGGTACTGTTCCATTTCAAATCCCTGCACCCACTTCTAAAAGTCGAACGGTGCTGTTTCGGCTTTTCGGACGAATGTTGCACCTTGCACCACGAATGTTGCACCCTATGGATATCGATTCTTCGGGCGGCCATAACTGTTGGCTCGTTTAGAGTTACGGGAGCCATAACCAGTCAAAACGAAGGTCTCGGTGAGTTCTACCGCTTTGACAGCTATAAGCCGTCCATGGATAGTTTCATATCCAAAAAAGTCTATCCGAACCTCAATCGGGTCTCTGAAGTTTTTTGGCCATCTTTTTTACGTCACGTGAATTTTTACGTTAAAACGGGATCACCGTGGCTGGTCTTCGATTTACCATCCCTGGAGAGCGGTGCACCATGGTACTGTTCCATTTCAAATCCCTGCACCCACTTCTAAAAGTCGAACGGTGTTGTTTCGGCTTTTCGGACGAATGTTGCACCTTGCACCGCGAATGTTGCACCCTGTGGATATCGATTCTTCGGGCGGCCATAACTGTTGGCTCGTTTAGAGTTACGGGAGCCATAACCAGTCAAAATGTAGGTCTCAGTGAGTTCTACCACTTTGATAGCTATAAGTCGTCAATGGATAGTTTCATACCCAAAAAAGTTTATCTGAACCTCAATCGGGTCTTTGAAGCTTTTTGGCCTTCTTTTTTCCATCACGTGAATTTTTACGTTAAAACGGGATCACCGTGGCAGGTCTTCGATTTACCTTCTTTGGAGAGCGGGGCACCATGGTACTGTTCCATTTCAAATCCCTGCACCCACTTCTAAAAGTCGAACGGTGCTGTTTCGGCTTTTCGGATGAATGTTGCACCTTGCACCGCGAATGTAGCACCCTGTGGATATCGATTCTTTGGTCGGCCATAACTGTTGACTCGTTTAGAGTTACGGGAGCCATAACCAGTCAAAACAAAGGTCTCGGTGAGTTCTACCGCTTTGACAGCTATAAGCCATCAATGGATAGTTTCATACCCAAAAAAGTCAATCTGAACCTCAATCGGATCTTTGAAGTTTTTTGTCCTTCTTTTTTCCATCACGTGAATTTTTACGTTAAAACGGGATCACCGTGGCTGGTCTTTGATTTACCTTACCTGGAGAGCGGGGCACCAAGGTACTGTTCCATTTTAAATCCCTGCACCCACTTCTAAAAGTCGAACGGTGCTGTTTCGGCTTTTTGGATGAATGTTGCACTCTGCACCGCGAATGTTGCACCCTGTGGATATCGATTCTTCGGACGGCCATAACTGTTGGCTCATTTAGAGTTACGGGAGCCATAACTAGTCAAAACGTAGCTCTCAGTGAGTTCTACCGCTTTGACAGCTATAAGCCTTCTAGTTTCATACGCAAAAAAGTCTATCTGAACCTCAATCGGGTCTTTGAAGTTTTTTGGCCTTCTTTTTTCCATCACGTGAATTTTTACGTTAAAACGGGATCACCTTGGCTGGTCTTCGATTTACCTTCCCTGGAGAGCGGGGCACCATGGTACTGTTCCATTTCAAAACCCTGCACCCACTTCTAAAAGTCGAACGGTGCTGTTTCGGCTTTTCGGACGAATGTTGCACCTTGCACCGCGAATGTTGCACCTTGTGGATATTGATTCTTCGGACGGCCATAACTGTTGGCTCGTTTAGAGTTACGGGAGCCATAACCAGTCAAAACGAAGGTCTCGGTGAGTTCTACCGCTTTGACAGCTATAAGCCATCAATGGATAGTTTCATATCCAAAAAAGTCTATCCGAACCTCAATCGGGTCTCTGAAGTTTTTTGGCCTTCTTTTTTCCGTCACGTGAATTTTTACGTTAAAACGGGATCACCGTGGCTGGTCTTCGATTTACCTTCCCTGGAGAGCGGTGCACCATGGATCTGTTCCATTTCAAATCCCTGCACCCACTTTTAAAAGTCGAACGGTGATGTTTCGGCTTTTCGGACGAATGTTGCACCTTGCACCGCGAATGTTGCACCCTATGGATATCGATTCTTCGGACGGCCATAACTGTTGGCTCGTTTAGAGTTACGGGAGCCATAACCAGTCAAATCGTAGGTCTCAGTGAGTTCTACCGCTTTGACAGCTATAAGCCGTCAATGGATAGTTTCATACCCAAAAAAGTCTATCTGAACCTCAATCGGAACTTTGAAGTTTTTTGGCCTTCTTTTTTCCATCACGTGAATTTTTACGTTAAAACGGGATCACCGTGGCTGGTCTTCGATTTACCTTCTTTGGAGAGCGGGGCACCATGGTACTGTTCCATTTCAAATCCCTGCACCCACTTCTAACAGTCGAACGGTGCTGTTTCGGCTTTTTGGATGAATGTTGCACCCTGCACCGCGAATGTTGCACCCTGTGGATATCGATTCTTCGGACGGCCATAACTGTTGGCTCGTTTAGAGTTACGGGAGCCATAACTAGTCAAAACGTAGGTCTCAGTGAGTTCTACTGCTTTGACAACTATAAGCCGTCAATGGATAGTTTCATACCCGAAAAAGTCTATCTAAACCTCAATCGGGTCTTTGAAGCTTTTTGGGCTTCTTTTTTCCATCACGTGAATTTTTACGTTAAAACGGGATCACCTTGGCTGGTCTTCGATTTACCTTCCTTGGAGAGCGGGGCACCATGGTACAGTTCCATTTCAAATCCCTACACCCACTTCTAAAAGTCGAACGGTGCTGTTTCGGCTTTTCGGACGAATGTTGCACCTTGCACCGCGAATGTTGCACCATGTGGATATTGATTCTTCGGACGGCCATAACTGTTGGCTCGTTTAGAGTTACGGGAGCCATAACTAGTCAAAACGAAGGTCTCGGTGAGTTCTACCGCTTTGACAGCTATATGCCGTCAATGGATAGTTTCATATCCAAAAAAGTCTATCCGAACCTCATTCGGGTCTCTGAAGTTTTTTGGCCTTCTTTTTTCCGTCACGTGAATTTTTACGTTAAAACGGGATCACCGTGGCTGGTCTTCGATATACCTTCCCTGGAGAGCGGTGCACCATGGTACTGTTCCATTTCAAATCCCTGCACCCACTTCTAAAAGTCGAAAGGTGCTGTTTCGGCTTTTTGGTTGAATGTTGCACCTTGCACCGCGAATGTTGCACCCCGTGGATATCGATTCTTCGGATGGCCATAACTGTTGGCTCGTTTAGAGTTATGAGAGCCATAACCAGTCAAAACGAAGGTCTCGGTGAGTTCTACCGCTTTGACAGCTATAAGCCTTCAATGGATAGTTTCATACCCAAAAAAGTCTATATGAACCTCAATCGGGACTTTGAAGTTTTTTGGCCTTCTTTTTTCCATCACGTGAATTTTTACGTTAAAACGGGATCACCGTGGCTGGTCTACGATTTACCTTCCTTGGAGAGCGGGGCACCATGGTACTGTTCCATTTCAAATCCCTGCACCCACTTCTAAAAGTCGAACGGTGATGTTTCGGCTTTTCGAACGAATGTTGCACCTTGCACCGCGAATGTTGCACCCTATGGATATCGATTCTTCGGAGGGCCATAACTGTTAGCTCGTTTAGAGTTATGGGAGCCATAACCAGTCAAAACGAAGGTCTCGGTGAGTTCTACCGCTTTGACAGCTATAAGCCGTCAATGGATAGTTTCATATCCAAAAAAGTCTATCCGAAATTCAATCGGGTCTCTGAAGTTTTTTGGCCTTCTTTTTTCCGTCACGTGAATTTTTACGTTAAAACGGGATCACCGTGGCTGGTCTTCGATATACCTTCCCTGGAGAGCGGTGCACCATGAAACTGTTCCATTTCAAATCCCTACACCCACTTCTAAAAGTCGAAAGGTGCTGTTTCGGCTTTTTGGATGAATGTTGCACCTTGCACCGCGAATGTTGCACCCTGTGGATATCGATTCTTCGGACGGCCATAACTGTTGGCTCGTTTAGAGTTACGGGAGCCATAACCAGTCAAAACGAAGGTCTCGGTGAGTTCTACGGCTTTGACATCTGTAAGCCGTCAATGGATAGTTTCATACCCAAAAAAGTCTATCCGAACCTCAATCGGGTCTCTGAAGTTTTTTGGCCTTCTTTTTTCCGACACGTGAATTTTTACGTTAAAACGGGATCACCGTGGCTGGTCTTCGATTTACCTTCCCTGGAGAGCAGTGCACCATGGATCTGTTCCATTTCAAATCCCTACACCCACTTTTAAAAGTCGAACGGTGTTGTTTCGGCTTTTCGGACGAATGTTGCACCTTGCACCGCGAATGTTGCACCCTGTGGATATCGATTCTTCGGACGGCCATAACTGTTGGCTCGTTTAGAGTTACGGGAGCCATAACCAGTCAAATCGTAGGTCTCAGTGAGTTCTACCGCTTTGATAGCTATAAGCCGTCAATGGATAGTTTCATACCCAAAAAAGTCTATCTGAACCTCAATCGGGACTTTGAAGTTTTTTGGCCTTCTTTTTTCCATCACGTGAATTTTTACGTTAAAACGGGATCACCGTGGCTGGTCTTCGATTTACCTTCTTTGGAGAGCGGGGCACCATGGTACTGTTCCATTTCAAATCCCTGCACCCACTTCTAACAGTCGAACGGTGCTGTTTCGGCTTTTTGGATGAATGTTGCACCCTGCACCGCGAATGTTGCACCCTGTGGATATCGATTCTTCGGACGGCCATTACTGTTGGCTCGTTTAGAGTTACGGGAGCCATAACTAGTCAAAACGTAGGTCTTAGTGAGTTCTACTGCTTTGACAGCTATAAGCCGTCAATGGATAGTTTCATACCCGAAAAAGTCTATCTAAACCTCAATCGGGTCTTTGAAGCTTATTGGGCTTCTTTTTTCCATCACGTGAATTTTTACGTTAAAACGGGATCACCTTGGCTGGTCTTCGATTTACCTTCCTTGGAGAGCGGGGCACCATGGTACTGTTCCATTTCAAATCCCTGCACCCACTTCTAAAAGTCGAACGGTGCTGTTTCGGCTTTTCGAATGAATATTGCACCTTGCACCGCGAATGTTGCACCCTATGGATATCGATTCTTCGGACGGCCATAACTGTTAGCTCGGTTAGAGTTACGGGAGCCATAACCAGTCAAAACGAAGGTCTCGGTGAGTTCTACCTCTTTGACAGCTATAAGCCATCAATGGATAGTTTCATATCCAAAAATGTCTATCCGAAATTCAATCGGGTCTCTGAAGTTTTTTGGCCTTCTTTTTTCCGTCACGTGAATTTTTACGTTAAAACGGGATCACCGTGGCTGGTCTTCGATATACCTTCCCTGGAGAGCGGTGCACCATGAAACTGTTCCATTTCAAATCCCTACACCCACTTCTAAAAGTCAAAAGGTGCTGTTTCGGCTTTTTGGATGAATGTTGCACCTTGCACCGCGAATGTTGCACCCTGTGGATATCGATTCTTCGGACGGCCATAACTGTTGGCTCGTTTAGAGTTACGGGAGCCATAACCAGTCAAAACGAAGGTCTCGGTGAGTTCTACCGCTTTGACAGCTGTAAGCCGTCAATGGATAGTTTCATACCCAAAAAAGTCTATCCGAACCTCAATCGGGTCTCTGAAGTTTTTTGGCCTTCTTTTTTCCGTCACGTGAATTTTTACGTTAAAACGGGATCACCGTGGCTGGTCTTCGATTTACCTTCCCTGGAGAGCGGTGCACCATGGATCTGTTCCATTTCAAATCCCTACACCCACTTTTAAAAGTCGAACGGTGTTGTTTCGGCTTTTCGGACGAATGTTGCACCTTGCACCGCGAATGTTGCACCCTATGGATATCAATTCTTCGGACGGCCATAACTGTTGGCTCGTTTAGAGTTACGGGAGCCATAACCAGTCAAATCGTAGGTCTCAGTGAGTTCTACCGCTTTGATAGCTATAAGCCGTCAATGGATAGTTTCATACCCAAAAAAGTCTATCTGAACCTCAATCGGGACTTTGAAGTTTTTTGGCCTTCTTTTTTCCATCACGTGAATTTTTACGTTAAAACGGGATCACCGTGGCTGGTCTTCGATTTACCTTCTTTGGAGAGCGGGGCACCATGGTACTGTTCCATTTCAAATCCCTGCACCCACTTCTAACAGTCGAACGGTGCTGTTTCGGCTTTTTGGATGAATGTTGCACCCTGCACCGCGAATGTTGCACCCTGTGGATATCGATTCTTCGGACGGCCATAACTGTTGGCTCGTTTAGAGTTACGGGAGCCATAACTAGTCAAAACGTAGGTCTTAGTGAGTTCTACTGCTTTGACAGCTATAAGCCGTCAATGGATAGTTTCATACCCGAAAAAGTCTATCTAAACCTCAATTGGGTCTTTGAAGCTTTTTGGGCTTCTTTTTTCCATCACGTGAATTTTTACGTTAAAACGGGATCACCTTGGCTGGTCTTCGATTTACCTTCCTTGGAGAGCGGGGCACCATGGTACTGTTCCATTTCAAATCCCTGCACCCACTTCTAAAAGTCGAACGGTGCTGTTTCGGCTTTTCGGACGAATGTTGCACCTTGCACCTCGAATGTTGCACCATGTGGATATCGATTCTTCGGACGGCCATAATTGTTGGATCGTTTAGAGTTACGGGAGCCATAACTAGTCAAAACGAAGGTCTCGGTGAGTTCTACCGCTTTGACAGCTATATGCCGTCAATGGATAGTTTCATATCCAAAAAAGTCTATCCGAACCTCAATCTTGTCTCTGAAGTTTTTTGGCCTTCTTTTTTCCGTCACGTGAATTTTTACGTTAAAACGGGATCACCGTGGCTGGTCTTCGATATACCTTCCCCGGAGAGCGGTGCACCATGAAACTGTTCCATTTCAAATCCCTACACCCACTTCTAAAAGTCGAAAGGTGCTGTTTCGGCTTTTTGGATGAATGTTGCACCTTGCACCGCGAATGTTGCACCCTTTGGATATCGATTCTTCGGACGGCCATAACTGTTGGCTCGTTTAGAGTTACGGGAGCCATAACCAGTCAAAACGAAGGTCTCGGTGAGTTCTACCGCTTTGACAGCTATAAGCCGTCAATGGATAGTTTCATACCCAAAAAAGTCTATCCGAACCTCAATCGGGTCTCTGATGTTTTTTGGCCTTCTTTTTTCCGTCACGTGAATTTTTACGTTAAAACGGGATCACCGTGGCTGGTCTTCGATTTATCTTCCCTGGAGAGCGGTGCACCATGGTACTGTTCCATTTCAAATCCCTGCACCCACTTTTAAAAGTCGAACAGTGCTGTTTCGGCTTTTCGGACGAATGTTGCACCTTGCACCGCGAATGTTGCACCATGTGGATATCGATTCTTCGGACGGCCATAACTGTTGGCTCGTTTAGAGTTACGGGAGCCATAACCAGTCCAATCGTAGGTCTTAGTGAGTTCTACCGCTTTGACAGCTATAAGCCGTCAATGGATAGTTTCATACCCAAAAAAGTCTATCTGAACCTCAATCGGGACTTTGAAGTTTTTTGGCCTTCTTTTTTCCATCACGTGAATTTTTACGTTAAAACGGGATCACCGTGGCTGGTCTTCGATATACCTTCCCTGGAGAGCGGTGCACCATGAAACTGTTCCATTTCAAATCCCTACACCCACTTCTAAAAGTCGAAAGGTGCTGTTTCGGCTTTTTGGATGAATGTTGCACCTTGCACCGCGAATGTTGCACCCTGTGGATATCGATTCTTCGGACGGCCATAACTGTTGGCTCGTTTAGAGTTACGGGAGCCATAACCAGTCAAAACGAAGGTCTCGGTGAGTTCTACCGCTTTGACAGCTGTAAGCCGTCAATGGATAGTTTCATACCCAAAAATGTCTATCCGAACCTCAATCGGGTCTCTGAAGTTTTTTGGCCTTCTTTTTTCCGTCACGTGAATTTTTACGTTAAAACGGGATCACCGTGGCTGGTCTTCGATTTACCTTCCCTGGAGAGCGGTGCACCATGGATCTGTTCCATTTCAAATCCCTACACCCACTTTTAAAAGTCGAACGGTGTTGTTTCGGCTTTTCGGACGAATGTTGCACCTTGCACCGCGAATGTTGCACCCTATGGATATCAATTCTTCGGACGGCCATAACTGTTGGCTCGTTTAGAGTTACGGGAGCCATAACCAGTCAAATCGTAGGTCTCAGTGAGTTCTACCGCTTTGATAGCTATAAGCCGTCAATGGATAGTTTCATACCCAAAAAAGTCTATCTGAACCTCAATCGGGACTTTGAAGTTTTTTGGCCTTCTTTTTTCCATCACGTGAATTTTTACGTTAAAACGGGATCACCGTGGCTGGTCTTCGATTTACCTTCTTTGGAGAGCGGGACACCATGGTACTGTTCCATTTCAAATCCCTGCACCCACTTCTAACAGTCGAACGGTGCTGTTTCGGCTTTTTGGATGAATGTTGCACCCTGCACCGCGAATGTTGCACCCTGTGGATATCGATTCTTCGGACGGCCATAACTGTTGGCTCGTTTAGAGTTACGGGAGCCATAACTAGTCAAAACGTAGGTCTTAGTGAGTTCTACTGCTTTGACAGCTATAAGCCGTCAATGGATAGTTTCATACCCGAAAAAGTCTATCTAAACCTCAATCGGGTCTTTGAAGCTTTTTGGGCTTCTTTTTTCCATCACGTGAATTTTTACGTTAAAACGGGATCACCTTGGCTGGTCTTCGATTTACCTTCCTTGGAGAGCGGGGCACCATGGTACTGTTCCATTTCAAATCCCTGCACCCACTTCTAAAAGTCGAACGGTGCTGTTTCGGCTTTTCGGACGAATGTTGCACCTTGCACCTCGAATGTTGCACCATGTGGATATCGATTCTTCGGACGGCCATAATTGTTGGATCGTTTAGAGTTACGGGAGCCATAACTAGTCAAAACGAAGGTCTTGGTGAGTTCTACCGCTTTGACAGCTATATGCCGTCAATGGATAGTTTCATATCCAAAAAAGTCTATCCGAACCTCAATCGGGTCTCTGAAGTTTTTTGGCCTTCTTTTTTCCGTCACGTGAATTTTTACGTTAAAACGGGATCACCGTGGCTGGTCTTCGATATACCTTCCCTGGAGAGCGGTGCACCATGAAACTGTTCCATTTCAAATCCCTACACCCACTTCTAAAAGTCGAAAGGTGCTGTTTCGGCTTTTTGGATGAATGTTGCACCTTGCACCGCGAATGTTGCACCCTTTGGATATCGATTCTTCGGACGGCCATAACTGTTGGCTCGTTTAGATTTCCGGGAGCCATAACCAGTCAAAACGAAGGTCTCGGTGAGTTCTACCGCTTTGACAGCTATAAGCCGTCAATGGATAGTTTCATACCCAAAAAAGTCTATCCGAACCTCAATCGGGTCTCTGAAGTTTTTTGGCCTTCTTTTTTCCGTCACGTGAATTTTTACGTTAAAACGGGATCACCGTGGCTGGTCTTCGATTTACCTTCCCTGGAGAGCGGTGCACCATGGTACTGTTCCATTTCAAATCCCTGCACCCACTTTTAAAAGTCGAACAGTGCTGTTTCGGCTTTTCGGACGAATGTTGCACCTTGCACCGCGAATGTTGCACCATGTGGATATCGATTCTTCGGACGGCCATAACTGTTGGCTCGTTTAGAGTTACGGGAGCCATAACCAGTCCAATCGTAGGTCTCAGTGAGTTCTACCGCTTTGACAGCTATAAGCCGTCAATGGATAGTTTCATACCCAAAAAAGTCTATCTGAACCTCAATCGGGA
The DNA here is from genome assembly GCA_030737815.1 of Allium fistulosum. Taxonomy (NCBI): domain Eukaryota; kingdom Viridiplantae; phylum Streptophyta; class Magnoliopsida; order Asparagales; family Amaryllidaceae; genus Allium; species Allium fistulosum. Next base: position 52,282,682 of record CM060907.1, read on the forward strand.
CTTTGAAGTTTTTTGGCCTTCTTTTTTCCATCACGTGAATTTTTACGTTAAAACGGGATCACCGTGGCTGGTCTTCGATTTACCTTCTTTGGAGAGCGGGGCACCATGGTACTGTTCCATTTCAAATCCCTGCACCCACTTCTAACAGTCGAACGGTGCTGTTTCGGCTTTTTGGATGAATGTTGCACCCTGCACAGCGAATGTTGCACCCTATGGATATCGATTCTTCGGACGGCCATAACTGTTGGCTCGTTTAGAGTTACGGGAGCCATAACCAGTCAAAACGTAGGTCTCAGTGAGTTCTACCGCTTTGACAGCTATAAGCCGTCAATGGATAGTTTCATACCCGAAAAAGTCTATCTAAACCTCAATCGGGACTTTGAAGTTTTTTGGCCTTCTTTTTTCCATCACGTGAATTTTTACGTTAAAACGGGATCACCGTGGCTGGTCTTCGATTTACCTTCCTTGGAGAGCGGGGCACCATGGTACTGTTCAATTTCAAATCCCTGCACCCACTTCTAAAAGTCGAACGGTGATGTTTCGGCTTTTCGGACGAATGTTGCACCTTGCACCGCGAATGTTGCACCCTATGGATATCGATTCTTCGGACGGCCATAACTGTTGGCTCGTTTAGAGTTACGGGAGCCATAACCAGTCAAAACGAAGGTCTCGGTGAGTTCTACCGCTTTGACAGCTATAAGCCGTCATTGGATAGTTTCATATCCAAAAAGTATATCCGAAATTCAATCGGGTCTCTGAAGTTTTTTGGCCTTCTTTTTTCCGTCACGTGAATTTTTACGTTAAAACGGGATCACCGTGGCTGGTCTTCGATATACCTTCCCTGGAGAGCGGTGCACCATGAAACTGTTCCATTTCAAATCCCTGCACCCACTTCTAAAAGTCGAAAGGTGCTGTTTCGGCTTTTTGGATGAATGTTGCACCTTGCACCGCGAATGTTGCACCTTGTGGATATCGATTCTTCGGACGGCCATAATTGTTGGCTCGTTTAGAGTTACGGGAGCCATAACCAGTCAAAACGAAGGTCTCGGTGAGTTCTACCGCTTTGACAGCTATAAGCCGTCAATGGATAGTTTCATACCCAAAAAAGTCTATCCAAACCTCAATCGGGTCTCTGAAGTTTTTTGGCCTTCTTTTTTACGTCACGTGAATTTTTACGTTAAAACGGGATCACCGTGGCTGGTCTTCGATTTACCTTCCTTGGAGAGCGGTGCACCATGGATCTGTTCCATTTCAAATCCCTGCACCTACTTTTAAAAGTCGAACGGTGCTGTTTCGGCTTTTCGGACGAATGTTGCACCTTGCACCGCGAATGTTGCACCCTGTGGATATCGATTCTTCGGAAGCCATAACTGTTGGCTCGTTTAGAGTTACGGGAGCCATAACCAGTCAAATCGTAGGTCTCAGTGAGTTCTACCGCTTTGACAGCTATAAGTCGTCAATGGATAGTTTCATACCCAAAAAAGTCTATCTGAACCTCAATCGGGACTTTGAAGTTTTTTGGCCTTCTTTTTTCCATCACGTGAATTTTTACGTTAAAACGGGATCACCGTGGCTAGTCTTCGATTTACCTTCTTTGGAGAGTGGGGCACCATGGTACTGTTCCATTTCAAATCCCTGCACCCACTTCTAACAGTCGAACGGTGCTGTTTCGGCTTTTTGGATGAATGTTGCACCCTGCACCGCGAATGTTGCACCCTGTGGATATCGATTCTTCGGACGACCATAACTGTTGGCTCGTTAAGAGTTACGGGAGCCATAACTAGTCAAAACGTAGGTCTCAGTGAGTTCTACTGCTTTGACAGCTATAAGCCATCAATGGATAGTTTCATACCCGAAAAAGTCTATCTAAACCTCAATCGGGTCTTTGAAGCTTTTTGGCCTTCTTTTTTCCATCACGTGAATTTTTACGTTAACACGGGATCACCTTGGCTGGTCTTCGATTTACCTTCCTTGGAGAGCGGGGCACCATGGTACTGTTCCATTTCAAATCCCTGCACCCACTTCTAAAAGTCGAACGGTGCTGTTTCGGCTTTTCGGACGAATGTTGCACCTTGCACCGCGAATGTAGCACCATGTGGATATCGATTCTTCGGACGGCCATAACTGTTGGCTCGTTTAGAGTTACGGGAGCCATAACTAGTCAAAACGAAGGTCTCGGTGAGTTCTAACGCTTTGACAGCTATATGCCGTCAATGGATAGTTTCATATCCAAAAAAGTCTATCCGAACCTCAATCGGGTCTCTGAAGTTTTTTGGCCTTCTTTTTTCCGTCACGTGAATTTTTACGTTCAAACGGGATCACCGTGGCTGGTCTTCGATATACCTTCCCTGGAGAGCGGTGCACCATGGTACTGTTAAATTTCAAATCCCTGCACCCACTTCTAAAAGTCGAAAGGTGTTATTTCTGCTTTTTGGTTGAATGTTGCACCTTGCACCGCGAATGTTGCACCCTGTGGATATCGATTCTTCGGATGGCCATAACTGTTGGCTCGTTTAGAGTTACGAGAGCCATAACCAGTCAAAACGAAGGTCTCGGTGAGTTCTACCGCTTTGACAGCTATAAGCCGTCAATGGATAGTTTCATACCCAAAAAAGTCTATCTGAACCTCGATCGGGACTTTGAAGTTTTTTGGCCTTCTTTTTTCCATCACGTGAATTTTTACGTTAAAACGGGATCACTGTGGCTGGTCTTCGATTTACCTTCCTTGGAGAGCGGGGCACCATGGTACTGTTCCATATCAAATCCCTGCACCCACTTCTAAAAGTCGAACGGTGATGTTTCGGCTTTTCGGACGAATGTTGCACCTTGCACCGCGAATGTTGCACCCTATGGATATCGATTCTTCGGACGGCCATAACTGTTGGCTCGTTTAGAGTTACGGGAGCCATAACCAGTCAAAACGAAGGTTTCAGTGAGTTCTACCGCTTTGACTGCTATAAGCCGTCAATGGATAGTTTCATATCCAAAAAAGTCTATCCGAACCTCAATCGGGTCTCTAAAGTTTTTTGGCCTTCTTGTTTCCGTCACGTGAATTTTTACGTTAAAACGGGATCACCGTGGCTGGTCTTCGATATACCTTCCCTGGAGAGCGGTGCACCATGAAACTGTTCCATTTCAAATCCCTACACCCACTTCTAAAAGTCGAAAGGTGATGTTTCGGCTTTTTGGATGAATGTTGCTCCTTGCACCGCGAATGTTGCACCCTGTGGATATCGATTCTTCGGACGGCCATAACTGTTGGCTCGTTTAGAGTTACGGGAGCCATAACCAGTCAAAACGAAGGTCTCGGTGAGTTCTACCGCTTTGACAGCTATAAGCCTTCAATGGATAGTTTCATACCCAAAAAAGTCTATCCGAACCTCAATCGGGTCTCTGAAGTTTTTTGGCCTTCTTTTTTCCGTCACGTGAATTTTTACGTTAAAACGGGATCACCGTGGCTGGTCTTCGATTTACCTTCCCTGGAGAGCGGTGCACCATGGTACTGTTCCATTTCAAATCCCTGCACCCACTTCTAAAAGTCGAACGGTGCTGTTTCGGCTTTTCGGACAAATGTTGCACCTTGCACCGCGAATGTTGCACCCTGTGGATATCGATTTTTCGGACGGCCATAACTGTTGGCTCGTTTAGAGTTACGGGAGCCATAACCAGTCAAAACGTAGGTCTCAGTGAGTTCTACCGCTTTGACAGCTATAAGCCGTCAACGGATAGTTTCAAACCCAAAAAAGGCTATCCGAACCACAATCGGGTCTCTGAAGTTTTTTGGCCTTCTTTTTTCCATCACGTGAATTTTTACGTTAAAACGGGATCACCGTGGCTGATCTTCGATTTACCTTCCTTAGAGAGCGGGGCACCATGGTACTGTTCCATTTCAAATCCCTGCACCCACTTCTAAAAGTCGAACGGTGCTGTTTCGGCTTTTCGGACGAATGTTGCACCTTGCACCTTGAATGTTGCACCCTGTGGATATCGATTCTTCGGACGGCCATTACTGTTGGCTCGTTTAGAGTTACGGGAGCCATAACCAGTCAAAATGAAGGTCTCGGTGAGTTCTACCTCTTTGACAGCTATAAGCCGTCAATGGATAGTTTCATATCCAAAAAAGTCTATCCGAACCTCAATCGGGTCTCTAAAGTTTTTTGGCCTTCTTTTTTCCGTCACGTGAATTTTTACGTTAAAACGGGATCACCGTGGCTGGTCTTCGATTTACCTTCCCTGGAGAGCGGTGCACCATGGTACTGTTCCATTTCAAATCCCTGCACCCACTTCTAAAAGTCGAACGGTGCTGTTTCGGCTTTTCGGACAAATGTTGCACCTTGCACCGCGAATGTTGCACCCTGTGGATATCGATTTTTCGGACGGCCATAACTGTTGGCTCGTTTAGAGTTACGGGAGCCATAACCAGTCAAAACGTAGGTCTCAGTGAGTTCTACCGCTTTGACAGCTATAAGCCGTCAACGGATAGTTTCAAACCCAAAAAAGGCTATCCGAACCACAATCGGGTCTCTGAAGTTTTTTGGCCTTCTTTTTTCCATCACGTGAATTTTTACGTTAAAACGGGATCACCGTGGCTGATCTTCGATTTACCTTCCTTAGAGAGCGGGGCACCATGGTACTGTTCCATTTCAAATCCCTGCACCCACTTCTAAAAGTCGAACGGTGCTGTTTCGGCTTTTCGGACGAATGTTGCACCTTGCACCTTGAATGTTGCACCCTGTGGATATCGATTCTTCGGACGGCCATTACTGTTGGCTCGTTTAGAGTTACGGGAGCCATAACCAGTCAAAATGAAGGTCTCGGTGAGTTCTACCTCTTTGACAGCTATAAGCCGTCAATGGATAGTTTCATATCCAAAAAAGTCTATCCGAACCTCAATCGGGTCTCTAAAGTTTTTTGGCCTTCTTTTTTCCGTCACGTGAATTTTTACGTTAAAACGGGATCACCGTGGCTGGTCTTCGATATACCTTCCCTGGAGAGCGGTGCACCATGGTACTGTTCCATTTCAAATCCCTGCACCCACCTCTAAAAGTCGAAAGGTGTTGTTTCGGCTTTTTGGATGAATGTTGCATCTTGCACCGCGAATGTTGCACCCTGTGGATATCGATTCTTCGGACGGCCATAACTGCTGGCTCGTTTAGAGTTACGGGAGCCATAACCAGTCAAAACGAAGGTCTCGGTGAGTTCTACCGCTTTGACAGCTATAAGTCGTCAATGGATAGTTTCATACCCAAAAAAGTCTATCCGAACCTCAATCGGGTCTCTGAAGTTTTTTGGCCTTCTTTTTTCCGTCACGTGAATTTTTACGTTAAAACGGGATCACCGTGGCTGGTCTTCGATTTACCTTCCCTGGAGAGCGGTGCACCATGGTACTGTTCCATTTCAAATCCCTGCACCCACTTCTAAAAGTCGAACGGTGCTGTTTCGGCTTTTCGGACGAATGTTGCACCTTGCACCGCGAATGTTGCACCCTGTGGATATCGATTTTTCGGACGGCCATAACTGTTGGCTCGTTTAGAGTTACGGGAGCCATAACCAGTCAAAACGTAGGTCTCAGTGAGTTCTACCGCTTTGACAGCTATAAGCCGTCAATGGATAGTTTCATACCCAAAAAAGTCTATTTGAACCTCAATCGGGTCTTTGAAGTTTTTTGGCCTTCTTTTTTCCATCACGTGAATTTTTACGTTAAAACGGGATCACCGTGGCTGATCTTCGATTTACCTTCCTTAGAGAGCGGGGCACCATGGTACTGTTCCATTTCAAATCCCTGCACCCACTTCTAAAAGTGGAACGGTGTTGTTTCGGCTTTTCGGACGAATGTTGCACCTTGCACCTTGAATGTTGCACCCTGTGGATATCGATTCTTCGGACGGCCATTACTGTTGGCTCGTTTAGAGTTACGGGAGCCATAACCAGTCAAAATGAAGGTCTCGGTGAGTTCTACCTCTTTGATAGCTATAAGCCGTCAATGGATAGTTTCATATCCAAAAAAGCCTATCCGAACCTCAATCGGGTCTCTAAAGTTTTTTGGCCTTCTTTATTCCGTCACGTGAATTTTTACGTTAAAACGGGATCACCGTGGCTGGTCTTCGATTTACCTTCCCTGGAGAGCGGTGCACCATGGTACTGTTCCATTTCAAATCCCTGCACCCACTTCTAAAAGTCGTACGGTGCTGTTTCGGCTTTTTGGATGAATGTTGCACCTTGCATCGCGAATGTTGCACCCTGTGGATATCGATTCTTCGGATGGCCATAACTGTTGGCTCGTTTAGAGTTACGGGAGCCATAACCAGTCAAAATGAATTTCTCGGTGAGTTCTACCGCTTTGACAGCTATAAGCCGTCAATGGATAGTTTCATACCCAAAAAAGTCTATCGGAACCTCAATCGGATCTTTGAAGTTTTTTGGCCTTCTTTTTTCCATCACGTGAATTTTTACGTTAAAACGGGATCACTGTGGCTGGTCTTCGATTTACCTTACCTGGAGAGCGAGGCACCATGGTACTGTTCCATTTCAAATCCCTGCACCCACTTCTAAAAGTCGAACGGTGCTGTTTCGGCTTTTTGGATGAATGTTGCACCCTGCACCGCGAATGTTGCACCCTGTGGATATCGATTCTTCGGACGGCCATAGCTGTTGGCTCGTTTAGAATTACGGGAGCCATAACCAGTCAAAACGAAGGTCTCGGTGAGTTCTACCGCTTTGACAGCTATAAGCCGTCAATGGATAGTTTCATATCCAAAAAAGTCTATCCGAACCTCTATCGGGTCTCTGAAGTTTTTTGGCCTTCTTTTTTCCGTCACGTGAATTTTTACGTTAAAACAGTATCACCGTGGCTGGTCTTCGATATACCTTCCCTGGAGAGCGGTGCACCATGGTACTGTTCCATTTCAAATCCCTGCACCCACCTCTAAAAGTCGAAAGGTGTTGTTTCGGCTTTTTGGATGAATGTTGCACCTTGCACCGCGAATGTTGCACCCTGTGGATATCGATTCTTCGGACGGCCATAACTGTTGGCTCGTTTAGAGTTACGGGAGCCATAACCAGTCAAAACGAAGGTCTCGGTGAGTTCTACCGCTTTGACAGTTATAAGCCATCAATGGATAGTTTCATACCCAAAAAAGTCTATCCGAACCTCAATCGGGTCTCTGAAGTTTTTTGGCCTTCTTTTTTCCGTCACGTGAATTTTTACGTTAAAACGGGATCACCGTGGCTGGTCTTCGATTTACCTTCTCTGGAGAGCGGTGCACCATGGTACTGTTCTATTTCAAATCCCTGCACCCACTTTTAAAAGTCGAACGGTGCTGCTTTGGCTTTTCGGACGAATGTTGCACCTTGCACCGCGAATGTTGCACCCTGTGGATATCGATTCTTCGGACGGCCATAACTGTTGGCTCGTTTAGAGTTACGGGAGCCATAACCAGTCAAATCGTAGGTCTCAGTGAGTTCTACCGCTTTGACAGCTATAAGCCGTCAATGGATAGTTTCATACCCAAAAAAGTCTATCTGAACCTCAATCGGGACTTTGAAGTTTTTTGGCCATCTTTTTTCCATCACGTGAATTTTTACGTTAAAACGGGATCACCGGGGCTGGTCTTCGATTTACCTTCCCTGGAGAGCGGGGCACCATGGTACTGTTCCATTTCAAATCCTTGCACCCACTTCTAAAAGTCGAACGGTGCTGTTTCGGCTTTTCGGACGAATGTTGCACCTTGCACCTTGAATGTTGCACCCTGTGGATAACGATTCTTCGGACGGCCATAACTATTGGCTCGTTTAGAGTTACGGGAGCCATAACCAGTCAAAATGAAGGTCTCAGTGAGTTCTACCGCTTTGACAGCTATAAGCTGTCAATGGATAGTTTCATATCCAAAAAAGTCTATCCGAACCTCAATCAGGTCTTTGATGTTTTTTGGCCTTTTTTTTCCGTCACGAGAATTTTTACGTTAAAACGGGAACACCATGGCTGGTCTTCGAGTTACCTTCCCTGGAGAGTGGTGCACCATGGTACTGTTACATTTGAAATCCCTGCACCCACTTCTAAAAGTCGAACGGTGCTGTTTCGGCTTTTTGGATGAATGTTGCACCTTGCACCGCGAATGTTGCACCCTGTGGATATCGATTCTTCGGATGGCCATAACTGTTGGCTCGTTTAGAGTTACGGGAGCCATAACCAGTCAAAACGAAGGTGTCGGTGAGTTCTACCGCTTTGACAGCTATAAGCCGTTAATGGATAGTTTCATACCCAAAAAAGTCTATCGGAACCTCAATCGGATCTTTGAAGTTTTTTGGCCTTCTTTTTTCCATCACGTGAATTTTTACGTTAAAACGGGATCACCGTTGCTGGTCTTCGATTTACCTTACTTGGAGAGCAGGGCACCATGGTACTGTTCCATTTCAAATCCCTACACCCACTTCTAAAAGTCGAACGGTGCTGTTTCGGCTTTTTGGATGAATGTTGCACCCTGCACCGCGAATGTTGCACCCTGTGGATATCGATTCTTCGGACGGCCATAACTGTTGGCTCGTTTAGAGTTACGGGAGCCATAACCAGTCAAAACGTAGGTCTCAGTGAGTTCTACCACTTTGACAGCTATAAGCCGTCAATGGATAGTTTCATACCCAAAAAAGTCTATCTGAACCTCAATCGGGTCTTTGAAGTTTTTTGGCCTTCTTTTTTCCATCACGTGAATTTTTACGTTAAAACGAGATCACCTTGGCCGGTCTTCGATTTACCTTCTCTGGAGAGCGGTGCACCATGGTACTGTTCTATTTCAAATCACTGCACCCACTTTTAAAAGTCGAACGGTGCTGCATCGGCTTTTCGGACGAATGTTGCACCTTGCACCGCGAATGTTGCACCCTATGGATATCGATTCTTCGGACGGCCATAACTGTTGGCTCGTTTAGAGTTACGGGAGCCATAACCAGTCAAATCGTAGGTCTCAGTGAGTTCTACCGCTTTGACAGCTATAAGCCGTCAATGGATGGTTTCATATCCAAAAAAGTCTATCCGAACTTCAATCGGGTCACTGAAATTTTTTGGCCTTCTTTTTTCCGTCACGTGAATTTTTACGTTAAAACGGGATCACCGTGGCTGGTCTTCGATTTACCTTCCCTGGAGAGTGAGGCACCATGGTACTGTTCCATTTCAAATCCCTGCACCCACTTCTAAAAGTCGAACGGTGCTGTTTCGGCTTTTCGGACGGATGTTGCACCTTGCACCGCGAATGTTGCACCCTGTGGATATCGATTCTTCGGACGGCCATAACTGTTGGCTCGTTTAGAGTTACGGGAGCCATAACCAGTCAAAATGTAGGTCTCAGTGAGTTCTACCGCTTTGATAGCTATAAGCCGTCAATGGATAGTTTCATACCCAAAAAAGTCTATATGACCCTCAATCGGGTCTTTGAAGTTTTTTGGCCTTCTTTTTTCCATCACGTGAATTTTTACGTTAAAACGGGATCACCGTGGCTGGTCTTCGGTTTACCTTCTTTGGAGAGTGGGGCACCATGGTACTATTCCATTTCAAATCCCTGCACCCACTTCTAAAAGTCGAACGGTGTTGTTTCGGCTTTTCGGATGAATGTTGCACCTTGCACCGCGAATGTTGCACCCTGTGGATATCGATTCTTCGATCGGGCATAACTGTTGGCTCGTTTAGAGTTACGGGAGCCATAACCAGTCAAAACGAAAGTCTCGGTGAGTTCTACCGCTTTGACAGCTATAAGCCGTCAATGGATAGTTTCATACCCAAAAAAGTCTATTGGAACCTCAATCGGATCTTTGAAGTTTTTTGGCCTTCTTTTTTCCATCACGTGAATTTTTACGTTAAAACAGGTTCACCGTGGCTGGTCTTTGATTTACCTTACTTGGAGAGCGGGGCACCAAGGTACTGTTCCATTTCAAATCCCTGCACCCACTTCTAAAAGTCGAACGGTGCTGTTTCGGCTTTTTGGATGAATGTTGCACCCTGTGGATATCGATTCTTCGGACGGCCATAATTGTTGGCTCGTTTAGAGTTACGGGAGCCATAACTAGTCAAAACGTAGGTCTCAGTGAGTTCTACCGCTTTGACAGCTATAAGCCGTCAATGGATAGTTTCATACCCAAAAAAGTCTATCTGAACCTCAATCGGGTCTTTGAAGTTTTTTGGCCTTCTTTGTTCCATCACGTGAATTTTTACGTTAAAACAGGATCCCCTTGGCTGGTCTTCGATTTACCTTCCCTAGAGAGCGGGGCACCATGGTACTGTTCCATTTCAAATCCCTGCACCCACTTCTAAAAGTCGAACGGTGCTGTTTCGGCTTTTCGGACGAATGTTGCACCTTGCACCGCGAATGTTGCACCCTGTGGATATCGATTCTTCGGACGGCCATAACTGTTGGCTCGTTTAGAGTTACGGGAGCCATAACTAGTCAAAATGAAGGTCTCGGTGAGTTCTACCGCTTTGACAGCTATAAGACGTCAATGGATAGTTTCATATCCAAAAAAGTCTATCCGAACCTCAATCGGGTCTCTGAAGTTTTTTGGCCTTCTTTTTTCCGTCATGTGAATTTTTACGTTAAAACGGGATCACCGTGGCTGGTCTTCGATTTACCTTCCCTGGAGAGCGGTGCACCATGGTACCGTTCCATTTCAAATCCCTGCACCCACTTTTAAAAGTCGAACGGTGCTGCTTCGGCTTTTCGGACGAATGTTGCACCTTGCACCGCGAATGTTGCACCCTGTTGATATCGATTCTTCGGACGACCATAATTGTTGGCTCGTTTAGAGTTACGGGAGCCATAACCAGTCAAATCGTAGGTCTCAGTGAGTTCTACCGCTTTGACAGCTATAAGCCGTCAATGGATAGTTTCATACCCAAAAAAGTCTATCTGAACCTCAATCGGGACTTTGAAGTTTTTTGGCCTTCTTTTTTCCATCACGTGAATTTTTACGTTAAAACGGGATCACCATGGCTGGTCTTCGATTTACCTTCTTTGGAGAGCGGGGCACCATGGTACTGTTCCATTTCAAATCCCTGCACCCACTTCTAAAAGTCGAACGGTGCTGTTTTGGCTTTTTGGATGAATGTTGCACCCTGCACCACGAATGTTGCACCCTGTGGATATCGATTCTTCAGACGGCCATAACTGTTTGCTCGTTTAGAGTTACGGGAGCCATAACTAGTCAAAACGTAGGTCTCAGTGAGTTCTACCGCTTTGACAGCTATAAGCCGTCAATGGATAGTTTCATACCCAAAAAAGTCTATCTGAACCTCAATCGGGTCTTTGAAGTTTTTTGGCCTTCTTTTTTCCATCACGTGAATTTTTACGTTAAAACGGGATCACCTTGGCTGGTCTTCGATTTACCTTCCCTGGAGAGGGGGCACCATGGTACTGTTCCATTTCAAATCCCTGCACCCACTTCGAAAAGTCGAACGGTGTTGTTTCGGCTTTTCCGACGAATGTTGCACCTTGCACACGAATGTTGCACCCTGTGGATATCGATTCTTCGGACGTCCATAACTGTTGGCTCGTTTAGAGTTACGGGAGCCATAACCAGTCAAAACGAAGGTCTCGGTGAGTTCTACCGCTTTGACAGCTATAAGCCGTCATTGGATAGTTTCATACCCAAAAAAGTCTATCGGAACCTCAATCGGGTCTTTGAAGTTTTTTGGCCTTCTTTTTTCCATCACGTGAATTTTTACGTTAAAACGGGATCACCGTGGCTGGTCTTCGATTTACCTTACCTGGAGAGCGGGGCACCATGGTACTGTTCCATTTCAAATCCCTGCACCCACTTCTAAAAGTCGAACGGTGCTGTTTCGGCTTTTTGGATGAATGTTGCACCCTGCACCGCGAATGTTGCACCCTGTGGATGTCGATTCTTCGATCGGCCATAACTATTGGCTCGTTTATAGTTACGGGAGCCATAAACAGTCAAAACGAAGGTCTCGGTGAGTTCTACCGCTTTGATAGCTATAAGCCATCAATGGATAGTTTCATACCCAAAAAAGTCTATTGGAACCTCAATCAGATCTTTGAAGTTTTTTGGCCTTCTTTTTTCCATCACGTGAATTTTTACGTTAAAACGGGTTCACCGTGGCTGGTCTTTGATTTACCTTACCTGGAGAGCGGGGCACCAAGGTACTGTTCCATTTCAAATCCCTGCACCCACTTCTAAAAGTCGAACGGTGCTATTTCGGCTTTTTGGATGAATGTTGCACCTTGCACCGCGAATGTTGCACCCTGTGGATATCGATTCTTCGGACGGCCATAACTGTTGGCTCGTTTAGAGTTACGGGAGCCATAACTAGTCAAAACATAGGTCTCAGTGAGTTCTACCGCTTTGACAGCTATAAGCCGTCAATGGATAGTTTCATACCAAAAAAAGTCTATCTGAACCTCAATCGGGTCTTTGAAGTTTTTTGGCCTTCTTTTTTCCATCACGTGAATTTTTACGTTAAAACGGGATCACCTTGGCTGGTCTTCGATTTACCTTCCCTGGAGAGCGGGGCACCATGGTACAGTTCCATTTCAAATCCCTGCACCCATTTCTAAAAGTCGAACGGTGCTGTTTCGGCTTTTCGGACGAATGTTGCACCTTGCACCGCGAATGTTGCACCCTGTGGATATCGATTCTTCGGACGGCCATAACTGTTGGCTCGTTTAGAGTTACGGGAGCCATAACCAGTCAAAACGAAGGTCTCGGTGAGTTCTACCCCTTTGACAGCTATAAGACGTCAATGGATAGTTTCATATCCAAAAAAGTCTATCCGAACCTCAATCGGGTCTCTGAAGTTTTTTGGCCTTCTTTTTTCCGTCACGTGAATTTTTACGTTAAAACGGGATCACCGTGGTTGGTCTTCGATTTACCTTCCCTGGAGAGCGGTGCACCATGGTACTGTTCCATTTCAAATCCCTGCACCCACTTTTAAAAGTCGAACGGTGCTGCTTCGGCTTTTCGGACGAATGTTGCACCTTGCACCGCGAATGTTGCACCCTGTGGATATCGATTCTTCGGACGGCCATAACTGTTGGCTCGTTTAGAGTTACGGGTGCCATAACCAGTCAAATCGTAGGTCTCAGTGAGTTCTACCGGTTTGACAACTATAAGCCGTCAATGGATAGTTACATACCCAAAAAAGTCTATCTGAACCTCAATCGGGACTTTGAAGTTTTTCGGCCTTCTTTTTTCCATCACGTGAATTTTTACGTTAAAACGGGATCACCGTGGCTGGTCTTCGATTTACCTTCTTTGGAGAGCGGGGCACCATGGTACTGTTCCATTTCAAATCCCTGCACCCACTTCTAAAAGTCAAACGGTGCTGTTTCGGCTTTTTGGATGAATGTTGCACCCTGCACCACGAATGTTGCACCCTGTGGATATCGATTCTTCAGACGGCCATAACTGTTGGCTCGTTTAGAGTTACGGTAGCCATAACTAGTCAAAACATAGGTCTCAGTGAGTTCTACCGCTTTGACATCTATAAGCCGTCAATGGATAGTTTCATACCCAAAAAAGTCTATCTGAACCTCAATCGGGTCTTTGAAGTTTTTTGGCCTTCTTTTTTCCATCACGTGAATTTTTACGTTAAAACGGGATCACCTTGGCTGGTCTTCGATTTACCTTCCCTGGAGAGCGGGGCACCATGGTACTATTCCATTTCAAATCCCTACACCCACTTCTAAAAGTTGAACGGTGTTGTTTTGGCTTTTCGGACGAATGTTGCACCTTGCACGCGAATGTTGCACCCTATGGATATCGATTCTTCGGACGGCCATAACTGTTGGCTCGTTTAGAGTTACGGGAGCCATAACCAGTCAAAACGAAGGTCTCGGTGAGTTCTACCGCTTTGACAGCTATAAGCCGTCAATGGATAGATTCATACCCACAAAAGTCTATCGGAACCTCAATCGGGTGTTTGAAGTTTTTTGGCCTTCTTTTTTCCATCACGTGAATTTTTACGTTAAAACGGGATCACCGTGGCTGGTCTTCGATTTACCTTACCTGGAGAGCGGGGCACCATGGTACTGTTCCTTTTCAAATCCCTGCACCCACTTCTAAAAGTCGAACGGTGCTGTTTCGGCTTTTTGGATGAATGTTGCACCCTGCACCGCGAATGTTGCACCCTACGGATATCGATTCTTCGGACGGCCATAACTGTTGGCTCGTTTAGAGTTACGGGAGCCATAACTAGTCAAAACGAAGGTCTCGGTGACTTCTACCGCTTTGACAGCTATAAGCCATCAATGGACAGTTTCATACACTAAAAAGTCTATTTGAACCTCAATCGGGTCTCTGAAGTTTTTTGGCCTTCTTTTTTCCGTCACGTGAATTTTTACGTTAAAACGGGATCACCGTGGCTGGTCTTCGATTTACCTTCCCTGGAGAGCGGGGCACCATGGTACTGTTCCATTTCAAATCCCTGCACCTACTTCTAAAAGTCGAACGGTGATGTTTCGGCATTTCGGACGAATGTTGCACCTTGCACCGCGAATGTTGCACCTTGCACCGCGAATGTTTCACCCTGTGGATATCGATTCTTCGGACGGCCATAACTGTTGGCTCATTTAGAGTTACGGGAACCATAACCAGTCAAAACGAAGGTCTCGGTGAGTTCTACCGCTTTGACAGCTATAAGTCGTCAATGGATAGTTTCATATCCAAAAAAGTCTATCCGAACCTCAATCGGGTCTCTGAAGTTTTTTGGCCTTCTTTTTTCCGTCACGTGAATTTTTACGTTAAAACGGGATCATCGTGGCTGGTCTTCGATTTACCTTCCCTGCAGAGCGGGGCACCATGGTACTGTTCCATTTCAAATCCCTACACCCACTTCTAAAAGTCGAACGGTGCTGGTTCGGCTTTTCGGACGAATGTTGCACCTTGCACCGCGAATGTTGCACCCTGTGGATATCGATTCTTCGGACGGCCATAACTGTTGGCTCGTTTAGAGTTACGGGAGCCATAACTAGTCAAATCGTAGGTCTCAGTGAGTTCTACCGCTTTGACAGCTATAAGCCGTCAATGGATAGTTTCATACCGAAAAAAGTCTATCTGAACCTCAATCGGGACTTTGAAGTTTTTTGGCCTTCTTTTTTCCATCACGTGTTTTTACGTTAAAACGGGATCACCGTGGCTGGTCTTCGATTTATCTTCTTTGGAGAGCGGGGCACCATGGTACTGTTCCATTTCAAATCCCTGCACCCACTTCTAAAAGTCGAACGGTGCTGTTTTCGGCTTTTTGGATGAATGTTGCACCCTGCACCGCGAATGTTGCACCCTGTGGATATCGATTCTTCGGACGGCTATAACTGTTGGCTCGTTTAGAGTTACGAGAGCCATAACTAGTCAAAACGTAGGTCTCAGTGAGTTCTACCGCTTTAACAGTTATAAGCCGTCAATGGATAGTTTCATACCCAAAAAAGTCTATCTGAACCTCAATCGGGTCTTTGAAGTTTTTTCGCCTTCTTTTTTCCATCACGTGAATTTTTACGTTAAAACGGGATCACCTTGGCTGGTCTTCGATTTACCTTCCTTGGAGAGCGGGGCACCATGGTACTGTTCCATTTCAAAACCCTGCACCCACTTCTAAAAGTCGAACGGTGTTGTTTCGTCTTTTCGGACGAATGTTGCACCTTGCACCGCGAATGTTGCACCCTGTGGATATCGATTCTTCGGACGGCCATAACTGTTGGCTCGTTTAGAGTTACGGGAGCCATAACCAGTCAAATCGTAGGTCTCAGTGAGTTCTACCGCTTTGACAGCTATAAGCCATCAATGGATAGTTTCATACCCAAAAAAGTCTATCTGAACCTCAATCGGGAATTTGAAGTTTTTTGGCCTTCTTTTTTCCATCACGTGAATTTTTACGTTAAAACGGGATCACCGTGGCTGGTCTTCGATTTACCTTCTTTGGAGAGCGGGGCACCATGGTACTGTTCCATTTCAAATCCCTGCACCCACTTCTAAAAGTCGAACGGTGCTGTTTCGGCTTTTTGGATCAATGTTGCACCCTGCACCGCGAATGTTGCACCCTGTGGATATCGATTCTTCGGACGGCCATAACTGTTGGCTCATTTAGAGTTACGGGAGCCATAACTAGTCAAAACGTAGGTCTCAGTGAGTTCTACCTCTTTGACAGTGATAAGCCGTCAATGGATAGTTTCATACCCAAAAAAGTCTATCTGAACCTCAATCGGGTCTTTGAAGTTTTTTTGCCTTCTTTTTTCCATCACGTGAATTTTTACGTTAAAACGGGATCACCTTGGCTGGTCTTCGATTTACCTTCCCTGGAGAGCGGGGAACCATGGTACTGTTCCATTTCAAATCCCTGGACCCACTTCTAAAAGTCGAACGGTGTTGTTTCGGCTTTGCGGACGAATGTTGCACCTTGCACCGCGAATGTTGCACCCTGTGGATATCGATTCTTCGGACGGCCATAACTGTTGGCTCGTTTAGAGTTACGGGAGCCATAACCAGTCAAAACGAAGGTCTCGGTGAGTTCTACCGCTTTGACAGCTATAAGCCGTCAATGGATAGTTTCATATCCAAAAAAGTCTATCCGAACCTCAATCGGGTCTTTGAAGTTTTTTGGCCTTCTTTTTTCCGTCACGTGAATTTTTACGTTAAAACGGGATCACCTTGGCTGGTCTTTGATTTACCTTCCCTGGAGATCGGTGCACCATGGTACTGTTCCATTTCAAATCCCTGCACCCACTTTTAAAAGTCGAACGGTGCTGTTTCGGCTTTTCGGACGAATGTTGCACCTTGCACCGCGAATGTTGCACCCTGTGGATATCGATTCTTCGGACGGCCATAACTGTTGGCTCATTTAGAGTTACGGGAGCCATAACCAGTCAAATCGTAGGTCTCAGTGAGTTCTACCGCTTTGACAGCTATAAGCCGTCAATGGATAGTTTCATACCCAAAAAAGTCTATCGGAACCTCAATCGGATCTTTGAAGTATTTTGGCCTTCTTTTTTCCATCATGTGAAATTTTACGTTAAAACGGGATCACCGTGGCTGGTCTTTGATTTACCTTACCTGGAGAGCGGGGCACCAAGGTACTGTTCCATTCCAAATCCCTGCACCCACTTCTAAAAGTCGAACGGTGCTGTTTCGGCTTTTTGGATGAATGTTGCACCCTGCACCGCGAATGTTGCACCCTGTGGATATCGATTCTTCGGACGGCCATAACTGTTGGCTCGTTTAGAGTTACGGGAGCCATAACTAGTCAAAACGTAGGTCTCAGTGAGTTCTAACACTTTGACAGCTATAAGCCGTCAATGGATAGTTTCATACCCAAAAAAGTCTATCTGAAACTCAATCGGATCTTTGAAGTTTTTTGGCCTTCTTTTTTCCATCACGTGAATTTTTACGTTAAAACGGGATCACCTTGGCTGGTCTTCGATTTACCTTCCCTGGAGAGCGGGGCACCAGGGTACTGTTCCATTTCAAATCCCTACACCCACTTCCAAAAGTCGAACGGTGCTGTTTCGGCTTTTTGGATGAATGATGCACCCTGCACCGCGAATGTTGCACCATGTGGATATCGATTCTTCGGACGGCCATAACTGTTGGCTCATTTAGAGTTACGGGAGCCATAACCAGTCAAAACGAAGGTCTCGGTGAGTTCTACCACTTTGACAGCTATAAGCCGTCAATGGATAGTTTCATATCCAAAAAAGTCTATCCGAACCTCAATCGGGTCTCTGAAGTTTTTTGGCCTTCTTTTTTCCGTCACGTGAATTTTTACGTTAAAACGGGATCACCGTGGCTGGTCTTTGATTTACCTTCCCTGGAGAGCGGTGCACCATGGTACTGTTCCATTTCAAATCCTTGCACCCACTTCTAAAAGTTGAACGGTGCTGTTTCGGCTTTTCGGACGAATGTTGCACCTTGCACCGCGAATGTTGCACCCTATGGATATCGATTCTTCGGACGGCCTTAACTGTTAGCTCGTTTAGAGTTACGGGAGCCATAACCAGTCAAAACATAGGTCTTAGTGAGTTCTACCGCTTTGACAGCTATAAGCCGTCAATGGATAGTTTCATACCCAAAAAAGTCTATCTGAACCTCAATCGGGTCTTTGAAGTTTTTTGGCCTTCTTTTTTCCATCACGTGAATTTTTACGTTAAAACGGGATCACCGTGGCTGGTCTTCGATTTACCTTCTTTGGAGAGCGGGGCACCATGGTACTGTTCCATTTCAAATCCCTGCACCCACTTCTAAAAGTCGAACGGTGCTGTTTCGGCTTTTCGGATGAATGTTGCACCTTGCACCGCGAATGGTGCATCCTGTGGATATCGATTCTTCGATCGGCCATAACTGTTGGCTCGTTTAGAGTTACGGGAGCCATAACCAGTCAAAACGAAGGTCTCGGTGAGTTCTACCGCTTTGACAGCTATAATCCGTCAATGGATAGTTTCATACCCAAAAAAGTCTATCGGAACCTCAATCGGATCTTTGAAGTTTTTTGGCCTTCTTTTTTCCATCACGTGAATTTTTACGTTAAAACAGGATCACCTTGGCTGGTCTTCGATTTACCTTCCCTGGAGAGCGGGGCACCAGGGTACTGTTCCATTTCAAATCCCTGCACCCACTTCCAAAAGTCGAACGGTGCTGTTTCGGCTTTTTGGATGAATGATGCACCCTGCACCGCGAATGTTGCACCATGTGGATATCGATTCTTCGGACGACCATAACTGTTGGCTCGTTTAGAGTTACGGGAGCCATAACCAGTCAAAATGAAGGTCTCGGTGAGTTCTACCACTTTGACAGCTATAAGCCGTCAATGGATAGTTTCATATCCAAAAAAGTCTATCCGAACCTCAATCGGGTCTCTGAAGTTTTTTGGCCTTCTTTTTTCCGTCACGTGAATTTTTACGTTAAAATGGGATCACCGTGGCTGGTCTTTGATTTACCTTCCCTGGAGAGCGGTGCACCATGGTACTGTTCCATTTCAAATCCTTGCACCCACTTCTAAAAGTTGAACGGTGCTGTTTCGGCTTTTCGGACGAATGTTGCACCTTGCACCGCGAATGTTGCACCCTATGGATATCGATTCTTCGGACGGCCTTAACTGTTGGCTCGTTTAGGGTTACGGGAGCCATAACCAGTCAAAACATAGGTCTTAGTGAGTTCTACCGCTTTGACAGCTATAAGCCGTCAATGGATAGTTTCATACCCAAAAAAGTCTATCTGAACCTCAATCGGGTCTTTGAAGTTTTTTGGCCTTCTTTTTTCCATCACGTGAATTTTTACGTTAAAACGGGATCACCGTGGCTGGTCTTCGATTTACCTTCTTTGGAGAGCGGGGCACCATGGTACTGTTCCATTTCAAATCCCTACACCCACTTCTAAAAGTCGAACGGTGCTGTTTCGGCTTTTCGGATGAATGTTGCACCTTGCACCGCGAATGGTGCACCTTGTGGATATCGATTCTTCGATCGGCCATAACTGTTGGCTCGTTTAGAGTTACGGGAGCCATAACCAGTCAAAACGAAGGTCTCGGTGAGTTCTACCGCTTTGACAGCTATAATCCGTCAATGGATAGTTTCATACCCAAAAAAGTCTATCGGAACCTCAATCGGATCTTTGAAGTTTTTTGGCCTTCTTTTTTCCATCACGTGAATTTTTACGTTAAAACGGGATCACCGTGGCTGGTCTTTGATTTACCTTACCTGGAGAGCGGGGCACCAAGGTACTGTTCCATTTCAAATCCCTGCACCCACTTCTAAAAGTCGAACGGTGCTGTTTCGGCTTTTTGGATGAATGTTGCACCCTGCACCGCGAATGTTGCACCCTGTGGATATCGATTCTTCGGACGGCCATAACTGTTGGCTCGTTTAGAGTTACGGGAGCCATAACTAGTCAAAACGTAGGTCTCAGTGAGTTCTAACACTTTGACAGCTATAAGCCGTCAATGGATAGTTTCATACCCAAAAAAGTCTATCTGAACCTCAATCGGGTCTTTGAAGTTTTTTGGCCTTCTTTTTTCCATCACGTGAATTTTTACGTTAAAACGGGATCACCTTGGCTGGTCTTCGATTTACCTTCCCTGGAGAGCGGGGCACCAGGGTACTGTTCCATTTCAAATCCCTGCACCCACTTCTAAAATTCGAACGGTGCTGTTTCGGCTTTTTGGATGAATGATGCACCCTGCACCGCGAATGTTGCACCCAGTGGATATTGATTCTTCGGACGACCATAACTGTTGGCTCGTTTAGAGTTACGGGAGCCATAACCAGTCAAAACGAAGGTCTCGGTGAGTTCTACCGCTTTGATAGCTATAAGTCGTCAATGGATAGCTTCATACCCAAAAAAGTCTATCTGAACCTCAATCGGGTCTTTGAAGTTTTTTGGCCTTCTTTTTTCCATCACGTGAATTTTTACGTTAAAACGGGATCACCGTGGCTGGTCTTCGATTTACCTTCTATGGAGAGCGGGGCACCAAGGTATTGTTCCATTTCAAATCCCTGCACCCACTTCTAAAAGTCGAACGGTGCTGTTTCGGCTTTTCGGATGAATGTTGCACCTTGCACCGCGAATGGTGCACCCTGTGGATATCGATTTTTCGGTCGGCCATAACTGTTGGCTCGTTTAGAGTTACGGGAGCCATAACCAGTCGAAATGAAGGTCTCGGTGAGTTCTACCGCTTTGACAGCTATAAGCCATCAAAGGATAGTTCCATACCCAAAAAAGTCTATCGGAACCTCAATCGGATCTTTGAAGTTTTTTGGCCTTCTTTTTTCCATCACGTGAATTTTTACGTTAAAACGGGATCACCGTGGCTGGTCTTTGATTTTCCTTACCTGGAGAGCGGGGCACCAAGGTACTGTTCCATTTCAAATCCCTGCACCCACTTCTAAAAGTCGAACGGTGCTGTTTCGGCTTTTTGGATGAATGTTGCACCCTGCACCGCGAATGTTTCACCCTGTGGATATCGATTCTTCGGACGACCATAACTGTTGGCTCGTTTAGAGTTACGGGAGCCATAACCAGTCAAAACGAAGGTCTCGGTGAGTTCTACCGCTTTGACAACTATAAGCCGTCAATGGATAGTTTCATACCCAAAAAAGTCTATCTGAACCTCAATCGGGTCTTTGAAGTTTTTTGGCCTTCTTTTTTCCATCACGTGAATTTTTACGTTAAAACGGGATCACCTTGGCTGGTCTTCGATTTACCTTCCCTGGAGAGCGGGGCACCATGGTACTATTCCATTTCAAATCCCTACACCCACTTCTAAAAGTTGAACGGTGTTGTTTTGGCTTTTCGGACGAATGTTGCACCTTGCACGCGAATGTTGCACCCTATGGATATCGATTCTTCGGACGGCCATAACTGTTGGCTCGTTTAGAGTTACGGGAGCCATAACCAGTCAAAACGAAGGTCTCGGTGAGTTCTACCGCTTTGACAGCTATAAGCCATCAATGGATAGATTCATACCCACAAAAGTCTATCGGAACCTCAATCGGGTCTTTGAAGTTTTTTGGCCTTCTTTTTTCCATCACGTGAATTTTTACGTTAAAACGGGATCACCGTGGCTGGTCTTCGATTTACCTTACCTGGAGAGCGGGGCACCATGGTACTGTTCCTTTTCAAATCCCTGCACCCACTTCTAAAAGTCGAACGGTCCTGTTTCGGCTTTTTGGATGAATGTTGCACCCTGCACCGCGAATGTTGCACCCTACGGATATCGATTCTTCGGACGGCCAAAACTGTTGGCTCGTTTAGAGTTACGGGAGCCATAACTAGTCAAAACGAAGGTCTCGGTGACTTCTACCGCTTTGACAGCTATAAGCCATCAATGGACAGTTTCATACACTAAAAAGTCTATTTGAACCTCAATCGGGTCTCTGAAGTTTTTTGGCCTTCTTTTTTCCGTCACGTGAATTTTTACGTTAAAACGGGATCACCGTGGCTGGTCTTCGATTTACCTTCCCTGGAGAGCGGGGCACCATGGTACTGTTCCATTTCAAATCCCTGCACCTACTTCTAAAAGTCGAACGGTGATGTTTCGGCATTTCGGACGAATGTTGCACCTTGCACCGCGAATGTTGCACCTTGCACCGCGAATGTTTCACCCTGTGGATATCGATTCTTCGGACGGCCATAACTGTTGGCTCATTTAGAGTTACGGGAACCATAACCAGTCAAAACGAAGGTCTCGGTGAGTTCTACCGCTTTGACAGCTATAAGCCGTCAATGGATAGTTTCATATCCAAAAAAGTCTATCCGAACCTCAATCGGGTCTCTGAAGTTTTTTGGCCTTCTTTTTTCCGTCACGTGAATTTTTACGTTAAAACGGGATCATCGTGGCTGGTCTTCGATTTACCTTCCCTGCAGAGCGGGGCACCATGGTACTGTTCCATTTCAAATCCCTACACCCACTTCTAAAAGTCGAACGGTGCTGGTTCGGCTTTTCGGACGAATGTTGCACCTTGCACCGCGAATGTTGCACCCTGTGGATATCGATTCTTCGGACGGCCATAACTGTTGGCTCGTTTAGAGTTACGGGAGCCATAACTAGTCAAATCGTAGGTCTCAGTGAGTTCTACCGCTTTGACAGCTATAAGCCGTCAATGGATAGTTTCATACCGAAAAAAGTCTATCTGAACCTCAATCGGGACTTTGAAGTTTTTTGGCCTTCTTTTTTCCATCACGTGTTTTTACGTTAAAACGGGATCACCGTGGCTGGTCTTCGATTTATCTTCTTTGGAGAGCGGGGCACCATGGTACTGTTCCATTTCAAATCCCTGCACCCACTTCTAAAAGTCGAACGGTGTTGTTTTCGGCTTTTTGGATGAATGTTGCACCCTGCACCGCGAATGTTGCACCCTGTGGATATCGATTCTTCGGACGGCTATAACTGTTGGCTCGTTTAGAGTTACGAGAGCCATAACTAGTCAAAACGTAGGTCTCAGTGAGTTCTACCGCTTTAACAGTTATAAGCCGTCAATGGATAGTTTCATACCCAAAAAAGTCTATCTGAACCTCAATCGGGTCTTTGAAGTTTTTTCGCCTTCTTTTTTCCATCACGTGAATTTTTACGTTAAAACGGGATCACCTTGGCTGGTCTTCGATTTACCTTCCCTGGAGAGCGGGGCACCATGGTACTGTTCCATTTCAAAACCCTGCACCCACTTCTAAAAGTCGAACGGTGCTGTTTCGTCTTTTCGGACGAATGTTGCACCTTGCACCGCGAATGTTGCACCCTGTGGATATCAATTCTTCGGACGGCCATAACTGTTGGCTCGTTTAGAGTTACGGGAGCCATAACCAGTCAAATCGTAGGTCTCAGTGAGTTCTACCGCTTTGACAGCTATAAGCCATCAATGGATAGTTTCATACCCAAAAAAGTCTATCTGAACCTCAATCGGGACTTTGAAGTTTTTTGGCCTTCTTTTTTCCATCACGTGAATTTTTACGTTAAAACGGGATCACCGTGGCTGGTCTTCGATTTACCTTCTTTGGAGAGCGGGGCACCATGGTACTGTTCCATTTCAAATCCCTGCACCCACTTCTAAAAGTCGAACGGTGCTGTTTCGGCTTTTTGGATGAATGTTGCACCCTGCACCGCGAATGTTGCACCCTGTGGATATCGATTCTTCGGACGGCCATAACTGTTGGCTCATTTAGAGTTACGGGAGCCATAACTAGTCAAAACGTAGGTCTCAGTGAGTTCTACCTCTTTGACAGTGATAAGCCGTCAATGGATAGTTTCATACCCAAAAAAGTCTATCTGAACCTCAATCGGGTCTTTGAAGTTTTTTTGCCTTCTTTTTTCCATCACGTGAATTTTTACGTTAAAACGGGATCACCTTGGCTGGTCTTCGATTTACCTTCCCTGGAGAGCGGGGAACCATGGTACTGTTCCATTTCAAATCCCTGGACCCACTTCTAAAAGTCGAACGGTGTTGTTTCGGCTTTGCGGACGAATGTTGCACCTTGCACCGCGAATGTTGCACCCTGTGGATATCGATTCTTCGGACGGCCATAACTGTTGGCTCGTTTAGAGTTACGGGAGCCATAACCAGTCAAAACGAAGGTCTCGGTGAGTTCTACCGCTTTGACAGCTATAAGCCGTCAATGGATAGTTTCATATCCAAAAAAGTCTATCCGAACCTCAATCGGGTCTTTGAAGTTTTTTGGCCTTCTTTTTTCCGTCACGTGAATTTTTACGTTAAAACGGGATCACCTTGGCTGGTCTTTGATTTACCTTCCCTGGAGATCGGTGCACCATGGTACTGCTCCATTTCAAATCCCTGCACCCACTTTTAAAAGTCGAACGGTGCTGTTTCGGCTTTTCGGACGAATGTTGCACCTTGCACCGCGAATGTTTCACCCTGTGGATATCGATTCTTCGGACGGCCATAACTGTTGGCTCATTTAGAGTTACGGGAGCCATAACCAGTCAAATCGTAGGTCTCAGTGAGTTCTACCGCTTTGACAGCTATAAGCCGTCAATGGATAGTTTCATACCCAAAAAAGTCTATCGGAACCTCAATCGGATCTTTGAAGTATTTTGGCCTACTTTTTTCCATCATGTGAAATTTTACGTTAAAACGGGATCACCGTGGCTGGTCTTTGATTTACCTTACCTGGAGAGCGGGGCACCAAGGTACTGTTCCATTCCAAATCCCTGCACCCACTTCTAAAAGTCGAACGGCGATGTTTCGGCTTTTTGGATGAATGTTGCACCCTGCACCGCGAATGTTGCACCCTGTGGATATCGATTCTTCGGACGGCCATAACTGTTGGCTCGTTTAGAGTTACGGGACCCATAACTAGTCAAAACGTAGGTCTCAGTGAGTTCTAACACTTTGACAGCTATAAGCCGTCAATGGATAGTTTCATACCCAAAAAAGTCTATCTGAAACTCAATCGGATCTTTGAAGTTTTTTGGCCTTCTTTTTTCCATCACGTGAATTTTTACGTTAAAACGGGATCACCTTGGCTGGTCTTCGATTTACCTTCCTTGGAGAGCGGGGCACCAGGGTACTGTTCCATTTCAAATCCCTACACCCACTTCCAAAAGTCGAACGGTGCTGTTTCGGCTTTTTGGATGAATGATGCACCCTGCACCGCGAATGTTGCACCATGTGGATATCGATTCTTCGGACGCCAATAACTGTTGGCTCGTTTAGAGTTACGGGAGCCATAACCAGTCAAAACGAAGGTCTCGGTGAGTTCTACCACTTTGACAGCTATAAGCCGTCAATGGATAGTTTCATATCCAAAAAAGTCTATCCGAACCTCAATCGGGTCTCTGAAGTTTTTTGGCCTTCTTTTTTCCGTCACGTGAATTTTTACGTTAAAACGGGATCACCGTGGCTGGTCTTTGATTTACCTTCCCTGGAGAGCGGTGCACCATGGTACTGTTCCATTTCAAATCCTTGCACCCACTTCTAAAAGTTGAACGGTGCTGTTTCGGCTTTTCGGACGAATGTTGCACCTTGCACCGCGAATGTTGCACCCTATGGATATCGATTCTTCGGACGGCCTTAACTGTTGGCTCGTTTAGAGTTACGGGAGCCATAACCAGTCAAAACATAGGTCTTAGTGAGTTCTACCGCTTTGACAGCTATAAGCCGTCAATGGATAGTTTCATACCCAAAAAAGTCTATCTGAACCTCAATCGGGTCTTTGAAGTTTTTTGGCCTTCTTTTTTCCATCACGTGAATTTTTACGTTAAAACGGGATCACCGTGGCTGGTCTTCGATTTACCTTCTTTGGAGAGCGGGGCACCATGGTACTGTTCCATTTCAAATCCCTGCACCCACTTCTAAAAGTCGAACGGTGCTGTTTCGGCTTTTCGGATGAATGTTGCACCTTGCACCGCGAATGGTGCACCCTGTGGATATCGATTCTTCGATCGGCCATAACTGTTGGCTCGTTTAGAGTTACGGGAGCCATAACCAGTCAAAACGAAGGTCTCGGTGAGTTCTACCGCTTTGACAGCTATAATCCGTCAATGGATAGTTTCATACCCAAAAAAGTCTATCGGAACCTCAATCGGATCTTTGAAGTTTTTTGGCCTTCTTTTTTCCATCACGTGAATTTTTACGTTAAAACAGGATCACCTTGGCTGGTCTTCGATTTACCTTCCCTGGAGAGCGGGGCACCAGGGTACTGTTCCATTTCAAATCCCTGCACCCACTTCCAAAAGTCGAACGGTGCTGTTTCGGCTTTTTGGATGAATGATGCACCCTGCACCGCGAATGTTGCACCATGTGGATATCGATTCTTCGGACGACCATAACTGTTGGCTCGTTTAGAGTTACGGGAGCCATAACCAGTCAAAACGAAGGTCTCGGTGAGTTCTACCACTTTGACAGCTATAAGCCGTCAATGGATAGTTTCATATCCAAAAAAGTCTATCCGAACCTCAATCGGGTCTCTGAAGTTTTTTGGCCTTCTTTTTTCCGTCACGTGAATTTTTACGTTAAAACGGGATCACCGTGGTTGGTCTTTGATTTACCTTCCCTGGAGAGCGGTGCACCATGGTACTGTTCCATTTCAAATCCTTGCACCCACTTCTAAAAGTTGAACGGTGCTGTTTCGGCTTTTCGGACGAATGTTGCACCTTGCACCGCGAATGTTGCACCCTATGGATATCGATTCTTCGGACGGCCTTAACTGTTGGCTCGTTTAGGGTTACGGGAGCCATAACCAGTCAAAACATAGGTCTTAGTGAGTTCTACCGCTTTGACAGCTATAAGCCGTCAATGGATAGTTTCATACCCAAAAAAGTATATCTGAACCTCAATCGGGTCTTTGAAGTTTTTTGGCCTTCTTTTTTCCATCACGTGAATTTTTACGTTAAAACGGGATCACCGTGGCTGGTCTTCGATTTACCTTCTTTGGAGAGCGGGGCACCATGGTACTGTTCCATTTCAAATCCCTACACCCACTTCTAAAAGTCGAACGGTGCTGTTTCGGCTTTTCGGATGAATGTTGCACCTTGCACCGCGAATGGTGCACCTTGTGGATATCGATTCTTCGATCGGCCATAACTGTTGGCTCGTTTAGAGTTACGGGAGCCATAACCAGTCAAAACGAAGGTCTCGGTGAGTTCTACCGCTTTGACAGCTATAATCCGTCAATGGATAGTTTCATACCCAAAAAAGTCTATCGGAACCTCAATCGGATCTTTGAAGTTTTTTGGCCTTCTTTTTTCCATCACGTGAATTTTTACGTTAAAACGGGATCACCGTGGCTGGTCTTTGATTTACCTTACCTGGAGAGCGGGGCACCAAGGTACTGTTCCATTTCAAATCCCTGCACCCACTTCTAAAAGTCGAACGGTGCTGTTTCGGCTTTTTGGATGAATGTTGCACCCTGCACCGCGAATGTTGCACCCTGTGGATATCGATTCTTCGGACGGCCATAACTGTTGGCTCGTTTAGAGTTACGGGAGCCATAACTAGTCAAAACGTAGGTCTCAGTGAGTTTTAACACTTTGACAGCTATAAGCCGTCAATGGATAGTTTCATACCCAAAAAAGTCTATCTGAACCTCAATCGGGTCTTTGAAGTTTTTTGGCCTTCTTTTTTCCATCACGTGAATTTTTACGTTAAAACGGGATCACCTTGGCTGGTCTTCGATTTACCTTCCCTGGAGAGCGGGGCACCAGGGTACTGTTCCATTTCAAATCCCTGCACCCACTTCTAAAATTCGAACGGTGCTGTTTCGGCTTTTTGGATGAATGATGCACCCTGCACCGCGAATGTTGCACCCAGTGGATATTGATTCTTCGGACGACCATAACTGTTGGCTCGTTTAGAGTTACGGGAGCCATAACCAGTCAAAACGAAGGTCTCGGTGAGTTCTACCGCTTTGACAGCTATAAGCCATCAATGGATAGTTTCATATCCAAAAAAGTCTATCCGAACCTCAATCGGGTCTCTGAAGTTTTTTGACCTTTTTTTTTCCGTCACGTGAATTTTTACGTTAAAACGGGATCACCGTGGCTGGTCTTTGATTTACCTTCCCTGGAGAGCGGTGCACCATGGTACTGTTCCATTTCAAATCCCTGCACCCACTTCTAAAAGTCGAACGGTGTTGTTTCGACTTTTCGGACGAATGTTGCACCTTGCACCACGAATGTTGCACCCTGTGGATATCGATTCTTCGGACGGCCATAACTGTTGGCTCGTTTAGAGTTACGGGAGCCAGAACCAGTCAAAACGTAGGTCTCAGTGAGTTCTACCGCTTTGATAGCTATAAGTCGTCAATGGATAGCTTCATACCCAAAAAAGTCTATCTGAACCTCAATCGGGTCTTTGAAGTTTTTTGGCCTTCTTTTTTCCATCACGTGAATTTTTACGTTAAAACGGGATCACCGTGGCTGGTCTTCGATTTACCTTCTATGGAGAGCGGGGCACCAAGGTATTGTTCCATTTCAAATCCCTGCACCCACTTCTAAAAGTCGAACGGTGCTGTTTCGGCTTTTCGGATGAATGTTGCACCTTGCACCGCGAATGGTGCACCCTGTGGATATCGATTCTTCGGTCGGCCATAACTGTTGGCTCGTTTAGAGTTACGGGAGCCATAACCAGTCAAAATGAAGGTCTCGGTGAGTTCTACCGCTTTGATAGCTATAAGCCATCAAAGGATAGTTCCATACCCAAAAAAGTCTATCGGAACCTCAATCGGATCTTTGAAGTTTTTTGGCCTTCTTTTTTCCATCACGTGAATTTTTACGTTAAAACGGGATCACCGTGGCTGGTCTTGGATTTTCCTTACCTGGAGAGCGGGGCACCAAGGTACTGTTCCATTTCAAATCCCTGCACCCACTTCTAAAAGTCGAACGGTGCTGTTTCGGCTTTTTGGATGAATGTTGCACCCTGCACCGCGAATGTTTCACCCTGTGGATATCGATTCTTCGGACGACCATAACTGTTGGCTCGTTTAGAGTTACGGGAGCCATAACCAGTCAAAACGAAGGTCTCGGTGAGTTCTACCGCTTTGACAACTATAAGCCGTCAATGGATAGTTTCATATCCAAAAAAGTCTATCCGAACCTCAATCGGGTCTCTGAAGTTTTTTGGCCTTTTTTTTTCCGTCACGTGAATTTTTACGTTAAAACGGGATCACCGTGGCTGGTCTTTGATTTACCTTCCCTGGAGAGCGGTGCACCATGGTAATGTTCCATTTCAAATCCCTGCACCCACTTCTAAAAGTCGAACGGTGCTGTTTCGGCTTTTCGGACGAATGTTGCACCTTGCACCGCGAATGTTGCACCCTGTGGATATCGATCCTTCGGACGGCCATAACTGTTGGCTCGTTTAGAGTTACGGGAGCCATAACCAGTCAAAACGTAGGTCTCGGTGATTTCTACCGCTTTGACGGCTATAAGCCGTCAATGGATAGCTTCATACCCAAAAAGTCTATCTGAACCTCAATCTGGTCTTTGAAGTTTTTTGGCCTTCTTTTTTCCATCACGTGAATTTTTACGTTAAAACGGGATCACCGTGGCTGTTCTTCGATTTACCTTCTTTGGAGAGCGGGGCACCATGGTACTGTTCCATTTCAAATCCATGCACCCACTTCTAAAAGTCGAACGGTGCTGTTTCGGCTTTCGGATGAATGTTGCACCTTGCACCGCGAATGGTGCACCCTGTGGATATCGATTCTTCGGTCGGCCATAACTGTTGGCTCGTTTAGAGTTACGGGAGCCATAACCAGTCAAAATGAAGGTCTCGGTGAGTTCTACCGCTTTGACAGCTATAAGCCGTCAATGGATAGTTCCATACCCAAAAAAGTCTATCGGAACCTCAATCGGGTCTTTGAAGTTTTTTGGCCTTCTTTTTTCCATCACGTGAATTTTTACGTTAAAACGGGATCACCGTGGCTGGTCTTTGATTTTCCTTACCTGGAGAGCGGGGCACCAAGGTACTGTTCCATTTCAAATCCCTGCACCCACTTCTAAAATTCGAACGGTGCTGTTTCGGCTTTTTGGATGAATGTTGCACCCTGCACCGCGAATGTTTCACCCTGTGGATATCGATTCTTCGGACGACCATAACTGTTGGCTCGTTTAGAGTTACGGGAGCCATAACCAGTCAAAACGAAGGTCTCGGTGAGTTCTACCGCTTTGACAGCTATAAGCCGTCAATGGATAGTTTCATATCCAAAAAAGTCTATCCGAACCTCAATCGGGTCTCTGAAGTTTTTTGGCCTTTTTTTTCCGTCACGTGAATTTTTACGTTAAAACGGGATCACCGTGGCTGGTCTTTGATTTACCTTCCCTGGAGAGCGGTGCACCATGGTACTGTTCCATTTCAAATCCCTGCTCCCACTTCTAAAAGTCGAACGGTGCTGTTTCGGCTTTTCGGACGAATGTTGCACCTTGCACCGCGAATGTTGCACCCTGTGGATATCGATTCTTCGGACGGCCATAACTGTTGGCTCGTTTAGAGTTACGGGAGCCATAACCAGTCAAAACGTAGGTCTCGGTGAGTTCTACCGCTTTGACGGCTATAAGCCGTCAATGGATAGCTTCATACCCAAAAAAGTCTATCTGAACCTCAATCTGGTCTTTGAAGTTTTTTGGCCTTCTTTTTTCCATCACGTGAATTTTTACGTTAAAACGGGATCACCGTGGCTGTTCTTCGATTTACCTTCTTTGGAGAGCGGGGCACCATGGTACTGTTCCATTTCAAATCCATGCACCCACTTCTAAAAGTCGAACGGTGCTATTTCGGCTTTTCGGATGAATGTTGCACCTTGCACCGCGAATGGTGCACCCTGTGGATATCGATTCTTCGGTCGGCCATAACTGTTGGCTCGTTTAGAGTTACGGGAGCCATAACCAGTCAAAACGAAGGTCTCGGTGAGTTCTACCGCTTTGACAGCTATAAGCCGTCAATGGATAGTTTCATACCCAAAAAAGTCTATCTGAACCTCAATCGGGTCTTTGAAGTTTTTTGGCCTTCTTTTTTCCATCACGTGAATTTTTAAGTTAAAACGGGATCACCTTGGCTGGTCTTCGATTTACCTTCCCTGGAGAGCGGGGCACCATGGTACTGTTCCATTTCAAATCCCTGCACCCACTTCTAAAAGTCGAAAGGTGCTGTTTCGGCTTTTCGGACGAATGTTCCACCTTGCACCGCGAATGTTGCACCCTGCGGATATCGATTCTTCGGACGGCCATAACTGTTGGCTCGTTTAGAGTTACGGGAGCCATAACCAGTCAAAACGAAGGTCTCGGTGAGTTCTACCGCTTTGATAGCTATAAGCCGTCAATGGATAGTTTCATATCCAAAAAAGTCTATCCGAACCTCAATCGGGTCTCTGAAGTTTTTTGGCCTTCTTTTTTCCGTCATGTGAATTTTTACGTTAAAACGGGATCACCGTGGCTGGTCTTTGATTTACCTTCCCTGGAGAGCGGTGCACCATGGTACTGTTCCATTTCAAATCCCTGCACCCACTTTTAAAAGTCGAACGGTGCTGTTTCGGCTTTTCGGACGAATGTTGCACCTTGCACCGCGAATGTTGCACCCTGTGGATATCGATTCTTCGGACGGCCATAACTGTTGGCTCGTTTAGAGTTACGGGAGCCATAACCAATCAAATCGTAGGTCTCAGTGAGTTCTACCGCTTTGACAGCTATAAGCCGTCAATGGATAGTTTCATACCCAAAAAAGTCTATCTGAACCTCAATCGGGACTTTGAAGTTTTTTGGCCTTCTTTTTTCCATCACGTGAATTTTTACGTTAAAACGGGATCACCGTGGCTGGTCTTCGATTTACCTTCCCTGGAGAGCAGGGCACCATGGTACTGTTCCATTTCAAATCCCTGTACCCACTTCTAAAAGTCGAACGGTGTTGTTTCGGCTTTTCGGACGAATGCTGCACCTTGCACCGCGAATGTTGCACCCTGTGGATATCGATTCTTCGGACGACCATAACTGTTGGCTCATTTAGAGTTACGGGATCCATAACTAGTCAGAACGAAGGTCTCGGTGAGTTCTACCGCTTAGACAGCTATTAGCCGTCAATGGATAGTTTCATATCCAAAAAAGTCTATCCGAACCTCAATCGGGTCTCTGAAGTTTTTTGGCCTTCTTTTTTCCGTCACGTGAATTTTTACGTTAAAACGGGATCACCGTGGCTGACCTTCGATTTACCTTCCCTGGAGAGCGGTGCACCATGGTACTGTTCCATTTCAAATCCCTACACCCACTTATAAAAGTCGAACGGTGCTGTTTTCGGCTTTTTGGATGAATGTTGCACCTTGCACCGCGAATGTTGCACCCTGTGGATATCGATTCTTCGGATGGCCATAACTGTTGGCTCGTTTAGAGTTACGGGAGCCATAACCAGTCAAAACGAAGGTCTCGGTGAGTTCTACCGCTTTGACAGCTATAAGCCGTCAATGGATAGTTTCATACCCAAAAAAGTCTATCGGAACCTCAATCGGGTCTTCGAAGTTTTTTGGCCTTCTTTTTTCCATCACGTGAATTTTTACGTTAAAACGGGATCACCGTGGCTGGTCTTCGATTTACCTTACCTGGAGAGCGGAGTACCATGGTACTGTTCCATTTCAAATCCCTGCACCCACTTCTAAAAGTCGAACGGTGTTGTTTTGGCTTTTTGGATGAATGTTGCACCCTGCACCGCGAATGTTGCACCCTGTGGATATCGATTCTTCGGACGGCCATAACTGTTGGCTCGTTTAGAGTTACGGGAGCCATAACTAGTCAAAACGTAGGTCTCAGTGAGTTCTAACACTTTGACAGCTATAATCCGTCAATGGATAGTTTCATACCCAAAAAAGTCTATCTGAACCTCAATCGGGACTTTGAAGTTTTTTGGCCTTCTTTTTTCCATCACGTGAATTTTTACGTTAAAACGGGATCACCTTGGCTGGTCTTCGATTTACCTTCCCTGGAGAGTGGGGCACCAGGGTAATGTTCCATTTCAAATCCCTGCACCCACTTCTAAAAGTCGAACGGTGCTGTTTCGGCTTTTTGGATGAATGATGCACCCTGCACCGCGAATGTTGCACCCTGTGGATATCGATTCTTCGGACGGCCATAACTGTTGGCTCGTTTAGAGTTACGGGAGCCATAACCAGTCAAAACGAAGGTCTCGTTGAGTTCTACCGCTTTGACAGCTATAAGCCGTCAATGGATAGTTTCATATCCAAAAAAGTCTATCCGAACCTCAATCGGGTCTCTGAAGTTTTTTGGCCTTCTTTTTTCCGTCACGTGAATTTTTACGTTAAAACGGGATCACCGTGGCTGGTCTTTGATTTACCATCCCTGGAGAGCGGTGCACCATGGTACTGTTCCATTTCAAATCCCTGCACCCACTTCTAAAAGTCGAACGGTGCTGTTTCGGCTTTTCGGACGAATGTTGCACCTTGCACCGCGAATGTTGCACCCTGTGGATATCGATTCTTCGGACGGCCATAACTGTTGGCTCGTTTAGAGTTACGGGAGCCATTACCAGTCAAAACGTAGGTCTCAGTGTGTTCTACCGCTTTGACAGCTATAAGCCGTCAATGGATAGTGAACCTCAATCGGGTCTTTGAAGTTTTTTGGCCTTCTTTTTTCCATCACGTGAATTTTTACGTTAAAACGGGATCACCGTGGCTGGTCTTCGATTTACCTTCTTTGGAGAGTGGGGCACCATGGTACTGTTCCATTTCAAATCCCTGCACCCACTTCTCAAAGTCGAACGGTGCTGTTTCGGCTTTTCGGATGAAAGTTGCACCTTGCACCGCGAATGGTGCACCCTGTGGATATAGATTCTTCGGTCGGCCATAACTGTTGGCTCGTTTAGAGTTACGGGAGCCATAACCAGTCAAAACGAAGGTCTCGGTGAGTTCTACCGCTTTGACAGCTATAAGCCGTCAATGGATAGTTTCATACCCAAAAAAGTCTATCGGAACCTCAATCGGATCTTTGAAGTTTTTTGGCCTTCTTTTTTCCATCACGTGAATTTTTACGTTAAAACGGGATCACCGTGGCTGGTCTTTGATTTACCTTACCTAGAGAGCGGGGAACCAAGGTACTGTTCCATTTCAAATCTCTGCACCCACTTATAAAAGTCGAACGGTGCTGTTTCGGCTTTTTGGATGAATGTTGCACCCTGCACCGCGAATGTTTCACCCTGTGGATATCGATTCTTCGGACGGCCATAACTGTTGGCTCGTTTAGAGTTACGGGAGCCATAACTAGTCAAAACGTAGGTCTCAGTGAGTTCTAACACTTTGACAGCTATAAGCCGTCAATGAATAGTTTCATACCCAAAAAAGTCTATCTGAACCTCAATCGGGTCTTTGAAGTTTTTTGGCCTTCTTTTTTCCGTCACGTGAATTTTTACGTTAAAACGTGATCACCGTGGCTGGTCTTCGATTTACCTTCCCTGGAGAGCGGGGCACCATGTTACTGTTCCATTTCAAATCCCTGCACCCACTTCTAAAAGTCGAACGGTGCTGTTTCGGCTTTTCGGACGAATGTTGCACCTTGCACCGCGAATGTTGCACCCTGTGGATATCGATTCTTCGGACGGCCATAACTGTTGGCTCGTTTAGAGTTACGGGAGCCATAACCAGTCAAAACGTAGGTCTCAGTGAGTTCTACCGCTTTGACAGCTATAAGCCGTCAATGGATAGTTTCATACCCAAAAAAGTCTATCTGAACCTCAATCGGGTCTTTGAAGTTTTTTGGCCTTCTTTTTTCCATCACGTGAATTTTTACGTTAAAACGGGATCACCGTGGCTGGTCTTCGATTTACCTTCTTTGGAGAGCGGGGCACCATGGTACTGTTCCATTTCAAATCCCTGCACCCACTTCTAAAAGTCGAACGGTGCTGTTTCGGCTTTTCGGATGAATGTTGCACCTTGCACCGCGAATGGTGCACCCTGTGGATATCGATTCTTCGGTCGGCCATAACTGTTGGCTCGTTTAGAGTTACGGGAGCCATAACCAGTCAAAACGAAGGTCTCGGTGAGTTCTACCGCTTTGACAGCTATAAGCCGTCAATGGATAGTTTCATACCCAAAAAAGTCTATCGGAACCTCAATCGGATCTTTGAAGTTTTTTGGCCTTCTTTTTTCCATCACGTGAATTTTTACGTTAAAACGGGATCACCGTGGCTGGTCTTTGATTTTCCTTACCTGGCGAGCGGGGCACCAAGGTACTGTTCCATTTCAAATCCTTGCACCCACTTCTAAAAGTCGAACGGTGCTGTTTCGGCTTTTTGGATGAATGTTGCACCCTGCACCGCGAATGTTGCACCCTGTGGATATCGATTCTTCGGACGGCCATAACTGTTGGCTCGTTTAGAGTTACGGGAGCTATAACTTGTCAAAACGTAGGTCTCAGTGAGTTCTACCGCTTTGACAGCTATAAGCCATCAATGGATAGTTTCATACCCAAAAAAGTCTATCTGAACCTCAATCGGGTCTTTGAAGTTTTTTGGCCTTCTTTTTTCCATCACGTGAATTTTTACGTTAGAACGGGATCACCTTGGCTGGCCTTCGATTTACCTTCCCTGGAGAGCGGGGCACCATGGTACTATTCCATTTCAAATCCCTGCACCCACTTCTAAATGTCGAAAGGTGCTGTTTCGGCTTTTCGGACAAATGTTGCACCTTGCACCGCGAATGTTGCACCCTGTGGATATCGATTCTTCGGACGGCCATAACTGTTGGCTCGTTTAGAGTTACGGGAGGCATAACCAGTCAAAACGAAGGTCTCGGTGAGTTCTACCGCTTTGACAGCTATAAGCCGTCAATGGATAGTTTCATATCCAAAAAAGTCTATCCGAACCTCAATCGGGTCTCTGAAGTTTTTTGGCCTTCTTTTTTCCGTCACGTGAATTTTTACGTTAAAACGGGATCACCGTGGCTGGTCTTCGATTTACCTTCCCTGGAGAGCGGTGCACCATGGTACTATTCCATTTCAAATCCCTGCACCCACTTTTAAAAGTCGAACGGTGCTGTTTCGGCTTTTCGGACGAATGTTGCACCTTGCACCGCGAATGTTGCACCCTGTGGATATCGATTCTTCGGACGGCCATAACTGTTGGCTCGTTTAGAGTTACGGGAGCCATAACCAATCAAATCGTAGGTCTCAGTGATTTCTACCGCTTTGACAGCTATAAGCCGTCAATGGATAGTTTCATACCCAAAAAAGTCTATCTGAACCTCAATCGGGACTTTGAAGTTTTTTGGCCTTCTTTTTTCCATCACGTGAATTTTTACGTTAAAACGGGATCACCGTGGCTGGTCTTCGATTTACCTTCCCTGGAGAGCGGCGCACCATGGTACTGTTCCATTTCAAATCCCTGTACCCACTTCTAAAAGTCGAACGGTGTTGTTTCGGCTTTTCGGACGAATGCTGCACCTTGCACCGCGAATGTTGCACCCTGTGGATATCGATTCTTCGGACGGCCATAACTGTTGGCTCGTTTAGAGTTACGGGATCCATAACTAGTCAAAACGAAGGTCTCGGTGAGTTCTACCGCTTTGACAGCTATAAGCCGTCAATGGATAGTTTCAAATCCAAAAAAGTCTATCCGAACCTCAATCGGGTCTCTGAAGTTTTTTGGCCTTCTTTTTTCCGTCACGTGAATTTTTACCTTAAAACGGGATCACCGTGGTTGATCTTCGATTTACCTTCCCTGGAGAACGGTGCACCATGGTACTGTTCCATTTCAAATCCCTACACCCACTTATAAAAGTCGAACGGTGCTGTTTCGGCTTTTTGGATGAATGTTGCACCTTGCACCGCGAATGTTGCACCCTGTGGATATCGATTCTTCGGATGGCCATAACTGTTGGCTCGTTTAGAGTTACGGGAGCCATAACCATTCAAAACGAAGGTCTCGGTGAGTTCTACTGCTTTGACAGCTATAAGTCGTCAATGGATAGTTTCATACCCAAAAAAGTCTATCGGAACCTCAATCGGGTCTTTGAAGTTTTTTGGCCTTCTTTTTTCCATCACGTGAATTTTTACGTTAAAACGGGATCACCGTGGCTGCTCTTCGATTTACCTTACTTGGAGGGCGGAGCACTATGGTACTGTTCCATTTCAAATCCCTGCACCCACTTCTAAAAGTCGAACGGTGCTGTTTCGACTTTTTGGATGAATGTTGCACCCTGCACCGCGAATGTTGCACCCTGTGGATATCGATTATTCGGACGGCCATAACTGTTGGCTCGTTTAGAGTTACGGGAGCCATAACCAGTCAAAACGTAGGTCTCAGTGAGTTCTAACACTTTGACAGCTATAATCCGTCAATGGATAGTTTCATACCCAAAAAAGTCTATCTGAACCTCAATCGGGTCTTTGAAGTTTTTTGGCCTTCTTTTTTCCATCACGTGAATTTTTACGTTAAAACGGGATCACCGTGGCTGGTCTTCGATTTTCCTTCCCTGGAGAGCGGGGCACCATGGTACTGTTCCATTTCAAATCCCTGCACCCACTTCTAAAAGTCGAACGGTGTTGTTTCAGCTTTTCGGACGAATGTTGCACCTTGCACCGCGAATGTTGCACCCTGTGGATATCGATTCTTCGGACGGCCATAACTGTTGGCTCGTTTAGAGTTACGGGAGGCATAACCAGTCAAACGAAGGTCTCGGTGAGTTCTACCGCTTTGACAGCTATAAGCCGTCAATGGATAGTTTCATATCCAAAAAAGTCTATCCGAACCTCAATCGGGTCTCTGAAGTTTTTTGGCCTTCTTTTTTCCGTCACGTGAATTTTTATGTTAAAACGGGATCACCGTGGCTGGTCTTCGATTTACCTTCCTTGGAGAGCGGTGCACCATGGTACTGTTCCATTTCAAATCCCTGCACCCACTTCTAAAAGTCGAACGGTGCTATTTCGGCTTTTCAGACGAATGTTGCACCTTGCACCGCGAATGTTGCACCCTGTGGATATCGATTCTTCGGACGGCCATAACTGTTGGCTCGTTGAGAGTTACGGGAGCCATAACCAGTCAAAACGTAGGTCTCAGTGAGTTCTACCGCTTTGACAGCTATAAGCCGTCAATGGATAGTTTCATACCCAAAAAAGTCTATTTGAACCTCAATCGGGTCATTGAAGTTTTTTGGCCTTCTTTTTTCCATCACGTGAATTTTTACGTTAAAACGGGATCACCGTGGCTGGTCTTCGATTTACCTTCCCTGGAGAGCGGGGCACCATTGTACTGTTCCAATTCAAATCCCTGCACCCACTTCTAAAAGTCGAACGGTGCTGTTTCGGCTTTTCGGACGAATGTTGCACCTTGCTCCGCGAATGTTGCACACTATGGATATCGATTCTTCGGACGACCATAACTGTTGGCTCGTTTAGAGTTACGGGAGCCATAACCAGTCAAAATGAAGGTCTCGGTGAGTTCTACCGCTTTGACAGCTATAAGCCGTCAATGGATAGTTTCATATACAAAAAAATCTATCCGAACCTCAATCGTGTCTTTGAAGTTTTTTGGCCTTCTTTTTTCCGTCACGTGAATTTTTACGTTAAAACGGGATCACCGTGGCTGGTCTTCGATTTACCTTCCTAAGAGAGCGGTGCACCATGGTACTGTTCCATTTCAAATCCCTGCACCCACTTCTAAAAGTCGAACGGTGCTGTTTCGGCTTTTTGGATGAATGTTGCACCTTGCACCGTGAATGTTGCACCCTGTGGATATCGATTCTTCGGACGGCCATAACTGTTGGCTCGTTTAGAGTTACGGGAGCCATAACCATTCAAAATGTAGGTCTCAGTGAGTTCTACCGCTTTGACAGCTATAAGCCGTCAATGGATAGTTTCATACCCAAAAAAGTATATCTGAACCTCAATCGGGTCATTGAAGTTTTTTGGCCTTCTTTTTTCCATCACGTGAATTTTTACGTTAAAACGGGATCACCGTGGCTGGTCTTCGATTTACCTTCCCTGGAGAGCGGGGCACCATTGTACTGTTCCATTTCAAATCCCTGCACCCACTTCTAAAAGTCGAACGGTGCTGTTTCGGCTTTTTAGATGAATGTTGCACCTTGCACCGCGAATGTTGCACCCTGTGGATATCGATTCTTCGTATGGCCATAACTGTTGGCTCGTTTAGAGTTACGGGAGCCATAACCAGTCAAAACGAAGGTCTCGGTGAGTTCTACCGCTTTGACAGCTATAAGCCGTCAATGGATAGTTTCATATACAAAAAAATCTATCCGAACCTCAATCGTGTCTTTGAAGTTTTTTGGCCTTCTTTTTTCCGTCACGTGAATTTTTACGTTAAAACGGGATCACCGTGGCTGGTCTTCGATTTACCTTCCTAAGAGAGCGGTGCACCATGGTACTGTTCCATTTCAAATCCCTGCACCCACTTCTAAAAGTCGAACGGTGCTGTTTCGGCTTTTTGGATGAATGTTGCACCTTGCACCGTGAATGTTGCACCCTGTGGATATCGATTCTTCGGACGGCCATAACTGTTGGCTCGTTTAGAGTTACGGGAGCCATAACCATTCAAAATGTAGGTCTCAGTGAGTTCTACCGCTTTGACAGCTATAAGCCGTCAATGGATAGTTTCATACCCAAAAAAGTATATCTGAACCTCAATCGGGTCATTGAAGTTTTTTGGCCTTCTTTTTTCCGTCACGTGAATTTTTACGTTAAAACGGGATCACCGTGGCTGGTCTTCGATTTACCTTCCCTGGAGAGCGGTGCACCATGGTACTGTTCCATTTCAAATCCTTGCACCCACTTCTAAAAGTTGAACGGTGCTGTTTCGGCTTTTTGGATGAATGTTGCACCTTGCACCGCGAATGTTGCACCCTGTGGATATCAATTCTTCGTATGGCCATAACTGTTTGCTCGTTTAGAGTTACGGGACCCATAACCAGTCGAAACGAAGGTCTCGGTGAGTTCTAACGCTTTGATAGCTATAAGCCGTCAATGGATAGTTTCATACCCAAAAAAGTCTATCGGAACCTCAATCGGGTCTTTGAAGTTTTTTGGCCTTCTTTTTTCCATCACGTGAATTTTTACATTAAAACGGGATCACCGTGGCTGGTCTTCGATTTACCTTACCTGGAGAGCGCGGCACCATGGTACTGTTCCATTTCAAATCCCTGCACCCACTTCTAAAAGTCGAACGGTGTTGTTTCGGCTTTTTGGATGAATGTTGCACCCTGCACCGCGAATGTTGCACCCTGTGGATATCGATTCTTCCGACGGCCATAACTGTTGGCTCGTTTAGAGTTACGGGAGCCATAACCAGTCAAAACGAAGGTCTCGGTGACTTCTACCGCTTTGATAGCTATAAGCCGTCAATGGATAGTTTCATATCCAAAAAAGTATATTCGAACCTCAATCTGATCTCTGAAGTTTTTTGGCCTTCTTTTTTCCGTCACGTGAATTTTTACGTTAAAACGGGATCACCGTGGCTGGTCTTTGATTTACCTTCCTAAGAGAGCGGTGCACCATGGTACTGTTCCATTTCAAATCCCTGCACCCACTTCTAAAAGTCGAACGGTGCTGTTTCGGATTTTTGGACGAATGTTGCTCCTTGCACCGCGAATGTTGCACCCTATGGATATCGATTCTTCGGACGGCCATAACTTTTGGCTCGTTTAGAGTTACGGGAGCCATAACCAGTCAAAATGAAGGTCTCGGTGAGTTCTACCGCTTTGACAGCTATAAGCCATCAATGGATAGTTTCATACCCAAAAAAGTCTATCCGAACCTCAATCGGGTCTCTGAAGTTTTTTGGCCTTCTTTTTTCCATCACGTGAATTTTTACGTTAAAACGGGATCACCGTGGGTGGTCTTCGATTTTCCTTCCCTGGAGAGTGGTGCACCATGGTACCGTTCCATTTCAAATCCCTACACCCACTTCTAAAAGTTGAACGATGCTGTTTTGGCTTTTTGGACGAATGTTGCACCTTGCACCGCGAATGTTGCACCCTGTGGATATCGATTCTTCGGACGGACATAACTGTTGGCTCGTTTAGAGTTACGGGAGCCATAACCAGTCAAAACGTAGGTCTCGGTGAGTTCTACCGCTTTGACAGCTATAAGCCGTCAATGGATAGTTTCATACCCAAAAAAGTCTATCTGAACCTCAATCGGCTCTTTGAAGTTTTTTGGCCTTCTTTTTTCCATCACGTGAATTTTTACGTTAAAACGGGATCACCGTGGCTGGTCTTCCATTTACCTTCCCTGGAGAGCGGGGCACCATGGTACTGTTCCATTTCAAATCCCTGCACCCACTTCTAAAAGTCGAACAGTGCTGTGTCGGCTTTTCGGACGAATGTTGCACCTTGCACCGCGAATGTTGCACCCTATGGATATCGATTCTTCGGATGGCCATAACTGTTGGCTCGTTTAGAGTTACGGGAGCCATAACCAGTCAAAACGAAGGTCTCGGTGAGTTCTACCGCTTTGACAACTATAAGCCGTCAATGGATAGTTTCATATCCAAAAAAGTCTATCCGAACCTCAATCGGGTCTCTGAAGTTTTTTGGCCTTCTTTTTTCCGTCACGTGAATTTTTACGTTAAAACGGGATCACCGTGGCTGGTCTTCGATTTTCCTTCCCTGGAGAGCGGTGCACCATGGTACTGTTCCATTTCAAATCCCTGCACCCACTTCGAAAAGTCGAACGGTGCTGTTTCGGCTTTTTGGATGAATGTTGCACCTTGCACCGCGAATGTTGCACCCTGTGGATATCGATTCTTCGGATGGCCATAACTGTTTGCTCGTTTAGAGTTACGGGAGCCATAACCAGTCAAAATGAAGGTCTCGGTGAGTTCTAACGCTTTGATAGCTATAAGCCGTCAATGGATAGTTTCATACCCAAAAAAGTCTATCGGAACCTCAATCGGGTCTTTGAAGTTTTTTGGCCTTCTTCTTTCCATCACGTGAATTTTTACGTTAAAACGGGATCACCGTGGCTGGTCTTCGATTTACCTTACCTGGAGAGCGCGGCACCATGGTACTGTTCCATTTCAAATCCCTGCACCCACTTCTAAAAGTCGAACGGTGCTGTTTCGGCTTTTTGGATGAATGTTGCACCCTGCACCGCGAATGTT
Organism: Allium fistulosum; assembly: GCA_030737815.1. Lineage (NCBI taxonomy): Eukaryota > Viridiplantae > Streptophyta > Magnoliopsida > Asparagales > Amaryllidaceae > Allium > Allium fistulosum. The sequence continues at coordinate 52,324,720 of CM060907.1, forward strand.
GCACCCTGTGGATATCGATTCTTCCGACGGCCATAACTGTTGGCTCGTTTAGAGTTACGGGAGCCATAACCAGTCAAAACGAAGGTCTCAGTGACTTCTACCGCTTTGATAGCTATAAGCCGTCAATGGATAGTTTCATATCCAAAAAAGTATATCCGAACCTCAATCTGGTCTTTGAAGTTTTTTGGCCTTCTTTTTTCCGTCACGTGAATTTTTACGTTAAAACGGGATCACCATGGCGGGTCTTCGATTTACCTTCCCTGGAGATTGGTGCACCATGGTACTGTTCCATTTTAAATCCCTGCACCCACTTCTAAAAGTCGAACGGTGCTGTTTCGGCTTTTTGGATGAATGTTGCACCTTGCACCACGAATGTTGCACCCTGTGGATATCGATTCTTCGGATGGCCATAACTGTTTGCTCGTTTAGAGTTACGAGAGCCATAACCAGTCAAAAATAAGGTCTCGGTGAGTTCTAACGCTTTGATAGCTATAAGACGTCAATGGATAGTTTCATACCCAAAAAAGTCTATCGGAACCTCAATCGGGTCTTTGAAGTTTTTTGGCCTTCTTTTTTCCATCAAGTGAATTTTTACGTTAAAACGGGATCACCGTGGTTGGTCTTCGATTTACCTTCCCGGGAGAGCGGTGCACCATGGTACTGTTCCATTTCAAACCCCTGCACCCACTTCTAAAAGTCGAACGGTGTTGTTTCGGCTTTTTGGATGAATGTTGCACCCTGCACCGCGAATGGTGCACCCTGTGGATATCGATTCTTCCGACGGCCATAACTGTTGGCTCGTTTAGAGTTACGGGAGCCATAACCAGTCAAAACGAAGGTATCGGTGACTTCTACCGCTTTGATAGCTATAAGCCGTCAATGGATAGTTTCATATCCAAAAAAGTATATCTGAACCTTAATCTGGTCTTTGAAGTTTTTTGGCCTTCTTTTTTCCGTCACGTGAATTTTTACGTTTAACCGGGATCACCGTGGCTGGTCTTCGATTTACCTTCCCTGGAGAGCGGTGCCCCATGGTACTGTTCCATTTCAAATCCCTACACCCACTTCTAAAAGTCGAACGATGTTGTTTCGGCTTTTCGGACGAATGTTGCACCTTGCACCGCGAATGTTGCACCCTGTGGATATCGATTCTTCGGATGGCCATAACTGTTGGCTCGTTTAGAGTTACGGGAGCCATAACCAGTCAAAACGTAGGTCTCAGTGAGTTCTACCGCTTTGACAGCTATAAGCCTTCAATGGATAGTTTCATACCCAAAAAAGTCTATCGGAACCTCAATCGGGTCTTTGAAGTTTTTTGGCCTTCTTTTTTCCATCAGGTGAATTTTTAAGTTAAAACGGGATGACCCTGGCTGGTCTTCGATTTACCTTCCCTGGGGAGCGGTGCACCATGGTACTGTTCCATTTCAAATCGCTGCACCCATTTCTAAAAGTCGAGCGGTGCTGTTTCGGCTTTTTGGACGAATGTTGCACCCTGCACCGCGAATGTTGCACCCTGTGGATATCGATTCTTCGGACGGCCATAACTGTTGGCTCGTTTAGAGTTATGGAAGCCATATCCAGTCAAAACGAAGGTCTCGGTGACTTCTACCGCTTTGACAGCTATAAGCCGTCAATGGATAGTTTCATATCCAAAAAAGTCTATCCGAACCTCAATCGGGTCTCTGAAGTTTTTTGGCCTTCTTTTTTCCGTCACGTGAATTTTTACGTTAAAACGGGATCACCGTGGCTGGTCTTCGATTTACCTTCCCTGGAGAGCGGTGCACCATGGTACTGTTGCATTTCAAATCCCTGCACCCACTTCTAAAAGTCGAACGGTGCTATTTCGGCTTTTTGGACGAATGTTGCACCTTGCACCGCTAATGTTGCATCCTGTGGATATCGATTCTTCGGATGGCCATAACTGTTGGCTCGTTTAGAGTTACGGGAGCCATAACCAGTCAAAATGAAGGTCTCGGTGAGTTCTACCGCATTGACTGCTATAAGCCGTCAATGGATAATTTCATACCCAAAAAAGTCTATCGGAACTTCAATCGGGTCTTTGAAGTTTTTTGGCCTTCTTTTTTCTGTCACGTGAATTTTTACGTTAAAACGGGATCACCGTGGCTGGTCTTCGGTTTACCTTCCTTGGAGAGCGGTACACCATGGTACTGTTCCATTTCAAATCCCTGCACCAGCTTCTAAAAGTCGAACGGTGCTGTTTCGGATTTTTGGACGAATGTTGCACCCTACACCGCGAATGTTGCACCCTGTGGATATCGATTTGGACGGCCATAACTGTTGGCTCGTCTAGAGTTACGAGAGCCATATCCAGTCAAAACGAAGGTCTCGGTGACTTCTACCGCTTTGACCGCTATAAGCCGTCAATAGATAGTTTCATATCCAAAAAAGTCTATCCGAACCTCAATCGGGTCTCTGAAGTTTTTTGGCCTTCTTTTTTCCATCACGTGAATTTTTACGTTAAAACGGGATCACCGTGGCTGGTCTTCGATTTACCTTCCCTGGAGAGTGGTGCACCATGGTACTGTTCCATTTCAAATCCCTGCACCCACTTCTAAAAGTCGAACGGTGCTGTTTCGGCTTTTTGGACGAATGTTGCACCCTGCACCGCGAATGTTGCACCCTGTGGATATCGATTCTTCGGACGACCATAACTGTTGGCTCGTTTAGAGTTACGGGAGCCATAACCAGTCAAAACGAAGGTCTCGGTGACTTCTACCGCTTTGACAGCTATAAGCCGTCAATGGATAGTTTCATATCCAAAAAAGTCTATCCGAACCTCAATCGGGTCTCTGAAGTTTTTTGGCCTTCTTTTTTCCGTCACGTGAATTTTTACGTTAAAACGGGATCACCGTGGCTGGTCTTCGATTTTCCTTCCCTGGAGAGCGGTGCACCATGGTACTGTTCCATTTCAAATCCCTGCACCCACTTCGAAAAGTCGAACGGTGCTGTTTCGGCTTTTTGGATGAATGTTGCACCTTGCACCGCGAATGTTGCACCCTGTGGATATCGATTCTTCGGATGGCCATAACTGTTTGCTCGTTTAGAGTTACGGGAGCCATAACCAGTCAAAATGAAGGTCTCGGTGAGTTCTAACGCTTTGATAGCTATAAGCCGTCAGTGGATAGTTTCATACCCAAAAAAGTCTATCGGAACCTCAATCGGGTCTTTGATGTTTTTTGGCCTTCTTTTTTCCATCACGTGAATTTTTACGTTAAAACGGGATCACCGTGGCTGGTCTTCGATTTACCTTCCCAGGAGAGCGGTGCACCATGGTACTGTTCCATTTCAAATCCCTACACCCACTTCTAAAAGTCGAACGGTGCTGTTTCGGCTTTTTGGACGAATGTTGCACCCTGCACCGCGAATGTTGCACCCTGTGGATATCGATTCTTCGGACGTCCATAACTGTTGGCTCGTTTAGAGTTACGGGAGCCATAACCAGTCAAAACGAAGGTCTCGGTGACTTCTACCGCTTTGACAGCTATAAGCCGTCAATGGATAGTTTCATATCCAAAAAAGTCTATCCGAACCTCAATCGGGTCTCTGAAGTTTTTTGGCCTTCTTTTTTCCGTCACATGAATTTTTACGTTAAAACGGGATCACTGTGGCTGGTCTTCGATTTACCTTCCCTGGAGAGCGGTGCACCATGGTACTGTTCCATTTCAAATCCCTGCACCCACTTCTAAAAGTCGAACGGTGCTGTTTCGGCTTTTCGGACGAATGTTGCACCTTGCACCGCGAATGTTGCACCCTGTGGATATCGATTCTTCGGACGGCCATAACTGTTGGCTCGTTTAGAGTTGTGGGAGCCATAACCAGTCAAAACGAAGGTCTTAGTGAGTTCTACCGCTTTGACAGCTATAAGCCATCAATGGATAGTTTCATACCCAAAAAAGTCTATCTGAACCTCAATCGGGTCTTTGATGTTTTTTGGCCTTCTTTTTTCCATCACATGAATTTTTACGTTAAAACGGGATCACCGTGGCTGGTCTTCGATTTACCTTCCCTGGAGAGCGGGGCACCATGGTACAGTTCCATTTCAAATCCCTGCACCCACTTCTAAAAGTCGAACGGTGTTGTTTCGGCTTTCGGACGAATGTTGCACCTTGCACCGCGAATGTTGCACCCTGTGGATATCGATTCTTCGGACGGCCATAACTGTTGGCTCGTTTAGAGTTACGGGAGCCATAACCAGTCAAAACTAAGGTCTCGGTAAGTTCTACCGCTTTGACAGCTATAAGACGTCAATGGATAGTTTTATACCCAAAAAAGTCTATTCGAACCTCAATCGGGTCTCTGAAGTTTTTTGGCCTTCTTTTTTCCATCACGTGAACTTTTATGTTAAAACGGGATCACCGTGGCTGGTCTTCAATTTACCTTTCTAAGAGAGCGGTGCACCATGGTAAAATTCCATTTCAAATCCCTACACCCACTTCTAAAAGTCGAACGGTGCTGTTTCGGATTTTTGGACGAATGTTGCACCTTGCACCGCGAATGTTGCACCCTATGGATATCGATTCTTCGGACGGCCATAACTGTTGGCTCGTTTAGAGTTACGGGAGCCATAACCAGTCAAAACGAAGGTCTCGGTGAGTTCTACCTCTTTAACAGCTATAAGCCGTCAATGGATAGTGTCATACCCAAAAAGTCTATCCGAACCTCAATCGGGTCTCTGAAGTTTTTTGGCCTTCTTTTTTCCATCATGTGAATTTTTACGTTAAAACGGGATCACCGTGGCTGGTCTTCGATTTACCTTCCCTAGAGAGCGGTGCACCATGGTACTGTTCCATTTCAAATCCCTGCACCCACTTCTAAAAGTCGAACGGTGTTGTTTCAGCTTTTTGGACGGATGTTGCACCCTGCACCGCGAATGTTGCACCCTGTGGATATCGATTCTTCGGACGACCATAACTGTTGGCTCGTTTAGAGTTACGGGAGCCATAACCTGTCAAAATGAAGGTCTCGGTGAGTTCTACCGCTTTGACATCTATAAGCCGTCAATGGATAGTTTCATATCCAAAAAAGTCTATCCGAACCTCAATCGGGTCTCTGAAGTTTTTTGGCCTTCTTTTTTCCGTCACGTGAATTTTTACGTTAAAACGGGATCACCGTGGCTGGTCTTCGATTTACCTTCCCTGGAGAGCGGTGCACCATGGTACTGTTCTATTTCAAATCCCTGCACCCACTTCTAAAAGTCGAACGGTGCTGTTTCGGCTTTTCGGACGAATGTTGCACCTTGCACCGCAAATGTTGCACCCTGTGGATATCGATTCTTCGGACGGCCATAACTGTTGGCTCGTTTAGAGTTACGGGAGCCATAACCAGTCAAAACGAGGGTCTCAGTGAGTTCTACCGCTTTGACAGCTATAAGCCGTCAATGGATAGTTTCATACCCAAAAAAGTCTATCTGAACCTCAATCGGGTCTTTGATGTTTTTTGGCCTTCTTTTTTCCATCACGTGAATTTTTACGTTAAAAAGGGAACACCGTGGCTGGTCTTCGATTTACCTTCCTTGGAGAGCGGGGCACCATGGTATTGTTCCATTTCAAATCCCTGCACCCACTTCTAAAAGTCGAACGGTGTTGTTTCGGCTTTCGGACGAATGTTGCACCTTGCACCGCGAATGTTGCACCCTGTGGATATCGATTCTTCGGACGGCCATAACTGTTGGCTCGTTTAGAGTTACGGGAGCCATAACCAGTCAAAACTAAGGTCTCGGTGAGTTCTATCGCTTTAACAGCTATAAGACGTCAATGGATAGTTTCATACCCAAAAAAGTCTATTCGAACCTCAATCGGGTCTCTGAAGTTTTTTGGCCTTCTTTTTTCCATCACGTGAATTTTTACGTTAAAACGGGATCACCGTGGCTGGTCTTCGATTTACCTTCCTAAGAGAGCGGTGCACCATGGTACTATTCCATTTCAAATCCCTACACCAACTTCTAAAAGTCGAACGGTGCTGTTTCGGATTTTTGGACGAATGTTGCACCTTGCACCGCGAATGTTGCACCCTATGGATATCGATTCTTCGGACGGCCATAACTGTTGGCTCGTTTAGAGTTACGGGAGCCATAACCAGTCAAAACGAAGGTCTCGGTGAGTTCTACCGCTTTGACAGCTATAAGCTGTCAATGGATAGTTTCATATCCAAAAAGTCTATCCGAACCTCAATCGGGTCTCTGAAGTTTTTTGGCCTTCTTTTTTCCATCACGTGAATTTTTACGTTAAAACGGGATCACCGTGGTTGGTCTTCGATTTACCTTCCCTGGAGAGCGGTGCACCATGGTACTGTTCCATTTCAAATCCCTACACCCTCTTCTAAAAGTCGAACGGTGCTGTTTCGGCTTTTTGGACGAATGTTGCACCCTGCACCGCGAATGTTGCACCCTGTGGATATCGATTCTTCGGACGTCCATAACTGTTGGCTCGTTTAGAGTTACGGGAGCCATAACCAGTCAAAACGAAGGTCTCGGTGACTTCTATCGCTTTGACAGCTATAAGCCGTCAATGGATAGTCTCATATCCAAAAAAGGTCTATCCGAACCTCAATCGGGTCTCTGAAGTTTTTTGGCCTTCTTTTTTCCGTCACATGAATTTTTCGTTAAAACGGGATCACCGTGGCTGGTCTTCGATTTACCTTCCCTGGAGAGCAGTGCACCATGGTACTGTTCCATTTCAAAACCCTGCACCCACTTCTAAAAGTCGAACGGTGCTGTTTCGGCTTTTCGGACGAATGTTTCACCTTGCACCGCGAATGTTGCACCCGGTGGATATCGATTCTTCGGAAGGCCATAACTGTTGGCTCGTTTAGATTGCGGGAGCCATAACCAGTCAAAACGAAGGTCTCAGTGAGTTCTACCGCTTTGACAGCTATAAGCCATCAATGGATAGTTTCATACTCAAAAAAGTCTATCTGAACCTCAATCGGGTCTTTGATGTTTTTTGGCCTTCTTTTTTCCATCACGTGAATTTTTACGTTAAAACGGGATCACCGTGGCTAGTCTTCGATTTACCTTCCCTGGAGAGCGGGGCACCATGGTACAGTTCCATTTCAAATCCCTGCACACACTTCTAAAAGTCGAACGGTGTTGTTTCGGCTTTCAGACGAATGTTGCACCTTGCACCGCGAATGTTGCACCCTGTGGATATCGATTCTTCGGACAGCCATAACTGTTGGCTCGTTTAGAGTTACGGGAGCCATAACCAGTCAAAACTAAGGTCTCGGTGAGTTCTACCGCTTTGACAGCTATAAGACATCAATGGATAGTTTCATACCCAAAAAAGTCTATTCGAACCTCAATCGGGTCTCTGAAGTTTTTTGGCCTTCTTTTTTCCATCACGTGAATTTTTACGTTAAAACGGGATCACCGTGGCTGGTCTTCGATTTACCTTTCTAAGAGAGCGGTGCACCATGGTACTATTCCATTTCAATTCCCTACACCCACTTCTAAAAGTCGAACGGTGCTGTTTCGGATTTTTGGACGAATGTTGCACCTTGCACCGCGAATGTTGCACCCTATGGATATCGATTCTTCGGACGGCCATAACTGTTGGCTCGTTTAGAGTTACGGGAGCCATAACCAGTCAAAACGAAGGTCTCGGTGAGTTCTACCTCTTTGACAGCTATAAGCCATCAATGGATAGTTTCATACCCAAAAAGTCTATCCGAACCTCAATCGGGTCTCTGAAGTTTTTTGGCCTTCTTTTTTCCATCATGTGAATTTTTACGTTAAAACGGGATCACCGTGGCTGGTCTTCGATTTACCTTCCCTGGAGAGCGGTGCACCATGGTACTGTTCCATTTCAAATCCCTGCACCCACTTCTAAAAGTCGAACGGTGCTGTTTCGGCTTTTCTGACGAATGTTGCACCTTGCACCGCGAATGTTGCACCCTGTAGATATCGATTCTTCGGACGGCCATAATTGTTGGCTCGTTTAGAGTTGTGGGAGCCATAACCAGTCAAAACGAAGGTCTTATTGAGTTCTACCGCTTTGACAGCTATAAGCCATCAATGGATAGTTTCATACCCAAAAAAGTCTATCTGAACCTCAATCGGGTCTTTGATGTTTTTTGGCCTTCTTTTTTCCATCACATGAATTTTTACGTTAAAACGGGATCACCGTGGCTGATCTTCGATTTACCTTCCCTGGAGAGCGGGGCACCAAGGTACAGTTCCATTTCAAATCCCTGCACCCACTTCTAAAAGTCGAACGGTGTTGTTTCGGCTTTCGGACGAATGTTGCACCTTGCACCGCGAATGTTGCACCCTGTGGATATCGATTCTTCGGACGACCATAACTGTTGGCTCGTTTAGAGTTACGGGAGCCATAACCAGTCAAAACTAAGGTCTCGGTAAGTTCTACCGCTTTGACAGCTATAAGACTTCAATGGATAGTTTCATACCCAAAAAAGTCTATTCGAACCTCAATTGGGTCTCTGAAGTTTTTTGGCCCTCTTTTTTCCATCACGTGAATTTTTATGTTAAAACGGGATCACCGTGGCTGGTCTTCAATTTACCTTTCTAAGAGAGCGGTGCACCATGGTACAATTCCATTTCAAATCCCTGCACCCACTTCTAAAAGTCGAACGGTGCTGTTTCGGATTTTTGAACGAATGTTGCACCTTGCACCGCGAATGTTGCACCCTATGGATATCGATTCTTCGGACGGCCATAACTGTTGGCTCGTTTAGAGTTACGGGAGCCATAACCTGTCAAAACGAAGGTCTCGGTGAGTTCTACCTCTTTGATAGTTATAAGCCATCAATGGATAGTGTCATACCCAAAAAGTCTATCCGAACCTCAATCGGGTCTCTGAAGTTTTTTGGCCTTCTTTTTTCCATCATGTGAATTTTTACGTAAAACGGGATTACCGGGGCTGGTCTTCGATTTACCTTCCCTGGAGAGCGGTGCACCATGGTACTGTTCCATTTCAAATCCCTGCACCCACTTCTAAAAGTCGAACGGTGTTGTTTCGGCTTTTTGGACGAATGTTGCACCCTGCACCGCGAATGTTGCACCCTATGGATATCGATTCTTCGGAAGGCCATAACTGTTCGCTCGTTTAGAGTTGCGGGAGCCATAACCTGTCAAAACGAAGGTCTCGGTGAGTTCTACCGCTTTGACAGCTATAAGCCGTCAATGGATAGTTTTATATCCAAAAAAGTCTATCCGAACCTCAATCAGGTCTCTGAAGTTTTTTGTCCTTCTTTTTTCCATCACGTGAATTTTTACGTTAAAACGGGATCACCGTGGCTGGTCTTCTATTTACCTTCCCTGGAGAGCGGGGCACCATGGTACAGTTCCATTTCAAATCCCTGCACCCACTTCTAAAAGTCGAACGGTGTTGTTTCGGCTTTCGGACGAATGTTGCACCTTGCACCGCGAATGTTGCACCCTGTGGATATCGATTCTTCGGAAGGCCATAACTGTTCGCTCGTTTAGAGTTGCGGGAGCCATAACCTGTCAAAACGAAGGTCTCAGTGAGTTCTATCGGTTTGACAGCTATAAGCCATCAATGGATAGTTTCATACCCAAAAAAGTCTATCTGAACCTCAATCGGGTCTTTGATGTTTTTTGTCCTTCTTTTTTCCATCACGTGAATTTTTACGTTAAAACGGGATCACCGTGGCTAGTCTTCGATTTACCTTCCCTGGAGAGCGGGGCACCATGGTACAGTTCCATTTCAAATCCCTGCACCCACTTCTAAAAGTAGAACGGTGTTGTTTCGGCTTTCGGACGAATGTTGCACCTTGCACCGCGAATGTTGCACCCTGTGGATATCGATTCTTCGGACGGCCATAACTGTTGGCTCGTTTAGAGTTACGGGATCCATAACTAGTCAAAACTAAGGTCTCGGTGAGTTCTACCGCTTTGACAGCTATAAGCCGTCAATGGATAGTTTCATACCCAAAAAGTCTATCCGAACCTCAATCGGGTCTCTGAAGTTTTTTGGCCTTCTTTTTTCCATCATGTGAATTTTTACGTTAAAACGGGATCACCGTGGCTAGTCTTCGATTTACCTTCCCTGGAGAGCGGGGCACCATGGTACAGTTCCATTTCAAATCCCTGCACCCACTTCTAAAAGTCGAACGGTGTTGTTTCGGCTTTCGGACGAATGTTGCACCTTGCACCGCGAATGTTGCACCCTGTGGATATCGATTCTTCGGACGGCCATAACTGTTGGCTCGTTTAGAGTTACGGGATCCATAACCAGTCAAAACTAAGGTCTCGGTGAGTTCTACCGCTTTGACAGCTATAAGCCGTCAATGGATAGTTTCATACCCAAAAAAGTCTATTCGAACCTCAATCGGGTCTCTGAAGTTTTTTGGCCTTCTTTTTTCCGTCACATGAATTTTTACGTTAAAACGGGATCACCGTGGCTAGTCTTCGATTTAGCTTCCCTGGAGAGCGGGGCACCATGGTACAGTTCCATTTCAAATCCCTGCACCCACTTCTAAAAGTCGAACGGTGTTGTTTCGGCTTTCGGACGAATGTTGCACCTTGCACCGCGAATGTTGCACCCTGTGGATATCGATTCTTCGGAAGGCCATAACTGTTCGCTCATTTAGAGTTGCGGGAGCCATAACCAGTCAAAACGAAGGTCTCAGTGAGTTCTATCGGTTTGACAGCTATAAGCCATCAATGGATAGTTTCATACCCAAAAAAGTCTATCTGAACCTCAATCGGGTCTTTGATGTTTTTTGTCCTTCTTTTTTCCATCACGTGAATTTTTACGTTAAAACGGGATCACCGTGGCTAGTCTTCGATTTACCTTCCCTGGAGAGCGGGGCACCATGGTACAGTTCAATTTCAAATCCCTGCACCCACTTCTAAAAGTCGAACGGTGTTGTTTCGGCTTTCGGACGAATGTTGCACCTTGCACCGCGAATGTTGCACCCTGTGGATATCGATTCTTCGGACGGCCATAACTGTTGGCTCGTTTAGAGTTACGGGATCCATAACCAGTCAAAACTAAGGTCTCGGTGAGTTCTACCGCTTTGACAGCTATAAGCCGTCAATGGATAGTTTCATACCCAAAAAAGTCTATTCGAACCTCAATCGGGTCGCTGAAGTTTTTTGGCCTTCTTTTTTCCGTCACATGAATTTTTACGTTAAAACAGGATCACCGTGGCTGGTCTTCGATTTACCTTCCTTGGAGAGCGGTGCACCATGGTACTGTTCCATTTCAAATCCCTGCACCCAGTTCTAAAAGTTGAACGGTGCTGTTTCGGCTTTTCGGACGAATGTTGCACCTTGCACCGCGAATGTTGCACCCTGTGGATATCGATTCTTCGGACGGCCATAACTGTTGGCTCGTTTAGAGTTACGGGAGCCATAACCAGTCAAAACGAAGGTCTTGGTAAGTTCTACCGCTTTGACAGCTATAAGACGTCAATGGATAGTTTCATACCCAAAAAAGTCTATTCGAACCTCAATCGGGTCTCTGAAGTTTTTTGGCCTTCTTTTTTCCGTCACATGAATTTTTACGTTAAAACGGGATCACCGTGGCTGGTCTTCGATTTACCTTCCCTGGAGAGTGGTGCACCATGGTACTGTTCCATTTCAAATCCCTGCACCCACTTCTAAAAGTCGAACGGTGCTATTTCGGCTTTTCGGACGAATGTTGCACCCTGCACCGCGAATGTTGCACCCTATGGATATCGATTCTTCGGACGACCATAACTGTTGGCTCGTTTAGAGTTACGGGAGCCATAACCTGTCAAAACGAAGGTCTCGGTGAGTTCTATCGGTTTGACAGCTATAAGCCATCAATGGATAGTTTCATACCCAAAAAAGTCTATCTGAACCTCAATCGGGTCTTTGATGTTTTTTGGCCTTCTTTTTTCCGTCACGTGAATTTTTACCTTAAAACGGGATCACCGTGGCTGGTCTTCGATTTACCTTCCCTGGAGAGCGGTGCACCATGGTACTGTTCCATTTCAAATCCCTGCACCCACTTCTAAAAGTCGAACGGTGTTGTTTCGGCTTTCGGACGAATGTTGCACCTTGCACCGCGAATGTTGCACCCTGTGGATATCGATTCTTCGGAAGGCCATAACTGTTCGCTCGTTTAGAGTTGCGGGAGCCATAACCAGTCAAAACGAAGGTCTCAGTGAGTTCTATCGGTTTGACAGCTATAAGCCATCAATCGATAGTTTCATACCCAAAAAAGTCTATCTGAACCTCAATCGGGTCTTTGATGTTTTTTGTCCTTCTTTTTTCCATCACGTGAATTTTTACGTTAAAACGGGATCACCGTGGCTAGTCTTCGATTTACCTTCCCTGGAGAGCGGGGCACCATGGTACAGTTCCATTTCAAATCCCTGCACCCACTTCTAAAAGTCGAACGGTGTTGTTTCGGCTTTCGGACGAATGTTGCACCTTGCACCGCGAATGTTGCACCCTGTGGATATCGATTCTTCGGACGGCCATAACTGTTGGCTCGTTTAGAGTTACGGGATCCATAACCAGTCAAAACTAAGGTCTCGGTGAGTTCTACCGCTTTGACAGCTATAAGCCGTCAATGGATAGTTTCATACCCAAAAAGTCTATCCGAACCTCAATCGGGTCTCTGAAGTTTTTTGGCCTTCTTTTTTCCATCACGTGAATTTTTACGTTAAAACGGGATCACCGTGGCTAGTCTTCGATTTACCTTCCCTGGAGAGCGGGGCACCATGGTACAGTTCCATTTCAAATCCCTGCACCCACTTCTAAAAGTCGAACGGTGTTGTTTCGGCTTTCGGACGAATGTTGCACCTTGCACCGCGAATGTTGCACCCTGTGGATATCGATTCTTCGGACGGCCATAACTGTTGGCTCGTTTAGAGTTACGGGATCCATAACCAGTCAAAACTAAGGTCTCGGTGAGTTCTACCGCTTTGACAGCTATAAGCCGTCAATGGATAGTTTCATACCCAAAAAAGTCTATTCGAACCTCAATCGGGTCTCTGAAGTTTTTTGGCCTTCTTTTTTCCGTCACATGAATTTTTACGTTAAAACGGGATCACCGTGGCTGGTCTTCGATTTACCTTCCCTGGAGAGCGGTGCACCATGGTACTGTTCCATTTCAAATCCCTGCACCCACTTCTAAAAGTCGAACGGTGCTGTTTCGGCTTTTCGGACGAATGTTGCACCTTGCACCGCGAATGTTGCACCCTGTGGATATCGATTCTTCGGAAGGCCATAACTGTTGGCTCGTTTAGAGTTACGGGAGCCATAACCAGTCAAAACGAAGGTCTTGGTAAGTTCTACCGCTTTGACAGCTATAAGACGTCAATGGATAGTTTCATACCCAAAAAAGTCTATTCGAACCTCAATCGGGTCTCTGAAGTTTTTTGGCCTTCTTTTTTCCGTCACATGAATTTTTACGTTAAAACGGGATCACCGTGGCTGGTCTTCGATTTACCTTCCCTGGAGAGCGGTGCACCATGGTACTGTTCCATTTCAAATCCCTGCACCCACTTCTAAAAGTCGAACGGTGCTGTTTCGGCTTTTCGGACGAATGTTGCACCTTGCACCGCGAATGTTGCACCCTGTGGATATCGATTCTTCGGAAGGCCATAACTGTTCGCTCGTTTAGAGTTGCGGGAGCCATAACCAGTCAAAACGAAGGTCTCAGTGAGTTCTATCGGTTTGACAGCTATAAGCCATCAATGGATAGTTTCATACCCAAAAAAGTCTATCTGAACCTCAATCGGGTCTTTGATGTTTTTTGTCCTTCTTTTTTCCATCACGTGAATTTTTACGTTAAAACGGGATCACCGTGGCTAGTCTTCGATTTACCTTCCCTGGAGAGCGGGGCACCATGGTACAGTTCCATTTCAAATCCCTGCACCCACTTCTAAAAGTCGAACGGTGTTGTTTCGGCTTTCGGACGAATGTTGCACCTTGCACCGTGAATGTTGCACCCTGTGGATATCGATTCTTCGGAAGGCCATAACTGTTCGCTCGTTTAGAGTTGCGGGAGCCATAACCAGTCAAAACGAAGGTCTCAGTGAGTTCTATCGGTTTGACAGCTATAAGCCATCAATGGATAGTTTCATACCCAAAAAAGTCTATCTGAACCTCAATCGGGTCTTTGATGTTTTTTGTCCTTCTTTTTTCCATCACGTGAATTTTTACGTTAAAACGGGATCACCGTGGCTAGTCTTCGATTTACCTTCCCTGGAGAGCGGGGCACCATGGTACAGTTCCATTTCAAATCCCTGCACCCACTTCTAAAAGTCGAACGGTGTTGTTTCGGCTTTCGGACGAATGTTGCACCTTGCACCGCGAATGTTGCACCCTGTGGATATCGATTCTTCGGACGGCCATAACTGTTGGCTCGTTTAGAGTTACGGGATCCATAACCAGTCAAAACTAAGGTCCCGGTGAGTTCTACCGCTTTGACAGCTATAAGCCGTCAATGGATAGTTTCATACCCTAAAAAGTCTATTCGAACCTCAATCGGGTCTCTGAAGTTTTTTGGCCTTCTTTTTTCCGTCACATGAATTTTTACGTTAAAACGGGATCACCGTGGCTAGTCTTCGATTTACCTTCCTTGGAGAGCGGGGCACCATGGTACAGTTCCATTTCAAATCCCTGCACCCACTTCTAAAAGTTGAACGGTGTTGTTTCGGCTTTCGGACGAATGTTGCACCTTGCACCGCAAATGTTGCACCCTGTGGATATCGATTCTTCGGAAGGCCATAACTGTTCGCTCGTTTAGAGTTGCGGGAGCCATAACCAGTCAAAACGAAGGTCTCAGTGAGTTCTATCGGTTTGACAGCTATAAGCCATCAATGGATAGTTTCATACCCAAAAAAGTCTATCTGAACCTCAATCGGGTCTTTGATGTTTTTTGTCCTTCTTTTTTCCATCACGTGAATTTTTACGTTAAAACGGGATCACCGTGGCTAGTCTTCGATTTACCTTCCCTGGAGAGCGGGGCACCATGGTACAGTTCCATTTCAAATCCCTGCACCCACTTCTAAAAGTCGAACGGTGTTGTTTCGGCTTTCGGACGAATGTTGCACCTTGCACCGCGAATGTTGCACCCTGTGGATATCGATTCTTCGGACGGCCATAACTGTTGGCTCGTTTAGAGTTACGGGATCCATAACCAGTCAAAACTAAGGTCTCGGTGAGTTCTACCGCTTTGATAGCTATAAGCCGTCAATGGATAGTTTCATACCCAAAAAAGTCTATTCGAACCTCAATCGGGTCTCTGAAGTTTTTTGGCCTTCTTTTTTCCGTCACATGAATTTTTACGTTAAAACGGGATCACCGTGGCTGGTCTTCGATTTACCTTCCCTGGAGAGCGGTGCACCATGGTACTGTTCCATTTCAAATCCCTGCACCCACTTCTAAAAGTCGAACGGTGCTATTTCGGCTTTTCGGACGAATGTTGCACCCTGCACCGCGAATGTTGCACCCTATGGATATCGATTCTTCGGACGACCATAACTGTTGGCTCGTTTAGAGTTACGGGAGCCATAACCTGTCAAAACGAAGGTCTCGGTGAGTTCTATCGGTTTGACAGCTATAAGCCATCAATGGATAGTTTCATACCCAAAAAAGTCTATCTGAACCTCAATCGGGTCTTTGATGTTTTTTGGCCTTCTTTTTTCCGTCACGTGAATTTTTACCTTAAAACGGGATCACCGTGGCTGGTCTTCGATTTACCTTCCCTGGAGAGCGGTGCACCATGGTACTGTTCCATTTCAAATCCCTGCACCCACTTCTAAAAGTCGAACGGTGTTGTTTCGGCTTTCGGACGAATGTTGCACCTTGCACCGCGAATGTTGCACCCTGTGGATATCGATTCTTCGGAAGGCCATAACTGTTCGCTCGTTTAGAGTTGCGGGAGCCATAACCAGTCAAAACGAAGGTCTCAGTGAGTTCTATCGGTTTGACAGCTATAAGCCATCAATCGATAGTTTCATACCCAAAAAAGTCTATCTGAACCTCAATCGGGTCTTTGATGTTTTTTGTCCTTCTTTTTTCCATCACGTGAATTTTTACGTTAAAACGGGATCACCGTGGCTAGTCTTCGATTTACCTTCCCTGGAGAGCGGGGCACCATGGTACAGTTCCATTTCAAATCCCTGCACCCACTTCTAAAAGTCGAACGGTGTTGTTTCGGCTTTCGGACGAATGTTGCACCTTGCACCGCGAATGTTGCACCCTGTGGATATCGATTCTTCGGACGGCCATAACTGTTGGCTCGTTTAGAGTTACGGGATCCATAACCAGTCAAAACTAAGGTCTCGGTGAGTTCTACCGCTTTGACAGCTATAAGCCGTCAATGGATAGTTTCATACCCAAAAAGTCTATCCGAACCTCAATCGGGTCTCTGAAGTTTTTTGGCCTTCTTTTTTCCATCACGTGAATTTTTACGTTAAAACGGGATCACCGTGGCTAGTCTTCGATTTACCTTCCCTGGAGAGCGGGGCACCATGGTACAGTTCCATTTCAAATCCCTGCACCCACTTCTAAAAGTCGAACGGTGTTGTTTCGGCTTTCGGACGAATGTTGCACCTTGCACCGCGAATGTTGCACCCTGTGGATATCGATTCTTCGGACGGCCATAACTGTTGGCTCGTTTAGAGTTACGGGATCCATAACCAGTCAAAACTAAGGTCTCGGTGAGTTCTACCGCTTTGACAGCTATAAGCCGTCAATGGATAGTTTCATACCCAAAAAAGTCTATTCGAACCTCAATCGGGTCTCTGAAGTTTTTTGGCCTTCTTTTTTCCGTCACATGAATTTTTACGTTAAAACGGGATCACCGTGGCTGGTCTTCGATTTACCTTCCCTGGAGAGCGGTGCACCATGGTACTGTTCCATTTCAAATCCCTGCACCCACTTCTAAAAGTCGAACGGTGCTGTTTCGGCTTTTCGGACGAATGTTGCACCTTGCACCGCGAATGTTGCACCCTGTGGATATCGATTCTTCGGAAGGCCATAACTGTTGGCTCGTTTAGAGTTACGGGAGCCATAACCAGTCAAAACGAAGGTCTTGGTAAGTTCTACCGCTTTGACAGCTATAAGACGTCAATGGATAGTTTCATACCCAAAAAAGTCTATTCGAACCTCAATCGGGTCTCTGAAGTTTTTTGGCCTTCTTTTTTCCGTCACATGAATTTTTACGTTAAAACGGGATCACCGTGGCTGGTCTTCGATTTACCTTCCCTGGAGAGCGGTGCACCATGGTACTGTTCCATTTCAAATCCCTGCACCCACTTCTAAAAGTCGAACGGTGCTGTTTCGGCTTTTCGGACGAATGTTGCACCTTGCACCGCGAATGTTGCACCCTGTGGATATCGATTCTTCGGAAGGCCATAACTGTTCGCTCGTTTAGAGTTGCGGGAGCCATAACCAGTCAAAACGAAGGTCTCAGTGAGTTCTATCGGTTTGACAGCTATAAGCCATCAATGGATAGTTTCATACCCAAAAAAGTCTATCTGAACCTCAATCGGGTCTTTGATGTTTTTTGTCCTTCTTTTTTCCATCACGTGAATTTTTACGTTAAAACGGGATCACCGTGGCTAGTCTTCGATTTACCTTCCCTGGAGAGCGGGGCACCATGGTACAGTTCCATTTCAAATCCCTGCACCCACTTCTAAAAGTCGAACGGTGTTGTTTCGGCTTTCGGACGAATGTTGCACCTTGCACCGCGAATGTTGCACCCTGTGGATATCGATTCTTCGGAAGGCCATAACTGTTCGCTCGTTTAGAGTTGCGGGAGCCATAACCAGTCAAAACGAAGGTCTCAGTGAGTTCTATCGGTTTGACAGCTATAAGCCATCAATGGATAGTTTCATACCCAAAAAAGTCTATCTGAACCTCAATCGGGTCTTTGATGTTTTTTGTCCTTCTTTTTTCCATCACGTGAATTTTTACGTTAAAACGGGATCACCGTGGCTAGTCTTCGATTTACCTTCCCTGGAGAGCGGGGCACCATGGTACAGTTCCATTTCAAATCCCTGCACCCACTTCTAAAAGTCGAACGGTGTTGTTTCGGCTTTCGGACGAATGTTGCACCTTGCACCGCGAATGTTGCACCCTGTGGATATCGATTCTTCGGACGGCCATAACTGTTGGCTCGTTTAGAGTTACGGGATCCATAACCAGTCAAAACTAAGGTCCCGGTGAGTTCTACCGCTTTGACAGCTATAAGCCGTCAATGGATAGTTTCATACCCAAAAAAGTCTATTCGAACCTCAATCGGGTCTCTGAAGTTTTTTGGCCTTCTTTTTTCCGTCACATGAATTTTTACGTTAAAACGGGATCACCGTGGCTAGTCTTCGATTTACCTTCCTTGGAGAGCGGGGCACCATGGTACAGTTCCATTTCAAATCCATGCACCCACTTCTAAAAGTCGAACGGTGTTGTTTCGGCTTTCGGACGAATGTTGCACCTTGCACCGCAAATGTTGCACCCTGTGGATATCGATTCTTCGGAAGGCCATAACTGTTCGCTCGTTTAGAGTTGCGGGAGCCATAACCAGTCAAAACGAAGGTCTCAGTGAGTTCTATCGGTTTGACAGCTATAAGCCATCAATGGATAGTTTCATACCCAAAAAAGTCTATCTGAACCTCAATCGGGTCTTTGATGTTTTTTGTCCTTCTTTTTTCCATCACGTGAATTTTTACGTTAAAACGGGATCACCGTGGCTAGTCTTCGATTTACCTTCCCTGGAGAGCGGGGCACCATGGTACAGTTCCATTTCAAATCCCTGCACCCACTTCTAAAAGTCGAACGGTGTTGTTTCGGCTTTCGGACGAATGTTGCACCTTGCACCGCGAATGTTGCACCCTGTGGATATCGATTCTTCGGACGGCCATAACTGTTGGCTCGTTTAGAGTTACGGGATCCATAACCAGTCAAAACTAAGGTCTCGGTGAGTTCTACCGCTTTGATAGCTATAAGCCGTCAATGGATAGTTTCATACCCAAAAAAGTCTATTCGAACCTCAATCGGGTCTCTGAAGTTTTTTGGCCTTCTTTTTTCCATCACATGAATTTTTACGTTAAAACGGGATCACCATGGCTGGTCTTCGATTTACCTTCCCTGGAGAGCGGTGCACCATGGTACTGTTCCATTTCAAATCCCTGCACCCACTTCTAAAAGTTGAACGGTGCTGTTTCGGCTTTTCGGACGAATGTTGCACCTTGCACCGCGAATGTTGCACCCTGTGGATATCGATTCTTCGGACGGCCATAACTGTTGGCTCGTTTAGAGTTACGGGATCCATAACCAGTCAAAACGAAGGTCTCGGTGAGTTCTACCTCTTTGACAGCTATAAGCCGTCAATGGATAGTTTCATACCCAAAAAGTCTATCCGAACCTCAATCGGGTCTCTGAAGTTTTTTGGCCTTCTTTTTTCCATCATGAGAATTTTTACGTTCAAACGGGATCACCGTGGCTGGTCTTCGATTTACCTTCCCTGGAGAGCGGGGCACCATGGTACAGTTCCATTTCAAATCCCTGCACCCACTTCTAAAAGTCGAACGGTGTTGTTTCGGCTTTTCGGACGAATGTTGCACCTTGCACCGCGAATGTTGCACCCTGTGGATATCGATTCTTCGGAAGGCCATAACTGTTCGCTCGTTTAGAGTTGCGGGAGCCATAACCAGTCAAAACGAAGGTCTCAGTGAGTTCTATCGGTTTGACAGCTATAAGCCATCAATGGATAGTTTCATACCCAAAAAAGTCTATCTGAACCTCAATCCGGTCTTTGATGTTTTTTGTCCTTCTTTTTTCCATCACGTGAATTTTTACGTTAAAACGGGATCACCGTGGCTAGTCTTCGATTTACCTTCCCTGGAGAGCGGGGCACCATGGTACAGTTCCATTTCAAATCCCTGCACCCACTTCTAAAAGTCGAACGGTGTTGTTTCGGCTTTCGGACGAATGTTGCACCTTGCACCGCGAATGTTGCACCCTGTGGATATCGATTCTTCGGACGGCCATAACTGTTCGCTCGTTTAGAGTTGCGGGAGCCATAACCAGTCAAAACGAAGGTCTCAGTGAGTTCTATCGGTTTGACAGCTATAAGCCATCAATGGATAGTTTCATACCCAAAAAAGTCTATCTGAACCTCAATCGGGTCTTTGATGTTTTTGTCCTTCTTTTTTCCATCACGTGAATTTTTACGTTAAAACGGGATCACCGTGGCTAGTCTTCGATTTACCTTCCCTGGAGAGCGGGGCACCATGGTACAGTTCCATTTCAAATCCCTGCACCCACTTCTAAAAGTCGAACGGTGTTGTTTCGGCTTTCGGACGAATGTTGCACCTTGCACCGCGAATGTTGCACCCTGTGGATATCGATTCTTCGGACGGCCATAACTGTTGGCTCGTTTAGAGTTACGGGATCCATAACCAGTCAAAACTAAGGTCTCGGTGAGTTCTACCGCTTTGACAGCTATAAGCCGTCAATGGATAGTTTCATACCCAAAAAAGTCTATTCGAACCTCAATCGGGTCTCTGAAGTTTTTTGGCCTTCTTTTTTCCGTCACATGAATTTTTACGTTAAAACGGGATCACCGTGGCTGGTCTTCGATTTACCTTCCCTGGAGAGCGGTGCACCATGGTACTGTTCCATTTCAAATCCCTGCACCCACTTCTAAAAGTTGAACGGTGCTGTTTCGGCTTTTCGGACGAATGTTGCACCTTGCACCGCGAATGTTGCACCCTGTGGATATCGATTCTTCGGACGGCCATAACCAGTCAAAACGAAGGTCATAACCAGTCAAAACGAAGGTCTCAGTGAGTTCTACCGCTTTGACAGCTATAAGCCATCAATGGATAGTTTCATACTCAAAAAAGTCTATCCGAACCTCAATCGGGTCTCTGAAGTTTTTTGGCCTTCTTTTTTCCATCACGTGAATTTTTACGTTAAAACGGGATCACCGTGGCTGGTCTTCGAATTACCTTCCTAAGAGAGCTGTGCACCATGGTACTATTCCATTTCAAATCCCTACACCAACTTCTAAAAGTCGAACGGTGCTGTTTCGGATTTTTGGACGAATGTTGCACCTTGCACCGCGAATGTTGCACCCTATGGATATCGATTCTTCGGACGGCCATAACTGTTGGCTCGTTTAGAGTTACGGGAGCCATAACCAGTCAAAACGAAGGTCTCGGTGAGTTCTACCGCTTTGACAGCTATAAGCCGTCAATGGATAGTTTCATATCCAAAAAGTCTATCCGAACCTCAATCGGGTCTCTGAAGTTTTTTGGCCTTCTTTTTTCCATCATGTGAATTTTTACGTTAAAACGGGATCACCGTGGCTGGTCTTCGATTTACCTTCCCTGGAGAGCGGTGCACCATGGTACTGTTCCATTTCAAATCCCTACACCCACTTCTCAAAGTCGAATGGTGCTGTTTCGGCTTTTCGGACGAATGTTGCACCTTGCACCGCGAATGTTGCACCCTGTGGATATCGATTCTTCGGAAGGCCATAACTGTTGGCTCGTTTAGAGTTGCGGGAGCCATAACCATTCAAAACGAAGGTCTCAGTGAGTTCTACCGCTTTGACAGCTATAAGCCATCAATGGATAGTTTCATACCCAAAAAAGTCTATCAGAACCTCAATCGGGTCTTTGATGTTTTTTGGCCTTCTTTTTTCCATCACGTGAATTTTTACGTTAAAACGGGATCACCGTGGCTAGTCTTCGATTTACCTTCCCGGGAGAGCGGGGCACCATGGTACAGTTCCATTTCAAATCCCTGCACCCACTTCTAAAAGTCGAACGGTGTTGTTTCGGCTTTCGGACGAATGTTGCACCTTGCACCGCGAATGTTGCACCCTGTGGATACCGATTCTTCGGACGGCCATAACTGTTGGCTCGTTTAGAGTTACGGGAGCCATAACCAGTCAAAACTAAGGTCTCGATGAGTTCTACCGCTTTGACAGCTATAAGACATCAATGGATAGTTTCATACCCAAAAAAGTCTATTCGAACCTCAATCGGGTCTCTGAAGTTTTTTGGCCTTCTTTTTTCCATCACGTGAATTTTTACGTTAAAACGGGATCACCGTGGCTGGTCTTCGATTTACCTTTCTAAGAGAGCGGTGCACAATGGTACTATTCCATTTCAAATCCCTACACCCACTTCTAAAAGTCGAACGGTGCTGTTTCGGATTTTTGGACGAATGTTGCACCTTGCACCGCGAATGTTGCACCCTATGGATATCGATTCTTCGGACGGCCATAACTGTTGGCTCGTTTAGAGTTACGGGAGCCATAACCAGTCAAAACGAAGGTCTCGGTGAGTTCTACCTCTTTGACAGCTATAAGCCGTCAATGGATAGTTTCATACCCAAAAAGTCTATCCGAACCTCAATCGGGTCTCTGAAGTTTTTTGGCCTTCTTTTTTCCATCATGTGAATTTTTACGTTAAAACGGGATCACCGTGGCTGGTCTTCGATTTACCTTCCCTGGAGAGCGGGGCACCATGGTACAGTTCCATTTCAAATCCCTGCACCCACTTCTAAAAGTCGAACGGTGTTGTTTCGGCTTTTCGGACGAATGTTGCACCTTGCACCGCGAATGTTGCACCCTGTGGATATCGATTCTTCGGAAGGCCATAACTGTTCGCTCGTTTAGAGTTGCGGGAGCCATAACCAGTCAAAACGAAGGTCTCAGTGAGTTCTATCGGTTTGACAGCTATAAGCCATCAATGGATAGTTTCATACCCAAAAAAGTCTATCTGAACCTCAATCGTGTCTTTGATGTTTTTTGTCCTTCTTTTTTCCATCACGTGAATTTTTACGTTAAAACGGGATCACCGTGGCTAGTCTTCGATTTACCTTCCCTGGAGAGCGGGGCACCATGGTACAGTTCCATTTCAAATCCCTGCACCTACTTCTAAAAGTCGAACGGTGTTGTTTCGGCTTTCGGACGAATGTTGCACCTTGCACCGCGAATGTTGCACCCTGTGGATATCGATTCTTCGGACGGCCATAACTGTTGGCTCGTTTAGAGTTACGGGATCCATAACCAGTCAAAACTAAGGTCTCGGTGAGTTCTACCGCTTTGACAGCTATAAGCCGTCAATGGATAGTTTCATATCCGAAAAAGGTCTATCCGAACCTCAATCGGGTCTCTGAAGTTTTTCGGCCTTCTTTTTTCTGTCACATGAATTTTTACGTTAAAACGGGATCACCGTGGCTGGTCTTCGATTTACCTTCCCTGGAGAGCGGTGCACCATGGTACTGTTCCATTTCAAATCCCTGCACCCACTTCTAAAAGTCGAACGGTGCTGTTTCGGCTTTTCGGATGAATGTTGCACCTTGCACCGCGAATGTTGCACCCTGTGGATATCGATTCTTCGGAAGGCCATAACTGTTGGCTCGTTTAGAGTTGCGGGAGCCATAACCAGTCAAAACGAAGGTCTCAGTGAGTTCTACCGATTTGACAGCTATAAGCCATCAATGGATAGTTTCAACCCAAAAAAGGCTATCCGAACCTCAATCGGGTCTCTGAAGTTTTTTGGCCTTCTTTTTTCCATCACGTGAATTTTTACGTTAAAACGGGATCACCGTGGCTAGTCTTCGATTTACCTTCCCTGGAGAGCGGGGCACCATGGTATAGTTCCATTTCAAATCCCTGCACCCACTTCTAAAAGTCGAACGGTGTTGTTTCGGCTTTCAGACGAATGTTGCACCTTGCACCGCGAATGTTGCACCCTGTGGATATCGATTCTTCGGACGGCCATAACTGTTGGCTCGTTTAGAGTTACGGGAGCCATAACCAGTCAAAACTAAGGTCTCGGTGAGTTCTACCGCTTTGACAGCTATAAGACATCAATGGATAGTTTCATACCCAAAAAAGTCTATTCGAACCTCAATCGGGTCTCTGAAGTTTTTTGGCCTTCTTTTTTCCATCACGTGAATTTTTACGTTAAAACGGGATCACCGTGGCTGGTCTTCGATTTACCTTTCTAAGAGAGCGGTGCACCATGGTACTATTCCATTTCAAATCCCTACACCCACTTCTAAAAGTCGAACGGTGCTGTTTCGGATTTTTGGACGAATGTTGCACCTTGCACCGCAAATGTTGCACCCTATGGATATCGATTCTTCGGACGGCCATAACTGTTGGCTCGTTTATAGTTACGGGAGCCATAACCAGTCAAAACGAAGGTCTCGGTGAGTTCTACCTCTTTGACAGCTATAAGCCGTCAATGGATAGTTTCATACCCAAAAAGTCTATCCGAACCTCAATCGGGTCTCTGAAGTTTTTTGGCCTTCTTTTTTCCATCATGTGAATTTTTACGTTAAAACGGGATCACCGTGGCTGGTCTTCGATTTACCTTCCCTGGAGAGCGGTGCACCATGGTAGTGTTCCATTTCAAATCCCTGCACCCACTTCTAAAAGTCGAACGGTGCTGTTTCGGCTTTTTGAACGAATGTTGCACCCTGCACCGCGAATGTTGCACCCTGTGGATATCGATTCTTCGGACGACCATAACTGTTGGCTCGTTTAGAGTTACGGGAGCCATAACCAGTCAAAACGAAGGTCTCGGTGAGTTCTACCGCTTTGACAGCTATAAGCCGTCAATGAATAGTTTCATATCCAAAAAAGTCTATCCGAACCTCAATCGGGTCTTTGAAGTTTTTTGGCCTTCTTTTTTCCGTCACGTGAATTTTTACGTTAAAACGGGATCATCGTGGCTGGTCTTCGATTTACCTTCCCTGGAGAGCGATGCACCATGGTACTGTTCCATTTCAAATCCCTGCACCCACTTCTAAAAGTCGAACGGTGCTGTTTCGGCTTTTCGGACGAATGTTGCACCTTGCACCGCGAATGTTTCACCCTGTGGATATCGATTCTTCGGACGGCCATAACTGTTGGCTCGTTTAGAGTTATGGGAGCCATAACCAGTCAAAACGAAGGTCTCAGTGAGTTCTACCGCTTTGACAGCTATAAGCCGTCAATGGATAGTTTCATACCCAAAAAAGTCTATCTGAACCTCAATCGGGTCTTTGAAGTTTTTTGGCCTTCTTTTTTCCATCACGTGAATTTTTACATTAAAACGGGATCATTGTGGCTGGTCTTCGATTTACCTTCCCTGGAGAGCGGGGCACCATGGTACTATTCCATTTCAAATCCCTGCGCCCAATTCTAAAAGTCGAACGGTGATTTTTCGGCTTTTCGGACGAATGTTGCACCTTGCACCGCGAATGTTGCACCCTGCGGATATCGATTCTTCGGACGGCCATAACTGTTGGATCGTTTAGAGTTACGGGAGCCATAACCAGTCAAAACTAAGGTCTCGGTGAGTTCTGCCGCTTGGACAGCTATAAGCTGTCAATGGATAGTTTCATACCCAAAAAAGTCTATCCGAACCTCAATCGGGTCACTGAAGTTTTTTGGCCTTCTTTTTTCCATCACGTGAATTTTTACGTTAAAACGGGATCACCGTGGCTGGTCTTCAATTTACCTTCCTAAGAGAGCGGTGCACCATGGTACTATTCCATTTCAAATCCCTACACCCACTTCTAAAAGTCGAACGGTGCTGTTTTGGATTTTTGAACGAATGTTGCACCTTGCACCGTGAATGTAGCACCCTGTGGATATCGATTCTTCGGACGGCAATAACTGTTGGCTCGTTTAGAGGTACGGGAGCCATAACCAGTCAAAACGAAGGTCTCGGTGAGTTCTACCGCTTTGACAGCTATAAGCCGTCAATGGATAGTTTCATACCCAAAAAAGTCTCTCCGAACCTCAATCGGGTCTCTGAAGTTTTTTGGCCTTCTTTTTTCCATCACGTGAATTTTTACGTTAAAACGGGGTCACCGTGGCTGGTCTTCGATTTACCTTACCTGGAGAGCGGGGCACCATGGTACTGTTCCATTTCAAATCCCTGCACCCACTTCTAAATGTCGAACGGTGCTTTTTCGTCTTTTTGGACGAATGTTGCACCCTACACCGCGAATGTTGCACCCTGTGGATATCGATTCTTCGGACGGCCATAACTGTTGGCTCGTTTAGAGTTATGGGAGCCATAACCAGTCAAAACGAAAGTCTTGGTGAGTTCTACCGCTTTGACATCTATAAGCCGTCAATGGATAGTTTCATATCCAAAAAATTCTATCCGAACCTCAATCGGGTCTTTGAACTTTTTTGGCCTTCTTTATTCCGTCACGTGAATTTTTACGTTAAAACGGGATCTCCGTGGCTGGTCTTCGATTTACCTTCCCTGCATAGCGGTGCACCAAGGTACTGTTCCATTTAAAATCCCTGCACCCACTTCTGAAAGTCGAACGGTGCTGTTTCGGCTTTTTGGACGAATGTTGCACCTTGCACCGCGAATGTTGCACCCTGTGGATATCGATTCTTCGGACGGCCATAACTGTTGGCTCGTTTAGAGTTACGGGAGCCATAACCAGTCAAAACGAAGGTCTCGGTGAGTTCTACCGCTTTGACAGATATAAACCGTCAATGGATAATTTCATACCCAAAAAAGTCTATAGGAACCTCAATCGGGTCTTTGAAGTTTTTTGGCCATCTTTTTTCCGTCACGTGAATTTTTATGTTAAAACGGGATCACCGTGGCTGGTCTTCGATATACCTTCCCTGGAGAGCGGTGCACCATGGTACTGTTCCATTTCAAATCCCTGCACCCACTTCTAAAAGTAGAACGGTGCTGTTTCGGCTTTTTGGACGAATGTTGCACCCTGCACCGCGAATGTTGCACCCTGTGGATATCGATGCTTTGGACGGCCATAACTGTTGGCTCGTTTAGAGTTACGGAAGCCATAACCAGTCAGAACGAAGGTCTCAGTGAGTTCTACCGCTTTGACAGCTATAAGACATCAATGGATAGTTTCATACCCAAAAAAGTCTATCTGAACCTCAATCGGGTATTGATGTTTTTTGGCCTTCTTTTTTCCATCACGTGAATTTTTACGTTAAAACGGGATCACCGTGGCTGGTCTTCGATTTACCTTCCCTGGAGAGCGGGGCACCATGGTACAGTTCCATTTCAAATCCCTGCACCCACTTCTAAAAGTCGAACGGTGTTGTTTCGGCTTTCGGACGAATGTTGTACCTTGCACCGCGAATGTTGCACCCTGTGGATATCGATTCTTCGGACGGCCATAACTGTTGGCTCGTTTAGAGTTACGTGAGCCATAACCAGTCAAAACTAAGGTCTCGATGAGTTCTACCGCTTTGACAGCTATAAGACGTCAATGGATAGTTTTATACCCAAAAAAGTCTATTCGAACCTCAATCGGGTCTCTGAAGTTTTTTGGCCTTCTTTTTTCCATCACGTGAATTTTTACGTTAAAACGGGATCACCGTGGCTGGTCTTCGATTTACCTTTCTAAGAGAGCGGTGCACCAAGGTACTATTCCATTTCAAATCCCTACACCCACTTCTAAAAGTCGAACGGTGCTGTTTTGGATTTTTGGACGAATGTTGCACCTTGCACCGCGAATGTTGCACCCTATGGATATCGATTCTTCGGACGGCCATAACTGTTGGCTCGTTTAGAGTTACGGGAGCCATAACTAGTCAAAACGAAGGTCTCGGTGAGTTCTACCTCTTTGATAGCTATAAGCCGTCAATGGATAGTTTCATACCCAAAAAGTCTATCCGAACCTCAATCGGGTCTCTGAAGTTTTTTGGCCTTCTTTTTTCCATCATGTGAATTTTTACGTTAAAACGGGATCACCGTGGCTGGACTTCGATTTACCTTCCCTAGAGAGCGGTGCACCATGGTAGTGTTCCATTTCAAATCTCTGCACCCACTTCTAAAAGTCGAACGGTGCTGTTTCGGCTTTTTGGACGAATGTTGCACCCTGCACCGCGAATGTTGCACCCTGTGGATATCGATTCTTCGGACGACCATAACTGTTGGCTCGTTTAGAGTTACGGGAGCCATAACTAGTCAAAACGAAGGTCTCGGTGAGTTCTACCGCTTTGACAGCTATAAGCCGTCAATGAATAGTTTCATATCCAAAAAAGTCTATCCGAACCTCAATCGGGTCTCTGAAGTTTTTTGGCCTTCTTTTTTCCGTCACGTGAATTTTTACGTTAAAACGGGATCACCGTGGCTGGTCTTCGATTTACCTTCCCTGGAGAGCGATGCACCATGGTACTGTTCCATTTCAAATCCCTGCACCCACTTCTAAAAGTCGAACGGTGCTGTTTCGGCTTTTCGGACGAATGTTGCACCTTGCACCGCGAATGTTTCACCCTGTGGATATCGATTCTTCGGACGGCCATAACTGTTGGCTCGTTTAGAGTTACGGGAGCCATAACCAGTCAAAACGAAGGTCTCAGTGAGTTCTACCGCTTTGACAGCTATAAGCCGTCAATGGATAGTTTCATTCCCAAAAAAGTCTATCTGAACCTCAATCGGGTCTTTGAAGTTTTTTGGCCTTCTTTTTTCCATCACGTGAATTTTTACGTTAAAACGGGATCACCGTGGCTGGTCTTCGATTTACCTTCCTTGGAGAGCGGGGCACCATGGTACTATTCCATTTCAAATCCCTGCACCAACTTCTAAAAGTAGAACGGTGCTGTTTCGGCTTTTCGGACGAATGTTGCACCATGCACCGCGAATGTTGCACCCTGTGGATATCGATTCTTCGGACGGCCATAACTGTTGGATCGTTTAGAGTTACGGGAGCCATAACCAGTCAAAACTAATGTCTCGGTGAGTTCTGCCGCTTTGACAGCTATAAGCCGTCAATTGATGGTTTCATACCCAAAAAAGTCTATCCGAACCTCAATCGTGTCACTGAAGTTTTTTGGCCTTCTTTTTTCCATCACGTGAATTTTTACGTTAAAACGGGATCACCGTGGCTGGTCTTCAATTTACCTTCCTAAGAGAGCGGTGCACCATGGTACTATTCCATTTCAAATCCCTACACCCACTTCTAAAAGTCGAACGGTGCTGTTTTGGATTTTTGAACGAATGTTGCACCTTGCACCGTGAATGTTGCACCCTGTGGATATCGATTCTTCGGACGGCCATAACTGTTGTCTCGTTTGGAGCTACGGGAGCCATAACCAGCCAAAACGAAGGTCTCGGTGAGTTCTACCGCTTTGACAGGTATAAGCCGTCAATGGATAGTTTCATACCCAAAAAAGTCTATCCGACCCTCAATCGGGTCTCTGAAGTTTTTTGGCCTTCTTTTTTCCATCACGTGAATTTTTACATTAAAACGGGGTCACCGTGGCTGGTCTTCGATTTACCTTACCTGGAGAGCGGGGCACCATGGTACTGTTCCATTTCAAATCCCTGCACCCACTTCTAAATGTCGAACGGTGCTTTTTCGGCTTTTTGGACGAATGTTGCACCCTGCACCGCGAATGTTGCACCCTGTGGATATCGATTCTTCGGACGGCCATAACTGTTGGCTCGTTTAGAGTTACGGGAGCCATAACTAGTCAAAATGAAAGTCTTGGTGAGTTCTACCGCTTTGACATCTATAAACCGTCAATGGATAGTTTCATATCCAAAAAATTCTATCCGAACCTTAATCGGGTCTTTGAAGTTTTTTGGCCTTCTTTTTTCCGTCACGTGAATTTTTACGTTAAAACGGGATCTCCGTGGCTGGTCTTCGATTTACCTTCCCTGGAGAGCGGTGCACCATGGTACTGTTCCATTTAAAATCCCTGCACCCACTTCTGAAAGTCGAACGGTGCTGTTTTGGCTTTTTGGACGAATGTTGCACCTTGCACCGCGAATGTTGCACCCTGTGGATATCGATTCTTCGGACGGCCATAACTGTTGGCTCGTTTAGAGTTACGGGAGCCATAACCAGTCAAAACGAAGGTCTCGGTGAGTTCTACCGCTTTGACAGATATAAGCCGTCAATGGATAATTTCATACCCAAAAAAGTCTATCGGAACCTCAATCGGGTCTTTGAAGTTTTTTGGCCATCTTTTTTCCGTCTCGTGAATTTTTATGTTAAAACGGGATCACCGTGGCTGGTCTTCGATTTACCTTCCCTGGAGAGCGGTGCACCATGATACTGTTCCATTTCAAATCCCTGCACCCACTTCAAAAAGTAGAACGGTGCTGTTTCGGCTTTTTGGACGAATGTTGCACCCTGCACCGCGAATGTTGCACCCTGTGGATATCGATTCTTCGGACGGCCATAATTGTTGGCTCGTTTAGAGTTACGGAAGCCATAACCAGTCAAAACGAAGGACTCAGTGAGTTCTACCGCATTGACAACTATAAGCCGTCAATGGATAGTTTCATACCCAAAAAAGTCTATCTGAACCTCAATCGGGTCTTTGAAGTTTTTTGGCCTTTTTTTCCATCACGTGAATTTTTACGTTAAAACGGGATCACCGTGGCTGGTCTTCGATTTACCTTCCCTGGAGAGCGGGGCACCATGGTACTATTCCATTTCAAATCCCTGCACCCACTTCTAAAAGACGAATGGTGTTGTTTCAGCTTTTCGGACGAATGTTGCACCTTGCACCGTGAATGTTGCACCCTGTGGATATCGATTCTTCGGACGGCCATATCTGTTGGATCGTTTAGAGTTACGGGAGCCATAACTAGTCAAAACTAAGGTCTCGGTGAGTTCTGCCGCATTGACAGCTATAAGCCGTCAATGGATAGTTTCATACCCAAAAAAGTCTATCCGAACCTCAATCAGGTCACTGAAGTTTTTTGGCCTTCTTTTTTCCATCACGTGAATTTTTACGTTAAAACGGGATCACTGTGGCTGGTCTTCGATTTACCTTCCTAAGAGAGCAGTGCACCATGGTACTATTCCATTTCAAATCCCCACACCCACTTCTAAAAGTCGAAAGGTATTGTTTCGGATTTTCGGACGAATGTTGCACCTTGCACCGTGAATGTTGCACCCTGTGGATATCGATTCTTCGGACGGCCATAACTGTTGGCTCGTTTAGAGTTACGGGAGCCATAACCAGTCAAAACGAAGGACTCGGTGAGTTCTACCGCTTTGACAGCTATAAGCCGTCAATGGATAGTTTCATACCGAAAAAATTCTATCCGAACCTCAATCGGGTCACTGAAGTTTTTTGGCCTTCTTTTTTCCATCACGTTAATTTTTACGTTAAAACGGGATCACCGTGGCTGGTCTTCGATTTACCTTACCTGGAGAGCGGGGCACCATGGTACTGTTCCATTTCAAATCCCTGCACCCACTTCTAAATGTCGAACGGTGCTTTTTCGGCTTTTTGGACGAATGTTGCACCCTGCACCGCGAATGTTGCACCCTTTGGATATCGATTCTTCAGACGGCCATAACTGTTGGCTCGTTTAGAGTTACGGGAGCCATAACCAGTCAGAACGAAGGTCTCGGTGAGTTCTACCGCTTTGACAGCTATAAGCCGTCAATGGATAGTTTCATATCCAAACAAGTCTATCGGAACCTCAATCGGGTCTCTGAAGTTTTTTGGCCTTTTTTTTCCATCACGTGAATTTTTACGTTAAAACGGGATCACCGTGGCTGGTCTTCGATTTACCTTCCCTGGAGAGCGGGGCACCATGGTACTATTCCATTTCAAATCCCTGCACCCACTTCTAAAAGTCGAATGGTGCTGTTTCGGCTTTTCGGACGAATATTGCACCTTGCACCGTGAATGTTGCACCCTGTGGATATCGATTCTTCGGACGACCATATCTGTTGGATCGTTTAGAGTTACGGGAGCCATAACTAGTCAAAACTAAGGTCTCGGTGAGTTCTGCCGCTTTGACAGCTATAAGCCATCAATGGATAGTTTCATACCCAAAAAAGTCTATCCGAACCTCAATCAGGTCACTGAAGTTTTTTGGCCTTCTTTTTTCCATCACGTGAATTTTTACGTTAAAACGGGATCACCGTGTCTGGTCTTCGATTTACCTTCCTAAGAGAGCAGTGCACCATGGTACTATTCCATTTCAAATCCCCACATCCACTTCTAAAAGTCGAAAGGTATTGTTTCGGATTTTTGAACGAATGTTGCACCTTGCACCGTGAATGTTGCACCCTGTGGATATCGATTCTTCGGACGGCCATAACTGTTGGCTCGTTTAGAGTTACGGGAGCCATAACCAGTCAAAACGAAGGTCTCGGTGAGTTCTACCGCTTTGACAACTATAAGCCGTCAATGGATAGTTTCATACCCAAAAAATTCTATCCGAACCTCAATCGGGTCATTGAAGTTTTTTGGCCTTCTTTTTTCCATCACGTTAATTTTTACGTTAAAACGGGATCACCGTGGCTGGTCTTCGATTTACCTTACCTGGAGAGCGGGGCACCATGGTACTGTTCCATTTCAAATCCCTGCACCCACTTCTAAATGTCGAACGGTGCTTTTTCGGCTTTTTGGACGAATGTTGCACCTTGCACCGCGAATGTTGCACCCTGTGGATATCGATTCTTCGGACGGCCATAACTGTTGGCTCGTTTAGAGTTACGGGAGCCATAACCAGTCAAAACGAAGGTCTTGGTGAGTTCTACCGCTTTGACAGCTATAAGCCATCAATGGATAGTTTAATATCCAAACAAGTCTATCCGAACCTCAATCGGGTCTCTGAAGTTTTTTGGCCTTCTTTTTTCCGTCACGTGAATTTTTACGTTAAAACGGGATCACCGTGGCTGGTCTTCGATTTACCTTCCCTGGAGAGCGGTGCACCATGGTACTATTCCATTTCAAATCCCTGCACCCACTTCTAAAAGTCGAACGGTGCTGTTTTGGCTTTTTGGACGAATGTTGCACCTTGCACCGCGAATGTTGCACCCTGTGGATATCGATTCTTCGGACGACCATAACTGTTGGCTCGTTTAGAGTTACGGGAGCCATAACCAGTCAAAACGAAGGTCTCGTTGAGTTCTACCGCTTTGACAGCTATAAACCGTCAATGGATAATTTCATACCCAAAAAAGTCTATCGGAACTTCAATCGGGTCTTTGAAGTTTTTTGGCCTTCTTTTTTCCGTCACGTGAATTTTTACGTTAAAACGGGATCACCGAGGCTGGTCTTCGATTTACCTTCCCTGGAGAGCGGTGCACCATGGTACTGTTCCATTTCAAATCCCTGCACACACTTCTAAAAGTCGAACGGTGCTGTTTCGGCTTTTTGGACGAATGTTGCACCCTGCACCGCGAATGTTGCACCCTGTGGATATCGATTCTTCGTACGGCCATAACTGTTGGCTCGTTTAGAGTTACGGGAGCCATAACCAGTCAAAACGAAGGTCTCGGTGAGTTCTACCGATTTGACAGCTATAAGCCGTCAATGGATAGTTTCATATCCAAAAAAGTCTATCCGAACCTCAATCGGGTCTTTGAAGTTTTTTGGCCTTCTTTTTTCCATCACGTGAATTTTTACGTTAAAACGGGATCACCGTGGCTGGTCTTCGATTTACCTTCCCTGGAGAGCGGTGCACCATGGTACTATTCCATTTCAAATCCCTGCACCCACTTCTAAAAGTCGAACGGTGCTGTTTCGGCTTTTCGGACGAATGTTGCACCTTGCACCGCGAATCTTGCACCCTGTGGATATCGATTCTTCGGAAGGCCATAACTGTTTGCTCGTTTAGAGTTACGGGAGCCATAACCAGTCAAAACTAAGGCCTGGGTGAGTTCTACCGCTTTGACAGCTATAAGCCATCAATGGATAGTTTCATACCCAAAAAAGTCTATCCGAACCTCAATCGGGTCACTGAAGTTTTTTGGGCTTCTTTTTTCCATCACGTGAATTTTTACGTTAAAACGGGATCACCGTGGCTAGTCTTCGATTTACCTTCCTAAGAGAGCGGTGCACCATGTTACTATTCCATTTCAAATCCCTACACCCACTTCTAAAAGTCGAACGGTGCTGTTTTGAATTTTTGAACGAATGTTGCACCTTGCACCGTGAATGTTGCACCCTGTGGATATCGATTCTTCGGACGGCCATAACTGTTGGCTCGTTTAGAGTTACGGGAGCCATAACCAGTTAAAACGAAGGTCTCGGTGAGTTCTACCGCTTTGACAGCTATAAGCCGTCAATGGATAGTTTCATACCCAAAAAAGTCTATCCGAACCTCAATCGGGTCTTTGAAGTTTTTTGGCCTTCTTTTTTCCATCACGTGAATTTTTACGTTAAAACGGGGTCACCGTGGCTGGTCTTTGATTTACCTTACCTGAAGAGCGGGGAACCATCGTACTGTTCCATTTCAAATCCCTGCACCCACTTCTAAATGTCGAACGGTGCTTTTTCGGCTTTTTGGACGAATGTTGCACCCTGCACCGCGAATGTTGCACCCTGTGGATATCGATTCTTCGGACGGCCATAACTGTTGGCTCGTTTAGAGTTACGGGAGCCATAACCAGTCAAAACCAAAGTCTTGGTGAGTTCTACCACTTTGACATCTATAAGCCGTCAATGGATAGTTTCATATCCAAAAAATTATATCCGAACCTCAATCGGGTCTTTGAAGTTTTTTGGCCTTCTTTTTTCCGTCACGTGAATTTTTACGTTAAATGGGATCTCCGTGGCTGGTCTTCGATTTACCTTCCCTGGAGAGCGGTGCACCATGGTACTGTTCCATTTAAAATCCCTGCACCCACTTCTGAAAGTCGAACGGTGCTGTTTCAGCTTTTTGGACGAATGTTGCACCTTGCACCGCGAATGTTGCACCCTGTGGATATCGATTCTTCGGACGGCCATAACTGTTGGCTCGTTTAGAGTTACGGGAGCCATAACCAGTCAAAACGAAGGTCTCGGTGACTTCTACCGCTTTGACAGATATAAGCCGTCAATGGATAATTTCATACCCAAAAAAGTCTATCGGAACCTCAATCGGGTCTTTGAAGTTTTTTGGCCATCTTTTTTCCGTCACGTGAATTTTTATGTTAAAACGGGATCACCGTGGCTGGTCTTCGATTTACCTTCCCTGGAGAGCGGTGCACCATGGTATTGTTCCATTTCAAATCTCTTCACCCACTTGTAAAAGTAGAACGGTGCTGTTTCGGCTTTTTGGACGAATGTTGCACCCTGCACCGCGAATGTTGCACCCTGTGGATATCGATTCTTCGGACGGCAATAACTGTTGGCTCGTTCAGAGTTACGGAAGCCATAACTAGTCAAAAGGAAGGTCTCAGTGAGTTCTACCGCTTTGATAGCTATAAGCCATCAATGGATAGTTTCATACCCAAAAAAGTCTATCTGAACCTCAATCGGGTCTTTGAAGTTTTTTGGCCTTCTTTTTTCCATCACGTGAATTTTTACGTTAAAACGGGATCACCGTGGCTGGTCTTCGATTTACCTTCCCTGGAGAGCGGGGCACCATGGTACTATTCCATTTCAAATCCCTGCACCCACTTCTAAAAGTCGAATGGTGCTGTTTCGGCTTTTCGGACGAATGTTGCACCTTGCACCGTGAATGTTGCACCCTATGGATATCGATTGTTCGGATGGCCATATCTGTTGGATCGTTTAGAGTTACGGGAGCCATAACTAGTCAAAACTAAGGTCTCGGTGAGTTCTGCCGCTTTGACAGGTATAAGCCGTCAATGGATAGTTTCATACCCAAAAAAGTCTATCCGAACCTCAATCGGGTCTCTGAAGTTTTTTGGCCATCTTTTTTCCGTCTCGTGAATTTTTATGTTAAAACGGGATCACCGTGGCTGGTCTTCGATTTACCTTCCCTGGAGAGCGGTGCACCATGGTACTGTTCCATTTCAAATCCCTGCACCCACTTCTAAAAGTAGAACGGTGCTGTTTCGGCTTTTTGGACGAATGTTGCACCCTGCACCGCGAATGTTACACCCTGTGGATATCGATTCTTCGGACGGCCATAATTGTTGGCTCGTTTAGAGTTACGGAAGCCATAACCAGTCAAAACGAAGGTCTCGGTGAGTTCTACCGATTTGACAGCTATAAGCCGTCAATGGATAGTTTCATATCCAAAAAAGTCTATCCGAACCTCAATCGGGTCTTTGAAGTTTTTTGGCCTTCTTTTTTCCATCACGTGAATTTTTACGTTAAAACGGGATCACCGTGGCTGGTCTTCGATTTACCTTCCCTGGAGAGCGGTGCACCATGGTACTATTCCATTTCAAATCCCTGCACCCACTTCTAAAAGTCGAACGGTGCTGTTTCGGCTTTTCGGACGAATGTTGCACCTTGCACCGCGAATCTTGCACCCTGTGGATATCGATTCTTCGGAAGGCCATAACTGTTTGCTCGTTTAGAGTTACGGGAGCCATAACCAGTCAAAACTAAGGCCTGGGTGAGTTCTACCGCTTTGACAGCTATAAGCCATCAATGGATAGTTTCATACCCAAAAAAGTCTATCCGAACCTCAATCGGGTCACTGAAGTTTTTTGGGCTTCTTTTTTCCATCACGTGAATTTTTACGTTAAAACGGGATCACCGTGGCTAGTCTTCGATTTACCTTCCTAAGAGAGCGGTGCACCATGTTACTATTCCATTTCAAATCCCTACACCCACTTCTAAAAGTCGAACGGTGCTGTTTTGAATTTTTGAACGAATGTTGCACCTTGCACCGTGAATGTTGCACCCTGTGGATATCGATTCTTCGGACGGCCATAACTGTTGGCTCGTTTAGAGTTACGGGAGCCATAACCAGTTAAAACGAAGGTCTCGGTGAGTTCTACCGCTTTGACAGCTATAAGCCGTCAATGGATAGTTTCATACCCAAAAAAGTCTATCCGAACCTCAATCGGGTCTTTGAAGTTTTTTGGCCTTCTTTTTTCCATCACGTGAATTTTTACGTTAAAACGGGGTCACCGTGGCTGGTCTTTGATTTACCTTACCTGAAGAGCGGGGAACCATCGTACTGTTCCATTTCAAATCCCTGCACCCACTTCTAAATGTCGAACGGTGCTTTTTCGGCTTTTTGGACGAATGTTGCACCCTGCACCGCGAATGTTGCACCCTGTGGATATCGATTCTTCGGACGGCCATAACTGTTGGCTCGTTTAGAGTTACGGGAGCCATAACCAGTCAAAACCAAAGTCTTGGTGAGTTCTACCACTTTGACATCTATAAGCCGTCAATGGATAGTTTCATATCCAAAAAATTATATCCGAACCTCAATCGGGTCTTTGAAGTTTTTTGGCCTTCTTTTTTCCGTCACGTGAATTTTTACGTTAAACGGGATCTCCGTGGCTGGTCTTCGATTTACCTTCCCTGGAGAGCGGTGCACCATGGTACTGTTCCATTTAAAATCCCTGCACCCACTTCTGAAAGTCGAACGGTGCTGTTTCAGCTTTTTGGACGAATGTTGCACCTTGCACCGCGAATGTTGCACCCTGTGGATATCGATTCTTCGGACGGCCATAACTGTTGGCTCGTTTAGAGTTACGGGAGCCATAACCAGTCAAAACGAAGGTCTCGGTGACTTCTACCGCTTTGACAGATATAAGCCGTCAATGGATAATTTCATACCCAAAAAAGTCTATCGGAACCTCAATCGGGTCTTTGAAGTTTTTTGGCCATCTTTTTTCCGTCACGTGAATTTTTATGTTAAAACGGGATCACCGTGGCTGGTCTCCGATTTACCTTCCCTGGAGAGCGGTGCACCATGGTATTGTTCCATTTCAAATCTCTTCACCCACTTGTAAAAGTAGAACGGTGCTGTTTCGGCTTTTTGGACGAATGTTGCACCCTGCACCGCGAATGTTGCACCCTGTGGATATCGATTCTTCGGACGGCAATAACTGTTGGCTCGTTTAGAGTTACGGAAGCCATAACTAGTCAAAAGGAAGGTCTCAGTGAGTTCTACCGCTTTGATAGCTATAAGCCATCAATGGATAGTTTCATACCCAAAAAAGTCTATCTGAACCTCAATCGGGTCTTTGAAGTTTTTTGGCCTTCTTTTTTCCATCACGTGAATTTTTACGTTAAAACGGGATCACCGTGGCTGGTCTTCGATTTACCTTCCCTGGAGAGCGGGGCACCATGGTACTATTCCATTTCAAATCCCTGCACCCACTTCTAAAAGTCGAATGGTGCTGTTTCAGCTTTTCGGACGAATGTTGCACCTTGCACCGTGAATGTTGCACCCTATGGATATCGATTGTTCGGATGGCCATATCTGTTGGATCGTTTAGAGTTACGGGAGCCATAACTAGTCAAAACTAAGGTCTCGGTGAGTTCTGCCGCTTTGACAGGTATAAGCCGTCAATGGATAGTTTCATACCCAAAAAAGTCTATCCGAACCTCAATCGGGTCTCTGAAGTTTTTTGGCCATCTTTTTTCCGTCTCGTGAATTTTTATGTTAAAACGGGATCACCGTGGCTGGTCTTCGATTTACCTTCCTGGGAGAGCGGTGCACCATGGTACTGTTCCATTTCAAATCCCTGCACCCACTTCTAAAAGTAGAACGGTGCTGTTTCGGCTTTTTGGACGAATGTTGCACCCTGCACCGCGAATGTTACACCCTGTGGATATCGATTCTTCGGACGGCCATAATTGTTGGCTCGTTTAGAGTTACGGAAGCCATAACCAGTCAAAACGAAGGTCTCGGTGAGTTCTACCGCTTTGACAGCTATAAGCCGTCAATGGATAGTTTCATATCCAAAAAAGTCTATCTGAACCTCAATCGGGTCTTTGAAGTTTTTTGGCCTTTTTTTTCCATCACGTGAATTTTTACGTTAAAACGGGATCACCGTGGCTGGTCTTCGATTTACCTTCCCTGGAGAGCGGGGCACCATGGTACTATTCCATTTCAAATCCCTGCACCCACTTCTAAAAGACGAATGGTGCTGTTTCGGCTTTTCGGACGAATGTTGCACCTTGCACCGTGAATGTTGCACCCTGTGGATATCGATTCTTCGGACGGCCATATCTGTTGGATCGTTTAGAGTTACGGGAGCCATAACTAGTCAAAACTAAGGTCTCGGTGAGTTCTGCCGCTTTGACAGCTATAAGCCGTCAATGGATAGTTTCATACCCAAAAAAGTCTATCCGAACCTCAATCAGGTCACTGAAGTTTTTTGGCCTTCTTTTTTCCATCACGTGAATTTTTACGTTAAAACGGGATCACTGTGGCTGGTCTTCGATTTACCTTCCTAAGAGAGCAGTGCACCATGGTACTATTCCATTTCAAATCCCCACACCCACTTCTAAAAGTCGAAAGGTATTGTTTCGGATTTTTGAACGAATGTTGCACCTTGCACCGTGAATGTTGCACCCTGTGGATATCGATTCTTCGGACGGCCATAACTGTTGGCTCGTTTAGAGTTACGGGAGCCATAACCAGTCAAAACGAAGGTCTCGGTGAGTTCTACCGCTTTGACAGCTATAAGCCGTCAATGGATAGTTTCATACCCAAAAAATTCTATCCGAACCTCAATCGGGTCACTGAAGTTTTTTGGCCTTCTTTTTTCCATCACGTTAATTTTTACGTTAAAACGGGATCACCGTGGCTGGTCTTCGATTTACCTTACCTGGAGAGCGGGGCACCATGGTACTGTTCCATTTCAAATCCCTGCACCCACTTCTAAATGTCGAACGGTGCTTTTTCGGCTTTTTGGACGAATGTTGCACCCTGCACCGCGAATGTTGCACCCTGTGGATATCGATTCTTCGGACGGCCATAACTGTTGGCTCGTTTAGAGTTACGGGAGCCATAACCAGTCAGAACGAAGGTCTCGGTGAGTTCTACCGCTTTGACAGCTATAAGCCGTCAATGGATAGTTTCATATCCAAACAAGTCTATCGGAACCTCAATCGGGTCTCTGAAGTTTTTTGGCCTTCTTTTTTCCGTCACGTGAATTTTTACGTTAAAACGGGATCACCGTGGCTGGTCTTCGATTTACCTTCCCTGGAGAGCGGTGCACCATGGTACTGTTCCATTTCAAATCCCTGCACCCACTTCTAAAAGTAGAACGGTGCTGTTTCGGCTTTTTGGACGAATGTTGCACCCTGCACCGCGAATGTTGCACCCTGTGGATATCGATTCTTCGGACGGCCATAATTGTTGGCTCGTTTAGAGTTACGGAAGCCATAACCAGTCAAAACGAAGGTCTCAGTGAGTTCTACCGCATTGACAACTATAAGCCGTCAATGGATAGTTTCATACCCAAAAAAGTCTATCTGAACCTCAATCGGGTCTTTGAAGTTTTTTGGCCTTTTTTTTCCATCACGTGAATTTTTACGTTAAAACGGGATCACCGTGGCTGGTCTTCGATTTACCTTCCCTGGAGAGCGGGGCACCATGGTACTATTCCATTTCAAATCCCTGCACCCACTTCTAAAAGTCGAATGGTGCTGTTTCGGCTTTTCGGACGAATGTTGCACCTTGCACCGTGAATGTTGCACCCTGTGGATATCGATTCTTCGGACGGTCATATCTGTTGGATCGTTTAGAGTTACGGGAGCCATAACTAGTCAAAACTAAGGTCTCGGTGAGTTCTGCCGCTTTGACAGCTATAAGCCGTCAATGGATAGTTTCATACCCAAAAAAGTCTATCCGAACCTCAATCAAGTCACTGAAGTTTTTTGGCCTTCTTTTTTCCATCACGTGAATTTTTACGTTAAAACGGGATCACTGTGGCTGGTCTTCGATTTACCTTCCTAAGAGAGCAGTGCACCATGGTACTATTCCATTTCAAATCCCCACACCCACTTCTAAAAGTCGAAAGGTATTGTTTCGGATTTTTGAACGAATGTTGCACCTTGCACCGTGAATGTTGCACCCTGTGGATATCGATTCTTCGGACGGCCATAACTGTTGGCTCGTTTAGAGTTACGGGAGCCATAACCAGTCAAAACGAAGGTCTCGGTGAGTTCTACCGCTTTGACAGCTATAAGCCGTCAATGGATAGTTTCATACCCAAAAAATTCTATCCGAACCTCAATCGGGTCACTGAAGTTTTTTGGCCTTCTTTTTTCCATCACGTTAATTTTTACGTTAAAACGGGATCACCGTGGCTGGTCTTCGATTTACCTTACCTGGAGAGCGGGGCACCATGGTACTGTTCCATTTCAAATCCCTGCACCCACTTCTAAATGTCGAACGGTGCTTTTTCGGCTTTTTGGACGAATGTTGCACCCTGCACCGCGAATGTTGCACCCTGTGGATATCGATTCTTCGGACGGCCATAACTGTTGGCTCGTTTAGAGTTACGGGAGCCATAACCAGTCAGAACGAAGGTCTCGGTGAGTTCTACCGCTTTGACAGCTATAAGCCGTCAATGGATAGTTTCATATCCAAACAAGTCTATCGGAACCTCAATCGGGTCTCTGAAGTTTTTTGGCCTTCTTTTTTCCGTCACGTGAATTTTTACGTTAAAACGGGATCACCGTGGCTGGTCTTCGATTTACCTTCCCTGGAGAGCGGTGCACCATGGTACTGTTCCATTTCAAATCCCTGCACCCACTTCTAAAAGTAGAACGGTGCTGTTTCGGCTTTTTGGACGAATGTTGCACCCTGCACCGCGAATGTTGCACCCTGTGGATATCGATTCTTCGGACGGCCATAATTGTTGGCTCGTTTAGAGTTACGGAAGCCATAACCAGTCAAAACGAAGGTCTCAGTGAGTTCTACCGCATTGACAACTATAAGCCGTCAATGGATAGTTTCATACCCAAAAAAGTCTATCTGAACCTCAATCGGGTCTTTGAAGTTTTTTGGCCTTTTTTTTCCATCACGTGAATTTTTACGTTAAAACGGGATCACCGTGGCTGGTCTTCGATTTACCTTCCCTGGAGAGCGGGGCACCATGGTACTATTCCATTTCAAATCCCTGCACCCACTTCTAAAAGTCGAATGGTGCTGTTTCGGCTTTTCGGACGAATGTTGCACCTTGCACCGTGAATGTTGCACCCTGTGGATATCGATTCTTCGGACGGTCATATCTGTTGGATCGTTTAGAGTTACGGGAGCCATAACTAGTCAAAACTAAGGTCTCGGTGAGTTCTGCCGCTTTGACAGCTATAAGCCGTCAATGGATAGTTTCATACCCAAAAAAGTCTATCCGAACCTCAATCAGGTCACTGAAGTTTTTTGGCCTTCTTTTTTCCATCACGTGAATTTTTACGTTAAAACGGGATCACCGTGTCTGGTCTTCGATTTACCTTCCTAAGAGAGCAGTGCACCATGGTACTATTCCATTTCAAATCCCCACATCCACTTCTAAAAGTCGAAAGGTATTGTTTCGGATTTTTGAACGAATGTTGCACCTTGCACCGTGAATGTTGCACCCTGTGGATATCGATTCTTCGGACGGCCATAACTGTTGGCTCGTTTAGAGTTACGGGAGCCATAACCAGTCAAAACGAAGGTCTCGGTGAGTTCTACCGCTTTGACAGCTATAAGCCGTCAATGGATAGTTTCATACCCAAAAAATTATATCCGAACCTCAATCGGGTCACTGAAGTTTTTTGGCCTTCTTTTTTCCATCACGTTAATTTTTACGTTAAAACGGGATCACCGTGGCTGGTCTTCGATTTAGCTTACCTGGAGAGCGGGGCACCATGGTACTGTTCCATTTCAAATCCCTGCACCCACTTCTAAATGTCGAACGGTGCTTTTTCGGCTTTTTGGACGAATGTTGCACCCTGCACCGCGAATGTTGCACCTTGTGGATATCGATTCTTCAGACGGCCATAACTGTTGGCTCGTTTAGAGTTACGGGAGCCATAACCAGTCAAAACGAAGGTCTTGGTGAGTTCTACCGCTTTGACAGCTATAAGCCATCAATGGATAGTTTCATATCCAAACAAGTCTATCCGAACCTCAATCGGGTCTCTGAAGTTTTTTGGCCTTCTTTTTTCCGTCACGTGAATTTTTACGTTAAAACGGGATCACCATGGCTGGTCTTCGATTTACCTTCCCTGGAGAGCGGTGCACCATGGTACTATTCCATTTCAAATCCCTGCACCCACTTCTAAAAGTCGAACGGTGCTGTTTTGGCTTTTTGGACGAATGTTGCACCCTGCACCGCGAATGTTGCACCCTGTGGATATCGATTCTTCGGACGGCCATAACTGTTGGCTCGTTTAGAGTTACGGGAGCCATAACCAGTCAAAACGAAGGTCTCATTGAGTTCTACCGCTTTGACAGCTATAAACCGTCAATGGATAATTTCATACCCAAAAAAGTCTATCGGAACTTCAATCGGGTCTTTGAAGTTTTTTGGCCTTCTTTTTTCCGTCACGTGAATTTTTACGTTAAAACGGGATCACCGAGGCTGGTCTTCGATTTACCTTCCCTGGAGAGTGGTGCACCATGGTACTGTTTCATTTCAAATCCCTGCACCCACTTCTAAATGTCGAACGGTGCTTTTTCGGCTTTTTGGACGAATGTTGCACCCTGCACCGCGAATGTTGCACCCTGTGGATATCGATTCTTCGGACGGCCATAACTGTTGGCTCGTTTAGAGTTACGAGAACCATAACCAGTCAAAACGAAGGTCTCGGTGAGTTCTACCGCTTTGACAGCTATAAGCCGTCAATGGATAGTTTCATACCCAAAAAAGTCTATCTGAACCTCAATCGGGTCTTTGAAGTTTTTTGGCCTTTTTTTTCCATCACGTGAATTTTTACGTTAAAACGGGATCACCGTGGCTGGTCTTCGATTTACCTTCCCTGGAGAGCGGGGCACCATGGTACTATTCCATTTCAAATCCCTGCACCCACTTCTAAAAGTCGAATGGTGCTGTTTCGGCTTTTCGGACGAATGTTGCACCTTGCACCGTGAATGTTGCACCCTGTGGATATCGATTCTTCGGACGGCCATATCTGTTGGATCGTTTAGAGTTACGGGAGCCATAACTAGTCAAAACTAAGGTCTCGGTGAGTTCTGCCGCTTTGACAGCTATAAGCCGTCAATGGATAGTTTCATACCCAAAAAAGTCTATCCGAACCTCAATCAGGTCACTGAAGTTTTTTGGCCTTCTTTTTTCCATCACGTGAATTTTTACGTTAAAACGGGATCACCGTGTCTGGTCTTCGATTTACCTTCCTAAGAGAGCAGTGCACCATGGTACTATTCCATTTCAAATCCCCACATCCACTTCTAAAAGTCGAAAGGTATTGTTTCGGATTTTTGAACGAATGTTGCACCTTGCACCGTGAATGTTGCACCCTGTGGATATCGATTCTTCGGACGGCCATATCTGTTGGATCGTTTAGAGTTACGGGAGCCATAACTAGTCAAAACTAAGGTCTCGGTGAGTTCTACCGCTTTGACAGCTATAAGCCGTCAATGGATAGTTTCATACCCAAAAAATTCTATCCGAACCTCAATCGGGTCACTGAAGTTTTTTGGCCTTCTTTTTTCCATCACGTTAATTTTTACGTTAAAACGGGATCACCGTGGCTGGTCTTCGATTTACCTTACCTGGAGAGCGGGGCACCATGGTACTGTTCCATTTCAAATCCCTGCACCCACTTCTAAATGTCGAACGGTGCTTTTTCGGCTTTTTGGACGAATGTTGCACCCTGCACCGCGAATGTTGCAACCTGTGGATATCGATTCTTCGGACGGCCATAACTGTTGGCTCGTTTAGAGTTACGGGAGCCATAACCAGTCAAAACGAAGGTCTTGGTGAGTTCTACCGCTTTGACAGCTATAAGCCATCAATGGATAGTTTCATATCCAAACAAGTCTATCCGAACCTCAATC
This sequence comes from Allium fistulosum, assembly GCA_030737815.1. Taxonomy (NCBI): domain Eukaryota; kingdom Viridiplantae; phylum Streptophyta; class Magnoliopsida; order Asparagales; family Amaryllidaceae; genus Allium; species Allium fistulosum. The sequence goes on from CM060907.1 coordinate 52,369,306, forward strand.
GGGTCTCTGAAGTTTTTTGGCCTTCTTTTTTCCGTCACGTGAATTTTTACGTTAAAACGGGATCACCGTGGCTGGTCTTCGATTTACCTTCCCTGGAGAGCGGTGCACCATGGTACTATTCCATTTCAAATCCCTGCACCCACTTCTAAAAGTCGAACGGTGCTGTTTTGGCTTTTTGGACAAATGTTGCACCCTGCACCGCGAATGTTGCACCCTGTGGATATCGATTCTTCGGACGACCATAACTGTTGGCTCGTTTAGAGTTACGGGAGCCATAACCAGTCAAAACGAAGGTCTCGTTGAGTTCTACCGCTTTGACAGCTATAAACCGTCAATGGATAATTTCATACCCAAAAAAGTCTATCGGAACTTCAATCGGGTCTTTGAAGTTTTTTGGCCTTCTTTTTTCCGTCACGTGAATTTTTACGTTAAAACGGGATCACCGAGGCTGGTCTTCGATTTACCTTCCCTGGAGAGTGGTGCACCATGGTACTGTTCCATTTCAAATCCCTGCACACACTTCTAAAAGTCGAACGGTGCTGTTTCGGCTTTTTGGACGAATGTTGCACCCTGCACCGCGAATGTTGCACCCTGTGGATATCGATTCTTCGTACGGCCATAACTGTTGGCTCGTTTAGAGTTACGGGAGCCATAACCAGTCAAAACGAAGGTCTCGGTGAGTTCTACCGATTTGACAGCTATAAGCCGTCAATGGATAGTTTCATATCCAAAAAAGTCTATCCGAACCTCAATCGGGTCTTTGAAGTTTTTTGGCCTTCTTTTTTCCATCACGTGAATTTTTACGTTAAAACGGGATCACCGTGGCTGGTCTTCGATTTACCTTCCCTGGAGAGCGGTGCACCATGGTACTATTCCATTTCAAATCCCTGCACCCACTTCTAAAAGTCGAACGGTGCTGTTTCGGCTTTTCGGACGAATGTTGCACCTTGCACCGCGAATCTTGCACCCTGTGGATATCGATTCTTCGGACGGCCATAACTGTTTGCTCGTTTAGAGTTACGGGAGCCATAACCAGTCAAAACTAAGGCCTGGGTGAGTTCTACCGCTTTGACAGCTATAAGCCATCAATGGATAGATTCATACCCAAAAAAGTCTATCCGAACCTCAATCGGGTCACTGAAGTTTTTTGGGCTTCTTTTTTCCATCACGTGAATTTTTACGTTAAAACGGGATCACCGTTGCTAGTCTTCAATTTACCTTCCTAAGAGAGCGGTGCACCATGTTACTATTCCATTTCAAATCCCTACACCCACTTCTAAAAGTCGAACAGTGCTGTTTTGAATTTTTGAACGAATGTTGCACCTTGCACCGTGAATGTTGCACCCTGTGGATATCGATTCTTCGGACGGCCATAACTGTTGGCTCGTTTAGAGTTACGGGAGCCATAACCAGTCAAAACGAAGGTCTCGGTGAGTTCTACCGCTTTGACAGCTATAAGCCGTCAATGGATAGTTTCATACCCAAAAAAGTCTATCCGAACCTCAATCGGGTCTTTGAAGTTTTTTGGCCTTCTTTTTTCCATCACGTGAATTTTTACGTTAAAACGGGGTCACCGTGGCTGGTCTTTGATTTACCTTACCTGAAGAGCGGGGCACCATCGTACTGTTCCATTTCAAATCCCTGCACCCACTTCTAAATGTCGAACGGTGCTTTTTCGGCTTTTTGGACGAATGTTGCACCGCGAATGTTGCACCCTGTGGATATCGATTCTTCGGACGGCCATAACTGTTGGCTCGTTTAGAGTTACGGGAGCCATAACCAGTCAAAACCAAAGTCTTGGTGAGTTCTACCACTTTGACATCTATAAGCCGTCAATGGATAGTTTCATATCCAAAAAATTCTATCCGAACCTCAATCGGGTCTTTGAAGTTTTTTGGCCTTCTTTTTTCCGTCACGTGAATTTTTACGTTAAACGGGATCTCCGTGGCTGGTCTTCGATTTACCTTCCCTGGAGAGCGGTGCACCATGGTACTGTTCCATTTAAAATCCCTGCACCCACTTCTGAAAGTCGAACGGTGCTGTTTCGGCTTTTTGGACGAATGTTGCACCTTGCACCGCGAATGTTGCACCCTGTGGATATCGATTCTTCGGACGGCCATAACTGTTGGCTCGTTTAGAGTTACGGGAGCCATAACCAGTCAAAACGAAGGTCTCGGTGACTTCTACCGCTTTGACAGATATAAGCCGTCAATGGATAATTTCATACCCAAAAAAGTCTATCGGAACCTCAATCGGGTCTTTGAAGTTTTTTGGCCATCTTTTTTCCGTCACGTGAATTTTTATGTTAAAACGGGATCACCGTGGCTGGTCTTCGATTTACCTTCCCTGGAGAGCGGTGCACCATGGTACTGTTCCATTTCAAATCTCTTCACCCTCTTCTAAAAGTAGAACGGTGCTGTTTCGGCTTTTTGGACGAATGTTGCACCCTGCACCGCGAATGTTGCACCCTGTGGATATCGATTCTTCGGACGGCCATAACTGTTGGCTCGTTTAGAGTTACGGAAGCCATAACTAGTCAAAAGGAAGGTCTCAGTGAGTTCTACCGCTTTGACAGCTATAAGCCATCAATGGATAGTTTCATACCCAAAAAAGTCTATCTGAACCTCAATCGGGTCTTTGAAGTTTTTTGGCCTTCTTTTTTCCATCACGTGAATTTTTACGTTAAAACGGGATCACCGTGGCTGGTCTTCGATTTACCTTCCCTGGAGAGCGGGGCACCATGGTACTGTTCCATTTCAAATCCCTGCACACACTTCTAAAAGTCGAACGGTGCTGTTTCGGCTTTTTGGACGAATGTTGCACCCTGCACCGCGAATGTTGCACCCTGTGGATATCGATTCTTCGTACGGCCATAACTGTTGGCTCGTTTAGAGTTACGGGAGCCATAACCAGTCAAAACGAAGGTCTCGGTGAGTTCTACCGATTTGATAGCTATAAGCCGTCAATGGATAGTTTCATATCCAAAAAAGTCTATCCGAACCTCAATCGGGTCTTTGAAGTTTTTTGGCCTTCTTTTTTCCATCACGTGAATTTTTACGTTAAAACGGGATCACCGTGGCTGGTCTTCGATTTACCTTCCCTGGAGAGCGGTGCACCATGGTACTATTCCATTTCAAATCCCTGCACCCACTTCTAAAAGTCGAACGGTGCTGTTTTGGCTTTTCGGACGAATGTTGCACCTTGCACCGCGAATCTTGCACCCTGTGGATATCGATTCTTCGGACGGCCATAACTGTTTGCTCGTTTAGAGTTACGGGAGCCATAACCAGTCAAAACTAAGGCCTGGGTGAGTTCTACCGCTTGGACAGCTATAAGCCATCAATGGATAGATTCATACCCAAAAAAGTCTATCCGAACCTCAATCGGGTCACTGAAGTTTTTTGGGCTTCTTTTTTCCATCACGTGAATTTTTACGTTAAAACGGGATCACCTTGGCTAGTCTTCGATTTACCTTCCTAAGAGAGCGGTGCACCATGTTACTATTCCATTTCAAATCCCTACACCCACTTCTAAAAGTCGAACAGTGCTGTTTTGAATTTTTGAACGAATGTTGCACCTTGCACCGTGAATGTTGCACCCTGTGGATATCGATTCTTCGGACGGCCATAACTGTTGGCTCGTTTAGAGTTACGGGAGCCATAACCAGTCAAAACGAAGGTCTCGGTGAGTTCTACCGCTTTGACAGCTATAAGCCGTCAATGGATAGTTTCATAACCAAAAAAGTCTATCCGAACCACAATCGGGTCTTTGAAGTTTTTTGGCCTTCTTTTTTCCATCACGTGAATTTTTACGTTAAAACGGGGTCACCGTGGCTGGTCTTTGATTTACCTTACCTGAAGAGCGGGGCACCATCGTACTGTTCCATTTCAAATCCCTGCACCCACTTCTAAATGTCGAACGGTGCTTTTTCGGCTTTTTGGATGAATGTTGCACCCTGCACCGCGAATGTTGCACCCTGTGGATATCGATTCTTCGGACGGCCATAACTGTTGGCTCGTTTAGAGTTACGGGAGCCATAACCAGTCAAAACCAAAGTCTTGGTGAGTTCTACCACTTTGACATCTATAAGCCGTCAATGGATAGTTTCATATCCAAAAAATTCTATCCGAACCTCAATCGGGTCTTTGAAGTTTTTTGGCCTTCTTTTTTCCGTCACGTGAATTTTTACGTTAAACGGGATCTCCGTGGCTGGTCTTCGATTTACCTTCCCTGGAGAGCGGTGCACCATGGTACTGTTCCATTTAAAATCCCTGCACCCACTTCTGAAAGTCGAACGGTGCTGTTTCGGCTTTTTGGACGAATGTTGCACCTTGCACCGCGAATGTTGCACCCTGTGGATATCGATTCTTCGGACGGCCATAACTGTTGGCTCGTTTAGAGTTACGGGAGCCATAACCAGTCAAAACGAAGGTCTCGGTGACTTCTACCGCTTTGACAGATATAAGCCGTCAATGGATAATTTCATACCCAAAAAAGTCTATCGGAACCTCAATCGGGTCTTTGAAGTTTTTTGGCCATCTTTTTTCCGTCACGTGAATTTTTATGTTAAAACGGGATCACCGTGGCTGGTCTTCGATTTACCTTCCCTGGAGAGCGGTGCACCATGGTACTGTTCCATTTCAAATCTCTTCACCCTCTTCTAAAAGTAGAACGGTGCTGTTTCGGCTTTTTGGACGAATGTTGCACCCTGCACCGCGAATGTTGCACCCTGTGGATATCGATTCTTCGGACGGCCATAACTGTTGGCTCGTTTAGAGTTACGGAAGCCATAACTACTCAAAAGGAAGGTCTCAGTGAGTTCTACCGCTTTGACAGCTATAAGTCATCAATGGATAGTTTCATACCCAAAAAAGTCTATCTGAACCTCAATCGGGTCTTTGAAGTTTTTTGGCCTTCTTTTTTCCATCACGTGAATTTTTACGTTAAAACGGGATCACCGTGGCTGGTCTTCGATTTACCTTCCCTGGAGAGCGGGGCACCATGGTACTGTTCCATTTCAAATCCCTGCACACACTTCTAAAAGTCGAACGGTGCTGTTTCGGCTTTTTGGACGAATGTTGCACCCTGCACCGCGAATGTTGCACCCTGTGGATATCGATTCTTCGTACGGCCATAACTGTTGGCTCGTTTAGAGTTACGGGAGCCATAACCAGTCAAAACGAAGGTCTCGGTGAGTTCTGCCGCTTTGACAGGTATAAGCCGTCAATGGATAGTTTCATACCCAAAAAAGTCTATCCGAACCTCAATCGGGTCACTGAAGTTTTTTGGCCTTCTTTTTTCCATCACGTGAATTTTTACGTTAAAACGGGATCACCGTGGCTGGTCTTCGATTTACCTTCCTAAGAGAGCAGTGCACCATGGTACTATTCCATTTCAAATCCCCACACCCACTTCTAAAAGTCGAAAGGTACTGTTTCGGATTTTTGAACGAATGTTGCACCTTGCACCGTGAATGTTGCACCCTGTGGATATCGATTCTTCGGACGGCCATAACTGTTGGCTCGTTTAGAGTTACGGGAGCCATAACCAGTCAAAATGAAGGTCACGGTGAGTTCTACCGCTTTGACGGCTATAAGCCGTCAATGGATAGTTTCATACCCAAAAAAGTCTATCCGAACCTCAATCCGGTCACTGAAGTTTTTTGGCCTTCTTTTTTCCATCACGTGAATTTTTACGTTAAAACGGGATCACCGTGGCTGGTCTTCGATTTACCTTACCTGGAGAGCGGGGCACCATGGTACTGTTCCATTTTAAATCCCTGCACCCACTTCTAAATGTCGAACGGTGCTTTTTCGGCTTTTTGGACGAATGTTGCACCCTGCACCGCAAATGTTGCACCCTGTGGATATCGATTCTTCGGACGACCATAACTGTTGGCTCGTTTAGAGTTACGGGAGCCATAACCAGTCAAAACGAAGGTCTCAGTGAGTTCTACCACTTTGACAGCTATAAGCCGTCAATGGATAGATTCATATCCAAACAAGTCTATCCGAACCTCAATCGGGTCTCTGAAGTTTTTTGGCCTTCTTTTTTCCGTTACGTGAATTTTTACGTTAAAACGGGATCACCGTGGCTGGTCTTCGATTTACCTTCCCTGGAGAGCAGTGCACCATGGTACTATTCCATTTCAAATCCCTGCACCCACTTCTAAAAGTCGAACGGTGTTGTTTTGGCTTTTTGGACGAATGTTGCACCTTGCACCGCGAATGTTGCACCCTGTGGATATCGATTCTTCGGATGACCATAACTGTTGGCTCGTTTAGAGTTACGGGAGCCATAACCAGTCAAAACGAAGGTCTCGTTGAGTTCTACCGCTTTGACAGCTATAAGCCGTCAATGGATAATTTCATACCCAAAAAAGTCTATCGGAACTTCAATCCGGTCTTTGAAGTTTTTTGGCCTTCTTTTTTCAGTCACGTGAATTTTTACGTTAAAACGGGATCACCGAGGATGGTCTTCGATTTACCTTCCCTAGAGAGCGGTGCACCATGGTACTGTTCCATTTCAAATCCCTGCACCCACTTCTAAAAGTCGAACGGTGCTGTTTCGGCTTTTCGGACGAATGTTGCACCCTGCACCGCGAATGTTGCACCCTGTGGATATCGATTCTTCGGACGGCCATAACTGTTTGCTCGTTTAGAGTTACGGGAGCCATAACCAGTCAAAACTAAGGCCTGGGTGAGTTCTACCGCTTTGACAGCTATAAGCCATCAATGGATAGTTTCATACCCAAAAAAGTCTATCCGAACCTCAATCGGGTCACTGAAGTTTTTTGGGCTTCTTTTTTCCATCACGTGAATTTTTACGTTAAAACGGGATCACCGTGGCTAGTCTTCGATTTACCTTCCTAAGAGAGCGGTGCACCATGTTACTATTCCATTTCAAATCCCTACACCCACTTCTAAAAGTCGAACGGTGCTGTTTTGAATTTTTGAACGAATGTTGCACCTTGCACCGTGAATGTTGCACCCTGTGGATATCGATTCTTCGGACGACCATAACTGTTGGCTCGTTTAGAGTTACGGGGGCCATAACCAGTAAAAACGAAGGTCTCGGTGAGTTCTACCGCTTTGACAGCTATAAGCCGTCAATGGATAGTTTCATACCCAACAAAGTCTATCCGAACCTCAATCGGGTCTCTGAAGTTTTTTGGCCTTCTTTTTTCCATCACGTGAATTTTTACGTTAAAACGGGGTCACCGTGGCTGGTCTTTGATTTACCTTACCTGGAGAGCGGGGCACCATCGTACTGTTCCATTTCAAATCCCTGCACCCACTTCTAAATGTCGAACGGTGCTTTTTCGGCTTTTTAGACGAATGTTGCACCCTGCACCGCGAATGTTGCACCCTGTGGATATCGATTCTTCGGACGGCCATAACTGTTGGCTCGTTTAGAGTTACGGGAGCCATAACCAGTCAAAACGAAGGTCTCGGTGACTTCTACCGCTTTGACAGATATAAGCCGTCAATGGATAATTTCATACCCAAAAAAGTCTATCGGAACCTCAATCGGGTCTTTGAAGTTTTTTGGCCATCTTTTTTCCGTCACGTGAATTTTTATGTTAAAACGGGATCACCGTGGCTGGTCTTCGATTTACCTTCCCTGGAGAGCGGTGCACCATGGTACTGTTCCATTTCAAATCTCTTCACCCTCTTCTAAAAGTAGAACGGTGCTGTTTCGGCTTTTTGGACGAATGTTGCACCCTGCACCGCGAATGTTGCACCCTGTGGATATCGATTCTTCGGATGGCCATAACTGTTGGCTCGTTTAGAGTTACGGAAGCCATAACTAGTCAAAAGGAAGGTCTCAGTGAGTTCTACCGCTTTGACAGCTATAAGTCATCAATGGATAGTTTCATACCCAAAAAAGTCTATCTGAACCTCAATCGGGTCTTTGAAGTTTTTTGGCCTTCTTTTTTCCATCACGTGAATTTTTACGTTAAAACGGGATCACCGTGGCTGGTCTTCGATTTACCTTCCCTGGAGAGCGGGGCACCATGGTACTGTTCCATTTCAAATCCCTGCACACACTTCTAAAAGTCGAACGGTGCTGTTTCGGCTTTTTGGACGAATGTTGCACCCTGCACCGCGAATGTTGCACCCTGTGGATATCGATTCTTCGTACGGCCATAACTGTTGGCTCGTTTAGAGTTACGGGAGCCATAACCAGTCAAAACGAAGGTCTCGGTGAGTTCTGCCGCTTTGACAGGTATAAGCCGTCAATGGATAGTTTCATACCCAAAAAAGTCTATCCGAACCTCAATCGGGTCACTGAAGTTTTTTGGCCTTCTTTTTTCCATCACGTGAATTTTTACGTTAAAACGGGATCACCGTGGCTGGTCTTCGATTTACCTTACCTGGAGAGCGGGGCACCATGGTACTGTTCCATTTCAAATCCCTGCACCCACTTCTAAATGTCGAACGGTGCTTTTTCGGCTTTTTGGACGAATGTTGCACCCTGCACCGCAAATGTTGCACCCTGTGGATATCGATTCTTCGGACGACCATAACTGTTGGCTCGTTTAGAGTTACGGGAGCCATAACCAGTCAAAACGAAGGTCTCAGTGAGTTCTACCACTTTGACAGCTATAAGCCGTCAATGGATAGATTCATATCCAAACAAGTCTATCCGAACCTCAATCGGGTCTTTGAAGTTTTTTGGCCTTCTTTTTTCCGTCACGTGAATTTTTACGTTAAAACGGGATCACCGTGGCTGGTCTTCGATTTACCTTCCCTGGAGAGCAGTGCACCATGGTACTATTCCATTTCAAATCCCTGCACCCACTTCTAAAAGTCGAACGGTGTTGTTTTGTCTTTTTGGACGAATGTTGCACCTTGCACCGCGAATGTTGCACCCTGTGGATATCGATTCTTCGGATGACCATAACTGTTGGCTCGTTTAGAGTTACGGGAGCCATAACCAGTCAAAACGAAGGTCTCGTTGAGTTCTACCGCTTTGACAGCTATAAGCCGTCAATGGATAATTTCATACCCAAAAAAGTCTATCGGAACTTCAATCCGGTCTTTGAAGTTTTTTGGCCTTCTTTTTTCAGTCACGTGAATTTTTACGTTAAAACGGGATCACCGAGGATGGTCTTCGATTTACCTTCCCTGGAGAGCGGTGCACCATGGTACTGTTCCATTTCAAATCCCTGCACCCACTTCTAAAAGTCGAACGGTGCTGTTTCGGCTTTTCGGACGAATGTTGCACCCTGCACCGCGAATGTTGCACCCTGTGGATATCGATTCTTCGGACGGCCATAACTGTTTGCTCGTTTAGAGTTACGGGAGCCATAACCAGTCAAAACTAAGGCCTGGGTGAGTTCTACCGCTTTGACAGCTATAAGCCATCAATGGATAGTTTCATACCCAAAAAAGTCTATCCGAACCTCAATCGGGTCACTGAAGTTTTTTGGGCTTCTTTTTTCCATCACGTGAATTTTTACGTTAAAACGGGATCACCGTGGCTAGTCTTCGATTTACCTTCCTAAGAGAGCGGTGCACCATGTTACTATTCCATTTCAAATCCCTACACCCACTTCTAAAAGTCGAACGGTGCTGTTTTGAATTTTTGAACGAATGTTGCACCTTGCACCGTGAATGTTGCACCCTGTGGATATCGATTCTTCGGACGGCCATAACTGTTGGCTCGTTTAGAGTTACGGGGGCCATAACCAGTAAAAACGAAGGTCTCGGTGAGTTCTACCGCTTTGACAGCTATAAGCCGTCAATGGATAGTTTCATACCCAACAAAGTCTATCCGAACCTCAATCGGGTCTCTGAAGTTTTTTGGCCTTCTTTTTTCCATCACGTGAATTTTTACGTTAAAACGGGGTCACCGTGGCTGGTCTTTGATTTACCTTACCTGGAGAGCGGGGCACCATCGTACTGTTCCATTTCAAATCCCTGCACCCACTTCTAAATGTCGAACGGTGCTTTTTCGGCTTTTTAGACGAATGTTGCACCCTGCACCGCGAATGTTGCACCCTGTGGATATCGATTCTTCGGACGGCCATAACTGTTGGCTCGTTTAGAGTTACGGGAGCCATAACCAGTCAAAACGAAGGTCTCGGTGACTTCTACCGCTTTGACAGATATAAGCCGTCAATGGATAATTTCATACCCAAAAAAGTCTATCGGAACCTCAATCGGGTCTTTGAAGTTTTTTGGCCATCTTTTTTCCGTCACGTGAATTTTTATGTTAAAACGGGATCACCGTGGCTGGTCTTCGATTTACCTTCCCTGGAGAGCGGTGCACCATGGTACTGTTCCATTTCAAATCTCTTCACCCTCTTCTAAAAGTAGAACGGTGCTGTTTCGGCTTTTTGGACGAATGTTGCACCCTGCACCGCGAATGTTGCACCCTGTGGATATCGATTCTTCGGATGGCCATAACTGTTGGCTCGTTTAGAGTTACGGAAGCCATAACTAGTCAAAAGGAAGGTCTCAGTGAGTTCTACCGCTTTGACAGCTATAAGTCATCAATGGATAGTTTCATACCCAAAAAAGTCTATCTGAACCTCAATCGGGTCTTTGAAGTTTTTTGGCCTTCTTTTTTCCATCACGTGAATTTTTACGTTAAAACGGGATCACCGTGGCTGGTCTTCGATTTACCTTCCCTGGAGAGCGGGGCACCATGGTACTGTTCCATTTCAAATCCCTGCACACACTTCTAAAAGTCGAACGGTGCTGTTTCGGCTTTTTGGACGAATGTTGCACCCTGCACCGCGAATGTTGCACCCTGTGGATATCGATTCTTCGTACGGCCATAACTGTTGGCTCGTTTAGAGTTACGGGAGCCATAACCAGTCAAAACGAAGGTCTCGGTGAGTTCTGCCGCTTTGACAGGTATAAGCCGTCAATGGATAGTTTCATACCCAAAAAAGTCTATCCGAACCTCAATCGGGTCACTGAAGTTTTTTGGCCTTCTTTTTTCCATCACGTGAATTTTTACGTTAAAACGGGATCACCGTGGCTGGTCTTCGATTTACCTTACCTGGAGAGTGGGGCACCATGGTACTGTTCCATTTCAAATCCCTGCACCCACTTCTAAATGTCGAACGGTGCTTTTTCGGCTTTTTGGACGAATGTTGCACCCTGCACCGCAAATGTTGCACCCTGTGGATATCGATTCTTCGGACGACCATAACTGTTGGCTCGTTTAGAGTTACGGGAGCCATAACCAGTCAAAACGAAGGTCTCAGTGAGTTCTACCACTTTGACAGCTATAAGCCGTCAATGGATAGATTCATATCCAAACAAGTCTATCCGAACCTCAATCGGGTCTCTGAAGTTTTTTGGCCTTCTTTTTTCCGTCACGTGAATTTTTACGTTAAAACGGGATCACCGTGGCTGGTCTTCGATTTACCTTCCCTGGAGAGCAGTGCATCATGGTACTATTCCATTTCAAATCCCTGCACCCACTTCTAAAAGTCGAACGGTGTTGTTTTGGCTTTTTGGACGAATGTTGCACCTTGCACCGCGAATGTTGCACCCTGTGGATATCGATTCTTCGGATGACCATAACTGTTGGCTCGTTTAGAGTTACGGGAGCCATAACCAGTCAGAACGAAGGTCTCGTTGAGTTCTACCGCTTTGACAGCTATAAGCCGTCAATGGATAATTTCATACCCAAAAAAGTCTATTGGAACTTCAATCCGGTCTTTGAAGTTTTTTGGCCTTCTTTTTTCAGTCACGTGAATTTTTACGTTAAAACGGGATCACCGAGGATGGTCTTCGATTTACCTTCCCTGGAGAGCGGTGCACCATGGTACTGTTCCATTTCAAATCCCTGCACCCACTTCTAAAAGTCGAACGGTGCTGTTTCGGCTTTTCGGACGAATGTTGCACCCTGCACCGCGAATGTTGCACCCTGTGGATATCGATTCTTCGGACGGCCATAACTGTTTGCTCGTTTAGAGTTACGGGAGCCATAACCAGTCAAAACTAAGGCCTGGGTGAGTTCTACCGCTTTGACAGCTATAAGCCATCAATGGATAGTTTCATACCCAAAAAAGTCTATCCGAACCTCAATCGGGTCACTGAAGTTTTTTGGGCTTCTTTTTTCCATCACGTGAATTTTTACGTTAAAACGGGATCACCGTGGCTAGTCTTCGATTTACCTTCCTAAGAGAGCGGTGCACCATGTTACTATTCCATTTCAAATCCCTACACCCACTTCTAAAAGTCGAACGGTGCTGTTTTGAATTTTTGAACGAATGTTGCACCTTGCACCGTGAATGTTGCACCCTGTGGATATCGATTCTTCGGACGGCCATAACTGTTGGCTCGTTTAGAGTTATGGGGGCCATAACCAGTAAAAACGAAGGTCTCGGTGAGTTCTACCGCTTTGACAGCTATAAGCCGTCAATGGATAGTTTCATACCCAACAAAGTCTATCCGAACCTCAATCGGGTCTCTGAAGTTTTTTAGCCTTCTTTTTTCCATCACGTGAATTTTTACGTTAAAACGGGGTCACCGTGGCTGGTCTTTGATTTACCTTACCTGGAGAGCGGGGCACCATCGTACTGTTCCATTTCAAATCCCTGCACCCACTTCTAAATGTCGAACGGTGCTTTTTCGGCTTTTTAGACGAATGTTGCACCCTGCACCGCGAATGTTGCACCCTGTGGATATCGATTCTTCGGACGGCCATAACTGTTGGCTCGTTTAGAGTTACGGGAGCCATAACCAGTCAAAACGAAGGTCTCGGTGACTTCTACCGCTTTGACAGATATAAGCCGTCAATGGATAATTTCATACCCAAAAAAGTCTATCGGAACCTCAATCGGGTCTTTGAAGTTTTTTGGCCATCTTTTTTCCGTCACGTGAATTTTTATGTTAAAACGGGATCACCGTGGCTGGTCTTCGATTTACCTTCCCTGGAGAGCGGTGCACCATGGTACTGTTCCATTTCAAATCTCTTCACCCTCTTCTAAAAGTAGAACGGTGCTGTTTCGGCTTTTTGGACGAATGTTGCACCCTGCACCGCGAATGTTGCACCCTGTGGATATCGATTCTTCGGACGGCCATAACTGTTGGCTCGTTTAGAGTTACGGAAGCCATAACTAGTCTAAACGAAGGTCTCAGTGAGTTCTACCGCTTTGACAGCTATAAGTCATCAATGGATAGTTTCATACCCAAAAAAGTCTATCTGAACCTCAATCGGGTCTTTGAAGTTTTTTGGCCTTCTTTTTTCCATCACGTGAATTTTTACGTTAAAACGGGATCACCGTGGCTGGTCTTCGATTTACCTTCCCTGGAGAGCGGGGCACCATGGTACTGTTCCATTTCAAATCCCTGCACACACTTCTAAAAGTCGAACGGTGCTGTTTCGGCTTTTTGGACGAATGTTGCACCCTGCACCGCGAATGTTGCACCCTGTGGATATCGATTCTTCGTACGGCCATAACTGTTGGCTCGTTTAGAGTTACGGGAGCCATAACCAGTCAAAACGAAGGTCTCGGTGAGTTCTGCCGCTTTGACAGGTATAAGCCGTCAATGGATAGTTTCATACCCAAAAAAGTCTATCCGAACCTCAATCGGGTCACAGAAGTTTTTTGGCCTTCTTTTTTCCATCACGTGAATTTTTACGTTAAAACGGGATCACCGTGGCTGGTCTTCGATTTACCTTCCTAAGAGAGCAGTGCACCATGGTACTATTCCATTTCAAATCCCCACACCCACTTCTAAAAGTCGAAAGGTACTGTTTCGGATTTTTGAACGAATGTTGCACCTTGCACCGTGAATGTTGCACCCTGTGGATATCGATTCTTCGGACGGCCATAACTGTTGGCTCGTTTAGAGTTACGGGAGCCATAACCAGTCAAAATGAAGGTCACGGTGAGTTCTACCGCTTTGACGGCTATAAGCCGTCAATGGATAGTTTCATACCCAAAAAAGTCTATCCGAACCTCAATCGGGTCACTGAAGTTTTTTGGCCTTCTTTTTTCCATCACGTGAATTTTTACGTTAAAACGGGATCACCGTGGCTGGTCTTCGATTTACCTTACCTGGAGAGCGGGGCACCATGGTACTGTTCCATTTCAAATCCCTGCACCCACTTCTAAATGTCGAACGGTGCTTTTTCGGCTTTTTGGACGAATGTTGCACCCTGCACCGCAAATGTTGCACCCTGTGGATATCGATTCTTCGGACGGCCATAACTGTTGGCTCGTTTAGAGTTACGTGAGCCATAACCAGTCAAAACGAAGGTCTCGGTGAGTTCTACCGCTTTGACAGCTATAAGCCGTCAATGGATAGATTCATATCCAAACAAGTCTATCCGAACCTCAATCGGGTCTCTGAAGTTTTTTGGCCTTCTTTTTTCCGTCACGTGAATTTTTACGTTAAAACGGGATCACCGTGGCTGGTCTTCGATTTACCTTCCCTGGAGAGCGGTGCACCATGGTACTATTCCATTTCAATTCCCTGCACCCACTTCTAAAAGTCGAACGGTGCTGTTTTGGCTTTTTGGACGAATGTTGCACCTTGCACCGCGAATGTTGCACCCTGTGGATATCGATTCTTCGGACGACCATAACTGTTGGCTCGTTTAGAGTTACGGGAGCCATAACCAGTCAAAACGAAGGTCTCGTTGAGTTCTACCGCTTTGACAGCTATAAGCCGTCAATGGATAATTTCATACCCAAAAAAGTCTATCGGAACTTCAATCCGGTCTTTGAAGTTTTTTGGCCTTCTTTTTTCAGTCACGTGAATTTTTACGTTAAAACGGGATCACCGAGGATGGTCTTCGATTTACCTTCCCTGGAGAGCGGTGCACCATGGTGCTATTCCATTTCAAATCCCTGCACCCACTTCTAAAAGTCGAACGGTGTTGTTTCGGCTTTTTGGACGAATGTTGCACCCTGCACCGCGAATGTTGCACCCTGTGGATATCGATTCTTCGGATGGCCATAACTGTTGGCTCGTTTAGAGTTACGGGAGCCATAACCAGTCAAAACGAAGGTCTCGGTGAGTTCTACCGATTTGACAGCTATAAGCCGTCAATGGATAGTTTCATATCCAAAAAAGTCTATCCGAACCTCAATCGGGTCTTTGAAGTTTTTTGGCCTTCTTTTTTCCATCACGTGAATTTTTACGTTAAAACGGGATCACCGTGGCTGGTCTTCGATTTACCTTCCCTGGAGAGCGGGGCAACATGGTACTATTCCATTTCAAATCCCTGCACCCACTTCTAAAAGTCGAACGGTGCTGTTTCGGCTTTTCGGACGAGTGTTGCACCTTGCACCGCGAATGTTGCACCCTGTGGATATCGATTCTTCGGACGGCCATAACTGTTGGCTCGTTTAGAGTTACGGGAGCCATAACCAGTCAAAACTAAGGCCTCGATGAGTTCTACCGCTTTGACAGCTATAAGCCATCAATGGATAGTTTCATACCCAAAAAAGTCTATCCGAACCTCAATCGGGTCACTGAAGTTTTTTGGCCTTCTTTTTTCCATCACGTGAATTTTTACGTTAAAACGGGATCACCGTGGCTAGTCTTCGATTTACCTTCCTAAGAGAGCAGTGCACCATGTTACTATTCCATTTCAAATCCCTACACCCACTTCTAAAAGTCGAACGGTGCTGTTTTGGATTTTTGAACGAATGTTGCACCTTGCACCGTGAATGTTGCACCCTGTGGATATCGATTCTTCGGACGGCCATAACTGTTGGCTCGTTTAGAGTTACGGGAGCCATAACCAGTCAAAACGAAGGTCTCGTTGAGTTCTACCGCTTTGACAGCTATAAGTCGTCAATGGATAGTTTCATACCCAAAAAAGTCTATCCGAACCTCAATCGGGTCTCTGAAGTTTTTTGGCCTTCTTTTTTCCATCACGTGAATTTTTACTTTAAAACGGGGTCACCGTGGCTGGTCTTCGATTTGCCTTACCTGGAGAGCGGTACACCATCGTACTGTTCCATTTCAAATCCCTGCACCCACTTCTAAATGTCGAACGGTGCTTTTTCGGCTTTTTGGACGAATGTTGCACCCTGCACCGCGAATGTTGCACCCTGTGGATATCGATTCTTCGGACGGCCATAACCAGTTAAAACGAAAGTCTTGGTGAGTTCTACCGCTTTGACATCTATAAGCCGTCAATGGATAGTTTCATATCCAAAAAATTCTATCCGAACCTCAATCGGGTCTTTGAAGTTTTTTGGCCTTCTTTTTTCCGTCACGTGAATTTTTACGTTAAAACGGGATCTCCATAGCTGGTCTTCGATTTACCTTCCCTGGAGAGCGGTGCACCATGGTATTGTTCCATTTAAAATCCCTGCACTCACTTCTGAAAGTCGAACGGTGCTGTTTCGGCTTTTTGGACGAATGTTGCACCTTGCACCGCGAATGTTGCACCCTGTGGATATCGATTCTTCGGACGACCATAACTGTTGGCTCGTTTAGAGTTACGGGAGCCATAACCAGTCAAAACGAAGGTCTCGATGAGTTCTACCACTTTGACAGATATAAGCCGTCAATGGATAATTTCATACCCAAAAAAGTCTATCGGAACCTCAATCGGGTCTTTGAAGTTTTTTGGCCATCTTTTTTCCGTCACGTGAATTTTTATGTTAAAACGGGATCACCGTGGCTGGTCTTTGATTTACCTTCCCTGGAGAGCGGTGCACCATGGTACTGTTCCATTTCAAATCCCTGCAACCACTTCTAAAAGTAGAACGGTGCTGTTTCGGCTTTTTGGACGAATGTTGCACCCTGCACCGCGAATGTTGCACCCTGTGGATATCGATTCTTCGGACGGCCATAACTGTTGGCTCGTTTAGAGTTACGGAAGCCATAACCAGTCAAAACGAAGGTCTCAGTGAGTTCTACCGCTTTGACAGCTATAAGCCGTCAATGGATAGTTTCATACCCAAAAAAGTCTATCTGAACCTCAATCGGGTCTTTGAAGTTTTTTGGCCTTCTTTTTTCCATCACGTGAATTTTTACGTTAAAACGGGATCAGCGTGGCTGGTCTTCGATTCACCTTCCCTAGAGAGCGGGGCACCATGGTACTATTCCATTTCAAATCCCTGCACCCACTTCTAAAAGTCGAATGGTGCTGTTTCGGCTTTTCGGACGAATGTTGCACCTTGCACCGTGAATGTTGCACCCTGTGGATATCGATTCTTCGGATGGCCATATCTGTTGGATCGTTTAGAGTTACGGGAGCCATAACTAGTCAAAACTAAGGTCTCGGTGAGTTCTGCCGCTTTGACAGCTATAAGCCGTCATTGGATAGTTTCATACCCAAAAAAGTCTATCCGAACCTCAATCGGGTCACTGAAGTTTTTTGGCCTTCTTTTTTCCATCACGTGAATTTTTACGTTAAAACGGGATCGCCATGGCTGGTCTTCGATTTACCTTCCTAAGAGAGCAGTGCACCATGGTACTATTCCATTTCAAATCCCCACACCCACTTCTAAAAGTCGAAAGGTACTGTTTCGGATTTTTGAACGAATTTTGCGCCTTGCACCGTGAATGTTGCACCCTGTGGATATCGATTCTTCGGACGACCATAACTGTTGGCTCGTTTAGAGTTACGGGAGCCATAACTAGTCAAAACGAAGGTCTCGGTGAGTTCTACCGCTTTGACAGCTATAAGCCGTCAATGGATTGTTTCATACCCAAAAAAGTATATCCGAACCTCAATCGGGTCTCTGAAGTTTTTTGGCCTTCTTTTTTCCATCACGTGAATTTTTACGTTAAAACGGGATCACCGTGGCTGGTCTTCGATTTACCTTACCTGGAGAGCGGGGATCCATGGTAATGTTCCATTTCAAATCCCTGCACCCACTTCTAAATGTCGATCGGTGCTTTTTCTGCTTTTTGGACGAATGTTGCACCCTGCACCGCGAATGCTGCACCCTGCACCGCGAATGTTGCACCCTGTGGATATCGATTCTTCGGACGGCCATAACTGTTGGCTCGTTTAGAGTTACGGGAGCCATAACCAGTCAAAACGAAGGTCTCGGTGAGTTCTACCGCTTTGACAGCTATAAGCCGTCAATGGATAGTTTCATATCCAAACAAGTCTATCCGAACCTCAATCGGGTCTCTGAAGTTTTTTGGCCTTCTTTTTTCCGTCACGTGAATTTTTACGTTAAAACGGGATCACCGTAGCTGGTCTTCGATTTACCTTCCCTGGAGAGTGGTGCACCATGGTACTATTCCATTTCAAATCCATGCACCCACTTCTAAAAGTCGAACGGTGTTGTTTTGGCTTTTTGGACGAATGTTGCACCTTGCACCGCGAATGTTGCACCCTGTGGATATCGATTCTTCGGACGACCATAACTGTTGGCTCGTTTAGAGTTACGGGAGCCATAACCAGTCAAAATGAAGGTCTCATTGAGTTCTACCGCTTTGACAGCTATAAGCCGTCAATGGATAATTTCATACCCAAAAATGTCTATCGGAACTTCAATCGGGTCTTTGAAGTTTTTTGGCCTTCTTTTTTCCGTCACGTGAATTTTTACGTTAAAACGGGATCACCGAGGCTGGTCTTCAATTTACCTTCCCTGGAGAGCGGTCCACCATGGTACTGTTCCATTTCAAATCCCTGCACCCACTTCTAAAAGTCGAACGGTGCTGTTTCGGCTTTTTGGACGAATGTTGCACCCTGCACCGCGAATGTTGCACCCTGTGGATATCGATTCTTCGGACGGCCATAACTGTTGGCTCGTTTAGAGTTACGGGAGCCATAACCAGTCAAAACGAAGGTCTCGGTGAGTTCTACCGATTTGATAGCTATAAGCTGTCAATGGATAGTTTCATATCCCAAAAAGTCTATCCGAACCTCAATCGAGTCTTTGAAGTTTTTTGGCCTTCTTTTTTACATCACGTGAATTTTTACGTTAAAACGGGATCACCGTTGCTGGTCTTCGATTTACCTTCCCTGGAGAGCGGGGCACCATGGTACTATTCCATTTCAAATCCCTGCACCCACTTCTAAAAGTCGAACGGTGCTGTTTCAGCTTTTCGGACGAATGTTGCACCTTGCACCGCGAATGTTGCACCCTGTGGATATCGATTCTTCGGACGGCCATAACTGTTGGCTCGTTTAGAGTTACGGGAGCCATAACCAGTCAAAATGAAGGTCTCGGTGAGTTCTACCGGTTTGACAGCTATAAGCCGTCAATGGATAGTTTCATACCCAAAAAAGTCTATCCGAACCTCAATCGGGTCTCTGATGTTTTTTGGCCTTCTTTTTTCCATCACGTGAATTTTTACGTTAAAACGGGATCACCGTGGCTGGTCTTCGATTTACCTTCCTAAGAGAGCGGTGCACCATGTTACTATTCCATTTCAAATCCCTACACCAACTTTTAAAAGTCGAACGGTGCTGTTTTGGATTTTTGAACGAATGTTGCACCTTGCACCGTGAATGTTGCACCCTGTGGATATCGATTCTTCGGACGGCCATAACTGTTGGCTCGTTTAGAGTTACGGGAGCCATAACCAGTCAAAACGAAGGTCTCGGTGAGTTCTACCGCTTTGACAGCTATAAGCCGTCAATGGATAGTTTCATACCCAAAAAAGTCTATCCGAACCTCAATCGGGTCTCTGAAGTTTTTTGGCCTTCTTTTTTCCATCACGTGAATTTTTACGTTAAAACGAGAACACCGTGGCTGGTCTTCGATTTACCTTACCTGGAGAGCGGGGCACCATGGTACTGTTCCATTTCAAATCCCTGCACCCACTTCTAAAAGTCGAACGGTGCTGTTTTGGCTTTTTGGATGAATGTTGCACCCTGCACCGCGAATGTTGCACCCTGTGGATATCGATTCTTCAGACGGCCATAACTGTTGGCTCGTTTAGAGTTACGGGAGCCATAACCAGTCAAAACAAAGTTCTCGGTGAGTTCTACCGCTTTGACAGCTATAAGCCGTCAATGGATAGTTTCATATCCAAAAAAGTCTATCCGAACCTCAATCGGGTCTCTGACGTTTTTTGGCCTTCTTTTTTCCGTCACGTGAATTTTAACGTTAAAACGGGATCACCGTGGCTGGTCTTCGATTTACCTTCCCTGGAGAGCGGTGCACCATGCTAATGTTCCATTTCAAATCCCTACACCCAATTCTAAAAGTCGAACGGTGCTGTTTCGGCTTTTTGGACGAATGTTGCACCTTGCACCGCGAATGTTGCACCCTGTGGATATCGATTCTTCGGACGACCATAACTGTTGGCTCGTTTAGACTTACGGGAGCCATAACCAGTCAAAACGAAGGTCTCAGTGAGTTCTACTGCTTTGACAGCTATAAGCCGTCAATGGATAATTTCATACCCAAAAAAGTCTATCTGAACCTCAATCGGGTCTTTGATGTTTTTTGACCTTCTTTTTTCCATCATGTGAATTTTTACGTTAAAACGGGATCACCGTGGCTGGTCTTCGATTTACCTTCCTTGGAGAGTGGGGCACCATGGTACTGTTCCATTTCAAATCCCTGCACCCACTTCTAAAAGTCGAACGGTGTTGTTTTGGCTTTTCGGACGAATGTTGCACCTTGCACCGCGAATGTTGCACCCTGTGGATATCGATTCTTCGGACGGCCATAACTGTTGGCTCGTTTAGAGTTACGGGAGCCATAACCAGTCAAAACTAAGGTCTCGGTGAGTTCTACCGCTTTGACAGCTATAAGCCGTCAATGGATAGTTTCATACCCAAAAAAGTCTATCCGAACATCAATCGGGTCTTTGAAGTTTTTTGGCCTTCTTTTTTCCATCACGTGAATTTTTACATTAAAACGGGATCACCGTGGCTGGTCTTCGATTTACCTTCCTAAGAGAGCGGTGCACCATGGTACTATTCCATTTCAAATCCCTACACCCACTTATAAAAGTCGAACGGTGCTGTTTCGGATTTTTGGACTAATGTTGCACCTTGCGCCGCGAATGTTGCACCCTGTGGATATCGATTCTTCGGACGGCCATAACTGTTGGCTCGTTTAGAGTTATGGGAGCCATAACCAGTCAAAACGAAGGTCTCGGTGATTTCTATCGCTTTGACAGCTATAAGCCGTCAATGGATAGTTTCATACCCAAAAAAGTCTATCCGAATCTCAATCGGGTATCTGAAGTTTTTTGGCCTTCTTTTTTCCGTCACGTGAATTTTTACGTTAAAACGGGATCACCGTGGCTGGTCTTCGATTTACCTTCCCTGGAAAGCGGTGCACCATGGTACTGTTCCATTTCAAATCCCTGCACCCACTTACAAAAGTCGAACGATGCTGTTTCGGCTTTTTGGACGAATGTTGCACCCTACACCGCGAATGTTGCACCCTGTGGATATCGATTCTTTGGACGGCCATAACTGTTGGCTCGTTTAGATTTACGGGAGCCATAACCAGTAAAAATGAAGGTCTCGGTGAGTTCTACCGCTTTGACAGCTATAAGCCGTCAATGGATAGTTTCATATCCAAATAAGTCTATCCGAACCTCAATCGGGCCTCTGATGTTTTTTGGCCTTCTTTTTTCCGTCACGTGAATTTTTACGTTAAAACGGGATCACCGTGGCTGGTCTTCGATTTACCTTCCCTGGAGAGCGGTGCACCTTGGTACTGTTCCATTTCAAATCCCTGCACCCACTTCTAAAAGTCAAACGGTGCTGTTTCGGCTTTTCGGACGAATGTTGCACCTTGCACCGCGAATGTTGCACCCTGTGGATATCGATTCTTCGGACGGCCATAACTGTTGGCTCGTTTAGAGTTACGAAAGCCATAACCAGTCAAAACGAAGGTCTCAGTGAGTTCTACCACTTTGACAGCTATAAGCCGTCAATGGATAGTTTCATACCCAAAAAAGTCTATCTGAACCTCAATCGGGTCTTTGATGTTTTTTGGCCTTCTTTTTTCCATCACGTGAATTTTTACATTAAAACGGGATCACCGTGGCTGGTCTTAGATTTACCTTCCCTAGAGAGCGGGGCACCATGGTACTATTCCATTTCAAATCCCTGCACCCACTTCTAAAAGTCGAACGGTGCTGTTTCGGCTTTTCGGACGAATGTTGCACCTTGCACCGCGAATGTTGCACCCTGTGGATATCGATTCTTCGGACGGCCATAACTGTTGGCTCGTTTAGAGTTACGGGAGCCATAACTAGTCAAAACTAAGTTCTAGGTACGTTTTGCCGCTTTGATAGCTATAAGCCGTTAATGGATAGTTTCATACCCAAAAAAGTCTATCCGAACCTCAATCGGGTCACTGAAGTTTTTTGGCCTTCTTTTTTCCATCACGTGAATTTTAACGTTAAAACGGGATCACCGTGGCTGGTCTTCGATTTACCTTCCCTGGAGAGCGGGGCACCATGGTACTATTCCATTTCAAATCCCTACACCCACTTCTAAAAGTCGAACGGTGCTGTTTCGGCTTTTCGGACGAATGTTGCACCTTGTACCGTGAATGTTGCACCCTATGGATATCGATTGTTCGGACGACCATAACTGTTGGCTCGTTTAGAGTTACGGGAGCCATAACCAGTCAAAACTAAGTTCTCGGTGAGTTTTGCCGCTTTGATAGCTATAAGCCGTCAATGAATAGTTTCATACCCAAAAAAGTTTATCCGAACCTCAATCGGTACACTGAAGTTTTTTGGCCTTCTTTTTTCCATCACGTGAATATTTACGTTAAAACGGGATCACCGTGGCTAGTCTTCGATTTCCCTTCCTAAGAGAGCGGTGCACCATGGTACTATTCCATTTCAAATCCCTACACCCACTTCTAAAAGTCGAACGGTGCTGTTTTGGTTTTTTGAACGAATGTTGCACCTTGCACCGTGAATGTTGCACCCTGTGGATATCGATTCTTCGGACGGCCATAACTGTTGGCTTGTTTAGAGTTACGGGAGCCATAACCAGTCAAAATGAAGGTCTCGGTGAGTTCTACCGCTTTGACAGCTATAAGCCGTCAATGGATAGTTTCATACCCAAAAAAGTCTATCCGAACCTCAATCGGGTCTCTGAAGTTTTTTGGCCTTCTTTTTTCCATCACGTGAATTTTTACGTTAAAACGGGATCACCGTGGCTGGTCTTCGATTTACCTTCCCTGGAGAGTGGGGCACCATGGTACTGTTCCATTTCAAATCCCTGCACCCACTTCTAAAAGTCGTACGGTGCTGTTTCGGCTTTTCGGACGAATGTTGCACCTTGCACCGCGAATGTTGCACCCTGTGGATATCGATTCTTCGGACGGCCATAACTGTTGGCTCGTTTAGAGTTACGGGAGCCATAACCAGTCAAAATTAAGTTCTCGGTGAGTTTTGCCGCTTTGATAGCTATAAGACGTCAATGGATAGTTTCATACCCAAAAAAGTTTATCCGAACCTCAATCGGGTCACTGAAGTTTTTTGGCCTTCTTTTTTCCATCACGTGAATTTTTACGTTAAAACGGGATCACCGTGGCTGGTCTTCGATTTCCCTTCCTAAGAGAGCGGTGCACCATGGTACTATTCCATTTCAAATCCCTACACCCACTTCTAAAAGTCGAACGGTGCTGTTTTGGTTTTTTGAACGAATGTTGCACCTAGCACCGTGAATGTTGCACCCTGTGGATATCGATTCTTCGGACGGCCATAACTTTTGGCTTGTTTAGAGTTACGAGAGCCATAACCAGTCAAAACGAAGGTCTCCGTGAGTTCTACCGCTTTGACAGCTATAAGCCGTCAATGGATAGTTTCATACCCAAAAAATCTATCCGAACCTCTATCGGGTCTCTAAAGTTTTTTGGCCTTCTTTTTTCCATCACGTGAATTTTTACGTTAAAACGGGATCACCGTGGCTGGTCTTCGATTTACCTTACCTGGAGAGCGGGGCACCATGGTACTGTTCCATTTCAAATCCCTGCACCCATTCTAAAAGTCGAACGGTGCTGTTTCGGCTTTTTGGACGAATGTTGCACCCTGCACCGCGAATGTTGCACCCTGTGGATATCGATTCTTCGGACGGCCATAACTGTTGGCTCGTTTAGAGTTACGGGAGCCATAACCAGTCAAAACAAAGTTCTCGGTGAGTTCTACCGCTTTGACAGCTATAAGCCATCAATGGATAGTTTCATATCCAAAAAAGTCTATCCGAACCTCAATCGGGTCTCTGACGTTTTTTGGCCTTCTTTTTTCCGTCACGTGAATTTTAACGTTAAAACGGGATCACCGTGGCTGGTCTTCGATTTACCTTCCTTGGAAAGCGGGGCACCATGGTACTGTTCCATTTCAAATCCCTGCACCCACTTCTAAAAGTCGAACGGTGTTGTTTTGGCTTTTCGGACGAATGTTGCCCCTTGCACCGCGAATGTTGCACCCTGTGGATATCGATTATTCGGACGGCCATAACTGTTGGCTCGTTTAGAGTTACGGGAGCCATAACCAGTCAAAATTAAGGTCTCGGTGAGTTCTACCGCTTTGCAGCTATAAGCCGTCAATGGATAGTTTCATACCCAAAAAAGTCTATCCGAACATCAATCGGGTCTCTGAAGTTTTTTGGCCTTCTTTTTTCCATCACGTGAATTTTTACATTAAAACGGGATCACCGTGGCTGGTCTTCGATTTACCATCCTAAGAGAGCGGTGCACCATGGTACTATTCCTTTTCAAATCCCTACACCCACTTATAAAAGTCGAACGGTGCTGTTTCGGATTTTTGGACTAATGTTGCACCTTGCACCGCGAATGTTGCACCCTGTGGATATCGATTCTTCGGACGGCCATAACTGTTGGCTCGTTTAGAGTTATGGGAGCCATAACCAGTCAAAACGAAGGTCTCGGTGATTTCTACCGCTTTGACAGCTATAAGCCGTCAATGGATAGTTTCATACCCAAAAAAGTCTATCCGAACCTCAATCGGGTATCTGAAGTTTTTTGGCCTTCTTTTTTCCATCACGTGAATTTTTACGTTAAAACGGGAACACCGTGGCTGGCCTTCGATTTACCTTCCCTGGAAAGCGGTGCACCATGGTACTGTTCCATTTCAAATCCCTGCACCCACTTCTAAAAGTCGAACGGTGCTGTTTCTGCTTTTTGGATGAATGTTGCACCCTGCACCGCGAATGTTGCACCCTGTGGGTATCGATTCTTTGGACGGCCATAACTGTTGGATCGTTTAGATTTACGGGAGCCATAACCAGTAAAAACGAAGGTCTCGGTGAGTTCTACCGCTTTGACAGCTATAAGCCGTCTATGGATAGTTTCATATCCAAAAACGTCTATCCGAACCTCAATCGGGTCTCTGAAGTTTTTTGGCCTTCTTTTTTCCGTCACGTGAATTTTTACGTTAAAACGGAATCACCATGGCTGGTCTTCGATTTACCTTCCCTGGAGAGCGGTGCACCATGGTACTGTTCCATTTCAAATCCCTGCACCCACTTCTAAAAGTCGAGCGGTGCTGTTTCGGCTTTTTGGATGAATGTTGCACCTTGCACCGCAAATGTTCCCCCCTGTGGATATCGATTCTTCGAACGGCCATAACTGTTAGCTTGTTTAGAGTTACGGGAGCCATAACCAGTCAAAACGACGGTCTCATTGAGTTCAACCGCTTTGACAGCAATAAGCCGTCAAAGGATTGTTTCATACCCAAAAAAGTCTATCCGAACCTCAATCGGGTCTCTAAAGTTTTTTGGCCTTCTTTTTTCCATCACGTGAATTTTTACGTTAAAACGGGATCACCGTGGCTGGTCTTCGATTTCCCTTCCTAAGAGAGCGGTGCACCATGGTACTGTTCCATTTCAAATCCCTACACCCACTTCTAAAAGTCGAACGGTGCTGTTTTGGTTTTTTGAACGAATGTTGCACCTTGCACCGTGAATGTTGCACCCTGTGGATATCGATTCTTCGGACGGCCATAACTTTTGGCTTGTTTAGAGTTACGAGAGCCATAACCAGTCAAAACGAAGGTCTCCGTGAGTTCTACCGCTTTGACAGCTATAAGCCGTCAATGGATAGTTTCATACCCAAAAAATCTATCCGAACCTCTATCGGGTCTCTAAAGTTTTTTGGCCTTCTTTTTTCCATCACGTGAATTTTTACGTTAAAACGGGATCACCGTGGCTGGTCTTCGATTTACCTTACCTGGAGAGCGGGGCACCATGGTACTGTTCCATTTCAAATCCCTGCACCCATTCTAAAAGTCGAACGGTGCTGTTTCGGCTTTTTGGACGAATGTTGCACCCTGCACCGCGAATGTTGCACCCTGTGGATATCGATTCTTCGGACGGCCATAACTGTTGGCTCGTTTAGAGTTACGGGAGCCATAACCAGTCAAAACAAAGTTCTCGGTGAGTTCTACCGCTTTGACAGCTATAAGCCATCAATGGATAGTTTCATATCCAAAAAAGTCTATCCGAACCTCAATCGGGTCTCTGACGTTTTTTGGCCTTCTTTTTTCCGTCACGTGAATTTTAACGTTAAAACGGGATCACCGTGGCTGGTCTTCGATTTACCTTCCTTGGAAAGCGGTGCACCATGGTACTATTCCATTTCAAATCCCTACACCCACTAATAAAAGTCGAACGGTGCTGTTTCGGATTTTTGGACTAATGTTGCACCTTGCACCGCGAATGTTGCACCCTGTGGATATCGATTCTTCGGACGGCCATAACTGTTGGCTCGTTTAGAGTTATGGGAGCCATAACCAGTCAAAACGAAGGTCTCGGTGATTTCTACCGCTTTGACAGCTATAAGCCGTCAATGGATAGTTTCATACCCAAAAAAGTCTATCCGAACCTCAATCGGGTATCTGAAGTTTTTTGGCCTTCTTTTTTCCGTCACGTGAATTTTTACGTTAAAACGGGATCACCGTGGCTGGTCTTCGATTTACCTTCCCTGGAAAGCGGTGCACCATGGTACTGTTCCATTTCAAATCCCTGCACCCACTTCTAAAAGTCGAACGGTGCTGTTTCGGCTTTTTGGACGAATGTTGCACCCTGCACCGCGAATGTTGCACCCTGTGGATATCGATTCTTTGGACGGCCATAACTGTTGGCTCGTTTAGATTTACGGGAGCCATAACCAGTAAAAACGAAAGTCGCGGTGAGTTCTACCGCTTTGACAGCTATAAGCCGTCAATGGATAGTTTCATATCCAAAAACGTCTATCCGAACCTCAATCGGGTCTCTGAAGTTTTTTGGCCTTCTTTTTTCCGTCACGTGAATTTTTACGTTAAAACGGGATCACCGTGGCTGGTCTTCGATTTACCTTCCCTGGAGAGCGGTGCACCATGGTACTGTTCCATTTCAAATCCCTGCACCCACTTCTAAAAGTCAAACGGTGCTGTTTCGGCTTTTCGGACGAATGTTGCACCTTGCACCGCGAATGTTGCACCCTGTGGATATCGATTCTTCGGACGGCCATAACTGTTGGCTCGTTTAGAGTTACGGAAGCCATAACCAGTCAAAAGTAAGTTCTCGGTGAGTTTTGACGCTTTGATAGCTATAAGCCGTCAATGGATAGTTTCATACCCAAAAAAGTCTATCCGAACCTCAATCGTGTCACTGAAGTTTTTTGGCCTTCTTTTTTCCATCACGTGAATTTTTACATTAAAACGGGATCACCGTGGCTGGTCTTCGATTTCCCTTCCCTGGAGAGCGGGGCACCATGGTACTATTCCATTTCAAATCCCTGCACCCACTTCTAAAAGTCGAACGGTGCTGTTTCGGCTTTTCGGACGAATGTTGCACCTTGCACCGCGAATGTTGCACCCTGTGGATATCGATTCTTCGGACGGCCATAACTGTTGGCTCATTTAGAGTTACGGGAGCCATAACCAGTCAAAACTAAGTTCTCGGTGAGTTTTGCCGCTTTGATAGCTATAAGCCGTCAATGGATAGTTTCATACCCAAAAAAGTTTATCCGAACCTCAATCGGGTCACTGAAGTTTTTTGGCCTTCTTTTTTCCATCACGTGAATTTTTACGTTAAAACGGGATCACCGTGGCTGGTCTTCGATTTCCCTTCCTAAGAGAGCGGTGCACCATGGTACTATTCCATTTCAAATCCCTACACCCACTTCTAAAAGTCGAACGGTGCTGTTTTGGTTTTTTGAACGAATGTTGCACCTTGCACCGTGAATGTTGCACCCTGTGGATATCGATTCTTCGGACGGCCATAACTGTTGGCTTGTTTAGAGTTACGGGAGCCATAACCAGTCAAAATGAAGGTCTCGATGAGTTCTACCGCTTTGACAGCTATAAGCCGTCAATGGATAGTTTCATACCCAAAAAGGTCTATCCGAACCTCAATCGGGTCTCTGAAGTTTTTTGGCCTTCTTTTTTCCATCACGTGAATTTTTACGTTAAAACGGGATCACCGTGGCTGGTCTTCGATTTACCTTCCTTGGAGAGCTGGGCACCATGGTACTGTTCCATTTCAAATCCCTGCACCCACTTCTAAAAGTCGAACGGTGTTGTTTCGGCTTTTCGGACGAATGTTGCACCTTGCACCGCGAATGTTGCACCCTGTGGATGTCGATTCTTCGGACGACCATAACTGTTGGCTCGTTTAGAGTTACGGGAGCCATAACCAGTCAAAACAAAGTTCTCGGTGAGTTCTACCGCTTTGACAGCTATAAGCCGTCAATGGATAGTTTCATATCCAAAAAAGTCTATCCGAACCTCAATCGGGTCTCTGATGATTTTTGGCCTTCTTTTTTCCGTCACGTGAATTTTAACGTTAAAACGGGATCACCGTGGCTGGTCTTCGATTTACCTTCCCTGGAGAGCGGTGCACCATGGTACTGTTCCATTTCAAATCCCTGCACCCAATTCTAAAAGTCGAACGGTGATGTTTCGGCTTTTTGGACGAATGTTGCACCTTGCACCGCGAATGTTGCACCCTGTGGATATCGATTCTTCGGACGGCCATAACTGTTGGCTCGTTTAAAGTTATGGGAGCCATAACCAATCAAAACTAAGGTCTCGGTGAGTTCTACCGCTTTGACAGCTATAAGCCGTCAATGGATAGTTTCATACCCAAAAAAGTCTATCCGAACATCAATCGGGTCTCTGAAGTTTTTTGACCTTCTTTTTTCCATCATGTGAATTTTTACGTTAAAACGGGATCACCGTGGCTGGTCTTCGATTTACCTTCCTTGGAGAGCGGGGCACCATGGTACTGTTCCATTTCAAATCTCTGCACCCACTTCTAAAAGTCGAACGGTGTTGTTTTGGCTTTTCGGACGAATGTTGCACTTTGCACCGCGAATGTTGCACCCTATGGATATCGATTCTTCGGACGGCCATAACTGTTGGCTCGTTTAAAGTTACGGGAGCCATAACCAATCAAAACTAAGGTCTCGGTGAGTTCTACCGCTTTGACAGCTATAAGCCGTCAATGGATAGTTTCATACCCAAAAAAGTCTATCCGAACATCAATCGGGTCTCTGAAGTTTTTTGGCCTTCTTTTTTCCATCACGTGAATTTTTACATTAAAACGGGATCACCGTGGCTGGTCTTCGATTTACCTTCCTAAGAGAGCGGTGCACCATGGTACTATTCCATTTCAAATCCCTACACCCACTAATAAAAGTCGAACGGTGCTGTTTCGGATTTTTGGACTAATGTTGCACCTTGCACCGCGAATGTTGCACCCTGTGGATATCGATTCTTCGGACGGCCATAACTGTTGGCTCGTTTAGAGTTATGGGAGCCATAACCAGTGAAAACGAAGGTCTCGGTGATTTCTACCGCTTTGACAGCTATAAGCCGTCAATGGATAGTTTCATACCCAAAAAAGTCTATCCGAACCTCAATCGGGTATCTGAAGTTTTTTTGCCTTCTTTTTTCCGTCACGTGAATTTTTACGTTAAAACGGGATCACCGTGGCTGGTCTTCGATTTACCTTCCCTGGAAAGCGGTGCACCATGGTACTGTTCCATTTCAAATCCCTGCACCCACTTCTAAAAGTCGAACGGTGCTGTTTCGGCTTTTTGGACGAATGTTGCACCCTGCACCGCGAATGTTGCACCCTGTGGATATCGATTCTTTGGACGGCCATAACTATTGGCTCGTTTAGATTTACGGGAGCCATAACCAGTAAAAACGAAAGTCGCGGTGAGTTCTACCGCTTTGACAGCTATAAGCCGTCAATGGATAGTTTCATATCCAAAAACGTCTATCCGAACCTCAATCGGGTCTCTGAAGTTTTTTGGCCTTCTTTTTTCCGTCACGTGAATTTTTACGTTAAAACGGGATCACCGTGGCTGGTCTTCGATTTACCTTCCCTGGAGAGCGGTGCACCATGGTACTGTTCCATTTCAAATCCCTGCACCCACTTCTAAAAGTCAAACGGTGCTGTTTCGGCTTTTCGGACGAATGTTGCACCTTGCACCGCGAATGTTGCACCCTGTGGATATCGATTCTTCGGACGGCCATAACTGTTGGCTCGTTTAGAGTTACGGAAGCCATAACCAGTCAAAAGTAAGTTCTCGGTGAGTTTTGACGCTTTGATAGCTATAAGTCGTCAATGGATAGTTTCATACTCAAAAAAGTCTATCCGAACCTCAATCGTGTCACTGAAGTTTTTTGGCCTTCTTTTTTCCATCACGTGAATTTTTATGTTAAAACGGGATCACCGTGGCTGGTCTTCGATTTCCCTTCCCTGGAGAGCGGGGCACCATGGTACTATTCCATTTCAAATCCCTGCACCCACTTCTAAAAGTCGAACGGTGCTGTTTCGGCTTTTCGGACGAATGTTGCACCTTGCACCGCGAATGTTGCACCCTGTGGATATCGATTCTTCGGACGGCCATAACTGTTGGCTCATTTAGAGTTACGGGAGCCATAACCAGTCAAAACTAAGTTCTCGGTGAGTTTTGCCGCTTTGATAGCTATAAGCCGTCAATGGATAGTTTCATACCCAAAAAAGTTTATCCGAACCTCAATCGGGTCACTGAAGTTTTTTGGCCTTCTTTTTTCCATCACGTGAATTTTTACGTTAAAACGGGATCACCGTGGCTGGTCTTCGATTTCCCTTCCTAAGAGAGCGGTGCACCATGGTACTATTCCATTTCAAATCCCTACACCCACTTCTAAAAGTCGAACGGTGCTGTTTTGGTTTTTTGAACGAATGTTGCACCTTGCACCGTGAATGTTGCACCCTGTGGATATCGATTCTTCGGACGGCCATAACTGTTGGCTTGTTTAGAGTTACGGGAGCCATAACCAGTCAAAATGAAGGTCTCGGTGAGTTCTACCGCTTTGACAGCTATAAGCCGTCAATGGATAGTTTCATACCCAAAAAGGTCTATCCGAACCTCAATCGGGTCTCTGAAGTTTTTTGGCCTTCTTTTTTCCATCACGTGAATTTTTACGTTAAAACGGGATCACCGTGGCTGGTCTTCGATTTACCTTCCTTGGAGAGCTGGGCACCATGGTACTGTTCCATTTCAAATCCCTACACCGACTTCTAAAAGTCGAACGGTGCTGTTTCGGCTTTTCGGACGAATGTTGCACCTTGCACCAAGAATGTTGCACCCTGTGGATGTCGATTCTTCGGACGGCCATAACTGTTGGCTCGTTTAGAGTTACGGGAGCCATAACCAGTCAAAAGTAAGTTCTCGGTGAGTTTTGCCGCTTTGATAGCTATAAGCCGTCAATGGATAGTTTCATACCCAAAAAAGTTTATCCGAACCTCAATCGGGTCACTGAAGTTTTTTGGCCTTCTTTTTTCCATCACGTGAATTTTTACGTTAAAACGGGATCACCGTGGCTGGTCTTCGATTTCCCTTCCTAAGAGAGCGGTGCACCATGGTACTATTCCATTTCAAATCCCTACACCCACTTCTAAAAGTCGAACGGTGCTGTTACGGTTTTTTGAACG
This sequence comes from Allium fistulosum, assembly GCA_030737815.1. NCBI lineage: Eukaryota > Viridiplantae > Streptophyta > Magnoliopsida > Asparagales > Amaryllidaceae > Allium > Allium fistulosum. The sequence goes on from CM060907.1 coordinate 52,401,130, forward strand.
AATGTTGCACCTTGCACCGTGAATGTTGCACCCTGTGGATATCGATTCTTCGGACGGCCATAACTGTTGGCTTGTTTAGAGTTTTGGGAGCCATAACCAGTTAAAACGAAGGTCTCGGTGAGTTCTACCGCTTTGACAGCTATAAGCCGTCAATGGATAGTTTCATACCCAAAAAAGTCTATCCGAACCTCAATCGGGTCTCTGAAGTTTTTTGGCCTTCTTTTTTCCATCACGTGAATTTTTACGTTAAAACGGGATCACCGTGGCTGGTCTTCGATTTACCTTACCTGGAGAGCGGGGCACCATGGTACTGTTCCATTTCAAATCCCTGCACCCACTTCTAAAAGTCGAACGGTGCTGTTTCGACTTTTTGGACGAATGTTGCACCCTGCACCGCGAATGTTGCACCCTGTGGATATCGATTCTTCGGACGGCCATAACTGTTGGCTCGTTTAGAGTTACGGGAGCCATAACCAGTCAAAACAAAGTTCTCGGTGAGTTCTACCGCTTTAACAGCTATAAGCCGTCAATGGATAGTTTGATATCCAAAAAAGTCTATCCGAACCTCAATCGGGTCTCTGACGTTTTTTGGCCTTCTTTTTTCCGTCACGTGAATTTTAACGTTAAAACGGGATCACCGTGGCTGGTCTTCGATTTACCTTCCCTGGAGAGCGGTGCACCATGGTACTATTCCATTTCAAATCCCTGCACCCAATTCTAAAAGTCGAACGGTGTTGTTTCGGCTTTTTGGACGAATGTTGCACCTTGCACCGCGAATGTTGCACCCTGTGGATATCGATTCTTCGGACGACCATAACTGTTGGCTCGTTTAGACTTACGGGAGCCATAACCAGTCAAAACGAAGGTCTCAGTGAGTTCTACCGCTTTGACAGCTATAAGCTGTCAATGGATAATTTCATACCCAAAAAAGTCTATCTGAACCTCAATCGGGTCTTTGAAGTTTTTTGACCTTCTTTTTTCCATCATGTGAATTTTTACGTTAAAACGGGATCACCGTGGCTGGTCTTCGATTTACCTTCCTTGGAAAGTGGGGCACCATGGTACTGTTCCATTTCAAATCCCTGCACCCACTTCTAAAAGTCGAACGGTGTTGTTTTGGCTTTTCGGACGAATGTTGCACCTTGCACCGTGAATGTTGCACCCTGTGGATATCGATTCTTCGGACGGCCATAACTGTTGGCTCGTTTAGAGTTACGGGAGCCATAACCAGTCAAAATGAAGGTCTTAGTGTGTTCTACTACTTTGACAGCTATAAGCCGTCAATGGATAGTTTCATACCCAAAAAAGTCTATCCGAACCTCAATCGGTTCTCTGAAGTTTTTTGGCCTTCTTTTTTCCATCACGTGAATTTTTACGTTAAAACGGGATCACCGTGGCTGGTCGTCGATTTACCTTCCTTGGAAAGTGGGGCACCATGGTACTGTTCCATTTCAAATCCCTGCACCCACTTCTAAAAGTCGAACGGTGTTGTTTTGGCTTTTCGGACGAATGTTGCACCTTGCACCGCGAATGTTGCACCCTGTGGATATCGATTCTTTGGACGGCCATAACTGTTGGCTCGTTTAGATTTACGGGAGCCATAACCAGTAAAAACGAAGGTCTCGGTGAGTTCTACCGCTTTGACAGCTATAAGCCGTCAATGGATAGTTTCATATCCAAAAACGTCTATCCGAACCTCAATCGGGTCTCTGAAGTTTTTTGGCCTTCTTTTTTCCGTCACGTGAATTTTTACGTTAAAACGGGATCACCGTGGCTGGTCTTCGATTTACCTTCCCTGGAGAGCGGTGCACCATGGTACTGTTCCATTTCAAATCCCTGCACCCACTTCTGAAAGTCAAACGGTGCTGTTTCGGCTTTTCGGACGAATGTTGCACCTTGCACCGCGAATGTTGCACCCTGTGGATATCGATTCTTCGGACGGCCATAACTGTTGGCTCGTTTAGAGTTACGGAAGCCATAACCAGTCAAAATGAAGGTCTTAGTGTGTTCTACCGCTTTGATAGCTATAAGCCGTCAATGGATAGTTTCATACCCAAAAAAGTCTATCTGAACCTCAATCGGGTCTTTGAAGTTTTTTGGCCTTCTTTTTTCCATCACGTGAATTTTTACGTTAAAACGGGATCACCGTGGCTGGTCTTCGATTTACCTTCCCTAGAGAGCGGGGCACCATGGTACTATTCCATTTCAAATCCCTGCACCCACTTCGAAAAGTCGAACGGTGCTGTTTCGGCTTTTCGGACGAATGTTGCACCTTGCACCGCGAATGTTGCACCCTGTGGATATCGATTCTTCGGACGGCCATAACTGTTGGCTCGTTTAGAGTTACAGGAGCCATAACCAGTCAAAACTAAGTTCTCGGTGAGTTTTGCCGCTTTGATAGCTATAAGCCGTCAATGGATAGTTTCATACCCAAAAAAGTCTATCCGAACCTCAATCGGGTCACTGAAGTTTTTTGGCCTTCTTTTTTCCATCACATGAATTTTTACGTTAAAACGGGATCACCGTGGCTTGTCTTCGATTTACCTTCCCTGGAGAGCGGGGCACCATGGTACTATTCCATTTCAAATCCCTGCACCCACTTCTAAAAGTCGAACGGTGCTGTTTCGGCTTTTCGGACGAATGTTGCACCTTGCACCGCGAATGTTGCACCCTGTGGATATCGATTCTTCGGACGGCCATAACTGTTGGCTCGTTTAGAGTTACGGGAGCCATAACCAGTCAAAACTAAGTTCTCGGTGAGTTTTGCCGCTTTGATAGCTATAAGCCGTCAATGGATAGTTTCATACCCAAAAAAGTTTATCCGAACCTCAATCGGGTCACTGAAGTGTTTTGGCCTTCTTTTTTCCATCACGTGAATTTTTACGTTAAAACGGGATCACCGTGGCTGGTCTTCGATTTCCCTTCCTAAGAGAGCGGTGCACCATGGTACTATTCCATTTCAAATCCCTACACCCACTTCTAAAAGTCGAACGGTGCTGTTTTGGTTTTTTGAACGAATGTTGCACCTTGCACCGTGAATGTTGCACCCTGTGGATATCGATTCTTCGGACGGCCATAACTGTTGGCTTGTTTAGAGTTACGGGAGCCATAACCAGTCAAAATGAAGGTCTCGGTGAGTTCTACCGCTTTGACAGCTATAAGCCGTCAATGGATAGTTTCATACCCAAAAAAGTCTATCCGAACCTCTATCGGGTCTCTGAAGTTTTTTGGCCTTCTTTTTTCCATCACGTGAATTTTTACGTTAAAACGGGATCACCGTGGCTGGTCTTCGATTTACCTTACCTGGAGAGCGGGGCACCATGGTACTGTTCCATTTCAAATCCCTGCACCCACTTCTAAAAGTCGAACGGTGCATTTTCGGCTTTTTGGACGAATGTTGCACCTTGTACCGCGAATGTTGCACCCTGTGGATATCGATTCTTCGGACGGCCATAACTGTTGGCTCGTTTAGAGTTATGGGAGCCATAACCAGTCAAAACGAAGGTCTCGGTGAGTTCTACCGCTTTGACAGCTATAAGCCTTCAATGGATAGTTTCATATCCAAAAAAGTCTATCCGAACCTCAATCGGGTCTCTGAAATTTTTTGGCCTTCTTTTTTCCGTCATGTGAATTTTTACGTTAAAACGGGATCACCGTGGCTGGTCTTCGATTTACCTTCCCTGGAGAGCAGTGCACCATGGTACTGTTCCATTTCAACTCCCTGCACCCACTTCTAAAAGTCAAACGGTGCTGTTTCGGCTTTTTGGACGAATGTTGCACCTTGCACCGCGAATGTTGCACCCTGTGGATATCGATTCATCGGACGGCCATAACTGTTGGCTCGTTTAGAGTTACGGGAGCCATAACCAGTCAAAACGAAGGTCTCGGTGAGTTCTACCGCTTTGACAGCTATAAGCCGTCAATGGATAATTTGATACCCAAAAAAGCCTATCTGAAACTCAATTGGGTCTTTGAAGTTTTTTGGCCTTCTTTTTTCCATCACGTGAATTTTTACGTTAAAACGGGATCACCGTGGCTGGTCTTCGATTTACCTTCCTTGGAGAGCGGGGCACCATGGTACTATTCCATTTCAAATCCCTGCACCCACTTCTAAAAGTCGAATGGTGCTGTTTCGGCTTTACGGACGAATGTTGCACCTTGCACCGCGAATGTTGCACCCTGTGGATATCGATTCTTCGGACGGCCATAACTGTTGGCTCGTTTAGAGTTACGGAAGCCATAACCAGTCAAAACGAAGGTCTCAGTGAGTTCTACCGCTTTGACAGCTATATGCCATCAATGGATAGTTTCATACCCAAAAAAGTCTATCCGAACCTCAATCGGGTCTCTGAAGTTATTTGGCCTTCTTTTTTCCATCACGTGAATTTTTACGTTAAACCGGGATCACCATGGCTGGTCTTCGATTTACCTTCCCTGGAGTGCGGTGCACCATGGTACTGTTACATTTAAAATCCCTGCACCCACTTCTAAAAGTCGAACGGTGCTGTTTCGGCTTTTCGGACGAATGTTGCACCTTGCACCGCGAATGTTGCACCATGTGGATATCAATTCTTCGGACGGCCATAACTGTTGGCTCGTTTAGAGTTACGGAAGCCATAACCAGTCAAAACGAAGGTCTCAGTGAGTTCTACCGCTTTGACAGCTATATGCCATCAATGGATAGTTTCATACAGAAAAAAGTCTATCTGAACCTCAATCCGGTCTTTGAAGTTTTTTGGCCTTCTTTTTTCCATCACGTGAATTTTTACGTTAAAACGGGATCACCGTGGCTGGTCTTCGATTTACCTTCCTTGGAGAGCGGGGCACCATGGTACTATTCCATTTCAAATCCTTGCACCCACTTCTAAAAGTCGAACGGTGCTGTTTCGGCTTTTCGGACGAATGTTGCACCTTGCACCGCGAATGTTGCACCCTATGGATATCGATTCTTCGGACGACCATAACTGTTGGCTCATTTAGTGTTACGGGAGCCATAACCAGTCAAAACAAAGGTCTCGGTGAGTTCTAACGCTTTGATAGCTATAAGCCGTCAATGGATAGTTTCATACCCAAAAAAGTCTATCTGAAACTCAATTGGGTCTTTGAAGTTTTTTGGCCTTCTTTTTTCCATCACGTGAATTTTTACGTTAAACCGGGATCACCGTGGCTAGTCTTCGATTTACCTTCCCTGGAGAGCGGTGCACCATGGTACTGTTCCATTTCAAATCCCTGCACCCACTTCTAAAAGTCAAACGGTGCTATTTCGGCTTTTCGGACGAATGTTGCACCTTGCACCGCGAATGTTGCACCCTGTGGATATCGATTCTTCGGACGGCCATAACTGTTGGCTCGTTTAGAGTTACAGGAGCCATAACCAGTCAAAACGAAGGTCTCGGTGAGTTCTAACGCTTTGACAGCTATAAGCCGTCAATGGATAATTTCATACCCAAAAAAGTCTATCTGAAACTCAATTGGGTCTTTGAAGTTTTTTGGCCTTCTTTTTTCCATCACGTGAATTTTTACGTTAAAACGGGATCGCCGTGGCTGGTCTTCGATTTACCTTCCTTAGAGAGCGGGGCACCATGGTACTGTTCCATTTAAAATCCCTGCACCCACTTCTAAAAGTCGAATGGTGTTGTTTCGGATTTTCGGACGAATGTTGCACCTTGCACCTCGAATGTTGCACCCAGTGGATATCGATTCTTCGGACGGCCATAACTGTTGGCTCGTTTAGAGTTACAGGAGCCATAACCAGTAAAAACTAAGGTCTCAGTGAGTTCTACCGCTTTGACCGCTATAAGCCGTCAATGGATAGTTTCATACCCAAAAAAGTCTATCCGAACCTCAATCGGGTCTCTGATGTTTTTTGGTCTTCTTTTTTCCATCACGTGAATTTTTACGTTAAAATGGGATCACCGTGGCTGGTCTTCGATTTACCTTCCCTGGAGAGCGGTGCACCATGGTACTGTTCCATTTCAAATCCCTGCACCCACTTCTAAAAGTCGAACGGTGCTGTTTCGACTTTTTGGACGAATGTTGCACCTTGCACCACGAATGTTGCACCCTGTGGATATCGATTCTTCGGACGGCCATAACTGTTGGCTCGTTTAGAGTTACGGGAGCCATAACCAGTCGAAACGAATGTCTCGGTGAGTTCTAACGCTTTGATAGCTATAAGCCGTCAATGAGTAGTTTCATACCTAAAAAAGTCTATCTGAACCTCAATCGGGTCTCTGAAGTTATTTGGCTTTCTTTTTTCCATCACGTGAATTTTTACGTTAAACCGGGGTCACCGTGATTGGTCTTCGATTTACCTTCCCTGGAGAGCGGGGCACCATGGTACTATTCCATTTCAAATCCCTGCACCCACTTCTAAAAGTCGAATGGTATTGTTTCGAATTTTCGGACGAATGTTGCACCTGGCACCGCGAATGTTGCACCCAGTGGATATCGATTCTTCGGACGGCCATAACTGTTGGCTCGTTTAGAGTTACAGGAGCCATAACTAGTAAAAACTAAGGTCTCAGTGAGTTCTACCGCTTTGACCGCTATAAGCCGTCAATGGATAGTTTCATACCCAAAAAAGTATATCCGAACCACGATCGGGTCTCTGAAGTTTTTTGGCCTTCTTTTTTCCATCACGTGAATTTTTACGTTCAAACGGGATCACCGTGGCTGGTCTTCGATTTACCTTACCTGGAGAGCGGGGCACCATGGTACTGTTCCATTTCAAATCCCTACACCCACTTCTAAAAGTCGAACGGTGCTTTTTCGGCTTTTTGGACGAATGTAGCACCCTGCACCGCGAATGTTGCACCCTGTGGATATCAATTCTTCGGACGGCCATAACTGTTGGCTCATTTAGAGTTACGGGAGCCATAACCAGTCAAAATGAAGGTCTCGGTGAGTTCTAACGCTTTGACAGCTATAAGCCGTCAATGGATAATTTCATACCCAAAAAAGTCTATCTGAAACTCAATTGGGTCTTTGAAGTTTTTTGGCCTTCTTTTTTCCATCACGTGAATTTTTACGTTAAAACGGGATCGCCGTGGCTGATCTTCGATTTACCTTCCTTGGAGAGCGGGGCACCATGGTACTGTTCCATTTCAAATCCCTGCACCCACTTCTAAAAGTCGAATGGTGTTGTTTCGGATTTTCGGACGAATGTTGCACCTTGCACCGCGAATGTTGCACCCAGTGGATATCGATTCTTCGGACGGCCATAACTGTTGGCTCGTTTAGAGTTACAGGAGCCATAACCAGTAAAAACTAAGGTCTCAGTGAGTTCTACCGCTTTGACCGCTATAAGCCGTCAATGGATAGTTTCATACCCAAAAAAGTCTATCCGAACCTCAATCGGGTCTCTGATGTTTTTTGGCCTTCTTTTTTCCATCACGTGAATTTTTACGTTAAAATGGGATCACCGTGGCTGGTCTTCGATTTACCTTCCCTGGAGAGCGGTGCACCATGGTACTGTTCCATTTCAAATCCCTGCACCCACTTCTAAAGGTCGAACGGTGCTGTTTCGACTTTTTGGACGAATGTTGCACCTTGCACCACGAATGTTGCACCCTGTGGATATCGATTCTTCGGACGGCCATAACTGTTGGCTCGTTTAGAGTTACGGGAGCCATAACTAGTAAAAACTAAGGTCTCAGTGAGTTCTACCGCTTTGACCGCTATAAGCCGTCAATGGATAGTTTCATACCCAAAAAAGTATATCCGAACCACGATCGGGTCTCTGAAGTTTTTTGGCCTTCTTTTTTCCATCACGTGAATTTTTACGTTCAAACGGGATCACCGTGGCTGGTCTTCGATTTACCTTACCTGGAGAGCGGGGCACCATGGTACTGTTCCATTTCAAATCCCTACACCCACTTCTAAAAGTCGAACGGTGCTTTTTCGGCTTTTTGGACGAATGTAGCACCCTGCACCGCGAATGTTGCACCCTGTGGATATCAATTCTTCGGACGGCCATAACTGTTGGCTCATTTAGAGTTACGGGAGCCATAACCAGTCAAAATGAAGGTCTCGGTGAGTTCTAACGCTTTGACAGCTATAAGCCGTCAATGGATAATTTCATACCCAAAAAAGTCTATCTGAAACTCAATTGGGTCTTTGAAGTTTTTTGGCCTTCTTTTTTCCATCACGTGAATTTTTACGTTAAAACGGGATCGCCGTGGCTGATCTTCGATTTACCTTCCTTGGAGAGCGGGGCACCATGGTACTGTTCCATTTCAAATCCCTGCACCCACTTCTAAAAGTCGAATGGTGTTGTTTCGGATTTTCGGACGAATGTTGCACCTTGCACCGCGAATGTTGCACCCAGTGGATATCGATTCTTCGGACGGCCATAACTGTTGGCTCGTTTAGAGTTACAGGAGCCATAACCAGTAAAAACTAAGGTCTCAGTGAGTTCTACCGCTTTGACCGCTATAAGCCGTCAATGGATAGTTTCATACCCAAAAAAGTCTATCCGAACCTCAATCGGGTCTCTGATGTTTTTTGGCCTTCTTTTTTCCATCACGTGAATTTTTACGTTAAAATGGGATCACCGTGGCTGGTCTTCGATTTACCTTCCCTGGAGAGCGGTGCACCATGGTACTGTTCCATTTCAAATCCCTGCACCCACTTCTAAAGGTCGAACGGTGCTGTTTCGACTTTTTGGACGAATGTTGCACCTTGCACCACGAATGTTGCACCCTGTGGATATCGATTCTTCGGACGGCCATAACTGTTGGCTCGTTTAGAGTTACGGGAGCCATAACCAGTCGAAACGAATGTCTCGGTGAGTTCTAACGCTTTGATAGCTATAAGCCGTCAATGGATAGTTTCATACCTAAAAAAGTCTATCTGAACCTCAATCGGGTCTCTGAAGTTATTTGGCTTTCTTTTTTCCATCACGTGAATTTTTACGTTAAACCGGGGTCACCGTGATTGGTCTTCGATTTACCTTCCCTGGAGAGCGGGGCACCATGGTACTGTTCCATTTCAAATCCCTGCACCCACCTCTAAAAGTCGAATGGTGTTGTTTCGGATTTTTGGACGAATGTTGCACCTGGCACCGCGAATGTTGCACCCAGTGGATATCGATTCTTCGGACGGCCATAACTGTTGGCTCGTTTAGAGTTACAGGAGCCATAACTAGTAAAAACTAAGGTCTCAGTGAGTTCTACCGCTTTGACCGCTATAAGCCGTCAATGGATAGTTTCATACCCAAAAAAGTATATCCGAACCACGATCGGGTCTCTGAAGTTTTTTGGCCTTCTTTTTTCCATCACGTGAATTTTTACGTTAAAACGGGATCACCGTGGCTGGTCTTCGATTTACCTTACCTGGAGAGCGGGGCACCATGGTACTGTTCCATTTCAAATCCCTGCACCCACTTCTAAAAGTCGAACGGTGCTTTTTCGGCTTTTTGGACGAATGTAGCACCCTGCACCGCGAATGTTGCACCCTGTGGATATCAATTCTTCGGACGGCCATAACTGTTGGCTCATTTAGAGTTACGGGAGCCATGACCAGTCAAAATGAAGGTCTCGGTGAGTTCTAACGCTTTGACAGCTATAAGCCGTCAATGGATAATTTCATACCCAAAAAAGTCTATCTGAAACTCAATTGGGTCTTTGAAGTTTTTTGGCCTTCTTTTTTCCATCACGTGAATTTTTACGTTAAAACGGGATCACCGTGGCTGGTCTTCGATTTACCTTCCTTGGAGAGCGGGGCACCATGGTACTGTTCCATTTCAAATCCCTGCACCCACTTCTAAAAGTCGAACGGTGCTTTTTCGGATTTTTGGACGAATGTTGCACCCTGCACCGCGAATGTTGCACCCTGTGGATATCGATTCTTCGGACGGCCATAACTGTTGGCTCGTTTAGAGTTACAGGAGCCATAACCAGTCAAAACGAAGGTCTTGGTGAGTTCTACCGCTTTGACAGCTATAAGCCGTCAATGGATAGTTTCAGATCCAAAAAAGTCTATCCGAACCTCAATCGGGTCTCTGAAGTTTTTTGTCCTTCTTTTTTCCATCACGTGAATTTTTACGTTAAAACGGGATCACCGTGGCTGGTATTCGATTTAACTTCCCTGGAGAGCGGTGCACCATGGTACTGTTCCATTTCAAATCCCTGCACCCACTTCTAAAAGTCGAACGGTGCTGTTTCGACTTTTTGGACGAATGTTGCACCTTGCACCGCGAATGTTGCACCCTGTGGATATCGATTCTTCGGACGGCCATAACTGTTGGCTCGTTTAGAGTTACGGAAGCCATAACCAGTCAAAACGAAGGTCTCAGTGAGTTCTACCACTTTGACAGCTATATGCCGTCAATGGATAGTTTCATACCCAAAAAAGTCTATCTGAACCTCAATCGGGTCTTTGAAGTTTTTTGGCCTTCTTTTTTCCATCACGTGAATTTTTACGTTAAAACGGGATCACCGTGGCTGGTCTTCGATTTACCTTCCCTAGAGAATGGGGCACCATGGTACTATTCCATTTCAAATCCCTGCACCCACTTCTAAAAGTCGAACGGTGCTGTTTCGGCTTTTCGGACGAATGTTGCACCTTGCACCGCGAATGTTGCACCCTATGGATATCGATTCATCGGACGGCCATAACTGTTGGCTCGTTTAGAGTTACGGGAGCCATAACCAGTCGAAACGAAGGTCTCGGTGAGTTCTAACTTTTTGACAGCTATAAGCCGTCAATGGATAGTTTCATACCCAAAAAAGTCTATCCGAACCTCAATCGGGTCTCTAAAGTTATTTGTCCTTCTTTTTTCCATCACGTGAATTTTTACGTTAAACCGGGATCACCGTGGCTGGTCTTCGATTTACCTTCCCTGGAGAGCGGGGCACCATGGTACTGTACCATTTCAAATCACTGCACACACTTCTAAAAGTCGAACGGTGCTGTTTCGGCTTTTCGGACGAATGTTGCACCTTGCACCGCGAATGTTGCACCCTGTGGATATCGATTCTTCAGACGGCCATAACTGTTGGCTCGTTTAGAGTTATTGAAGCCATAACCAGTCAAAACTAAGGTCTCGGTGAGTTCTACCGCTATGACCGCTATAAGCCGTCAATGGATAGTTTCATACCCAAAAAAGTCTATCCGAACCTCAATCGGGTCTCTGACGTTTTTTGGCCTTCTTTTTTCCATCACGTGAATTTTTACGTTAAAACGGGATCACCGTGGCTGGTCTTCGATTTACCTTCCTAAGAGAGCGGTGCACCATAGTACTATTCCATTTCAAATCCCTACACCCACTTCTAAAAGTCGAACGGTGCTGTTTTGGATTTTTGGACGAATGTTGCACCTTGCACCGCGAATGTTGCACCATGTGGATATCGATTCTTCGGACGGCCATAACTATTGGCTCGTTTAGAGTTACGGCAACCATAACCAGTCAAAACGAAGGTCTCGGTGAGTTCTACCGCTTTGACAGCTATAAGCCGTCAATGGATAGTTTCATACACAAAAAAGTCTATCCGAACCTCAATCGGGTTTCTGAAGTTATTTGGTCTTCTTTTTTCCATCACGTGAATTTTTACGTTAAACCGGGATCACCATGGCTGGTCTTCGATCTACCTTCCCTGGAGAGCGGTGCACCATGGTACTGTTCCATTTCAAATCCCTGCATCCACTTCTAAAAGTCGAACGGTGCTGTTTCGGCTTTTCGGACGAATGTTGCACCTTGCACCGCGAATGTTGCACCCTGTGGATATCGATTCTTCGAACGGCCATAACTGTTGGCTCGTTTAGAGTTACGGAAGCCATAACCAGTCAAAACGAAGGTCTCAGTGAGTTCTACCGCTTTGACTGCTATAAGCCGTCAATGGATAGTTTCATACCCAAAAAAGTCTATCTGAACCTCAATCGGGTCTTTGAAGTTTTTTGGCCTTCTTTTTTCCATCACGTGAATTTTTACGTTAAAACGGGATCACCGTGGCTGGTCTTCGATTTACCTTCCCTGGAGAGTAGGGCACCATGGTACTATTCCATTTCAAATCCCAGCACCCACTTCTACAAGTCGAACGGTGTTGTTTCGGCTTTTCGGACGAATGTTGCACCTTGCACCGCGAATGTTGCACCCTATGGATATCGATTCATCGGACGGCCATAACTGTTGGCTCGTTTAGAGTTACGGGAGCCATAACCAGTCGAAACGAAGGTCTCGGTGAGTTCTAACTTTTTGACAGCTATAAGCCGTCAATGGATAGTTTCATACCCAAAAAAGTCTATCCGAACCTCAATCGGGTCTCTAAAGTTATTTGTCCTTCTTTTTTCCATCACGTGAATTTTTACGTTAAACCGGGATCACCGTGGCTGGTCTTCGATTTACCTTCCCTGGAGAGCGGGGCACCATGGTACTGTACCATTTCAAATCACTGCACACACTTCTAAAAGTCGAACGGTGCTGTTTCGGCTTTTCGGACGAATGTTGCACCTTGCACCGCGAATGTTGCACCCTGTGGATATCGATTCTTCAGACGGCCATAACTGTTGGCTCGTTTAGAGTTATTGAAGCCATAACCAGTCAAAACTAAGGTCTCGGTGAGTTCTACCGCTATGACCGCTATAAGCCGTCAATGGATAGTTTCATACCCAAAAAAGTCTATCCGAACCTCAATCGGGTCTCTGACGTTTTTTGGCCTTCTTTTTTCCATCACGTGAATTTTTACGTTAAAACGGGATCACCGTGGCTGGTCTTCGATTTACCTTCCTAAGAGAGCGGTGCACCATAGTACTATTCCATTTCAAATCCCTACACCCACTTCTAAAAGTCGAACGGTGCTGTTTTGGATTTTTGGACGAATGTTGCACCTTGCACCGCGAATGTTGCACCATGTGGATATCGATTCTTCGGACGGCCATAACTGTTGGCTCGTTTAGAGTTACGGCAACCATAACCAGTCAAAACGAAGGTCTCGGTGAGTTCTACCGCTTTGACAGCTATAAGCCGTCAATGGATAGTTTCATACACAAAAAAGTCTATCCGAACCTCAATCGGGTTTCTGAAGTTATTTGGTCTTCTTTTTTCCATCACGTGAATTTTTACGTTAAACCGGGATCACCATGGCTGGTCTTCGATCTACCTTCCCTGGAGAGCGGTGCACCATGGTACTGTTCCATTTCAAATCCCTGCATCCACTTCTAAAAGTCGAACGGTGCTGTTTCGGCTTTTCGGACGAATGTTGCACCTTGCACCGCGAATGTTGCACCCTGTGGATATCGATTCTTCGAACGGCCATAACTGTTGGCTCGTTTAGAGTTACGGAAGCCATAACCAGTCAAAACGAAGGTCTCAGTGAGTTCTACCGCTTTGACTGCTATAAGCCGTCAATGGATAGTTTCATACCCAAAAAAGTCTATCTGAACCTCAATCGGGTCTTTGAAGTTTTTTGGCCTTCTTTTTTCCATCACGTGAATTTTTACGTTAAAACGGGATCACCGTGGCTGGTCTTCGATTTACCTTCCCTGGAGAGTAGGGCACCATGGTACTATTCCATTTCAAATCCCAGCACCCACTTCTACAAGTCGAACGGTGTTGTTTCGGCTTTTCGGACGAATGTTGCACCTTGCACCGCGAATGTTGCACCCTGTGGATATCGATTCTTCGAACGACCATAACTGTTGGCTCGTTTAGAGTTACGGGAGCCATAACCAGTCAAAACTAAGGTCTCGGTGAGTTCTGCCGCTTTGACAGCTATAAGCCATCAATGGATAGTTTCATACCCAAAAAAGTCTATCCGAACCTCAATCGGGTCACTGAAGTTTTTTGGCCTTCTTTTTTCCATCACGTGAATTTTTACGTTAAAACGGGATCACCGTGGCTGGTCTTCGATTTACCTTCCTAAGAGAGCGGTGCACCATGGTACTATTCCATTTCAAATCCCTACACCCACTTCTAAAAGTCGAATGGTGCTGTTTCGGATTTTTGAACGAATGTTGCAACTTGCACCGTGAATGTTGCACCCTGTGGATATCGATTCTTCGGACGGCCATAACTGTTGGCTCGTTTAGAGTTACGGGAGCCATAACCAGTCAAAACGAAGGTCTCGGTGAGTTCTACCGCTTTGACAGCTATAAGCCGTCAATGGATAGTTTCATACCCAAAAAAGTCTATCCGAACCTCAATCGGGTCTCTGAAGTTTTTTGGCCTTCTTTTTTCCATCACGTGAATTTTTACGTTAAAACGGGATCACCGTGGCTGGTCTTCGATTTACCTTACCTGGAGAGTGGGGCACCATGGTACTGTTCCATTTCAAATCCCTGAACCCACTTCTAAAAGTCGAACGTTGCTTTTTCGGCTTTTTGGACGAATGTTGCACCCTGCACCGCGAATGTTGCACCCTGTGGATATCGGTTCTTCGGACGACCATAACTGTTGGCTCGTTTAGAGTTACGGGAGCCATAACCTGTCAAAACGAAGGCCTCGGTGAGTTCTACCGCTTTGACAGCTATAAGCCTTCAATGGATAGTTTCATATCCAAAAAAGTATATCCGAACCTCAATCGGGTCTTTGAAATTTTTTGGCCTTCTTTTTTCCGTCACGTGAATTTTTACGTTAAAACGGGATCACCGTGGCTAGTCTTCGATTTACCTTCCCTGGAGCGCGGTGCACCATGGTACTGTTCCATTTCAAATCCCTGCACCCACTTCTAAAAGTCGAACGGTGCTGTTTCGGCTTTTTGGATGAATGTTGCACCCTGCACCGCGAATGTTGCACCCTGTGGATATCGATTCTTCGGACGGCCATAATTGTTGGCTCGTTTAGAGTTACGGGAGCCATAACCTGTCAAAACGAAGGTCTCGGTGAGTTCTACCGCTTTGACTGCTATAAGCTGTCAATGGATAGTTTCATATCCAAAAAAGTCTATCCGATCCTCAATCGGGTCTCTGAAGTTTTTTGGCCTTCTTTTTTCCGTCACGTGAATTTTTACGTTAAAACGGGATCACCGTGGCTGGTCTTCGATTTACCTTCCCTGGAGAGCGGTGCACCATGGTACTGTTCCATTTCAAATCCCTGCACCCACTTCTAAAAGTCGAACGGTGCTGTTTTGGCTTTTCGGACGAATGTTGCACCTTGCACCGCGAATGTTGCACCCTGTGGATATCGATTCTTCGAACGACCATAACTGTTGGCTCGTTTAGAGTTACGGGAGCCATAACCAGTCAAAACTAAGGTCTCGGTGAGTTCTGCCGCTTTGACAGCTATAAGCCGTCAATGGATAGTTTCATACCCAAAAAAGTCTATCCGAACCTCAATCGGGTCACTGAAGTTTTTTGGCCTTCTTTTTTCCATCACGTGAATTTTTACGTTAAAACGGGATCACCGTGGCTGGTCTTCGATTTACCTTCCCTGGAGAGTAGGGCACCATGGTACTATTCCATTTCAAATCCCAGCACCCACTTCTACAAGTCGAACGGTGTTGTTTCGGCTTTTCGGACGAATGTTGCACCTTGCACCGCGAATGTTGCACCCTGTGGATATCGATTCTTCGAACGACCATAACTGTTGGCTCGTTTAGAGTTACGGGAGCCATAACCAGTCAAAACTAAGGTCTCGGTGAGTTCTGCCGCTTTGACAGCTATAAGCCATCAATGGATAGTTTCATACCCAAAAAAGTCTATCCGAACCTCAATCGGGTCACTGAAGTTTTTTGGCCTTCTTTTTTCCATCACGTGAATTTTTACGTTAAAACGGGATCACCGTGGCTGGTCTTCGATTTACCTTCCTAAGAGAGCGGTGCACCATGGTACTATTCCATTTCAAATCCCTACACCCACTTCTAAAAGTCGAATGGTGCTGTTTCGGATTTTTGAACGAATGTTGCAACTTGCACCGTGAATGTTGCACCCTGTGGATATCGATTCTTCGGACGGCCATAACTGTTGGCTCGTTTAGAGTTACGGGAGCCATAACCAGTCAAAACGAAGGTCTCGGTGAGTTCTACCGCTTTGACAGCTATAAGCCGTCAATGGATAGTTTCATACCCAAAAAAGTCTATCCGAACCTCAATCGGGTCTCTGAAGTTTTTTGGCCTTCTTTTTACCATCACGTGAATTTTTACGTTAAAACGGGATCACCGTGGCTGGTCTTCGATTTACCTTACCTGGAGAGTGGGGCACCATGGTACTGTTCCATTTCAAATCCCTGAACCCACTTCTAAAAGTCGAACGTTGCTTTTTCGGCTTTTTGGACGAATGTTGCACCCTGCACCGCGAATGTTGCACCCTGTGGATATCGGTTCTTCGGACGACCATAACTGTTGGCTCGTTTAGAGTTACGGGAGCCATAACCTGTCAAAACGAAGGCCTCGGTGAGTTCTACCGCTTTGACAGCTATAAGCCTTCAATGGATAGTTTCATATCCAAAAAAGTATATCCGAACCTCAATCGGGTCTCTGAAATTTTTTGGCCTTCTTTTTTCCGTCACGTGAATTTTTACGTTAAAACGGGATCACCGTGGCTAGTCTTCGATTTACCTTCCCTGGAGCGCGGTGCACCATGGTACTATTCCATTTCAAATCCCTGCACCCACTTCTAAAAGTCGAACGGTGCTGTTTCGGCTTTTTGGATGAATGTTGCACCCTGCACCGCGAATGTTGCACCCTGTGGATATCGATTCTTCGGACGGCCATAATTGTTGGCTCGTTTAGAGTTACGGGAGCCATAACCTGTCAAAACGAAGGTCTCGGTGAGTTCTACCGCTTTGACTGCTATAAGCTGTCAATGGATAGTTTCATATCCAAAAAAGTCTATCCGATCCTCAATCGGGTCTTTGAAGTTTTTTGGCCTTCTTTTTTCCGTCACGTGAATTTTTACGTTAAAACGGGATCACCGTGGCTGGTCTTCGATTTACCTTCCCTGGAGAGCGGTGCACCATGGTACTGTTCCATTTCAAATCCCTGCACCCACTTCTAAAAGTCGAACGGTGCTGTTTTGGCTTTTCGGACGAATGTTGCACCTTGCACCGCGAATGTTGCACCCTGTGGATATCGATTCTTCGAACGACCATAATTGTTGGCTCGTTTAGAGTTACGGGAGCCATAACCAGTCAAAACTAAGGTCTCGGTGAGTTCTGCCGCTTTGACAGCTATAAGCCGTCAATGGATAGTTTCATACCCAAAAAAGTCTATCCGAACCTCAATCGGGTCACTGAAGTTTTTTGGCCTTCTTTTTTCCATCACGTGAATTTTTACGTTAAAACGGGATCACCGTGGCTGGTCTTCAATTTACCTTCCCTGGAGAGCAGTCCACCATGGTACTGTTCCATTTCAAATCCCTGCGCCCACTTCTAAAAGTCGAACGGTGCTGTTTTGGCTTTTTGGACGAATGTTGCACCTTGCACCGTGAATGTTGCACCCTGTGGATATCGATTCTTCGGACGGCCATAACTGTTGGCTCGTTTAGAGTTACGGGAGCCATACCCAGTCAAAACGAAGGTCTTGGTGAGTTCTACCACTTTGACAGCTATAAGCCGTCAATGGATAGTTTCATACCCAAAAAAGTCTATCCGAACCTCAATCGGGTTTCTGAAGTTATTTGGTCTTCTTTTTTCCATCACGTGAATTTTTACGTTAAACCGGGATCACCATGGCTGGTCTTCGATTTACCTTCCCTGGAGAGCGGTGCACCATGGTTCTGTTCCATTTCAAATCCCTGCACCCACTTCTAAAAATCGAACGGTGCTGTTTCGGCTTTTCGGACGAATGTTGCACCTTGCACCGCGAATGTTGCACCCTGTGGATATCGATTCTTCGAACGACCATAACTGTTGGCTCGTTTAGAGTTACGGGAGCCATAACCAGTCAAAACTAAGGTCTCGGTGAGTTCTGCCGCTTTGACAGCTATAAGCCGTCAATGGATAGTTTCATACCCAAAAAAGTCTATCCGAACCTCAATCGGGTCACTGAAGTTTTTTGGCCTTCTTTTTTCCATCACGTGAATTTTTACGTTAAAACGGGATCACCGTGGCTGATCTTCGATTTACCTTCCCTGGAGAGCAGTCCACCATGGTACTGTTCCATTTCAAATCCCTACGCCCACTTCTAAAAGTCGAACGGTGCTGTTTCGGCTTTTTGGACGAATGTTGCACCTTGCACCGTGAATGTTGCACCCTGTGGATATCGATTCTTCGGACGGCCATAACTGTTGGCTCGTTTAGAGTTACGGGAGCCATAACCAGTCAAAACGAAGGTCTTGGTGAGTTCTACCACTTTGACAGCTATAAGCCGTCAATGGATAGTTTCATACCCAAAAAAGTCTATCCGAACCTCAATCGGGTTTCTGAAGTTATTTGGTCTTCTTTTTTCCATCACGTGAATTTTTACGTTAAACCGGGATCACCATGGCTGGTCTTCGATTTACCTTCCCTGGAGAGCGGTGCACCATGGTACTGTTCCATTTCAAATCCCTGAACCCACTTCTAAAAGTCGAACGGTGCTGTTTCGGCTTTTCGGACGAATGTTGCACCTTGCACCGCGAATGTTGCACCCTATGGATATCGATTCTTCGAACGACCATAACTGTTGGCTCGTTTAGAGTTACGGGAGCCATAACCAGTCAAAACTAAGGTCTCGGTGAGTTCTGCCGCTTTGACAGCTATAAGCCGTCAATGGATAGTTTCATACCCAAAAAAGTCTATCCGAACCTCAATCGGGTCACTGAAGTTTTTTGGCCTTCTTTTTCCATCACGTGAATTTTTACGATAAAACGGGATCACCGTGGCTGGTCTTCGATTTACCTTCCTAAGAGAGCGGTGCACCATGGTACTATTCCATTTCAAATCCCTACACCCACTTCTAAAAGTCAAACGGTGCTGTTTCGGATTTTTGAACGAATGTTGCAACTTGCACCGTGAATGTTGCACCCTGTGGATATCGATTCTTCGGACGGCCATAACTGTTGGCTCGCTTAGAGTTACGGGAGCCAAAACCAGTCAAAACGAAGGTCTCGGTGAGTTCTACCGCTTTGACAGCTATAAGCCGTCAATGGATAGTTTCATAACCAAAAAAGTCTATCCGAACCCCAATCGGGTCTCTGAAGTTTTTTGGCCTTCTTTTTTCCATCACGTGAATTTTTACGTTAAAACGGGATCACCGTGGCTGGTCTTCGATTTACCTTCCCTGGAGAGCGGTGCACCATGGTACTGTTCCCTTTCAAATCCCTGCACCCACTTCTAAAAGTCGAGAGGTGCTGTTTCGACTTTTTGGACGAATGTTGCACCCTGCACCGCGAATGTTGCACCCTGTGGATATCGATTCTTAGGACGGCCAAAACTGTTGGCTCGTTTAGAGTTACGGGAGCCATAACCAGTCAAAACGAAGGTCTTAGTGAGTTCTACCGCTTTGACAGCTATAAGCCTTCAATTGATAGTTTCATATCCAAAAAAGTCTATCCGAACCTCAATCGGGTCTCTGAAATTTTTTGGCCTTCTTTTTTCCGTCACGTGAATTTTTACGTTAAAACGGGATCACCGTGGCTAGTCTTCGATTTACCTTCCCTGGAGAGCGATGCACCATGGTACTGTTCCATTTCAAATCCCTGCACCCACTTCTAAAAGTGGAACGGTGCTTTTTCGGCTTTTTGGACGAATGTTGCACCCTGCACCGCGAATGTTGCACCCTGTGGATATCGATTATTCGGACGGCCATAACTGTTGGCTCGTTTAGAGTTACGGGAGCCATAACCAGTCAAAACGAAGGTCTTGGTGAGTTCTACCACTTTGACAGCTATAAGCCGTCAATGGATAGTTTCATATCCAAAAAATTCTATCCGAACCTCAATCGGGTCTCTGAATTTTTTTGGCCTTCTTTTTTCCGTCACGTGAATTTTTACGTTAAAACGGGATCACCGTGGCTGGTCTTCAATTTACCTTCCCTGGAGAGCGGTGCACCATGGTACTGTTCCATTTCAAATCCCTGCACCCACTTCTAAAAGTCGAACGGTGCTGTTTCGGCTTTTCGGACGAATGTTGCACCTTGCACCGCGAATGTTGCACCCTGTGGATATCGATTCTTCGGACGGCTATAACTGTTGGCTCGTTTAGAGTTACGGGAGCCATAACCAGTCAAAACGATGGTCTCAGTGAGTTCTACCGCTTTGACAGCTATTAGCCGTCAATGGATAGTTTCATACCCAAAAAAGTCTATCTGAACCTCAATCGGGTCTTTGAAGTTTTTGGCCTTCTTTTTTCCATCACGTGAATTTTTACGTTAAATCGGGATCACCTTGGCTGGTCTTCGATTTACCTTCCCTGGAGAGCGAGGCACCATGGTACTATTCCATTTCAAATCCCTGCACCCACTTCTAAAAGTCGAACGGTGCTGTTTCGGCTTTTCGGACGAATGTTGCACCTTGCACCGCGAATGTTGCACCCTGTGGATATCGATTCTTCGGACGGCCATAACTGTTGGCTCGTTTAGAGTTACGGGAGCCATAACCAGTCAAAACTAAGGTCTCGGTGAGTTCTACCGCTTTGAAAGCTATAAGCCATCAATGGATAGTTTCATACCCAAAAAAGTCTATCCGAACCTCAATCGGGTCACTGAAGTTTTTTGGCCTTCTTTTTTCCATCACAAGAATTTTTACGTTAAAACGGGATCACCGTGGCTGGTCTTCGATTTACCTTCCTAAGAGAGCGGTGCACCATGGTACTATTCCATTTCAAATCGCTACACCCACTTCTAAAAGTCGAACGGTGCTGTTTCGGATTTTTGAACGAATGTTGCACCTTGCACCGTGAATGTTGCACCCTGTGGATATCGATTCTTCGGACGGCCATAACTGTTGGCTCGTTTAGAGTTACCGGAGCCATAACCAGTCAAAACGAAGTTCTCAGTGAGTTCTACCGCTTTGATAGCTATAAGCCGTCAATGTATAGTTTCATACCCAAAAAAGTCTATCCGAACCTCAATCGGGTCTCTGAAGTTTTTTGGCCTTATTTTTTCCATCACGTGAATTTTTACGTTAAAACGGGATCACCGTGCCTGGTCTTCGATTTACCTTAACTGGAGAGCGGGGCACCATGGTACTATTCCATTTCAAATCCCTGCACCCACTTCTAAAAGTCGAACGGTGCTTTTTCGGCTTTTTGGACGAATGTTGCACCCTGCACCGCGAATGTTGCACCCTGTGGATATCGATTCTTCGGACGGCCATAACTGTTGGCTCGTTTAGAGTTACGGGAGCCACAACCAATCAAAACGAAGGTCTTGGTGAGTTCTATTGCTTTGACAGCTATAAGCCGTCAATGGATAGTTTCATATCCATAAAATTCTATCTGAACCTCAATCGGGTCTCTGAAGTTTTTTGGCCTTCTTTTTTTCGTCACGTGAATTTTTACGTTAAAACGGGATCACCGTGGCTGGTCTTCAATTTACCTTCCCTGGAGAGCGGTGCACCATGGTACTGTTCCATTTCAAATCCCTGCACCCACTTCTAAAAGTCGAACGGTGCTGTTTCGGCTTTCCGGACAAATGTTGCACCTTGCACCGCGAATGTTGCACCCTATGGATATCGATTCTTCGGACGGCTATAACTGTTGGCTCGTTTAGAGTTACGGGAGCCATAACCAGTCAAAACGATGGTCTCAGTGAGTTCTACCGCTTTGACAGCTATTAGCCATCAATGGATAGTTTCATACCCAAAAAAGTCTATCTGAACCTCAATCGGGTCTTTGAAGTTTTTGGCCTTCTTTTTTCCATCACGTGAATTTTTACGTTAAATCGGGATCACCTTGCCTGGTCTTCGATTTACCTTCCCTGGAGAGCGAGGCACCATGGTACTATTCCATTTCAAATCCCTGCACCCACTTCTAAAAGTCGAACGGTGCTGTTTCGGCTTTTCGGACGAATGTTGCACCTTGCACCGCGAATGTTGCACCCTGTGGATATCGATTCTTCGGACGGCCATAACTGTTGGCTCGTTTAGAGTTACGGGAGCCATAACCAGTCAAAACTAAGGTCTCGGTGAGTTCTACCGCTTTGAAAGCTATAAGCCATCAATGGATAGTTTCATACCCAAAAAAGTCTATCCGAACCTCAATCGGGTCACTGAAGTTTTTTGGCCTTCTTTTTTCCATCACAAGAATTTTTACGTTAAAACGGGATCACCGTGGCTGGTCTTCGATTTACCTTCCTAAGAGAGCGGTGCACCATGGTACTATTCCATTTCAAATCCCTACACCCACTTCTAAAAGTCGAACGGTGCTGTTTCGGATTTTTGAACGAATGTTGCACCTTGCACCGTGAATGTTGCACCCTGTGGATATCGATTCTTCGGACGGCCATAACTGTTGGCTCGTTTAGAGTTACCGGAGCCGTAACCAGTCAAAACGAAGTTCTCAGTGAGTTCTACCGCTTTGATAGCTATAAGCCGTCAATGTATAGTTTCATACCCAAAAAAGTCTATCCGAACCTCAATCGGGTCTCTGAAGTTTTTTGGCCTTCTTTTTTCCATCACGTGAATTTTTACGTTAAAACGGGATCACCGTGCCTGGTCTTCGATTTACCTTAACTGGAGAGCGGGGCACCATGGTACTATTCCATTTCAAATCCCAGCACCCACTTCTAAAAGTCGAACGGTGCTTTTTCGGCTTTTTGGACGAATGTTGCACCCTGCACCGCGAATGTTGCACCCTGTGGATATCGATTCTTCGGACGGCCATAACTGTTGGCTCGTTTAGAGTTACGGGAGCCACAACCAGTCAAAACGAAGGTCTTGGTGAGTTCTACCGCTTTGACAGCTATAAGCCGTCAATGGATAGTTTCATATCCATAAAAGTCTATCTGAACCTCAATCGGGTCTCTGAAGTTTTTTGGCCTTCTTTTTTCCGTCACGTGAATTTTTACGTTAAAACGGGATCACCGTGGCTGGTCTTCGATTTAACTTCCCTGGAGAGCGGTGCACCATGGTACTGTTCCATTTCAAATCCCTGCACCCACTTCTAAAAGTCGAACGGTGCTGTTTCGACTTTTTGGACGGATGTTGCACCTTGCACCGCGAATGTTGCACCCTGTGGATATCGATTCTTCGGACGGTCATAACTGTTGGCTCGTTTAGAGTTACGGGAGCCATAACCAGTCAAAACAAAGGTCTCGGTGAGTTCTAATGCTTTGACAGCTATAAGTCGTCAATAGATTATTTCATACCCAAAAAAGTCTATCTGAAACTCAATCGGGTCTTTGAAGTTTTTTGGCCTTCTTTTTTCCATCACGTGAATTTTTACGTTAAAACGGGATCACCGTGGCTGGTCTTCGATTTACCTTCCTTGGAGAGCGGGGCACCATGGTACTGTTCCATTTCAAATCCCTGCACCCACTTCTAAAAGTCGAATGGTGCTGTTTTGGATTTTCGGACGAATGTTGCACCTTGCACCGCGAATGTTGCACCCTGTGGATATCGATTCTTCGGACGGCCATAACTATTGGCTCGTTTAGAGTTACGAGAGCCATTACCAGTCAAAACTAAGGTCTCGGTGAGTTCTACCGCTTTGACCGCTATAAGCCATTAATGGATAGTTTCATACCCAAAAAAGTCTTTCCGAACCTCAATCGGGTCTCTGATGTTTTTTGGCCTTCTTTTTTCCATCACGTGAATTTTTACGTTAAAACGAGATCACCGTGGTTGGTCTTCGATTTACCTTCCTAAGAGAGTGGTGCACTATGGTACTATTCCATTTCAAATCCCTACAACCACTTCTAAAAGTAGAACGGTGCTGTTTTAGATTTTTGGACGAATGTTGCACCTTGCACCGCGAATGTTGCACCCTGTGGATATCGATTCTTCGGACGGCCATAACTGTTGGCTCGTTTAGAGTTGCGGGAGCCATAACCAGTCAAAACGAAGGTCTCGGTGAGTTCTACCGCTTTGACAGCTATAAGCCGTCAATGGATAGTTTCATACCGAAAAAAGTCTATTCGAACCTCAATCGGGTCTCTGAAGTTATTTGGCCTTCTTTTTTCCATCACGTGAATTTTTACGTTAAACCGGGATCACCGTGTGGCTGGTCTTCGATTTACCTTCCCTGGAGAGCGGTGCACCATGGTACTGTTCCATTTCAAATCCCTGCACCCTCTTCTAAAAGTTGAACGGTGCTGTTTCGGCTTTTTGGACGAATGTTGCACCTTGCACCGCGAATGTTGCACCCTGTGGATATCGATTCTTCGTACGGCCATAACTGTTGGCTCGTTTAGAGTTACGGGAGCCATAACTAGTTAAAACGAAGGTCTTAGTGAGTTCTACCGCGTTGACAGCTATAAGCCATCAATGGATAGTTTCATACCCAAAAAAGTCTATCCGAACCTCAGTCGGGTCTCTGAAGTTTTCTGGCCTTCTTTTTTCCATCACGTGAATTTTTACGTTAAAACGGGATCACCGTGGCTGGTCTTCGATTTACCTTCCTTGGAGAGTTGTGCACCATGGTACTGTTCCATTTCAAATCCCTGCACCCACTTCTAAAAGTCGAACGATGCTTTTTCGGCTTTTCGGACTAATGTTGCACCTTGCACCGCGAATGTTGCACCCTATGGATATCGATTCTTCGGACGGCCATAACTGTTGGCTCGTTTAGAGTTACGGGAGCCATAACCAGTCAAAACTAAGGTCTCGGTGAGTTCTACCGCTTTGACAGCTATAAGCTGTCAATGAATAGTTTCATACCCAAAAAAGTCTATCCGAACCTCAATCTGGTCTCTGAAGTTTTTTGGCCTTCTTTTTTCCATCATGTGAATTTTTACGTTAAAACGCGATCACCGTGGCTGGTCTTCGATTTACCTTCCTAAGAGAGTGGTGCACCATGGTACTATTCCATTTCAAATCCCTACACCCACTTCTAAAAGTCGAACGGTGTTGTTTCAGATTTTTGGACGAATGTTGCACTTTGCACCGCGAATATTGCACCCTTTGGATATCGATTCTTCGGACGGCCATAACTGTTGGCTCGTTTAGAGTTAAGGGAGCCATAACCAGTCAAAATGAAGGTCTCGGTGAGTTCTACCGCTTTGACAGCTATAAGCCGTCAATGGATAGTTTCATACCCAAAAAAGTCTATCCGAACCTCAATCGGGTCTCTGAAGTTTTTTGGCCTTCTTTTTTCCATCACGTGAATTTTTACGTTAAAACGGGATCACCGTGGCTGGTCTTCGATTTACCTTCCTTGGAGAGCGGGGCACCATGGTACTGTTCCATTTCAAATCCCTGCACCCACTTCTAAAAGTCGAATGGTGCTGTTTCGGATTTTCGAACGAATGTTGCACCTTTCACCGCGAATGTTGCACCCAATGGATATCAATTCTTCGGACGGCCATAACTGTTGGCTCGTTTAGAGTTACGGGAGACATAACCAGTCAAAACTAAGGTCTCGGTGAGTTCTACCGCTTTGACCGCTATAAGCCGTCAATGGATAGTTTCATACCCAAAAAAGTCTATCCGAACCTCAATCGGGTCTCTGATGTTTTCTGGCCTTCTTTTTTCCATCACGTGAATTTTTATGTTAAAACGGGATCACCGTGACTGGTCTTCGATTTACCTTCCTAAGAGAGCGGTGCACCATGGTACTATTCCATTTCAAATCCCTACACCCACTTCTAAAAGTCGAACGGTCCTGTTTTGGATTTT
Source organism: Allium fistulosum (assembly GCA_030737815.1). Taxonomy (NCBI): domain Eukaryota; kingdom Viridiplantae; phylum Streptophyta; class Magnoliopsida; order Asparagales; family Amaryllidaceae; genus Allium; species Allium fistulosum. The sequence goes on from CM060907.1 coordinate 52,426,759, forward strand.
TGGACGAATGTTGCACCTTGCACCGCGAATGTTGCACCCTGTGGATATCGATTCTTCGGACGGCCATAACTGTTGGCTAGTTTAGTGTTACGGGAGCCATAACCAGTCAAAACGAAGGTCTCGGTGAGTTCTACCGCTTTGACAGCTATAAGCCGTCAATGGATAGTTTCATACCGAAAAAAGTCTATCCGAACCTCAATCGGGTCTCTGAAGTTATTTGGCCTTCTTTTTTCCATCACGTGAATTTTTACGTTAAACCGGGATCACCGTGGCTGGTCTTCGATTTACCTTCCCTGGAGAGCGGTGCATCATGGTACTGTTCCATTTCAAATCCCTGCACCCTCTTCTAAAAGTTGAACGATGCTGTTTCGGCTTTTGGGACGAATGTTGCACCTTGCACCGCGAATGTTGCACCCTGTGGATATCGATTCTTCGTACGGCCATAAGTGTTGGCTCGTTTAGAGTTACGGGAACCATAACCAGTTAAAACGAAGGTCTCCATGAGTTCTACCGCTTTGACAGCTATAAGCCATCAATGGATAGTTTCATAGCCAAAAAATTCTATCCGAACCTCAATCGGGTCTTCGAATTTTTTTGGCCTTCTTTTTTCCATCATGTGAATTTTTACTTTAAAATAGGACCACCATGACTGGTCTTCGATTTACCTTCCCTAGAGAGTTGTGCACCGTGGTACTGTTCCATTTCAAATCTCTACACCCACTTCTAAAAGTCGAACGGTGTTTTTTCGGCTTTTTGGACGAATGTTGCACCCCGCACCGCGAATGTTGCACCCTATGGATATCGATTCTTCGAACGGCTATAACTGTTGGGTCGTTTAGAGTTACGGGAGCCATAACCAGTCAAAACGAAGGTCTCGGTGAGTTCTACCGCTTTGGCAGCTATAAGCCGTCAATGGATAGTTTCATAACCAAAAAAGTCTATTCGAACCTTAATCGGGTCTCTGAAGTTTTTTGGCCTTCTTTTTTCCACCACGTGAATTTTTACGTTAAAACGGGATCACCGTGGCTGGTCTTCGATATACCTTCCCTGGAGAGCGGTGCACCATGGTACTGTTCCATTTCAAATCCCTGCACCCACTTCTAAAAGTCGAGCGGTGCTGTTTCGGCTTTTTGGACGAATGTTGCACCTTGCACCGCGAATGTTCCACCTTGTGGATATCGATTCTTCGGACGGCCATAACTGTTGGCTCGTTTAGAGTTACGAGACCCATAACCAGTCAAAACTAAGGTCTCGGTGAGTTCTATCGCTTAGACAGCTATAAGCCGTCAATGGATAGTTTCATACCCAAAAAAGTCTATCCGAACCTCAATCGGGTCTCTGAAGTTTTTTGGCCTTCTTTTTTCCATCATGTGAATTTTTACGTTAAAACAGGATCACCGTGGCTGGTCTTCGATTTACCTTTTTAAAAGAGTGGTGCACCATGGTACTATTCCTTTTCAAATCCCTACACCCACTTCTAAAAGTCGAACAGTGCTGTTTCGGTTTTTGGACGAATGTTGCACCTTGCACCGTGAATGTTGCACCCTGTGGATATCTTTTCTTCGGACGGCCATAGCTGTTGGCTCGTTTAGAGTTACGTGAGCCATAACCAGTCAAAACGAAGGTGTCCGTGAGTTCTACCGCTTTGACAGCTACAAGCCGTCAATGGATAGTTTCATACCCAAAAAAGTATATCCGAACCTCAATCAGGTCTCTGAAGTTTTTTGGCCTTCTTTTTTCCATCACGTGAATTTTTACGTTAAAACGGGATCACCGTGGCTGGTCTTCGATTTACCTTCCCTGGAGAGCGGTGCACCATGGTATTGTTCTATTTCAAATCCCTGCACTCACTTCTAAAAGTCGAACGGTGCTGTTTCGGCTTTTTGGATGAATGTTGCACCTTGCACCGCGAATATTGCACCCTGTGGATATCGATTCTTCGGACGGCCATAACTGTTGGCTAGTTTAGAGTTACGGGAGCCATAACAAGTCAAAACGAAGCTCTCGGTGAGTTCTACCGATTTGACAGCTATAAGCCGTCAATGGATAGTTTCATACCCAAAAAAGTCTATCTGAACCTCAATCGGGTCTCTGAAGTTTTTTGGCCTTCTTTTTTCCATCACGTGAATTTTTACGTTAAAACGGGATCACCGTGGCTGGTCTTCGATTTACCTTACCTGGAGAGCGGGGCACCATGGTACTGTTCCATTTCAAATCCCTGCACCCACTTCTAAAAGTCGAACGGTGCTTTTTCGGCTTTTTGGACGAATGTAGCACCCTGCACCGCGAATGTTGCACCCTGTGGATATCGATTCTTCGGACGGCCATAACTGTTGGCTCGTTTAGAGTTACGGGAGCCATAACCAGTCAAAACGAAGGTCTCGGTGAGTTCTACCGCTTTGACAGCTATAAGCCGTCAATGGATAGTTTCATGCCCAAAAAAGTCTATCTGAACCTCAATCGGGTCTCTGAAGTTTTTTGGCCTTCTTTTTTCCATCACGTGAATTTTTACGTTAAAACGGGATCACCGTGGCTGGTCTTCGATTTACCTTACCTGGAGAGCGGTGCACCATGGTACTGTTCCATTTCAAATCCCTGCACCCTCTTCTAAAAGTTGAACGATGCTGTTTCGGCTTTTTGGACGAATGTTGCACCTTGCACCGCGAATGTTGCACCCTGTGGATATCGATTCTTTGTACGGCCATAAGTGTTGGCTCGTTTAGAGTTACGGGAGCCATAACCAGTTAAAACGAAGGTCTCCATGAGTTCTACCGCTTTGACAGCTATAAGCCATCAATGGATAGTTTCATAGCCAAAAAATTCTATCCGAACCTCAATCGGGTCTTCGAATTTTTTTGGCCTTCTTTTTTCCATCAAGTGAATTTTTACTTTAAAACGGGACCACCATGGCTGGTCTTCGATTTACCTTCCCTGGAGAGTTGTGCACCGTGGTACTGTTCCATTTCAAATCCCTACACCCACTTCTAAAAGTCGAACGGTGTTTTTTCGGCTTTTTGGACGAATGTTGCACCCCGCACCGCGAATGTTGCACCCTGTGGATATCGATTCTTCGAACGGCTATAACTGTTGGCTCGTTTAGAGTTACGGGAGCCATAACCAGTCAAAACGAAGGTCTCGAAGAGTTCTACCGCTTTGACAGCTATAAGCCGTCAATGGATAGTTTCATAACCAAAAAAGTCTATCCGAACCTTAATCGGGTCTTTGAAGTTTTTTGGCCTTCTTTTTTCCACCACGTGAATTTTTACGTTAAAACGGGATCACCGTGGCTGGTCTTCGATATACCTTCCCTGGAGAGCGGTGCACCATGGTACTGTTCCATTTCAATTCCCTGCACCCACTTCTAAAACTCGAGCGGTGCTGTTTCGGCTTTTTGGACGAATGTTGCACCTTGCACCGCGAATGTTCCACCTTGTGGATATCGATTCTTCGGACGGCCATAACTGTTGGCTCGTTTAGAGTTACGAGACCCATAACCAGTCAAAACTAAGGTCTCGGTGAGTTCTATCGCTTAGACAGCTATAAGCCGTCAATGGATAGTTTCATACCCAAAAAGTCTATCCGAACCTCAATCGGGTCTCTGAAGTTTTTTGGCCTTCTTTTTTCCATCACGTGAATTTTTACGTTAAAACGGGATAACCGTGGCTGGTCTTCGATTTACCTTCCTAAAAGAGTGGTGCACCATGGTACTATTCCTTTTCAAATCCCTACACCCACTTCTAAAAGTCGAACGGTGCTGTTTCGGTTTTTGGACGAATGTTGCACCTTGCACCGTGAATGTTGCACCCTGTGGATATCTTTTCTTCGGACGGCCATAGCTGTTGGCTCGTTTAGAGTTACGGGAGCCATAACCAGTCAAAATGAAGGTCTCCGTGAGTTCTACCGCTTTGACAGCTACAAGCCGTCAATGGATAGTTTCATACCCAAAAAAGTATATCCGAACCTCAATCAGGTCTCTGAAGTTTTTTGGCCTTCTTTTTTCCATCACGTGAATTTTTACGTTAAAACGGGATCACCGTGGCTGGTCTTCGATTTACCTTCCCTGGAGAGCGGTGCACCATAGTATTGTTCTATTTCAAATCCCTGCACTCACTTCTAAAAGTCGAACGGTGCTGTTTCGGCTTTTTGGATGAATGTTGCACCTTGCACCGCGAATATTGCACCCTGTGGATATCGATTCTTCGGACGGCCATAACTGTTGGCTGGTTTAGAGTTACGGGAGCCATAACCAGTCAAAACGAAGGTCTCAGTGAGTTCTACCGCTTTGGCATCTATAAGCCGTCAATGGATAGTTTCATACCCAAAAAAGTCTATCTGAACCTCAATCGGGTCTCTGAAGTTTTTTGGTCTTCTTTTTTCCATCACGTGAATTTTTACGTTAAAACGGGATCACCGTGGCTGGTCTTCGATTTACCTTACCTGGAGAGCGTGGCACCATAGTACTGTTCCATTTAAAATCCCTGCACCCACTTCTAAAAGTCGAACGGTGCTTTTTCGGCTTTTTGGACGAATGTTGCACCCTGCACCGCGAATGTTGCACCCTGTGGATATCGATTCTTCGGACGGCCATAACTGTTGGCTCGTTTAGAGTTACGGGAGCCATAACCAGTCAAAACGAAGGTCTCGATGAGTTCTACCGCTTTGACAGCTATAAGCCGTCAATGTATAGTTTCATATCGAAAAAAGTCTATCCGAACCTCAATCGGGTCTCTGAAGTTTTTTGGCCTTCTTTTTTCCGTCACGTGAATTTTTACGTTAAAACGGGATCACCGTGGCTGGTCTTCGATTTACCATCCCTGGAGAGCAGGGCACCATGGTACTGCTCCATTTCAAATCCCTGCACCGACTTCTAAAATTCGAACGGTGCTGTTTTGGCTTTTTGGACGAATGTTGCACCGTGCACCGCGAATGTTGCACCCTATGGATATCGATTCTTCGGACGGCCATAACTTTTGGCTCGTTTAGAGTTACGGGAGCCATAACCAGTCAAAATGAAGGTCTCGGTGAGTTCTACCGTTTTGACAGCTATAAGCTGTCAATGGATAGTTTCATACCCAAAAAAGTCTATCCGAACCTCAATCGGGTCTTTGAAGTTTTTTGGCCTTCTTTTTTCCATCATGTGAATTTTTACGTTAAAACGGGATCACCGTGGCTGGTCTTCAATTTACCTTCCCTGGAGAGTGGTGCACCATGGTACTATTCCATTTCAAATCCCTGCACCCACTTCTAAAAGTCGAACGGTGTTGTTTCAGCTTTTTGGATGAATGTTGCACCTTGCACCGCGAATGTTGCACCCTGTGGATATCGATTCTTCGGACGGCCATAACTGTCGGCTCGTTTAGAGTTACGGGTGCTATAACCAGTCAAAACGAAAGTCTCTTTGAGTTCTACTGCTTTGACAGCTATAAGCCGTTAATTGATAGTTTCATACCCAAAAAAGTCTATCCGAACCTCAATCGGGTCTCTGAAGTTTTTTGGCCTTCTTTTTTCCATCACGTGAATTTTTACGTTAAAACGGGATCACTGTGGCTGGTCTTCGATTTACCTTCCCTGGAGAGCGGTGCACAATGGTACTGTTCCATTTCAAATCCTTGCACCAACTTCTAAAAGTCGAACGGTGCCGTTTCGGCTTTTTGGACGAATGTTGCACCTTGCACTGCGAATGTTGCACCATATGGATATTGATTCTTCGGACGGCCATAACTGTTGGCTCGTTTAGAGTTACGGGAGCCATGACCAGTCAAAACGAAGGTCTCGGTGAGTTCTACCGCTTTGACAGCTATAAGCCGTCAATGTATAGTTTCATACCCCAAAAAGTCTATCCGAACATCAATCGGGTCTCTGAAGTGTTTTGGCCTTCTTTTTTCCATCATGTGAATTTTTACGTTAAAACGAGATCACCGGGGCTAGTCTTCGATTTACCTTCCCTGAAGAGCGGTGCACCATGGTACTGTTCCATTTTAAATCCCTGCACCCACTTCTAAAAGTCGAACGGTGTTGTTTCGGCTTTTTGGACGAATGTTGCACCTTGCAACGCGAATGTTGCACCCTATGGATATCGATTCTTCGGACGGCCATAACTGTTGGCTGGTTTAGAGTTACGGGAGCCATAACAAGTCAAAACGAAGGTCTCAGTGAGTTCTACCGCTTTGATAGCTATAAGCCGTCAATGGATAGTTTCATACCCAAAAAAGTCTATCCGAACCCCAATCGGGTCTCTGAAGTTTTTTGGCCTTCTTTTTTCCATCACGTGAATTTTTACGTTAAAACGGGATCACCATGGCTGGTCTTCGAATTACCTTACCTGGAGAGCGGGGCACCATGGTACTATTCCATTTCAAATCCCTGCACCCGCTTCTAAAAGTCGAACGGTGCTTTTTCGGCTTTTTGGATGAATGTTGCACCCTGCACCGCGAATGTTGCACCCTGTGGATATCGATTCTTCGGACGGCCATAACTGTTGGCTCGTTTAGAGTTACGGGAGCCATAACCAGTCAAAACGAAGGTCTCGGTGAGTTCTACCGCTTTGACAGCTATAAGCCGTCAATGGATAGTTTCATATCGAAAAAAGTCTATCCTAACCTCAATCGGGTATCTGAAGTTTTTTGGCCTTCTTTTTTCCGTCACGTGAATTTTTACGTTAAAACGGGACCACCGTGGCTCGTCTTCGATTTACCTTCCCTGGAGAGCAGTGCACCATGGTACTGTTCCATTTCAAATCCCTGCACCCACTTCTAAAATTCGAACGGTGCTGTTTCGGCTTTTTGGACGAATGTTGCACCGTGCACCGCGAATGTTCCACCCTGTGGATATCGATTCTTCGGACGGCCATAACTTTTGGCTCGTTTAGAGTTACGGGAGCCATAACCAGTCAAAACGAAGGTCTCGGTGAGTTCTACCGCTTTGACAGCTATAAGCTGTCAATGGATAGTTTCATACCCAAAAAAGTCTATCCAAACCTCAATCGAGTCTCTGATGTTTTTTGGCCTTCTTTTTTCCATCACGTGAATTTTTACGTTAAAACGGGATCACCGTGGCTGGTCTTCAATTTACCTTCCCTGGAGAGTGGTGCACCATGGTACTGTTCCATTTCAATTCCCTGCACCCACTTCTAAAAGTCGAACGGTGCTGTTTCGGCTTTTTAGACGAATGTTGCACCTTGCACCGCGAATGTTGCACCCTGTGGATATCGATTCTTCGGACGGCCATAACTGTCGGCTCGTTTAGAGTTACGGGTGCTATAACCAGTCAAAACGAAAGTCTCGGTGAGCTCTACTGCTTTGACAGCTATAAGCCGTCAACTGATAGTTTCATACCCAAAAAAGTCTATCCGAACCTCAATCGGGTCTCTGAAGTTTTTTGGCCTTCTTTTTTCCATCACGTGAATTTTTACGTTAAAACGGGATCACCGTGGCTGGTCTTCGATTTAACTTCCCTGGAGAGCGGTGCACAATGGTATTGTTCCATTTCAAATCCCTGCACCAACTTCTAAAAGTCGAACGGTGTCGTTTCGGCTTTTTGGACGAATGTTGCACCTTGCACCGCGAATGTTGCACCCTGTGGATATCGATTCTTCGGACGGCCATAACTGTTGGCTCGTTTAGAGTTACCGGAGCCATGACCAGTCAAAACGAAGGTCTCGGTGAGTTCTACCGCTTTGACAGCTATAAGCCGTCAATGGATAGTTTCATACCCCAAAAAGTCTATCCGAACATCAATCGGGTCTCTGAAGTTTTTTGGCCTTCTTTTTTCCATCATGCGAATTTTTACGTTAAAACGGGATCACCGTGGCTGTCTTCGATTTACCTTCTCTGGAGAGCGGTACACCCTGGTACTGTTCCATTTTAAATCCCTGCACCCACTTCTAAAAGTCGAACGGTGTTGTTTCGGCTTTTTGGACGAATGTTGCACCTTGCACCGCGAATGTTGCACCCTGTGGATATCGATTCTTCGGACGGCCATAACTGTTGGCTGGTTTAGAGTTACGGGAGCCATAACAAGTCAAAACGAAGGTCTCGGTGAGTTCTACCGCTTTGACAGCTATAAGAAGTCAATGGATAGTTTCATATCGAAAAAAGTCTATCCGAACCTCAATCGGGTCTCTGAAATTTTTTGGCTTTCTTTTTTCCATCACGTGAATTTTTACGTTAAAACGGGATCACCATGGCTGGTCTTCGATTTACCTTACCTAGAGAGCGGGGCACCATGGTACTGTTCCATTTCAAATCCCTGCACCGACTTCTAAAAGTCGAACGGTGCTTTTTCGGCTTTTTGGACGAATGTTGCACCCTGCACTGCGAATGTTGCACCCTGTGGATATTGATTCTTCGAACGGCCATAACTGTTGGCTCGTTTAGAGTTACGGGAGCCATAACCAGTCAAAACGAAGGTCTCGGTGAGTTCTACCGCTTTGATAGCTATAACCCGTCAATGGATAGTTTCATACACAAAAAAGTCTATCTGAACCTCAATCGGGTCTCTGAAGTTTTTTGGCCTTCTTTTTTCCATCACGTGAATTTTTACGTTAAAACGGGATCACCGTGGCTGGTCTTCGATTTACCTTACCTGGAGAGCGGGGCACCATGGTACTGTTCCATTTAAAATCCCTGCACCCACTTCTAAAAGTCGAACGGTGCTTTTTCGGCTTTTTGGACGAATGTTGCACCCTGCACCGCGAATGTTGCACCCTGTGGATATCGATTCTTCGGACGGCCATAACTGTTGGCTCGTTTAGAGTTACGGGAGCCATAACCAGTCAAAACGAAGGTCTCGATGAGTTCTACCGCTTTGGCAGCTATAAGCCGTCAATGGACAGTTTCATATCGAAAAAAGTCTATCCGAACCTCAATCGGGTCTCTGAAGTTTTTTGGCCTTCTTTTTTCCGTCACGTGAATTTTTACGATAAAACGGGATCACCGTGGGTGGTCTTCGATTTACCTTCCCTGGAGAGCAGGGCACCATGGTACTGTTCCATTTCAAATCCCTGCACCCACTTCTAAAATTCGAACGGTGCTGTTTCGGCTTTTTGGACGAATGTTGCACCGTGCACCGCGAATGTTGCACCCTATGGATATCGATTCTTCGGACGGCCATAACTTTTGGCTCGTTTAGAGTCACGGGAGCCATAACCAGTCAAAACGAAGGTCTCGGTGAGTTCTACCGCTTTGACAGCTATAAGCTGTCAATGGATAGTTTCATACCCAAAAAAGTCTATCCGAACCTCAATCGGGTCTCTGAAGTTTTTTGGCCTTCTTTTTTCCATCACGTGAATTTTTACGTTAAAACGGGATCACCGTGGCTGGTCTTCAATTTACCTTCCCTGGAGAGTGGTGCACCATGGTACTATTCCATTTCAAATCCCTGCACCCACTTCTAAAAGTCGAACGGTGTTGTTTCGGCTTTTTGGACGAATGTTGCACCTTGCACCGCGAATGTTGCACCCTGTGGATATCGATTCTTCGGACGGCCATAACTGTCGGCTCGTTTAGAGTTACGGGTGCTATAACCAGTCAAAACGAAAGTCTCTTTGAGTTCTACTGCTTTGACAGCTATAAGCCGTCAATTGATAGTTTCATACCCAAAAAAGTCTATCCGAACCTCAATCGGGTCTCTGAAGTTTTTTGGCCTTCTTTTTTCCATCACGTGAATTTTTACGTTAAAACGGGATCATTGTGGCTGGTCTTCGATTTACCTTCCCTGGAGAGCGGTGCACAATGGTACTGTTCCATTTCAAATCCCTGCACCAACTTCTAAAAGTCGAACGGTGTCGTTTCGGCTTTTTGGACGAATGTTGCACCTTGCACCGCGAATGTTGCACCCAATGGATATCGATTCTTCGGACGGCCATAACTGTTGGCTCGTTTAGAGTTACGGGAGCCATGACCAGTCAAAAAGAAGGTCTCGGTGAGTTCTACCGCTTTGACAGCTATAAGCCGTCAATGGATAGTTTCATACCCCAAAAAGTCTATCCGAACTTCAATCGGGTCTCTGAAGTTTTTTGGCCTTCTTTTTTCCATCATGTGAATTTTTACGTTAAAACGGGATCACCGGGGCTGGTCTTCGATTTACCTTCCCTGAAGAGCGGTGCACCATGGTACTGTTCCATTTTAAATCCCTGCACCCACTTCTAAAAGTTGAACGGTGTTGTTTCGGCTTTTTGGACGAATGTTGCACCTTGCACCGCGAATGTTGCACCCTATGGATATCGATTCTTCGGACGGCCATAACTGTTGGCTGGTTTAGAGTTACGGGAGCCATAACAAGTCAAAACGAAGGTCTCAGTGAGTTCTACCGCTTTGACAGCTATAAGCCGTCAATGGATAGTTTCATACCCAAAAAAGTCTATCCGAACCCCAATCGGGTCTCTGAAGTTTTTTGGCCTTCTTTTTTCCATCACGTGAATTTTTACGTTAAAATGGGATCACCATGGCTGGTCTTCGAATTACCTTACCTGGAGAGCGGGGCACCATGGTACTATTCCATTTCAAATCCCTGCACCCGCTTCTAAAAGTCGAACGGTGCTTTTTCGGCTTTTTGGACGAATGTTGCACCCTGCACTGCGAATGTTGCACCCTGTGGATATTGATTCTTCGGACGGCCATAACTGTTGGCTCGTTTAGAGTTACGGGAGCCATAACCAGTCAAAACGAAGGTCTCGGTGAGTTCTACCGCTTTGATAGCTATAACCCGTCAATGGATAGTTTCATACCCAAAAAAGTCTATCTGAACCTCAATCGGGTCTCTGAAGTTTTTTGGCCTTCTTTTTTCCATCACGTGAATTTTTACGTTAAAACGGGATCACCGTGGCTGGTCTTCGATTTACCTTACCTGGAGAGCGGGGCACCATGGTACTGTTCCATTTAAAATCCCTGCACCCACTTCTAAAAGTCGAACGGTGCTTTTTCGGCTTTTTGGACGAATGTTGCACCCTGCACCGCGAATGTTGCACCCTGTGGATATCGATTCTTCGGACGGCCATAACTGTTGGCTCGTTTAGAGTTACGGGAGCCATAACCAGTCAAAACGAAGGTCTCGATGAGTTCTACCACTTTGGCAGCTATAAGCCGTCAATGGATAGTTTCATATCGAAAAAAGTCTATCCGAACCTCAATCGGGTCTCTGAAGTTTTTTGGCCTTCTTTTTTCCGTCACGTGAATTTTTACGATAAAACGGGATCACCGTGGCTGGTCTTCGATTTACCTTCCCTGGAGAGCAGGGCACCATGGTACTGTTCCATTTCAAATCCCTGCACCCACTTCTAAAATTCGAACGGTGTTGTTTCGGCTTTTTGGACGAATGTTGCACCGTGCACCGCGAATGTTGCACCCTATGGATATCGATTCTTCGGACGGCCATAACTTTTGGCTCGTTTAGGGTCACGGGAGCCATAACCAGTCAAAACGAAGGTCTCGGTGAGTTCTACCGCTTTGACAGCTATAAGCTGTCAATGGATAGTTTCATATCCAAAAAAGTCTATCCGAACCTCGATCGGGTCTCTGAAGTTTTTTGGCCTTCTTTTTTCCATCACGTGAATTTTTACGTTAAAACGGGATCACCGTGGCTGGTCTTCGATTTACCTTCCCTGGAGAGCGGGGCACCATGGTACTGTTCCATTTCAAATCCCTGCACCGACTTCTAAAAGTCGAACGGTGCTTTTTCGGCTTTTTGGACGAATGTTGCACCCTGCACTGCGAATGTTGCACCCTGTGGATATTGATTCTTCGAATGGCCATAACTGTTGGCTCGTTTAGAGTTACGGGAGCCATAACCAGTCAAAACGAAGGTCTCGGTGAGTTCTACCGCTTTGATAGCTATAACCCGTCAATGGATAGTTTCATACACAAAAAACTCTATCTGAACCTCAATCGGGTCTCTGAAGTTTTTTGGCCTTCTTTTTTCCATCACGTGAATTTTTACGTTAAAACGGGATCACCGTGGCTGGTCTTCGATTTACCGTACCTGGAGAGCGGGGCACCATGGTACTGTTCCATTTAAAATCCCTGCACCCACTTCTAAAAGTCGAACGGTGCTTTTTCGGCTTTTTGGACGAATGTTGCACCCTGCACCGCGAATGTTGCACCCTGTGGATATCGATTCTTCGGACGGCCATAACTGTTGGCTCGTTTAGAGTTACGGGAGCCATAACCAGTCAAAACGAAGGTCTCGATGAGTTCTACCGCTTTGGCAGCTATAAGCCGTCAATGGACAGTTTCATATCGAAAAAAGTCTATCCGAACCTCAATCGGGTCTCTGAAGTTTTTTGGCCTTCTTTTTTCCGTCACGTGAATTTTTACGATAAAACGGGTTCACCGTGGGTGGTCTTCGATTTACCTTCCCTGGAGAGCAGGGCACCATGGTACTGTTCCATTTCAAATCCCTGCACCCACTTCTAAAATTCGAACGGTGCTGTTTCGGCTTTTTGGACGAATGTTGCACCGTGCACCGCGAATGTTGCACCCTATGGATATCGATTCTTCGGACGGCCATAACTTTTGGCTCGTTTAGAGTCACGGGAGCCATAACCAGTCAAAACGAAGGTCTCGGTGAGTTCTACCGCTTTGACAGCTATAAGCTGTCAATGGATAGTTTCATACCCAAAAAAGTCTATCCGAACCTCAATCGGGTCTCTGAAGTTTTTTGGCCTTCTTTTTTCCATCACGTGAATTTTTACGTTAAAACGGGATCACCGTGGCTGGTCTTCAATTTACCTTCCCTGGAGAGTGGTGCACCATGGTACTATTCCATTTCAAATCCCTGCACCCACTTCTAAAAGTCGAACGGTGTTGTTTCGGCTTTTTGGACGAATGTTGCACCTTGCACCGCGAATGTTACACCCTGTGGATATCGATTCTTCGGACGGCCATAACTGTCGGCTCGTTTAGAGTTACGGGTGCTATAACCAGTCAAAACGAAAGTCTCTTTGAGTTTTACTGCTTTGACAGCTATAAGCCGTCAATTGATAGTTTCATACCCAAAAAAGTCTATCCGAACCTCAATCGGGTCTCTGAAGTTTTTTGGCCTTCTTTTTTCCATCACGTGAATTTTTACGTTAAAACGGGATCATTGTGGCTGGTCTTCGATTTACCTTCCCTGGAGAGCGGTGCACAATGGTACTGTTCCATTTCAAATCCCTGCACCAACTTCTAAAAGTCGAACGGTGTCGTTTCGGCTTTTTGGACGAATGTTGCACCTTGCACCGCAAATGTTGCACCCAATGGATATCGATTCTTCGGACGGCCATAACTGTTGGCTCGTTTAGAGTTACGGGAGCCATGACCAGTCAAAAAGAAGGTCTCGGTGAGTTCTACCGCTTTGACAGCTATAAGCCGTCAATGGATAGTTTCATACCCCAAAAAGTCTATCCGAACTTCAATCGGGTCTCTGAAGTTTTTTGGCCTTCTTTTTTCCATCATGTGAATTTTTACGTTAAAACGGGATCACCGGGGCTGGTCTTCGATTTACCTTCCCTGAAGAGCGGTGCACCATGGTACTGTTCCATTTTAAATCCCTGCACCCACTTCTAAAAGTTGAACGGTGTTGTTTCGGCTTTTTGGACGAATGTTGCACCTTGCACCGCGAATGTTGCACCCTATGGATATCGATTCTTCGGACGGCCATAACTGTTGGCTGGTTTAGAGTTACGGGAGCCATAACAAGTCAAAACGAAGGTCTCAGTGAGTTCTACCGCTTTGAAAGCTATAAGCCGTCAATGGATAGTTTCATACCCAAAAAAGTCTATCCGAACCCCAATCGGGTCTCTGAAGTTTTTTGGCCTTCTTTTTTCCATCACGTGAATTTTTACGTTAAAATGGGATCACCATGGCTGGTCTTCGAATTACCTTACCTGGAGAGCGGGGCACCATGGTACTATTCCATTTCAAATCCCTGCACCCGCTTCTAAAAGTCGAACGGTGCTTTTTCGGCTTTTTGGACGAATGTTGCACCCTGCACTGCGAATGTTGCACCCTGTGGATATTGATTCTTCGGACGGCCATAACTGTTGGCTCGTTTAGAGTTACGGGAGCCATAACCAGTCAAAACGAAGGTCTCGGTGAGTTCTACCGCTTTGATAGCTATAACCCGTCAATGGATAGTTTCATACCCAAAAAAGTCTATCTGAACCTCAATCGGGTCTCTGAAGTTTTTTGGCCTTCTTTTTTCCATCACGTGAATTTTTACGTTAAAACGGGATCACCGTGGCTGGTCTTCGATTTACCTTACCTGGAGAGCGGGGCACCATGGTACTGTTCCATTTAAAATCCCTGCACCCACTTCTAAAAGTCGAACGGTGCTTTTTCGGCTTTTTGGACGAATGTTGCACCCTGCACCGCGAATGTTGCACCCTGTGGATATCGATTCTTCGGACGGCCATAACTGTTGGCTCGTTTAGAGTTACGGGAGCCATAACCAGTCAAAACGAAGGTCTCGATGAGTTCTACCACTTTGGCAGCTATAAGCCGTCAATGGATAGTTTCATATCGAAAAAAGTCTATCCGAACCTCAATCGGGTCTCTGAAGTTTTTTGGCCTTCTTTTTTCCGTCACGTGAATTTTTACGATAAAACGGGATCACCGTGGCTGGTCTTCGATTTACCTTCCCTGGAGAGCAGGGCACCATGGTACTGTTCCATTTCAAATCCCTGCACCCACTTCTAAAATTCGAACGGTGTTGTTTCGGCTTTTTGGACGAATGTTGCACCGTGCACCGCGAATGTTGCACCCTATGGATATCGATTCTTCGGACGGCCATAACTTTTGGCTCGTTTAGGGTCACGGGAGCCATAACCAGTCAAAACGAAGGTCTCGGTGAGTTCTACCGCTTTGACAGCTATAAGCTGTCAATGGATAGTTTCATATCCAAAAAAGTCTATCCGAACCTCGATCGGGTCTCTGAAGTTTTTTGGCCTTCTTTTTTCCATCACGTGAATTTTTACGTTAAAACGGGATCACCGTGGCTGGTCTTCAATTTACCTTCCCTGGAGAGTGGTGCACCATGGTACTTATCCATTTCAAATCCCTGCACCCACTTCTAAAAGTCGAACGGTGTTGTTTCGGCTTTTTGGACGAATGTTGCACCTTGCACCGCGAATGTTGCACCCTGTGGATATCGATTCTTCGGACGGCCATAACTATTGGCTGGTTTAGAGTTACGGGAGCCATAACAAGTCAAAACGAAGGTCTCAGTGAGTTCTACCGCTTTGACAGCTATAAGCTGTCAATGGATAGTTTCATACCCAAAAAAGTCTATCCGAACCCCAATCGGGTCTCTGAAGTTTTTTGGCCTTCTTATTTCCATCACGTGAATTTTTACGTTAAAATGGGATCACCATGGCTGGTCTTCGAATTACCTTACCTGGAGAGCGGGGCACCATGGTACTATTCCATTTCAAATCCCTGCACCCACTTCTAAAAGTCGAACGGTGCTTTTTCGTCTTTTTGGACGAATGTTGCACCCTGCACCGCGAATGTTGCACCCTGTGGATATCGATTCTTCGGACGGCCATAACTGTTGGCTCGTTTAGAGTTACGGGAGCCATAACCAGTCAAAACGAAGGTCTCGGTGAGTTCTACCGCTTTGACAGCTATAAGCCGTCAATGGATAGTTTCATATCGAAAAAAGTCTATCCGAACATCAATCGGGTCTCTGAAGTTTTTTGGCCTTCTTTTTTCCGTCACGTGAATTTTTACGTTAAAACGGGACCACCGTGGATGGTCTTCGATTTACCTTCCCTGGAGAGCGGTGCACCATGCTACTGTTCCATTTCAAATCCCTGCACCCACTTCTAAAATTCGAACGGTGCTGTTTCGGCTTTTTGGACGAATGTTGCACCGTGCACCGCGAATGTTGCACCCTGTGGATATCGATTCTTCGGACGGCCATAACTTTTGGCTCGTTTAGAGTTACGGGAGCCATAACCAGTCAAAACGAAGGTCTCGGTGAGTTCTACCGCTTTGACAGCTATAAGCTGTCAATGGATAGTTTCATACCCAAAAAAGTCTATCCGAACCTCAATCGGGTCTCTGAAGTTTTTTGGCCTTCTTTTTTCCATCACGTGAATTTTTACGTTAAAACGGGATCACCGTGGCTGGTCTTCAATTTACCTTCCCTGGAGAGTGGTGCACCATGGTACTGTTCCATTTCAAATCCCTGCACCCACTTCTAAAAGTCGAACGGTGCTGTTTCGGCTTTTTGGACGAATGTTGCACCTTGCACCGCGAATGTTGCACCCTGTGGATATCGATTCTTCGGACGGCCATAACTGTCGGCTCGTTTAGAGTTACGGGTGCTATAACCAGTCAAAACGAAAGTCTCGGTGAGCTCTACTGCTTTGACAGCTATAAGCCGTCAATTGATAGTTTCATACCCAAAAAAGTCTATCCGAACCTCAATCAGGTCTCTGAAGTTTTTTGGCCTTCTTTATTCCATCACGTGAATTTTTACGTTAAAACGGGATCACCGTGGCTGGTCTTCGATTTAACTTCCCTGGAGAGCGGTGCACAATGGTATTGTTCCATTTCAAATCCCTGCACCAACTTCTAAAAGTCGAACGGTGCCGTTTCGGCTTTTTGGACGAATGTTGCACCTTGCACCGCGAATGTTGCACCCTGTGGATATCGATTCTTCGGACGGCCATAACTGTTGGCTCGTTTAGAGTTACGGGAGCCATGACCAGTCAAAACGAAGGTCTCGGTGAGTTCTACCGCTTTGACAGCTATAAGCCGTCAATGGATAGTTTCATACCCCAAAAAGTCTATCCGAACATCAATCGGGTCTCTGAAGTTTTTTGGCCTTCTTTTTTCCATCATGTAAATTTTTACGTTAAAACGGGATCACTGTGGCTGTCTTCGATTTACCTTCCCTGGAGAGCGGTGCACCATGGTACTGTTCCATTTTAAATCCCTGCACCCACTTCTAAAAGTCGAACGGTGTTGTTTCGGCTTTTTGGACAAATGTTGCACCTTGCACCGCGAATGTTGCACCCTGTGGATATTGATTCTTCGGACGACCATAACTGTTGGCTGGTTTAGAGTTACGGGAGCCATAACAAGTCAAAACGAAGGTCTCGGTGAGTTCTACCGCTTTGACAGCTATAAGCCGTCAATGGATAGTTTCATATCGAAAAAAGTCTATCCGAACCTCAAGTGGGTCTCTGAAGTTTTTTGGCTTTCTTTTTTCCATCACGTGAATTTTTACGTTAAAACGGGATCACCGTGGCTGGTCTTCGATTTACCTTACCTAGAGAGCGGGGCACCATGGTACTGTTCCATTTCAAATCCCTGCACCCACTTCTAAAAGTCGAACGGTGCTTTTTCGGCTTTTTGGACGAATGTTGCACCCTGCACTGCGAATGTTGCACCCTGTGGATATTGATTCTTCGGACGGCCATAACTGTTGGCTCGTTTAGAGTTACGGGATCCATAACCAGTCAAAACGAAGGTCTCGGTGAGTTCTACCGCTTTGACAGCTATAAGCCGTCAATG
Source organism: Allium fistulosum (assembly GCA_030737815.1). Lineage (NCBI taxonomy): Eukaryota > Viridiplantae > Streptophyta > Magnoliopsida > Asparagales > Amaryllidaceae > Allium > Allium fistulosum. The sequence goes on from CM060907.1 coordinate 52,444,257, forward strand.
GATAGTTTCATATCGAAAAAAGTCTATCCGAACCTCAATCGGGTCTCTGAATTTTTTTGGCCTTCTTTTTTCCATCACGTGAATTTTTACGTTAAAACGGGATCACCGTGGCTGGTCTTCGATTTACCTTCCCTGGAGAGCGTTGCAGCATGGTACTGTTCCATTTCAAATCCCTACACCCACTTCTAAAAGTCGAACGGTGCTGTTTCGGCTTTTTGGACGAATGTTGCACCTTACACCGCGAATGTTGCGCCCTGTGGATATCGATTCTTCGGACGGCCATAACTGTTGGCTCGTTTAGAGTTACCGGAGCCATAACCAGTCAAAATGAAGGTCTCGGTGAGTTCTACCGCTTTGACATCTATAAGCCGTCAATGGATAGTTTCATACCCAAAAAAGTCTATCCGAACCTCAATCGGGTCTCTGAAGTTTTTTGGCCTTCTTTTTTCCATCACGTGAATTGTTACGTTAAAACGGGATCACCGTGGCTGGTCTTCAATTTACCGTCTCTGGAAAGTGATGCACCATGGTACTGTTCCATTTCAAATCCCTGCACCCACTTCTAAAAGTCGAACGGTGCTGTTTCGGCTTTTTGGACGAATGTTGCACCTTGCACCGCGAATGTTGCACCCTGTGGATATCGATTCTTCAGACGGCCATAACTGTCGGCTCGTTTACAGTTACGGGAGCCATAACCAGTCAAAACGAAAGTCTCGGTGAGTTCTACCACTTTGACAGCTATAAGCCGTCAATGGATAGTTTCATACCCAAAAAAGTCTATCCGAACATCAATCGGGTCTTTGAAGTTTTTTGGCCTTCTTTTTTCCATCACGTGAATTTTTACGTTAAAACGGGATCACCGTGGCTGGTCTTCGATTTACCTTACCTAGAGAGCGGGGCACCATGGTACTGTTCCATTTCAAATCCCTGCACCCACTTCTAAAAGTCGAACGGTGCTTTTTCGGCTTTTTGGATGAATGTTGCACCCTGCACTGCGAATGTTGCACCCTGTGGATATTGATTCTTCGGACGGCCATAACTGTTGGCTCGTTTAGAGTTACGGGAGCCATAACCAGTCAAAACGAAGGTCTCGGTGAGTTCTACCGCTTTGACAGCTATAAGCCGTCAATGGATAGTTTCATATCGAAAAAAGTCTATCCGAACCTCAATCGGGTCTCTGAATTTTTTTGGCCTTCTTTTTTCCATCACGTGAATTTTTACGTTAAAACGGGATCACCGTGGCTGGTCTTCGATTTACCTTCCCTGGAGAGCGTTGCAGCATGGTACTGTTCCATTTCAAATCCCTACACCCACTTCTAAAAGTCGAACGGTGCTGTTTCGGCTTTTTGGACGAATGTTGCACCTTGCACCGCGAATGTTGCATCCTATGGATATCGATTCTTCGGACGGCCATAACTGTTGGCTCGTTTAGAGTTACGGGAGCCATACCCAGTCAAAACGAAGGTCTCGGTGAGTTCTAGCACTTTGATAGCTATAAGCCGTCAATGGATAGTTTCATACCCAAAAAAGTCTATCCGAACCTCAATCGGGTCTCTGAAGTTTTTTGGCCTTCTTTTTTCCATCACGTGAATTTTTACGTTAAAACGGGATCACCGTGGCTGGTCTTCGATTTACCTTCCCTGGAGAGCCGTGCACCATGGTACTGTTCCATTTCAAATCCCTGCACCCACTTCTAAAAGTCGAACGGTGCTGTTTCGGCTTTTTGGACGAATGTTGCACCTTGCACCGCGAATGTTGCACCCTGTGGATATCGATTCTTCGGACGGCCATAACTGTCGGCTCGTTTAGAGTTACGGGATCCATGACCAGTCAAAATGAAGGTCTCGGTGAGTTCTACCGCTTTGACAGCTATAAGCCGTCAATGGATAGTTTCATACCCAAAAAAGTCTATCCGAACCTCAATCAGGTCTTTGAAGTTTTTTGGCCTTCTTTATTCCATCACGTGAATTTTTACGTTAAAACGGGATCACCGTGGCTGGTCTTCGATTTACCTTCCCTGGAGAGTGGTGCACAATGGTAGTGTTCCATTTCAAATCCCTGCACCCACTTCTAAAAGTCGAACGGTGCTGTTTCGGCTTTTTGGACGAATGTTGCACCTTGCACCGCGAATGTTGCACCCTGTGGATATCGATTCTTCGGACGACCATAACTGTTACGGGAGCCATAACCAGTCAAAACGAAGGTCTCAGTGAGTTCTACCGCTTTGACAGCTATAAGCCGTCAATGGATAGTTTCATACCCAATAAAGTCTATGCGAACCCCAATCGGGTCTTTGAAGTTTTTTGGTCTTCTTTTTTCCATCACCTGAATTTTTACGTTAAAATGGGATCACCGTGGCTGGTCTTCGATTTACCTTGCCTGGAGAGCGGGGCACCATGGTACTGTTCCATTTCAAATCCCTGCACCCACTTCTAAAAGTCGAACGGTGCTTTTTCGGCTTTTTGGACGAATGTTGCACCCTGCACTGCGAATGTTGCACCCTGTGGATATCGATTCTTCGGACGGCCATAACTGTCGGCTCGTTTAGAGTTACGGGATCCATAACTAGTCAAAACGAAGGTCTCGGTGAGTTCTACCACTTTGACAGCTATAAGCCGTCAATGGATAGTTTCATATCGAAAAAAGTCTATCCGAACCTCAATCGGGTCTCTGAAGTTTTTTGGCTTTCTTTTTTCCATCACGTGAATTTTTACGTTAAAACGGGATCACCGTGGCTGGTCTTCGATTTACCTTCCCTGGAGGGCGGTGCACCATGGTACTGTTCCATTTCAAATCCCTGCACCCACTTCTAAAAGTCGAACGGTGCTGTTTCGGCTTTTTGGACGAATGTTGCACCTTGCACCGCGAATGTTGCACCCTGTGGATATCGATTCTTCAAACGGCCATAACTGTCGGCTCGTTTACAGTTACGGGAGCCATAACCAGTCAAAACGAAAGTCTCGGTGAGTTCTACCACTTTGACAGCTATAAGCCGTCAATGGATAGTTTCATACCCAAAAAAGTCTATCCGAACATCAATCGGGTCTTCGAAGTTTTTTGGCCTTCTTTTTTCCATCACGTGAATTTTTACGTTTAAACGGGATCACCCTGGCTGGTCTTCGATTTACCTTCCCTAGAGAGCGGTGCACCATGGTACTGTTCCATTTCTAATCCCTATACCAACTTCTAAAAGTCGAACGGTGCCGTTTCGGCTTTTTGGACGAATGTTGCACCTTGCACCGCGAATGTTGCACCCTGTGGATATCGATTCTTCGGACGGCCATAACTATTGGCTCGTTTAGAGTTACGGGAGCCATGACCAGTCAAAATGAAGGTGTCGGTGAGTTCTACCGCTTTGACAGCTATAAGCCGTCAATGGATAGTTTCATACCCAAAAAAGTCTATCCGAACATCAATCGGGTCTCTGAAGTTTTTTGGCCTTCTTTTTTCCATCATGTGAATTTTTACGTTAAAACGGGATCACCGTGGCTGGTCTTCGATTTACCTTCCCTGGAGTGCGGTGCACTATGGTACTGTTCCATTTTAAATCCCTTCACCCACTTCTAAAAGTCGAACGGTGCTGTTTCGGCTTTTTGGACGAATGTTGCACCTTGCACCGCGAATGTTGCACCCTATGGATATCGATTCTTCGGACGGCCATAACTGTTGGCTGGTTTAGAATTACGGGAGCCATAACCAGTCAAAACGAAGGTCTTAGTGAGTTCTACCGCTTTGACAGCTATAAGCCGTCAATGGATAGTTTCATACCCAAAAAAGTCTATCCGAACCTCAATCGGGTCTCTGAAGTTTTTTGGCCTTCTTTTTTCCATCACGTGAATTTTTACGTTAAAACGGGAACACCCTGGCTGGTCTTCGATTTACCTTCCCTGGAGAGCGGTGCACCATGGTACTGTTCCATTTCAAATCCGTATACCAACTTCTAAAAGTCGAACGGTGTCGTTTCGGCTTTTTGGACGAATGTTGCACCTTGCACCACGAATGTTGCACCCTGTGGATATCGATTCTTCGGACGGCCATAACTATTGGCTCGTTTAGAGTTACGGGAGCCATGACCAGTCAAAACGAAGGTCTCGGTGAGTTCTACCGCTTTGACAGCTATAAGCCGTGAATGGATAGTTTCATACCCAAAAAAGTCTATCCGAACATCAATCGGGTCTCTGATGTTTTTTGGCCTTCTTTTTTCCATCATGTGAATTTTTACGTTAAAACGGGATCACCGTGGATGGTCTTCGATTTACCTTCCCTGGAGAGCGGTGCATTATGGTACTGTTCCATTTTAAATCCCTGCACCCACTTCTAAAAGTCGAACGGTGCTGTTTCGGCTTTTTGGACGAATGTTGCACCTTGCACCGCGAATGTTGCACCCTATGGATATCGATTCTTCGGACGGCCATAACTGTTGGCTGGTTTAGAATTACGGGAGCCATAACCAGTCAAAACGAAGGTCTCAGTGAGTTCTACCGCTTTGACAGCTATAAGCCGTCAATGGATAGTTTCAAACCCAAAAAAGTCTATCCGAACCTCAATCGGGTGTCTGAAGTTTTTTGGCCTTATTTTTTCCATCACGTGAATTTTTACATTAAAACGGGATCACCGTGGCTGGTCTTCGATTTACCTTACTTGGAGAGCGGGGTACCATGGTACTGTTCCATTTCAAATCACTTCACCCACTTCTAAAAGTCGAACGGTGCTTTTTCGGCTTTTTGGACGAATGTTGCACCCTGCACCGCGAATGTTGCACCCTATGGATATCGATTCTTCGGACGGCCATAACTGTTGGCTCGTTTAAAGTTACGGGAGCCATAACCAGTCAAAACGAAAGTCTCGGTGAGTTCTACCGCTTTGACAGCTATAAGCCGTCAATGGATAGTTTCATATCGAAAAAAGTCTATCTGAACCTCAATCGGGTCTTTGAAGTTTTTTGGCCTTCTTTTTTCCGTCACGTGAATTTTTACGTTAAAACGGGATCACCGTAGCTGGTCTTCGATTTAACTTCCCTGGAGAGCGGTGCACCATGGTACTGTTCCATTTCAAATCCCTGCACCCACTTCTAAAAGTCGGACGGTGCTGTTTCGGCTTTTTGGACGAATATTGCACCTTGCACCGCGGATGTTGCACCGTGTGGATATCGATTCTTCGGACGGCCATAACTGTCGGCTCGTTTAGAGTTACGGGAGCCATAACCAGTCAAAACGAAAGTCTCGGTGAGTTCTACCGCTTTGACAGCTATAAGCCGTCAATGGATAGTTTCATACCTAAAAAAGTCTATCCGAACCTCAATCGGGTCTTTGATGTTTTTTGGACTTCTTTTTTCCATCGCGTGAATTTTTACGGTAAAACGGGATCACCGTGGCTGGTCTTCGATTTACCTTCCTTGGAGAGCGGTGCACCATGGTACTGTTCCATTTCAAATCCCTGCACCCACTTCTAAAAGTCGAACGGTGCTGTTTCGGCTTTTTGGACAAATGTTGCACCTTGCACCGCGAATTTTGCACCTTGTGGATATCGATTCTTCGGACGGCCATAACTGTTGGCTCGTTTAGAGTTACGGGAGCCATAACCAGTCAAAACGAAGATCTCCGTGAGTTCTACCGCTTTGACAGCTAGAAGCCATCAATGGATAGTTTCATGCCCAAAAAAGTATATCCAAACCTCAATCGGGTCTCTGAAGTTTTTTGGCCTTCTTTTTTCCATCACGTGAATTTTTACGTTTAAACGGGATCACCGTGGCTGGTCTTCGATTTACCTTCCCTGGAGAGTGGTGCACCATGGTACTGTTCCATTTCAAATCCCTTCACCCACTTCTAAAAGTCGAACGGTGCTATTTCGGCTTTTTGGACGAATGTTGCACCTTGCTCCGCGAATGTTGCACCCTGTGGATATCGATTCTTCGGACGGCCATAACTGTTGGCTGGTTTAGAATTACAGGAGCCCTAACCAGTCAAAACAAAGGTCTTAGTGAGTTCTACCGCTTTGACAGCTATAAGCCGTCAATGGATAGTTTCATACCCAAAAAAGTCTATCCGAACCTCAATCGGGTCTTTGAAGTTTTTTGGCCTTCTTTTTTCCATCACGTGAATTTTTACGTTAAAACGGGATCACCGTGGCTGGTCTTCGATTTACCTTACTTGGAGAGCGGGGCACCATGGTACTGTTCCATTTCAAATCACTGCACCCACTTCTAAACGTCGAACGGTGCTTTTTCGGCTTTTTGGACGAATGTTGCACCCTGCACCGCGAATGTTGCACCCTGTGGATATCGATTCTTCGGACGGCCATAACTGTTGGCTCGTTTAGAGTTACGGGAGCCATAACCAGTCAAAACGAAGGTCTAGGTGAGTTCTACCGCTTTGACCTCTATAAGCCGTCAATGGATAGTTTCATATCGAAAAAAGTCTATCTGAACCTCAATCGGGTCTCTGAAGTTTTTTGGCCTTCTTTTTTCCGTCACGTGAATTTTTACGTTAAAACGGGATCACCGTGGCTGGTCTTTGATTTACCTTCCCTGGAGAGCAGTGCACCATGGTACTATTCCATTATAAATCCCTGCACCCACTTCTAAAAGTCGAACGGTGCTGTTTCGGCTTTTTGGACGAATGTTGCACCTTGCACCGCGGATGTTGCACCGTGTGGATATCGATTCTTCGGACGGCCATAACTGTCGGCTCGTTTAGAGTTACGGGAGCCATAACCAGTCAAAACGAAAGTCTCGGTGAGTTCTATCGCTTTGACAGCTATAAGCCGTCAATGGATAGTTTCATACCTAAAAAAGTCTATCCGAACCTAAATCGGGTCTTTGATGTTTTTTGGCCTTCTTTTTTCCATCGCGTGAGTTTTTACGCTAAAACGGGATCACCGTGGCTGGTCTTCGATTTACCTTCCTTGGAGAGCGGTGCACCATGGTACTGTTCCATTTCAAATCCCTGCACCCACTTCTAAAAGTCGAACGGTGCTGTTTCGGCTTTTTGGACAAATGTTGCACCTTGCACCGCGAATGTTGCACCTTGTGGATATCGATTCTTCGGATGGCCATAACTGTTGGCTCGTTTAGAGTTACGGGAGCCATAACCAGTCAAAACGAAGATCTCCTTGAGTTCTACCGCTTTGATAGCTAGAAGCCATCAATGGATAGATTCATGCCCAAAAAAGTATATCCAAACCTCAATCGGGTCTCTGAAATTTTTTGGCCTTCTTTTTTCCATCACGTGAATTTTTACGTTTAAACGGGATCACCGTGGCTGGTCTTCGATTTACCTTCCCTGGAGAGTGGTGCACCATGGTACTGTTCCATTTCAAATCCCTTCACCCACTTCTAAAAGTCGAACGGTGCTATTTCGGCTTTTTGGACGAATGTTGCACCTTGCACCGCGAATGTTGCACCCTGTGGATATCGATTCTTCGGACGGCCATAATTGTTGGCTGGTTTAGAATTACGGGAGCCATAACCAGTCAAAACAAAGGTCTCAGTGAGTTCTACCACTTTGACAGCTATAAGCCGTCAATGGATAGTTTCATACCCAAAAAAGTCTATCCGAACCTCAATCGGGTCTTTGAAGTTTTTTGGCATTCTTTTTTCCATCACGTGAATTTTTACGTTAAAACGGGATCACCGTGGCTGGTCTTCGATTTACCTTACTTGGAGAGCGGGGCACCATGGTACTGTTCCATTTCAAATCACTGCACCCACTTCTAAAAGTCGAACGGTGCTTTTTCAGCTTTTTGGACGAATGTTGCACCCTGCACCGCGAATGTTGCACCCTGTGGATATCGATTCTTCGGACGGCCATAACTGTTGGCTCGTTTAGAGTTACGGGAGCCATAACCAGTCAAAACGAAGGTCTCAGTGAGTTCTACCGCTTTGACCGCTATAAGCCGTCAATGGATAGTTTCATATCGAAAAAAGTCTATCCGAACCTCAATCGGGTCTCTGAAGTTTTTTGGCCTTCTTTTTTCCGTCACGTGAATTTTTACGTTAAAACGGGATCACCGCGGCTGGTCTTCGATTTACCTTCCTGGAGAGCGGTGCACCATGGTACTATTCCATTTTAAATCCCTGCACCCACTTCTAAAAGTCGAACGGTGCTGTTTCGGCTTTTTGGACGAATGTTGCACCTTGCACCGCGAATGTTGCACCGTGTGGATATCGATTCTTTGGACGGCCATAACTGTCGGCTCGTTTAGAGTTACGGGAGCCATAACCAGTCAAAACGAAAGTCTCGGTGAGTTCTACCGCTTTGACAGCTATAAGCCGTGAATGGATAGTTTCATACCTAAAAAAGTCTATCCAAACCTCAATCGGGTCTCTAATGTTTTTTGGCCTTCTTTTTTCCATCACGTGAATTTTTACGCTAAAACGGGATCACCGTGGCTGGTCTTCGATTTACCTTCCCTGGAGAGCGGTGCACCATGGTACTGTTCCATTTCAAATTCCTGCACCCACTTCTAAAAGTCGAACGGTGCTGTTTCAGCTTTTTGGACAAATGTTGCACCTTGCACCGCGAATGTTGCACCTTGTGGATATCGATTCTTCAGACGACCATAACTGTTGACTCGTTTAGATTTACGGGAGCCATAACCAGTCAAAATGAAGGTCTCCGTGAGTTCTACCGCTTTGACAGCTAGAAGCCATCAATGGACAGTTTCATACCCAAAAAAGTATATCCAAACCTCAATCGGGTCTCTGAAGTTTTTTGGCCTTCTTTTTTCCATCACGTGAATTTTTACGTTTAAACGGGATCACTGTGGCTGGTCTTCGATATACCTTCCCTGGAGAGTGGTGCACCATGGTACTATTCCATTTCAAATCCCTTCACCCACTTCTAAAAGTCGAACGGTGTTGTTTCGGCTTTTTGGACGAATGTTGCACCTTGCACCGCGAATGTTGCACCCTGTGGATATCGATTCTTCGGACGGCCATAACTGTCGGCTCGTTTAGAGTTACGGGAGCCATAACCAGTCAAAACGAAAGTCTCAGTGAGTTCTACCGCTTTGACAGCTATAAGCCATCAATGGATAGTTTCATACCCAAAAAAGTCTATCCGAACCTCAATCGGGTCTCTGAAGTTTTTTGGCCTTCTTTTTTCCATCACGTGAATTTTTACGTTAAAACGGGATCACCGTGGCTGGTGTTCGATTTACCTTCCCTGGAGAGCGGTGCACCATGGTACTGTTCCATTTCAAATCCCTGCACCTGTTATCCCGCCTTTTGGCAAGGCCAGGACACCAAGGAGTTGGATTCCAAATGCCGTTTGTCATGGATATCGTTGAATTTTGACCAAGTCCGGATCAAGCCCCAATCGATGAGACATGATCGAGAAAATAAAGCAAACCAACGCTCTAAGTTTCAGATCGATCCGAGTTCATATGCTCGAGTTATGATGGATGCAAGTCAAAGGGGGAGAGCACTTTTTCGTATCCATCGGGAAGCAGCAGTTCGTATCGATCGAAGTTAACCATGCTTCGAATCCATCGAACTCGTCTCAATGGACTTCGTATCAATCAGCCCGGCCCGGATTTCGTGTCCATCGCTATGGATGATTCCGCATCCATCGATCTCATGTCAATCAGGATGATTAAGTCCACACAGTTGTAAGCTTCGTATCGATAGAACCTTCAGCCGGGAAGACTTGTTCGTATCCATCAATAAGTAACCTGGTTCGTAACGATCACTTAATGTCTATTTCGTATCCATCAGCCAGTGCTTGCTTCGTATCCATCATTCAGTGTCTACTTCGTATCCATCTAAGAACCTTACTTCGAGTCCATGCGAAATGACTTACTCGTATCCATCAGGTCAACCAGCTTGGATAACGTGTCATCTCTCGAAGAAAACGAGGCGAGATACCTGGAATCGAAACAGTCCATACGGCGCAGAGTCCGGATCGAGGCGAAGCGCGCACACCACGTCATCCCTCGATGCAAATGCGCCGAGATACATGGAGTCGACGCGGTCGACTCGGAGTAAAGCCCGGATCGAGGCGGAGCACGCGTTCCACGTCTTCACAGAGGCGCGTGACACCATCGGTTCGAGGCTCTCAGTTCAGAGGGATGGATTCGAACCAGACAGCCTAGCGAAGAACGTCGCATCGTATCGATGATATCTCTCAATCCACTGATCCAAATACCATGAAATTTTAACTGAAGGTTGCACACATACCGAGGAACATCTCCACCAAATTTGATCTCAATTGGAGGTAATCTTAATCAATACGAAATGACTTCGTATCGATCGTAGATTGACTCCAAACTTTCTGGAAACGGTCGCGTGGGCCCCCTCACGTGTCAGACCAAGTCTCCCGGAGTTTGAGCGAAATCTAAGCCTCCTACGCCTATAAATAGAGCCCCAGGATCAACAGAAAAAGGATCTTTTTTCTCTGAAGCGTCCAGACTCTGCTGATTGAGATTTGCATCATACTTTTGCTGTCAATTTCGAATTCTAATCTGTAATCCGCTGTTCATTGCTGTAACCGCTTGTAATCATTGAAAGAGAATCAATAAAATCATCAAAACTTCATAGTGGACGTAGGCTATACGCCGAACCACTCTAAATTGCTTGTCTGTGCATTTTACATTTCTGTTTGTTGGAGTTTTTGTTAGATAACCTCTGTTTTACATTTATAATCTTCATTTTATCTCTTCAAATAACTTCCGAAGAGTGTTGTGCCCATTTTTGGTACAAACACTTTGGTGCTTTCACTGAGAGAACCAGCTTTTTCTCCTGCTCATTGAATCTGCCGTCGATACCGGATTGCACAAATCCAAGAGGAAGATCCAGATTTCCAGTCCGGAATCCTTCCATTCTATTCAGATTTGCTCAAAATCTAGGAAAGGACTCCACCACCGAGAATGGTCAGCACAAGAACTGGCGCTACCTCTGCAGAGAAAGAAGGCAGAGATAGGCAGAATCCCACACAGCCGCCTTCTTCCAATCAAGACAATACCACTCACTCAGACTCAACGTGGCTAGTCACCCGACAGGAGTTTCAGGTATTGCTCCAGGAGCTGACCCAAAGCCGTCAGCAGTTGGCAGAACAGTTGCGCGCCAATATCGAGCTGACCAACCAGCTAAACCGCCGGGGGCACAGAAGGTCCAGGAGAGATGATGTCTCCAGAGCATCTACCGAAAGCTCGGCTTCATCTGATTATCACCACCGAACTACCCGTCCTCGACTAGAGGGGAGTTGCGCTCAAGCTGCTAAATATCAGCCCGCCTTAACTGTTGGGCAACTGAGGGTAGTACCGTCGACCAGCTTCCAAACGGGTCCCTCAACACGAGGAGGTACTGCCCCACAGTACACCACGGATAACCGTGCCACAACCGCCACAGCAGAGACAAGGGTCGATACCCGAAATCAATCAGAGCCGATCAATCAACAGCGAGGACATACTCCTGAGCCTTATGTCCCAGAGGACGTTGAGCCAAGGAGGCGAGATACGGATCGTCGACAGCGCCCGATCCCAACTCGCACCGTGGAACCCGACCACGCCTTAGCTCATCACGCTCAGAATCTACCCGTTTCAGATATATCAACCATGATACGTCAGATGATCCGCGAGAGTCAGGGGCTCACCAATGATGACTGGGGGATTTCCCGTAGTCATACCCCTTTCACAGACGACGTGTTACATGCCGAACCACCTAGGCGATTCAGAATGCCGACTCTCCCGATGTATGAAGGGAATAGTGACCCCAACCAGCATATTCTGAAATATGAATGGTCAATGAGCGCTGCAAGGGCCGACGATGCAGTGAAGTGTCGGAGTTTCCCCATCTCCCTGGGGGGAATCGCGACAATGTGGTTTACTCGCCTACCACCTAGATCAATCTCTTCGTTCGATCAATTGGCCAAGAGGTTTGTGGAGCAATTCCGTATGCATGTTGCTAGGCCAAAAGACGTCAACACCTTGTCCAGCGTCACTCAAGCTCCTGGAGAAACGCTCAGGCGCTATCTGGAGAGGTTCCACGCAGCATGCGTCGAGATCACCAATCCCAACGATAATTCAATCTTGATGGCTCTGACCAAGGGGATTGATCCTGATTCTGAATTCAGAAACTGGCTAGCTGGAAAACCGCCCGCATCGTTGGACCGTTTCTACTCCAAGGCCGCTCAATTCCTGTGGCAGGAGGACGCAAAACAGTCTAGGAAGCAGGACGATGCGAGGCCCAGCATTGAGGGAATACAGAGCAATGTGGCAGTTAAACAGTCCGGCGAGAGTTCCGGGAAAGTTCAACTGAATATACAAAACAAGCAAACCCAGGAGAGAGGAAACAATGGCCAGAATAAGAAGAGAGACGAGAACCCAGGTCCACGACGTAAAGCTCAGATGTTTGATAGTTATACGCCGCTAAACACGTCATTGGAAAACGTATACTTACAGACTTGTAACACTGTACAGTATAAGAAGCCTGCTCCGAAGCCCTCGTCGGAGAGACAGATTCAGACAGGGAAATTCTGTAGGTTTCATGAAAGCTATGGACACAATACCAATGAGTGTCGGCACTTACAAGACCTCATCGAGAAGCTGATTAGAGAGAGGAAGCTAGATCAGTTTGTACGGGCGCCGCAGTCTGGCGGAGCGGGCCCCTCGAATCAAAATCGTTCACAAAATCAGGAAAGAGAGGAGGAACCCGCCCGTGCGGGCGGGAGATTAGTTATCAACACAATAAGTGGTGGTCCCCATCCGGCAGACAGAAGCTGGGGGGAAATGGAGTCGTATGCCAGTTCTATCAGGCATGCGGACTTCGAGTGTTATAGTAATTGCGAGGATGGAACCCCGGCGAAGCAACAAAAGATAATGTCCGATGATATCATGTTCAGGAGCCGAGACGCCGATAAAGTCGAAGCCCCTACAATCGACCCGCTAGTCATATCTGCCCAGGTAGGTCCTGCTTGGATGAAGAGGATCCTGGTTGACAGTGGAGCTCTGTGAACATCTTGCTTAAACGGGCTTACGATCTAATGAAGATGGAGACAAAGGATTTGAAACCCTGTTTATCCAGAATCCATGGTTTCAACGGAAGTGCCACGATACCCATCGGAATAACTGAACTCCCAGTCGAGTTAGGCATTGGAGAACGTTGGAGGGTCCGAATGTTACAATTTGTTGTGCTAGAAATCGACTCGCCATATAATGCGTTTCTGGGACGACCAACCTTAGCTGAGTTCAGGGCGGCGATCGCCCCATGGTGTCTGACTTTGAAATTTCCCACTGATCATGGGATTGGAGGGGTTCAAGGAGATCAGGCCTCAGGAAGGGCCTGTTATGTTGCTGAGCTGCGCGGGGCGCAACGTAAAGAGAAGGGAAAGGGCGTAGAGGAATCTCTCTGCGTCCGTTCTATTGATAATTGACAATTGATGCCTGGGCCTCGGCCCGGGCACCACGACCAATTCCTGAAAGACCTGGACCCCAGGGACAATGAGGATAAAGACGAATCAACGGAGAGTCAAGCTTCTCCAGCCGAACTGACTGTGGACGTCCGAATCAGTGAGGATGATGATTCAAAGATGCTGAAAGTTGGGTCCCAACTGAACGAGCAAACACAGCAGGAGTTGGTCGAATTTCTTCAGGCGAATCTCGACGTCTTCGCCTGGACACACTCTGACATGTGCGGGATCTCGCCGAGCATTGCAAGTCACTCCCTGAATATAGATCCGCGACATGTCCCAGTAAAGCAGAAAAGGCGCAGTATGGATCTAGAGAGATCTGCCGCCCTTAAGGAGGAAGTTGATAAACTACAATCGAACGGGTTCATTCGAGATGCTTTGTATCCGGAATGGGTGTCCAACCCTGTACTAGTTCGGAAACCAAACGGGAAGTGGAGAACCTGCGTTGATTACTCTGACCTAAACAAGGCCTGCCCAAAAGATAGCTTCCCACTTCCGCGAATCGATCAGCTCGTTGATTCAACGGCCGGACATGAACTACTATCCTTTATGGACGCTTATTCCGGCTACAACCAGATACCCATGCATTTACCTGATCAGGAACATACCAGCTTCGTGACCGATCTGGGACTCTACTGTTACAAAGTCATGCCGTTTGGTCTAAAGAACGCTGGAGCAACATACCAACGCTTAGTCAACCGAATGTTCGCTGATCAGATCGGGAAGACCATGGAGGTTTACGTGGATGACATGCTGGTGAAGTCCAGATTCTCCACCGATCACGTCAGAGATTTGAATTCAATGTTCAGCATCCTCCGGGAGTACGGAATGAAGCTCAACCCACTCAAATGTCACTTTGGCGTTGCATCCGGAAAATTCCTTGGGTTCATCGTCAACGCTCGAGGAATAGAGGCGAATCCTGAGAAGATCTGGGCTATTAGAAATTTGCAAACCCCTAGAACTATAAAGCAAGTCCAGAGTCTTAACGGGAAGGTCGCAGCACTGAGCAGGTTCATTTCAAAGTCCACCGATAAATGCATTCCTTTCTTCGACCTTATCCGGAAGGGCAAACGAAACTTTGAATGGACCGCGGAGTGTGAGGGCGCGTTCCGATCATTAGTTCAACATCTCTCCACACCCCCGATCTTATCAAAACCGGTTGACCACGAGAAACTATATCTCTACCTGGCAGTATCAGAACATGCGATCAGTGCTGCTCTAGTCCGGGAAGAAGACAAAGTGCAAAACCCGGTCTACTATGTTAGTAAGCGACTAACGGGAGCTGAAAGAAATTATCCGAGACTGGAGAAACTGGCCTATTGCTTGGTCATTGCCTCAAGAAAGCTCCGTCCTTACTTCCAAGCTCATCCGCTTACTGTGTACACCGACCAGCCGTTACGGCAGGTCCTCACGTGGCCTGAGACGTCCGGTAGGTTACTCAAGTGGAACATTGAGTTAAGCCAATTTGATATCGCATACGCTCCGCGGAGAGCCATTCAAGGACAAGTCCTGGCAGATTTCATAGCTGAATTCACCGTTCCAGAAGACTTACCCGAGACCAGTGAATCCCCCGAATACATCTGGAAGCTGTATACTGATGGTGCATCAAATGACCGGTGTTCAGGCGCTGGGGTTGTACTTGAGAATCCCGAGGGCCGATCCATATGTTATGCTCTTAAATTCGACTTTCGTGCAACTAATAATGAAGCCGAATATGAAGCCCTCCTAACCGGCCTAAAGCTTGCCAGAGACTTGAGAATCATCGCTGTAGAAATTTATTGCGATTCACAGTTAGTGGTATGTCAAGTACGAGGAGAATACCAGGCAAGAGACCGAAGACTGGCTGCTTACTTGGCACGAGTTCAGGAGATACTAAACCAGTTTGATTATTACGCCATCTATTATGTGCCTCGGGAGCACAATCAGAAAGCCGATTCACTGTTAAAGTTAGCCAGCACAGGTGAAGCGCAACAAATGGGATTTGTCCCTGTTGAAACTTTGGCCTCCCCGAGCATCGACCGAATAGAAATGAACTCTGTGTTTGAAACCGCTCCCAGTAGAGAATCCTGGATGACTCCATATTGGAACTACATTGAGAATGGGACACTGCCTGAACCCAGAAATGAGAAGAGACAAATCCAGCGAAAAGCTTCGTGGTTCGTCATCCAAAACGGAGTCATGTACAGGAGAGGTTATTCCGCTCCTCTCCTCAGGTGTATCGCCCACGAGGAAATCAAACGTGTGTTACATGATGTGCACGAAGGAGAGTGTGGCGATCATACCGGAGGGCAAGCTCTCGCTAAGAAGATACTCCGATATGGGTACTACTGGCCGACAGTGAACCGAGATGCGGCAAACTATGCCCGAAAGTGCGATAAATGCCAGATACATGCCCAAATTCCGAGAGCTCCGCCAACTGAAATAACCCAAATGGTCAGTCCCTGGCCATTCGCAATGTGGGGCATTGACATCATCGGCGCTTTACCTTTAGCAAAAGGCGGTGCGAAATACGCCATCGTCGCCGTTGACTACTTCACAAAGTGGGCTGAGGCCGAAGCCCTTGCAACCATTACGACAAAGAAAGTGATAAATTTCGTGGTTCGCAACATCATCTGTCGATTTGGACTCCCACATACTATCATCACTGATAACGGAGCCCAATTCGAGAGTGCGGAATTCAAGAATTTCTGTCAACGGTTCCATATCCGCAAAAAGTTCTCGGCTGTCTCACACCCCCAAGCGAATGGACAGGTTGAAGCTGTCAACAAAGTTATAAAATCGATCCCGAAGAAACGATTGGAGAAGGCTGGGGGCAAGTGGGTCGATGAACTTCTTATGGCGCTATGGGCCTATCGAACGACCCACAAAACCGCGACCGGACACACTCCGTTTTCCCTATCTTACGGCTCAGAGGTCGTTATTCCGGTCGAGACAGAAGTGTTCTCTCATCGCGTGACTTAATATGATCCAAAAACAAACGCCATACTCCTGGCCGAGTCTTTAGATCTATTGGATGAAAAACGGGAAGAGGCCGATTTGAGAGCAGCTGCACATCGAAGCCGGGTCGCCCGACTGTACAACACCAGAGTTCGACCTCGAACCTTTGAACTCGGCGACCTCGTGCTCAAGAGAATCTACCCAGTTCCTTCACACATGAAACCAAACTGGGGAGGACCGTATGTAATTACACGAAAGCTCGGAGATGGTACATTCAAGCTGTCGACTGTTGACGGTCTCGATTTACCAAGGGCTTGGAACAGCGAAAGTCTCCGCCGCTACTACATATGACAGGCTTTATTTATTTCATTCTATTTAGTAATTTGTTTCTGCATTTCGAAATTTGAATTTTGTAATAAGGCAACTGACTTTGCCGCATTTTCTTATTTCAGCAATAAAATGCCGCTTCTTCGAGCCAGAGTTGTGATTCATTAAGTACGATATACACCATCACGATGCACGAAGAGCTAAATCCCATCATGCAATAGGACTTATTCAAATGGAGAGTGGCTGTGATACGACCGGCCACTCACTACGTGATACCCGAGCTCGGGGACAAGCCATGACACCGATATTAATAGGGTTGACACACGACCATCCTACAATTAACTCCATATTCCCAGAGTGCGAAGTGGAGTATAAACATTCGACTCCGTCCTCCCAGAGCGCGAGACGGAGTATAAACAATCAACTCCGTGTTCCCAGAGTGCGAAGCGGAGTATAAACAACTAACTCCGCATTCCTAGAGTGCGAAGCGGAGTATAAACAATCAAATCCGCATTCCCAGAGTGCGAAGCGGAGTATAAACAATCGACTCCGTCCTCCCAGAGTGCGAGACGGAGTATAAACAATCAACTCCGTATTCCCAGAGTGCGAAGCGGAGTATAAACAATCAACTCCGCATTCCCAGAGTGCGAAGCGGAGTATAAACAATCGACTCCGTCCTCCCAGAGTGCGAGACGGAGTATAAACAATCAACTCCGTATTCCCAGAGTGCGAAGCGGAGTATAAACATTCAACTCCATATTCCCAGAGTGCGAAGTGGAGTATAAACTTTCGACTCCGTCCTCCCAGAGTGCGAGACGGAGTATAAACAATTAACTCCATATTCCCAGAGTGCGAAATGGAGTATAAACATCCAACTCCGTCCTCCCAGAGCGCGAGACGGAGTATAAACAATCAACTCCGTGTTCCCAGAGTGCGAAGCGGAGTATAAACAACTAACTCCGCATTCCCAGAGTGCGATGCGGAGTATAAACGACCAACTCCATGCTCCCAGAGTGCGAGACGAAGTACAAACATCAGTCAACTCCATGTTCCCAGAGTGCGAACAACCGCTTACGAGATGACATATATCCCCGGAGTGTGGATGGAACGAGGCATAAGAGAACAAGTGTAGTTCGGCCACTCGGTCCTCGCTTGCTGCAATCGCAAGCTGATCATCACAACTTAACCCTGGAACTGGGGGCAAAGGCAAATGTTAGTCGTTACGCGAGACTATGCGATGCTCAGCTCCGATGCGATCACCTATCGCAACTCAAGTCCGAGATTTCCATACTTAACAAGTAAAATGAGCTATTCTTGAAACAATCAAATAACGCAAGTACACTGGACCGAAGTCCGAACACTACAGCATTCGAGCATAGAAAGGAACATGAGCTGAAACTTGAAAACAAAATTTTATTCCAACTAACTCAAAAACAATGGTTCATACATGAGTTTTTTCCAAAATGTTCCTACTGGCAGGGGCCGAACCCGCATCTAAACACGGCCTACAAAAGGGAAAAGCAGAGAAAATAACAAAAGTCCCTAACTGCCTATGAAAAGAATGTCTAATCCTTATGCTTCCTCAACTTCTTCTTCCTCGAGGAGGTACTGGAACCACCAGTACCCTTTCGCTTGGAGCTTTTCTCCTTAGGCAGGCTCCCTTCGGGTGAAGGCATAATGTCAACATCCTCGTCTGAGCTGGACTCCATAGAGATGCTTTCCGCGGGAGGAGTGGGAGGAACAGACTCCGTAGCCGGAGGAGGGGCTGGCACATTAGTATCAGTAAGTGTGCCCCCAGGAGACACAGTCATAAGAGGAGTAGGGCACTGTGCTACCGCTCCACCATCTACTTCACCGCCATGCGCCGCGGCCGCCATCTCGACATTAATCTCGGCCAACATCGCCGCTTCCCGCCGGGCCCTGGCTTCGCTAGGAGCCGTAGTAGTCAGAGACGGGGTGTCAGAAGTAGTCGTGAATCCACCCAAGCCGAATGGCAAGTCCGCAAAAGGATCACTTTGACGGCCAAGGAGCTCGTTTATCATCTGCTCATCGAAAGAAAGTGAGCTCCCCTGCGTCACTCCAACTGGTGCCATTGCCGCGACGGAGGTCGCCTCAGAGATGATGGCTCCTGGCGCTTGACCTGATTCTTGGGTGGTAAGAGGCGCGGCTGGTGCAACTCCTGTCACTGATCAAAGGAAAAAGACATGTCATTAGCAACATTTCAACACAGATTCTTCAATCCAAATGTACAAGAAGTTAGTTCAGAGTACCTTCCTCGGTTTGGCTCGAGGTCGCCTGCACAACTTCAGAAGGATGCTCCTTAATAAGAGATAGATGCGGTTGATCTGGATCATATGCCGGGACAGGCTGGGGGTAAATCATCGGAGTTGACTCAGATTGAGATGACACGATTATCTCAGAACTCATAACATGGTGTTCTGCACCAGAGCTCTCTCCGACTTCCTGGATCTGGGCACCAAGCCTTACCTTGTCGTGAGAAATCATGGAGTCATGGAGAACCTTCTTTTCGTCATCATTAAGGATGCGGTTCTCCAGCTCGAATTCATCAAGGGCTTCATCAGGGTGCCCAGATTTCTCCTCATCAACCAGTAGGTTCCAGGCGTTATAGAGATGCGTGGGGTAATCGTCCAGCCATGTCAAATCTCGGTGCCTTAGCACATTGGCGTTATAAGTGACAAGTAGCTCTTCCACCTCGGCCTCAATCCTGGCCTCCGCCTGACATACCTTCTCGTCAACCCCAGCCTCAGCTTCATGGGCTTGTTGTATAGCCACTTCCTTCTCCTTTCGAAGCGTCACTGCCTGATCACAGGCCTCCTGCGCAGAGACATTAGCTGCGTCTTTTTCCTTCGCCATCTTTGAAAACTTTGATTTCAGCTCATTAAGCTCCTTAAGAGCGGCATCCCTCTCGGCGGTAATAGAAGTGTTCCTGTGACCCATGTCCTCGATGGCGGTATAATGCTCTTACTTCATCCTGGTCATGACAGCGTTCACTTCATCAACCTTCTTTAGAGCCTCCATTTCAGATTTACGAGAAGACTCAGCCTCCGAGTTGAGCGCTTTTATGATTTGGTCGTTGTGACCCAACTCCTTCTCGAGCTTCTCAATGGTGACTCCCCGATCGAATGCCACTTTAGACGCCTTCCTCGCGGCCCGTCCCCATTCCCTGTACTGGAAAAAGATGTCCGTAACATAATCATGGATAGTGGTTTCAGCGGTTGGCGGAATTCTCTTCAAGTGCGGAGGGAAGACATAACCGTCAAAACATATATCGGGGAATTCCTTCCTCATCTGTGCCAGTTTAAGCGCTCCTTCGCTAGACGCTTCGGTCGGGACCGGTACAGTAGCCGAGGAGGTGGCTATTTCAGTCCTGCGCGGAGGATCGGACCTCAAAGCTTGAGAAGACAGCCTAGGTCGTGAAGTTTCAGGAGGACGAGTAACTGCGGCCATAGGAGGTGCAGAGGTCCTGGAGGGAGGAGAACGAGATCGGGATCGGCGAACGAATCCCCTATCTCTGTCAGGTTTCTCCTGACCAAAATGTCCTGCGTCATAATCCCTCTCGCCCTCTCTCCTGCGTGGCTCATGATAACGGCGCTTGTTGCGCAAACTACCAAGCACAGAACCTTGCCCAGACATCGTACCTGAAAAGAAAACCACGAAGAATCAGTGACCGTTTGCGATGTGTTGTTTACGGTTAGGAAAATGTGGTGTGCCGTGAAGAGTGTGTGAATGTGTAACCCCCCGGACCAACCAGAAGTGTCAATCGCACTGGCAGGATTAGACTCGCTAACATCGACGATATGTCGCGGTCCACCCGATTCAACGCCATGTTGCTCCGGCTCGATGTCCGGGATTGGAGGGTCAGCAGGCCCTTCGAATTGATCTTCAGCTTGCAGGGAGGATGCTTCCGTAATCTTAACTCCTGGCAAAGGACTGTGCAAAACCACAGACTTCCGCCTCCCGGACTTAGGCTGTTTTGAGGCCACTGCTTTGCCCTTCCTCTTTGTGTCGGATTCCGGGGTTGCATTAGCAGGTCCGACTAACGGTTCTTCGTCGGTATGAGTTTTCTCGGAATCGGGTTCCTCAATTATCACAACCCTGGGTTTCATCCGCTTGACCTTTTTTCTGGAGACGGTCTTTAATGCACCATCGAGCCTTATGCTCTACCTCCGGCCGATCAACCCAAGAACTTTGGGATTCCGATCTGTCAGTAACAGTTCAATATTCCTTTCTTCGCTAGGAATCTCTTGGAGGACCCGAACTATCTCTTTATAGTAGCCACCCTCAGGCCACTGGATGATAGCTGAAAGAAAAAGAGAAGAAGACGTGAGTTTACTTTCACTCCGAAAATTGCCCTGTCAATTACTTGGGAAAAAAGACAATGCTCACATCTGAATAGCCATCTTCTGGCAAACCCCGAAGGACATCGGACATAGAACCACTCCGACTTAAAGTAGCTTAGCCTAGTCCACGACCCCGCGACAACTTGGCAGTTCCTTACAGACTCCAAGAACGTATAAGATGGGCTGTCAGTCCGACTTTTGAAATTAAACAAGTATCTTATGTCGGTCATACGGGGAGGACGATGGAGGTACTCCATGAATACAATGAACAAGCTGTTGAGTGAGGCATATCCGTTTGGATGCAATTGAGACGGAGCGATGTCCAGATAAGCCAACACTTCTCTTATGTAATCATTGAACGGAGGAAGTGTGCCGGCTGCGCACGCATGTCGATTAAAAGCAGTATACCCCTCCGGGGGATTATGTGGCCTGTCATCCGGTCCAGGCAATAGTACTTCATCCAAGGATAAGCCATGCCTTAAGCATATTCTCCCTAGCATGTCTTCAGAGATATTGGACGGGACAGAATCAGGTGGACAATTAATGAAGGACGCATCGGGCAACTCATCCGGAGCTGGACCGATAGCTTCAGCCTCGATGTCCGGAATCTCAAGTCTGGGAGGGATAGGGTTCTGAGTCTCTTGCTGCTGCGAACTTGACGGTTCCATCACTAGCTAACTCAGGAGAAACCATCATTAGATGATAAAAAGCCCGTGCATTCCCCAGTGTAAAGTGCATGAATGTGTTGTGTAGTGCAAATGTTGTGCGTGACTTGAGCAAATTCTGCAGAATTAAAGAAAACACACTAGCGACGAAACTCTGGAAGTCAGACCGACAATGACCATCATCGTTGACCGTCACGATCGCGCAACCCAGATGCCAGATGGCTGATTCAAGTATAAGTCCGTTATATGTTCGTTAGGTTACAGTTCCATCGACGAGCTTCGAAAGTCAGTCAAATATACAATCCTGTAATCAAGTCCAATTATGCAAGGCAGAAGCTCGTCGGAGTCGAGTATAAGAGCATGCAAAAGTTCGCTAAGTTCGTTGAATTTCAGCATGGAATCGATCGTAGTTCAGATTCAAATTCAGTCGGAGGCGTGATATCTTTCGTGTCGATCCAGTTCGAATCGATACTTTCGTATCGGTCAAGGTCGACTCGATACCTTTCGTATCGATAGGTTTCGAATCGACGGCAGTTCGTATCGACCGGAGGAGTGGATTTCGTATCGATCAGAGAGGCTTACTTCGCATCGGCCAAGGGTTAACGGATGTGTGACAACCAAGTGTAATGACTTCGCATCGATCTGGGGCTATCGATATTGAACCAATAAAACCTCTTGGTCTTCGTATCGATCGTGGGAGGCAGATTTTCGCATCGATCACGTGGGCCAAACACTTACATCAATCATTTCAGTTCGACACAAGCCCCAACCACCTTAGATCGATGCGAAACTCTGCATCCCCTTCAACCCATCAATCGATGCGAAATCATGAAATCTGGGTCGAGTCGAACCCTCCTGTCCCGGATCGACACGAACTAGAGGTGAAGCAATTCCTCCAGAACTCTTTCTTCTCCGATTGAAGCGAGCATCGCCATGGCCATCCTCGACCAAGCTCTGGTCCAGATCTGGCCTTAGCGCCACCAAAATCAATAATCAGCAAGGACACGATGGATCTGAGATCTGAACTTCGTCGGTCGAATTTAGCCATGATTGCTTATTTACCTGAATTGAATTGGAGTTTGGGGAAATAATAAAATGGTGTTTGATCGATTCGAAGATTGGAACAATTCTTCCCTCCCAAGTTCGTGAATCGATACGAGAATGCAGAAGACAACAGTAAAAGTAAAAGGTAAAAAAGTGAGAAGTGACGAAGTCCCATATATTTATATGAAGCCTAGGACGGAACCGAGTCGATTCGACTCCCAGTCAACCTGACCGGTCGCAACCGGTCAGACGGCGCAACGGAACGAAGGCTCGTTTCGAATCCACCAGACTTTATCGGTTCGAAGCGCACAGGGAGGCCACTTGAGTACGATGGATCAGTGCAAACGCTCTCTTCGAATCCATCAAGCTGTGCATTCGTCGAGGCGAAATGTTCACCAGACACCATCGATTCAAAACAGAGCAGACCTATTAATACGAGCGTCACTTTCGTATCCATCAGAACCTATCGATACGAACAACAATTTCGTATCCGCCAGATATCGCTAATTCGAATCAGAATTCACCATGGTTCGTGACTATCGATACGAATGACCATTTTCATATCCATCGGACCAACCCACATCGATACGAAGAAAGGCTTTCCAATTTTTAGCTTCGATTCATGAGAGGATTGATACAAGAGGATGGTTGGAGAATACGACTTTCAAATTATTCAAAGAAGACCTGCAGCTTTTCAAAGCACGTCATGTTTTCACAAGACGTACTTTGGGGGGCAAATGTTATCCCGCCTTTTGGCAAGGCCAGGACACCAAGGAGTTGGATTCCAAATGCCGTTTGTCATGGATATCGTTGAATTTTGACCAAGTCCGGATCAAGCCCCAATCGATGAGACATGATCGAGAAAATAAAGCAAACCAATGCTCCAAGTTTCAGATCGATCCGAGTTCATATGCTCGAGTTATGATGGATGCAAGTCAAAGGGGGAGAGCACTTTTTCGTATCCATCGGGAAGCAGCAGTTCGTATCGATCGAAGTTAACCATGCTTCGAATCCATCGAACTCGTCTCAATGGACTTCGTATCAATCAGCCCGGCCCGGATTTCGTGTCCATCGCTATGGATGATTCCGCATCCATCGATCTCATGTCAATCAGGATGATTAAGTCCACACAGTTGTAAGCTTCGTATCGATAGAACCTTCAGCCGGGAAGACTTGTTCGTATCCATCAATAAGTCACCTGGTTCGTAACGATCGCTTAATGTCTATTTCGTATCCATCAGCCAGTGCTTGCTTCGTATCCATCATTCAGTGTCTACTTCGTATCCATCTAAGAACCTTACTTCGAGTCCATGCGAAATGACTTACTCATATCCATCAGGTCAACCAGCTTGGATAACGTGTCATCCCTCGAAGAAAACGAGGCGAGATACCTGGAATCGAAACAGTCCATACGGCGCAGAGTCCGGATCGAGGCGAAGCGCGCACACCACGTCATCCCTCGATGCGAATGCGCCGAGATACATGGAGTCGACGCGGTCGACTCGGAGTAAAGCCCGGATCGAGGCGAAGCGCGCGTTCCACGTCTTCACAGAGGCGCGTGACACCATCGGTTCGAGGTTCTCAGTTCAGAGGGATGGATTCGAACCAGACAGCCTAGCGAAGAACGTCGCATCGTATCGATGATATCTCTCAATCCACTGATCCAAATACCATGAAATTTTAACTGAAGGTTGCACACATACCGAGGAACATCTCCACCAAATTTGAGCTCAATTGGAGGTAATCTTAATCGATACGAAATGACTTCGTATCGATTGCAGATTGACTCCAAACTTTCTGGAAACGGTCGCGTGGGCCCCCTCACGTGTCAGACCAAGTCTCCCGGAGTTTGAGCGAAAGCTAAGCCTCCTACGCCTATAAATAGAGCCCCAGGATCAACAGAAAAAGGATCTTTTTCCTCTGAAGCGTCCAGACTCTGCCGGATTGAGATTTGCATCATACTTTTACTGTCAATTTCGAATTCTAATCTGTAATCCGCTGTTCATTGCTGTAACCGCTTGTAATCATTGAAAGAGAATCAATAAAATCATCAAAACTTCATAGTGGACGTAGGCTATACGCCGAACCACTCTAAATTGCTTGTCTGTGCATTTTACATTTCTGTTTGTTGGAGTTTTTGTTAGATAACCTCTGTTTTACATTTATAATCTTCATTTTATCTCTTCAAATAACTTCCGAAGAGTGTTGTGCCCATTTTTGGTACAAACACACCCACTTCTAAAAGTCGAACGGTGCTGTTTCGGCTTTCTGGACGAATGTTGCACCTTGCACCGCGAATGTTGCACCCTGTGGATATCGATTCTTCGGACGACCATAACTGTTGGCTCGTTTAGAGTTACGGGAGCCATAACCAGTCAAAACGAAGGTCTCTGTGAGTTCTACCGCTTTGACAGCTAGAAGCCGTCAATGGATAGTTTCATACGCAAAGAAGTATATCTGAACCTCAATCGGGTCTCTGAAGTTTTTTGGCCTTCTTTTTTCCATCACGTGAATTTTTACGTTTAAACGGGATCACCGTGGCTGGTCTTTGATTTACCTTCCCTGGAGAGCGGTGCACCATGGTACTGTTCCATTTCAAATCCCTGCACCCACTTCTAAAAGTCGAACGGTGCCGTTTCGGCTTTTTGGATGAATGTTGCACCTTGCACCGCGAATGTTGCACCCTGTGGATATCGATTCTTCGGACGGCCATGACTGTTGGCTCGTTTAGAGTTACGGGAGCCATGACCAGTCGAAACGAATGTCTCAGTGAGTTCTACCGCTTTGATAGCTATAAGCCGTCAATGGATAGTTTCATACCCAAAAAAGTCAATCCGAACATCAATCGGGTCTCTGAAGGTTTTTGGCCTTCTTTTTTCCATCACGTGAATTTTTACGTTAAAACGGGATCACCGTGGCTGGTCTTCGATTTACCTTCCCTGGAGAGCGGTGCACCATGGTACTGTTCCATTTTAAATCCCTGCACCCACTTCTAAAAGTCGAACGGTGCTGTTTCGGCTTTTTGGACGAATGTTGCACCTTGCACCGCGAATGTTGCACCCTGTGGAAATCGATTCTTCGGACGGCCATAACTGTTGGCTCGTTTAGAGTTACGGGAGCCATAACCAGTCAAAACTAAGGTCTCGGTGAGTTCTACCGCTTTGACAGCTATAAGCCGTCAATGGATAGTTTCATACCCAAAAAAGTTTATCCGAACCTCAATCGCGTCTCTGAAGTTTTTTGGCCTTCTTTTTTTCATCACATGAATTTTTACGTTAAAACGGGATCACCGTGGGTGGTCTTCGATTTAGCTTCCTAAGAGAACGGTGCACCAGGGTACTATTCCACTTAAAATCCCTACACCCACTTCTAAAAGTCGAACGGTGCTGTTTCGGCTTTTTGGACGAATGTTGCACCTTGCACCGCGAATGTTGCACCCTGTGGATATCGATTCTTCGAACGGCCATAACTGTTGGCTCGTTTAGAGTTACGGGAGCCATAACCAGTCAAAACAAAGGTCTCCATGAGTTCTACCGCGTCGACAGCTAGAAGCCGTGAGTGGATAGTTTCATACCCAAAAAAGTATATCCTAACCTCAATCGGGTCTCTGAAGTTTTTTGGCCTTCTTTTTTCCATCATGTGAATTTTTACGTTAAAACGGGATCACCATGGCTGGTCTTCGATTTACCTTCCCTAGAGAGCGGTGCACCATGGTACTGTTCAATTGCAAATCCCTGCACCCACTTCTAAAAGTCGAATGGTGCTGTTTCGCCTTTTTGGATGAATGTTGCACCTTGCACCGCGAATGTTGCACCCTGTGGATATCGATTCTTCAGACGGCCATAACTGTTGGCTCGTTTAGAGTTACGGGAGCCATAACCAGTCAAAACGAAGGTCTCCGTGAGTTCTACCGCTTTGACAGCTAGAAGCCATCAATGTATAGTTTCATACCCAAAAAAGTATATCCGAACCTCAATCGGGTCTCTGAAGTTTTTTGGCCTTCTTTTTTCCATCACCTGAATTTTTACGTTAAAACGGGATCACCGTGGCTGGTCTCCGATTTACCTTCCCTGGTGAGCGGTGCACCATGGTACTGTTCAATTTCAAATCCCTGCACCCACTTCTAAAAGTCGAACGGTGTTGTTTCGTCTTTTTGGACGAATGTTGCACCTTGCACCGCGAATGTTGCACCCTGTGAATATCGATTCTTCGGACGGCCATAACTGTTGGCTCGTTTAGAGTTACTAGAGCCATGACCAGTCAAAATGAAGGTCTCGGTGAGTTCTACCGCTTTGACAGCTATAAGCCGTCAATGGATAGTTTCATACCCAAAAAAGACTATCCGAACATCAATCGGGTCTCTGAAGTTTTTTGGCCTTCTTTTATCCATCACGTGAATTTTTACGTTAAAACGGGATCACTCTTGCTGGTCTTCGATTTACTTTCCTTGGAGAGCGGTGCACCATGGTACTGTTCCATTTCAAATCCCTGCACCCACTTCTAAAAGTCGAACGGTGCCGTTTCGGCTTTTTGGACGAATGTTGCACCTTGCACCGCGAATGTTGCACCCTGTGGATATCGATTCTTCGGAAGGCCATAACTTTTGGCTCGTTTAGAGTTACGGGAGCCATAACCAGTCTAAACTAAGGTCTCGGTGAGTTCTACCGCTTTGACAGCAATAAGCCGTCAATGGATAGTTTCATACCAAAAAAAGTCTATCCGAACCTCAATCGGGTCTCTGAAGTTTTTTGGCCTTCTTTTTTCCATCACATGAATTTTTACGTTAAAACGGGATCACCGTGGGTGGTCTTCGATTTACCTTCCTAAGAGAGCAGTGCACCATGGTACTATTCCATTTCAAATCCCTACACCCACTTCTAAAAGTCGAACGGTGCTGTTTCGGCTTTTTGGACGAATGTTGCACCTTGCACCGTGAATGTTGCATCCTGTGGATGTCGATTCTTCGGACGGCCATAACTGTTGGCTCGTTTAGAGTTACGGGAGCCATAACCAGTCAAAACGAAGGTCTCCGTGAGTTCTACCGCTTTGACAGCTAGAAGCCGTCAATGGATAGTTTCATACCCAAAAAAGTATATCCGAACCTCAATCGGGTCTCTGAAGTTTTTTGGCCTTCTTTTTTCCATCACGTGAATTTTTACGTTAAAACGGGATCACCGTGGCTGGTCTTCGATATACCTTCCCTGGAGAGCGGTGCACCATGGTACTGTTCCATTTCAAATCCCCGCACCCACTTCTAAAAGTCGAACGGTGCTGTTTTGGCTTTTTGGACGAATGTTGCACCTTGCACCGCGAATGTTGCACCCTATGGATATCGATTCTTCGGACGGCCATAACTGTTGGCTCGTTTAGAGTTACGGGAGCCATAACTAGTCAAAACGAAGGTCTCAGTGAGTTCTACCGCTTTGACAGCTATAAGCCGTTAATGGATAGTTTCATACCCAAAAAAGTCTATCTGAACCTCAATCGGGTCTTTGAAGTTTTTTGGCCTTCTTTTTTCCATCACGTGAATTTTTACGTTAAAACGGGATCACCGTGGCTGGTCTTCGATTTACCTTTCCTGGAGAGCGGGGCACCATGGTACTGTTCCATTTCAAATCCCTGCACCCACTTCTAAAAGTCGAACGGTGCTGTTTCGGCTTTTTGGACGAATGTTGCACCTTGCACCGCGAATGTTGCACCATGTGGATATCGATTCTTCGGACGACCATAACTGTTGGCTCGTTTAGAGTTACGGGAGCCATAACCAGTCAAAACTAAGGTGTCGGTGAGTTCTACCGCTTTGACATCTATAAGCCGTCAATGGATAGTTTCATACCCAAAAAAGTCTATCCGGATCTCAATAGGGTCTCTGAAGTTTTTTGGCCTTCTTTTCTCCATCACGTGAATTTTTACGTTAAAACGGGATCACCATGTATGGTCTTCGATTTACCTTCCTAAGAGAGCGGTGCACCATGGTACTATTCCATTTCAAATCCCTACACCCACTTCTAAAAGTCGAACGGTGCTGTTTCGGCTTTTTGGACGAATGTTGCACCTTGCACCGCGAATGTTGCACCCTGTGGATGTCGATTCTTCGGACGGCCATAACTATTGGCTCGTTTAGAGTTACGGGAGCCATAACCAGTCAAAATGAAGGTCTCCGTGAGTTCTACCGCTTTGACAGCTAAAAGCCGTCAATGGATAGTTTCATACCCAAAAAAGTATATCCGAACCTCAATCGGGTCTCTGAAGTTTTTTGGCCTTCTTTTTTCCATCACGTGAATTTTTACGTTAAAACAGGATCACCGTGGCTGGTCTTCGATTTACATTCCCTGGAGAGCGGTGCACCATGGTACTGTTCCATTTCAAATCCCTGCACCCACTTCTAAAAGTCGAACGGTGCTGTTTCAGCTTTTTGGACGAATGTTGCACCTTGCACCGCGAATGTTGCACCTTGTGGATATCGATTCTTCGGACGGCCATAACTGTTGGCTCATTTAGAGTTACGGGAGCTATAACCAGTCAAAACGAAGGTCTCAGTGAGTTCTACCGCTTTGACAACTATAAGCCGTCAATGGATAGTTTCATACCCAAAAAAGTCTATCCGAACCTCAATTGGGACTTTGAAGTTTTTTTGCCTTCTTTTTTCCATCACGTGAATTTTTACGTTAAAACGGGATCACCGTTGCTGGTTTTTGATTTACCTTCCCTGGAGAGCGGTGCACCATGGTACCGTTCCATTTCAAATCCCTGCACCCACTTCTAAAAGTCGAACGGTGCTGTTTCGGCTTTTTGGACGAATGTTGCACCTTGCACCGCAAATGTTGCACCCTGTGGATATCGATTCTTCGGACGGCCATAAATGTTGGCTCGTTTAGAGTTACGGGAGCCATAACCAGTCAAAACGATGGTCTCAGTGAGTTCTACCGCTTTGATAGCTATAAGCCGTCAATGGATAGTTTCATACCCAAAAAAGTCTATCTGAACCTCAATCGGGTCTTTGAAGTTTTTTGGCCTTCTTTTTTCCATCACGTGAATTTTTACGTTAAAACGGGGTCACCGTGGCTGGTCTTCGATTTACCTTCCTTGGAGAGCGGGGCACCATGGTACTGTTCCATTTCAAATCCCTGCACCCAC
Organism: Allium fistulosum; assembly: GCA_030737815.1. Taxonomy (NCBI): domain Eukaryota; kingdom Viridiplantae; phylum Streptophyta; class Magnoliopsida; order Asparagales; family Amaryllidaceae; genus Allium; species Allium fistulosum. Next base: position 52,474,134 of record CM060907.1, read on the forward strand.
TTCTAAAAGTAGAACGGTGTTGTTTCGGCTTTTTGGACGAATGTTGCACCTTGCACCGTGAATGTTGCACCCTGCGGATATCGATTCTTCGGACGGCCATAACTGTTGGCTCGTTTAGAGTTACGGGAGCCATAACCAGTCAAAACTAAGGTCTCGGTGAGTTCTACCACTTTGACATCTATAAGCCGTCAATGGATAGTTTCATACCCAAAAAAGTCTATCCGGACCTCAATAGGGTCTCAAAAGTTTTTTGGCCTTCTTTTTTCCATCATGTGAATTTTTACGTTAAAACGGGATCACCGTGGCTGGTCTTCGATTTACCTTCCTAAGAGAGCGGTGAACCATGGTACTATTAAATTTCAAATCCCTACACCCACTTCTAAAAGTCGAACGGTGCTGTTTCGGCTTTTTGGACGAATGTTGCACCTTGCACCGCGAATGTTGCACCCTATGGATATCGATTCTTCGGACGACAATAACTATTGATTCGTTTAGAGTTACGGGAGCCATAACCAGTCAAAATGAAGGTCTCCGTGGGTTCTACCGCTTTGACAGCTAAAAGCCGTCAATGGATAGTTTCATACCAAAAAAAGTATATCCGAACCTCAATCGGGTCTCTGAAGTTTTTTGGCCTTCTTTTTTCCATCACGTGAATTTTTACGTTAAAACGGGATTACCGTGGCTGGTCTTCGATTTACCTTCCCTGGAGAGCGGTGCACCATGGTACTGTTCCATTTCAAATCCCTGTACCCACTTCTAAAAGTCGAACGGTGCTGTTTTGGCTTTTTGGACGAATGTTGCACCTCGCACCGCGAATGTTGCGCCGTGTGGATATCGATCCTTCGGACGGCCATAACTATTGGCTCGTTTAGAGTTACGGGAGCCATAAACAAGTCAAAACGAAGGTTTCAGTGAGTTCTACTGCTTTGATAGCTATAAGCCGTCGTTGGATAGTTTCATACCCAAAAAAGTCTTTCTGAACCTCAATCGGGACTCTGAAGTTTTTTTGCCTTCTTTTTTCCATCACTTGAATTTTTACGTTAAAACGGGATCACCGTGGCTGGTCTTCGATTTACCTCCCCTAGAGAGCGGTGCACCATTGTACTGTTCCATTTCAAATCCCTGCACCCACTTTTAAAATTCGAACGGTGCTGTTTTGGCTTTTTGGACCAATGTTGCACCTTGCACCGCGAAAGTTGCACCCTGTGGATATCGATTCTTCGGACGGCCATAACTGTTGGCTCGTTTAGAGTTACGGGAGCCATAACCAGTCAAAACTAAGTTCTCGGTGAGTTCTACCGCTTTGACAGCTATAAGCCGTCAATGGATAGTTTCATACCCAAAAAAGTCTATCCGAACCTCAATCGGGTCTCTGAAGTTTTTTGGCCTTCTTTTTTCCATCACGTGAATTTTTACGTTAAAACGGGATCACCGTGGCTGGTCTTCGATTTAGCTTCCTTGGAGAGCGGGGCACCATGGTACTGTTCCATTTCAAATCCCTGCACCCACTTCTAAAAGTCGAACGGTGCTGTTTCGGCTTTTTGGACGAATGTTGCACCTTGCACCGCGAATGTTGCACCCTATGGATATCGATTCTTCGGACGGCCATAACTGTTGGCTCGTTTAGAGTTACAGGAGCCATAACCAGTCAAAAGGAAGGTCTCCGTGAGTTCTACCGCTTTGGTAGCTAGAAGTCGTCAATGGATAGTTTCATACCCAAAAAAAGTATATCCGAACCACAATCGGGTCTCTGAAGTTTTTTGGCCTTCTTTATTCCATCACGTGAATTTTTACGTTAAAACGGGATCACCGTGGATGGTCTTCGATTTACCTTCCCTGGAGAGCGGGGCACCATGGTACTGTTCCATTTCAAATCCCTGTACCCACTTCTAAAAGTCGAACGGTGCTGTTTCAGTTTTTTGGACGAATGTTGCACCTTGCACCGCGAATGTTGCACCCTGTGGATATCGATTCTTCGGACGACCATAACTGTTGGCTCGTTTAGAGTTACGGGAGCCATAACCAGTCAATACGAAGGTCTCAGTGAGTTCTACCGCTTTGACAACTATAAGCCGTCAATGGATAGTTTCATACCCAAAAAAGTCTATCTGAACCTCAATCGGGTCTTTGACGTTTTTTGGCCTTCTTTTTTCCATCACGTGAATTTTTACGTTAAAAAGGGATCATCGTGGCTGGTCTTCGATTTACCTTCCCTGGAGAGCGGGGCACCATGGTACTGTTCCATTTCAAATCCCTGCACCCACTTCTAAAAGTCGAACGGTGCTGGTTCGGCTTTTTGGACGAATGTTGCACCTTGCACCGCGAATGTTGCACCCTGTGGATATCGATTCTTCGGACGACAATAACTATTGATTCGTTTAGAGTTACGGGAGCCATAAACAGTCAAAATGAAGGTCTCCGTGGGTTCTACCACTTTGACAGCTAAAAGCCGTCAATGGATAGTTTCATACCAAAAAAAGTATATCCGAACCTCAATCGGGTCTCTGAAGTTTTTTGGCCTTCTTTTTTCCATCACGTGAATTTTTACGTTAAAACGGGATTACCGTGGCTGGTCTTCGATTTACCTTTCCTGGAGAGCGGTGCACCATGGTACTGTTCCAATTCAAATCCCTGCACCCACTTCTAAAAGTCGAACGGTGCTGTTTTGGCTTTTTGGACGAATGTTGCACCTCGCACCGCGAATGTTGCACCGTTTGGATATCGATCCTTCGGACGGCCATAACTATTGGCTCGTTTAGAGTTACGGGAGCCATAAACAAGTCAAAATGAAGGTTTCAGTGAGTTCTACCGCTTTGATAGCTATAAGCCGTCGTTGGATAGTTTCATACCCAAAAAAGTCTTTCTGAACCTCAATCGGGACTCTGAAGTTTTTTTGCCTTCTTTTTTCCATCACTTGAATTTTTACGTTAAAACGGGATCACCGTGGCTGGTCTTCGATTTACCTTCCCTAGAGAGCGGTGCACCATTGTACTGTTCCATTTCAAATCCCTGTACCCACTTTTAAAAGTCGAACGGTGCTGTTTTGGCTTTTTGGACCAATGTTGCACCTTGCACCGCGAAAGTTGCACCCTGTGGATATCGATTCTTCGGACGGCCATAACTGTTGGCTCGTTTAGAGTTACGGGAGCCATAACCAGTCAAAACTAAGTTCTCGGTGAGTTCTACCGCTTTGACAGCTATAAGCCGTCAATGGATAGTTTCATACCCAAAAAAGTTTATCCGAACCTCAATCGGGTCTCTGAAGTTTTTTGGCCTTCTTTTTTCCATCACGTGAATTTTTACGTTAAAACGGGATCACCGTGGCTGGTCTTCGATTTTGCTTCCTTGGAGAGCGGGGCACCATGGTACTGTTCCATTTCAAATCCCTGCACCCACTTCTAAAAGTCGAACGGTGCTGTTTCGGCTTTTTGGACGAATGTTGCACCTTGCACCGTGAATGTTGCACCCTATGAATATCGATTCTTCGGACGGCCATAACTGTTGGCTCGTTTAGAGTTACAGGAGCCATAACCAGTCAAAACGAAGGTCTCCGTCAGTTCTACCGCTTTGGAAGCTAGAAGTCGTCAATGGATAGTTTCATACCCAAAAAAAGTATATCCGAACCACAATCGGGTCTCTGAAGTTTTTTGGCCTTCTTTATTCCATCACGTGAATTTTTACGTTAAAACGGGATCACCGTGGCTGGTCTTCGATTTACCTTCCCTGGAGAGCGGGGCACCATGGTACTGTTCCATTTCAAATCCCTGTACCCACTTCTAAAAGTCGAACGGTGCTGTTTCGGTTTTTTGGACGAATGTTGCACCTTGCACCGCGAATGTTGCACCCTGTGGATATCGATTCTTCGGACGACCATAACTGTTGGCTCGTTTAGAGTTACGGGAGCCATAACCAGTCAATACGAAGGTCTCAGTGAGTTCTACCGCTTTGACAACTATAAGCCGTCAATGGATAGTTTCATACCCAAAAAAGTCTATCTGAACCCCAATCGGGTCTTTGACGTTTTTTGGCCTTCTTTTTTCCATCACGTGAATTTTTACGTTAAAACGGGATCATCGTGGCTGGTCTTCGATTTACCTTCCCTGGAGAGCGGGGAACCATGGTACTGTTCCATTTCAAATCCCTGCACCCACTTCTAAAAGTCGAACGGTGCTGTTTTGGCTTTTTGGACGAATGTTGCACCTTGCACCGCGAATGATGCACCCTGTGGATATCGATTCTTTGGACGGCCATAACTGTTGGCTCGTTGAGAGCTACGGGAACCATAACCAGTCAAAACTAAGGTCTCGGTGAGTTCTACCGCTTTGACATCTATAAGCCGTCAATGGATAGTTTCATTCCCAAAAAAGTCTATCCGGACCTCAATAGGTTCTTTGAAGTTTTTTGGCCTTCTTTTTTCCATCACGTGAATTTTTACGTTAAAACGGGATCACCGTGGCTGGTCTTCGATTTACCTTCCTAAGAGAGCGGTGCACCATGGTACTGTTCCATTTCAAATCCCTGCACCCACTTCTAAAACTCGAACGGTGCTGTTTCGGTTTTTGGACGAATGTTGCACCTTGCACCGCGAATGTTGCACCCTGTGGATATCGATTCTTCGGACGGCCATAACTATTGGCTCGTTTAGAGTTACGGGAGCCATAACCAGTCAAAATGAAGGTCTCCATGAGTTCTACCGCTTTGACAGCTAAAAGCCTTCAATGGATAGTTTCATACCCAAAAAAGTATATCCGAACCTCAATCGGGTCTCTGAAGTTTTTTGGCCTTCTTTTTTCCATCACGTGAATTTTTACGTTAAAACGGGATCACCATGGCTGGTCTTCGATTTACCTTCCCTGGAGAGCGGGGCACCATGGTACTGTTCCATTTCAAATCCCTGCACCCACTTCTAAAAGTCGAATGGTGCTGTTTCGGCTTTTTGGACGAATGTTGCACCTTGCACCGCGAATTTTGCACCCTGTGGATATCGATTCTTCGGACGGCCATAACTGTTGGCTCGTTTAGAGTTACGGGAGCCATAACCAGTCAAAACTAAGGTCTCGGTGAGTTCTACCGCTTTGACAGCTATAAGCCGTCAATGGATAGTTTCATACCCAAAAAAGTTTATCCGTACCTCAATCGGGCCTCTGAAGTTTTTTGGCCTTCTTTTTTCCATCACGGGAATTTTTACGTTAAAACGGGATCACCGTGGCTGGTGTTCGATTTACCTTCCTAAGAGATCGATGCACCATGGTACTATTCCAGTTCAAATCCCTACACCCACTTCCAAAAGTCGAACGGTGCTGTTTCGGTTTTTTGGACGAATGTTGCACCTTGCACCGCGAATGTTGCACTCTGTGGATATCGGTTCTTCGGACGACCATAACTGTTGGCTCGTTTAGAGTTACAGGAGCCATAAACAGTCAAAACGAAGGTCTCCGTGAGTTCTACCGCTTTGACAGCTAGAAGCCGGCAATGGATAGTTTCATACCCAAAAAAGTATATCCGAACCTCAATGGGTTCTCTGAAGTTTTTTGGCCTTCTTTTTTCCCTCACGTGAATTTTTAAGTTAAAACGGGATCACCGTGGCTGGTCTTCGATTTACCTTCCGTGGAGAGTGGTGCACCATGGTACTGTTCCATTTCAAATCCCTGCACCCACTTCTAAAAGTCGAACGGTGCTGTTTCGGCTTTTTGGATGAATGTTGCACCTTGCACCGCGAATGTTGCACCCTGTGGATATCGATTCTTCGAACGGCCATAACTGTTGGCTCGTTTAGAGTTACGGGAGCCATAACTAGTCAAAACGAAGGTCTCCGTGAGTTCTACCGCTTTGACAGCTATAAGTCGTCAATGGATAGTTTCATATCCAAAAAAGTCTATCCGAACCTCAATCGGGACTCTGAAATTTTTTTGCCTTCTTTTTTCCATCACGTGAATTTTTACGTTAAAACGGGATCACCGTGGCTGGTCTTCGATTTACCTTCCCTGGAGAGCGGTGCACCATGGTACTGTTCCATTTCAAATCCCTGCACTCACTTCTAAAACTCGAACGGTGCTGTTTCGGTTTTTGGACGAATGTTGCACCTTGCACCGCGAATGTTGCACCCTGTGGATATCGATTCTTCGGACGGCCATAACTGTTGGCTCGTTTAGAGTTACGGGAGCCATAACCTGTCAAAACTAAGGTCTCGGTGAGTTCTACCGCTTTGATAGCTATAAGCCGTCAATGGATAGTTTCATACCCAAAAAAGTCTATCCGAACCTCAATCGGGCCTCTGAAGTTTTTTGGCCTTCTTTTTTCCATCACGTGAATTTTTACGTTAAAACGGGATCACCATGGCTGGTCTTCGATTTACCTTCCTAAGAGAGTGGTGCACCATGGTACTATTCCATTTCAAATCCCTACACCCACTTCTAAAAGTCGAACGGTGCTGTTTAGGCTTTTTGGACGAATGTTGCACCTTGCACTGCGAATGTTGCACCCTGTGGATATCGATTCTTCGGATAGCCATAACTGTTGGCTCGTTTAGAGTTACGGGAGCCATAACCAGTCAAAATGAAGGACTCCGTGAGTTCTACCGCTTTGACAGCTAGAAGCCGTCAATGGATAGTTTCATACCCAAAAAAGTATATCTGAACCACAATCGGGTCTCTGAAGTTTTTTGGCCTTCTTTATTCCATCACGTGAATTTTTACGTTAAAACGGGATCACCGGGGCTGGTCTTCGATTTACCTTTCCTGGAGAGCGGGGCACCATGGTACTGTTCCATTTCAAATCCCTGCACCCACTTCTAAAAGTCGAACGGTGCTGTTTCGGCTTTTTGGACGAATGTTGCACCTTGCACCGCGAATGTTGCACCCTGTGGATATCGATTCTTCGGACGGCCATAACTGTTGTCTCGTTTAGAGTTACGGGAGCAATAACCAGTCAAATCTAAGGTCTCGGTGAGTTCTACCGCTTTGACAGCTATCAGCCGTCAATGGATAGTTTCATACCCAAAAAAGTTTATCCGAACCTCAATCGGGTCTCTGAAGTTTTTTGGCCTTCTTTTTTCCATCACGGGAATTTTTACGTTAAAACGGGATCACCGTGGCTGGTCGTCGATTTACCTTCCTAAGAGAGCGGTGCACCATGGTACTATTCCATTTCAAATCCCTACACCCACTTCTAAAAGTCGAACGGTGCTGTTCCGGCTTTTTGGACGAATGTTGCACCTTGCACCGCGAATGTTGCACCCTGTGGATATCGATTCTTCGGACGGCCATAACTGTTGGCTCGTTTAGAGTTACGGTAGCCATAAACAGTCAAAACGAAGGTCTCCGTGAGTTCTACCGCTGTGACAGCTAGAAGCCGTCAATGGATAGTTTCATACCCAAAAAAGTATATCCGAACATCAATCGGGTCTCTGATGTTTTTTGGCCTTCTTTTTTCCATCACGTGAATTTTTAAGTTAAAACGGGATCACCGTGGCTGGTCTTCGATTTAACTTCCGTGGAGAGCGGTGCACCATGGTACTGTTCCATTTCAAATCCCTGCACCCACTTCTAAAAGTCGAACGGTGCTGTTCCGGCTTTTTGGACGAATGTTGCACCTTGCACCGCGAATGTTGCACCCTGTGGATATCGATTCTTCGGACGACCATAACTGTTGGCTCGTTTAGAGTTACGGGAGCCATAAACAGTCAAAACGAAGGTCTCCGTGAGTTCTACCGCTTTGACAGCTAGAAGCCGTCAATGGATAGTTTCATACCCAAAAAAGTATATCCGAACATCAATCGGGTCTCTGATGTTTTTTGGCCTTCTTTTTTCCATCACGTGAATTTTTAAGTTAAAACGGGATCACCGTGGCTAGTCTTTGATTTAGCTTCCTTGGAGAGCGGGGCACCATGGTACTGTTCCATTTCAAATCCTTGCACCCACTTCTAAAAGTCGAACGGTGCTGTTTTGGATTTTTGGACGAATGTTGCACCTTGCACCGTGAATGTTGCACCCTGCAGATATCGAATCTTCGGACGTCCATAACTGTTGGCTCGTTTAGAGTTACGGGAGCCATAACCAGTCAAAACTAAGGTCTCGGTGAGTTCTACCGCTTTGACATCTATAAGCCGTCAATGGATAGTTTCCTACCCAAAAAAGTCTATCCGGACCTCAATAGGGTCTCTGAAGGTTTTTGGCCTTCTTTTTTCCATCACGTAAATTTTTACGTTAAAACGAGATCACCGTGGCTGGTCTTCGATTTACCTTCCTAAGAGAGTGGTGCACCATGGTACTATTCCATTTCAAATCCCTACACCCACTTCTAAAAGTCGAATGGTGATGTTTCGGCTTTTTGGACGAATGTTGCACCTTGCACCGCGAATGTTGCACCCTATGGATATCGATTCTTCGGACAGCCATACCTGTTGGCTCGTTTAGAGTTACGGGAGCCATAACCAGTCAAAACGAAGGTCTCCGTGAGTTATACCACTTTGGCAGCTAGATGTCGTCAATGGATAGTTTCATACCCAAAAAAAGTATATCCGAACCACAATCGGGTCTCTGAAGTTTTTTGGCCTTCTTTATTCCATCACGTGAATTTTTACGTTAAAACGGGATCACCGTGGCTGGTCTTCGATTTACCTTCCCTGGAGAGCGGGGCACCATGGTACTGTTCCATTTCAAATCCCTGTACCCACTTCTAAAAGTCGAACGGTGCTGTTTCGATTTTTTGGACGAATGTTGCACCTTGCACCGCGAATGTTGCACCCTGTGGATATCGATTCTTCGGACGACCATAACTGTTGGCTCGTTTAGAGTTACGGGAGCCATAACCAGTCAATACGAAGGTCTCAGTGAGTTCTACCGCTTTGACAACTATAAGCCGTCAATGGATAGTTTCATACCCAAAAAACTCTATCTGAACCTCAATCGGGTCTTTGACGTTTTTTGGCCTTCTTTTTTCCATCACGTGAATTTTTACGTTAAAACGGGATCACCGTGGCTGGTCTTTGATTTACCTTCCCTGGAGAGCGGGGCACCATGGTACTGTTCCATTTCAAATCCCTACACCCACTTCTAAAAGTCGAACGGTGCTGTTTCGGCTTTTTGGACGAATGTTGCACCTTGCACCGCGAATGTTGCACCCTATGGATATCGATTCTTTGGACGGCCATAACTGTTGGCTCGTTGAGAGCTACGGGAGCCATAACCAGTCAAAACTAAGGTCTCGGTGAGTTCTACCGCTTTGACATCTATAAGCCGTCAATGGATAGTTTCATACCCAAAAAAGTCTATCCGGACCTCAATAGGGTCTCTGAAGTTTTTTGGCCTTCTTTTTTCCATCACGTGAATTTTTACGTTAAAACGGGATCACCGTGGCTGGTCTTCGATTTACCTTCCTAAGAGAGCGGTGCACCGTGGTACTATTCCATTTCAAATCCCTACGTCCACTACTAAAGTCGAACGGTGCTGTTTCGGCTTTTTGGACGAATGTTGCACCTTGCACCGCGAATGTTGCACCCTGTGGATATCGATTCTTCGGACGGCCATAACTGTTGGCTCGTTTAGAGTTACGGGAGCAATAACCAGTCAAATCTAAGGTCTCGGTGAGTTCTACCGCTTTGACAGCTATCAGCCGTCAATGGATAGTTTCATACCCAAAAAAGTTTATCCGAACCTCAATCGGGTCTCTGAAGTTTTTTGGCCTTCTTTTTTCCATCACGGGAATTTTTACGTTAAAACGGGATCACCGTGGCTGGTCGTCGATTTACCTTCCTAAGAGAGCGGTGCACCATGGTACTATTCCATTTCAAATCCCTACACCCACTTCTAAAAGTCGAACGGTGCTGTTTCGGCTTTTTGGACGAATGTTGCACCTTGCACCGCGAATGTTGCACCCTGTGGATATCGATTCTTCGGACGGCCATAACTGTTGGCCCGTTTAGAGTTACGGGAGCCATAAACAGTCAAAACGAAGGTCTGCGTGAGTTCTACCACTTTGACAGCTAGAAGCCGTCAATGGATAGTTTCATACCCAAAAAAGTATATCCGAACATCAATCGGGTCTCTGATGTTTTTTGGCCTTCTTTTTTCCATCACGTGAATTTTTAAGTTAAAACGGGATCACCGTGGCTGGTCTTCGATTTACCTTCCATGGAGAGCGGTGCACCATGGTACTGTTCCATTTCAAATCCCTGCACCCACTTCTAAAAGTCGAACGGTGCTATTTCGGCTTTTTGGACGAATGTTGCACCTTGCACCGCGAATGTTGCACCCTATGGATATCGATTCTTCGGACGACCATAACTGTTGGCTCGTTTAGAGTTACGGGAGCCATAACCAGTCAATACGAAGGTCTCAGTGAGTTCTACCGCTTTGGCAACTATAAGCCGTCAATGGATAGTTTCATACCCAAAAAAGTCTATCTGAACCTCAATCGGGTCTTTGACGTTTTTTGGCCTTCTTTTTTCCATCACGTGAATTTTTACGTTAAAACGGGATCATCGTGGCTGGTCTTCGATTTACCTTCCCTGGAGAGCGGGGCACCATGGTACTGTTCCATTTCAAATCCCTGCACCCACTTCTAAAAGTCGAACGGTGATGTTTCGGCTTTTTGGACGAATGTTGCACCTTGCACCGCGAATGTTGCACCCTGTGGATATCGATTCTTTGGACGGCCATAACTGTTGGCTCGTTGAGAGCTACGGGAGACATAACCAGTCAAAACTAAGGTCTCGGTGAGTTCTACCGCTTTGACATCTATAAGCCGTCAATGGATAGTTTCATACCCAAAAAAGTCTATCCGGACCTCAATAGGGTCTCTGAAGTTTTTTGGCCTTCTTTTTTCCATCACGTGAATTTTTACGTTAAAACGGGATCACCGTGGCTGGTCTTCGATTTACCTTCCTAAGAGAGCGGTGCACCATGGTACTATTCCATTTCAAATCCCTACGCCCACTACTAAAGTCGAACGGTGCTGTTTCGGCTTTTTGGACAAATGTTGCACCTTGCACCGCGAATGTTGCACCCTGTGGATATCGATTCTTCGGACGTCCATAACTATTGGCTCGTTTAGAGTTACGGGAGCCATAACCAGTCAAAATGAAGGTCTCCGTGAGTTCTACCGCTTTGACAGCTATAAGCCGTCAATGGATAGTTTCATACCCAAAAAAGTCTATCTGAACCTCAATCGGGTCTTTGACGTTTTTTGGCCTTCTTTTTTCCATCACGTGAATTTTTACGTTAAAACGGGATCATCGTGGCTGGTCTTCGATTTACCTTCCCTGGAGAGCGGGGCACCATGGTACTGTTCCATTTCAAATCCCTGCACCCACTTCTAAAAGTCGAACGGTGATGTTTCGGCTTTTTGGACGAATGTTGCACCTTGCACCGCGAATGTTGCACCCTGTGGTTATCGAATCTTCGGACGACCATAACTGTTGGCTCGTTTAGAGTTACGGGAGCCATAACCAGTCAATACGAAGGTCTTAGTGAGTTCTACCGCTTTGATAACTATAAGCCGTCAATGGATAGTTTCATACCCAAAAAAGTCTATCTGAACCTCAATCGGGTCTTTGACGTTTTTTGGCCTTCTTTTTTCCATCACGTGAATTTTTACGTTAAAACGGGATCATCGTGGCTGGTCTTCGATTTACCTTCCCTGGAGAGCGGGGCACCATGGTACTGTTCCATTTCAAATCCCTGCACCCACTTCTAAAAGTCGAACGGTGATGTTTCGGCTTTTTGGACGAATGTTGCACCTTGCACCGCGAATGTTGCACCCTGTGGATATCGATTCTTTGGACGGCCATAACTGTTGGCTCGTTGAGAGCTACGGGAGCCATAACCAGTCAAAACTAAGGTCTCGGTGAGTTCTACCGCTTTGACATCTATAAGCCGTCAATGGATAGTTTCATACCCAAAAAAGTCTATCCGGACCTCAATAGGGTCTCTGAAGTTTTTTGGCCTTCTTTTTTCCATCACGTGAATTTTTACGTTAAAACGGGATCACCGTGGCTGGTCTTCGATTTACCTTCCTAAGAGAGCGGTGAACCATGGTACTATTCCATTTCAAATCCCTACGCCCACTACTAAAGTCGAACGGTGCTATTTCGGCTTTTTGGACAAATGTTGCACCTTGCACCGCGAATGTTGCACGCTGTGGATATCGATTCTTCGGACGTCCATAACTATTGGCTCGTTTAGAGTTACGGGAGCCATAACCAGTCAAAATGAAGGTCTCCGTGAGTTCTACCGCTTTGACAGCTAAAAGCCATCAATGGATAGTTTCATACCCAAAAAAGTATATCCGAACCTCAATCGGGTCTCTGAAGTTTTTTGGCCTTCTTTTTTCCATCACGTGAATTTTTACGTTAAAACGGGATCACCGTGGCTGGTCTTCGATTTACCTTCCTAAGAGAGTGGTGCACCATGGTACTATTCCATTTCAAATCCCTACACCCACTTCTAAAAGTCGAACGGTGCTGTTTCGGCTTTTTGGACAAATGTTGCACCTTGCACCGCGAATGTTGCACGCTGTGGATATCGATTCTTCGGACGTCCATAACTATTGGCTCGTTTAGAGTTACGGGAGCCATAACCAGTCAAAATGAAGGTCTCCGTGAGTTCTACCGCTTTGACAGCTAAAAGCCGTCAATGGATAGTTTCATACCCAAAAAAGTATATTCGAACCTCAATCGGGTCTCTGAAGTTTTTTGGCCTTCTTTTTTCCATCACGTGAATTTTTACGTTAAAACGGGATCACCGTGGCTGGTCTTCGATTTACCTTCCCTGGAGAGCGGGGCACCATGGTACTGTTCCATTTCAAATCCCTGCACCCACTTCTAAAAGTCGAACGGTGATGTTTCGGCTTTTTGGACGAATGTTGCACCTTGCACCGCGAATGTTGCACCCTGTGGATATCGATTCTTTGGACGGCCATAACTGTTGGCTCGTTGAGAGCTACGGGAGACATAACCAGTCAAAACTAAGGTCTCGGTGAGTTCTACCGCTTTGACATCTATAAGCCGTCAATGGATAGTTTCATACCCAAAAAAGTCTATCCGGACCTCAATAGGGTCTCTGAAGTTTTTTGGCCTTCTTTTTTCCATCACGTGAATTTTTACGTTAAAACGGGATCACCGTGGCTGGTCTTCGATTTACCTTCCTAAGAGAGCGGTGAACCATGGTACTATTCCATTTCAAATCCCTACGCCCACTACTAAAGTCGAACGGTGCTATTTCGGCTTTTTGGACAAATGTTGCACCTTGCACCGCGAATGTTGCACGCTGTGGATATCGATTCTTCGGACGTCCATAACTATTGGCTCGTTTAGAGTTACGGGAGCCATAACCAGTCAAAATGAAGGTCTCCGTGAGTTCTACCGCTTTGACAGCTAAAAGCCATCAATGGATAGTTTCATACCCAAAAAAGTATATCCGAACCTCAATCGGGTCTCTGAAGTTTTTTGGCCTTCTTTTTTCCATCACGTGAATTTTTACGTTAAAACGGGATCACCGTGGCTGGTCTTCGATTTACCTTCCTAAGAGAGTGGTGCACCATGGTACTATTCCATTTCAAATCCCTACACCCACTTCTAAAAGTCGAACGGTGCTGTTTCGGCTTTTTGGACAAATGTTGCACCTTGCACCGCGAATGTTGCACGCTGTGGATATCGATTCTTCGGACGTCCATAACTATTGGCTCGTTTAGAGTTACGGGAGCCATAACCAGTCAAAATGAAGGTCTCCGTGAGTTCTACCGCTTTGACAGCTAAAAGCCGTCAATGGATAGTTTCATACCCAAAAAAGTATATTCGAACCTCAATCGGGTCTCTGAAGTTTTTTGGCCTTCTTTTTTCCATCACGTGAATTTTTACGTTAAAACGGGATCACCGTGGCTGGTCTTCGATTTACCTTCCCTGGAGAGCGGGGCACCATGGTACTGTTCCATTTCGAATCCCTGCACCCACTTCTAAAAGTCGAATGGTGCTGTTTCGGCTTTTTGGACGAATGATGCACCTTGCACCGCGAATTTTGCACCCTGTGGATATCGATTCTTCGGACGGCCATAACTGTTGGCTCGTTTAGAGTTACGGGAGCCATAACCAGTCAAAATAAAGGTCTCGGTGAGTTCGACCGCTTTGACAGCTATAAGCCGTCAATGGATGGTTTCATACCCAAAAAAGTTTATCCGAACCTCAATCGGGTCTCTGAAGTTTTTTGGCCTTCTTTTTTCCATCACGGGAATTTTTACGTTAAAATGGGATCACCGTGGCTGGTCTTCGATTTACCTTCCTAAGAGAGCGGTGCACTAAGGTACTATTCCATTTCAAATCCATACACCCACTTCCAAAAGTTGAACGGTGTTGTTTCGGTTTTTTGGACGAATGTTGCACCTTGCACCGCGAATGTTGAACCCTGTGGATATCGGTTCTTCGGACGACCATAACTGTTGGCTCGTTTAGAGTTATAGGAGCCATAAACAGTCAAAACGAAGGTCTCCGTGAGTTCTATCGCTTTGACAGCTAGAAGCCGTCAATGGATAGTTTCATACCCAAAAAAGTATATCCGAACCTCAATCGGGTCTCTGAAGTTTTTTGGCCTTCTTTTTTCCCTCACGTGAATTTTTAAGTTAAAACGGGATCACCATGGCTGGTCTTCGATTTACCTTCCGTGGAGAGTGGTGCACCATGGTACTGTTCCATTTCAAATCCCTGCACCCACTTCTAAAAGTCGAACGGTGCTGTTTCGGCTTTTTGGACGAATGTTGCACCTTGCACCGCGAATGTTGCACCCTGTGGATATCGATTCTTCGGACGGCCATAACTATTGGCTCGTTTAGAGTTACGGGAGCCATAACCAGTCAAAACGAAGGTCTCCATGAGTTCTACCGCTTTGACAGCTATAAGTCGTCAATGGATAGTTTCATATCCAAAAAAGTCTATCCGAACCTCAATCGGGACTCTGAAGTTTTTTTGTCTTCTTTTTTCCATCACGTGAATTTTTACGTTAAAACGGGAACACTGTGGCTGGTCTTCGATTTACCTTCCCTGGAGAGCGGTGCACCATGGTACTGTTCCATTTCAAATCCCTGCACCCACTTCTAAAAGTCGAACGGTGCTGTTTCGGTTTTTGGACGAATGTTGCACCTTGCACCGCGAATGTTGCACCCTGTGGATATCGATTCTTCGGACGGCCATAACTGTTGGCTCATTTAGAGTTACGGGAGCCATAACCTGTCAAAAGTAAGGTCTCGGTGAGTTCTACCGCTTTGATAGCTATAAGCCGTCAATGGATAGTTTCATACCCAAAAAAGTCTATCCGAACCTCAATCGGGCCTTTGAAGTTTTTTGGCCTTCTTTTTTCCATCACGTGAATTTTTACGTTAAAACGGGATCACCATGGCTGGTCTTCGATTTACCTTCCTAAGAGAGTGGTGCACCATGGTACTATTCCATTTCAAATCCCTACACCCACTTCTAAAAGTTGAACGGTGCTGTTTAGGCTTTTTGGACGAATGTTGCACCTTGCACCGCGAATGTTGCACCCTGTGGATATCGATTCTTCGGATAGCCATAACTGTTGGCTCGTTTAGAGTTACGGGAGCCATAACCAGTCAAAACGAAGGTCTCCGTGAGTTCTACCGCTTTGACAGCTAGAAGCCGTCAATGGATAGTTTTATACCCAAAAAAGTATATCTGAACCACAATCGGGTCTCTGAAGTTTTTTGGCCTTCTTTATTCCATCACGTGAATTTTTACGTTAAAACGGGATCACCGGGGCTGGTCTTCGATTTACCTTCCCTGGAGAGCGGGGCACCATGGTACTGTTCCATTTCAAATCCCTGCACCCACTTCTAAAAGTCGAACGGTGCTATTTCGGCTTTTTGGACGAATGTTGCACCTTGCACCACGAATGTTGCACCCTGTGGATATCGATTCTTCGGACGGCCATAACTGTTGGCTCGTTTAGAGTTACAGGAGCAATAACCAGTCAAATCTAAGGTCTCGGTGAGTTCTACCGCTTTGACAGCTATAAGCCGTCAATGGATAGTTTCATACCCAAAAAAGTTTATCCGAACCTCAATCGGGTCTTTGAAGTTTTTTGGCCTTCTTTTTTCCATCACGGGAATTTTTACGTTAAAACGGGATCACCGTGGCTGGTCGTCGATTTACCTTCCTAAGAGAGCGGTGCACCATGGTACTATTCCATTTCAAATCCCTACACCCACTTCTAAAAGTCGAACGGTGTTGTTTAGGCTTTTTGGACGAATGTTGCACCTTGCACCGCGAATGTTGCACCCTGTGGATATCGATTCTTCGGACGGCCATAACTGTTGGCTCGTTTAGAGTTACGGGAGCCATAAACAGTCAAAACGAAGGTCTCCGTGAGTTCTACCGCTTTGACAACTAGAAGCCGTCAATGGATAGTTTCATACCCAAAAAAGTATATCCGAACATCAATCGGGTCTCTGATGTTTTTTGGCCTTCTTTTTTCCATCACGTGAATTTTTAAGTTAAAACGGGATCACCGTGGCTGGTCTTCGATTTACCATCCGTGGAGAGCGGTGCACCATGGTACTGTTCCATTTCAAATCCCTGCACCCACTTCTAAAAGTCGAACGGTGCTGTTTCGGCTTTTTGGACGAATGTTGCACCTTGCACCGCGAATGTTGCACCCTGTGGATATCGATTCTTCGGACGGCCATAACTGTTGGCTCGTTTAGAGTTACGGGAGCCATAACCAGTCAAAATGAAGGTCTCCGTGAGTTCTACCGCTTTGACAGCTAGAAGCCGTCAATGGATAGTTTCATACCCAAAAAAGTATATCCGAACCACAATCGGGTCTCTGAAGTTTTTTGGCCTTCTTTATTCCATCACGTTAATTTTTACGTTAAAACGGGATCACCATGGCTGGTCTTCGATTTACCTTCCCTGCAGAGCGGGGCACTGTGGTACTGTTCCATTTCAAATCTCTACACCCACTTCTAAAAGTCGAACGGTGCTGTTTCGGCTTTTTGGACGAATGTTGCACCTTGCACCGCGAATGTTGCACCCTGTGGATATCGATTCTTCGGACGGCCATAATTGTTGGCTCGTTTACAGTAACGGGAGCCATAACCAGTCAAAACGAAGGTCTCGGTGATTTCTACCGCTTTGACAGCTATAAGCCATCAATGGATAATTTCATACCCAAAAAAGTCTATCCGAACCTCAATCGGGTCTCTGAAGTTTTTTGGCCTTCTTTTTTCCATCACGTGAATTTTTAAGTTAAAACGGGATCACCGTGGCTGGTCTTCGATTTACCTTTCGTGGAGAGCGGTGCACCATGGTACTGTTCCATTTCAAATCCCTGCACCCACTTCTAAAAGCCGAACGGTGCTGTTTCGGCTTTTTGGACGAATGTTGCACCTTTCACCGCGAATGTTGCACCCTGTGGATATCGATTCTTCGGACGGCCATAACTGTTGGCTCGTTTAGAGTTACGGGAGCCATAACCAGTCAAAACGAAGGTCTCCGTGAGTTCTACCGCTTTGACAGCTATAAGTCGTCAATGGATAGTTTCATATCCAAAAAAGTTTATCCGAACCTCAATCGGGACTCTGAAGTTTTTTTGCCTTCTTTTTTCCATCACGTGAATTTTTACGTTAAAACGGGATCACCGTGGCTGGTCTTCGATTTACCTTCCCTGGAGAGTGGTGCACCATGGTACTGTTCCATTTCAAATCCCTGCACCCACTTCTAAAGTCGAACGGTGCTGTTTCGGTTTTTGGACGAATGTTGCACCTTGCACCGCGAATGTTGCACCCTGTGGATATCGATTCTTCGGACGGCCATAACTGTTGGCTCGTTTAGAGTTACGGGAGCCATAACCTGTCAAAACTAAGGTCTCGGTGAGTTCTACCGCTTTGTTAGCTATAAGCCGTCAATGGATAGTTTCATACCCAAAAAAGTCTATCCGAACCTCAATCAGGCCTCTGAAGTTTTTTGGCCTTCTTTTTTCCATCACGTGAATTTTTACGTTAAAACGGGATCACCATGGATGGTCTTCGATTTACCTTCCTAAGAGAGTGGTGCACCATGGTACTATTCCATTTCAAATCCCTACACCCACTTCTAAAAGTCGAACGGTGCTGTTTAGGCTTTTTGGACGAATGTTGCACCTTGCACCGCGAATGTTGCACCCTGTGGATATCGATTCTTCGGATAGCCATAACTGTTGGCTCGTTTAGAGTTACGGGAGCCATAACCAGTCAAAACAAAGGTCTCCGTGAGTTCTACCGCTTTGACAGCTAGAAGCCGTCAATGGATAGTTTCATACCCAAAAAAGTATATCGGAACCACAATCGGGTCTCTGAAGTTTTTTGGCCTTCTTTATTCCATCACGTGAATTTTTACGTTAAAACGGGATCACCGGGGCTGGTCTTCGATTTACCTTCCCTGGAGAGCGGGGCACCATGGTACTGTTCCATTTCAAATCCCTGCACCCACTTCTAAAAGTGGAACGGTGTTGTTTCGGCTTTTTGGACGAATGTTGCACCTTGCACCGCGAATGTTGCACCCTGTGGATATCGATTCTTCGGACGGCCATAACTGTTGGCTCGTTTAGAGTTACGGGAGCAATAACCAGTCAAATCTAAGGTCTCGATGAGTTTTACCGCTTTGACAGCTATCAGCCGTCAATGGATAGTTTCATACCCAAAAAAGTTTATCCGAACCTCAATCGGGTCTCTGTAGTTTTTTGGTCTTCTTTTTTCCATCACGGGAATTTTTACGTTAAAACGGGATCACCGTGGCTGGTCGTCGATTTACCTTCCTAAGAGAGAGGTGCACCATGGTACTATTCCATTTCAAATCCCTACACCCACTTCTAAAAGTCGAACGGTGCAGTTTCGGCTTTTTGGACGAATGTTGCACCTTGCACCGCGAATGTTGCACCCTATGGTTATCGATTCTTCGGACGCCCATAACTGTTGGCTCGTTTAGAGTTACGGGAGCCATAAACAGTCAAAACGAAGGTCTCCGTGAGTTCTACCGCTTTGACAGCTAGAAGCCGTCAATGGATAGTTTAATACCCAAAAAAGTATATCCGAACATCTATCGGGTCTCTGATGTTTTTTGGCCTTCTTTTTTCCATCACGTGAATTTTTAAGTTAAAACGGGATCACCGTGGCTGGTCTTCGATTTACCTTCCGTGGAGAGCATTGCACCATGGTACTGTTCCATTTCAAATCCCTACGCCCACTTCTAAAAGTCGAACGGTGCTGTTTCGGCTTTTTGGACGAATGTTGCACCTTGCACCGCGAATGTTGCACCCTGTGGATATCGATTCTTCGGACGACCATAACTGTTGGCTCGTTTAGAGTTACGGGAGCCATAACCAGTCAATACGAAGGTCTCAGTGAGTTCTACTGCTTTGACAACTATAAGCCGTCAATGGATAGTTTCATACCCAAAAAAGTCTATCTGAACCTCAATCGGGTCTTTGATGTTTTTTGGCCTTCTTTTTTCCATCACGTGAATTTTTACGTTAAAACGGGATCATCGTGGCTGGTCTTCGATTTACCTTCCCTGGAGAGCGGGGCACCATGGTACTGTTCCATTTCAAATCCCTGCACCCACTTCTAAAAGTCGAACGGTGCTGTTTCGGCTTTTTGGACGAATGTTGCACCTTGCACCGCGAATGTTGCACCCTGTGGATATCGATTCTTCGGACGGCCATAACTATTGGCTCGTTTAGAGTTACGGGAGCCATAACCAGTCAAAACGAAGGTCTCCATGAGTTCTACCGCTTTGACAGCTATAAGTCGTCAATGGATAGTTTCATATCCAAAAAAGTCTATCCGAACCTCAATCGGGACTCTGAAGTTTTTTTGTCTTCTTTTTTCCATCACGTGAATTTTTACGTTAAAACGGGAACACCGTGGCTGGTCTTCGATTTACCTTCCCTGGAGAGCGGTGCACCATGGTACTGTTCCATTTCAAATCCCTGCACCCACTTCTAAAAGTCGAACGGTGCTGTTTCGGTTTTTGGACGAATGTTGCACCTTGCACCGCGAATGTTGCACCCTGTGGATATCGATTCTTCGGACGGCCATAACTGTTGGCTCATTTAGAGTTACGGGAGCCATAACCTGTCAAAAGTAAGGTCTCGGTGAGTTCTACCGCTTTGATAGCTATAAGCCGTCAATGGATAGTTTCATACCCAAAAAAGTCTATCCGAACCTCAATCGGGCCTTTGAAGTTTTTTGGCCTTCTTTTTTCCATCACGTGAATTTTTACGTTAAAACGGGATCACCATGGCTGGTCTTCGATTTACCTTCCTAAGAGAGTGGTGCACCATGGTACTATTCCATTTCAAATCCCTACACCCACTTCTAAAAGTTGAACGGTGCTGTTTAGGCTTTTTGGACGAATGTTGCACCTTGCACCGCGAATGTTGCACCCTGTGGATATCGATTCTTCGGATAGCCATAACTGTTGGCTCGTTTAGAGTTACGGGAGCCATAACCAGTCAAAACGAAGGTCTCCGTGAGTTCTACCGCTTTGACAGCTAGAAGCCGTCAATGGATAGTTTTATACCCAAAAAAGTATATCTGAACCACAATCGGGTCTCTGAAGTTTTTTGGCCTTCTTTATTCCATCACGTGAATTTTTACGTTAAAACGGGATCACCGGGGCTGGTCTTCGATTTACCTTCCCTGGAGAGCGGGGCACCATGGTACTGTTCCATTTCAAATCCCTGCACCCACTTCTAAAAGTCGAACGGTGCTATTTCGGCTTTTTGGACGAATGTTGCACCTTGCACCACGAATGTTGCACCCTGTGGATATCGATTCTTCGGACGGCCATAACTGTTGGCTCGTTTAGAGTTACAGGAGCAATAACCAGTCAAATCTAAGGTCTCGGTGAGTTCTACCGCTTTGACAGCTATAAGCCGTCAATGGATAGTTTCATACCCAAAAAAGTTTATCCGAACCTCAATCGGGTCTTTGAAGTTTTTTGGCCTTCTTTTTTCCATCACGGGAATTTTTACGTTAAAACGGGATCACCGTGGCTGGTCGTCGATTTACCTTCCTAAGAGAGCGGTGCACCATGGTACTATTCCATTTCAAATCCCTACACCCACTTCTAAAAGTCGAACGGTGTTGTTTAGGCTTTTTGGACGAATGTTGCACCTTGCACCGCGAATGTTGCACCCTGTGGATATCGATTCTTCGGACGGCCATAACTGTTGGCTCGTTTAGAGTTACGGGAGCCATAAACAGTCAAAACGAAGGTCTCCGTGAGTTCTACCGCTTTGACAACTAGAAGCCGTCAATGGATAGTTTCATACCCAAAAAAGTATATCCGAACATCAATCGGGTCTCTGATGTTTTTTGGCCTTCTTTTTTCCATCACGTGAATTTTTAAGTTAAAACGGGATCACCGTGGCTGGTCTTCGATTTACCATCCGTGGAGAGCGGTGCACCATGGTACTGTTCCATTTCAAATCCCTGCACCCACTTCTAAAAGTCGAACGGTGCTGTTTCGGCTTTTTGGACGAATGTTGCACCTTGCACCGCGAATGTTGCACCCTGTGGATATCGATTCTTCGGACGGCCATAACTGTTGGCTCGTTTAGAGTTACGGGAGCCATAACCAGTCAAAATGAAGGTCTCCGTGAGTTCTACCGCTTTGACAGCTAGAAGCCGTCAATGGATAGTTTCATACCCAAAAAAGTATATCCGAACCACAATCGGGTCTCTGAAGTTTTTTGGCCTTCTTTATTCCATCACGTTAATTTTTACGTTAAAACGGGATCACCATGGCTGGTCTTCGATTTACCTTCCCTGCAGAGCGGGGCACTGTGGTACTGTTCCATTTCAAATCTCTACACCCACTTCTAAAAGTCGAACGGTGCTGTTTCGGCTTTTTGGACGAATGTTGCACCTTGCACCGCGAATGTTGCACCCTGTGGATATCGATTCTTCGGACGGCCATAATTGTTGGCTCGTTTACAGTAACGGGAGCCATAACCAGTCAAAACGAAGGTCTCGGTGATTTCTACCGCTTTGACAGCTATAAGCCATCAATGGATAATTTCATACCCAAAAAAGTCTATCCGAACCTCAATCGGGTCTCTGAAGTTTTTTGGCCTTCTTTTTTCCATCACGTGAATTTTTAAGTTAAAACGGGATCACCGTGGCTGGTCTTCGATTTACCTTTCGTGGAGAGCGGTGCACCATGGTACTGTTCCATTTCAAATCCCTGCACCCACTTCTAAAAGCCGAACGGTGCTGTTTCGGCTTTTTGGACGAATGTTGCACCTTTCACCGCGAATGTTGCACCCTGTGGATATCGATTCTTCGGACGGCCATAACTGTTGGCTCGTTTAGAGTTACGGGAGCCATAACCAGTCAAAACGAAGGTCTCCGTGAGTTCTACCGCTTTGACAGCTATAAGTCGTCAATGGATAGTTTCATATCCAAAAAAGTTTATCCGAACCTCAATCGGGACTCTGAAGTTTTTTTGCCTTCTTTTTTCCATCACGTGAATTTTTACGTTAAAACGGGATCACCGTGGCTGGTCTTCGATTTACCTTCCCTGGAGAGTGGTGCACCATGGTACTGTTCCATTTCAAATCCCTGCACCCACTTCTAAAGTCGAACGGTGCTGTTTCGGTTTTTGGACGAATGTTGCACCTTGCACCGCGAATGTTGCACCCTGTGGATATCGATTCTTCGGACGGCCATAACTGTTGGCTCGTTTAGAGTTACGGGAGCCATAACCTGTCAAAACTAAGGTCTCGGTGAGTTCTACCGCTTTGATAGCTATAAGCCGTCAATGGATAGTTTCATACCCAAAAAAGTCTATCCGAACCTCAATCAGGCCTCTGAAGTTTTTTGGCCTTCTTTTTTCCATCACGTGAAGTTTTACGTTAAAACGGGATCACCATGGATGGTCTTCGATTTACCTTCCTAATAGAGTGGTGCACCATGGTACTATTCCATTTCAAATCCCTACACCCACTTCTAAAAGTCGAACGGTGCTGTTTAGGCTTTTTGGACGAATGTTGCACCTTGCACCGCGAATGTTGCACCCTGTGGATATCGATTCTTCGGATAGCCATAACTGTTGGCTCGTTTAGAGTTACGGGAGCCATAACTAGTCAAAACAAAGGTCTCCGTGAGTTCTACCGCTTTGACAGCTAGAAGCCGTCAATGGATAGTTTCATACCCAAAAAAGTATATCGGAACCACAATCGGGTCTCTGAAGTTTTTTGGCCTTCTTTATTCCATCACGTGAATTTTTACGTTAAAACGGGATCACCGGGGCTGGTCTTCGATTTACCTTCCCTGGAGAGCGGGGCACCATGGTACTGTTCCATTTCAAATCCCTGCACCCACTTCTAAAAGTGGAACGGTGTTGTTTCGGCTTTTTGGACGAATGTTGCACCTTGCACCGCGAATGTTGCACCCTGTGGATATCGATTCTTCGGACGGCCATAACTGTTGGCTCGTTTAGAGTTACGGGAGCAATAACCAGTCAAATCTAAGGTCTCGATGAGTTTTATCGCTTTGACAGCTATCAGCCGTCAATGGATAGTTTCATACCCAAAAAAGTTTATCCGAACCTCAATCGGGTCTCTGTAGTTTTTTGGTCTTCTTTTTTCCATCACGGGAATTTTTACGTTAAAACGGGATCACCGTGGCTGGTCGTCGATTTACCTTCCTAAGAGAGAGGTGCACCATGGTACTATTCCATTTCAAATCCCTACACCCACTTCTAAAAGTCGAACGGTGCAGTTTCGGCTTTTTGGACGAATGTTGCACCTTGCACCGCGAATGTTGCACCCTATGGTTATCGATTCTTCGGACGCCCATAACTGTTGGCTCGTTTAGAGTTACGGGAGCCATAAACAGTCAAAACGAAGGTCTCCGTGAGTTCTACCGCTTTGACAGCTAGAAGCCGTCAATGGATAGTTTAATACCCAAAAAAGTATATCCGAACATCTATCGGGTCTCTGATGTTTTTTGGCCTTCTTTTTTCCATCACGTGAATTTTTAAGTTAAAACGGGATCACCGTGGCTGGTCTTCGATTTACCTTCCGTGGAGAGCATTGCACCATGGTACTGTTCCATTTCAAATCCCTACGCCCACTTCTAAAAGTCGAACGGTGCTGTTTCGGCTTTTTGGACGAATGTTGCACCTTGCACCGCGAATGTTGCACCCTGTGGATATCGATTCTTCGGACGACCATAACTGTTGGCTCGTTTAGAGTTACGGGAGCCATAACCAGTCAATACGAAGGTCTCAGTGAGTTCTACTGCTTTGACAACTATAAGCCGTCAATGGATAGTTTCATACCCAAAAAAGTCTATCTGAACCTCAATCGGGTCTTTGATGTTTTTTGGCCTTCTTTTTTCCATCACGTGAATTTTTACGTTAAAACGGGATCATCGTGGCTGGTCTTCGATTTACCTTCCCTGGAGAGCGGGGCACCATGGTACTGTTCCATTTCAAATCCCTGCACCCACTTCTAAAAGTCGAACGGTGCTGTTTCGGCTTTTTGGACGAATGTTGCACCTTGCACCGCGAATGTTGCACCCTGTGGATATCGATTCTTTGGACGGCCATAACTGTTGGCTCGTTGAGAGCTACGGGAGCCATAACCAGTCAAAACTAAGGTCTCGGTGAGTTCTACCGCTTTGACATCTATAAGCCGTCAATGGATAGTTTCATACCCAAAAAAGTATATCCGGACCTCAATAGGGTCTCTGAAGTTTTTTGGCCTTCTTTTTTCCATCACGTGAATTTTTACGTTAAAACGGGATCACCGTGGCTGGTCTTCGATTTACCTTCCTAAGAGAGCGGTGCACCATGGTACTATTCCATTTCAAATCCATACGCCCACTACTAAAGTCGAACGGTGCTGTTTTGGCTTTTTGGACAAATGTTGCACCTTGCACCGCGAATGTTGCACCCTGTGGA
Organism: Allium fistulosum; assembly: GCA_030737815.1. Taxonomy (NCBI): domain Eukaryota; kingdom Viridiplantae; phylum Streptophyta; class Magnoliopsida; order Asparagales; family Amaryllidaceae; genus Allium; species Allium fistulosum. The sequence goes on from CM060907.1 coordinate 52,499,086, forward strand.
TATTGATTCTTCGGACGTCCATAACTATTGGCTCGTTTAGAGTTACGGGAGCCATAACCAGTCAAAATGAAGGTCTCTGTGAGTTCTACCGCTTTGACAGCTAAAAGCCGTCAATGGATAGTTTCATACCCAAAAAAGTATATCCGAACCTCAATCGGGTCTCTGAAGTTTTTTGGCCTTCTTTTTTCCATCACGTGAATTTTTACGTTAAAACGGGATCACCGTGGCTGGTCTTCGATTTACCTTCCCTGGAGAGCGGGGCACCATGGTACTGTTCCATTTCGAATCCCTGCACCCACTTCTAAAAGTCGAATGGTGCTGTTTCGGCTTTTTGGACGAATGTTGCACCTTGCACCGCGAATTTTGCACCCTGTGGATATCGATTCTTCGGACGGCCATAACTGTTGGCTCGTTTAGAGTTACGGGAGCCATAACCAGTCAAAACTAAGGTCTCGGTGAGTTCTACCGCTTTGACAGCTATAAGCCATCAATGGATAGTTTCATACCCAAAAAAGTTTATCCGAACCTCAATCGGGTCTTTGAAGTTTTTTGGCCTTCTTTTTTCCATCACGGGAATTTTTACGTTAAAACGGGATCACCGTGGCTGGTCTTCGATTTACCTTCCTAAGAGAGCGGTGCACCATGGTACTATTCCATTTCAAATCCATACACCCACTTTCAAAAGTCGAACGGTGCTGTTTCGGTTTTTTGGACGAATGTTGCACCTTGCACCGCGAATGTTGCACCCTATGGATATCGGTTCTTCGGACGACCATAACTGTTGGCTCGTTTAGAGTTACAGGAGCCATAAACAGTCAAAATGAAGGTTTTCGTGAGTTCTACCGCTTTGACAGCTAGAAGCCGTCAATGGATAGTTTCATACCCAAAAAAGTATATCCGAACCTCAATCGGGTCTCTGAAGTTTTTTGGCCTTCTTTTTTCCCTCACGTGAATTTCTAAGTTCAAACGGGATCACCGTGGCTGGTCTTCAATTTACCTTCCATGGAGAGTGGTGCACCATGGTACTGTTCCATTTCAAATCCCTGCACCCACTTCTAAAAGTCGAACGGTGCTGTTTTGGCTTTTTGGACGAATGTTGCACCTAGCACCGCGAATGTTGCACCCTGTGGATATCGATTCTTCGGACGGCCATAACTGTTGGCTCGTTTAGAGTTACGGGAGCCATAACCAGTCAAAACGAAGGTCTCCGTGAGTTCTACCGCTTTGACAGCTATAAGTCGTCAATGGATAGTTTCATATCCAAAAAAGTCTATCCGAACCTCAATCGGGACTCTGAAGTTTTTTTGCCTTCTTTTTTCCATCACGTGAATTTTTACGTTAAAACGGGATCACCGTGGCTGGTCTTCGATTTACCTTCCCTGGAGAGCGGTGCACCATGGTACTGTTCCATTTCAAATCCCTGCACCCACTTCTAAAAGTCGAACGGTGCTGTTTCGGTTTTTGGACGAATGTTGCACCTTGCACCGCGAATGTTGCACCCTGTGGATATCGATTCTTCGGACGGCCATAATTGTTGGCTCGTTTAGAGTTACGGGAGCCATAACCAGTGAAAACTAAGGTCTCGGTGAGTTCTACCGCTTTGATAGCTATAAGCCGTCAATGGATAGTTTCATACCCAAAAAAGTCTATCCGAACCTCAATCGGGCCTCTGAAGTTTTTTGGCCTTCTTTTTTCCATCACGTGAATTTTTACGTTAAAACGGGATCACCATGGCTGGTCTTCGATTTACCTTCCAAAGAGAGTGGTGCACCATGGTACTATTCCATTTCAAATCCCTACACCCACTTCTAAAAGTTGAACGGTGCTGTTTAGGCTTTTTGGACGAATGTTGCACCTTGCACCGCGAATGTTGCACCCTGTGGATATCGATTCTTCGGATAGCCATAACTGTTGGCTCGTTTAGAGTTACGGAAGCCATAACCAGTCAAAACGAAGGTCTCCGTGAGTTCTACCGCTTTGACAGCTAGAAGCCGTCAATGGATAGTTTCATACCCAAAAAAGTATATCTGAACCACAATCGGGTCTCTGAAGTTTTTTGGCCTTCTTTATTCCATCACGTGAATTTTTACGTTAAAACGGGATCACCGGGGCTGGTCTTCGATTTACCTTCCCTGGAGAGCGGGGCACCATGGTACTGTTCCATTTCAAATCCCTGCACCCACTTCTAAAAGTCGAACGGTGCTGTTTCTGCTTTTTGGACGAATGTTGCACCTTGCACCGCGAATGTTGCACCATGTGGATATCGATTCTTCGGACGGCCATAACTGTTGGCTCGTTTAGAGTTACGGGAGCAATAACCAGTCAAATCTAAGGTCTCGGTGAGTTCTACCGCTTTGACAGCTATCAGCCGTCAATGGATAGTTTCATACCCAAAAAAGTTTATCCGAACCTCAATCGGGTCTCTGAAGTTTTTTGGCCTTCTTTTTTCCATCACGGGAATTTTTACGTTAAAACGGGATCACCGTGGCTGGTCGTCGATTTACCTTCCTAAGAGAGCGGTGCACCATGGTACTATTCCATTTCAAATCCCTACACCCACTTCTAAAAGTCGAACGGTGCTGTTTCGGCTTTTTGGACGAATGTTGCACCTTGCACCGCGAATGTTGCACCCTGTGGATATCGATTCTTCGGACGGCCATAACAGTTGGCTCGTTTAGAGTTACGGGAGCCATAAACAGTCAAAACGAAGGTCTCCGTGAGTTCTACCGCTTTGACAGCTAGAAGCCGTCAATGGATAGTTTCATACCCAAAAAAGTATATCCGAACATCAATCGGGTCTCTGATGTTTTTTGGCCTTCTATTTTCCATCACGTGAATTTTTAAGTTAAAACGGGATCACCGTGGCTGGTCTTCGATTTACCTTCCGTGGAGAGCGGTGCACCATGGTACTGTTCCATTTCAAATCCCTGCACCCACTTCTAAAAGTCGAACGGTGCTGTTTCGGCTTTTTGGACGAATGTTGCACCTTGCACCGCGAATGTTGCACCCTGTGGATATCGATTCTTCGGACGGCCATAACTGTTGGCTCGTTTAGAGTTACGGGAGCCATAACCAGTCAAAATGAAGGTCTTTGTGAGTTCTACCATTTTGACAGCTATAAGCCGTCAATGGATAGTTTCATACCCAAAAAAGTCTATCCGAACCTCAATCGGGTCTCTGAAGTTTTTTGGCCTTCTTTTTTCCATCACGTGAATTTTTACGTTAAAACGGGATCACCATGGCTGGTCTTCGATTTACCTTCCTAAGAGAGTGGTGCACCATGGTACTATTCCATTACAAATCCCTACACCCACTTCTAAAATTCGAACGGTGCTGTTTAGGCTTTTTGGACGAATGTTGCACCTTGCACCGCGAATGTTGCACCCTGTGGATATCGATTCTTCGGACAGCCATAACTGTTGGCTCGTTTAGAGTAACGGGAGCCATAACCAGTCAAAACGAAGGTCTCCGTGATTTTTACCGCTTTGACAGCTAGAAGCCATCAATGGATAGTTTCATACCCAAAAAAGTATATCCGAACCACAATCGGGTCTCTGAAGTTTTTTGGCCTTCTTTATTCCATCACGTGAATTTTTACGTTAAAACGGGATCACCATGGCTGGTCTTCGATTTACCTTCCCTGGAGAGCGGGGCACTGTGGTACTGTTCCATTTCAAATCCCTGCACCAACTTCTAAAAGTCGAACGGTGCTGTTTCGGCTTTTTGGACGAATGTTGCACCTTGCACCGCGAATGTTGCACCCTGTGGATATCGATTCTTCGGACGGCCATAATTTATGGCTCGTTTACAGTAACGGGAGCCATAACCAGTCAAAACGAAGGTCTCGGTGAGTTCTACCGCTTTGACAGCTATAAGCCATCAATGGATAGTTTCATACCCAAAAAAGTCTATCCGAACCTCAATCGGGTCTCTGAAGTTTTTTGGCCTTCTTTTTTCCATCACGTGAATTTTTAAGTTAAAACGGGATCACCGTGGCTGGTCTTCGATTTACCTTCCGTGGAGAGCGGTGCACCATGGTACTGTTCCATTTCAAATCCCTGCACCCACTTCTAAAAGTCGAACGGTGCTGTTTCGGCTTTTTGGACGAATGTTGCACCTTGCACCGCGAATGTTGCACCCTATGGATATCGATTCTTCGGACGGCCATAACTGTTGGCTCGTTTAGATTTACGGGAGCCATAACCAGTCAAAACGAAGGTCTCTGTGAGTTCTACCGCTTTGATAGCTATAAGTCGTCAATAGATAGTTTCATATCCAAAAAAGTCTATCCGAACCTCAATCGGGACTCTGAAGTTTTTTGGCCTTCTTTTTTCCATCAAGTGAATTTTTACGTTAAAACGGGATCACCGTGGCTGGTCTTCGATTTACCTTACCTGGAGAGCGGTGCACCAGGGTACTGTTCCATTTCAAATCCCTGCACCCACTTCTAAAAGTCGAACGGTGCTGTTTCGGCTTTTTGGACGAATGTTGCACCTTGCACCGCGAATGTTTCACCCTGTGGATATCGATTCTTCGGACGGCCATAACTGTTGGCTCGTTTAGAGTTACGGGAGCCATAACCTGTCAAAACTAAGGTCTTGGTGAGTTCTACCATTTTGACAGCTATAAGCCGTCAATGGATAGTTTCATACCCAAAAAAGTCTATCCGAACCTCAGTCGGGACTCTGAAGTTTTTTTGCCTTCTTTTTTCCATCACGTGAATTTTTACGTTAAAACGGGATCACCGTGGCTGGTCTTCGATTTACCTTCCCTGGAGAGCGGTGCACCATGGTACTGTTCCATTTCAAATCCCTGCACCCACTTCTAAAAGTCGGACGGTGTTGTTTCGGCTTTTTGGACGAATGTTGCACCTTGCACCGCGAATGTTGCACCCTGTGGATATCGATTCTTCGGACGGCCATAACTGTTGGCTCGTTTAGAGTTACGGGAGCCATAACCTGTCAAAACTAAGGTCTCGGTGAGTTCTACCATTTTGACAGCTATAAGCCGTCAATGGATAGTTTCATACCCAAAAAAGTCTATCCGAACCTCAATCGGGTCTCTGAAGTTTTTTGGCCTTCTTTTTTCCATCACGTGAATTTTTACGTTAAAACGGGATCACCATGGCTGGTCTTCGATTTACCTTCCAAAGAGAGTGGTGCACCATGGTACTATTCCATTTCAAATCCCTACACCCACTTCTAAAAGTTGAACGGTGCTGTTTAGGCTTTTTGGACGAATGTTGCACCTTGCACCGCGAATGTTGCACCCTGTGGATATCGATTCTTCGGATAGCCATAACTGTTGGCTCGTTTAGAGTTACGGAAGCCATAACCAGTCAAAACGAAGGTCTCCGTGAGTTCTACCGCTTTGACAGCTAGAAGCCGTCAATGGATAGTTTCATACCCAAAAAAGTATATCTGAACCACAATCGGGTCTCTGAAGTTTTTTGGCCTTCTTTATTCCATCACGTGAATTTTTACGTTAAAACGGGATCACCGGGGCTGGTCTTCGATTTACCTTCCCTGGAGAGCGGGGCACCATGGTACTGTTCCATTTCAAATCCCTGCACCCACTTCTAAAAGTCGAACGGTGCTGTTTCTGCTTTTTGGACGAATGTTGCACCTTGCACCGCGAATGTTGCACCATGTGGATATCGATTCTTCGGACGGCCATAACTGTTGGCTCGTTTAGAGTTACGGGAGCAATAACCAGTCAAATCTAAGGTCTCGGTGAGTTCTACCGCTTTGACAGCTATCAGCCGTCAATGGATAGTTTCATACCCAAAAAAGTTTATCCGAACCTCAATCGGGTCTCTGAAGTTTTTTGGCCTTCTTTTTTCCATCACGGGAATTTTTACGTTAAAACGGGATCACCGTGGCTGGTCGTCGATTTACCTTCCTAAGAGAGCGGTGCACCATGGTACTATTCCATTTCAAATCCCTACACCCACTTCTAAAAGTCGAACGGTGCTGTTTCGGCTTTTTGGACGAATGTTGCACCTTGCACCGCGAATGTTGCACCCTGTGGATATCGATTCTTCGGACGGCCATAACAGTTGGCTCGTTTAGAGTTACGGGAGCCATAAACAGTCAAAACGAAGGTCTCCGTGAGTTCTACCGCTTTGACAGCTAGAAGCCGTCAATGGATAGTTTCATACCCAAAAAAGTATATCCGAACATCAATCGGGTCTCTGATGTTTTTTGGCCTTCTTTTTTCCATCACGTGAATTTTTAAGTTAAAACGGGATCACCGTGGCTGGTCTTCGATTTACCTTCCGTGGAGAGCGGTGCACCATGGTACTGTTCCATTTCAAATCCCTGCACCCACTTCTAAAAGTCGAACGGTGCTGTTTCGGCTTTTTGGACGAATGTTGCACCTTGCACCGCGAATGTTGCACCCTGTGGATATCGATTCTTCGGACGGCCATAACTGTTGGCTCGTTTAGAGTTACGGGAGCCATAACCAGTCAAAATGAAGGTCTTTGTGAGTTCTACCATTTTGACAGCTATAAGCCGTCAATGGATAGTTTCATACCCAAAAAAGTCTATCCGAACCTCAATCGGGTCTCTGAAGTTTTTTGGCCTTCTTTTTTCCATCACGTGAATTTTTACGTTAAAACGGGATCACCATGGCTGGTCTTCGATTTACCTTCCTAAGAGAGTGGTGCACCATGGTACTATTCCATTTCAAATCCCTACACCCACTTCTAAAATTCGAACGGTGCTGTTTAGGCTTTTTGGACGAATGTTGCACCTTGCACCGCGAATGTTGCACCCTGTGGATATCGATTCTTCGGACAACCATAACTGTTGGCTCGTTTAGAGTAATGGGAGCCATAACCAGTCAAAACGAAGGTCTCCGTGATTTTTACCGCTTTGACAGCTAGAAGCCATCAATGGATAGTTTCATACCCAAAAAAGTATATCCGAACCATAATCGGGTCTCTGAAGTTTTTTGGCCTTCTTTATTCCATCACGTGAATTTTTACGTTAAAACGGGATCACCATGGCTGGTCTTCGATTTACCTTCCCTGGAGAGCGGGGCACTGTGGTACTGTTCTATTTCAAATCCCTGCACCAACTTCTAAAAGTCGAACGGTGCTGTTTCGGCTTTTTAGACGAATGTTGCACCTTGCACCGCGAATGTTGCACCCTGTGGATATCGATTCTTCGGACGGCCATAATTTATGGCTCGTTTACAGTAACGGGAGCCATAACCAGTCAAAACGAAGGTCTCGGTGATTTCTACCGCTTTGACAGCTATAAGCCATCAATGGATAGTTTCATACCCAAAAAAGTCTATCCGAACCTCAATCGGGTCTCTGAAGTTTTTTGGCCTTCTTTTTTCCATCACGTGAATTTTTAAGTTAAAACGGGATCACCGTGGCTGGTCTTCGATTTACCTTCCGTGGAGAGCGGTGCACCATGGTACTGTTCCATTTCAAATCCCTGCACCCACTTCTAAAAGTCGAACGGTGCTGTTTCGGCTTTTTGGACGAATGTTGCACCTTGCACCGCGAATGTTGCACCCTATGGATATCGATTCTTCGGACGGCCATAACTGTTGGCTCGTTTAGATTTACGGGAGCCATAACCAGTCAAAACGAAGGTCTCTGTGAGTTCTACCGCTTTGATAGCTATAAGTCGTCAATGGATAGTTTCATATCCAAAAAAGTCTATCCGAACCTCAATCGGGACTCTGAAGTTTTTTGGCCTTCTTTTTTCCATCAAGTGAATTTTTACGTTAAAACGGGATCACCGTGGCTGGTCTTCGATTTACCTTACCTGGAGAGCGGTGCACCAGGGTACTGTTCCATTTCAAATCCCTGCACCCACTTCTAAAAGTCGAACGGTGCTGTTTCGGCTTTTTGGACGAATGTTGCACCTTGCACCGCGAATGTTTCACCCTGTGGATATCGATTCTTCGGACGGCCATAACTGTTGGCTCGTTTAGAGTTACGGGAGCCATAACCTGTCAAAACTAAGGTCTTGGTGAGTTCTACCATTTTGACAGCTATAAGCCGTCAATGGATAGTTTCATACCCAAAAAAGTCTATCCGAACCTCAGTCGGGACTCTGAAGTTTTTTTGCCTTCTTTTTTCCATCACGTGAATTTTTACGTTAAAACGGGATCACCGTGGCTGGTCTTCGATTTACCTTCCCTGGAGAGCGGTGCACCATGGTACTGTTCCATTTCAAATCCCTACACCCACTTCTAAAAGTCGCACGGTGTTGTTTCGGCTTTTTGGACGAATGTTGCACCTTGCACCGCGAATGTTGCACCCTGTGGATATCGATTCTTCGGACGGCCATAACTGTTGGCTCGTTTAGAGTTACGGGAGCCATAACCTGTCAAAACTAAGGTCTCGGTGAGTTCTACCATTTTGACAGCTATAAGCCGTCAATGGATAGTTTCATACCCAAAAAAGTCTATCCGAACCTCAATCGGGTCTCTGAAGTTTTTTGGCCTTCTTTTTTCCATCACGTGATTTTTTACGTTAAAACGGGATCACCATGGCTGGTCTTCGATTTACCTTCCGTGGAGAGCAGTGCACCATGGTACTATTCCATTTCAAATCCCTACACCCACTTCTAAAAGTCGAACGGTGCTGTTTAGGCTTTTTGGATGAATGTTGCACCTTGCACCGCGAATGTTGCACCCTGTGGATATCGATTCTTCGGACAGCCATAACTGTTGGCTCGTTTAGAGTAACGGGAGCCATAACCAGTCAAAATGAAGGTCTCCGTGAGTTCTACCGCTTTGACAGCTAGAAGCCGTCAATGGATAGTTTCATACCCAAAAAAGTATATCCGAACCACAATCGGGTCTCTGAAGTTTTTTGGCCTTCTTTATTACATCACGTGAATTTTTACGTTAAAACGAGATCACCATGGCTGGTCTTCGATTTACCTTACCTGGAGAGCGGTGCACCAGGTAACTGTTCCATTTCAAATCCCTGCACCCACTTCTAAAAGTCGAACGGTGCTGTTTCGGCTTTTTGGACGAATGTTGCACCTTGCACCGCGAATGATTCACCCTGTGGATATCGATTCTTCGGACGGCCATAACTGTTGGCTCGTTTAGAGTTACGGGAGCCATAACCAGTCAAAACGAAGGTCTCCATGAGTTCTACCGCTTTGACAACTATAACCCGTCAATGGATAGTTTCATACCCAAAAAAGTATATCTGAACCTCAATCGGGTCTCTGAAGTTTTTTGGCCTTCTTTTTTCCATCACGTGAATTTTTACGTTAAAACGGGATCACCGTGGCTGGTCTTCTATTTACCTTACCTGGAGAGCGGTGCACCAGGGTACTGTTCCATTTCAAATCCCTGCACCCACTTCTAAAAGTTGAACGGTGCTGTTTCGGCTTTTTAGACGAATGTTGCACCTTGCACCGCGAATGTTGCACCCTGTGGATATCGATTCTTCGGACGGCCATAACTGTTGGCTCGTTTACAGTAACGGGAGCCATAACCAGTCAAAACGAAGGTCTCAGTGAGTTCTACCGCTTTGAAAGCTATAAGCCATCAATGGATAGTTTCATACCCAAAAAAGTCTATCCGAACCTCAATCGGATCTCTGATGTTTTTTGGCCTTCTTTTTTCCATCACGTGAATTTTTACGTTAAAACGGGATCATCGTGGCTGGTCTTCGATTTACCTGACCTGGAGAGCGGGGCACCATGGTACTGTTCCATTTCAAATCCCTGCACCCACTTCTAAAAGTCGAATGGTGCTGTTTCGGCTTTTTGGACGAATGTTGCACCTTGCACCGCGAATGTTGCACCCTGTGGATATCGATTCTTCGGACGGCCATAACTGTTGGCTCGTTTAGAGTTACGGGAGCCATAACCAGTCAAAACTAAGGTCTCGGTGAGTTCTACCGCTTTGATAGCTATAAGCTATCAATGGATAGTTTCATACCCAAAAAAGTTTATCCGAACCTCAATCGGGTCTCTGATGTTTTTTGGCCTTCTTTTTTCCATCACGGGAATTTTTACGTTAAAACGGGATCACCGTGGCTGGTCGTCGATTTACCTTCCTAGGAGAGCGGTGCACCATGGTACTATTCCATTTCAAATCCCTACACCCACTTCTAAAAGTCGAACGGTGTTGTTTCGGCTTTTTGGACGAATGTTGCACCGTGCACCGCGAATGTTGCACCCTGTGGATATCGGTTCTTCGGACGGCCATAACTGTTGGCTCGTTTAGAGTTACGGGAGCCATAAATAGTCAAAACGAAGGTCTCCGTGAGTTCTACCGCTTTGACAGCTATAACCCGTCAATGGATAGTTTCATACCCAAAAAAGTATATCCGAACCTCAATCGGGTCTCTGAAGTTTTTTGGCCTTCTTTTTTCCATCACGTGAATTTTTACGTTAAAACGGGATCACCGTGGCTGTTCTTCTATTTACCTTACCTGGAGAGCGGTGCACCAGGGTACTGTTCCATTTCAAATCCCTGCACCCACTTCTAAAAGTCGAACGGTGCTGTTTCGGCTTTTTGGACGAATGTTGCACCTTGCACAGCGAATGTTTCACCCTGTGGATATCGTTTCTACGGACGGCCATAACTGTTGGCTCGTTTAGAGTTACGGGAGCCATAACCAGTCAAAACGAAGGTCTCCGTGAGTTCTACCGCTTTGACAGCTATAACCCGTCAATGGATAGTTTCATACCCAAAAAAGTATATCCGAACCTCAATCGGGTCTCTGATGTTTTTTGGCCTTCTTTTTTCCATCACGTGAATTTTTACGTTAAAACGGGATCACCGTGGCTGGTCTTCTATTTACCTTACCTGGAGAGCGGTGCACCAGGGTACTGTTCCATTTCAAATCCCTGCACCCACTTCTAAAATTCGAACGGTGTTGTTTCGGCTTTTTAGAGGAATGTTGCACCTTGCACCGCGAATGTTGCACCCTGTGGATATCGATTCTTCGGACGGCCATAACTGTTGGCTCGTTTACAGTAACGGGAGCCATAACCAGTCAAAACGAAGGTCTCAGTGAGTTCTACCGCTTTGACAGCTATAAGCCATCAATGGATAGTTTCATACCCAAAAAAGTCTATCCGAACCTCAATCGGGTCTCTGATGTTTTTTGGCCTTCTTTTTTCCATCACGTGAATTTTTACGTTAAAACGGGATCATCGTGGCTGGCCTTCGATTTACCTGCCCTGGAGAGCGGGGCACCATGGTACTGTTCCATTTCAAATCCCTGCATCCACTTCTAAAAGTCGAACGGTGCTGTTTCGGCTTTTTGGACGAATGTTGCACCTTGCACCGCGAATGTTGCACCCTGAGGATACCGATTCTTCGGACGGTCATAAATGTTGGCTCGTTTAGAGTTACGGGAGCCATAAATAGTCAAAACGAAGGTCTCCGTGAGTTCTACCGCTTTGACAGCTATAACCCGTCAATGGATAGTTTCATACCCAAAAAAGTATATCCGAACCTCAATCGAGTCTCTGAAGTTTTTTGGCCTTCTTTTTTCCATCACGTGAATTTTTACGTTAAAACGGGATCACCGTGGCTGGTCTTCTATTTACCTTACCTGGAGAGCGGTGCACCAGGGTACTGTTCCATTTCAAATCCCTGCACCCACTTCTAAAAGTCGAACGGTGCTGTTTCGGCTTTTTGGACGAATGTTGCACCTTGCACCGCGAATGTTTCACCATGTGGATATCGATTCTACGGACGGCCATAACTGTTGGCTCGTTTAGAGTTACGGGAGCCATAACCAGTCAAAACGAAGGTCTCCGTGAGTTCTACCGCTTTGACAACTATAACCCGTCAATGGATAGTTTCATACCCAAAAAGGTATATCCGAACCTCAATCGGGTCTCTGAAGTTTTTTGGCCTTCTTTTTTCCATAACGTGAATTTTTACGTTAAAACGGGATCACCGTGGCTGGTCTTCTATTTACCTTACCTAGAGAGCGGTGCACCAGGGTACTGTTCCATTTCAAATCCCTGCACCCACTTCTAAAAGTCGAACGGTGCTGTTTTGGCTTTTTAGACGAATGTTGCACCTTGCACCGCGAATGTTGCACCCTGTGGATATCGATTCTTCGGACGGCCATAACTGTTGGCTCGTTTACAGTAACGAGAGCCATAACCAGTCAAAACGAAGGTCTCAGTGAGTTCTACCGCTTTGACAGCTATAAGCCATCAATGGATAGTTTCATACCCAAAAAAGTCTATCCGAACCTCAATCGGGTCTCTGATGTTTTTTGGCCTTCTTTTTTCCATCACGTGAATTTTTACGTTAAAACGGGATCATCGTGGCTGGTCTTCGATTTACCTGCCCTGGAGAGCGGGGCACCATGGTACTGTTCCATTTCAAATCCCTGCACCCACTTCTAAAAGTCGAACGGTGTTGTTTCGGCTTTTTGGACGAATGTTGCACCATGCACCGCGAATGTTGCACCCTGTGGATATCGATTCTTTGGACGGCCATAACTGTTGGCTCGTTTAGAGTTATGGGAGCCATAACCAGTCAAAACTAAGGTCTCGGTGAGTTCTACCGCTTTGACAGCTATAAGCCATCAATGGATAGTTTCATACCCAAAAAAGTTTATCCGAACCTCAATCGGGTCTCTGAAGTTTTTTGGCCTTGTTTTTTCCATCATGGGAATTTTTACGTTAAAACGGGATCACCATGGCTGGTCTTCGATTTACCTTCCTAAGAGAGCGGTGCACCACTGTACTATTCCATTTCAAATCCCTACACCCACTTCCAAAAGTCGAACGGTGCTGTTTCGGCTTTTTGGACGAATGTTGCACCTTGCACCGCGAATGTTTCACCATGTGGATATCGATTCTTCGGACGGCCATAACTGTTGGCTCGTTTAGAGTTACGGGAGCCATAACCAGTCAAAATGAAGGTCTCCGTGAGTTCTACCGCTTTGACAGCTAAAAGCCGTCAATGGATAGTTTCATACCCAAAAAAGTATATCCGAACCACAATCGGGTCTCTGAAGTTTTTTGGCCTTCTTTATTCCATCACGTGAATTTTTACGTTAAAACGGGATCACCATGGCTGGTCTTCGATTTACCTTCCCTGGACAGCGGGGCACTGTGGTACTGTTCCATTTCAAATCCCTGCACCCACTTCTAAAAGTCGAACGTTGTTGTTTCGGCTTTTTGGACGAATGTTGCACCTTGCACCGCGAATGTTGCACCATGTGGATATCGATTCTTCGGACGGCCATAATTGTTGGCTCGTTTACAGTAACGGGAGCCATAACCAGTCAAAACGAAGGTCTCGGTGAGTTCTACCGCTTTGACAGCTATAAGCCATCAATGGATAGTTTCATACCCAAAAAAGTCTATCCGAACCTCAATCGGGTCTCTGAAGTTTTTTGGCCTTCTTTTTTCCATCACGTGAATTTTTAAGTTAAAACGGGATCACCGTTGCTGGTCTTCGATTTACCTTCCGTGGAGAGCGGTGCACCATGGTACTGTTCCATTTCAAATCCCTGCACCCACTTCTAAAAGTCGAACGGTGCTGTTTCGGCTTTTTGGACGAATGTTGCACCTTGCACCGCGAATGTTGCACCCTGTGGATATCGATTCTTCGGACGGCCATAACTGTTGGCTCGTTTAGAGTTACGGGAGCCATAACCAGTCAAAACGAAGGTCTTTGTGAGTTCTACCGCTTTGATAGCTATAAGTCGTCAATGGATAGTTTCATATCCAAAAAAGTCTATCCGAACCTCAATCGGGACTCTGAAGTTTTTTGGCCTTCTTTTTTCCATCACGTGAATTTTTACGTTAAAACGGGATCACCGTGGCTGGTCTTCGATTTACCTTACCTGGAGAGCAGTGCACCAGGGTACTGTTCCATTTCAAATCCCTGCACCCACTTCTAAAAGTCGAACGGTGCTGTTTCGGCTTTTTGGACGAATGTTGCACCTTGCACCGCGAATGTTTCACCCTATGGATATCGATTCTTCGGACGGCCATAACTGTTGGCTCGTTTAGAGTTACGGGAGCCATAACCAGTCAAAACGAAGGTCTCCGTGAGTTCTACCGCTTTGACAGCTATAACCCGTCAATGGATAGTTCATACCCAAAAAAGTATATCCGAACCTCAATCGGGTCTCTGAAGTTTTTTGGCCTTCTTTTTTCCATCACGTGAATTTTTACGTTAAAACGGGATCACCGTGGCTGGTCTTCTATTTACCTTACCTGGAGAGCGGGGCACCAGGGTACTGTTCCATTTCAAATCCATGCACCCACTTCTAAAAGTTGAACGGTGCTGTTTCGGCATTTTAGACGAATGTTGCACCTTGCACCGCGAATGTTGCACCCTGTGGGTATCGATTCTTCGGACGGCCATAACTGTTGGCTCGTTTACAGTAACGGGAGCCATAACCAGTCAAAACGAAGGTCTCAGTGAGTTCTAATGCTTTCACAGCTATAAGCCATCAATGGATAGTTTCATACCCAAAAAAGTCTATCCGAACCTCAATCGGGTCTCTGATGTTTTTTGGCCTTCTTTTTTCCATCACGTGAATTTTTACGTTAAAACGGGATCATCGTGGCTGGTCTTCGATTTACCTGCCCTGGAGAGCGGGGCACCATGGTACTGTTCCATTTCAAATCCCTGCACCCACTTCTAAAAGTCGAACGGTGCTGTTTCGGCTTTTTGGACGAATGTTGCACCTCGCAACGCGAATGTTGCACCCTGTGGATATCGATTCTTCGGACGGCCATAACTGTTGGCTCGTTTAGAGTTACGGGAGCCATAACCAGTCAAAACTAAGGTCTCGGTGAGTTCTACCGCTTTGACAGCTATAAGCTATCAATGGATAGTTTCATACCCAAAAAAGTTTATCCGAACTTCAATCGGGTCTCTGAAGTTTTTTGGCCTTCTTTTTTCCATCACGGGAATTTTTACGTTAAAACGGGATCACCGTGGCTGGTCGTCGATTTACCTTCCTAGGAGAGCGGTGCACCATGGTACTATTCAATTTCAAATCCCTACACCCACTTCTAAAAGTCGAACGGTGTTGTTTCGGCTTTTTGGACGAATGTTGCACCTTGCACCGCGAATGTTGCACCCTGTGGATATCGGTTCTTCGTACGGCCATAACTGTTGGCTCGTTTAGAGTTATGGGAGCCATAAATAGTCAAAACGAAGGTCTCCGTGAGTTCTACCGCTTTGACAGCTATAACCCGTCAATGGATAGTTTCATACCCAAAAAAGTATATCCGAACCTCAATCGGGTCTCTGAAGTTTTTTGGCCTTCTTTTTTCCATCACGTGAATTTTTACGTTAAAACGGGATCACCGTGGTTGGTCTTCTATTTACCTTACCTGGAGAGCAGTGCACCAGGGTACTGTTCCATTTCAAATCCCTGCACCCACTTCTAAAAGTCGAACGGTGCTGTTTCGGCTTTTTGGACGAATGTTGCACCTTGCACCGCGAATGTTTCACCCTGTGGATATCGATTCTACAGACGGCCATAACTGTTGGCTCGTTTAGAGTTACGGGAGCCATAACCAGTCAAAACGAAGGTCTCCGTGAGTTCTACCGCTTTGACAGCTATAACCCATCAATGGATAGTTTCATACCCAAAAAAGTATATCCGAACCTCAATCGGGTCTCTGAAGTTTTTTGGCCTTCTTTTTTCCATCACGTGAATTTTTACGTTAAAACGGGATCACCGTGGCTGGTCTTCTATTTACCTTACCTGGAGAGCGGTGCACCAGGGTACTGTTCCATTTCAAATCCCTGCACCCACTTCTAAAAGTCGAACGGTGCTGTTTCGGCTTTTTGGACGAATGTTGCACCTTGCACCGCGAATGTTGCACCCTGTGGTTATCGATTCTTCGGACGGCCATAACTGTTGGCTCGTTTACAGTAACGGGAGCCATAACCAGTCAAAACGAAGGTCTCAGTGAGTTCTACCGCTTTGACAGCTATAAGCCATCAATGGATAGTTTCATACCCAAAAAAGTCTATCCGAACCTCAATCGGGTCTCTGAAGTTTTTTGGCCTTGTTTTTTCCATCATGGGAATTTTTACGTTAAAACGGGATCACCGTGGCTGGTCTTCGATTTACCATCCTAAGAGAGCGGTGAACCACTGTACTATTCCATTTCAAATCCCTACACCCACTTCCAAAAGTCGAACGGTGCTGTTTCGGCTTTTTGGACGAATGTTGCACCTTGCACCGCGAATGTTTCACCCTGTAGATATCGATTCTTCGGACGGCCATAACTGTTGGCTCGTTTAGAGTTACAGGAGCCATAACCAGTCAAAACGAAGGTCTCCGTGAGTTCTACCGCTTTGACAGCTATAACCCTTCAATGGCTAGTTTCATACCCAAAAATGTATATCCGAAGCTCAATCGGGTCTCTGAAGTTTTTTGGCCTTCTTTTTTCCATCACATGAATTTTTACGTTAAACGGGATCACCATGGCTGGTCTTCTATTTACCTTACCTGGAGAGCGGTGCACCAGGGTACTGTTCCATTTCAAATCATTGCACCCACTTCTAAAAGTCAAACGGTGCTGTTTCGGCTTTTTGGACGAATGTTGCACCTTGCACCGCGAATGTTGCACCCTGTGGATATCGATTCTTCGGACGGCCATAACTGTTGGCTCGTTTACAGTAATGGGAGCCATAACCAGTCAAAACTAAGGTCTCCGTGAGTTCTACCGCTTTGACAGCTATAACCCGTCAATGGATAGTTTCATACCCAAAAAATTATATCCGAACCTCAATCGGGTCTCTGAAGTTTTTTGGCCTTCTTTTTTCCATCACGTGAATTTTTACGTTAAAACGGGATCATCGTGGCTGGTCTTCGATTTACCTGCCCTGGAGAGCGGGGCACCATGGTACTGTTCCATTTCAAATCCCTGCACCCACTTCTAAAAGTCGAACGGTGCTGTTTCGGCTTTTTGGACGAATGTTGCACCTCGCAACGCGAATGTTGCACCCTGTGGATATCGATTCTTCGGACGGCCATAACTGTTGGCTCGTTTAGAGTTACGGGAGCCATAACCAGTCAAAACTAAGGTCTCGGTGAGTTCTACCGCTTTGACAGCTATAAGCTATCAATGGATAGTTTCATACCCAAAAAAGTTTATCCGAACTTCAATCGGGTCTCTGAAGTTTTTTGGCCTTCTTTTTTCCATCACGGGAATTTTTACGTTAAAACGGGATCACCGTGGCTGGTCGTCGATTTACCTTCCTAGGAGAGCGGTGCACCATGGTACTATTCAATTTCAAATCCCTACACCCACTTCTAAAAGTCGAACGGTGTTGTTTCGGCTTTTTGGACGAATGTTGCACCTTGCACCGCGAATGTTGCACCCTGTGGATATCGGTTCTTCGTACGGCCATAACTGTTGGCTCGTTTAGAGTTATGGGAGCCATAAATAGTCAAAACGAAGGTCTCCGTGAGTTCTACCGCTTTGACAGCTATAACCCGTCAATGGATAGTTTCATACCCAAAAAAGTATAACCGAACCTCAATCGGGTCTCTGAAGTTTTTTGGCCTTCTTTTTTCCATCACGTGAATTTTTACGTTAAAACGGGATCACCGTGGTTGGTCTTCTATTTACCTTACCTGGAGAGCAGTGCACCAGGGTACTGTTCCATTTCAAATCCCTGCACCCACTTCTAAAAGTCGAACGGTGCTGTTTCGGCTTTTTGGACGAATGTTGCACCTTGCACCGCGAATGTTTCACCCTGTGGATATCGATTCTACAGACGGCCATAACTGTTGGCTCGTTTAGAGTTACGGGAGCCATAACCAGTCAAAACGAAGGTCTCCGTGAGTTCTACCGCTTTGACAGCTATAACCCATCAATGGATAGTTTCATACCCAAAAAAGTATATCCGAACCTCAATCGGGTCTCTGAAGTTTTTTGGCCTTCTTTTTTCCATCACGTGAATTTTTACGTTAAAACGGGATCACCGTGGCTGGTCTTCTATTTACCTTACCTGGAGAGCGGTGCACCAGGGTACTGTTCCATTTCAAATCCCTGCACCCACTTCTAAAAGTCGAACGGTGCTGTTTCGGCTTTTTGGACGAATGTTGCACCTTGCACCGCGAATGTTGCACCCTGTGGTTATCGATTCTTCGGACGGCCATAACTGTTGGCTCGTTTACAGTAACGGGAGCCATAACCAGTCAAAACGAAGGTCTCAGTGAGTTCTACCGCTTTGACAGCTATAAGCCATCAATGGATAGTTTCATACCCAAAAAAGTCTATCCGAACCTCAATCGGGTCTCTGAAGTTTTTTGGCCTTGTTTTTTCCATCATGGGAATTTTTACGTTAAAACGGGATCACCGTGGCTGGTCTTCGATTTACCATCCTAAGAGAGCGGTGAACCACTGTACTATTCCATTTCAAATCCCTACACCCACTTCCAAAAGTCGAACGGTGCTGTTTCGGCTTTTTGGACGAATGTTGCACCTTGCACCGCGAATGTTTCACCCTGTAGATATCGATTCTTCGGACGGCCATAACTGTTGGCTCGTTTAGAGTTACAGGAGACATAACCAGTCAAAACGAAGGTCTCCGTGAGTTCTACCGCTTTGACAGCTATAACCCTTCAATGGCTAGTTTCATACCCAAAAATGTATATCCGAAGCTCAATCGGGTCTCTGAAGTTTTTTGGCCTTCTTTTTTCCATCACATGAATTTTTACGTTAAACGGGATCACCATGGCTGGTCTTCTATTTACCTTACCTGGAGAGCGGTGCACCAGGGTACTGTTCCATTTCAAATCATTGCACCCACTTCTAAAAGTCAAACGGTGCTGTTTCGGCTTTTTGGACGAATGTTGCACCTTGCACCGCGAATGTTGCACCCTGTGGATATCGATTCTTCGGACGGCCATAACTGTTGGCTCGTTTACAGTAATGGGAGCCATAACCAGTCAAAACTAAGGTCTCCGTGAGTTCTACCGCTTTGACAGCTATAACCCGTCAATGGATAGTTTCATACCCAAAAAATTATATCCGAACCTCAATCGGGTCTCTGAAGTTTTTTGGCCTTCTTTTTTCCATCACGTGAATTTTTACGTTAAAACGGGATCACCGTGGCTGGTCTTCTATTTACCTTACCTGGAGAGCGGTGCACCATGGTACTGTTCCATTTCAAATCCCTGCACCCACTTCTAAAAGTCGAACGGTGCTGTTTCGGCTTTTTGGACGAATGTTGCACCTTGCACCGCGAATGTTGCACCCTGTGGATATCGATTCTTTTGACGGCCATAACTGTTGGCTCGTTTAGAGTTACGGGAGCCATAACCAGTCAAAACTAAGGTCTCGGTGAGTTCTACCGCTTTGACAGCTATAACCCGTCAATGGATAGTTTCATACCCAAAAAAGTTTATCCGAACCTCAATCGGGTCTCTGAAGTTTTTTGGCCTTGTTTTTTCCATCATGGGAATTTTTACGTTAAAACGGGATCACCGTGGCTGGTCTTCGATTTACCTTCCTAAGAGAGCGGTGCACCAGGGTACTATTCCATTTCAAATCCCTACACCCACTTCCAAAAGTCGAACGGTGCTGTTTCGGCTTTTTGGACGAATGTTGCACCTTGCACCGCGAATGTTGCACCCTGTGGATATCGGTTCTTCGGACGGCCATAACTGTTGGCTCGTTTAGAGTTACGGGAGCCATAAATAGTCAAATGAAGGTCTCCGTGAGTTCTACCGCTTTGATAGCTATAAGCCATCAACGGATAATTTCATACCCAAAAAAGTCTATCCGAACCTCAATCGGGTCTCTGAAGTTTTTTGACCTTCTTTTTTCCATCACGTGAATTTTTACGTTAAAACGAGATCACCGTGGCTGGTCTTCGATTTACCTTCCCTGGAGAGCGGTGCACCATGGTACTGTTCCATTTAAAATCCCTGCACCCACTTCTAAAAGTTGAACGGTGCTGTTTCGGCTTTTTGGATGAATGTTGCACCTTGTACCGCGAATGTTGCACCCTTTGGATATCGATTCTTCGGACGGCCATAACTGTTGGCTCGTTTAGAGTTACGGAAGCCATAACCAGTCAAAACGAAGCTCTTGGTGAGTCTACCGCTTTGACAGCTATAAGCCGTCAATGGATAGTTTCATACCCAAAAAAGTCTATCCGAATCTCAATCGGGTCTTTGAAGTTTATTGGCCATCTTTTTTCCATCACGTGAATTTTTACGTTAAAACGAGATCACCTTGGCTGGTCTTCGATTTACCTTCCTTGGAGAGCAGTGCACCATGGTACTGTTCCATTTCAAATCCCTGCACCCACGTCTAAAAGTCGAACGGTGCTGTTTCGGCTTTTTGGACGAATGTTGCACCTTGCACCGCGAATGTTGCACCCTGTGGATATCGATTCTTCGGACGGCCATAACTGTTGGCTCGTTTAGAGTTACGGGAGCCATAACCAGTCAAAATGAAGGTCTCGGTGAGTTCTACCGCTTTTACAGCTAGAAGCCGTCAATAGATAGTTTCATACCCAAAAAAGTATATCCGAACCACAATCGGGTCTCCGAAGTTTTTTGACCTTCTTTATTCCATCACGTTAATTTTTACGTTAAAACTGGATCACTGTGGCTGGTCTTCGATTTACCTTCCTTGGAGAGTGGGGCACCATGGTACTGTTCCATTTCAAATCCCTGCACCCACGTCTAAAAGTCGAACGGTGCTGTTTTGGCTTTTTGGACGAATGTCGCACCTTGCACCGCGAATGTTGCACCCTGTGGATATCGATTCTTCGGACGACCATAACTGTTGGCTCGTTTAGAGTTACGGGAGCCATAACCAGTCAAAACTAAGGTCTCGGTGAGTTCTACCGCTTTGATAGCTATAAGCCGTCAATGGATAGTTTCATAACCAAAAAAGTTTATCCGAACCTCAATCGGGTCTCTGAAGTTTTTTGGCCTTCTTTTTTCCATCACTGGAATTTTTACGTTAAAACGGGATCACCGTGGATGGTCGTTGATTTATCTTCCTAAGAGAGCGGTGCACCATGGTACTATTCCATTTCAAATCCCTACACCCACTTCTAAAAGTCGGACGATGCTGTTTCGGCTATTTGGACGAATGTTGCACCTTGCACCGCGAATGTTGCACCCTGTGGATATCGGTTCTTCGGACGGCCATAACTGTTGGCTCGTTTAGAGTTACAGGAGCCATAAACAGTCAAAACGAAGGTCTCCGTGAGTTCTACCACTTTGACAGCTAGAAGCCGTCAATGGATAGTTTCATACCCAAAAAAGTATATCCGAACATCAATCGGGTCTCTGATGTTTTTTGGCCTTCTTTTTTCCATCACGTGAATTTTTAAGTTAAAACAGGATCACCGTGGTTGGTCTTCTATTTACCTTTCGTGGAGAGTGGTTCACCATGGTACTGTTCCATTTCAAATCCCTGCACCCACTTGTAAAAGTCGAACGGTGCTGTTTCGGCTTTTTGGACGAATGTTGCACCTTGCACCACGAATGTTGCACCCTGTGGATATCGATTCTTCGGACGGCCATAACTGTTGGCTCGTTTAGAGTTACGGGAGCCATAACCAGTCAAAACGAAGGTCTCCGTGAGTTCTACCGCTTTGACAGCTATAACCCGTCAATGGATAGTTTCATACCCAAAAAATTATATCCGAACCTCAATCGGGTCTCTGAAGTTTTTTGGCCTTCTTTTTTCCATCACGTGAATTTTTACTTTAAAACGGGATCACCGTGGCTGGTCTTCGATTTACCTTACCTGGAGAGCGGTGCACCAGGGTACTATTCCATTTCAAATCCCTGCACCCACTTCTAAAATTCGAATGGTGCTGTGTAGGCTTTTTGGACGAATGTTGCACCTTGCACCGCGACTGTTGCACCCTGTGGATATCGATTCTTCGGACGGCCATAACTGTTGGCTCGTTTACAGTAACGGAAGCCATAACCAGTCAAAACGATGGTCTCAGTGAGTTCTACCGCTTTGACAGCTATAAGCCATCAATGGATAGTTTCATACCCAAAAAAGTCTATCCGAAGCTCAATCGGGTCTCTGAAGTTTTTTGGCGTTCTTTTTTCCATCACGTGAATTTTTACGTTAGAACGGGATCACCGTGGCTGGTCTTCGATTTACCTTACCTGGAGAGCGGGGCACCATGGTACTGTTCCATTTCAAATCCCTGCACCCACTTCTAAAAGTCGAACGGTGCTGTTTCGGCTTTTTGGAGGAATGTTGGACCTTGCACCGCGATCGTTGCACCCTGTGGATATCAATTCTTCGGAAGGCCATAACTGTTGGCTCGTTTAGAGTTACGGGAGCCATAACCAGTCAAAACGAAGGTCTCGGTGAGTTCTACCACTTTGACAGCTATAACCCGTCAATGGATAGTTTCATACCCAAAAAAGTCTATCCGAACCTCAATCGGGTCTCTAAAGTTTTTTGGCCTTCTTTTCTCCATCACGTGAATTTTTACGTTAAAACGGAATCACCGTGGCTGGTCTTCGATTTACCTTCCCTGGAGAGCGGTGCACCATGGTACTGTTCCATTTCAAATCCCTACACCCACTTCTAAAAGTCGAACGGTGTTGTTTCGGCTTTTTGGACGAATGTTGCACCTTGCACCGCGAATGTTGCACCCTATGGATATCGATTCTTCGGACGGCCATAACTGTTGGCTCGTTTAGAGTTACGGAAGCCATAACCAGTCAAAACGAAGGTCTTGGTGAGTCTACCGCTTTGACTGCTATAAGCCGTCAATGGATAGTTTCATACCCAAAAAAGTCTATCCGAACTTCAATCGGGTCTTTGAAGTTTATTGGCCTTCTTTTTTCCATCACGTGAATTTTTACGTTAAAACGGGATCACCTTGGCTGGTCTTTGATTTACCTGCCCTGGAGAGCGGGGCACCATGGTACCGTTCCATTTCAAATCATTGCACCCACTTCTAAAAGTCGAACGGTGCTGTTTCGGCTTTTTGGACGAATGTTGCACCTTGCACCGCGAATGTTGCACCCTGAGGATACCGATTCTGCGGACGGCCATAACTGTTGGCTCGTTTAGAGTTACGGAAGCCATAACCAGTCAAAACGAAGCTCTTGGTGAGTCTACCGCTTTGACAGCTATAAGCCGTCAATGGATAGTTTCATACCCAAAAAAGTCTATCCGAACCTCAATCGGGTCTTTGAAGTTTATTGGCCATCTTTTTTCCATCACGTGAATTTTTACGTTAAAACGAGATCACCTTGGCTGGTCTTCGATTTACCTTCCTTGGAGAGCAGTGCACCATGGTACTGTTCCATTTCAAATCCCTGCACCCACGTCTAAAAGTCGAACGGTGCTGTTTCGGCTTTTTGGACGAATGTTGCACCTTGCACCGCGAATGTTGCACCCTGTGGATATCGATTCTTCGGACGGCCATAACTGTTGGCTCGTTTAGAGTTACGGGAGCCATAACCAATCAAAATGAAGGTCTCGGTGAGTTCTACCGCTTTTACAGCTAGAAGCCGTCAATAGATAGTTTCATACCCAAAAAAGTATATCCGAACCACAATCGGGTCTCTGAAGTTTTTTGACCTTCTTTATTCCATCACGTGAATTTTTACGTTAAAACTGGATCACCGTGGCTGGTCTTCGATTACCTTCTTTGGAGAGCAGGGCACCATGGTACTGTTCCATTTCAAATCCCTGCACCCACGTCTAAAAGTCGAACGGTGCTGTTTCGACTTTTTGGATGAATGTCGCACCTTGCACCGCGAATGTTGCACCCTGTGGATATCGATTCTTCGGACGGCCATAACTGTTGGCTCGTTTAGAGTTACGGGAGCCATAACCAGTCAAAACTAAGGTCTCGGTGAGTTCTACCGCTTTGATAGCTATAAGCCGTCAATGGATAGTTTCATACCCAAAAAAGTTTATCCGAACCTCAATCGGGTCTCTGAAGTTTTTTGGCCTTCTTTTTTCCATCACGGGAAATTTTACGTTAAAACGGGATCACCGTGGATGGTCGTCGATTTATCTTCCTAAGAGAGCGGTGCACCATGGTACTATTCCATTTCAAATCCCTACACCCACTTCTAAAAGTCGGACGATGCTGTTTCGGCTATTTGGACGAATGTTGCACCTTGCACCGCGAATGTTGCACCCTGTGGATATCGGTTCTTCGGACGGCCATAACTGTTGGCTCGTTTAGAGTTACGGGAGCCATAAACAGTCAAAACGAAGGTCTCCGTGAGTTCTACCACTTTGACAGCTAGAAGCCGTCAATGGATAGTTTCATACCCAAAAAAGTATATCCGAACATCAATCGGGTCTCTGAAGTTTTTTGGCCTTCTTTTTTCCATCACGTGAATTTTTAAGTAAAAACGGGATCACCGTGGTTGGTCTTCTATTTACCTTTCGTGGAGAGTGGTGCACCATGGTACTGTTCCATTTCAAATCCTTGCACCCACTTCTAAAAGTCGAACGGTGCTGTTTCGGCTTTTTGGTCGAATGTTGCACCTTGCACCACGAATGTTGCACCCTGTGGATATCGATTCTTCGGACGGCCATAACTGTTTGCTCGTTTAGAGTTACGGGAGCCATAACCAGTCAAAACGAAGGTCTCCGTGAGTTCTACCGCTTTGACAGCTATAACCCGTCAATGGATAGTTTCATACCCAAAAAATTATATCCGAACCTCAATCGGGACTCTGAAGTTTTTTGGCCTTCTTTTTTCCATCACATGAATTTTTACGTTAAAACGGGATCACCGTGGCTGGTCTTCGATTTACCTTACCTGGAGAGCGGTGCACCAGGGTACTATTCCATTTCAAATCCCTGCACCCACTTCTAAAATTCGAATGGTGCTGTATAGGCTTTTTGGACGAATGTTGCACCTTGCACCGCGACTGTTGCACCCTGTGGATATCGATTCTTCGGACGGCCATAACTGTTGGCTCGTTTACAGTAACGGAAGCCATAACCAGTCAAAACGAAGGTTTCAGTGAGTTCTACCGCTTTGACAGCTATAAGCCATCAATGGATAGTTTCATACCCAAAAAAGTCTATCCGAACCTCAATCGGGTCTCTGAAGTTTTTTGGCCTTCTTTTTTCCATCACGTGAATTTTTACGTTAGAACGGGATCACCGTGGCTGGTCTTCGATTTACCTTACCTGGAGAGCGGGGCACCATGGTACTGTTCCATTTCAAATCCCTGCACCCACTTCTAAAAGTCGAACGGTGCTGTTTCGGCTTTTTGGACGAATGTTGGACCTTGCACCGCGATCGTTGCACCTTGTGGATATCAATTCTTCGGAAGGCCATAACTGTTGGCTCGTTTAGAGTTACGGGAGCCATAACCAGTCAAAACGAAGGTCTCGGTGAGTTCTACCGCTTTGACAGCTATAACCCGTCAATGGATAGTTTCATACCCAAAAAAGTCTATCCGAACCTCAATCGGGTCTCTAAAGTTTTTTGGCCTTTTTTTCTCCATCACGTGAATTTTTACGTTAAAACGGAATCACCGTGGCTGGTCTTCGATTTACCTTCCCTGGAGAGCGGTGCACCATGGTACTGTTCCATTTCAAATCCCTACACCCACTTCTAAAAGTCGAACGGTGTTGTTTCGGCTTTTTGGACGAATGTTGCACCTTGCACCGCGAATGTTGCACCCTATGGATATCGATTCTTCGGACGGCCATAACTGTTGGCTCGTTTGGAGTTACGGAAGCCATAACCAGTCAAAACGAAGGTCTTGGTGAGTCTACCGCTTTGACTGCTATAAGCCGTCAATGGATAGTTTCATACCCAAAAAAGTCTATCCGAACTTCAATCGGGTCTTTGAAGTTTATTGGCCTTCTTTTTTCCATCACGTGAATTTTTACATTAAAACGGGATCACCTTGGCTGGTCTTTGATTTACCTGCCCTGGAGAGCGGGGCACCATGGTACCGATCCATTTCAAATCCCTGCACCCACTTCTAAAAGTCGAACGGTGCTGTTTCGGCTTTTTGGACGAATGTTGCACCTTGCACCGCGAATGTTGCACCCTGAGGATACCGATTCTGCGGACGGCCATAACTGTTGGCTCGTTTAGAGTTACGGGAGCCATAACCAGTCAAAACTAAGGTCTCGGTGAGTTCTACCGCTTTGACAGCTATAAGCCATCAATGGATAGTTTCATACCCAAAAAAGTTTATCCGAACCTCAATCGGGTCTCTGAAGTTTTTTGGCCTTCTTTTTTCCATCATGGGAATTTTTACGTTAAAACGGGATCACCGTGGCTGGTCTTCGATTTACCTTCCTAAGAGAGCGGTGCACAACTGTACTATTCCATTTCAAATCCCTACAGCCATTTCCAAAAGTCGAACGGTGCTGTTTCGGCTTTTTGGCCGAATGTTGCACCTTGCACCGCGAATGTTGCACCCTATGGATATCGGTTCTTCGGACGGCCATAACTGTTGGCTCGTTTAGAGTTACGGGAGCCATAAACAGTCAAAACGAAGGTCTCCGTGAGTTCTACCGCTTTGACAGCTAGAAGCCGTCAATGGATAGTTTCATACCCAAAAAAGTCTATCCGAACCTCAATCGGGTCTTTTAAGTTTTTTGGCCTTCTTTTTTCCATCATGTGAATTTTTAAGTCAAAACGGGATCACCGTGGCTGGTCTTCGATTTACCTTCCGTGGAGAGCGGTGCACCATGGTACTATTCCATTTCAAATCCCTGCACCCACTTCTAAAAGTCGAACGGTGCTGTTTCGGCTTTTTGGACGAATGTTGCACCTTGCACCGCGAATGTTGCACCCTGTGGATATCGATTCTTCGAACGACCATAACTGTTGGCTCGTTTAGAGTTACGGGAGCCATAACCAGTCAAAACGAAGGTCTCCGTGAGTTCTACCGCTTTGACAGCTATAAGCCGTCAATGGATAGTTTCATACCCAAAAAAGTCTATCCGAACCTCAATCGGGACTTTGAAGTTTTTTTGCCTTCTTTTTTCCATCATGTGAATTTTTACGTTAAAACGGGATCACCGTGGTTGGTCTTCGATTTACCTTCCCTGGAGAGCGGTGCACCATGGTACTGTTCCATTTCAAATCCCTGCACCCACTTCTAAAAGTCGAACGGTGCTGTTTCGGCTTT
Organism: Allium fistulosum; assembly: GCA_030737815.1. Classification (NCBI taxonomy): domain Eukaryota; kingdom Viridiplantae; phylum Streptophyta; class Magnoliopsida; order Asparagales; family Amaryllidaceae; genus Allium; species Allium fistulosum. The sequence goes on from CM060907.1 coordinate 52,526,174, forward strand.
TTGGACGAATGTTGCACCTTGCACCGCGAATGTAGCACCCTGTGGATATCGATTCTTCGAACGGCCATAACTGTTGGCTCGTTTTGAGTTACGGGAGCCATAACCAGTCAAAACGAAGGTCTCCGTGAGTTCTACCGCTTTGACAGCTATAACCCGTCAATGGATAGTTTCATACCTAAAACATTATATCCGAACCTCAATCGGGTCTCTGAAGTTTTTTGGCCTTCTTTTTTCCATCACGTGAATTTTTACGTTAAAACGGGATCACCGTGGCTGGTCTTCGATTTACCTTACCTGGAGAGCGGTGCACCGGGGTACTGTTCCATTTCAAATCCCTGCACCCACTTCTAAAATTCGAACGGTGCTGTTTCGGCTTTTTGGACGAATGTTGCACCTTGCACCGCGACTGTTGCACCCTGTGGATATCGATTCTTCGGACGGCCATAACTGTTTGCTCGTTTACAGTAACGGAAGCCATAACCAGTCAAAACGAAGGTCTCAGTGAGTTCTACCGCTTTGACAGCTATAAGCCATCAATGCATAGTTTCATACCCAAAAAAGTCTATCCGAACCTCAATCGGGTCTCTGAAGTTTTTTGGCCTTCTTTTTTCCATCACGTGAATTTTTACGTTAAAACGGGATCACCGTGGCTGGTCTTCGATTTACCTTACCTGGAGAGCGGGGCACCATGGTACTGTTCCATTTCAAATCCCTGCACCCACTTCTAAAAGTCGAACGGTGTTGTTTCGGCTTTTTGGACGAATGTTGAACCTTGCACCGCGATCGTTGCACCCTGTGGATATCGATTCTTTGGAAGGCCATAACTGTTGGCTCGTTTAGAGTTACGGGAGCCATAACCAGTCAAAACGAAGGTCTCGGTGAGTTCTACCGCTTTGACAGCTATAACCCGTCAATGGATAGTTTCATACCCAAAAAAGTCAATCCGAACCTCAATCGGGTCTCTAAAGTTTTTTGGCCTTCTTTTCTCCATCACGTGAATTTTTACGTTAAAACGGGATCACCGTGGCTGGTCTTCGATTTTCCTTCCCTGGAGAGCGGTGCACCATGGTACTGTTCCATTTCAAATCCCTGCACCCACTTCTAAAAGTCGAACGGTGTCGTTTCGGCTTTTTGGACGAATGTTGCACCTTGCACCGCGAATGCTGCACCCTGTGTATATCGATTCTTCGGACGGCCATAATTGTTGGCTCGTTTAGAGTTACGGAAGCCATAACCAGTCAAAACGAAGGTCTTGGTGAGTCTACCGCTTTGACTGCTATAAGCCGTCAATGGATAGTTTCATACCCAAAAAACTCTATCCGAACCTCAATCGGGTCTTTGAAGTTTATTGGCCTTCTTTTTTCCATCACGTGAATTTTTACGTTAAAACGGGATCACCTTGGCTGGTCTTTGATTTACCGACCCTGGAGAGCGGGGCACCATGGTACCGTTCCATTTCAAATCCCTGCACCCACTTCTAAAAGTCGAACGGTGCTATTTCGGCTTTTTGGACGAATGTTGCACCTTGCACCGCGAATGTTGCACCCTGTGGATACCGATTCTGCGGACGGCCATAACTGTTTGGCTCGTTTAGAGTTACGGGAGCCATAACCAGTCAAAACTAAGGTCTCGGTGAGTTCTACCGCTTTGACAGCTATAAGCCATCAAAGGATAGTTTCATACCCAAAAAAGTTTATCCGAACCACAATCGGGTCTCTGAAGTTTTTTGGCCTTGTTTTTTCCATCATGGGAATTTTTACGTTAAAACGGGATCACTGTGGCTGGTATTCGATTTACCTTCCTAAGAGAGTGCTGCATCACTGTACTATTCCATTTCAAATCCCTACAGCTACTTCCAAAAGTCGAACGGTGTTGTTTCGGCTTTTTGGACGAATGTTGCACCTTGCACCGCGAATGTTGCACCCTGTGGATATCGGTTCTTCGGACGGCCATAACTATTGGCTCGTTTAGAGTTACGGGAGCCATAAACAGTCAAAACGAAGGTCTCCGTGAGTTCTACCGCTTTGACAGCTATAACCCGTCAATGGATAGTTTCATACCCAAAAAAGTATATCCGAACCTCAATCGGGTCTCTGAAGTTTTTTGGCCTTCTTTTTTCCACCACGTGAATTTTTACGTTAAAACGGGATCACCGTGGCTGGTCTTCTATTTACCTTACCTGGAGAGCGGTGCACCAGGGTACTGTTCCATTTCGAATCCCTGCACCCACTTCTAAAAGTCGAACGGTGCTGTTTCGGCTTTTTGGACGAATGTTGCACCTTGCACCGCGAATGTTTCACCCTGTGGGTATCGATTCTACGGACGGCCATAACTGTTGGCTCGTTTAGAGTTACGGGAGCCATAACCAGTCAAAACGAAGGTCTCCGTGATTTCTACCGCTTTGACAGCTATAACCCGTCAATGGATAGTTTCATACCCAAAAAAGTATATCCGAACCTCAATCGGGTCTCTGAAGTTTTTTGGCATTCTTTTTTCCATCACGTGAATTTTTACTTTAAAACGGGATCACCGTGGCTAGTCTTCTATTTACCTTACCTGGAGAGCGGTGCACCAGGGTACTGTTCCATTTCAAATCCCTGCACCCACTTCTAAAAGTCGAACGGTGCTGTTTCGGCTTTTTAGACGAATGTTGCACCTTGCACCGCGAATGTTGCACCCTGTGAATATCGATTCTTCGGACGTCCATAACTGTTGGCTCGTTTACAGTAACGGGAGCCATAACTAGTCAAAACGAAGGTCTCAGTGAGTTCTACCGCTTTGACAGCTATAAGCCATCAATGGATAGTTTCATACCCAAAAAAGTCTATCCGAACCTCAATCGGGTCTCTGATGTTTTTTGGCCTTCTTTTTTCCATCACGTGAATTTTTACGTTAAAACGGGATCACCGTGGCTGGTCTTCTATTTACCTTACCTGGAGAGCGGTGCACCAGGGTACTGTTCCATTTCAAATCCCTGCACCCACTTCTAAAAGTCGAACGGTGCTGTTTCGGCTTTTTGGACGAATGTTGCACCTTGCACCGCGAATGTTTCACCCTATGGGTATCGATTCTACGGACGGCTATAACTGTTGGCTCGTTTAGAGTTACGGGAGCCATAACCAGTCAAAACGAAGGTCTCCGTGAGTTCTACCGCTTTGACAGCTATAACCCGTCAATGGATAGTTTCATACCCAAAAAAGTATATCCGAACCTCAATCGGGTCTCTGAAGTTTTTTGGCCTTCTTTTTTCCATCACGTGAATTTTTACGTTAAAACGGGATCACCGTGGCTGGTCTTCTTTTTACCTTACCTGGAGAGTGGTGCACCAGGGTACTGTTCCATTTCAAATCCCTGCACCCACTTCTAAAAGTCGAACGGTGCTGTTTCGGCTTTTTAGACGAATGTTGCACCTTGCACCGCGAATGTTGCACCCTGTGGATATCGATTCTTCGGACGTCCATAACTGTTGGCTCGCTTACAGTAACGGGAGCCATAACTAGTCAAAACGAAGGTCTCAGTGAGTTCTACCGCTTTGACAGCTATAAGCCATCAATGGATAGTTTCATACCCAAAAAAGTCTATCTGAACCTCAATCGGGTCTCTGATGTTTTTTGGCCTTCTTTTTTCCATCACGTGAATTTTTACGTTAAAACGGGATCATCGTGGCTGGTCTTCGATTTACCTGCCCTGGAGAGCGGTGCACCATGGTACTGTTCCATTTCAAATCCCTGCACCCACTTCCAAAAGTCGAACGGTGCGGTTTCGGCTTTTTGGACGAATGTTGCACCTTGCACCGCGAATGTTTCACCCTGTGGATATCGATTCTTCGGACGGCCATAACTGTTGGCTCGTTTAGAGTTACGGGAGCCATAACCAGTCAAAACGAAGGTCTCCGTGAGTTCTACCGCTTTGACAGCTATAACTCGTCAATGGATAGTTTCATACCCAAAAAAGTATATCCGAACCTCAATCGGGTCTCTGAAGTTTTTTAGCCTTCTTTTTTCCATCACGTGAATTTTTACGTTAAAACGGGATCACCGTGGCTGGTCTTCTATTTACCTTACCTGGAGAGCGGTGCACCAGGGTACTGTTCCATTTCAAATCCCTGCACCCACTTCTAAAAGTCGAACGGTGCTGTTTCGGCTTTTTGGACGAATGTTGCACCTTGCACCGCGAATGTTGCACCCTATGGATATCGATTCTTCGGACGGCCATAACTGTTGGCTCGTTTACAGTAATGGGAGCCATAACCAGTCAAAACGAAGGTCTCCGTGAGTTCTACCGCTTTGACTGCTATAACCCGTCAATGGATAGTTTCATACCCAAAAAAGTATATCCGAACCTCAATCGGGTCTCTGAAGTTTTTTGGCCTTCTTTTTTCCATCACGTGAATTTTTACGTTAAAACGGGATCACCGTGGCTGGTCTTCTATTTACCTTACCTGGAGAGCGGTGCATCATGGTACTGTTCCATTTCAAATCCCTGCACCCACTTCTAAAAGTCGAACGGTGCTGTTTCTGCTTTTTGGACGAATGTTGCACCTTGCACCGCGAATGTTGCACCCTGCGGATATCGATTCTTTTGACGGCCATAACTGTTGGCTCGTTTAGAGTTACGGGAGCCTTAACCAGTCAAAACGTAGGTCTCGGTGAGTTCTACCGCTTTGACAGCTATAACCCGTCAATGGATAGTTTCATACCCAAAAAAGTTTATCCGAACCTCAATCGGGTCTCTGAAGTTTTTTGGCCTTGTTTTTTCCATCATGGGAATTTTTACGTTAAAACGGGATCACCATGGCTGGTCTTCGATTTACCTTCCTAAGAGAGCGGTGCACCAGGGTACTATTCCATTTCAAATCCCTACACCCACTTCCAAAAGTCGAACGGTGCTGTTTCAGCTTTTGGACGAATGTTGCACCTTGCACCGCGAATGTTGCACCCTGTGGATATCGGTTCTTCGGACGGCCATAACTGTTGGCTCGTTTAGAGTTATGGGAGCCATAAACAGTCAAATGAAGGTCTCCTTGAGTTCTACCACTTTGATAGCTATAAGCCATCAATGGATAGTTTCATACCCAAAAAAGTCTATCCGAACCTCAATCGGGTCTCTGAAGTTTTTTGACCTTCTTTTTTCCATCACGTGAATTTTTACGTTAAAACGGGATCACCGTGGCTGGTCTTCGATTTACCTTCCCTGGAGAGTGGTGCACCATGGTACTGTTCCATTTAAAATCCCTGCACCCACTTCTAAAAGTTGAACGGTGCTGTTTCGGCTTTTTGGACGAATGTTGCACCTTGTACCGCGAATGTTGCACCCTTTGGATATCGATTCTTCGGACGGCCATAACTGTTGGCTCGTTTAGAGTTACGGAAGCCATAACCAGTCAAAACGAAGGTCTTGGTGAGTCTACCGCTTTGACAGCTATAAGCCGTCAATGGATAGTTTCATACCCAAAAAAGTCTATCCGAACCTCAATCGGGTCTTTGAAGTTTATTGGCCATCTTTTTTCCATCACGTGAATTTTTACGTTAAAACGGGATCACCTTGGCTGGTCTTCGATTTACCATCCCTGGAGAGCAGTGCACCATGGTAATGTTCCATTTCAAATCCCTACACCCACGTCTAAAAGTCGAACGGTGCTGTTTCGGCTTTTTGGATGAATGTTGCACCTTGCACCGTGAATGTTGCACCCTGTGGATATCGATTCTTCGGACGGCCATAACTGTTGGCTCGTTTAGAGTTACGGGAGCCATAACCAGTCAAAACGAAGGTCTCGGTGAGTTCTACCGGTTTTATAGCTAGAAGCCGTCAATAGATAGTTTCATACCCAAAAAAGTATATCCGAACCACAATCGGGTCTCTGAAGTTTTTTGACCTTCTTTATTCCATCACGTGAATTTTTACGTTAAAACTGGATCACCGTGGCTGGTCTTCGATTTACCTTCCTTGGAGAGCGGGGCACCATGGTACTGTTCCATTTCAAATCCCTGCACCCACGTCTAAAAGTAGAACGGTGCTGTTTCGGCTTTTTGGACGAATGTCGCACCTTGCACCGTGAATGTTGCACCCTGTGGATATCGATTCTTCGGACGGCCAGAACTGTTGGCTCGTTTAGAGTTACGGGAGCCATAACCAGTCAAAACTAAGGTCTCGGTGAGTTCTACCGCTTTGACAGCTATAAGCCATCAATGGATAGTTTCATACCCAAAAAAGTTTATCCGAACCTCAATCGGGTCTCTTAAGTTTTTTGGCCTTCTTTTTTCCATCACGGGAATTTTTACGTTAAAACGGGATCACCGTGGCTGGTCGTCGATTTATCTTCCTAAGAGAGCGGTGCACCATGGTACTATTCCATTTCAAATCCCTACACCCACTTCTAAAAATCGAACGGTGCTGTTTCGGCTATTTGGACGAATGTTGCACTTTGCACCGCGAATGTTGCACCCTATGGATATCGGTTCTTCGGACGGCCATAACTGTTGTCTCGTTTAGAGTTACGGGAGCCATAAACAGTCAAAACGAAGGTCTCCGTGAGTTCTACCACTTTGACAGCTAGAAGCCGTCAATGGATAGTTTCATACCCAAAAAAGTATATCCGAACATCAATCGGGTCTCTGAAGTTTTTTGGCCTTCTTTTTTCCATCACGTGAATTTTTAAGTTAAAACGGGATCACCGTGGCTGGTCTTCTATTTACCTTTCGTGGAGAGTGGTGCACCATGGTACTGTTCCATTTCAAATCCCTGCACCCACTTCTAAAAGTCGAACGGTGCTGTTTCGGCTTTTTGGACGAATGTTGCACCTTGCACTGCGAATGTTGCACCCTGTGGATATCGATTCTTCGGACGGCCATAACTGTTGGCTCGTTTAGAGTTACGGGAGCCATAACCAGTCAAAACGAAGGTCTCCGTGAGTTCTACCGCTTTGACAGCTATAACCCGTCAATGGATAGTTTCATACCCAAAAAATTATATCCGAACCTCAATCGGGTCTCTGAAGTTTTTTGGCCTTCTTTTTTCCATCACGTGAATTTTTATGTTAAAACGGGATCACCGTGGCTGGTCTTCGATTTACCTTACCTGGAGAGCGGTGCACCAGGGTACTATTCCATTTCAAATCCCTGCACCCACTTCTACAATTCGAATGGTGCTGTTTCGGCTTTTTGGACGAATGTTGCACCTTGCACCGCGACTGTTGCACCCTGTGGATATCGATTCTTCGGACGGCCATAACTGTTGGCTCGTTTACAGTAACGGAAGCCATAACCAGTCAAAACGAAGGTCTTAGTGAGTTCTACCGCTTTGACAGCAATAAGCCATCAATGGATAGTTTCATATCCAAAAAAGTCTATCCGAACCTCAATCGGGTCTCTGAAGTTTTTTGGCCTTCTTTTTTCCATCACGTGAATTTTTACGTTAGAACGGGATCACCGTGGCTGGTCTTCGATTTACCTTACCTGGAGAGCGGGGCACCATGGTACTGTTCCATTTCAAATCCCTGCACCCACTTCTAAAAGTCGAACGGTGCTGTTTCGGCTTTTTGGACGAATGTTGGACCTTGCACCACGATCGTTGCACCCTATGGATATCGATTCTTCGGAAGACCATAACTGTTGGCTCGTTTAGAGTTACGGGAGCCATAACCAGTCAAAACGAAGGTCTCGGTGAGTTCTACCGCTTTGACAGCTATAACCCGTCAATGGATAGTTTCATACCCAAAAAAGTCTATCCGAACCACAATCGGGTCTCTAAAGTTTTTTGGCCTTCTTTTCTCCATCACGTGAATTTTTACGTTAAAACGGAATCACCGTGGCTGGTCTTCGATTTACCTTCCCTGGAGAGCGGTGCACCATGGTACTGTTCCATTTCAAATCCCTGCACCCACTTCTAAAAGTCGAACGGTGTTGTTTCGGCTTTTTGGACGAATGTTGCATCTTGCACCGCGAATGTTGCACCATATGGATATCGATTCTTCGGACGGCCATAACTGTTGGCTCGTTTAGAGTTACGGAAGCCATAACTAGTCAAAACGAAGGTCTTGGTGAGTCTACCGCTTTGACTGCTATAAGCCGTCAATGGATAGTTTCATACCCAAAAAAGTCTATCCGAACTTCAATCGGGTCTTTGAAGTTTATTGGCCTTCTTTTTTCCATTACGTGAATTTTTACGTTAAAACGGGATCACCTTGGCTGGTCTTTGATTTACCTGCCTTGGAGAGCGGGGAACCATGGTACCGTTCCATTTCAAATCCCTGCACCCACTTCTAAAAGTCGAACGGTGCTGTTTCGGCTTTTTGGACGAATGTTGCACCTTGCACCGCAAATGTTGCACCCTGTGGATACCGATTCTACGGACGGCCATAACTGTTGGCTCGTTTAGAGTTACGGGAGCCATAACTAGTCAAAACGAAGGTCTCCGTGAGTTCTACCGCTTTGACAGCTATAAGCCGTCAATGGATAGTTTCATACCCAAAAAAGTCTATCCGAACCTCAATCGGGACTCTGAAGTTTTTTTGCCTTCTTTTTTCCATCACTTGAATTTTTACGTTAAAACGGGATCACCGTGGCTGGTCTTCGATATACCTTCCTTGGAGAGCGGTGCACCATGGTACTGTTCCATTTCAAATCCCTGCACCCACTTCTAAAAGTCGAACGGTGTTGTTTCGGCTTTTTGGACGAATGTTGCACCTTGCACCGCGAATGTTGCACCCTGTGGATATCGATTCTTCGGACGGCCATAACTGTTGGCTCGTTTAGATTTACGGGAGCCATAACCTGTCAAAACTAAGATCTCGGTGACTTCTACCGCTTTGACTGCTATAAGCCGTCAATGGATAGTTTCATACCCAAAAAAGTCTATCCGAACCTCAATCGGGTCTCTAAAGTTTTTTGACCTTCTTTTTTCCATCACCTGAATTTTTACGTTAAAACGGGATCACCGTGGCTGGTCTTCGATTTACCTTCCCTGGAGAGCGGTGCACCATGGTACTGTTCCATTTCAAATCCCTGCACCCACTTCTAAAAGTCGAACGGTGCTGTTTCGGCTTTTTGGACGAATGTTGCACCTTGCACCGCGAATGTTGCACCCTGTGGATATCGATTCTTCGGACGACCATAACTGTTGGCTCGTTTAGAGTTATGGGAGCCATAACCAGTCAAAACGAAGGTCTCCGTGAGTTCTACCGCTTTGACAGCTATAAGCCGTCAATGGATAGTTTCATACCCAAAAAAGTCTATCCGAACCTCAATCGGGACACTGAAGTTTTTTTGCCTTCTTTTTTCCATCACGTGAATTTTTACATTAAAACGGGATCACCGTGGCTGGTCTTCGATTTACCTTCCCTGGAGAGCGGTGCACCATGGTACTGTTCCATTTCAAATCCCTGCACCCACTTCTAAAAGTCGAACGGTGCTGTTTCGGTTTTTGGACGAATGTTGCACCTTGCACCGCGAATGTAGCACCCTGTGGATATCGATTCTTCGGACGGCCGTAACTGTTGGCTCGTTTAGAGTTACGGGAGCCATAACCAGTCAAAACGAAGGTCTCCGTGAGTTCTACCGCTTTGACAGCTATAACCCATCAATGGATAGTTTCATGCCCAAAAAATTATATCCGAACCTCAATGGATAGTTTCATACCCAAAAAAGTCTATCCGAACCTCAATCGGGTCTCTGAAGTTTTTTGGCCTTCTTTTTTCCATCACGTGAATTTTTACGTTAAAACGGGATCACCGTGGCTGGTCTTCGATTTACCTTACCTGGAGAGCGGGGCACCATGGTACTGTTCCATTTCAAATCCCTGCACCCACTTCTAAAAGTCGAACGGTGCTGTTTCGGCTTTTTGGACGAATGTTGGACCTTGCACCGCGATCGTTGCACCCTGTGGATATCGATTCTTCGGAAGGCCATAACTGTTGGCTCATTTAGAGTTACGGGAGCCATAACCAGTCAAAACGAAGGTCTCGGTGAGTTCTACCGCTTTGACAGCTATAACCCGTCAATGGATAGTTTCATATCCAAAAAAGTCTATCCGAACCTCAATCGGGTCTCTAAAGTTTTTTGGCCTTCTTTTCTCCATCACGTGAATTTTTACGTTAAAACGGGATCACCGTGGCTGGTCTTCGATTTACCTTCCCTGGAGAGCGGTGCACCATGGTACTGTTCCATTTCAAATCCCTGCACCCACTTCTAAAAGTCGAACGGTGTTGTTTCGGCTTTTTGGACGAATGTTGCACCTTGCACCGCGAATGCTGCACCCTGTGGATATCGATTCTTCGGACGGCCATAACTGTTGGCTCGTTTAGAGTTACGGAAGCCATAACCAGTCAAAACGAAGGTCTTGGTGAGTCTACCGCTTTGACTGCTATAAGCCGTCAATGTATAGTTTCATACCCAAAAAACTCTATTCGAACCTCAATCGGGTCTTTGAAGTTTATTGGCATTTTGGACGAATGTTGGACCTTGCACCGCGATCGTTGCACCCTGTGGATATCGATTCTTCGGAAGGCCATAACTGTTGGCTCGTTTAGAGTTACGGGAGCCATAACCAGTCAAAACGAAGGTCTCGGTGAGTTCTACCGCTTTGACATCTATAACCCGTCAATGGATAGTTTCATATCCAAAAAAGTCTATCCGAACCTCAATCGGGTCTCTAAAGTTTTTTGGCCTTCTTTTCTCCATCACGTGAATTTTTACGTTAAAACGGGATCACCGTGGCTGGTCTTCGATTTACCTTACCTGGAGAGTGGGGCACCATGGTACTGTTCCATTTCAAATCCCTGCACCCACTTCTAAAAGTCGAACGGTGCTGTTTCGGCTTTTTGGACGAATGTTGGACCTTGCACCGCGATCGTTGCACGCTGTGGATATCGATTCTTCGGAAGGCCATAACTGTTGGCTCGTTTAGAGTTACGGGAGCCATAACCAGTCAAAACGAAGGTCTCGGTGAGTTCTACCGCTTTGACGGCTATAACCCGTCAATGGATAGTTTCATATCCAAAAAAGTCTATCCGAACCTCAATCGGGTCTCTAAAGTTTTTTGGCCTTCTTTTCTCCATCACGTGAATTTTTACGTTAAAACGGGATCACCGTGGCTGGTCTTCGATTTACCTTCCCTGGAGAGCGGTGCACCATGGTACTGTTCCATTTCAAATCCCTGCACCCACTTCTAAAAGTCGAACGGTGTTGTTTCGGCTTTTTGGACGAATGTTGCACCTTGCACCGCGAATGCTGCATCCTGTGGATATCGATTCTTCGGACGGCCATAACTGTTGGCTCGTTTAGAGTTACGGAAGCCATAACCAGTCAAAACGAAGGTCTTGGTGAGTCTACCGCTTTGACTGCTATAAGCCGTCAATGGATAGTTTCATACCCAAAAAACTCTATCCGAACCTCAATCGGGTCTTTGAAGTTTATTGGCCTTCTTTTTTCCATCACGTGAATTTTTACGTTAAAACGGGATCACCTTGGCTGGTCTTTGATTTACCTACCCTGGAGAGCGGGGCACCATGGTACCGTTCCATTTCAAATCCCTGCACCCACTTCTAAAAGTCGAACGGTGTTGTTTCAGCTTTTTGGACGAATGTTGCACCTTGCACCGCGAATGTTGCACCCTGTGGATACCGATTCTGCGGACGGCCGTAACTGTTGGCTCGTTTAGAGTTACGGGAGCCATAACCAGTCAAAACTAAGGTCTCGGTGAGTTTTACCGCTTTGACAGCTATAAGCCATCAATGGATAGTTTCAAACCCAAAAAAGTTTATCCGAACCACAATCGGGTCTCTGAAGTTTTTTGGCCTTGTTTTTTCCATCATGGGAATTTTTACATTAAAACGGGATCACCGTGGCTGGTCTTCGATTTACCTTCCTAAGAGAGCGCTGCACCACTATACTATTCCATTTCAAATCCCTACAGCCACTTCCAAAAGTCGAACGGTGCTGTTTCGGCTTTTTGGACGAATGTTGCACCTTGCACCGCGAATGTTGCACCCTGTGGATATCGGTTCTTCGGACGGCCATAACTGTTGGCTCGTTTAGAGTTACGGGAGCCATAAACAGTCAAAACGAAGGTCTCCGTGAGTTCTACCACTTTGACAGCTAGAAGCCGTCAATGGATAGTTTCATACCCAAAAAAGTCTATCCGAACCTCAATCGGGTCTTTTATGTTTTTTGGCCTTCTTTTTTCCATCACGTGAATTTTTAAGTTAAAACGGGATCACCGTGGCTGGTCTTTGATTTACCTTCCGTGGAGAGCGGCGCACCATGGTACTATTCCATTTCAAATCCCTGCACCCACTTCTAAAAGTCGAACGGTGCTGTTTCGGCTTTTTGGACGAATGTTGCACCTTGCACCGCGAATGTTGCACCCTGTGGATATCGATTCTTCGGACGACCATAACTGTTGGCTCGTTTAGAGTTACGGGAGCCATAACTAGTCAAAACGAAGGTCTCCGTGAGTTCTACCGCTTTGACAACTATAAGCTGTCAATGGATAGTTTTATACCCAAAAAAGTCTATCCGAACCTCAATCGGGACTGTGAAGTTTTTTTGCCTTCTTTTTTCCATCACTTGAATTTTTACGTTAAAACGGGATCACCGTGGCTGGTCTTCGATATACCTTCCTTGGAGAGCGGTGCACCATGGTACTGTTCCATTTCAAATCCCTGCACCCACTTCTAAAAGTCGAACGGTGTTGTTTTGGCTTTTTGGACGAATGTTGCACCTTGCACCGCGAATGTTGCACCCTGTGGATATCGATTCTTCGGACGGCCATAACTGTTGGCTCGTTTAGATTTACGGGAGCCATAACCTGTCAAAACTAAGATCTCGGTGACTTCTACCGCTTTGACTGCTATAAGCCGTCAATGGATAGTTTCATACCCAAAAAAGTCTATCCGAACCTCAATCGGGTCTCTAAAGTTTTTTGACCTTCTTTTTTCCATCACATGAATTTTTACGTTAAAACGGGATCACCGTGGCTGGTCTTCGATTTACCTTCCCTGGAGAGCGGTGCACCATGGTACTGTTCCATTTCAAATCCCTGCACCCACTTCTAAAAGTCGAACGGTGCGGTTTCGGCTTTTTGGACGAATGTTGCACCTTGCACCGCGAATGTTGCACCCTGTGGATATCGATTCTTCGGACGGCCATAACTGTTGGCTCGTTTAGAGTTACGGGAGCCATAACCAGTCAAAACGAAGGTCTCCGTGAGTTCTACCGCTTTGACAGCTATAACCCATCAATGGATAGTTTCACACCCAAAAAAGTTTATCCGAACCTCAATCGGGTCTCTGAAGTTTTTTGGCCTTCTTTTTTCCATCACGGGAATTTTTACGTTAAAACGGGATCACCGTGGCTGGTCTTCGATTTACCTTACCTGGAGAGCGGTGCACTAGGGTACTATTCCATTTCAAATCCCTGCACCCACTTCTAAAATTCGAACGGTGCTGTTTCAGCTTTTTGGACGAATGTTACACCTTGCACCGCGAATGTTGCACCCTGTGGATATCGGTTCTTCGGACGGCCATAACTGTTGGCTCGTTTACAGTAACGGAAGCCATAACCAGTCAAAACGAAGGTCTCAGTGAGTTCTACCGCTTTGATAGCTATAAGCCATCAATGGATAGTTTCATACCCAAAAAAGTCTATCCGAACCTCAATCGGGTCTCTGACGTTTTTTGGCCTTCTTTTTTCCATCACGTGAATTTTTACGTTAAAAAGAGATCACCGTGGCCGTTTTTCGATTTACCTTACCTGGAGAGCGGGGCACCATGGTACTGTTCCATTTCAAATCCCTGCACCCACTTCTAAAAGTCGAACGGTGCTGTTTCGGCTTTTTGGACGAATGTTGCACCTTGCCCCGCGAATGTTGCACCCTGTGGATATCGATTCTTCGGACGGCCATAACTGTTGGCTCGTTTAGAGTTATGGAAGCCATATCCAGTCAAAACGAAGGTCTTGGTGAGTCTACCGCTTTGACTGGTATAAGCCATCAATAGATAGTTTCATACCCAAAAAAGTCTATCCGAACCTCAATCGGGTCTTTGAAGTTTATTGGCCTTCTTTTTTCCATCACGTGAATTTTTACGTTAAAACGGGATCACCTTGGCTGGTCTTTGATTTACCTTCCCTGGAGAGCGGTACACCATGGTACCGTTCCATTCCAAATCCCTACACCCACGTCTAAAAGTCGAATGGTGATGTTTCGGCTTTTTGGACGAATGTTGCACCTTGCACCGCGAATGTTGCACCCTGTGGATACCGATTCTGCAGACGACCATAACTGTTGGCTCGTTTAGATTTACGGGAGCCATAACCTGTCAAAACTAAGATCTCGGTGACTTCTACCGCTTTGACTGCTATAAGCCGTCAATGGATAGTTTCATACCCAAAAAAGTCTATCCGAACCTCAATCGGGTCTCTAAAGTTTTTTGACCTTCTTTTTTCCATCACATGAATTTTTACGTTAAAACGGGATCACCGTGGCTGGTCTTCGATTTACCTTCCCTGGAGAGCGGTGCACCATGGTACTGTTCCATTTCAAATCCCTGCACCCACTTCTAAAAGTCGAACGGTGTTGTTTTGTCTTTTTGGACGAATGTTGCACCTTGCACCGCGAATGTTGCACCCTGTGGATATCGGTTCTTCGGACGGCCATAACTGTTGGCTCGTTTAGAGTTACGGAAGCCATAACCAGTCAAAACGAAGGTCTTGGTGAGTCTACCGCTTTGACAGCTATTAGCCGTCAATGGATACTTTCATACCCAAAAAAGTCTATCCGAACCTTAATCGGGTCTTTGAAGTTTATTGGCCTTCTTTTTTCCATCATGTGAATTTTTACTTTAAAACGGGATCACCTTGGCTGGTTTTCGATTTACCTTCCCTGCAGAGCGGTGCACCATGGTACTGTTCCATTTCAAATCCCTGCACCCACGTCTAAAGTCGAACGGTGCTGTTTCGGCTTTTTGGAAGAATGTTGCACCTTGCACCGCGAATGTTGCACCCTGTGGATATCGATTCTTCGGACGACCATAACTGTTGGCTCGTTTAGAGTTACGGGAGCCATAACCAGTCAAAACGAAGGTCTCGGTGAGTTCTACCGCTTTGACAACTATAAGCCGTCAATGGATAGTTTCATACCGAAAAAAGTCTATCCGAACCTCAATCGGGTCTTTGATGTTTTTTGGCCTTCTTTTTTCCATCACGTGAATTTTTACGTTAAAACGGGATCACCGTGGCTGGTCTTCGATTTACCTTCCCTGGAGAGCGGTGCACCATGGTACTGTTCCATTTCAAATCTCTGCACCCGCTTCTAAAAGTCGAACGGTGCTGTTTCGGCTTTTTGGACGAATGTTGCACCTTGTACCGCGAATGTTGCACCCTTTGGATATCGATTCTTCGGACGGCCATAACTGTTGGCTCGTTTAGACTTACGGAAGCCATAACCAGTCAAAACGAAGGTCTTGGTGAGTCTACCGCTTTGACAGCTATAAGCCGTCAATGGATAGTTTCATACCCAAAAAAGTCTATCCGAACCTCAAACGGGTCTTTGAAGTTTATTGGCCTTCTTTTTTCCATCACGTGAATTTTTTCGTTAAAACGGGATCACCTTGGCTGGTCTTCGATTTACCTTCCCTGGAGAGCAGTGCACCATGGTACTGTTCCATTTCAAATCCCTGCACCCACGTCTAAAAGTCGAACGGTGTTGTTTTGGCTTTTTGGACGAATGTTGCACCTTGCACCGCGAATGTTGCACCCTCTGGATATCGATTCTTCGGACGGCCATAACTGTTGGCTCGTTTAGAGTTACGGGAGCCATAACCAGTCAAAACGAAGGTCTTGGTGAGTTCTACCGCTTTGACAGCTATAATCCGTCAATGGATAGTTTCATACCCAAAAAAGTCTATCCGAACCTCAATCGGTTCTTTGAAGTTTTTTGGCCTTCATTTTTCCATCACGTGAATTTTTACGTTAAAACAGGATCATCGTGGCTGTTCTTCGATTTACCTTCCCTGGAGAGCGGTGCACCATGGTACTGTTCCATTTCAAATCCCTGCACCCACTTCTAAAAGTCGAACGGTGTTGTTTCTTCTTTTTGGACGCATGTTGCACCTTGCACCGCGAATGTTGCACCCTGTGGATATCGATTCTTCGGACGACCATAACTGTTGGCTCGTTTAGAGTTACGGGAGCCATAACCAGTCAAAACGAAGGTCTCGGTGAGTTTTACCGCTTTGACAGCTATAAGCCATCAATGGATAGTTTCATACCCAAAAAAGTCTATCCGAACCTCAATCGGTTCTCTGAAGTTTTTTGGCCTTCTTTTTCCATCACGTGAATTTTTATGTTAAAACGGGATCAGCGTGGCTGGTCTTCAATTTACCTTCCCTGGAGAGCGGTGCACCATGGTACTGTTCCTTTTCAAATCCCTGCACCCACTTCTAAAAGTCGAAAGGTGCTGTTTTGGCTTTTTGGACGAATGTTGCACCTTGCACCGCGAATGTTGCACCCTGTGGATATCGATTTTTCGGACGACCATAACTGTTACCTCGTTTAGAGTTACGAGAGCCATAACCCGTCAAAACGAAGGTATAGGTGAGTTCTACCGCTTTGACAGCTATAAACCGTCAATGGATAGTTTCATACCCAAAAAAGTCTATCCGAACCTCAATCGGGTCTCTGAAGTTTTTTGGCCTTCTTTTTTCCATCATGTGAATTTTTACGTTATAACAGGATCACCGTGGCTGGTCTTCGATTTACCTTCCCTGGAGAGCGGTGCACCATGGTACTGTTCCTTTTCAAATCCCTGCACCCACTTCTAAAAGTCGAAAGGTGCTGTTTCGGCTTTTTGGACGAATGTTGCACCTTGCACCGCGAATGTTGCACCCTGTGGATATCGATTTTTCGGACGGCCATAACCGTTACCTCGTTTAGAGTTACGAGAGCCATAACCCGTCAAAACGAAGGTATAGGTGAGTTCTACCGCTTTGACAGCTATAAACCGTCAATGGATAGTTTCATACCCAAAAAAGTCTATCCGAACCTCAATCAGGTCTCTGAAGTTTTTTGGCCTTCTTTTTTCCATCATGTGAATTTTTACGTTAAAACAGGATCACCGTGGCTGGTCTTCGATTTACCTTCCCTAGAGAGCGGTGCTCCATGGTACTGTTCCATTTCAAATCCATGCACCTACTTCTAAAAGTCGAATGGTGTTGTTTCGGCTTTTTGGACGAATGTTGCACCTTGCACCGCGAATGTTGCACCCTGTGGATATCGTTTCTTCGGACGGCAAAACTGTTGGCTCGTTTAGAGTTACGGGAGCCATAACCAGTAAAAACAAAGGTCTCGGTGAGTTCTACCACTTTGACAGCTATAAGCCGTCAATGGATAGTTTCATACCCAAAAAAGTCTATCCGAACCTCAATCGGGTCTTTGAAGTTTATTGGCCTTCTTTTTTCCATCACGTGAATTTTTACGTTAAAACGTTATCACCGTGGCTGGTCTTCGATTTACCTTCCCTTAAGAGCGGTGCACCATGGTACTGTTCCATTTCAAATCCCTGCACCCACTTCTAAAAGTCGAACGGTGCTGTTTCTGCTTTTTGGACGAATGTTGCACCTTGCACCGCGAATGTTGCACCCTGTGGATATCGATTCTTCGGACGGCCATAACTGTTGGCTCGTTTAGAGTTACGGGAGCCATAACCAGTCAAAACGAAGGTCTTGGTGAGTTCTACCGCTTTGACAGCTCTAAGCCGTCAATGGATAGTTTCATACCCAAAAAAGTCTATCCGAACCTCAATCGGTTCTCTGAAGTTTTTTGGCCTTCTTTTTTCCATCACGTGAATTTTTACGTTAAAACGGGACCACCGTGGCTGGTCTACAATTTACCTTCCCTGGAGAGTGGTGCACCATGGTACTGTTCCATTTCAAATCCCTGCACCCACTTCTAAAAGTCGAACGGTGCTGTTTCGGCGATTTGGACGAATGTTGCACCTTGCACCGCGAATGTTGCACCTGTGGATTTCGATTCTTCGGACGGCCATAACTGTTGGCTCGTTTAGAGTTACGGGAGCCATAACCAGTCAAAATGAAGGTCTTGGTGAGTTCTACCGCTTTGACAGCTCTAAGCCGTCAATGGATAGTTTCATACCCAAAAAAGTCTATCCGAACCTCAATCGGTTCTCTGAAGTTTTTTGGCCTTCTTTTTTCCATCACGTGAATTTTTACGTTAAAACGGGATCATCGTCGCTGTTCTTCGATTTACCTTCCCTGGAGAGCGGTGCACCATGGTACTGTTCCATTTCAAATCCCTGCACCCATTTCTAAAAGTCAAACGGTTCTCTTTCGTCTTTTTGGACGAATGTTGCACCTTGTACCGCGAATGTTGCACCTTGTACCGCGAATGTTGCACCCTTTGGATATCGATTCTTCGCACGACCATAACTGTTGGCTCGTTTAGAGTTACGGAAGCCATAACCAGTCAAAACGAAGGTCTTGGTGAGCTCTACCGCTTTGACAGCTATAAGCCGTCATTGGATAGTTTCATACCCAAAAAAGTCTATCCGAACCTCTATCGGGTCTCTGAAGTTTTTTGGCCTTCTTTTTTCCATCACGTGAATTTTTATGTTAAAACGGGATCATCGTGGATGGTCTTCGATTTACCTTCCCTGGAGAGCGGTGCACCATGGTACTGTTCCATTTCAAATCCCTGCACCCATTTCTAAAAGTCGAACGGTGTTGTTTCTGCTTTTTGGACGAATGTTGCACCTTGCACCGCGAATGTTGCACCCTGTGGATATCGATTTTTCGGACGGCAATAATTGTTGGCACGTTTAGAGTTACGAGAGCCATAACCAGTCAAAGCGAAGGTCTCGGTGAGTTCTACCGCTTTGACTGCTATAAGCCGTCAATGGATAGTTTCATACCCAAAAAAGTCTATCCGAACCTCAATCGGGTCTCTGAAGTTTTTTGACCTTCTTTTTTCCATCACGTGAATTTTTACGTTAAAACGGGATCACCGTGGCTGGTCTTCGATTTACCTTCCCTGGAGAGCGGTGCACCATGGTACTGTTCCATTTAAAATCCCTACACCCACTTCTAAAAGTCGAACGGTGCTGTTTCGGCTTTTTGGACGAATGTTGCACCTTGTACCGCGAATGTTGCACCCTTTGGATATCGATTCTTCGAACGGCCATAACTGTTGGCTCGTTTAGAGTTACGAAAGCCATAACCAGTCAAAACGAAGGTCTTGGTGAGTCTACCGCTTTGACAGCTATAAGCCGTCAATGGATAGTTTCATACCCAAAAAAGTCTATCCGAACCTCAATCGGGTCTTTGAAGTTTATTGGCCTTCTTTTTTCCATCACGTGAATTTTTACGTTAAAACGGAATCACCTTGGCTGGTCTTCGATTTACCTTCCCTGGAGAGCAGTGCACCATGGTACTGTTCCATTTCAAATCCATGCACCCACGTCTAAAAGTCGAACGGTGCTGTTTCGGCTTTTTGGACGAATGTTGCACCTTGCACCGCGAATGTTGCACCCTGTGGATATCGATTCTTCGGACGACCATAATTGTTGGCTCGTTTAGAGTTACGGGAGCCATAACCAGTCAAAACGAAGGTCTTAGTGAGTTCTACCGCTTTGAAAGCTATAAGCCGTCAATGGATAGTTTCATACCCAAAAAAGTCTATCTGAACCTCAATCGGGTCTTTGAAGTTTTTTGACCTTCTTTTTTCCATCACGTGAATTTTTACGTTAAAACGGGATCACCGTGGCTGGTCTTCGATTTACCTTCCCTGGAGAGTGGTGCACCATGGTACTGTTCCATTTCAAATCCCTACACCCACTTCTAAAAGTCGAACGGTGCTGTTTTGGCTTTTTGGACGAATGTTGCACCTTGCACCGCGAATGTTGCACCCTGTGGATATCGATTCTTCGGACGGCCATAACTATTGGCTCGTTTAGAGTTACGGGAGCCATAACCAGTCAAAACGAAGGTCTCGGAGAGTTCTACCGCTTTGACAGCTATAAGCCGTCAGTGGATAGTTTCATACCCAAAAAAGTATATCCGAACCTCAATCGGTTCTCTGAAGTTTTTTGGCCTTCTTTTTCCATCACGTGAATTTTTATGTTAAAACGGGATCATCGTAGTTGTTCTTCGATTTACCATCCCTGTATAGCGGTGCACCATGGTACTATTCCATTTCAAATCCCTGCACCCACTTCTAAAAGTCGAACGGTGTTGTTTCTTCTTTTTGGACGAATGTTGCACCTTGCACCGCGAATGTTGCACCCTGTGGATATCGATTCTTCGGACGACCATAACTGTTGGCTCGTTTAGAGTTACGGGAGCCATAACCAGTCAAAACGAAGGTCTCGGTGAGTTTTACCGCTTTGACAGCTATAAGCCGTCAATGGATAGTTTCATACCCAAAAAAGTCTATCCGAACCTCAATCGGGTCTCTGAAGTTTTTTGGCCTTCTTTTTCCATCACGTGAATTTTTACGTTAAAACGGGATCACCGTGGCTGGTCTTCGATTTACCTTCGCTGGAGAGCGGTGCACCATGGTACTGTTCCTTTTCAAATCCCTGCACCCACTTCTAAAAGTCAAAGCGGTAGAACTCACCGATACCTTCGTTTTGATCGGTGACTTCTACCGCTTGACAGCTATAAGCCGTCAATGGATAGTTTCATACCCAAAAAAGTCTATCCGAACATCAATCGGGTATCTGAAGTTTTTTGGCCTACTTTTTTCCATCACGTGAATTTTTACGTTAAAACGGGATCACCGTGGCTGGTCTTCGATTTACCTTTCCTGGAGAGCGGTGCACCATGGTACTGTTCCCTTTCAAATCCCTGCACCCACTTCTAAAAGTCGAGAGGTGCTGTTTCGGCTTTTTGGACGAATGTTGCACCTTGCACCGCGAATGTTGCACCCTGTGGATATCGATTCTTCGGACGGCCATAACTGTTGGCTCGTTTAGAATTACGGGAGCCATAACCAGTCAAAACGAAGGTCTCGGTGAGTTCTACCGCTTTGACAACTATAAACCATCAATGGATAGTTTCATACCCAAAAAAGTCTATCCTAACCTCAATCGAGTCTCTGACGTTTTTTGGCCTTCTTTTTTCCATCACGTGAATTTTTACGTTAAAACGGGATCACCATGGCTGGTCTTCGATTTACCTTCCCTGGAGAGCGGTGCACCATGGTACTGTTCCATTTCAAATCCCTGCCCCCACTTCTAAAAGTCGAACGGTGCTGTTTCGGGTTTTTGGACGAATGTTGCACCTTGCACCGCGAATGTTGCACCCTGTGGATATCGATTCTTCGGACGGCCATAATTGTTGGCTCGTTTAGAGTTACGGGAGCCATAACCAGTCAAAACGAAGGTCTTGGTGAGTTCTACCGCTTTGACAGCTATAAGCCGTCAATGGATAGTTTCATACCCAAAAAAGTCTATCCGAACCTCAATCGGTTCTCTGAAGTTTTTTGGCCTTCTTTTTTCCATCACGTGAATCTTTACGTTAAAATGGGATCATCGTGTTTGTTGTTCGATTTACCTTCCCTGGAGAGCGGTGCGCCATGGTACTTGTTTGTACCAAAAATGGGCACAACACTCTTCGGAAGTTTTTGAAGAGATAAAAATGAAGAATGAAAATTAAAACAGTGGATTATCTAACAAAAACTCCAAATAACAGAAAATAAATTGCAAAGACAAGCGACTTAGAGTGGTTCGGCGTTTTGCCTACGTCCACTATGAAGTTTGATGATTTTATTGCTTGATTACTTGAAGATTACAGTAGTTTATAAGGCAATACAACTGAAATTAATTGCTAAGTATCAATCTAAAGCAGCGCCGGTGTTCCGGAGTAGATCTGGCAGAATCTGGGCGCTCTTCAGTACTTAGAATTCTCCGACCCCTTTTCTGAATGACCAAGGGCTCTATTTATAGGTGTAGGAGGCTGATATTTCGCCTAAAATGAGGGGAGACCAGTTCTGGTACGTTAGGGGGCCCACATGGCCGAAATCTGGAGATCCGGGCCCACTTTGGGATCGATTCGACCCTTGGTTCGAATCGATCAAGAAATCATCCAATCGAGCCGAAATTTGGTGTGAACATTCTTCATCATGTATTTGAGCTTCTGTGAAAATTTCATGGCATTTGGACTTGTAGAACACGAGATATGATCGATTCAATGTTGCATTTCCGGATAGCATGGATACTTCGAATCGATCACTTTTCATTTGGCTCCTTCGAATCGATCACTCCGACTCCAGGTGTTGGATTCGAAAATACGCCTGTTCGAATCGAGTACTATATGATGTATCTACTCGATTCGAAGTTACTCTTACTGGATGGATTCGAAGACCCTTTGCCTCGTTGGATTCGAATAGAGGGCACGCTCGATAGAGTCGAAGGTGAGCTATCTCTCCTGGATTCGAAGTTAGGCCATGCCTCCTGGATTCGAAGCTCCTTCTCTTTATGGATTCGAGGTGCAGAAAGCTCCAATGGATTCGAACTCAAGGTATCGTTCGAATCGATTCGAAGCACAGCTAACTACAATCGATTCAAACCAATGCTATCTCGATGGTTTCGAACCAATACTTGGTCCTGTTGGATTCGAACGAGAGCTTCTATGCTGACGGAGTCGAAGCAAGGGGGGTTCGATGGAGTCGAGGCAATGGAAGTTCGACGGATTCGAACTGGTTCCTGGCCAATGGATTCGAACATAGGTTTCGCCTATGGATTCGAACTAAGGGTGGCCTACTCCACCTTTCCTCGACGATATCTTGAGCATACGAACTCGGATTGACTTGAAACTTGGATCGTTGGTTCCCACGGCTTCGCTTGACGTGCCTTATCAGTTGTAGCCCGATCCGGACTCGAACAAATTTCATCGATATCCGTAGCGATCCTTACGTGTAACCGACTTCCGAGACGATCTGTCACCGGTATCTAGTCAAATCCTTGGTGTCACGGCCTTGCCAAAAGGCGGGATAACATTTGCCCCCCAAAGTACGTCTTGTGTAAACATGATGTGCTTTGAAAAGCTACAGTCCCTTATTGAACAATGGTCACATGCTTTGTCGAAAATTGTCTTCTTTGCTGTTGTAATCAATCGTTGTATGATCATGATTGGCTGTTAGGCTTTTGAGTCATGACGAGATGAACACCTGATTCCTGTTGATGATAAAGATCAAACATTAGTCAGGAATGCGTGCATACGTGTATTATTTTGACTTTGGTTAACGTTGCGTGAACGCAAGTTGTTGTCAGTTCGGTTTGCTATCGAAATCTGCATCGGTCCTCTCCTGAACCGGTTTGAGACTCGAGTTAAAACATCGCTTTTATGATTGCCTATGATCATCCTCTTGTATTGATCCTCTCCTGAATCAGTACAAGAGTGGACAAGCAATTTTTCATATGGAAACGATTCGTCCATTTGACCGGTGGTATTTGATGGATTCGAAGCTATGTTTCTTGATCCGCTTCGAGTTGAGGGTTTCGAAGTGGGTACTTCGAATCGATGGCTCTCCGAATCGATATTGCGTGGATTTGAAGTTCTTTGAGTTGGTGGAGTCGAAGTCACGAGTGCTTCGAATCGATGTTGCTTCATTTCGATGCGGCTGAAATGGATTCGATGTTGTAAAGGATTCGAAACCGGATGGATTCGAACTAAGGGAGGGATGCGTAGCAGTTGAACGACTCCGTATCGTAAGTGATTCGAAGTAGCGGTTTACAACGGATTCGAACTCGCTGCGACGAATCGATTAGTTTCGATTTTCTTACCTGTAGAAGCAGGTCAAGCGTACCGGGAGGCGAATCGTCCTACTTCCCCTATATATACCGGGGTCCTGTTCATTTTTAACTTTTTACTTTTACTGTTTCCTTGCTTTCTTCCTCGAATCGACTTTCCTAGAGCCGAGAAAAAGAAGCGCGTATTCCCCGAATCGATTGAATCTTACAAACCTTCATTCGTAATCACACTAAACCAGGTAACCATTGGATTGATGTCAGTTGAGAAGGACAAAACTGGAAGTCTTCATCTTCAATTCTTCTCCTGAAAATCTTGAAGGGTTATGAGATCTGAATAAAAATGATTCGAATCGATGATTCGAGGCATAAAAAAACGTTGAGATTCCTTCGGAGAAGAAGAGATCTTGAGGGGTGTTATCTTCTACTGCTTCGTATCAATCTAGAATGGAGTTTACTCGAATCGACTCTGACCGCAGATCTTCGAATCGGTGCTTGCAAAGGAAAAAGAACTCTTGTCGATCGATTCGAAGTAACGATACCTTGATCGATTCGAAGGTATTTAGCATCGATCGATACGAAGTCACCCAACGCCCATGGATTCGAAACGTTTCTCCGTCTCGAAGTATATCGAGTCGAACCATATGGATTCGAAGTACATTGATTCGATTCGATGGATTCGAACATATTCAGTTTAGAGAATCCAACTTTTCTGACTTGTTCCAATATCCGAACTACGACTAATTTCAAGTTGAACTTTGACGATCTTAACGAACTTTATCATACTTGATTCCGATGAGCTTCGGCCTTGCATAATCGAACTTGACTGAAAGACTTGAACTCGAACTTCCTTTGAAGCTCGCCGATGGAACTATGACTTAACTACTAAAACAATTGACTTATACTTGAAGTTAGTCCGTAGCGTTTGGATGGCGTGGAAGTGACGGTCAGCGATGACGGTCATTTTCATTCTCGAATTCATAAGTTGTGTTGCACGAATATCTTGCTTTGTTCTGTTAAATTTGCTTAAGTGATGCACAGTACTTGCACTGCACGACACGTTCATACACACTACACTGGGGCATGCACGGGCTTGTTCATGAACTTAACGTTGCTTTCTAATGAGTTAGCTAATTATGGAATCTTCGAGCTCCCAACAACAAGAGGTACAGAGCTCGACTCCTCCGGTTCTTGAGATTCCTGATATCCCTGCCGATGTAATCGATCCAGCTCCAGACGAATTGCCGGAGGCGATATTTATTGAGGACCCTGTTGATTCGGTTCAGTCTAACATCTCTGAATCCTTATTGGGATGAATATGCTTAAAGCATAACATATCTCTAAGTGACGTATTATTGCCCAGCGCCACTGATAGACCGCATAACCCGCCTGAAGGATATACAGCATTCTACCGTCATGCTTGTGCGGCCGGAACTCTTCCTCCTTTCAACCAATATATCAGAGGGATGCTATCATATTTAGGAATCGCTCCTTCACAACTCCACCCCAACGGGCACGCGCTGCTGAACAGTGCCTTTGTAATATTCATGGACTGTCTCTTTCGCCCTCCGAGGCCCTCCGAGATCAGACACATATTTAACTTCAAGAGTAGGGGTGATAGCCCGTCTTTTACATTTTTGGAGGCATTTGGGAATTGCCAAGTTGTAGTTGGAGCTTGGACTCGACTGAGCTATTTCAAGAACGAGTGGTTCTACGTTCGGTGTCCTCCGGGTTTTGCTAGGCGATGGTTGTCTAGACGTAAGCGCCTTAACCTGTTTCCTTGACCAATAGCTCTTCGGTGTTAAAATTGACATTTCATTCCTTTTACAGCTATTATCTCTAGGCCCGATGGAGGGCGTTTCAAGGGTACCGTCCGGAGCCTTCAAGAAGTCCCAAGCGAGCTGAGGCACATTGACTCGGTGCTGAATGATTACAACTTAAGAGTTCTTGGCTTGATCGACATCAATCAAAGCATAGTTGTTGAGGGATTCGCAAAGTCCGCCTCCAAGAAGGAAAATAAGAAGAAACTCAAGAAGAGAAAAGCGAAGAAGTCACTCGGAATCAAAATAATCGAGGCGAGTGACGAAGAAAGAACCCATACGGATTCAGAGCCAATGGCTGACCTTTCGGGAAACTTGGAGGAATCGGGAGAAAAACGGAAAGGCAAGGCCGCCGTTTCCAAAAAACTTAAGTCAAAGGGGGGAAAATCTGTAGATGTGTTTCTTCCCGCTTCCGGAGTTACAATTTCTGAGGCCGCCCCTTCTCATTCGAGAGATTCTCTCAAAGGGCTTGACGACATTCCTATCCCAGATTATATATCAATTTCTCATAATCCTGGGTTGGAGGAATTGCAAGATGTCCTAAACATGAACGAGCCCTTTCCTTTAAGTGCGGTCAACACTTCCGGTCGGTTTGGGGGTTTACACATTTACACACACTTCCACGACACTTCATGACTTCTGCATAGTAAACATTGCTTTATGGGATTTTAATCCGTAATTTTTTCTTATCGCAGGTGAGATGTCAGGACGTGGCTCTACTCTAGATAGGCTTCGGAATGTGTGCCAATCCTCTCCATTTTATGATTCCCGCAGGAGAGAAACAGACAGGGATCATGGGCGAAGCTATTCAAGTCAGGAACGTTATGATAGAGACAGAGATTACTCGCGTAGCCGTTCTGGCTATGATTACTCCGACAGAGACCGGGGATACCAGTACCGACCCCGATCTCGTTCTCCTCCGCCTCCCAGGGCTCCAGTAGACCTCCCAGGGCCATCTCATCAGCAACAGTTGCCTTCTCAATCTTCTCGGCATGATGCTCAACGGCCAAGAATGGAACCGACGGCAGCCGCTATAATTGAACAAGCTCCGGCTGAGTTGACAAGCGAAGGAGCTGCTAAGCTTGCCCAAATGAAAAATGACTACCCGGAAATATGCATGGATGGCTACATCTTCCCTCCTAACTTTAAAAGAATCCCTCCGGAAGCTGAGACCACTGCTCATAGTTACATCCACGACTTCTATGCTCAGTACAAGGAGTGGTATAAGGCAGCCGTGAAGGCTTCTAGAGTAGCTTTCGACAGGGCGAAGGTCATTGCTGAACGTGATGCTGACATTGCCAAGCAGAAATGCATCATTCAGGTTCTTCAATCCGAGGTGGAGACGTCCCGGAAGTCAGAGCTTGAAACACTTCAAAAACATGAGGGTATCGTGGCCAAACTAGCGAGGATGCAGCAAGAACATTGCGCCACAGTGGAAGAGATGGGCCACCGCAACACCACCATTGCAGCTGAGCGAGACTTAGCCGTTAAAGAGCTGAATGAGCTCAAGGCCAAATTCGCTGAAATGGTGAAGGAGAAGGATGATGCGAATGCCACTGCTCAAGAGGCTTGCGACCAAGCAGTATCTCTCAGGACCGAACTTGTTGCGGCGGCGGTCAAGGCTAAGTCTGCGGAAGCAGAAATTAAGGAAAAGATTTTGGAGGAGAGGTCTAGGCTAGATGCTGAGTTTGACGATCTCTTAGTCATGTATAACGCTAATGTGCTGGAACACAGAAATTTAGCGTGGCTGGGAGATGACTCCATGATCTTGTACAATGCCTGGACTCGGCTGGTGAATGAGAAAAGAGCAGCGCATCCTGATGGAACACTTGACGACTTTGAACTGGAGATGCGTTTGCTTACCGAGGATGAGAGGAAGACCCTTCATGAGGTGGTGATCTCTACGGCGAGAGAAAAGCTCGGCGTCCAATCTCTAGAGACAGGCGAAGGTTCGGGGATCGCGCACCACGGAACAAGTGTTGGAGCTGTAATTCCAACATTGCCCGAAACCACTGGTGCGGTAGATTCCCAGTCTGTTCCTGCCTATAATCCTGACCAACCATTATTATCTTCTGCCGAGGACTCTGCCCACGCTTCGGTCCAGACCAAGGAAGGTATTTGAACGCTTCTCGTATTTTAGTTGTGAAGAACCTTAAGCAACACACTTGGCTAACTATCTTCGTTTTGTCGCATTTCAGTGACTGAAGTTATTGTTCCTGCGCCCCTTGCTCTATCAGTTCCTCATCAAACACAAGGGGTTGTCTTTTCCGAAGCCATCACGACTTCTACTTTGGTTGGCGAGGAGGGAAATGCGAATATGTTTTCTTTCAGCGCTCAAATGATTGAGGAGCTTCTTAATGAACCCATCGATCCCTCTGTCAACCCGTCTGATGCCGTCAGTGGGGCCACCCCGGCCGTCAGTTTATCTATGCCAGTTAATGGCACATCCGATGCGGCCCAAGTATCTCGTGAAGACGACGTTATTGCTGAGATTGCCGCCGAGATGGCAGCAGGGAATGTTGGCGTTAATCCGCCCGGGCCTGCCCCGTTAATGGTGATTTCACCGGGCGGTACTGTAGTGATTGGGACCGCTCCTGTCCCTCCTCCTGCTACTACTCCTATGCCTCCTGCTCGTCCTCCTAGAGGAACTTCCGCCGCCTCCAGCTCTGAGGAAGACGTCGACATTATATCGCTGCCAGAGGGTAAGCCTGAAAAGAGTAAGCGATTGAGGAAAAAATCAGGCAGTGGATCTGGTGGGGCTACCCCGAAGAAGAAGATAAGGAAGAAGAAAGATTGAACTCTTTCTTTAAATCTTCGTTGCGTAGGGTAGCATTTTGTTGATTTTTCTATAGCCGTGTATAGATGTGGATTCGGCTCCCACTAGTAGCAATTTTTTGAATCATTTTGTAATCAGATTCTTTTTGTTGATAGTGGAAATGAGAACGCATTCCTTTTTGTCTTCAACTTGTTATGTGTTATGGTTCTGCCCCCAGTATTGGGGATGAGTGTGGAGTTGATGTATGTTTATACCCCGTCTCACGCCCTGGGAGTTCGGAGTTGAATGAATGTTTATACTCCGCCTCGCACTCTAGGAGTACGGAGTTAGATGAATGTTTATACTCCGCCTCGCACTTTGGGAGTACGGAGTTAGGGAATGTTTATACTCCGCCTTGCACTCTGGGAGTACGGAGTTTAAGGAATGTTTATACTCCGCCTCGCACTCTGGGAGTACGGAGTTAAATAAAAAGCTTGTACCCAGCTCGCGCTCTCGGAGTACTCTGGGGTTTAGGAAAAATGTTTATACTCCGCCTCGCGCCCTGGGAGTACGGAGTTGAATGAATGTTTATACTCCGCCTCGCACTCTGGGAGTACGGAGTTAGATGAATGTTTATACTCCGCCTCGCACTCTGGGAGTACGGAGTTAGATGAATGTTTATACTCCGCCTCGCACTCTGGGAGTACGGAGTTAGGTGAAGGGTTGTCGTGTATCAACCCGTTTCGTGGTCTGATATGATGGCTTGCCCCCGAGCTCGGGTTTCATTTAGTGAGTGGTTGATTGCTTCATAGCCACTCCCTACTTGAATAAATTCCACTGTGTGATGGAACTTAGCTCTTCGTGCAACGTTATGTCGTACATTGTATTTAATGAATCACAGCTCTGGCTTGAAGAGATGGCATTTTATTGCTGAAATAAGAAAATATGGCAAATCAGTTGCCTTATTACAAATTCTAATTTCGAAATGCAAAAGGAAATTGCTGAATAAAAAACATAATGAAATAAATGAAGCCTGTCATATGTAGTAGCGACGGAGACTCTCGCTGTTCCAGGCTCTTGGTAAAACTAGACCGTCCACGGTGGATAGTTTGAATGTGCCATCCCCAAGTCTTTGTGTAATCACGTACGGTCCTTCCCAATTTGGTTTCATGTGTGAAGGAACCGGGTAGATTCTTTTGAGGACCAGATCACGGAGTTCAAAAGTTCGGGGGCGAACTTTGGTGTTATATAACCGGGCGACCCGACTTCGGTAGGCGGCCGCTCTTAAATCAGCTTCTTCTCGTTTCTCGTCCAACAGATCCAAAGATTCAGCGAGTAATATAGCGTTTGTTTTTGGATCATAATAAGTTACACGGTGAGAAAATACTTCCGTCTCAACTGGAATGACGGCCTACGAGCCATAGGATAAGGAAAATGGGGTGTGTCCAGTTGCGGTCTTGTGAGTTGTTCGATAAGCCCATAATGCCATAGGAAGTTCATCGACCCATTTGCCCCCAGCCTTTTCCAGTCGTTTCTTTAAGATGGATTTGATAACTTTGTTAACAGCTTCGACTTGACCGTTTGCTTGTGGATGTGCGACTGCAGAGAACTTCTTATGAATATGAAATCGTTGGCAGAAATTCTTGAACTCCGAGCTTTCGAATTGGGTCCCATTATCGGTGATGATGGTATGCGGGAGCCCAAATCGGCAAATGATATTGCGGACCACAAAGTTTATTACTTTCTTCGACGTAATCATTGCGAGAGCTTCGGCCTCGGCCCATTTCGTGAAGTAGTCAACTGCGACGATGGCATACTTCGCACCACCTCTTGCCAGAGGTAAAGCGCCAATGATATCGATACACCACATAGCGAACGGCCAGGGACTGACCATTTGAGTTATCTCGGTAGGCGGGGCTCTTGGAATTCGAGCGTGTTTTTGGCACTTGTCGCACTTTCTGGCATAATTGGCTGCATCTCGATTCACTGTCGGCCAGTAATATCCATATCGGAGTATCTTCTTAGCAAGTGCTTGTCCACCGGTGTGATCGCCACATTCTCCCTCGTGTACATCATGTAACACTCGTTTGACTTCATCGTGAGCGATACACCGGAGGAGTGGAACAGAATAACCTTTTCTATACATGATCCCGTCCTGAATGATGAACCGCGAAGCTTTTCGCAGAACTTGCCTTTTCTCATTTCGGTGTTCAAGCAATATCCCATCCTCAATATAATTTCGATACGGAGTCATCCATGATTCTCTGCTGGGAAAGGTTTCCAACACATCATTCGTTTTGATTTGATCGATGCTTGGGAAGGACAAAGTTTCGACCGGGACAAGTCCCATTTGCTGTGCTTCACCTGTGCTAGCCAACTTTGCCAATGAATCGGCCTTTTGATTGCGATCTCGTGGTATGTAGTAAATAGCATAATAATCAAACTGATCCAGCGCTTCCTGAACTCGGGCTAGATAAGCAGCTAACCTTCGATCTCTCGCTTGATATTCTCCCCGTACCTGACATACAACCAACTGTGAATCACAATAAACCTCTATAGCGATAATTCTTAGATCTCTGGCAAGCTTTAATCCAGTCAACAGGGCTTTATATTCGGCTTCATTCTTGGTTGCGTGAAAATCAAACTTCAAAGCATAGCATATGGATCGACCTTCGGGGGTTTCTAGTACAACTCCAGCGCCCGAACACCGATCGTTTGATGCACCGTCTGTATAAAGTTTCCAGACATATTCAGGAGACTCGCTGGTTTCAGGTAAGTCGTCTGGAACAGTAAATTCAACTATGAAGTCAGCTAGGACTTGCCCTTGAATGGCTCTCCGCGGAGCATAAGAGATGTCAAATTGACTCAGTTCGATATTCCATTTGAGTAACCTTCCAGACGTCTCAGGCCGCGTGAGGACCTGTCGTAACGGCTGATCGGTATACACAGTAAGCGGATGAGCTTGGAAATAAGGACGAAGCTTTCTCGAGGCGATGACCAAGCAGTTAGCCAGTTTCTCCAACCTGGGGTAATTTCTTTCAGCTCCGGTCAATCGTTTACTAACATAATAGACCGGTTTCTGCACTCGATCTTCTTCCCGGACCAGAGCAGCACTGATCGCATGCTCCGATACCGCCAGATAAAGGTATAATTGTTCGTGATCAATTGGTTTCGACAAAATCGGTGGCGTAGAGAGATGCTGAACCAGCGATCGGAATGCGCCTTCACATTCCATGGTCCATTCAAAGTTTCGTTTCCCTTTCCGGATTAGATCAAAGAAAGGAATGCATTTATCAGTGGATTTCGAGATGAACCTGCTTAGCGCTGCTACCTTCCCGTTGAGACTCTGGACTTGCTTTATGGTCTTTGGGGTTTGCAAATTCCTTATTGCCCAGATCTTTTCGGGGTTTGCCTCTATCCCAAGAGCGTTGACGATGAACCCTAGAAACTTTCCGGATGCGACGCCAAAGTGGCACTTTAACGGGTTAAGCTTCATTCCATACTCACGTAAGATGCGGAACATTGAATTTAAATCCCTGACGTGATCTGTGGAAAATCGGGACTTAACCAACATGTCATCCACATAGACTTCCATGGTCTTCCCAATCTGATCAGCGAACATCCGATTAACTAAGCGTTGGTAAGTTGCTCCGGCATTCTTTAAACCAAAAGGCATGACTCTGTAACAGTAGAGTCCCAGATCGGTCACGAAACTAGTATGTTCTTGATCGGGTAGATGCATGGGTATCTGATTATAACCGGAATAAGCATCCATAAAGGATAACAATTCGTGGCCTGCAGTTGAGTCTACGAGTTGGTCAATTCGAGGGAGTGGAAAACTATCTTTAGGACAAGCTTTGTTTAAGTCGGAGTAGTCGACACAAGTTCTCCATTTCCCATTCGGTTTCCGAACCATTACCGGATTTGATACCCACTCTGGGCATAGAGCATCTCGGATGAAACCATTTGATTGCAACTTATCAATTTCTTCTTTAAGGGCGGCAGATCTCTCTGGATCCATACCACGCCTCTTTTGCTTGACCGGAACATGTCGCGGATCAATATTCAAAGAGTGACTTGCAATATTCGGTGAGATTCCGCACATGTCAGAGTGCGTCCAGGCAAAGACATCAAGATTCGCTTGAAGAAATTCAACCAATTCCTGTTGTATCTGTTTTCCTAGTTGAGATCCAACTTTTAGTACTTTCGAGTCGTCATCCTCACTGACCGGGACGTCCACAGTCAGTTCGGCTGGAGACGCTTGATTCTCTTCTACTTCATCTTTATCTTCGCTATCTCTAGGGTCAAGATCTCTAAGGAATTGGTAGTTTTGCCCGGGCCGGGGCCAGGCGTTAGTTGTCAATTATCAGTAAAACGGACGCAGAGAGATTCCTCTACGCCCTTTCCTTTCTCCTTCTTCTGTGCTTCACGCAACTCAGCAACATAACAGGCTCTTCCTGCTGCCTGATCTCCTTGAACGATTCCTATACCATGATCGGTTGGGAATTTTAAAGTCAAACACCACGGGGCAATGGCTGCCCTGAATTCAGCAAGGGCTGGTCGACCCAGGAATGCGTTGTACGGTGAAGCGATGTCAAGAACGACGAATTGCAGCAGTCGGACTCTCCTGCGTTCTCCAATCCCCAGTTCTACTGGTAGTTCCACTATTCTAGTAGGTATCGTTGCACTCCCATTGAAGCCATGAACTCAGGATTGGCAGGGTTTCAAGTCTTTGGCTTCCATCTTCATTAAATCGTAAGCTCACTTGAATAGAATGTTTACAGAACTCCCACTGTCAACCAGGATCCTCTTCATCCAAGCAAGACCAACCTGGGCAGATATGACCAGTGGGTCAATTGTTGGAGCTTCGATTTTGTCAGCATCCCTGCTTCTAAATATGATATCGTCAGACATCGTTTTTTGTTGCTTAGCCGCTGTTCCATCCTCACAATTACTGCAGCATTCGAAGCTCGCATGCCTGATAGAGCTAGCATACGACTCCATTTCCCTCCAGCTCCTGTCCGCTGGATGAGGACCACCACTTATGGTATTGATAACTAGCCTCCCGCCTATACGAGCGGGTTCCTCTTGTCTTTCTTGGTCTTGCGCACGGTTTGGATTCGAGGGGCCCGCACCACAAGACTGCGGCGCCCGCACGAATTGATCTAACTTCCTCTCCCTGATCAACTTTTCTATGAGATCTTGCAAATGGCGATAGTCATTAGTATTGTGGCCATAACTCTCATGAAACCTACAAAACTTTCCTGTCTGAATCTGCCTTTCTGATGACCGCTTAGGAGCGGGTTTCTTATACTGTTCAGTGTTGCAAGTTTGCAGGTACACATTTTCCAGCGAAGTGTTTAATGGTGTATAACTTTCGAACATCGGAGCCCTACGCCGTGGGCCTGGATTCGGATCTCTCTTCTTATTTTGACCATTGCCACCTCTTGGCTGAGTTTGTTTGTTCTGTATGTTTAATTGGACTTTTCCGGAATTGTCACCGGACTGTTTAACTGCTACATTGCTTTGTATTCCCTCACTTCCGGGTTTCGCATCGTCCTGCTTCCAAGACTGTTTCGCGTCCTCTTCCCATAAGAATTGAGCGGCTTTGGAGTAGAAACGGTCCAACGATGCGGGTGGTTTTCCGGCTAACCAGTTTCCAAATTCAGAATCGGGATCAATTCCCTTTGTCAATGCTATTAAAATTGAGTTGTCGTTGGGATTACTAATTTCCACACATGCCGCATGGAATCTTTCCAAGTAACGCCTTAATGTTTCCCCACGAGCCTGGGTAACATTGGATAGGGTGTTAACATCTTTGGGTCGAGCGACATGCATACGGAATTGTTCAACAAATTTCTTAGCCAATTGGTCAAATGAAGAGATAGATCTTGGAGGTAGCCTTGTAAACCACATTATTGCAATTCCTCCCAGTGAAATGGGGAAGCTCCGGCATTTTACCGCATCGTCGGCCCTTGCGACGCTCATTGACCATTCGTATTTCAGTATGTGCTGATCAGGGTCAGAACTTCCTTCGTACATTGGGAGAGTTGGCATTCTGAATCGCCGAGGAGGTTCGGCGTACAGTATCTCGTCCGTGAAAGGAGTATGGCTTCGAGAAATCACCCAATCGTCATTGGTAAGACCTTGGCTTTCACGGATCATCTGACATATCATAGTCGAGATGTCTGGCATTGCTACATTTTGAGCATGCTGAGCTAAGGTGTGGTCGGGTTCCACAGTGCGAGTTTGGACCGGGCGCTGTCGACGGTCCAAGTTTCGCCTCCTTGGCTCAGCGTCTTCCGGGACGTATGGTTCAGAAGTACGTCCCTGTTGTTGATTACTCGAATCCGGAAGATGTCGGGTATCAACCCTTGTTTCTACTGTGGCAGCTGTGACATTATTGTCCGTAGTATATTGTGGAGTACGACCACCTCATACTGATGGCCCAGCCTGGAAGCTGGTTGATGGTCCTACCCTCAATTGCCCGACAGTCAGGGCGGGTTGATATCTAGCAGTCTGAGCATGATCCCCGTCTAATCGGGGACGGGTCGATCTATGATGATAGTCAGATGAGGCAGAACTTTCAGTGGATGAGTGGGAAACATCATCCCTTCTGGACCTCCTACGGCCCTGGCGGTTCAGTTGATTTGTCAATTCAATATTGGCACGCAACTGTTCGGCTAGCTGCTGCCGACTCTAAGTCAGCTCTTGAAGCAACACCTGGAATTCTTGTCTAGTAACTGCCCCAGACGGATCTGAGTGGTCAGTGTTGTCTTGGTTGGATGGCTGCTGTTGAGCAGGATTCTGTCCATCCCTACCTTCTTGCCCAGCAGCTGTAGAAGTGGTTCTCGTGCTAACCATTTTGAACGATGAATCCTTTTCCTAGGTTTTATGCAAACCTGAGTAGAATGGAAGGACTGTTAATCGAAGATCTGGATCTTCCTCTGGGATTTGTGCAATCCGGTATCGATGGTAGATCCGAGGAGCAGGAGAAAAAAGCTGGTTTTTTCTCAGTGAAAGCACCAAAGTGTTTGTACCAAAAATGGGCACAACACTCTTCGGAAGTTTTTGAAGAGATAAAAATGAAGAATGAAAATTAAAACAGTGGATTATCTAACAAAAACTCCAAATAACAGAAAATAAATTGCAAAGACAAGCGATTTAGAGTGGTTCGGCGTTTTGCCTACGTCCACTATGAAGTTTGATGATTTTATTGCTTGATTACTTGAAGATTACAGTAGTTTATAAGGCAATACAACTGAAATTAATTGCTAAGTATCAATCTAAAGCAGCGGCGGTGTTCCGGAGTAGATCTGGCAGAATCTGGGCGCTCTTCAGTACTTAGAATTCTCCGACCCCTTTTCTGAATGACCAGGGGATCTATTTATAGGTGTAGGAGGCTGATATTTCGCCTAAAATGAGGGGAGACCAGTTCTGGTACGTCAGGGGGCCCACATGGCCGAAATCTGGAGATCCGGGCCCACTTTGGGATCGATTCGACCCTTGGTTCGAATCGATCAAGAAATCATCCAATCGAGCCGAAATTTGGTGTGAACATTCTTCATCATGTATTTGAGCTTCTGTGAAAATTTAATGGCATTTGGACTTGTAGAACACGAGATATGATCGATTCAATGTTGCATTTCCGGATAGCATGGATACTTCGAATCGATCACTTTTCATTTGGCTCCTTCGAATCGATCACTCCGACTCCAGGTGTTGGATTCGAAAATACGCCTGTTCGAATCGAATACTCTATACTGTATCTACTCGATTCGAAGTTACTCTTACTGGATGGATTCGAAGACCCTTTGCCTCGTTGGATTCGAATAGAGGGCACGCTCGATAGAGTCGAAGGTGAGCTATCTCTCCTGGATTCGAAGTTAGGCCATGCCTCCTGGATTCGAAGCTCCTTCTCTTTATGGATTCGAGGTGCAGAAAGCTCCAATGGATTCGAACTCAAGGTATCGTTCGAATCGATTCGAAGCACAGCTAACTACAATCGATTCAAACCAATGCTATCTCGATGGTTTCGAACCAATGCTTGGTCCTGTTGGATTCGAACGAGAGCTTCTATGCTGACGGAGTCGAAGCAAGGGGGGTTCGATGGAGTCGAGGCAATGGAAGTTCGACGGATTCGAACTGGTTCCTGGCCAATGGATTCGAACATAGGTTTCGCCTATGGATTCGAACTAAGGGTGGCCTACTCCACCTTTCCTCGACGATATCTTGAGCATACGAACTCAGATTGACTTGAAACTTGGATCGTTGGTTCCCACGGCATTGCTTGACGTGCCTTATCAGTTGTAGCCCGATACAGACTCGAACAAATTTCATCGATATTCGTAGCGATCCTTACGTGTAACCGACTTCCGAGACGATCTGTCACCGGTATCTAGTCAAATCCTTGGTGTCACGGCCTTGCCAAAAGGCGGGATAACAGTACTGTTCCATTTCAAATCCCTGCACCAACTTCTAAAAGTCGAACGGTGTTGTTTCTTCTTTTTGTACGAATGTTGCACCTTGCACCGCGAATGTTGCACCCTGTGGATATCGATTCTTCGGACGACCATAACTGTTGGCTCGTTTAGAGTTACGGGAGCTATAACCAGTCAAAACGAAGGTCTCGGTGAGTTTTACCGCTTTGACAGCTATAAGCCGTCAATGGATAGTTTCATACCCAAAAAAGTCTATCCGAACCTCAATCGGTTCTCTGAAGTTTTTTGGCCTTCTTTTTCCATCACGTGAATTTTTATGTTAAAACGGGATCATCGTGGTTGTTCTTCGATTTACCTTCCCTGGAGAGCGGTGCACCATGGTACTGTTCCTTTTCAAATCCCTGCACCCACTTCTAAAAGTCGAACGGTGTTGTTTCTTCTTTTTGGACGAATGTTGCACCTTGCACCGCGAATGTTGCACCCTGTGGATATCGATTCTTCGGACGACCATAACTGTTGGCTCGTTTAGAGTTACGGGAGCCATAACCAGTCAAAACGAAGGTCTCGGTGAGTTTTACCGCTTTGACAGCTATAAGACGTCAATGGATAGTTTCATACCCAAAAAAGTCTATCCGAACCTCAATCGGGTCTCTGAAGTTTTTTGGCCTTCTTTTTCCATCACGTGAATTTTTACGTTAAAACGGGATCACAGTGGCTGGTCTTCGATTTACCTTCGCTGGAGAGCGGTGCACCATGGTACTGTTCCTTTTCAAATCCCTGCACCCACTTCTAAAAGTCAAAGCGGTAGAACTCACCGATACCTTCGTTTTGATCGGTGACTTCTACCGCTTGACAGCTATAAGCCGTCAATGGATAGTTTCATACCCAAAAAAGTCTATCCGAACATCAATCGGGTATCTGATGTTTTTTGGCCTACTTTTTTCCATCACGTGAATTTTTACGTTAAAACGGGATCACCGTGGCTGGTCTTCGATTTACCTTCCCTGGAGAGTGGTGCACCATGGTACTGTTCCCTTTCAAATCCCTGCACCCACTTCTAAAAGTCGAGAGGTGCTGTTTCGGCTTTTTGGACGAATGTTGCACCTTGCACCGCGAATGTTGCACCCTGTGGATATCGATTCTTCGGACGACCATAACTGTTGGCTCGTTTAGAATTACGGGAGCCATAACCAGTCAAAACGAAGGTCTCGGTGAGTTCTGCCGCTTTGACAGCTATAAACCGTCAATGGATAGTTTCATACCCAAAAAAGTCTATCCTAACCTCAATCGAGTCTCTGACGTTTTTTGGCCTTCTTTTTTCAATCACGTGAATTTTTACGTTAAAACGGGATCACCGTGGCTGGTCTTCGATTTACCTTCCCTGGAGAGCGGTGCACCATGGTACTGTTCCATTTCAAATCCATGCACCCACTTCTAAAAGTCGAACAGTGCTGTTTCATCTTTTTGGACGAATGTTGCACCTTGCTCCGCAAATGTTGCACCCTGTGGATACCGATTCTTCGGATGGCCATAACTGTTGGCTCGTTTAGAGTTACGGGAGCCATAACCAGTTAAAACGAAGGTCTCGGTGAGTTCTACCGCTTTGACAGCTATAAGTCGTCAATGGATAGTTTCATACCCAAAAAAGTCTATCCGAACCTCAATCGGGTCTTTGATGTTTTTTGGCCTTCTTTTTTCCATCACGTGAATTTTTACGTTAAAACGGGATCACCGTGGCTGGTCTTCGATTTACCTTCCCTTGAGAGCGGTGCACCATGGTACTGTTCCATTTCAAATCCCTGCCCCCACTTCTAAAAGTCGAACGGTGCTGTTTCGGGTTTTTGGACGAATGTTGCACCTTGCACCGCGAATGTTGCACCCTGTGGATATCGATTCTTCGGACGGCCATAACTGTTGGCTCGTTTAGAGTTACGGGAGCCATAACCAGTCAAAATGAAGGTCTTGGTGAGTTCTACCGCTTTGACAGCTATAAGCCGTCAATGGATAGTTTCATACCCAAAAAAGTCTATCCGAACCTCAATCGGTTCTCTGAAGTTTTTTGGCCTTCTATTTTCCATCACGTGAATTTTTACGTTAAAACGGGATCATCGTGGTTGTTCTTCGATTTACCTTCCCTGGAGAGCGGTGCGCCATGGTACTGTTCCATTTCAAATCCCTGCACCCACTTCTAAAAGTCGAACGGTGTTGTTTCTTCTTTTCGGACGAATGTTGCACCTTGCACCGCGAATGTTGCACCCTGTGGATATCGATTCTTCGGACGACCATAACTGTTGGCTCGTTTAGAGTTACGGGAGCCATAACCAGTCAAAACAAAGGTCTCGGGTAGTTTTACCGCTTTGACAGCTATAAGCCGTCAATGGATAGTTTCATACCCAAAAAAGTCTATCCGAACATCAATTGGGTATCTGAAGTTTTTTGGCCTACTTTTTCCCATCACGTGAATTTTTACGTTAAAACGGGATCACCGTGGCTGGTCTTCGATTTACCTTCCCTGGAGAGCGGTGCACCATGGTATTGTTCCCTTTCAAATCCCTGCACCCACTTCTAAAAGTCGAGAGGTGCTGTTTCGGCTTTTTGGACGAATGTTGCACCTTGCACCGCGAATGTTGCACCCTGTGGATATTGATTCTTCGGACGACCATAACTGTTGGCTCGTTTAGAGTTACGGAAGCCATAACCAGTCAAAACGAAGGTCTCGGTGAGTTCTACCGCTTTGACAGCTATAAACCGTCAATGGATAGTTTCATACCCAAAAAAGTCTATCCTAACCTCAATCGAGTCTCTGAAGTTTTTTGGCCTTCTTTTTTCAATCACGTGAATTTTTACGTTAAAACGGGATCACCGTGGCTGGTCTTCGATTTACCTTCCTTGGAGAGCGGTGCACCATGGTACTGTTCCATTTCAAATCCCTGCACCCACTTCTAAAAGTCGAACGGTGCTGTTTCATCTTTTTGGACGAATGTTGCACCTTGCCCCGCAAATGTTGCACCCTGTGGATATCGATTCTTCGGATGGCCATAACTGTTGGCTCGTTTAGAGTTACGGGAGCCATAACCAGCTAAAACGAAGGTCTCGGTGAGTTCTACCGCTTTGACAGCTATAAGCCGTCAATGGATAGTTTCATACCCAAAAAAGTCTATCCGAACCTCAATCGGGACTCTGAAGTTTTTTGGCCTTCTTTTTTCCATCACTTGAATTTTTACGTTAAAACGGGATCACCGTGGCTGGTCTTCGATTTACCTTCCCTTGAGAGTGGTGCACCATGGTACTGTTCCATTTCAAATCCCTGCCCCCACTTCTAAAAGTCGAACGGTGCTGTTTCGGCTTTTTGGACGAATGTTGCACCTTGCACCGCGAATGTTGCACCCTTTGGATATCGATTCTTCGGACGGCCATAACTGTTGGCTCGTTTAGAGTTATGGGAGTCATAACCAGTCAAAACGAAAGTCTCGGTGAGTTCTACCGCTTTGACAGCTATAAGCCATCAATGGATAGTTTCATACCCAAAAAAGTCTATCCGAACCTCTATCGGGTCTCTGAAGTTTTTTGGCCTTCTTTTTTCCATCACGTGAATTTTTACGTTAAAACGGGATCATCGTGGATGGTCTTCGATTTACCTTCCCTGGAGAGCGGTGCACCATGGTACTGTTCCATTTCAAATCCTTGCACCCACTTCTAAAAGTCAAACGGTGCTGTTTCGGCTTTTTGGATGAATGTTGCACCTCGCACCGTGAATGTTTCACCCTGTGGATATCGATTCTTCGGACGGCCATAACTGTTGGCACGTTTAGAGTTACGGGAGCCATAACCAGTCAAAGCGAAGGTCTCGGTGAGTTATACCGCTTTGACTGCTATAAGCCGTCAATGGATAGTTTCATACCCAAAAAAGTCTATCCGAACCTCAATCGGGTCTTTGAAGTTTTTTGGCCTTCTTTTTTCCATCACGTGAGTTTTTACGTTAAAACAGGATCACCGTGGCTGGTCTTTGATTTTCCTTCCCTGGATAGCGGTGCACCATGGTACTGTTCCATTTCAAATCCCTGCACCCAATTCTAAAAGTCGAACGGTGCTGTTTCGGCTTTTTGGACGAATGTTGCACCTTGCACCGCGAATGTTGCACCCTGTGGATATCGATTCTTCGGACGGCCATAACTGTTGGCTCGTTTATAGTTACGGGAGCCATAGCCAGTCAAAACGAAGGCCTCGGTGAGTTCTACCGCTTTGACAGCTATAAGCCATCAATGGATAGTTTCATACCCAAAAAAGTCTATCCGAACCTCAATCGGGTCTCCGAAGTTTTTTGGCCTTCCTTTTTCCATCACGTGAATTTTTACGTTAAAACGGGATCATCGTGGATGGTCTTCGATTTACCTTCCCTGGAGAGCGGTACACCATGGTACTGTTCCATTTCAAATCCCTGCACCCACTTCTAAAAGTCGAACGGTGTTGTTTCTGCTTTTTGGACGAATGTTGCACCTTGCACCGCGAATGTTGCACCTTGCACCGCGAATGTTGCACCCTGTGGATATCGATTCTTCGGACGGCCATAACTGTTGGCTCGTTTGGAGTTACGGGAGCCATAACCAGTCAAAGCCAAGGTCTTGGTGAGTTCTACCGCTTTGACAACATAAGCCGTCAATGGATAGTTTCATACCCAAAAAAGTCTATCCGAACCTCAATCGGGTCTCTGAAGTTTTTTGGCCTTCTTTTTTCCATCACGTGAATTTTTACGTTAAAACGGGATCACCGTGGCTGGTCTTCGATTTATCTTCCCTGGAGAGCGGTGCACCATGGTACTGTTCCATTTCAAATCCCTGCACCCACTTCTAAAAGTCGAACGGTGTTGTTTCGGCTTTTTGGACGAATGTTGCACCTCGCACCGCGAATGTTTCACCCTGTGGATATCGATTCTTCGGACGGCCATAACTGTTGGCTCGTTTAGAGTTACGGGAGACATAACTAGTCAAAACGAATGTCTCGGTGAGTTCTACCGCTTTGATAGCTATAAGACGTCAATGGATAGTTTCATACCCAAAAAAGTCTATCTGAACCTCAATCGGGTCTCTGAAGTTTTTTGGCCTTCTTTTTTCCATCACGTGAATTTTTACGTTAAAACGGGATCACCGTGGCTGGTCTTCGATTTACCTTCCCTGGAGAGCGGTGCACCATGGTACTGTTCCATTTCAAATCCTTGTACCCACTTCTAAAAGTCGAACGGTGCTGTTTCGGCTTTTTGGACAAATGTTGCACCTTGCACCGCGAATGTTGCGCCCTGTGGATATCGATTCTTCGGACGGCCATAACTGTTGGCTCGTTTAGAGTTACGGGAGCCATAACCAGTCAAAACGAAAGTCTTGGTGATCTCTACCGCTTTGACAGCTATAAGCCGTCATTGGATAGTTTCATACCCAAAAAGTCTATCCGAACCTCTATCGGGTCTTTGAAGTTTTTTGGCCTTCTTTTTTCCATCACGTGAATTTTTACGTTAAAACGGGATCATCGTGGATGGTCTTCGATTTACCTTCCCTGGAGAGCGGTGCACCATGGTACTGTTCCATTTCAAATCCCTGCACCCACTTCTAAAAGTCGAACGGTGTTGTTTCTGCTTTTTGGACGAATGTTGCACCTTGCACCGCGAATGTTGCACCCTGTGGATATCGATTTTTCGGACGGCAATAATTGTTGGCACGTTTAGAGTTACGGGAGCCATAACCAGTCAAAGCGAAGGTCTCGGTGAGTTCTACCACTTTGACTGCTATAAGCCGTCAATGGATAGTTTCATACCCAAAAAAGTCTATCCGAACCTCAATCGGGTCTCTGAAGTTTTTTGACCTTCTTTTTTCCATCACGTGAATTTTTACGTTAAAACGGGATCACCGTGGCTGGTCTTCGATTTACCTTCCCTGGAGAGCGGTGCACCATGGTACTGTTCCATTTAAAATCCCTGCACCCACTTCTAAAAGTCGAACGGTGCTGTTTCGGCTTTTTGGACGAATGTTGCACCTTGCACCGCGAATGTTGCACCCTGTGGATATCGATTCTTCGGACGACCATAATTGTTGGCTCGTTTAGAGTTACGGGAGCCATAACCAGTCAAAACGAAGGTCTTAGTGAGTTCTACCGCTTTGACAGCTATAAGCCGTCAATGGATAGTTTCATACCCAAAAAAGTCTATCTGAACCTCAATCGGGTCTTTGAAGTTTTTTGACCTTCTTTTTTCCATCACGTGAATTTTTACGTTAAAACGGGATCACCGTGGCTGGTCTTCGATTTACCTTCCCTGGAGAGTGGTGCACCATGGTACTGTTCCATTTCAAATCCCTGCACCCACGTCTAAAAGTCGAACGGTGCTGTTTCGGCTTTTTGGACGAATGTTGCACCTTGCACCGCGAATGTTGCACCCTGTGGATAGCGATTCTTCGGACGGCCATAACTGTTGGCTCGTTTAGAGTTATGGGAGCCATAACCAGTCAAAACGAAGGTCTCGGTGAGTTCTACCGCTTTGACAGATATAAGCCGTCAGTGGATAGTTTCATACCCAAAAAAGTCTATCCTAACCTCAATCGAGTCTCTGTAGTTTTTTGGCCTTCTTTATTTAATCACGTGAATTTTTACGTTAAAACGGGATCACCGTGGCTGGTCTTCGATTTACCTTCCCTGGAGAGCGGTGCACCATGGTACTGTTCCATTTCAAATCCCTGCACCCACTTCTAAAAGTCGAACGGTGCTGTTTCATCTTTTTGGACGAATGTTGCACCTTGCCCCGCAAATGTTGCACCCTGTGGATATCGATTCTTCGGATGGCCATAACTGTTGGCTCGTTTAGAGTTACGGGAGCCATAACCAGTTAAAACGAAGGTCTCGGTGAGTTCTACCGCTTTGACAGCTATAAGCCGTCAATGGATAGTTTCATACCCAAAAAAGTCTATCCGAACCTCAATCGGGTCTCTGAAGTTTTTTGGCCTTCTTTTTTCCATCACGTGAATTTTTACGTTAAAACGGGATCACCGTGGCTGGTCTTCGATTTACCTTCCCTTGAGAGCGGTGCACCATGGTACTGTTCCATTTCAAATCCCTGCACCCACTTCTAAAAGTCGAACGGTGTTGTTTCTTCTTTTTGGACGAATGTTGCACCTTGCACCGCGAATGTTGCACCCTGTGGATATCGATTCTTCGGACGACCATAACTGTTTGCTCGTTTAGAGTTACGGGAGCCATAACCAGTCAAAACGAAGGTCTCGTTGAGTTTTACCGCTTTGACAGCTATAAGCCGTCAGTGGATAGTTTCATACCCAAAAAAGTCTATCCGAACCTCAATCGGGTCTCTGAAGTTTTTTGGCCTTCTTTTTCCATCACGTGAATTTTTACGTTAAAACGGGATCACCGTGGCTGGTCTTCGATTTACCTTCCCTGGAGAGCGGTGCACCATGGTACTGTTCCTTTTCAAATCCCTGCACCCACTTCTAAAAGTCGAACGGTGCTGTTTCATCTTTTTGGACGAATGTTGCACCTTGCCCCGCAAATGTTGCACCCTGTGGATATCGATTCTTCGGATGGCCATAACTGTTGGCTCGTTTAGAGTTACGGGAGCCATAACCAGTTAAAACGAAGGTCTCGGTGAGTTCTACCGCTTTGACAGCTATAAGCCGTCAATGGATAGTTTCATACCCAAAAAAGTCTATCCGAACCTCAATCGGGTCTCTGAAGTTTTTTGGCCTTCTTTTTTCCATCACGTGAATTTTTACGTTAAAACGGGATCACCGTGGCTGGTCTTCGATTTACCTTCCCTTGAGAGCGGTGCACCATGGTACTGTTCCATTTCAAATCCCTGCACCCACTTCTAAAAGTCGAACGGTGTTGTTTCTTCTTTTTGGACGAATGTTGCACCTTGCACCGCGAATGTTGCACCCTGTGGATATTGATTCTTCGGACGACCATAACTGTTTGCTCGTTTAGAGTTACGGGAGCCATAACCAGTCAAAACGAAGGTCTCGTTGAGTTTTACCGCTTTGACAGCTATAAGCCGTCAGTGGATAGTTTCATACCCAAAAAAGTCTATCCGAACCTCAATCGGGTCTCTGAAGTTTTTTGGCCTTCTTTTTCC
Organism: Allium fistulosum; assembly: GCA_030737815.1. Taxonomy (NCBI): domain Eukaryota; kingdom Viridiplantae; phylum Streptophyta; class Magnoliopsida; order Asparagales; family Amaryllidaceae; genus Allium; species Allium fistulosum. The sequence goes on from CM060907.1 coordinate 52,571,072, forward strand.
ATCACGTGAATTTTTACGTTAAAACGGGATCACCGTGGCTGGTCTTCGATTTACCTTCCCTGGAGAGCGGTGCACCATGGTACTGTTCCTTTTCAAATCCCTGCACCCACTTCTAAAAGTCGAACGGTGTTGTTTCTTCGTTTTGATCGGTGACTTCTACCGCTAGACAGCTATAAGCCGTCAATGGATAGTTTCATACCCAAAAAAGTCTATCCGAACATCAATCGGGTACCTGAAGTTTTTTGGCCTACTTTTTTCCATCACGTGAATTTTTACGTTAAAACGGGATCACCGTGGCTGGTCTTCGATTTACCTTCCCTGGAGAGCGGTGCACCATGGTACTGTTCCCTTTCAAATCCCTGCACCCACTTCTAAAAGTCGAGAGGTGCTGTTTCGGCTTTTTGGACGAATGTTGCACCTTGCACCGCGAATGTTGCACCCTGTGGATATCGATTCTTCGGACGGCCATAATTGTTGGCTCATTTAGAATTACGGGAGCCATAACCAGTCAAAACGAAGGTCTTGGTGAGTTCTACAGCTTTTACATCTATAAACCGTCAATGGATAGTTTCATACCCAAAAAAGTCTATCCTAACCTCAATCGAGTCTCTGTAGTTTTTTGGCCTTCTTTATTTAATCACGTGAATTTTTACGTTAAAACGGGATCACCGTGGCTGGTCTTCGATTTACCTTCCCTGGAGAGCGGTGCACCATGGTACTGTTCCATTTCAAATCCCTGCACCCACTTCTAAAAGTCGAACGGTGCTGTTTCATCTTTTTGGACGAATGTTGCACCTTGCCCCGCAAATGTTGCACCATGTGGATATCGATTCTTCGGATGGCCATAACTGTTGGCTCGTTTAGAGTTACGGGAGCCATAACCAGTTAAAACGAAGGTCTCGGTGAGTTCTACCGCTTTGACAGCTATAAGCCGTCAATGGATAGTTTCATACCCAAAAAAGTCTATCCGAACCTCAATCGGGTCTCTGAAGTTTTTTGGCCTTCTTTTTTCCATCACGTGAATTTTTACGTTAAAACGGGATCACCGTGGCTGGTCTTCGATTTACCTTCCCTTGAGAGTGGTGCACCATGGTACTGTTCCATTTCAAATCCCTGCCCCCACTTCTAAAAGTCGAACGGTGCTGTTTCGGCTTTTTGGACGAATGTTGCACCTTGCACCACGAATGTTGCACCCTGTGGATATCGATTCTTCGGACGGCAATAACTGTTGGCTCGTTCAGAGTTACGGGAGCCATAACCAGTCAAAACGAAGGTCTTGGTGAGTTCTACCGCTTGACAGCTATAAGCCGTCAATGGATAGTTTCATACCCAAAAAAGTCTATCCGAACATCAATCGGGTATCTGAAGTTTTTTGGCCTACTTTTTTCCATCACGTGAATTTTTACGTTAAAACGGGATCACCGTGGCTGGTCTTCGATTTACCTTCCCTGGAGAGCGGTGCACCATGGTACTGTTCCCTTTCAAATCCCTGCACCCACTTCTAAAAGTCGAGAGGTGCTGTTTCGGCTTTTTGGACGAATGTTGCACCTTGCACCGTGAATGTTGCACCCAGTGGATATCGATTCTTTGGACGGCCATAACTGTTGGCTCGTTTAGAGTTACGGGAGCCATAACCAGTCAAAGCCAAGGTCTTGGTGAGTTCTACCGCTTTGACAGCTATAAACCGTCAGTGGATAGTTTCATACCCAAAAAAGTCTATCCGAACCTCAATCGGGTCTCTGAAGTTTTTTGGCCTTCTTTTTTCCATCACGTGAATTTTTACGTTAAAACGGGATCACCGTGGCTGGTCTTCGATTTACCTTCCCTGGAGAGCGGTGCACCATGGTACTGTTCCATTTCAAATCCCTGCACCCACTTCTAAAAGTCGAACGATGCTGTTTCATCTTTTTGGACGAATGTTGCACCTTGCCCCGCAAATGTTGCACCCTGTGGATATCGATTCTTCAGATGGCCATAACTGTTGGCTCGTTTAGAGTTAAAGGAGCCATAACTAGTTAAAACGAAGGTCTCGGTGAGTTCTACCGTTTTGACTGCTATAAGCCGTCAAGGGATAGTTTCATACCCAAAAAAGTCTATCCGAACCTCAATCGGGACTCTGAAGTTTTTTGGCCTTCTTTTTTCCATCACTTGAATTTTTACGTTAAAACGGGATCACCGTGGCTGGTCTTCGATTTACCTTCCCTTGAGAGCGGTGCACCATGGTACTGTTCCATTTCAAATCCCTGCCCCCACTTCTAAAAGTCGAACGGTGCTGTTTCGGCTTTTTGGACGAATGTTGCACCTTGCACCGCGAATGTTGCACCTTGCACCGCGAATGTTGCACCCTGTGGATATCGATTCTTCGGACGGCCATAACTGTTGGCTCGTTTAGAGTTACGGGAGTCATAACCAGTCAAAACGAAAGTCTCGGTGAGTTCTACCGCTTTGACAGTTATAAGCCATCAATGGATAGTTTCATACCCAAAAAAGTCTATCCGAACCTCTATCGGGTCTCTGAAGTTTTTTGGCCTTCTTTTTTCCATCACTTGAATTTTTACGTTAAAACGGGATCATCGTGGATGGTCTTCGATTTACCTTCCCTGGAGAGCGGGTCACCATGGTACTGTTCCATTTCAAATCCCTGCACCCACTTCTAAAAGTCAAACGGTGCTGTTTCGGCTTTTTGGATGAATGTTGCACCTCGCACCGTGAATGTTTCACCCTGTGGATACCGATTCTTCGGACGGCCATAACTGTTGGCACGTTTAGAGTTACGGGAGCCATAACCAGTCAAAGCGAAGGTCTCGGTGAGTTATACCGCTTTGACTGCTATATGCCGTCAATGGATAGTTTCATACCCAAAAAAGTCTATCCGAACCTCAATCGGGTCTTTGATGTTTTTTGGCCTTCTTTTTTCCATCACGTGAGTTTTTACGTTAAAACAGGAACACCGTGGCTGGTCTTCGATTTTCCTTCCCTGGATAGCGGTGCACCATGGTACTGTTCCATTTCAAATCCCTGCACCCACTTCTAAAAGTCGAACGGTGCTGTTTCGGCTTTTTGGACGAATGTTGCACCTTGCACCGCGAATGTTGCACCCTGTGGATATCGATTCTTCGGACGGCCATAACTGTTGGCTCGTTTAGAGTTACGGGAGCCATAGCCAGCCAAAACGAAGGCCTCGGTGAGTTCTACCGCTTTGACAACTATAAGCCGTCAATGGATAGTTTCATACCTAAAAAAGTCTATCCGAACCTCAATCGGGTCTCTGAAGTTTTTTGGCCTTCCTTTTTCCATCACGTGAATTTTTACGTTAAAACGGGATCATCGTGGATGGTCTTCGATTTACCTTCCCTGGAGAGCGGTACACTATGGTATTGTTCCATTTCAAATCCCTGCACCCACTTCTAAAAGTCGAACGGTGTTGTTTCTGCTTTTTGGACGAATGTTGCACCTTGCACCGCGAATGTTGCACCTTGCACCGCGAATGTTGCACCCGGTGGATATCGATTCTTCGGACGGCCATAACTGTTGGCTCGTTTAGAGTTACTGGAGCCATAACTAGTCATAGCCAAGGTCTTTGTGAGTTCTACCGCTTTGACAGCTATAAGCCGTCAATGGATAGTTTCATACCCAAAAAAGTCTATCCGAACCTCAATCGTGTCTCTGAAGTTTTTTGGCCTTCTTTTTTCCATCACGTGAATTTTTACGTTAAAACGGGATCACCGTGGCTGGTCTTCGATTTACCTTCCCTGGAGAGCGGTGCACCATGGTACTGTTCCATTTCAAATCCTTGCACCCACTTCTAAAAGTCGAACGGGGTTGTTTCGGCTTTTTGGACGAATGTTGCACCTCGCACGGCGAATGTTTCACCCTGTGGATATCGATTCTTCGGACGGCCATAACTGTTGGCTCGTTTAGAGTTACGGGAGACATAACTAGTCAAAACGAAGGTCTCGGTGAGTTCTACCGCTTTGATAGCTATAAGCCGTAAATGGATAGTTTCATACCCAAAAAAGTCTATCCGAACCTCAATCGGGTCTCTGAAGTTTTTTGGCCTTCTTTTTTCCATCACGTGAATTTTTACGTTAAAACGGGATCACCGTGGCTGGTCTTCGATTTACCTTCCCTGGAGAGCTGTGCACCATGGTACTGTTCCATTTCAAATCCCTGCACCCACTTCTAAAAGTCGAACGGTGCTGTTTCGAATTTTTGGACAAATGTTGCACCTTGCACCGCGAATGTTGCGCCCTGTGGATATCGATTCTTCGGACGGCCATAACTGTTGGCTCGTTTAGAGTTACGAGAGCCATAACCAGTCAAAACGAAAGTCTTGGTGAGCTCTACCGCTTTGACAGCTATAAGCCGTCATTGGATAGTTTCATACCCAAAAAAGTCTATCCGAACCTCGATCGGGTCTCTGAAGTTTTTTGGCCTTCTTTTTTCCATCACGTGAATTTTTACGTTAAAACGGGATCATCGTGGATGGTCTTCGATTTACCTTCCCTGGAGAGCGGTGCACCATGGTACTGTTCCATTTCAAATCCCTGCACCCACTTCTAAAAGTCGAACGGTGCTGTTTCGGCTTTTTGGATGAATGTTGCACCTTGCACCGCGAATGTTGCACCCTGTGGATATTGATTTTTCGGACGGCAATAAATGTTGGCACGTTTAGAGTTACAGGAGCCATAACTAGTCAAAGCGAAGGTCTCGGTGAGTTCTACCGCTTTGACTGCTATAAGCCGTCAATGGATTGTTTCATACCCAAAAAAGTCTATCCGAACCTCAATCGGGTCTCTGAAGTTTTTTGACCTTCTTTTTTCCATCACGTGAATTTTTACGTTAAAACGGGATCACCGTGGCTGGTCTTCGATTTACCTTCCCTGGAAAGCGGTGCACCATGGTACTGTTCCATTTAAAATCCCTGCACCCACTTCTAAAAGTCGAACGGTGCTGTTTCGGCTTTTTGGACGAATGTTGCACCTTGTACCGCGAATGTTGCACCCTTTGGATATCGATTCTGCGGACGGCCATAACTGTTGGGTCGTTTAGAGTTACGGAAGCCATAACCAGTCAAAACGAAGGTCTCAGTGAGTTCTACCGCTTTGACTGCTATAAGCCGTCAATGGATAGTTTAATACCCAAAAAAGTCTATCCGAACCTCAATCGGGTCTTTGAAGTTTATTGGCCTTCTTTTTTCCATCACGTGAATTTTTACGTTAAAACGGGATCACCTTGGCTGGTCTTCGATTTACCTTCCCTGGATAGCGGTGAACCATGGTACTGTTCCATTTCAAATCCCTGCACCCACTTATAAAAGTCGAACGGTGTTGTTTCGGCTTTTTGGACGAATGTTGCACCTTGCACCGCGAATGTTCCACCCTGTGGATATCGATTCTTCGGACGGCCATAACTGTTGGCTCGTTTAGAGTTACGGGAGCCATAACCAGTCAAAACGAAGGCCTCGGTGAGTTCTACCGCTTTGACAGCTATAAGCCGTCAATGGATAGTTTCATACCCAAAAAAGTCTATTCGAACCTCAATCGGGTCTCTGAAGTTTTTTGGCCTTCCTTTTTCCATCATGTGAATTTTTACGTTAAAACGGGATCATCGTGGATGGTCTTCGATTTACCTTCCCTGGAGAGCGGTACACCATGGTACTGTTCCATTTCAAATCCCTGCACCCACTTCTAAAAGTCGAACGGTGTTGTTTCTGCTTTTTGGACGAATGTTGCACCTTGCACTGAATGTTGCACCCTGTGGATATCGATTCTTCGGACGGCCATAACTGTTGGCTCGTTTAGAGCTACGGGAGCCATAACCAGTCAAAGCCAAGGTCTTGGTGAGATCTACCGCTTTGACAGCTATAAGTCGTCAATGGATAGTTTCATACCCAAAAAAGTCTATCCGAACCTCAATCGGGTCTTTGAAGTTTTTTGGCCTTCTTTTTTCCATCACGTGAATTTTTACGTTAAAACGGGATCACCGTGGCTGGTCTTCGATTTACCTTCCCTGGAGAGCGGTGCACCATGGTACTGTTGCATTTCAAATCCCTGCACCCACTTCTAAAAGTCGAACGGTGCTGTTTCGGCTTTTTGGACGAATGTTGCACCTCGCACCGCGAATGTTGCACCCTGTGGATATCGATTCTTCGGACGGCCATAACTGTTGGCTCGTTTAGAGTTACGGGAGACATAACCAGTCAAAACGAAGGTCTCGGTGAGTTCTACCATTTTGACAGCTATAAGCCGTCAATGGTTAGTTTCATACCCAAAAAAGTCTATCCGAACCTCAATCGGGTCTCTGAAGTTTTTTGGCCTTCGTTTTTCCATCACGTGAATTTTTACGTTAAAACGGGATCACCGTGGCTGGTCTTCGATTTACCTTCCCTGGAGAGCGGTGCACCATGGTACTGTTCCATTTCAAATCCCTGCACCCACTTCTAAAAGTCGAGAGGTGCTGTTTCGGCTTTTTGGACGAATGTTGCACCTTGCACCGCGAATGTTGCACCCTGTGGATATCGATTCTTCGGACGGCCATAGTTGTTGGCTCGTTTAGAGTTACGGGAGCCATAACCAGTGAAAACGAAGGTCTCGGTGAGTTCTACCGCTTTGACAGCTATAAACCGTCAATGGATAGTTTCATACCCAAAAAAGTCTATCCTAACCTCCATCGGGTCTCTGAAGTTTTTTGGCCTTCTTTTTTCCATCACGTGAGTTTTTACATTAAAACGGGATCACCGTGGCTGGTATTCGATTTACCTTCCCTGGAGAGCGGTGCACCATGGTACCGTTCCATTTCAAATCCCTGCACCCACTTCTAAAAGTCGAACGGTGTTGTTTCGTCTTTTTGGACGAATGTTGCACCTTGCACCGCGAATGTTGCACCCTGTGGATATCGATTCTTCGGACGGCCATAACTGTTGGCTCGTTTAGAGTTACGGGAGCCATAACCAGTCAAAACGAAGGTCTCGGTGAGTTCTACCGCTTTGACAGCTATAAACCGTCAATGGATAGTTTCATACCCAAAAAAGTCTATCCTAACCTCAATCGAGTCTCTGAAGTTTTTTGGCCTTCTTTTTTCAATCACGTGAATTTTTACGTTAAAACGGGATCACCGTGGCTGGTCTTCGATTTACCTTCCCTAGAGAGCGGTGCACCATGGTACTGTTCCATTTCAAATCCCTACACGCACTTCTAAAAGTCGAACGGTGCTGTTTCATCTTTTTGGACGAATGTTGCACCTTGCCCCGCAAATGTTGCACCCTGTGGATATCGATTCTTCGGATGGCCATAACTGTTGGCTCGTTTAGAGTTACGGGAGCCATAACCAGTTAAAACGAAGGTCTCGGTGAGTTCTACCGCTTTGACAGCTATAAGCCGTCAATGGATAGTTTCATACCCAAAAAAGTCTATCCGAACCTCAATCGGGTCTCTGAAGTTTTTTGGCCTTCTTTTTTCCATCACGTGAATTTTTACGTTAAAACGGGATCACCGTGGCCGGTCTTCGATTTACCTTCCCTTGAGAGCGGTGCACCATGGTACTGTTCCATTTCAAGTCCCTGCCCCCACTTCTAAAAGTCGAACGGTGCTGTTTCGGCTTTTTGGACGAATGTTGCACCTTGCACCGCGAATGTTGCACCCTGTGGATATCGATTCTTCGGACGGCCATAACTGTTGGCTCGTTTAGAGTTACGGGAGCCATAACCAGTCAAAACGAAGGTCTTGGTGAGTTCTACCGCTTTGACAGCTATAAGCCGTCAATGGATAGTTTCATACCCAAAAAAGTCTATCCGAACCTCAATCGGTTCTCTGATGTTTTTTGGCCTTCTTTTTTCCATCACGTGAATTTTTACGTTAAAACGGGATCATCGTGGTTGTTCTTCGATTTACCTTCCCTGGAGAGCGGTGCACCATGGTACTGTTCCATTTCAAATCCCTACACCCACTTCTAAAAGTCGAACGGTGTTGTTTCTTCTTTTTGGACGAATGTTGCACCTTGCACCGCGAATGTTGCACCCTGTGGATATCGATTCTTCGGACGACCATAACTGTTGGCTCGTTTAGAGTTACGGGAGCCATAACCAGTCAAAACGAAGGTCTCGGTGAGTTTTACCGCTTTGACAGCTATAAGCCGTCAATGGATAGTTTCATACCCAAAAAATTCTATCTGAACCTCAATCGGGTCTCTGAAGTTTTTTGGCCTTCTTTTTCCATCACGTGAATTTTTACGTTAAAACGGGATCACCGTGGCTGGTCTTCGATTTACCTTCCCTGGAGAGCGGTGCACCATGGTACTGTTCCTTTTCAAATCCCTGCACCCACTTCTAAAAGTCAAAGCGGTAGAACTCACCGATACCTCCGTTTTGATCGGTGAGTTCTACCGCTTGACAGCTATAAGCCGTCAATGGATAGTTTCATACCCAAAAAAGTCTATCCGAACATCAATCGGGTATCTGAAGTTTTTTGGCCTTCTTTTTTCCATCACGTGAATTTTTACGTTAAAACGGGATCACCGTGGCTGGTCTTCGATTTACCTTCCCTGGAGAGCGGTGCACCATGGTAATGTTGCATTTCAAATCCCTGCACCCACTTCTAAAAGTCGAACGGTGCTGTTTCGGCTTTTTGGACGAATGTTGCACCTCGCACCGCGAATGTTGCACCCTGTGGATATCGATTCTTCGGACGGCCATAACTGTTGGCTCGTTTAGAGTTACGGGAGCCATAACCAGTCAAAACGAAGGTCTCGGTGAGTTCTACCATTTTGACAGCTATAAGCCGTCAATGGTTAGTTTCATACCCAAAAAAGTCTATCCGAACCTCAATCGGGTCTCTGAAGTTTTTTGGCCTTCGTTTTTCCATCACGTGAATTTTTACGTTAAAACGGGATCACCGTGGCTGGTCTTCGATTTACCTTCCCTGGAGAGCGGTGCACCATGGTACTGTTCCATTTCAAATCCCTGCACCCACTTCTAAAAGTCGAGAGGTGCTGTTTCGGCTTTTTGGACGAATGTTGCACCTTGCACCGCGAATGTTGCACCCTGTGGATATCGATTCTTCGGACGGCCATAGTTGTTGGCTCGTTTAGAGTTACGGGAGCCATAACCAGTGAAAACGAAGGTCTCGGTGAGTTCTACCGCTTTGACAGCTATAAACCGTCAATGGATAGTTTCATACCCAAAAAAGTCTATCCTAACCTCAATCGGGTCTCTGAAGTTTTTTGGCCTTCTTTTTTCCATCACGTGAGTTTTTACATTAAAACGGGATCACCGTGGCTGGTATTCGATTTACCTTCCCTGGAGAGCGGTGCACCATGGTACTGTTCCATTTCAAATCCCGGCACCCACTTCTAAAAGTCGAACGGTGTTGTTTCGTCTTTTTGGACGAATGTTGCACCTTGCACCGCGAATGTTGCACCCTGTGGATATCGATTCTTCGGACGGCCATAACTGTTGGCTCGTTTAGAGTTACGGGAGCCATAACCAGTCAAAAAGAAGGTCTCGGTGAGTTCTACCGCTTTGACAGCTATAAACCGTCAATGGATAGTTTCATACCCAAAAAAGTCTATCCTAACCTCAATCGAGTCTCTGAAGTTTTTTGGCCTTCTTTTTTCAATCACGTGAATTTTTATGTTAAAACGGGATCACCGTGGCTGGTCTTCGATTTACCTTCCCTGGAGAGCGGTGCACCATGGTACTGTTCCATTTCAAATCCCTGCACGCACTTCTAAAAGTCGAACGGTGCTGTTTCATCTTTTTGGACGAATGTTGCACCTTGCCCCGCAAATGTTGCACCCTGTGGATATCGATTCTTCGGATGGCCATAACTGTTGGCTCGTTTAGAGTTACGGGAGCCATAACCAGTTAAAACGAAGGTCTTGGTGAGTTCTACCGCTTTGACAGCTATAAGCCGTCAATGGATAGTTTCATACCCAAAAAAGTCTATCCGAACCTCAATCGGGTCTCTGAAGTTTTTTGGCCTTCTTTTTTCCATCACGTGAATTTTTACGTTAAAACGGGATCACCGTGGCCGGTCTTCGATTTACCTTCCCTTGAGAGCGGTGCACCATGGTACTGTTCCATTTCAAATCCCTGCCCCCACTTCTAAAAGTCGAACGGTGCTGTTTCGGCTTTTTGGACGAATGTTGCACCTTGCACCGCGAATGTTGCACCCTGTGGATATCGATTCTTCGGACGGCCATAACTGTTGGCTCGTTTAGAGTTACGGGAGCCATAACCAGTCAAAACGAAGGTCTTGGTGAGTTCTACCGCTTTGACAGCTATAAGCCGTCAATGGATAGTTTCATACCCAAAAAAGTCTATCCGAACCTCAATCGGTTCTCTGATGTTTTTTGGCCTTCTTTTTTCCATCACGTGAATTTTTACGTTAAAACGGGATCATCGTGGTTGTTCTTCGATTTACCTTCCCTGGAGAGCGGTGCACCATGGTACTGTTCCATTTCAAATCCCTACACCCACTTCTAAAAGTCGAACGGTGTTGTTTCTTCTTTTTGGACGAATGTTGCACCTTGCACCGCGAATGTTGCACCCTGTGGATATCGATTCTTCGGACGACCATAACTGTTGGCTCGTTTAGAGTTACGGGAGCCATAACCAGTCAAAACGAAGGTCTCGGTGAGTTTTACCGCTTTGACAGCTATAAGCCGTCAATGGATAGTTTCATACCCAAAAAATTCTATCTGAACCTCAATCGGGTCTCTGAAGTTTTTTGGCCTTCTTTTTCCATCACGTGAATTTTTACGTTAAAACGGGATCACCGTGGCTGGTCTTCGATTTACCTTCCCTGGAGAGCGGTGCACCATGGTACTGTTCCTTTTCAAATCCCTGCACCCACTTCTAAAAGTCAAAGCGGTAGAACTCACCGATACCTCCGTTTTGATCGGTGAGTTCTACCGCTTGACAGCTATAAGCCGTCAATGGATAGTTTCATACCCAAAAAAGTCTATCCGAACATCAATCGGGTATCTGAAATTTTTTGGCCTACTTTTTTCCATCACGTGAATTTTTACGTTAATACGGGATCACCGTGGCTGGTCTTTGATTTACCTTCCCTGGAGAGCGGTGCACCATGGTACTGTTCCCTTTCAAATCCCTGCACCCACTTCTAAAAGTCGAGAGGTGCTGTTTCGGCTTTTTGGACGAATGTTGCACCTTGCACTGCGAATGTTGCACCCTATGGATATCGATTCTTCGGACGGCCATAACTGTTGGCTCGTTTAGAATTACGGGAGCCATAACCAGTCAAAACGAAGGTCTCGGTGAGTTCTACCGCTTTGACAGCTGTTATCCCGCCTTTTGGCAAGGCCGTGACACCAAAAAGTCGACTGGAAAACTAAAGACAGTTCATCGTAAAAGATCGTTATACACTGTTCCACCATGGATATCAATGAATTTTGTCCGAGTCCGGATCAGGCTACAATTGATAAGACATGACAAGTAAAGCCATGCAAACCAACGTTCCAAGTTTGAAGTCAATCCGAGTTCGTACGCTCAAGATATCATCGATGCACGTTTGGGAAAAATGGCTCTAAGTTCGAACCCAACAGGATCGACTCCAACAGGTTCGAATCCATAGGTAAAGATACTCTTCGAATCCATCAAGACAAGCTCTGTTCGAATCCATAAGGAGTGACCTTGCTACGACTCCATCGAAAGAGCTATAGTTCGGATCCATCCTCATATATCTCGGTTCGAACCCAATGAACCATTCCCCTGCTTCGAGTCCATCAAAGAGAAGGTCTTCGAATTCATTCAACTACGAAGCCTTCGTATCAATTAAGTATAACCTACCTCGATCGATTCGAAGAGAACGTCCATTCGATCGATTCGATGAAATCATACCTTCGAATCTACCCTGCTGAGGTAGCTTCGAATCGATCAACCATGGTATACCACGATTGATTCGAACGAGCACATTTACAAAACCACCACCTCGAATCCACTAAGTCATAACAGCTGAAACCATGGATTCGACCCTGTCAACTCGGAGTGAAAAGAGGATCGATACGAGAAACACGCGCGCCACGTCACCATGCACATGCACCTACCATCGATTCGAACGAATCGATTCAAACTAGATCGATTCGAACCAGGCTAGTCAACCAGAAATGCAACCTTGAATCGATCATAACTTGAGATCTACACATCCAAATGCTATGAAATTTTCACAGAAGCTTGAGCACATGATGTAGAATGTCCACGCCAAATTTCAGCTCGTTTGGATGATTTCTTGATCGATTCGAACCAAGGGTCGAATCGATCCCAAAGTGGGCCCGGATCTCCAGATTTCGGCCATGGGGGCCCCCTGACGTACCAGAACTGTTCTCCCCTCATTTTAGGCGAAATATCAGCCTCCTACACCTATAAATAGAGCCCCTAGTCATTCAGAAAAGGGGTTAGAGAATTCTAAGTACTGAAGAGCGCCCAGATTCTACCAGATTTACTCCAGAACACCACCGCTACCTTAGATTGAGACTTAGAATATAATTTCAGTTGTACTACATTAGAAAAGATTGTAATCATCGAGTGAACATCAATAAAATCATCAACTTCAGAGTGGACGTAGGCAAGATCGCCGAACCACTATAAATCTCGTGTTTCTGTTCGTTATTTCTGAATTGTGATACTCTGTTTGCCTAGATTTGAGATTTGTGTGTGAATATTGTTGATTTATATTCATATACTGGTGCTTTCACAACATTCGGGGTTTGTGACCAATTTTGGCACAAACACTTTGGTGCTTTCACTGAGAGCTGAACTCAGGAGTTCTATCATTTGAAAGTTGAATCAGAAGGCTAAGAGATTTAGATCTGAAGAATCATGACGAGACAAACTAGTAAAAGGAAGAGACCAGAGCGAAGTCAGCACGAAGGGAGTCAAGAGGCTTCCTCAGGAGCAAACCAAGCATCGATCTTCATCACCAGGGATGAGATGGAGACAATGATGAAGAGACAGGAGGAGACGATCCAGAATTTGCTTCAACAGATTGGACAACTTGGAGCGCAAAATCAAGGAACAACCAGAATCCCGAACGGAGCAGGACCATCCAACGCAGCGCCGGAGCTGGGGGGCACACACTTAGGACATGGTGATCCAAACCTGGGAAGAGAGACAAGGACATCCGAGCAACCTGGCGGCAATAGAGGGATGAACGCTCAGCCAGGGGGGCAGACACCCGAAAGCTCACACGGACTCGGGGGGCAGATCGAAGGTAGCGAACAAGGACTACAGCTTGGAGACAATGATAGATTGGCAGAGATGGTCAGGCGAGCCATAAGAGGTGGATTGGTAAACAGAGATCTTGAAGATGTGAACAAGAGTCCCTTTTCTCCTGCGATTAGGTTGGCTAGGAACCCACCAGAATTCTAACTGCCAATAGTAGAAGGGTATGACGGGAGAACGGACCCTGCGGTCCATCTAACGAGGTATATAAGGCACATGGAAGTGCTGGGGGCATCACAGGAAGTCATGGCCCGGTGCTTCCCATTGTATTTGACAGACATAGCAGCTTTATGGTTCAGACAGCTAGAGAGCGGCTCCATTGGGACATGGACCGACTTGATTGAGAAATTTATGAGGCAATTCAGAGTTCATATTTCGAGACCCAAGAATGTGATGAGTTTGGCAACGCTGAAGCAGAAAGCTGGGGAGTCTTTGAGGAATTTCTTGATGCGGTTCAATGCGGCAGCAGCATCGGTGTATCGGCCAGATCCATCCATGGTTATGATGGCAGCTGTGTCCGGAGTAGCTGATGGCATGGAATTCAAAAATTCATTAACTAAGGATCCGCCAATGGATCTAGGAGAGTTCTATCACGAGGCAGAAAAGTTTTTACGATTGGAAGATGCTAATGCTGAAAGAGAAGAAGGAGAGGGAATAGAAGTTTATGCACTTAAAGACAAAAAGCCTCTTGAAAATGATTCAGGCAAGGATAAAGGAAAACGAAAGGCTGAGGACAATGGTGACAGGTCAAAGCGACTGCGGAGAGAGCCACGATTCACCACTTATTCAGAGCTGAATGAGAGTTTGGAGCGAATCTACCAAGATACACGAGAGCAAGTTCCCTACCGTAGGCCAATACGAAGGGATCCCACTGTTGACGAGAGGAAATCAGACAGATACTGCTTATTCCACGAACTGATTGGTCATAACACTAACGACTGTAGACATCTGAAGGATGAGGTGGAAGGGCACATCAGGAACGGTATGCTACTTCAATATGTGAGGAGGCGAGCTCCAGCGGTGGAGCCAGAGCGACCACCGTCTACATCAGCCAGGGGTGCCCCCGAGCCAGGACATCGTATGATTATCAATTAGTTGAAATAACGATGGACAAGTTGTAAACCTCTCACCAACACGGGTAAATCATTTACACATGTGTGAGATCACGAACGGTCCATAGGCATGTTGTGAATGACTACTGACCCTATCGTTGTGAGAGTTTACACTTTGACATCCATGCTTTGCTTTTGTTTCATTTTGATTTGAACATTTGAACTTGACTTTGTTTAACATTTCTGCTAAAACTTATTTTCAATGAAAAAATGCTACTTGTGATTTCATAACGGCTAAGCCACTTACACATGTACGGGATCACGAACGGTCCCTAGGCATGCTCTGAGATGGCGATAAACCGTTGCAAGAAACAATCCGGTGATTCACCCGAACGTGAAACCTGGTATTGATGATACTAAGTCCCTCCCCGGGCACACTCAATTCGCCTCGAACGGCATCCGACCGCGAACGGTCACAATTCGATCGCGAACGATCACACTTCGCCACGAACGGCACCTGACCTCGAACGGTCACCATTAGCCTCGAACGGCACCCGACCTCGAACGGTCACCATTAGCCTCGAATGGCACCCGACCGCGAACGGTCACACTTCATCTAGTATAACATTCGATCACGAACGATCACACTCTGCCTCGTACGACACTCGACCACGAACGGTCATAATCCATCATAATTCGTCTAGAACGACATCCGACTTCGAACAGTCACAATCCGTCTAGAACGATATCCGACTTCGAACAGTCGTAATCTGTCTAGAATGACATTTGACCACGAACGGTCACAATTCACCTAATACGACATTCGATCGCGAACGATCACATTTTTGCCTCGTACGGTACACGATCGCGAATGATCACATTCCTCTTTCCACGTCACCCGATCGCGAACGATCACAACTCGCCTCGAACGGCACCCCTCATCTCAAATGGCTTGATCGCGAACGGTCGTCATTTGGGGCCATATAGAAATGCTAGATCGCGAACGGTCGAATTCCGCCTCAAATGGCTTGATCGCGAACGGTCGTCATTTGAGGTCATATAAAACTATCAATTTCTTTGCAGGGCATGAACAGGATATGAACATCCAGCTTATGGCATTCCAAAACACACCTTCCTATCGCAAGGCATGTTTTGGGGGGCAAATGTTATCCCGCCTTTTGGCAAGGCCGTGACACCAAAAAGTCGACTGGAAAACTAAAGACAGTTCATCGTAAAAGATCGTTATACACTGTTCCACCATGGATATCAATGAATTTTGTCCGAGTCCGGATCAGGCTACAATTGATAAGACATGACAAGTAAAGCTATGCAAACCAACGTTCCATGTTTGAAGTCAATCCAAGTTCGTACGCTCAAGATATCATCGATGCACGTTTGGGAAAAATGGCTCTGAGTTCGAACCCAACAGGATCGACTCCAACAGGTTCGAATCCATAGGTAAAGATACCCTTCGAATCCATCAAGACAAGCTCTGTTCGAATCCATAAGGAGTGACCTTGCTACGACTCCATCGAAAGAGCTATAGTTCGGATCCATCCTCATATATCTTGGTTCGAACCCAATGAACCATTCCCTGCTTCGAGTCCATCAAAGAGAAGGTCTTCGAATTCATTCAACTACGAAGCCTTCGTATCGATTAAGTATAACCTACCTCGATCGATTCGAAGAGAACGTCCATTCGATCGATTCGATGGAATCATACCTTCGAATCCACCCTGCTGAGGTAGCTTCGAATCGATCAACCATGGTATACCATGATTGATTCGAACGAGCACATTTACAAAACCACCACCTCGAATCCACTAAGTCATAACAGCTGAAACCATGGATTCGACCCTGTCAACTCGAAGTGAAAAGAGGACCGATACGAGAAACACGCGCGCCACGTCACCATGCACATGCACCTACCATCGATTCGAACGAATCGATTCAAACTAGATCGATTCGAACCAGGCTAGTCAACCAGAAATGCAACATTGAATCGATCATAACTTGAGATCTACACATCCAAATGCTATGAAATTTTCACAGAAGCTTGAGCACATGATGAAGAATGTCCACGCCAAATTTCAGCTCATTTGGATGATTTCTTGATCGATTCGAACCAAGGGTCGAATCGATCCCAAAGTGGGCCCGGATCTCCAGATTTCGGCCATGGGGGCCCCCTGACGTACCAGAACTGGTCTCCCCTCATTTTAGGCGAAATATCAGCCTCCTACACCTATAAATAGAGCCCCTAGTCATTCAGAAAAGGGGTCAGAGAATTCTAAGTACTGAAGAGCGCCCAGATTCTGCCAGATTTACTCCAGAACACCACCGCTACCTTAGATTGAGACTTAGAATATAATTTCAGTTGTACTACATTAGAAAAGATTGTAATCATCGAGTGAACATCAATAAAATCATCAACTTTAGAGTGGACGTAGGCAAGGTCGCCGAACCACTATAAATCTCGTGTTTCTGTTCGTTATTTCAGAATTGTGATACTCTGTTTGCCTAGATTTGAGATTTGTGTGTGAATATTGTTGATTTATATTCATATACTGGTGCTTTCACAACATTCGGGGTTTGTGACCAATTTTGGCACAAACAACAACTATAAACCGTCAATGGATAGTTTCATACCCAAAAAAGTCTATCCTAACCTCAATCGAGTCTCTGAAGTTTTTTGGCCTTCTTTTTTCAATCACGTGAATTTTTACGTTAAAACGGGATCACCGTGGCTGGTCTTCGATTTACCTTCACTGGAGAGCGGTGCACCATGGTACTATTCCATTTCAAATCCCTGCACCCACTTCTAAAAGTCGAACGGTGCTGTTTCATCTTTTTGGACGAATGTTGCACCTTGCCCCGCAAATGTTGCACCCTATGGATATCGATTCTTCGGATGGCCATAACTGTTGGCTCGTTTAGAGTTACGGGAGCCATAACCAGTTAAAACGAAGGTCTTGGTGAGTTCTACCGCTTTGACAGCTATAAGCCATCAATGGATAGTTTCATACCCAAAAAAGTCTATCCGAACCTCAATCGGGACTCTAAAGTTTTTTGGCCTTCTTTTTTCCATCACTTGAATTTTTACGTTAAAACGAGATCACCGTGGCTGGTCTTCGATTTACCTTCCCTTGAGAGCGGTGCACCATGGTACTGTTCCATTTCAAATCCCTGCCCCCACTTCTAAAAGTCAAACGGTGCTGTTTCGGCTTTTTGGACGAATGTTGCACCTTGCACCGCGAATGTTGCACCCTGTGGATATCGATTCTTCGGACGGCCATAACTGTTGGCTCGTTTAGAGTTACAGGAGTCATAACCAGTCAAAACGAAAGTCTCGGTGAGTTCTACCGCATTGACAGCTATAAGCCATCAATGGATAGTTTCATACCCAAAAAAGTCGATCCGAACCTCTATCGGGTCTTTGAAGTTTTTTGGCCTTCTTTTTTCCATCACTTGAATTTTTACGTTAAATCGGGATCATCGTGGATGGTCTTCGATTTACCTTCCCTGGAGAGCGGTGCACCATGGTACTGTTCCATTTCAAATCTCTGCACCCACTTCTAAAAGTCAAACGGTGTTGTTTCGGCTTTTTGGATGAATGTTGCACCTCGCACCGTGAATGTTTCACCCTGTGGATATCGATTCTTCGGACGGCCATAACTGTTGGCACGTTTAGAGTTACGGGAGCCATAACCAGTCAAAGCGAAGGTCTCGGTGAGTTATACCGCTTTGACTGCTATAAGCCATCAATGGATAGTTTCATACCCAAAAAAGTCTATCCGAACCTCAATCGGGTCTTTGATGTTTTTTGGCCTTCTTTTTTCCATCACGTGAGTTTTTACGTTAAAACAGGATCACCGTGGCTGGTCTTCGATTTTCCTTCCCTGGATAGCGGTGCACCATGGTACTGTTCCATTTCAAATCCCTGCACCCACTTCTAAAAGTCGAACGGTGCTGTTTCGGCTTTTTGGACGAATGTTGCACCTTGCACCGCGAATGTTGCACCCTGTGGATATCGATTCTTCGGACGGCCGTAACTGTTGGCTCGTTTAGAGTTACGGGAGCCATAGCCAGTCAAAACGAAGGCCTCGGTGAGTTCTACCGCTTTGACAGCTATAAGCCGTCAATGGATAGTTTTGATACCCAAAAAAGTCTATCCGCACCTCAATCTGGTCTCTGAAGTTTTTTGGCCTTCCTTTTTCCATCACGTGAATTTTTACGTTAAAACAGGATCATCGTGGATGGTCTTCGATTTACCTTCCCTGGAGAGCGGTACACCATGGTACTGTTCCATTTCAAATCCCTGCACCCACTTCTAAAAGTCGAACGGTGTTGTTTCTGCTTTTTGGACGAATGTTGCACCTTGCACCGCGAATGTTGCACCTTGCACAGCGAATGTTACACCTGGTGGATATCGATTCTTCGGACGGCCATAACTGTTGGCTCGTTTAGAGTTACGGTAGCCATAACCAGTCAAAGCCAAGGTCTTGGTGAGTTCTACCGCTTTGACAGCTATAAGCCGTCAATGGATAGTTTCATACCCAAAAAAGTCTATCCGAACCTCAATCGGGTCTCTAAAGTTTTTTGGCCTTCTTTTTTCCATCACGTGAATTTTTACGTTAAAACGGGATCACCGTGGCTGGTCTTCAATTTACCTTCCCTGGAGAGCGGTGCACCATGGTACTGTTCCATTTCAAATCCCTGCACCCACTTCTAAAAGTCGAACGGTGTTGTTTCGGCTTTTTGGACGAATGTTGCACCTTGCACCGCGAATGTTGCGCCCTGTGGATATCGATTCTTCGGACGGCCATAACTGTTGGCTCGTTTAGAGTTACGGGAGCCATAACTAGTCAAAACGAAAGTCTTGGTGAGCTCTACCGCTTTGACAGCTATAAGCCGTCATTGAATAGTTTCATACCCAAAAAAGTCTATCCGAACCTCTATCGGGTCTCTGAAGTTTTTTGGCCTTCTTTTTTCCATCACGTGAATTTTTACGTTAAAACGGGATCATCGTGGATGGTCTTCGATTTACCTTCCCTGGAGAGCGGTGCACCATGGTACTGTTCCATTTCAAATCCCTGCACCCACTTCTAAAAGTCGAACGGTGTTGTTTCTGCTTTTTGGACGAATGTTGCACCTTGCACCGCGAATGTTGCACCCTGTGGATATCGATTTTTCGGACGGCAATAAATGTTGGCACGTTTAGAGTTACGGGAGCCATAACCGGTCAAAGCGAAGGTCTCGGTGAGTTCTACCGCTTTGACTGCTATAAGCCGTCAATGGATAGTTTCATACCCAAAAAAGTCTATCCGAACCTCAATCGGGTCTCTGATGTTTTTTGACCTTCTTTTTTCCATCACGTGAATTTTTACGTTAAAACGGGATCACCGTGGCTGGTCTTCGATTTACCTTCCCTGGAGAGCGGTGCACCATGGTACTGTTCCATTTAAAATCCCTGCAACCACTTCTAAAAGTCGAACGGTGCTGTTTCGGCTTTTTGGACGAATGTTGCACCTTGTACAGCGAATGTTGCACCCTTTGGATATCGATTCTTCGGACGACCGTAACTGTTGGCTCGTTTAGAGTTACGGAAGCCATATCTAGTCAAAACGAAGGTCTCGGTGAGTTCTACCGCTTTGACTGCTATAAGCCGTCAATGGATATTTTCATACCCAAAATGTCTATCCGAACCTCAATCGGGTCTTTGAAGTTTATTGGCCTTCTTTTTTCCATCACGTGAATTTTTACGTTAAAACGGGATCACCTTGGCTGGTCTTCGATTTACCTTCCCTTGATAGCGGTGCACCGTGGTACTGTTCCATTTCAAATCCCTGCACCCACTTATAAAAGTCGAACGGTGTTGTTTCGGCTTTTTGGACGAATGTTGCACCTTGCACCGCGAATGTTGCACCCTGTGGATATCGATTCTTCGGACGGCCATAACTGTTGGCTCATTTAGAGTTACGGGAGCCATAACCAGTCAAAACGAAGGCCTCGGTGAGTTCTACCGCTTTGACAGCTATAAGCCGTCAATGGATAGTTTCATACCCAAAAAAGTCTATTCGAACCTCAATCGGGTCTCTGAAGTTTTTTGGCTTTCCTTTTTCCATCACGTGAATTTTTACGTTAAAATGGGATCATCATGGATGGTCTTCGATTTACCTTCCCTGGAGAGCGGTACACCATGGTGCTGTTCCATTTCAAATCCCTGCACCCACTTCTAAAAGTCGAACGGTGTTGTTTCTGCTTTTTGGACGAATGTTGCACCTTGCACTGCGAATGTTGCACCCTGTGGATATCGATTCTTCGGACGGCCATAACTGTTGGCTCGTTTAGAGCTACGGGAGCCATAACCAGTCAAATCCAAGGTCTTGGTGAGATCTACCGCTTTGACAGCTATAAGTCGTCAATGGATAGTTTCATACCGAAAAAAGTCTATCCGAACCTCAATCGGGTCTCTGAAGTTTTTTGGCCTTCTTTTTTCCATCACGTGAATTTTTACGTTAAAACGGGATCACCGTGGCTGGTCTTCGATTTACCTTCCCTGGAGAGCGGTGCACCATGATACTGTTCCATTTCAAATCCCTGCACCCACTTCTAAAAGTCGAACGATGCTGTTTCGGCTTTTTGGACGAATGTTGCACCTCGCACCGCGAACGTTGCACCCTGTGGATATCGATTCTTCGGACGGCCATAACTGTTGGCTCGTTTAGAGTTACGAGAGCCATAACCAGTCAAAACGAAGGTCTCGGTGAGTTCTACCGTTTTGACAGCTATAAGCCATCAATGGATAGTTTCATACCCAAAAAAGTCTATCCGAACCTCAATCGGGTCTCTGAAGTTTTTTGGCCTTCGTTTTTCCATCACGTGAATTTTTACGTTAAAACGGGATCACCGTGGCTGGTCTTCGATTTACCTTCCCTGGAGAGCGGTGCACCATGGTACTGTTCCATTTCAAATCCCTGCACCCACTTCTAAAAGTCGAGAGGTGCTGTTTCGGCTTTTTGGACGAATGTTGCACCTTGCACCGTGAATGTTGCACCCTGTGGATATCGATTCTTCGGACGGCCATAGTTGTTGGCTCGTTTAGAGTTACGGGAGCCATAACCAGTGAAAACGAAGGTCTCGGTGAGTTCTACCGCTTTGACAGCTATAAACCATCAATGGATAGTTTCATACCCAAAAAAGTCTATCCTAACCTCAATCGGGTCTCTGAAGTTTTTTGGCCTTCTTTTTTCCATCACGTGAGTTTTTACGTTAAAACTGGATCACCGTGGCTGGTATTCGATTTACCTTCCCTGGAGAGCGGTGCACCATGGTACTGTTCCATTTCAAATCCCTGCACCCACTTCTAAAAGTCGAACGGTGCTGTTTCGTCTTTTTGGACGAATGTTGCACCTTGCACCGCGAATGTTGCACCCTGTGGATATCGATTCTTCGGACGGCCATAACTGTTGGCTCGTTTAGAGTTACGGGAGCCATAACTAGTTAAAACGAAGGTCTCGGTGAGTTCTACCACTTTGACAGCTATAAGCCGTCAATGGATAGTTGCATACCCAAAAAAGTCTATCCGAACCTCAGTCGGGTCTCTGAAGTTTTTTGGCCTTCTTTTTTCCATCACGTGAATTTTTACGTTAAAACGGGATCACCGTGGCTGGTCTTCGATTTACCTTCCCTGGAGAGCGGTGCACCATGGTACTGTTCCATTTCAAATCCCTGCACCCAATTCTAAAAGTCGAACGGTGCTGTTTCGGCTTTTTGGACGAATGTTGCACCTTGCACCGCGAATGTTGCACCCTGTGGATATCGATTCTTCGGACGGCCATAACTGTTTGCTCGTTTAGAGTTACGGGAGCCATAACCAGTCAAAACGAAAGTCACGGTTAGTTCTACCGCTTTGACAGCTATAAGCCGTCAATGGATAGTTTCATACCCAAAAAAGTCTATCCCAACCTCAATTGGGTCTCTGAAGTATTTTGGCCTTCTTTTTTCCATCACGTGAATTTTTACGTTAAAACGGGATCACCGTGGCTGGTCTTCGATTTACCTTCCCTGGAGAGCGGTGCACCATGGTACTGTTCCATTTAAAATCCCTGCACCCACTTCTAAAAGTCGAACGGTGCTGTTTTGGCTTTTTGGACGAATGTTGCACCTTGTACCGCGAATGTTGCACCCTTTGGATATCGATTCTTCGGACGTCCATAACTGTTGGCTCGTTTAGAGTTACGGAAGCCATAACCAGTCAAAACGAAGGTCTCGGTGAGTTCTACCGCTTTGACTGCTATAAGCCGTCAATGGATAGTTTCATACCCAAAAAAGTCTATCCGAACCTCAATCGGGTCTTTGAAGTTTATTGGCCTTCTTTTTTCCATCACGTGAATTTTTACGTTAAAACGGGATCACCTTGGCTGGTCTTCGATTTACCTTCCCTGGATAGCGGTGCACCATGGTACTGTTCCATTTCAAATCCCTGCACCCACTTATAAAAGTCGAACGGTGTTATTTCGGCTTTTTGGACGAATGTTGCACCTTGCACCGCGAATGTTGCACCCTGTGGATATCGATTCTTCGGACGGCCATAACTGTTGGCTCGTTTAGAGTTACGGGAGCCATAACCAGTCAAAACAAAGGCCTCGGTGAGTTCTACCGCTTTGACAGCTATAAGCCGTCAATGGATAGTTTCATACCCAAAAAAGTCTATTCGAACCTCAATCGGGTCTCTGAAGTTTTTTGGCCTTCCTTTTTCCATCACTTGAATTTTTACGTTAAAACGGGATCATCGTGGATGGTCTTCGATTTACCTTCCCTGGAGAGCGGTACACCATGGTACTTTTCCATTTCAAATCCCTGCACCCACTTCTAAAAGTCGAAAGGTGTTGTTTCTGCTTTTTGGACGAATGTTGCACCTTGCACTGCGAATGTTGCACCCTGTGGATATCGATTCTTCGGACGGCCATAACTGTTGGCTCGTTTAGAGCTACGGGATCCATAACCAGTCAAAGCCAAGGTCTTGGTGAGATCTACCACTTTGACAGCTATAAGTCGTCAATGGATAGTTTCATACCCAAAAAAGTCTATCCGAACCTCAATCGGGTCTCTGAAGTTTTTAGTCCTTCTTTTTTCCATCACGTGAATTTTTACGTTAAAACGGGATCACCGTGGCTGGTCTTCGATTTACCTTCCCTGGAGAGCGGTGCACCATTTTACTGTTCCATTTCAAATCCCTGCACCCACTTCTAAAAGTCGAACGGTGCTGTTTCGGCTTTTTGGACGAATGTTGCACCTCGCACTGCGAATGTTGCACCCTATGGATATCGATTCTTCGGACGGCCATAACTGTTGGCTCGTTTAGAGTTACGGGAGCCATAACCAGTCAAAACGAAGGTCTCGGTGAGTTCTACCGTTTTGACAGCTATAAGCCATCAATGGATAGTTTCATACCCAAAAAAGTCTATCCGAACCTCAATCGGGTCTCTGAAGTTTTTTGGCCTTCGTTTTTCCATCACGTGAATTTTTACGTTAAAACGGGATCACCGTGGCTGGTCTTCGATTTACCTTCCCTAGAGAGCGGTGCACCATGGTACTGTTCCATTTCAAATCCCTGCACCCACTTCTAAAAGTCGAACGGTGCTGTTTCGGATTTTTGGACGAATGTTGCACCTTGCACCACGAATGTTGCACCCTGTGGATATCGATTCTTCGGACGGCCATAACTGTTGGCTCATTTAGAGTTACGGGAGCCATAACCAGTGAAAACGAAGATCTCGGTGAGTTCTACCGCTTTGACAGCTATAAACCATCAATGGATAGTTTCATACCCAAAAAAGTCAATCCTAACCTCAATCGGGTCTCTGAAGTTTTTTGGCCTTCTTTTTTCCATCACGTGAGTTTTTACGTTAAAACGGGATCACCGTGGCTGGTATTCTATTTACCTTCCCTGGAGAGCGGTGCACCATGGTACTGTTCCATTTCAAATCCCTGCACCCACTTCTAAAAGTCGAACGGTGCTGTTTCGTCTTTTTGGACGAATGTTGCACCTTGCAAAGCGAATGTTGCACCCTGTGGATATCGATTCTTCGAACGGCCATAACTGTTGGCTCGTTTAGAGTTACGGGAGCCATAACCAGTTAAAACGAAGGTCTCGGTGAGTTCTACCACTTTGACAGCTATAAGCCGTCAATGGATAGTTGCATACCCAAAAAAGTCTATCCAAACCTCAATCGGGTCTCTGAAGTTTTTTGGCCTTCTTTTTTCCATCACGTGAATTTTTACGTTAAAACGGGATCACCGTGGCTGGTCTTCGATTTACCTTCCCTGGAGAGCGGTGCACCATGGTACTGTTCCATTTCAAATCCCTTCACCCAATTCTAAAAGTCGAACGGTGCTGTTTCGGCTTTTTGGACGAATGTTGCACCTTGCACCGCGAATGTTGCACCCTGTGGATATCGATTCTTCGGACGGCCATAACTGTTTGCTCGTTTAGAGTTACGGGAGCCATAACCAGTCAAAACGAAAGTCACGGTTAGTTCTACCGCTTTGACAGCTGTTTGCACCAAAAATGGTCACAAACCCCAAGTGTTGTGAAAGCACCAGCGTATGAATACGAATCAACAATATTCACACACAAATCACAGATCTTAAGTAAGTAGCAAGCAACAATCAAGAAATAATGAACAGTGACACACAATTTATAGTGGTTCGGCTATCTCTGGCCTACGTCCACTTCAAGGTTTTTACGGTTTTATTGCTCGATGCTTGAAGATTACAATTTTGTATGTTGTATTACAATTGATTTGCTGAACTAAGTCTGAATCTAAGGCAGCACTGGTGATCTAGAGTAAATCTGGAAGAATCTGGGCGCTCTTTAGCTCTCAAAATTATCCGACCCCTTTTCTGAATGACCAGGGGCTCTATTTATAGGTGTAGGTGGCTGATATTTCGCCTAAAATGAGGGAAGACCAGTTCTGGCACGTGAGGAGGCCCACATGGCCGAAATCTGGAGTCCCGGGCCCACTTTGGGATCGATTCGACCCTTGGTTCGAATCAATCAAGAAATTGTCCAATCAAGCTGAAATTTGGTGTAAACATTCTTCATCGTGTGTTGAAGCTTCTGTGAAAATTTCATAGCATTTGGATGTGTAGATCTCAAGTTATGATCGATTCAAGGTTGCATTTCTGGTTGACTAGCCTGGTTCGAATCGATCTAGTTCGAATCGATTCGTTCGAATCGATCCAGCGCGCGCTTCTGGGATGACGTGGAGCGCTTCCTTCGAGTCGATCCTCCTTTTTCTCCTAGCTTTACTGAGTCGTGGCCGGGGTTTTAGCTATGTAGACGTGGTGGATTCGAGGTGATCGATTCGAAGGTGGGAATGGGTTCGAGGCAAGGTGCGTTCGAATCGGTCATGGTCTATACTTGTTGATCGATTCGAAGTCGTTCAAATCGATATGGATTCGAATGCCAGGCATAGGATGGTTCCAGTGTGCTTCGTTCGTATCGATTGTTGGAAATCAATAGGCGATCGATACGAAGTTATCTCTTAAGGACGGATTCGAACCAGCGACACCGGATGGATTCGAAGTGATTTGCCTCTGTGGTTTCGAAGGAATTTGTTTCGATGGAGTCGAAGACCTGCAGCTCTTATGGATACGAAGCAGATGGAGTCGAACATGATGGATTCGACGCAATGATCTTCTGATCGATTCGAATCAACCTTTCCTCATGGATTCGAGCCTAGCCTATTTCATCCATTTCCTTTTGGCGATATCTTGAGCATACGAACTCGTATTGACTCGAAACTTGGAACGTTGCTTCATCTGACCTTGCTTGACATGTCTTATCAATTCCAGCCCGATCCGGACTCGGACAAAATTCATCGATATCCATGGTGAACCTGCGATGCACAATCGATGTTCATGACTAATAATCATTGATTTTCAGTTAATCTTTGGGTATCTCGGCTTTGCCAAAAGTTGGGATAACAACAGCTATAAGCCGTCAAAGGATAGTTTCATACCCAAAAAAGTCTATCCCAACCTCAATTGGGTCTCTGAAGTTTTTTGGCCTTCTTTTTTCCATCACGTGAATTTTTACGTTAAAACGGGATCTCCGTAGCTGGTCTTCGATTTACCTTCCCTGGAGAGTGGTGCACCATGGTACTGTTCCATTTCAAATCCCTGCACCCACTTTTAAAAGTCGAACGGTGCTGTTTTGGCTTTTTGGACGCTATCCAAAAAAGTCTATTCGAACATCGATCGGGTCTCTGAAGTTTTTTGGCCTTCTTTTTTCCATCACGTGAATTTTTACGTTAAAACGGGATCACCGTGGCTAGTCTTCGATTTACCTTCCCTGCAGAGCGGTACACCATGGTATTGTTCCATTTCAAATCCCTGCACCACTTCTAAAAGTCGAACGGTGCTGTTTCGGCTTTTTGGACGAATGTTGCACCTTGCACCGCGAATGTTCCACACTGTGGATATCGATTCTTCGGACGACCATAACTGTTGGCTCATTTAGAGTTACGGGAGCCATAACCAGTCAAAACAAAGGCCTCGGTGAGTTCTACCGCTTTGACAGCTATAAGCCATCAATGGATTGTTTCATACCTAAAAAAGTCTATCCAAACCTCAATCGGGTCTTTGAAGTTTTTTGGCCTTCCTTTTTCCATCACGTGAATTTTTATGTTAAAACGGGATCATCGTGGATGGTCTTCGATTTACCTTCCCTGGAGAGTGGTACACCATGGTACTGTTCCATTTCAAATCCCTGCACCCACTTCTAAAAGTCGAACGGTGTTGTTTCTGCTTTTTAGACGAATGTTGCACCTTGCACCGCGAATGTTGCACCCTGTGGATATCGATTCTTCGGACGGCCATAACTGTTGGCTCGTTTAGAGTTACGGGAGCCATAACCAGTCAAATCGAAGGTCTCGGTGAGTTCTACCGCTTTGACTTCTATAAGCCGTCAATGGATAGTTTCATACCCAAAAAAGTCTATCTGAACCTCAATCGGGACTCTGAAGTTTTTTGGCCTTCTTTTTTCCATCACGTGAGTTTTTACGTTAAAACGGGATCACCGTGGCTAGTCTTCGATTTACCTTCCCTGGAGAGCGGTGCACCATGGTACTGTTCCATTTCAAATCCCTGCACCCACTTCTAAAATTCGAACGGTGCTGTTTCGGCTTTTTGGACGAATGTTGCACCTTGCACCGCGAATGTTGCACCCTGTGGATATCGATTCTTCGGACGGCCATAACTGTTGGCTCGTTTAGAGTTACGGGAGCCATAACTAGTCAAAGCAAAGGTCTCGGTGAGTTCTACCGCTTTGACAGCTATAAGCCGTCAATGGATAGTTTCATACCCAAAAAAGTCTATCCGAACCTCAATCGGGTCTCTGAAGTTTTTTGGCCTTCTTTTTTCCATCACGTGAGTTTTTAGGTTAAAACGGGATCACCGTGGCTGGTCTTCGATTTACCTTCCCTGGAGAGCGGTGCCCCATGGTACTGTTCCATTTAAAATCCCAGCACCCACTTCTAAAAGTCGAACGGTGCTGTTTCGGCTTTTTGGACGAATGTTGCACCTTGCACCGCGAATGTTGCACCCTGTGGATATCGATTATTCGGACGGCCATAACTATTGGCTCGTTTAGAGTTACGGGAGCCATAACCAGTCAAAACGAAAGTCTCGATAAGTTCTACCGCTTTGATAGCTATAAGCCGTCAATGGATAGTTTCATACCCAAAAAAGTCTATCCGAATCTCAATCGGGTCTCTGAAGTTTTTTGGCCTTCCTTTTTCCATCACGTGAATTTTTACGTTAAAACGGGATCATCGTGGATGGTCTTCGATTTACCTTCCCTGGAGAGCGTTACACCATGGTACTGTTCCATTTCAAATCCCTGCACCCACTTCTAAAAGTCAAACGGTGTTGTTTCTGCTTTTTGGACGAATGTTGCACCTTGCACCGCGAATGTTGCACCCTGTGGATATCGATTCTTCGGACGGCCATAACTGTTGGCTCGTTTAGAGCTACGGGAGCCATAACTAGTCAAAGCCAAGGTCTTGGTGAGTTCTACCGCTTTGACAGCTATAAGCCGTCAATGGATAGTTTCATACCCAAAAAAGTCTATCCGAACCTCAATCGGGTCTCTGAAGTTTTTTGGCCTTCTTTTTTCCATCACGTGAATTTTTACGTTAAAACGGGATCACCGTGGCTGGTCTTCGATTTACCTTCCCTGGAGAGCGGTGCACCATGGTACTAATCCATTTCAAATCCCTGCACCCACTTCTAAAAGTCGAACGGTGCTGTTTCGGCTTTTTGGACGAATGTTGCACCTCGCACCGCGAAAGTTGCACCCTGTGGATATCGATTCTTCGGACGGCCATAACTGTTGGCTCGTTTAGAGTTACGGGAGCCATAACTAGTCAAAACGAAGGTCTCGATGGGTTCTACCGTTTTGACGGCTATAAGCCGTCAATTGATAGTTTCATACCCAAAAAAGTCTATCCGAACCTCAATCGGGTCTCTGAAGTTTTTTGGCCTTCGTTTTTCCATCACGTGAATTTTTACGTTAAAACGGGATCACCGTGGCTGGTCTTCGATTTACCTTCCCTGGAGAGCGGTGCACCATGGTACTGTTCCATTTCAAATCCCTGCACCCACTTCTAAAAGTCGAGAGGTGCTGTTTCGGCTTTTTGGACGAATGTTGCGCCTTGCACCGCGAATGTTGCACCCTGTGGATATCGATTCTTCGTACGGCCATAGTTGTTGGCTCGTTTAGAGTTACGGGAGCCATAACCAGTGAAAACGAAGGTCTCAGTGAGTTCTACCGCTTTGAGAGCTATAAACCGTCAATGGATAGTTTCATACCCAAAAAAGTCTATCCTAACCTCAATCGGGTCTCTGAAGTTTTTTGGCCTTCTTTTTTCATCACGTGAGTTTTTACGTTAAAACGGGATCACCGTGGCTGGTATTCGATTTACCTTCCCTGGAGAGCGGTGCACCATGGTACTGTTCCATTTCAAATCCCTGCACCCACTTCTAAAAGTCGAACGGTGCTGTTTCGTCTTTTTTGACGAATGTTGCACCGTGGATTGACTCGAAACTTGGAACGTTGCTTCATCTGACCTTGCTTGACATGTCTTATCAATTCCAGCCCGATCCGGACTCGGACAAAATTCATCGATATCCATGGTGAACCTGCGATGCACAATCGATGTTCATGACTAATAATCATTGATTTTCAGTTAATCTTTGGGTATCTCGGCTTTGCCAAAAGTTGGGATAACAACAGCTATAAGCCATCAAAGGATAGTTTCATACCCAAAAAAGTCTATCCCAACCTCAATTGGGTCTCTGAAGTTTTTTGGCCTTCTTTTTTCCATCACGTGAATTTTTACGTTAAAACGGGATCTCCGTAGCTGGTCTTCGATTTACCTTCCCTGGAGAGTGGTGCACCATGGTACTGTTCCATTTCAAATCCCTGCACCCACTTTTAAAAGTCGAACGGTGCTGTTTTGGCTTTTTGGACGCTATCCAAAAAAGTCTATTCGAACATCGATCGGGTCTCTGAAGTTTTTTGGCCTTCTTTTTTCCATCACGTGAATTTTTACGTTAAAACGGGATCACCGTGGCTAGTCTTCGATTTACCTTCCCTGGAGAGCGGTACACCATGGTATTGTTCCATTTCAAATCCCTGCACCACTTCTAAAAGTCGAACGGTGCTGTTTCGGCTTTTTGGACGAATGTTGCACCTTGCACCGCGAATGTTCCACACTGTGGATATCGATTCTTCGGACGACCATAACTGTTGGCTTATTTAGAGTTACGGGAGCCATAACCAGTCAAAACAAAGGTCTCGGTGAGTTCTACCGCTTTGACAGCTATAAGCCATCAATGGATTGTTTCATACCTAAAAAAGTCTATCCGAACCTCAATCGGGTCTCTGAAGTTTTTTGGCCTTCCTTTTTCCATCACGTGAATTTTTACGTTAAAACGGGATCATCGTGGATGGTCTTCGATTTACCTTCCCTGGAGAGCGTTACACCATGGTACTGTTCCATTTCAAATCCCTGCACCCACTTCTAAAAGTCGAACGGTGTTGTTTCTGCTTTTTAGACGAATGTTGCACCTTGCACCGCGAATGTTGCACCCTGTGGATATCGATTCTTCGGACGGCCATAACTGTTGGCTCGTTTAGAGCTACGGGAGCCATAACTAGTCAAAGCCAAGGTCTTGGTGAGTTCTACCGCTTTGACAGCTATAAGCCGTCAATGGATAGTTTCATACCCAAAAAAGTCTATCCGAACCTCAATCGGGTCTCTGAAGTTTTTTGGCCTTCTTTTTTCCATCACGTGAGTTTTTATGTTAAAACGGGATCACCGTGGCTAGTCTTCGATTTACCTTCCCTGGAGAGCGGTGCACCATGGTACTGTTCCATTTCAAATCCCTGCACCCACTTCTAAAATTCGAACGGTGCTGTTTCGGCTTTTTGGACGAATGTTGCACCTCGCACCGCGAATGTTGCACCCTGTGGATATCGATTCTTCGGACGGCCATAACTGTTGGCTCGTTTAGAGTTACGGGAGCCATAACTAGTCAAAACGAAGGTCTTGGTGGGTTCTACCGTTTTGACAGCTATAAGCCGTCAATGGATAGTTTCATACCCAAAAAAGTCTATCCGAACCTCAATCGGGTCTCTGAAGTTTTTTGGCCTTCGTTTTTCCATCACGTGAATTTTTACGTTAAAACGGGATCACCGTGGCTGGTCTTCGATTTACCTTCCCTGGATAGCGGTGCACCATGGTACTGTTCCATTTCAAATCCCTGCACCCACTTCTAAAAGTCGAGAGGTGATGTTTCGGCTTTTTGGACGAATGTTGCACCTTGCACCGCGAATGTTGCACCCTATGGATATCGATTCTTCGGACGGCCATAGTTGTTGGCTCGTTTAGAGTTACGGGAGCCATAACCAGTGAAAACGAAGGTCTTAGTGAGTTCTACCGCTTTGACAGCTATAAACCGTCAATGGATAGTTTCATACCCAAAAAAGTCTATCCTAACCTCAATCGGGTCTTTGAAGTTTTTTTGCCTTCTTTTTTCATCACGTGAGTTTTTACGTTAAAACGGGATCACCGTTGCTGGTATTCGATTTACCTTCCCTGGAGAGCGGTGCACCATGGTACTGTTCCATTTCAAATCCCTGCACCCACTTCTAAAAGTCGAACGGTGTTGTTTCGTCTTTTTTGACGAATGTTGCACCTTGCACCGCGAATGTTGCACCCTGTGGATATCGATTCTTCGGACGGCCATAACTGTTGGCTCGTTTACAGTTACGGGAGCCATAACCAATTAAAACGAAGGTCTCGGTGAGTTCTACCACTTTGACAGCTATAAGCCGTCAATGGATAGTTGCATACCCAAAAAAGTCTATCCGAACCTCAATCGGGTCTCTGAAGTTTTTTGGCCTTCTTTTTTCCATCACGTGATTTTTTACGTTAAAACGGGATCACCGTGGCTGGTCTTCGATTTACCTTCCCTGGAAAGCGGTGCACCATGGTACTGTTCCATTTCAAATCCCTGCACCCAATTCTAAAAGTCGAACGGTGTTGTTTCGGGTTTTTGGACGAATGTTGCACCTTGCACCGTGAATGTTGCACCCTGTGGATATCGATTCTTCGGACGGCCATAACTGTTTGCTCGTTTAGAGTTACGGGAGCCATAACCAGTCAAAACGAAAGTCTCGGTTAGTTCTACCGCTTTGATAGCTATAAGCCGTCAATGGATAGTTTCATACCCAAAAAAGTCTATTCGAACATCGATCGGGTCTCTGAAGTTTTTTGGCCTTCTTTTTTCCATCACGTGAATTTTTACGTTAAAACGGGATCACCGTGGCTGGTCTTCGATTTACCTTCCCTGGAGAGCGGTGCACCATGGTACTGTTCCATTTCAAATCCCTGCACCACTTCTAAAAGTCGAACGGTGCTGTTTCGGCTTTTTGGACGAATGTTGCACCTTGCACCGCGAATGTTCCACACTGTGGATATCGATTCTTCGGACGGCCATAACTGTTGGCTCATTTAGAGTTACGGGAGCCATAACCAGTCAAAACAAAGGTCTCGGTGAGTTCTACCGCTATGACAGCTATAAGCTGTCAATGGATTGTTTCATACCCAAAAAAGTCTATCCGAACCTCAATCGGGTCTCTGAAGTTTTTTGGCCTTCCTTTTTCCATCACGTGAATTTTTACGTTAAAACGGGATCACCGTGGCTGGTCTTCGATTTACCTTCCCTGGAGAGCGGTGCCCCATGGTACTGTTCCATTTAAAATCCCTGCACCCACTTCTAAAAGTCGAACGGTGCTGTTTCGGCTTTTTGGACGAATGTTGCACCTTGCACCGCGAATGTTGCACCCTGTGGATATCGATTATTCGGACGGCCATAACTGTTGGCTCGTTTAGAGTTATGGGAACCATAACCAGTCAAAACGAAAGTCTCGGTAAGTTCTACCGCTTTGATAGCTATAAGCCGTCAATGGATAGTTTCATACCCGAAAAAGTCTATCCGAACCTCAATCGGGTCTCTGAAGTTTTTGGGCTTTCCTTTTTCCATCACATGAATTTTTACGTTAAAACGGAATCATCGTGGATGGTTTTCGATTTACCTTCCCTGGAGAGCGTTACACCATGGTACTGTTCCATTTCAAATCCCTACACCCACTTCTAAAAGTCGAACGGTGCTGTTTCTGCTTTTTGGACGAATGTTGCACCTTGCACCGCGAATGTTGCACCCTGTGGATATCGATTCTTCGGACGGCCATAACTGTTGGCTCGTTTAGAGTTACGGGAGCCATAACTAGTCAAAGCAAAGGTCTCGGTGAGTTCTACCGCTTTGACAGCTATAAGCCGTCAATGGATAGTTTCATACCCAAAAAAGTCTATCCGAACCTCAATCGGGTCTCTGAAGTTTTTTTGCCTTCTTTTTTCCATCACGTGAGTTTTTAGGTTAAAACGGGATCACCGTGGCTGGTCTTCGATTTACCTTCCCTAGAGAGCGGCGCCCCATGGTACTGTTCCATTTAAAATCCCTGCACTCACTTCTAAAAGTCGAACGGTGCTGTTTCGGCTTTTTGGACGAATGTTGCACCTTGCACCGCGAATGTTGCACCCTGTGGATATCGATTATTCGGACGGCCATAACTGTTGGCTCGTTTAGAGTTACGGGAGCCATAACAAGTAAAAACGAAAGTCTCGGTAAGTTCTACCGCTTTGACAGCTATAAGCCGTCAATGGGTAGTTTCATACCCAAAAAATTCTATCCGAACCTCAATCGGGTCTCTGAAGTTTTTTGGCCTTCTTTTTTCCATCACGTGAATTTTTACGTTAAAACGGGATCACTGTGGCTGGTCTTCGATTTACCTTCCCTGGAGAGCGGTGCACCATGGTACTGTTCAATTTCAAATCCCTGCACCCACTTCTAAAAGTCGAGCGGTGCTGTTTCGGCTTTTTGGACGAATGTTGCACCTTGCACCGCGAATGTTGCACCCTATGGATATCGATTCTTCGGACGGCCATAACAGTTGGCTCGTTTAGAGTTACGGGAGCCATAACCAGTCAAAATGAAGGTCTCGGTGAGTTCTACCGCTTTGACAGCTATAAGCCGTCAATGGGTAGTTTCATACCCAAAAAAGTCTATCCTAACCTCAATCGGGTCTCTGAAGTTTTTTGGCCTTCTTTTTTCCATCACGTGAATTTTTACGTTAAAACGGGATCATCGTGGCTGGTCTTCGATTTACCTTCCCTGGAGAGCGGTGCACCATGGTACTGTTCCATTTCAAATCCCTACACCCACTTCGAAAAGTCGAACGGTGTTGTTTCGTCTTTTTGGACGAATGTTGCACCTTGCACCGCGAATGTTGCACCCTGTGGATATCGATTCTTCGGACGGCCATAACTGTTGGCTCGTTTAGAGTTACGGGAGCCATAACTAGTTAAAATGAAGGTCTCGATGAGTTCCACCGCTTTGACAACTATAAACCGTCAATGGATAGTTTCATACCCAAAAAAGTTTATCTAAACCTCAATCGGGTCTTTGAAGTTTTTTGGCCTTCTTTTTTCCATCACGTGAATTTTTACGTTAAAACGGGATCACTGTGGCTGGTCTTCGATTTACCTTCCCTGGAGAGCGGTGCGCCATGGTACTGTTCCATTTAAAATCCCTGCACCCACTTCTAAAAGTCGAACGGTGCTGTTTCGGCTTTTTGGACGAATGTTGCACCTTGCATCGCGAATGTTGCACCCTGTAGATATCGATTCATCGGACGGCCATAACTGTTGGCTCGTTTAGAGTTACGGGAGCCATAACCATTCAAAACGAAGGTCTCGGTGAGTTCTACCGCTTTGACAGCTATAAGCCGTCAATGGATAGTTTCATACCCAAAAAAGTCTGTCCGAACCTCAATCGGGTCTTTGAAGTTTATTGGCCTTCTTTTTTCCATCACGTGAATTTTAACATTAAAACGGGATCACCGGGGCTGGTCTTCGATTTACCTTCCCTAGAGAGCGGTGCACCATGGTACTGTTCCATTTCAAATCCCTACACCCACTTCTAAAAGTCGAACGGTGCTGTTTCGGCTTTTTGGACGAATGTTGCACCTTGCACCGCGAATGTTGCACCCTGTGGATATCGATTCTTCGGACGACCATAACTGTTTGCTCGTTTAGAGTTACGGGAGCCATAACCAGTCAAAACGAAGGTCTCGGTGAGTTCTACCGCTTTGACAGCTATAATCCGTCAGTGGATAGTTTCATACCTAAAAAAGTCTATCCGAACCTCAATCGGGTCTCTGAAGTTTTTTGGCCTTCTTTTTCCATCACGTGAATTTTTACGTAAAAACGGGATCACCGTGGCCGGTCTTCGATTTACCTTCCCTAGAGAGCGGTGCACCATGGTACTGTTCCATTTCAAATCCCTACATCCACTTCTAAAAGTCGAGCGGTGCTGTTTCGGCTTTTTGGACGAATGTTGCACCTTGCACTGCGAATGTTGCACCCTGTGGATATCGATTCTTCGGACGGCCATAACTGTTGG
This sequence comes from Allium fistulosum, assembly GCA_030737815.1. Taxonomy (NCBI): domain Eukaryota; kingdom Viridiplantae; phylum Streptophyta; class Magnoliopsida; order Asparagales; family Amaryllidaceae; genus Allium; species Allium fistulosum. The sequence goes on from CM060907.1 coordinate 52,606,460, forward strand.
CTCGTTTAGAGTTACGGGAGCCATAACCAGTCAAAACGAAGGTCTCAGTGAGTTCTACCGCTTTGACAGCTATAAACCATCAATGGATAGTTTCATACCCAAAAAAGTCTATCCTAACCTCAATCGGGTCTCTGAAGTTTTTTGGCCTTCTTTTTTCCATCACGTGAATTTTTACGTTAAAACGGGATCACCGTGGCTGGTCTTCGATTTACCTTCCCTGGAGAGCGGTTTACCATGGTACTGTTCCATTTCAAATCCCTGCACCCACTTCTAAAAGTCGAACGGTGCTGTTTCGGCTTTTTGGACGAATGTTGCACCTTGCACCGCGAATGTTGCACCCTGTGGATATCGATTCTTCGGACGGCCATAACTATTGGCTCGTTTAGAGTTACGGGAGCCATAACCAGTCAAAACGAAGGTCTCGGTGAGTTCTACCGCTTCGACAGCTATAAACCGTCAATGGATAGTTTCATACCCAAAAAAGTCTATCCTAACCTCAGTCGGGTCTCTGAAGTTTTTTGGCCTTCTTTTTTCCATCACGTGAATTTTTACGTTAAAACGGGATCACCGTGGCTGGTCTTCGATTTACCTTCCCTGGAGAGCGGTGCACCATGGTACTGTTCCATTTCAAATCCCTGCACCCACTTCTAAAAGTCGAATGGTGCTGCTTCTTCTTTTTGGACGAATGTTGCACCTTGCACCGTGAATGTTGCACCCTGTGGATATCGATTCTTAGGGCGGCCATAACAGTTGGCTCGTTTAGAGTTACGGGAGCCATAACCAGTTAAAACGAAGGTCTCGGTGAGTTCTACCGCTTTGACAGCTATAAGCCGTCAATGGATAGTTTCATACCCAAAAAAGTTTATCCGAACCTCAATCGGGTCTCTGAAGTTTTTTGGCCTTCTTTTTCCATCACGTGAATTTTTACGTTAAAACGGGATCACCGTGGCCGGTCTTAGATTTACCTTCCCTAGAGAGCGGTGCACCATGGTACTGTTCCATTTCAAATCCCTACATCCACTTCTAAAAGTCGAGCGGTGCTGTTTCGGCTCTTTGGACGAATGTTGCACCTTGCACCGCGAATGTTGCACCCTGTGGATATCGATTCTTCGGACGGCCATAACTGTTGGCTCGTTTAGAGTTACGGGAGCCATAACCAGTCAAAACGAAGGTCTCGGTGAGTTCTACCGCTTTGACAGCTATAAACCATCAATGGATAGTTTCATACCCAAAAAAGTCTATCCTAACCTCAATCGGGTCTCTGAAGTTTTTTGGCCTTCTTTTTTCCATCACGTGAATTTTTACGTTAAAACGGGATCACCGTGGCTGGTCTTCGATTTACCTTCCCTGGAGAGCGGTGCACCATGGTACTGTTCCATTTCAAATCCCTGCACCCACTTCAAAAAGTCGAACGGTGTTGTTTCGGCTTTTTGGACGAATGTTGCACCTTGCACCGCGAATGTTGCACCCTGTGGATATCGATTCTTCGGACGGCCATAACTATTGGCTCGTTTAGAGTTACGGGAGCCATAACCAGTCAAAACGAAGGTCTCGGTGAGTTCTACCGCTTTGACAGCTATAAACCGTCAATGGATAGTTTCATACCCAAAAAATTCTATCCTAACCTTAGTCGGGTCTCTGAAGTTTTTTGGCCTTCTTTTTTCCATCACGTGAATTTTTACGTTAAAACGGGATCACCGTGGCTGGTCTTCGATTTACCTTCCCTGGAGAGCGGTGCACCGTGGTACTGTTCCATTTCAAATCCCTGCACCCACTTCTAAAAGTCGAACGGTGCTGCTTTTTCTTTTTGGACGAATGTTGCACCTTGCTCCGCGAATGTTGCACCCTGTGGATATCGATTCTTAGGGCGGCCATAACTGTTGGCTCGTTTAGAGTTACGGGAGCCATAACCAGTTAAAACGAAGGTCTCGGTGCTGTTCTACCGCTTTGACAGCTATAAGCCGTCAATGGATAGTTTCATACCCAAAAAAGTCTATCCGAACCCCAATCGGGTCTCTGAAGTTTTTTGGCCTTATTTTTTCCATCACGTGAATTTTTACGTTAAAACGGGATCACCATGGCTGGTCTTCGATTTACCTTCCCTGGAGAGCGGTGCACCATGGTACTGTTCCATTTCAAATCCCTGCACCCACTTCTAAAAGTCGAACGGTGCTGTTTCGGCTTTTTGGACGAATGTTGCACCTTGCACCGCGAATGTTGCACCCTGTGGATATCGATTCTTCGGACGGCCATAACTGTTGGCTCGTTTAGAGTTACGGGAGCCATAACCAGTCAAAACGAAGGTCTCGTTGAGTTCTACCGCTTTGACAGCTATAAGCCGTCAATGGATAGTTCCATACCCAAAAAAGTCTATTCGAACATCAATCGGGTCTCTGATGTTTTTTGGCCTTCTTTTTTCCATCACGTGAATTTTTACGTTAAAACGGGATCACCATGGATGATCTTCGATTTACCTTCCCTGGAGAGCGGTGCACCATGGTACTGTTCCATTTCAAATCCCTGCACCCACTTCTAAAAGTCGAGCGGTGCTGTTTCGGCTTTTTGGACGAATGTTGCACCTTGCACCGCGAATGTTGCACCCTGTGGATATCGATTCTTCGGACGGCCATAACTATTGGCCCGTTTAGAGTTACGGGAGCCATAACCAATCAAAACGAAGGTCTCGGTGAGTTCTACTGCTTCGACAGCTATAAACCGTCAATGGATAGTTTCATACCCAAAAAAGTCTATCCTAACCTCAGTCGGGTCTCTGAAGTTTTTTGGCCTTCTTTTTTCCATCACGTGAATTTTTACGTTAAAACGGGATCACCGTGGCTGGTCTTCGATTTACCTTCCCTGGAGAGCGGTGCACCATGGTACTGTTCCATTTCAAATCCCTGCACCCACTTCTAAAAGTCGAACGGTGCTGCTTCTTCTTTTTGGACGAATGTTGCACCTTGCACCGCGAATGTTGCACCCTGTGGATATTGATTCTTAGGGCGGCCATAACTGTTGGCTCGTTTAGAGTTACGGGAGCCATAACCAGTTAAAACGAAGGTCTCGGTGAGTTCTACTGCTTTGACAGCTATAAGCCGTCAATGGATAGTTTCATACCCAAAAAAGTTTATCCGAACCTCAATCGGGTCTCTGAAGTTTTTTGGCCTTCTTTTTTCCATTACGTGATTTTTTACGTTAAAACGGGATCACCGTGGCTGGTCTTCGATTTACCTTCCCTGGAGAGCGGTGCACCATTTTACTGTTCCATTTCAAATCCCTGCACCCACTTCTAAAAGTCGAACGGTGCTGTTTCGGCTTTTTGGATGAATGTTGCACCTTGCACCGCGAATGTTGCACCCTAGTTGATATCGATTCTTCGGACGACCATAACTGTTGGCTCGTTTAAAGTTACGGGAGCCATAACCAGTCAAAACGAAAGTCTCGGTGAGTTCTACCGCTTTGACAGCTATAAGCCGTCAATGGATAGTTTCATACCCAAAAAAGTCTATCCGAACCTCAATCGGGTCTCTGAAGTTTTTTGGCCTTCTTTTTTCCATCATGTGAATTTTTACGTTAAAATGGGATCACCGTGGCTGGTCTTCGATTTACCTTCCCTGGAGAGCGGTGCACCATGGTACTGTTCCATTTCAAATCCCTGCACCCACTTCTAAAAGTCGAGCGGTGCTGTTTCAGCTTTTTGGACGAATGTTGCACCTTGCACCGCGAATGTTGCACCCTGTGGATATCAATTCTTCGGACGGCCATAACAGTTGGCTCATTTAGAGTTACGGGAGCCATAACCAGTCAAAACGAAGGTCTCGGTGAGTTCTACCGCTTTCACAGATATAAACCGTCAATGGATAGTTTCATACCCAAAAAAGTCTATCCTAACCTCAATCGGGTCTCTGAAGTTTTTTGGCCTTCTTTTTTCCATCACGTGAATTTTCACGTTAAAACGGGATCACCGTGGCTGGTCTTCGATTTACCTTCCTTGGAGAGCGGTGCACTATGGTACTGTTCCATTTCAAATCCCTTCACCCACTTCGAAATGTCGAACGGTGATGTTTCGTCTTTTTGGACGAATGTTGCACCTTGCACCGCGAATGTTGCACCCTATGAATATCCATTCTTCGGACGGCCATAACTGTTGGCTCGTTTAGAGTTACGGGAGCCATAACTAGTTAAAACAAAGGACTCGGTGAGTTCTACCGCTCTGACAGCTATAAACCATCAATTGATAGTTTCATACCCAAAAAAGTATAACCGAACCTCAATCGGGTCTCTGAAGGTTTTTGGCCTTCTTTTTTCCATCACGTCAATTTTTACGTTAAAACGGGATCACCATGGCTAGTCTTCGATTTACCTTCCCTGGAGAGCGGTGCACCATGGTACTGTTCCATTTCAAATCCCTGCACCCACTTCTAAAAGTCGAACGGTGCTGTTTCGGCTTTTTGGACGAATGTTGCACCTTGCACCGCGAATGTTGCACCCTATGGATTTCGATTCTTTGGACGGCCATAACTGTTGTCTCGTTTAGAGTTACGGGAGCCATAATCATTCAAAACGAAGGTCTCGGTGAGTTCTACTGCTTTGACAGCTATAAGCCGTCAATGGATAGTCTCATACCCAAAAAAGTCTGTCCGAACCACAATCGGGTCTTTGAAGTTTATTGGCCTTCTTTTTTCCATCACGTGAATTTTTACTTCAAAACAGGATCACCGTGGCAGTTCTTCGATTTACCTTCCCTGGAGAGCGGTGCACCATGGTACTGTTCCATTTCAAATCTCTGCACCCACTTCTAAAAGTCGAACGGTGCTGTTTCGGCTTTTTGGACGAATGTTGCACCTTGCACCGCGAATGTTGCACCTTGCACCGCGAATGTTGCACCCTGTGGATATCGATTCTTCGGACGGCCATAACTGTTGGCTCGTTTAGAGTTACGGGAGCCATAAACAGTCAAAACGAAGGTCTCGGTGAGTTCTACCGCTTTGACAGCTATAAGCCGTCAATGGATAGTTTCATACCCAAAAAAGTCTATCTGAACGTCAATCTGGTCTCTGAAGTTTTTTGGCTTTCTTTTTTCCATTACGTGAATTTTTAAGTTAAAACGGGATCATCGTGGCTGGTCTTCGATTTACCTTCCCTGTAGAGCGATGCACCATGGTACTATTCCATTTCAAATCCCTGCACCCACTTATAAAAGTCGAACGGTGCTGTTTCGTCTTTTTGGACGAATGTTGCACCTTGCACCGCGAATGTTGCACCCTGTGGAAATCGATTCTTCGGACGACCATAACTGTTGGATCGTTTAGAGTTACGGGAGCCATAACCAGTTAAAACGAAGGTCTCGGTGAGTTCTACCGCTTTGACAGCTATAAGCCGTCAATGGATAGTTTCATACCCAAAAAAGTCTATCCGAACCTCAATCGGGTCTCTGAAGTTTTTTGGCCTTCTTTTTCCATCACGTGAATTTTTACGTTAAACGGTATCACCGTGGCTGGTCTTCGATTTGCATTCCCTGGAGAGCGGTGCACCATGGTACTGTTCCATTTCAAATCCCTACACCCACTTCTAAAAGTCGAGCGGTGCTGTTTCGGCTTTTTGGACGAATGTTGCACCTTGCACCGCGAATGTTGCACCCTGTGGATATCAATTCTTCGGACGGCCATAACAGTTGGCTCGTTTTGAGTTACGGGAGCCATAACCAGTCAAAACGAAGGTCTCGGTGAGTTCTACTGCTTTGACAGATATAAACCGTCAATGGATAGTTTCATACCCAAAAAAGTCTATCCTAACCTCAATCGGGTCTCTGAAGTTTTTTGGCCTTCTTTTTTCCATCACGTGAATTTTCATGTTAAAACGGGATCACCGTGGCTGGTCTTCGATTTACCTTCCTTAGAGAGCGGTGCACCATGGTACTGTTCCATTTCAAATCCCTGCACCCACTTCGAAAAGTCGAACGGTGCTGTTTCGTCTTTTTGGACGAATGTTGCACCTTGCACCGCGAATGTTGCACCCTATGGATATCCATTCTTCGGACAGCCATAACTGTTGGCTCGTTTAGAGTTACGGGAGCCATAACTAGTTAAACCAAATGTCTCGGTGAGTTCTACCGCTTTGACAGCTATAAACCGTCAATGGATAGTTTCATACCCAAAAAAGTTTATCCGAACCTCAATCGGGTCTCTGAAGTTTTTTGGCCTTCTTTTTTCCATCATGTGAATTTTTACGTTAAAACGGGATCACCGTGGCTGGTCTTCGATTTACCTTCCCTGGAGAGCGGTGCACCATGGTACTGTTCCATTTCAAATCCCTGCACCCACTTCTAAAAGTCGAACGGTGCTGTTTCGGCTTTTTGGACGAATGTTGCACCTTGCACCGCGAATGTTGCACCCTGTGGATATCGATTCTTCGGACGGCCATAACTGTTGGCTCGTTTAGAGTTACGGGAGCCATAACCATTCAAAATGAAGGTCTCGGTGAGTTCTACTGCTTTGACAGCTATAAGCCGTCAATGGATGGTTTCATACCCAAAAAAGTCTTTCCGAACCACAATCGGGTCTTTGAAGTTTATTGGCCTTCTTTTTTCCATCACGTGAATTTTTACTTCAAAACGGGATCACCGTGGCTGGTCTTCGATTTACCTTCCCTGGAGAGCGGTGCACCATGGTACTGTTCCATTTCAAATCCCTGCACCCACTTCTAAAAGTCGAACGGTGTTGTTTCGGCTCTTTGGACGAATGTAGCACCTTGCACCGCGAATGTTGCACCCTGTGGATATCGATTCTTCGGACGTCCATAACTGTTGGCTCGTTTAGAGTTACGGGAGCCATAACCAGTCAAAACGAAGGTCTCGGTGAGTTCTACCGCTTTGACAGCTATAAGCCGTCAATGGATAGTTTCATACCCAAAAAAGTCTATCCGAACGTCAATCGGGTCTCTGAAGTTTTTTGGCCTTCTTTTTTCCATCACGTGAATTTTTACGTTAAAACGGGATCACCGTGGTTGGTCTTCGATTTACCTTCCATGGAGAGCGGTGCACCATGGTACTGTTCCATTTCAAATCCCTGCACCCACTTCGAAAAGTCGAACGGTGCTGTTTCGTCTTTTTGAACGAATGTTGCACCTTGCACCGCGAATGTTGCACCCTGTGGATATCGATTCTTCGGATGGCCATAACTGTTGGCTCGTTTAGAGTTACGGGAGCCATAACCAGTCAAAACGAAGGTCACGGTGAGTTCTACCGCTTTGACCGCTATAAGCCGTCAATGGATAGTTTCATACCCAAAAAAGTCTATCCGAACCTCAATTGGGTCTCTCAAGTTTTTTGGCATTCTTTTTCCATCACGTGAATTTTTACGTTAAACGGGATCACCGTGGCTGGTCTTCGATTTACATTCCCTGGAGAGCGGTGCACCATGGTACTGTTCCATTTCAAATCCCTGCACCCACTTCTAAAAGTCGAACGGTGCTGTTTCGGCTTTTTGGACGAATGTTCCACCTTGCACCGCGAATGTTGCACCCTGTGGATATCGATTCTTCGGACGACCATAACTATTGGCTCGTTTAGAGTTACGGGAGCCATAACCAGTCAAAACGAAGGTCTCGGTGAGTTCTACCGCTTTGACAGCTATAAGCCGTCAATGGATAGTTTCATATCCAAAAAAGTCTATCCGAACCTCAATCGGGTCTCTGAAGTTTTTTGGCCTTCTTTTTTCCGTCACCTGAATTTTTACGTTAAAATGGGATCACCGTGGCTGGTCTTCGATTTACCTTCCCTGGAGAGCGGTGCACCATGGTAGTGTTCCATTTCAAATCCCTGTACCCACTTCTAAAAGTCGAGCGGTGCTGTTTCGGCTTTTTGGACGAATGTTGCACCTTGCACCGCGAATGTTGCACCCTGTGGATATCAATTCTTCGGACAGCCATAACAGTTGGCTCGTTTAGAGTTACGGGAGGCATAACCAGTCAAAACGAAGGTCTCGATGAGTTCTACCGCTTTGACAGATATAAACCGTCAATTGATAGTTTCATACCCAAAAAAGTCTATCCTAACCTCAATCGGGTCTCTGAAGTTTTTTGGCCTTCTTTTTTCCATCACGTGAATTTTCACGTTAAAACGGGATCACCGTGGTTGGTCTTCGATTCACCTTCCTTGGAGAGCGGTGCACCATGGTACTGTTCCATTTCAAATCCCTGCACCCACTTCGAAAAGTCGAACGGTGCTGTTTCGTCTCTTTGGACGAATGTTGCACCTTGCACCGCGAATGTTGCACCCTATGGATATCCATTCTTCGGACGGCCATAACTGTTGGCTCGTTTAGAGTTACGGGAGCCATAACTAGTTAAAACAAAGGTCTCGGTGAGTTCTACCGCTTTGACAGCTATAAACCGTTAATGGATAGTTTCATACCCAAAAAAGTTTATCCGAACCTCAATCGGGTCTCTGAAGTTTTTTGGCCTTCTTTTTTCCATCACGTGAATTTTTACTTCAAAACGGGATCACCGTGGCTTGTCTTCGATTTACCTTCCCTGGAGAGCGGTGCACCATGGTACTGTTCCATTTCAAATCCCTGCACCCACTTCTAAAAGTCGAACGGTGCTGTTTCGGCTTTTTGGACGAATGTTGCACCTTGCACCGCGAATGTTGCACCCTGTGGATATCGATTCTTCGGACGGCCATAACTGTTGGCTCGTTTAGAGTTACGGGAGCCATAACCATTCAAAACGAAGGTCTCGGTGAGTTCTACCGCTTTGACAGCTATAAGCCGTCAATGGATAGTTTCATATCCAAAAAAGTCTATCCGAACCTCAATCGGGTCTCTGAAGTTTTTTGGCCTTCTTTTTACATCACGTTAATTTTTACGTTAAACGGGATCACCGTGGCTGGTCTTCGATTTACATTCCCTGGAGAGCGGTGCACCATGGTACTGTTCCATTTCAAATCCCTGCACCCACTTCTAAAAGTCGAACGGTGCTGTTTCGGCTTTTTGGACGAATGTTGCACCTTGCACCGCGAATGTTGCACCCTATGGATATCGATTCTTCGGACGGCCATAACTATTGGCTCGTTTAGAGTTACGGCAGCCATAACCAGTCAAAACGAAGGTCTCGGTGAGTTCTACCGCTTTGACAGCTATAAGCCGTCAATGGATAGTTTCATATCCAAAAAAGTCTATCCGAACCTAAATCGGGTCTTTGAAGTTTTTTGGCCTTCTTTTTTCCGTCACGTAAATTTTTACGTTAAACGGGATCACCGTGGCTGGTCCTCGATTTACCTTCCCTGGAGAGCGGTGCACCATGGTACTGTTCCATTTCAAATCCCTGCACCCACTTCTAAAAGTCGAGCGGTGCTGTTTCGGCTTTTTGGACGAATGTTGCACCTTGCACCGCGAATGTTGCACCCTGTGGATATCAATTCTTCGGACGGCCATAACAGTTGGCTCGTTTAGAGTTACGGGAGCCATAACCAGTCAAAACGAAGGTCTCGGTGAGTTCTACCGCTTTGACCGATATAAACCGTCAATGGATAGTTTCATACCCAAAAAAGTCTATCCTAACCTCAATCGGGTCTCTGAAGTTTTTTGGCCTTCTTTTTTCCATCACGTGAATTTTCACGTTAAAACGGGATCACCATGGCTGGTCCTCGATTTACCTTCCCTGGAGAGCGGTGCACCATGGTACTGTTCCATTTCAAATCCCTGCACCCACTTCGAAAAGTCGAACGGTGCTGTTTCGTCTCTTTGGACGAATGTTGCACCTTGCACCGCGAATGTTGCACCCTGTGGATATCAATTCTTCGGACGGCCATAACAGTTGGCTCGTTTAGAGTTACGGGAGCCATAACCAGTCAAAACGAAGGTCTCGGTGAGTTCTACCGCTTTGACCGATATAAACCGTCAATGGATAGTTTCATACTCAAAAAAGTCTATCCTAACCTCAATCGGGTCTCTGAAGTTTTTTGGCCTTCTTTTTTCCATCACGTGAATTTTCACGTTAAAACGGGATCACCATGGTTGGTCTTTGATTTACCTTCCTTGGAGAGCGGTGGACCATGGTACTGTTCCATTTCAAATCCCTGCACCCACTTCGAAAAGTCGAACGGTGTTGTTTCGTCTCTTTGGACGAATGTTGCACCTTGCACCGCGAATGTTGCACCCTATGGATATCCATTCTTCGGACGGCCATAACTGTTGGCTCGTTTAGAGTTACGGGAGCCATAACTAGTTAAAACAAAGGTCTCGGTGAGTTCTACCGCTTTGACAGCTATAAACCGTTAATGGATAGTTTCATACCCAAAAAATTTTATCCGAACCTCAATCGGGTCTCTGAAGTTTTTTGGCCTTCTTTTTTCCATCACGTGAATTTTTACGTTAAAACGGGATCACCGTGGCTGGTCTTCGATTTACCATCCATGGAGAGCGGTGCACCATGGTACTGTTCCATTTCAAATCCCTGCACCCACTTCTAAATGTCGAGCGGTGCTGTTTCGGCTTTTTGAACGAATGTTGCAACTTGCACCGCGAATGTTGCACCCTGTGGATATCAATTCTTCAGACGGCCATAACAGTTGGCTCGTTTAGAGTTACGGGAGCCATAACCATTCAAAACGAAGGTCTCGGTGAGTTCTACTGCTTTGACAGCTATAAGCCGTCAATGGATAATTTCATACCCAAAAAAGTCTATCCGAACGTCAATCTGGTCTCTGAAGTTTTTTGGCATACTTTTTTCCATCACGTGAATTTTTACGTTAAAACGGGATCACCGTGGCTGGTCTTCGATTTACCTTCCATGGAGAGCGGTGCACCATGGTACTGTTCCATTTCAAATCCCTGCACCCACTTCTAAATGTCGAGCGTTGCTGTTTCGGCTTTTTGAACGAATGTTGCACCTTGCACCGCGAATGTTGCACCCTGTGGATATCAATTCTTCGGACGGCCATAACAGTTGGCTCGTTTAGAGTTACGGGAGCCATAACCAGTCAAAACGAAGGTCTCGGTGAGTTCTACCGCATTGACAGCTATAAGCCGTCAATGGATAGTTTCATACCCAAAAAAGTCTATCCTAACCTCAATCGGGTCTCTGAAGTTTTTTGGCCTTCTTTTTTCCATCACGTGAATTTTCACGTTAAAACGGGATCACTGTGGCTGGTCTTCGATTTACCTTCCTTGGAGAGCGGTGCACCATGGTACTGTTCCATTTCAAATCCCTGCACCCACTTCGAAAAGTCGAACGGTGCTGTTTCGTCTCTTTGGACGAATGTTGCACCTTGCACCGCGAATGTTGCACCCTATGGATATCCATTCTTCGGACGGCCATAACTGTTGGCTCTTTTAGAGTTACGGGAGCCATAACTAGTTAAAACAAAAGTCTCAGTGATTTCTACCGCTTTGACAGCTATAAACCGTCAGTGGATAGTTTCATACCCAAAAAAGTTTATCCGAACCTCAATCGGGTCTCTGAAGTTTTTTGGCCTTCTTTTTTCCATCTCGTTAATTTTTACGTTAAAACGGGATCACCTTGGCTGGTCTTCGATTTACCTTCCCTGGAGAGCGGTGCACCATGGTACTGTTCCATTTCAAATCCTTGCACCCACTTCTAAAAGTCGAACGGTGCTGTTTCGGCTTTTTGGACGAATGTTGCACCTTGCACCGCGAATGTTGCTCCCTGTGGATATCGATTCTTCGAACGGCCATAACTGTTGGCTCGTTTAGAGCTACGGGAGCCATAACCATTCAAAACGAAGGTCACGGTGAGTTCTACTGCTTTGACAGCTATAAGCCGTCAATGGATAGTTTCATACCCAAAAAAGGCTGTCCAAACCACAATCGGGTCTTTGAAGTTTATTGGCCTTCTTTTTTCCATCACGTGAATTTTTACTTCAAAACGGGATCACCATGGCTGGTCTTCGATTTACCTTCTGTTTGCACCAAAAATGGTCACAACACTCTTCTGAAGTCGTTGAAGAGATAAACGCGCAGAATAAAAATTAAAACTGTGGATTATCTAACAAAAACTCCAAATAACAGAAAGTAAATTGCAAAGACAAGCGATTTAGAGTGGTTCGGCGTTTCGCCTACGTCCACTATGAAGTTTGGTGATTTTATTGCTCGATTACTTGAAGATTACAGTAGTTGATAATGTAATACAACTGAATTCAAACGCTAAGTGTCGATCTAAAGCAGCGGCGGTGTTCTGGAGTGAATCTGGCAGAATCTGGGCGCTCTTCAGTACTTAGAATTCTCCGACCCCTTTTCTGAATGACCAGGGGGTCTATTTATAGGTGTAGGAGGCTGGTATTTCGCCCAAAATGTGGGGAGACCAGTTCTGGTACGTCAGGGGGCCCACATGGCCGAAATTTAGAGACCCGGGCCCACTTTGGGATCGATTCGACCCTTGGTTCGAATCGATCAAGAAATCATCCAATCGAGCTGAAATTTGGTGTGTACATTCTTCATCATGTATTTGAGCTTCTGTGAAAATTTCATGGGATTTGGACTTGTAGAACTCGAGTTATGATCGATTCAAGTTGGTGTTTTTCGTATTCTGGAGTCGTTCGAATCGATATGCTCGAATCGATTCGTTCGAATCGATCTTCCTGCTTGTGAGGATGGTGACGTGGTGCGCTTTCTTCGAATCGGTCCGCTTTGCACTCCGCTTTGACTGGGTCGAACCCACGACATGGATTCGAAGATGGTGGAGTCGAGGGCAAGCTGCGTCTCCCGGATTCGAAGTGAAGCTATCTCTTATCGATTCGAAGTGAAGCTTTGTCTTATCGATTCGAAGGTAAGCTTTGTCTTATCGATTCGAAGGTAAGCTTCCACGATGGATTCGAAGTGAAGCAATGTCTTCTGGATTCGAAGTTCCCTCTCTTGATGGATTCGAATTGTAGAAAACTCCAATCGATTCGAACTCAAGGTATCGTTCGAATCGATTCGAAGTACAGCTAACTACTTGGTCCGGCTGGATTCGAACGAGAGCTTCTAGGCTGATGGAGTCGAAGCAAGGGAGAGCTGCTGGAGTCGAGGCAATGGTAGTTCGATGGATTCGAACTGTTTCCTGGCTAATGGATTCGAACATAGGCGAAACCTATGGATTCGAACTAAAGGTGCCCTACTCCATCTTTCGTCGACGATATCTCGAGCATACGAACTCGGATTGACTTGAAACTTGGATCGTTGGTTCCCAAGGCTCTGCTTGACGCGTCTTATCAATTGCAGCCCGAACTGGACTCGGACAAAATCCATCGATATCCGTAGTGATCCTCACGTGTAACCGACTTCCGAGACAATCTGTTACCGGTATCTAATCAAGTCCTTGGTGTCACGGCCTTGCCAAAAGGCGGGATAACATTTGCCCCCCAAAGTACGTCTTGTGTAAACATGACGTGCTTTGAAAAGTCGCAGTCTCTCACTGGACAGCTATGACATGCTTTACCGAAAGTTGCATTCTGTATCGCTGTAATCGACCGTCGTACAATAGTGACTGGTCGTCAGTTTTTTGAGTCATGACGAGATGAACATTCGATCCCTGTAAATGATAGAGATCAAACATTAGTCAGAAATACGTGCATACGTGTATTACCTTGGCTTTGATTAACGTTGCGTGATCGCAAGTCGTTGTCAGTTCGGTTTACTATCGAAATCTGCATCGGTCCTCTCCTGGACCGATTTGAGATTTGAGTTAGAACACTGCTCTTATGATTGTCTACGATCACCCTCTCGTACTGATCCTCTCCTGAATCAGTACAAGAGTAGACAAACAATTTTAAACATTGAGACTATTCGTCTATTTTCATTAGTGGTTGGCGATGGATTCGAGGGTGTGCCTCTTCGAATCGATATGGCGTGGATTCGATGTTCTCTGAGTTGATGGAGCCGAAGTTGTGAGTGCTCGAATCAATGTTGCTTTGTTTCGATGCTACTGGAATGGATTCGATGTGGCAAAGGATTTGAAACCGGATGGATTCGAACTAAAGGAGGGATTCGAACTGGTGGAACGACGCTGCGTTGTGATGGATTCGAACTAAAGGTTATAATGGATTCGAAGATGTCGCAACGAATCGATTCGAGTCGATTATCCCACCTATAGAAGCCGGTCAGATATACCGGGAGGCGAATCGCCACATCTCCCCTATATATACCGGGCTCCTATTCATTTCTCACTTTTCACTTTTTACTGTTACGAGAGCTTCTTCTTCGAATCGATTTTTCCTAGGCCAAGACAAACGTGCTCTCTTCAAAACAATCGATCTCTTCCACGCTTTTACTCGAAATCCAAACAGGTATTCAATGGATCGATTCGAGATGAGGAAAATAGAACCATCTTCGCCTTAGAAAATTCTGAGAAGTGACGAGGTCTGAATGAAATGGGTTGACTCGATGGAGTCGAGGAGCGATGAGATCTGAATGGATTGGGTCGCCTCCCGTTGCTTCGCATCGATCCAGGAATGACCGGTTTGAATCGATTTCGAGGGCAAGATTTCGAATCGATGACTTGGAGGGATTTGATCGATTCGAAGTGATGTCATTTAAATCGATTCGAAGGGATTGAATACTGATCGATTCGAAGCAATGCGGAGCCTACGGATTCGAAGTGCTCCTCTATCACTCAGTTACTTCGAGTCGAACCATACGGATTCGAAGTACCTGGAATCGAACTCCATCGATTCGACCCTTATTGATTCGAAGCAATGCGGAGCCTACGGATTCGAAGCGCTCCTCTATCACTCAGTTACATCGAGTCGAACCATACGGATTCGAAGTACCTGGAATCGAACTCCATCGATTCGAAGTCAATGGATTCGAACGTCTTCATCCTCTGATACCATTGCTTCCTGACTTGCTCCATCATATGAACTACGACCAGTTTTAAGTTTTTCTCTGATGAACTTAATGAACTTTGGCATAATTGACTCCGACGAGCTTCGGCCTTGCATAATCGAACTTGATTAACAGACTTGAACCTGAATTTCCTTTGAAGCTCGTCGATGGAACCATGACTTAACCAATAATACAACTGACTTATACTTGAAGTCGGTCCGTAGCGTTTGGATGGTGCGGAAATGACGGTCAGCGATGACGGTTACTTTCTTTCTTAAATTCCCAAGTTATGTTGTACGAACATCTCGCTTCATTCTGTTAAATTTGCTCGAGTGATGTATAATACTTGCACTGCACGACATGTTCACACACACTACACTGGGGCATGCACGGGCTTGTTCATAAACTTAATGTTGCTTTCTAATGAGTTAGCTAATTATGGAATCTTCGAGCTCCCAACAACAAGAGGTGCAGAGCTCGACTCCTCCCGTGCTTGAGATTCCTGACATTCCTGCCGACGTAATCGATCCGGCTCCAGATGAATTGCCGGAGGCGATATTTATTGAGGACCCTGTCGACTCGGTCCAGTCCAACATTTCTGAATCTTTATTGGGACGAATATGCTTAAAGCATAACATATCTCTTGGTGACGTTCTATTGCCCAGCACCACCGATAGACCGCACAATCCGCCTGAAGGATATACAGCATTTTACCGTCATGCTTGTGCGGCTGGAACTCTTCCTCCCTTCAATCAATATATCCGAAGGATGCTATCATATTTAGGGATCGCTCCTTCGCAACTTCATCCCAACGGTCACGCGTTGCTGAATAGTGTCTTCGTAATATTCATGGACTGTCTTTTTCGCCCGCCGAGGCCCTCTGAAATCAGACATATATTCAACTTCAAGAGCAGGGGTGATAGCCCGTCGTTTACATTTTTGGAGGCAGTCAGAAATTGCCAAGTTGTAGTTGGAGCTTGGACGCGACTGAGCTACTTCAAGAACGAATGGTTCTACGTTCGATGCCCTCCGGGTTTTGCTAGGCGATGGTTGTCTAGACGTAAGCGCCTTAACCTGTTTCTTTGACCAATTTCTCTTCGGTGTTAAAATTGACATTTCATTCCCTTTTCAGCTATTATCTCTAGGCCCGATGGAGGGCGTTTCAAGGGTACTGTCCGGAGTCTTCAGGAAGTCCCAAGCGAGCTTAGGCATATTGACTCGGTGCTGAACGACTATAACTTAAGAGTTCTGGGTTTGATTGACATTAACCAAAGCATAGTTGTTGAGGGATTTTCAAAGTCCGTCTCCAAGAAGGAAAATAAGAAGAAACCCAAGGAGAGAAAAGCGAAGAGGTCACTCGGGATCAGAATAGTCGAGGCGAGTGACGAAGAAAGAACTCAGACGGATTCAGAGCCGATGGCTGACCTTTCAGGAAACTTGGACGAATCGGGAGAAAAACGGAAAGGCAAGGCCGCCGCTTCCAAAAAACTTAAGTCAAAAGGGGGAAAATCTGTAGATGTGTTCCTTCCCGCTTCCGGAGTTATGATTTCTGAGGCCGCCCCTTCTCATTCGAGAGATTCTCTCAAAGGGCTTGACGATATTCCTATCCCAGATTATATATCAATCTCTCATAATCCTGGGTTGGAGGAATTACAAGATGTCTTAAATATGAACGAGCCCTTTCCTTTAAGTGCGGTCAACACTTCCGGTCGGTTTGGGGGTTTACACATTTACACACACTTTCACGGCACTTCATGACTTCTACATAGTAAACATTGCTTTATGGGATTTTAATCCGTAATTCTTTCTTATCGCAGGTGAGATGTCAGGGCGTGGCTCCACTTTAGATAGGCTTCGGAACGTGCGCCAATCTTCTCCATTTTACGACTCCCGTAGGAGAGAGACAGATAGGGACCATGGGCGAGGCTACTCGAGTCAAGAACGTTATGACAGAGACAGGGATTACTCGCGTAACCGTTCTGGTTATGATTACTCTGATAGAGACCGGGGATACCAGCACCGACCCCGATCTTGCTCTCCTCCGCCTCCCAGGGCCCCAGTAGACCTCCCAGGGCCATCACATCAACAACAGTTACCTTCTCAATCTTCTCGGCCTGACGCTCAACGGCCTAGAGTGGAACCAACGGCAGCTGCTATAATTGAACAGGCTCCGGCCGAGCTGACAAGCGAGGGAGCTGCCAAGCTCGCCCAAATGAAAAACGACTACCCGGAGATTTGCATGGACGGCTACATCTTCCCGCCTAACTTCAAAAGAATTCCACCAGAGGCTGAGACCACTGCTCATAACTACATCCACGACTTCTACGCTCAGTACAAGGAGTGGTATAAGGCAGCCGTGAAGGCTTCTAGAGTAGCTTTCGACAGGGCGAAAGTCATTGCTGAACGTGACGTCGACATTGCGAAGCAGAAACGCATTATCCAAGTTCTTCAATCCGAAGTGGAGACGTCCCGAAAGTCAGAGCTTGAAACTCTTAAGAAACACGAGGGCGTCGTGGCCAAACTAGCGAGGATGCAGCAAGAACACTGTGCCACAGTGGAAGAGATGGGCCATCGCAATACCACCGTTGCAGCTGAGCGAGACTTAGCCGTTAAAGAGCTGAACGAGCTCAAGGCCAAATTCGCTGAAATGGTGAAGGAGAAAGACGATGCGAACGCTACTGCTCAAGAGGCTTGCGACCAAGCAGTATCCCTCAGGGCCGAACTTGCTGCGGCGGCGGTCAAGGCTAAGTCTGTGGAAGCGGAGATTCAGGAAAAAATCTTGGAGGAGAGGTCCAGGCTAGATGCTGAGTTTGACGATCTCCTGGTTACGTATAACGCTAATGTGCTGGAACACAGAAATCTAGCGTGGCTGGGAGATGACTCCATGATCTTGTATAATGCCTGGACCCGGCTGGTGAACGAGAAGAGAGCGGCGCATCCAGATGGATCACTTGACGACTTTGAACTGGAGATGCGCCTGCTTACTGAGGATGAGAGGAAGGCCCTTCATGAGGTGGTAATTTCTATGGCGAAAGAAAGACTCGGCGTCCAGTCATCAGAGACAGGCGAAGGTTCGGGGACCGCGCATCACGAGGCAAGTGTTGGAGCCGTAATCTCAACATTGCCCGAGACTACTGGTGCGGTAGACCCCCAATCCGTTCCTGCATATAATCCTGACCAACCGTTGTTATCTTCCGCCGATAATTCTACCCATGTTTCGGTCCAGACTAAGGAAGGTATTTGAACGCTTCTCGTAGTTTTGTTGTGAAGATCCTTAAGCAACACACTTGGCTAACAGTCTTCGTTTTGTCGTATTTCAGTGACCGAAGTTATAGTTTCTGCGCCCCTTGCTTTATCAGTTCCCCAGCGAACACAAGGGGTAGTTTTTTCTGAAGCTATCACGACTTCTACTTTGATCGGCGAGGAGGGAGATGCAAATATGTTTTCTTTCAGCGCTCAGATGATTGAGGAGCTTCTCAATGAACCCATCGATCCCTCTGCTAACCCGTCCGATGTTGTAAGTGAGGCTGCTCCGGCCGCTAGTTTACCTATGCCAGCCATTGGCACATCTGATGCGGCCCTAGCATCTCGTGAGGACGACGTTTTAGCTGAGATTGCTGCCGAGATGACAGCAGGGAATGTTAGTTCTAGTCCGCCCGGGCCCGCCCCGTTAATGGTGATTTCGCCGGGTGGTACTGTATTGATCGAGACCGCCCCTGTCCCTCCTCCTGCTACTTCTCCTATGCCCCCGGCTCGTCCTCCTAGAAGAACTTCCGTCGCCTCCAGCTCTGAGGAGGATGTCGACATCATATCGCTGCCGGAGGGCAAGCCTGAAAAGAGCAAGCGATTGAGGAAGAAGTCGGGCAGCGGATCAGGTGGAGCTACTCCAAAGAAGAAGATAAGGAAGAAGAAAGAATGAACTTCTTTCCCTAAATCTTTGTCGCGTAGGGTAGCATTTTGTCGATTTTTTCTATAGCCGTGTATAGATGTGGATTCGGCTCCCACTAGCAGAATTTTTCATAAACACTTTGTAATCAGATTCTTTTTGTTGATAATGGAAATGAAAATCTATTCTCTTTCTGTCTTCAACTTGTTATGTGTTATGGTTCTGCCCCCTGTACTGGGGAGAAGTGTGGAGTTGACGTATGTTTATACTCTGCCTTGTGTACTGGAAGCACGGAGTTAATTAATGTTTATACTCCAGTTCGCGTTCTCGGAAGCTGGAGTTTTTAGGAGAATGTTTATACTCCGCCTCGCACTCTGGGAGTACGGAGTTAGATGAATGTTTATACTCCGTCTCGCACTCTGGGAGTACGGAGTTAGAAGAATGTTTATACTCCGCCTCGCACTCTGGGAGCACGGAGTTAAGTAAAAAGCTTGTACCCAGCTCGCGCTCTCGGAGTACTCTGGGGTTTAGGAGAATGTTTATACTCCGCCTCGCACTCTGGGAGTACGGAGTTAGATGAGAGTCTATACTCCGCCTCGCGCTCTGGGAGCACGGAGTTTAGTAAAATGTTTATACTCCGCCTCGCACTCTGGGAGTACGGAGTTTGATAAAATGTTTATACTCCGCCTCGCACTCTGGGAGTACGGAGTTAGATGAAGGGTTGTCGTGCATTAACCCATTTTCGTGGCTTGACGTGATGGCTTGCCCCCGAGCTCGGGTTTCATTTAGTGAGTGGTTGATTGCTTCACAGCCACTCCCTACTTGAATAAATTCCACTGTGTGATGGAACTTAGCTCTTCGTGCATCGTGATGTTGTACATTGTATTTAATGAATCACAGCTCTGGCTCGAAGAGATGGCATTTTATTGCTGAAATAAGAAAATATGGCAAATCAGTTGCCTTATTACAAATTCTAATTTCGAAATGCAAAAGTAAATTGCTGAATAAAAAACATAATGAAATGAATAAAGCCTGTCATATGTAATAGCGGCGGAGACTCTCGCTGTTCCAGGCTCTTGGCAAAATTAGACCGTCCACGGTAGATAGTTTGAATGTGCCATCTCCAAGTCGTTGCGTAATCACGTACGGTCCTTCCCAATTTGGTTTCATGTGTGAAGGAACCGGGTATACTCTCTTGAGGACCAGATCGCCGAGATCAAAGGTTCGGGGGCGAACTTTGGTGTTATATAATCGGGCGACCTGACTTCGGTAAGCGGCCGCTCTTAAATCAGCTTCTTCTCGTTTCTCGTCCAACAGATCCAAAGACTCAGCGAGTAATATAGCGTTTGTTTTCGGATCGTAATAAGTTACGCGGTGAGAGAATACTTCTGTCTCCACTGGAATGACGGCCTCCGAGCCATAGGATAAGGAAAATGGGGTGTGTCCAGTTGCGGTCTTGTGAGTTGTTCGATAAGCCCATAACGCCATAGGAAGTTCATCGACCCATTTGCCCCCAGCCTTTTCCAGTCGCTTCTTTAAGATGGATTTGATAACTTTGTTAACAGCTTCGACCTGACCATTTGCTTGTGGATGTGCGACTGCAGAGAACTTTTTATGAATATGAAATCGTTGGCAGAAACTCTTGAACTCTGAACTCTCGAATTGGGTCCCGTTATCGGTGATGATGGTGTGCGGGAGTCCAAATCGGCAAATGATATTGCGGACCACAAAGTTTATCACTTTCTTTGACGTAATCGTTGCGAGAGCTTCGGCTTCAGCCCATTTCGTGAAGTAATCAACTGCAACGATGGCATACTTCGCACCACCTTTTGCCAGAGGCAAAGCGCCAATGATATCGATACCCCACATAGCGAACGGCCAAGGACTGACCATTTGAGTTAACTCGGTAGGCGGGGCTCTTGGAATTCGAGCGTGTTTTTGGCACTTGTCGCACTTCCTGGCGTAATTGGCAGCATCTCGATTCACGGTCGGCCAGTAATATCCATATCTGAGTATCTTCTTAGCAAGCGCTTGTCCACCGGTGTGACCGCCACATTCTCCCTCATGTACATCATGTAACACTCGTTTGACTTCGTCGTGAGCGATACACCGGAGGAGTGGAACAGAATAACCTTTTCTATACATGATCCCGTCCTGAATGATAAACCGCGAAGCTTTTCGTAGAATTTGCCTTTTCTCATTTCGGTGTTCAGGTAATATTCCATTCTCAATATAATTTCGATATGGAGTCATCCATGATTCTCTGCTGGGAAAAGTCTCTAACACATCAGCCGTTTTGATTTGATCGATGCTCGGGGAAGGCAAAGTTTCGACCGGGACGAGTCCCATTTGCTGTGCTTCACCTGTGCTGGCCAATTTTGCCAATGAATCGGCCTTTTGATTGCGATCTCGTGGTATATAGTAAATAGCATAATAATCAAATTGATCCAGCGCTTCCTGAACTCGGGCTAGATAAGCAGCCAACCTTCGATCTCTCGCTTGATATTCTCCTCGTACTTGACACACAACCAACTGCGAATCACAATAAACTTCTATAGCGATAATTTTCAGATCTCTGGCAAGCTTTAACCCTGCCAACAGGGCTTCATACTCGGCCTCGTTGTTGGTTGCGTGAAAATCGAACTTCAGAGCATAGCATATGGATCGACCTTCGGGGGTTTCTAGTACAACTCCAGCGCCCGAACATCGATCGTTTGATGCACCATCTGTATAAAGTTTCCATACATATTCAGGAGACTCGCTGGTTTCAGGTAATTCGTCAGGAACAGTAAATTCAGCTATGAAGTCAGCTAAGACTTGCCCTTGAATGGCCCTTCGCGGAGCATAAGTAATGTCAAATTGGCTCAGTTCTATATTCCACTTGAGCAACCTTCCAGACGTCTCAGGCCGCGTGAGGACCTGTCGTAACGGCTGATCGGTATACACAGTAAGCGGATGTGCTTGGAAATAAGGACGAAGCTTTCTCGAGGCAATAACCAAGCAGTAAGCCAGTTTCTCCAACCTGGGGTAATTTCTCTCAGCTCCGGCCAGTCGTTTACTGACGTAATAGACCGGTTTCTGCACTCGATCTTCTTCCCGGACCAAAGCAGCACTGATCGCATGCTCGGATACCGCCAGATAAAGGTATAATTGTTCGTGATCAATTGGTTTCGACAAAATCGGTGGCGTAGAGAGATGCTGAACCAGCGATCGGAATGCGTCTTCACATTCCGTGGTCCATTCAAAGTTTCGTTTCCCCTTCCGGATTAGATCAAAGAAAGGAATACATTTATCAGTGGATTTCGAGATGAACCTGCTTAGCGCTGCTACCTTCCCGTTAAGACTCTGGACTTGCTTGATGGTCTTTGGAGTTTGCAAATTCCTTATTGCCCAGATCTTCTCGGGGTTTGCCTCTATCCCACGAGCGTTAACAATGAACCCTAGAAACTTTCCGGATGCGACGCCGAAGTGGCATTTTAGCGGGTTAAGCTTCATTCCATACTCACGCAAGATACAGAACATTGAATTTAAATCCTTGACGTGATCTGTGGAAAATCGGGACTTAACTAACATGTCATCCACATAGACTTCCATGGTCTTCCCAATCTGACCAGCGAACATTCGATTAACCAAGCGTTGGTAAGTTGCTCCGGCATTTTTTAAACCAAAGGGCATGACTCTGTAACAGTAGAGTCCCAGATCGGTTACGAAACTAGTATGTTCTTGATCGGGTAGATGCATGGGTATCTGATTATAACCTGAATAAGCATCCATAAAGGATAACAATTCGTGACCTGCAGTTGAGTCAACGAGTTGGTCTATTCGAGGAAGTGGAAAACTATCTTTTGGACAGGCTTTGTTTAAATCAGAGTAATCGACGCAAGTTCTCCATTTCCCGTTCGGTTTCCGAACCATTACCGGATTTGACACCCACTCTGGGTATAGAGCATCTCGGATGAAACCATTCGAATGTAGTTTGTCAATTTCTTCTTTAAGGGCGGCAGATCTCTCTGGATCCATACCACACCCCTTTTGCTTGACCGGAACATGTCGCGGATCAATATTTAAAGAGTGACTTGCAATGTTTGGTGAGATTCCGCACATGTCGGAGTGCGTCCAGGCAAAGACATCAAGATTCGCCTGAAGAAATTCAACCAATTCCTGTTGTATCTGTTTTCCCAGTTGAGATCCAACTTTCAGTACTTTCGAGTTGTCATCCTCACTGACCGGGACGTCCACAGTCAGTTCGGCTGGAGATGCTTGATTCTCTTCTACTTCAGCTTTATCTTCGCTATCTCTAGGGTCAAGATCTCTAAGGAATTGGTAGTGGTGCCCGGGCCGGGGCCCAGGCGTTAGCTGTCAATTATCAGAAAAACGGACGCAGAGAGATTCCTCCACGCCCTTTCCTTTCTCCTTCTTCTGTGCTTCTCGCAATTCAGCAACATAACAGGCTCTTCCTGCTGCCTGATCTCCTTGAACGATTCCTATACCATGATCGGTTGGGAATTTTAAAGTCAAACACCACGGGGCAATGGCTGCCCTGAATTCAGCGAGAGCTGGTCGACCCAGGAATGCATTGTACGGTGAAGCAATGTCAAGAACAACAAATTGCAGTAGTCGGACTCTCCTGCGCTCTCCGATCCCCAGTTCCACTGGTAGTTCTACCATCCCAGTAGGTATCGTTGCACTGCCATTGAAGCCATGAACCCGGGATTGGCAGGGTTTTAGGTCCTTTGCTTCCATCTTCATTAAATCGTAAGCTCGCTTGAATAGAATGTTTACAGAACTTCCACTGTCAACCAGGATCCTCTTCATCCAAGCAGGACCAACCTGGGCAGATATGACCAGTGGATCAATCGTTGGAGCTTCGATTTTGTCAGCATCTCTGCTTCTGAATATGATATCGTCAGACATTGTTTTTTGTTGCTTAGCCGGGGTTCCATCCTCACAATTACTGCAGCATTCGAAGCTCGCATGCCTGATAGAGCTAGCATACGACTCCATTTCCCTCCAGCTCCTGTCTGCTGGATGAGGACCACCACTTATGGTATTGATAACTAGCCTCCCGCCTGTACGAGCAGGTTCCTCTTGTCTTTCCTGATCTTGCGCACGGTTTGGATTCGATGGGCCCGCACCACCAGACTGCGGCGCCCGCACGAATTGATCTAACTTCCTCTCCCTAATCAACTTTTCTATGAGATCTTGCAGATGGCGACAGTCATTAGTATTGTGGCCATAGCTCTCATGAAACCTACAAAACTTTCCCGTCTGAATCTGCCTTTCTGACGACCGCTTCGGAGCGGGTTTCTTATACTGTTCTGTGTTGCAAGTTTGCAGATACACATTCTCCAGTGATGTGTTTAACGGTGTATAACTTTCAAACATCGGAGCCCTACGCCGTGGGCCTGGATTCGGATCTCTCTTCTTATTCTGACCATTGCCACCCCTTGGCTGATTTTGTTTGTTCTGTATGTTTAACTGGACTTTTCCGGAATTGTCACCGGACTGTTTGACTGCGACATTGCTTTGTATTCCCTCACTTCCGGGTTTTGCATCGTCCTGCTTCCTAGACTGTTTCGCGTCCTCTTGCCGTAAGAATTGAGCGGCTTTGGAGTAGAAACGGTCCAACGATGCGGGGGGTTTTCCGGCCAACCAGTTTCCAAATTCAGAATCGGGATCAATTCCCTTTGTCAATGCCATTAAAATTGAGTTGTCGTTGGGATTACTAATTTCCACGCATGCCGCATGGAACCTCTCCAAGTAACGCCTTAATGTTTCCCCACGAGCCTGGGTAACATTGGACAGGGTGTTAACATCTTTGGGTCTGGCAACATGCATACGGAACTGTTCAACAAACTTCTTAGCCAATTGGTCAATGACGAAATAGATCTTGGAGGTAGTCTTGTAAACCACATTGTTGCAATTCCTCCCAGTGAAATGGGAAAGCTACGGCATTTCACTGCATCGTCGGCCCTTGCGGCGCTCATTGACCATTCGTATTTCAGTATGTGCTGATTGGGATCAGAACTTCCCTCGTACATAGGGAGAGTTGGCATTCTGAATCGTCGAGGAGGTTCAGCGTATAGTATTTCGTCCGTGAAAGGAGTATGGCTTCGAGAAATTCCCCAATCGTCATTGGTAAGTCCTTGGCTTTCACGGATCATTTGACGTATCATAGTCGGGATGTCCGGCATTGCTACATTCTGAGCCTGCTGAGCTAAGGTGTGGTCGGGTTCCACAATGCGAGTTTGGACCGGGCGCTGTCGACGGTCCAAGTTTCGCCTCCTTGGCTCAGCGTCTTCCTGGACGTATGGTTCAGAAGTACGTCCTTGCTGTTGATTACCCGAATCTGGAAGATATCGGGCATCGACCCTTGTTTCCGCGGTTGCAGCTGTGACATGATTGTCTGTAGTGTATTGTGAAGTGCGGCCACCCCGTGCCGATGGCCCAGCCTGGAAGCTGGTTGATGGTCCTACCCTCAATTGCCCGACCGTCAGAGCGGGCTGATATCCCGTAGTCTGAGCATAATCTCCGTCTAATCGGGGACGGGTAGATCTGCGATGATAGTCAGATGAAGCAGAACTTTCAGTGGGTGAACGGGAAACATCATCCCTCCTGGACCTCCTACGGCCCTGGCGATTCAGTTGATTCGTCAACTCAATATTGGCTCGCAGCTGTTCGGCTAACTGTTGCCGACTCTGAGTCAATTCTTGGAGTAACATCTGAAATTCTTGTCTAGTGACTGCCCCAGACGGATCTGAGTGGGCAGTGTTGTCTTGATTGGGTGGCTGCTGTTGAGCAGGATTTTGTCCATCCCTACCTTCTTGTCCTGGAGCTGCAGAAGTGGTTCTCGTGCTAACCATTTTGAACGATGAATCCTTTTCCTAGATTTTATGCAAATCTGAGTAGAATGGAAGGACTGTGATTCGAAGATCTGGATCTTCCTCTTGGATTTGTGCAATCCGGTATCGACGGTAGATCCAAGGAGCAGGAGAAAAAAGCTGGTTCTCTCAGTGAAAGCACCAAAGTGTTTGCACCAAAAATGGTCACAACACTCTTCGGAAGTCGTTGAAGAGATAAACGCGCAGAATAAAAATTAAAACTGTGGATTATCTAACAAAAACTCCAAATAACAGAAAGTAAATTGCAAAGACAAGCGATTTAGAGTGGTTCGGCGTTTCGCCTACGTCCACTATGAAGTTTGGTGATTTTATTGCTCGATTACTTGAAGATTACAGTAGTTGATAATGTAATACAACTGAATTCAAACGCTAAGTGTCGATCTAAAGCAGCGGCGGTGTTCTGGAGTGAATCTGGCAGAATCTGGGCGCTCTTCAGTACTTAGAGTTCTCCGACCCCTTTTCTGAATGACCAGGGGGTCTATTTATAGGTGTAGGAGGCTGGTATTTCGCCCAAAATGTGGGGAGACCAGTTCTGGTACGTAAGGGGGCCCACATGGCCGAAATTTAGAGACCCGGGCCCACTTTGGGATCGATTCGACCCTTGGTTCGAATCGATCAAGAAATCATCCAATCGAGCTGAAATTTGGTGTGTACATTCTTCATCATGTATTTGAGCTTCTGTGAAAATTTCATGGGATTTGGACTTGTAGAACTCGAGTTATGATCGATTCAAGTTGGTGTTTTTCGTATTCTGGAGTCGTTCGAATCGATATGCTCGAATCGATTCGTTCGAATCGATCTTCCTGCTTGTGAGGATGGTGACGTGGTGCGCTTTCTTCGAATCGGTCCGCTTTGCACTCCGCTTTGACTGGGTCGAACCCACGACATGGATTCGAAGATGGTGGAGTCGAGGGCAAGCTGCGTCTCCCGGATTCGAAGTGAAGCTATCTCTTATCGATTCGAAGTGAAGCTTTGTCTTATCGATTCGAAGGTAAGCTTTGTCTTATCGATTCGAAGGTAAGCTTCCACGATGGATTCGAAGTGAAGCAATGTCTTCTGGATTCGAAGTTCCCTCTCTTGATGGATTCGAATTGTAGAAAACTCCAATCGATTCGAACTCAAGGTATCGTTCGAATCGATTCGAAGTACAGCTAACTACTTGGTCCGGCTGGATTCGAACGAGAGCTTCTAGGCTGATGGAGTCGAAGCAAGGGAGAGCTGCTGGAGTCGAGGCAATGGTAGTTCGATGGATTCGAACTGTTTCCTGGCTAATGGATTCGAACATAGGCGAAACCTATGGATTCGAACTAAAGGTGCCCTACTCCATCTTTCGTCGACGATATCTCGAGCATACGAACTCGGATTGACTTGAAACTTGGATCGTTGGTTCCCAAGGCTCTGCTTGACGCGTCTTATCAATTGCAGCCCGAACTGGACTCGGACAAAATCCATCGATATCCGTAGTGATCCTCACGTGTAACCGACTTCCGAGACAATCTGTTACCGGTATCTAATCAAGTCCTTGGTGTCACGGCCTTGCCAAAAGGCGGGATAACACCTTCCCTGGAGAGCGGTGCACTATGGTACTGTTCCATTTCAAATCCCTGCATCCACTTCTAAAAGTTGAACGGTGTTGTTTCGGCATTTTGGACGAATGTTGGACCTTGCACCGCGAATGTTGCACCCTATGGATATCGATTCTTCGGACGGCCATAACTGTTGGCTCGTTTAGAGTTACGGGAGCCATAACCAGTCAAAACGAAGGTCTCGGTGAGTTCTACCGCGTTGACAGCTATAAGTCGTCAATGGATAGTTTCATACCCAAAAAAGTCTATCCGAACCTCAATCGGGTCTCTGAAGTTTTTGGCCTTCTTTTTCCATCACGTGAATTTTTACGTTAAACGGGATCACCGTGGCTGGTCTTCGATTTACATTCCCTGGAGAGCGGTGCACCATGGTACTGTTCCATTTCAAATCCCTGCACCCACTTCTAAAAGTCGAGCGGTGCTGATTCGGCTTTTTGAACGAATGTTGCACCTTGCACCGCGAATGTTGCACCCTGTGGATATTGATTCTTCGGACGGCCATAACTGTTGGCTCGTTTAGAGTTACGGGAGCCATAACCAGTCAAAACGAAGGTCTCGGTGAGTTCTACCGCTTTGACAGCTATTAACCGTTAATGGATAGTTTCATACCCAAAAAAGTCTATCCTAACCTCAATCGGGTCTCTGAAGTTTTTTGGCCTTCTTTTTTCCATCACGTGAATTTTTAAGTTAAAACAGGATCACCGTGGCTGGTCTTCGATTTACCTTCCCTGGAGAGCGGTGCACCATGGTACTGTTCCATTTCAAATCCCTGCACCCACTTCTAAAAGTCGAACGGTGCTGTTTCGTCTTTTTGGACGAATGTTGCACCTTGCACCGCGAATGTTGCACCCTGTGGAAATCGATTCTTCGGACGGCCATAACTGTTGGATCGTTTAGAGTTACGGGAGCAATAACCAGTTAAAACGAAGGTCTCGGTGAGTTCTACCGCTTTGACAGCTATAAGCCGTCAATGGATAGTTTCATACCCAAAAAAGTCTATCCGAACCTCAATCGGGTCTTTGAAGTTTTTTGGCCTTCTTTTTCCATCACGTGAATTTTTACGTTAAACAGGATCACCGTGGCTGGTCTTCGATTTACATTCCCTGGAGAGCGGTGCACCATAATACTGTTCCATTTCAAATCCCTGCACCCACTTCTAAAAGTCGAGCGGTGCTGTTTCGGCTTTTTGGACGAATGTTGCACCTTGCACCGCGAATGTTGCACCCTGTGGATATCAATTCTTCGGACGGCCATAACAGTTGGCTCGTTTAGAGTTACGGGAGCCATAACCAGTCAAAACGAAGGTCTCGGTGAGTTCTACCGCATTGACAGCTATAAGCCGTCAATGGATAGTTTCATACCCAAAAAATCTATCCGAACCTCAATCGGGTCTCTGAAGTTTTTTGGCCTTCTTTTTTCCATCACGTGAATTTTCACGTTAAAACGGGATCACCGTGGCTGGTCTTCGATTTACATTCCTTGGAGAGCAGTGCACCATGGTACTGTTCCATTTAAAATCCCTGCACCCACTTCGAAAAGTCGAACGGTGTTGTTTCGTCTTTTTGGACGAATGTTGCACCTTGCACCGCGAATGTTGCACCCTATGGATATCCATTCTTCGGACGGCCATAACTGTTGGCTCGTTTAGAGTTACGTGAGCCATAACTAGTTAAAACAAAGGTCTCGTTGAGTTCTACCGCTTTGACAGCTATAAACCGTCAAGGGATAGTTTCATACCCAAAAAAGTTTATCCGAACCTCAATCGGGTCTCTGAAGTTTTTTGGCCTTCTTTTTTCCATCACGTGAATTTTTACGTTAAAACGGGATCACCGTGGCTGGTGTTCGATTTACCTTCCCTGGAGAGCGGTGCACCATGGTACTGTTCCATTTCAAATCCCTGCACCCACTTCTAAAAGTCGAACGGTGCTGTTTTGGCTTTTTGGACGAATGTTGCACCTTGCACCGCGAATGTTGCACCCTGTGGATATCGATTCTTCGGACGGCCATAACTGTTGGCTCGTTTAGAGTTACGGGAGCCATAACAATTCAAAACGAAGGTCACGGTGAGTTCTACTGCTTTGACAGCTATAAGCCGTCAATGGATAGTTTCATACCCAAAAAAGGCTGTCCAAACCACAATCGGGTCTTTGAAGTTTATTGGCCTTCTTTTTTCCATCACGTGAATTTTTACTTCAAAACGGGATCACCGTGGCTGGTCTTCGATTTACCTTCCCTGGAGAGCGGTGCACCATGGTACTGTTCCATTTCAAATCCCTGCACCCGCTTCTAAAAGTCGAACGGTACTGTTTCGGCATTTTGGACGAATGTTGGACCTTGCACCGCGAATGTTGCACCCTGTGGATATCGATTCTTCGGACGGCCATAACTGTTGGCTCGTTTAGAGTTACGGGAGCCATAACCAGTCAAAACGAAGGTCTCGGTGAGTTCTACCGCATTGATAGCTATAAGCCGTCAATGGATAGTTTCATACCCAAAAAAGTCTATCCGAACCTCAATCGGGACTCTGAAGTTTTTTGGCCTTCTTTTTCCATCACGTGAATTTTTACGTTAAACGGGATCACCGTGGCTGGTCTTCGATTTACATTCCCTGGAGAGCGGTGCACCATGGTACTGTTCCATTTCAAAGCCCTGCACCCACTTCTAAAAGTCGAGCGGTGCTGTTTCTGCTTTTTGAACGAATGTTGCACCTTGCACCGCGAATGTTGCACCCTGTGGATATTGATTCTTCGGACGGCCATAACTGTTGGCTCGTTTAGAGTTACGGAAGCCATAACTAGTCAAAATGAAGGTCTCGGTGAGTTCTACCGCTTTGACAGCTATTAACCGTCAATGGATAGTTTCATACCCAAAAAAGTCTATCCTAACCTCAATCGGGTCTCTGAAGTTTTTTGGCCTTCTTTTTTCCATCACGTGAATTATTAAGTTAAAACGGGATCACCGTGGCTGGTCTTCGATTTCCCTTCCCTGGAGAGCGGTGCACCATGGTACTGTTCCATTTCAAATCCCTGCACCCACTTCTAAAAGTCGAACGGTGCTGTTTCGTCTTTTTGGACGAATGTTGCACCTTGCACCGCGAATGTTGCACCCTGTGGAAATCGATTCTTCGGACGGCCATAACTGTTGGATCGTTTAGAGTTACGGGAGCCATAACTAGTTAAAACGAAGGTCTCGGTGAGTTCTACCGCTTTGACAGCTATAAGCCGTCAATGGATAGTTTCATACCCAAAAAAGTCTATCCGAACCTCAATCGGGTCTCTGAAGTTTTTTGGCCTTCTTTTTCCATCACGTGAATTTTTACGTTAAACGGGATCACCGTGGCTGGTCTTCGATTTACATTCCCTGGAGAGCGGTGCACCATGGTACTGTTCCATTTCAAATCCCTGCACCCACTTCTAAAAGTCGAGCGGTGTTGTTTCGGCTTTTTGGACGAACGTTGCACCTTGCACCGCGAATGTTGCACCCTGTGCATATCAATTCTTCGGATGGCCATAACAGTTGGCTCGTTTAGAGTTACGGGAGCCATAACCAGTCAAAACGAAGGTCTCGGTGAGTTCTACCGCATTGACAGCTATAAGCCGTCAATGGATAGTTTCATACCCAAAAAAGTCTATCTGAACCTCAATCGGGTCTCTGAAGATTTTTGGCCTTCTTTTTCCATCACGTGAATTTTTACGTTAAACGGGATCACCGTGGCTGGTCTTCGATTTACATTCCCTGGAGAGCGGTGCACCATGGTACTGTTCCATTTCAAATCCCTGCACCCACTTCTAAAAGTCGAGCGGTGCTGTTTCGGCTTTTTGAACGAATGTTGCACCTTGCACCGCGAATGTTGCACCCTGTGGATATTGATTCTTCGGACGGCCATAACTGTTGGCTCGTTTAGAGTTACGGGAGCCATAACCAGTCAAAACGAAGGTCTCGGTGAGTTCTACCGCTTTGACAGCTATTAACCGTCAATTGATAGTTTCATACCCAAAAAAGTCTATCCTAACCTCAATCGGGTCTCTGAAGTTTTTTGGCCTTCTTTTTTCCATCACGTGAATTTTTAAGTTAAAACGGGATCACCGTGGCTGGTCTTCGATTTACCTTCCTTGGAGAGCGGTGCACCATGGTACTGTTCCATTTCAAATCCCTGCACCCACTTCTAAAAGTCGAACGGTGCTGTTTCGTCTTTTTGGACGAATGTTGCACCTTGCACCGTGAATGTTGCACCCTGTGGAAATCGATTCTTCGGACGGCCATAACTGTTGGCTCGTTTAGAGTTACGGGAGCCATAACCAGTTAAAACGAAGGTCTCGGTGAGTTCTACCGCTTTGACAGCTATAAGCCGTCAATGGATAGTTTCATACCCAAAAAAGTCTATCCGAACCTCAATCGGGTCTTTGAAGTTTTTTGGCCTTCTTTTTCCATCACGTGAATTTTTACGTTAAACGGGATCACCGTGGCTGGTCTTCGATTTACATTCCCTGGAGAGCGGTGCACCATAATACTGTTCCATTTCAAATCCCTGCACCCACTTCTAAAAGTCGAGCGGTGCTGTTTCGGCTTTTTGGACGAATGTTGCACCTTGCACCGCGAATGTTGCACCCTGTGGATATCAATTCTTCGGACGGCCGTAACAGTTGGCTCGTTTAGAGTTACGGGAGCCATAACCAGTCAAAACGAAGGTCTCGGTGAGTTCTACCGCTATGATAGCTATAAGCCGTCAATGGATAGTTTCATACCGAAAAAATCTATCCGAACCTCAATCGGGTCTCTGAAGTTTTTTGGCCTTCTTTTTTCCATCACGTGAATGTTCACGTTAAAACGGGATCACTGTGGCTGGTCTTTGATTTACCTTCCTTGGAGAGCAGTGCACCGTGGTACTGTTCCATTTCAAATCCCTGCACCCACTTAGAAAAGTCGAACAGTGTTGTTTCGTCTTTTTGGACGAATGTTGCACCTTGCACCGCGAATGTTGCACCCTATGGATATCCATTCTTCGGACGGCCATAACTGTTGGCTCGTTTAGAGTTACGGGAGCCATAACTAGTTAAAACAAAGGTCTCGTTGAGTTCTACCGCTTTGACAGCTATAAACCGTCAATGGATAGTTTCATACCCAAAAAAGTTTATCCGAACCTCAATCGGGTCTCTGAAGTTTTTTGGCCTTCTTTTTTCCATCACGTGAATTTTTACGTTAAAACGGGATCACCGTGGCTGGTGTTCGATTTACCTTCCCTGGAGAGCGGTGCACCATGGTACTGTTCCATTTCAAATCCCTGCACCCACTTCTAAAAGTCGAACGGTGCTGTTTCGGCATTTTGGACGAAAGTTGGACCTTGCACAGCGAATGTTGCACCCTGTGGATATCGATTCTTCGGACGGCCATAACTGTTGGCTCGTTTAGAGTTACGGGAGCCATAACCAGTCAAAACGAAGGTCTCGGTGAGTTCTACCGCTTTGACAGCTATAAGCCGTCAATGGATAGTTTCATACCCAAAAAAGTCTATCCGAACCTCAATCGGGTCTCTGAAGATTTTTGGCCTTCTTTTTCCATCACGTGAATTTTTACGTTAAACGGGATCACCGTGGCTGGTCTTCGATTTACATTCCCTAGAGAGCGGTGCACCATGGTTCTGTTCCATTTCAAATCCCTGCACCCACTTCTAAAAGTCGAGCGGTGCTGTTTCGGCTTTTTGAACGAATGTTGCACCTTGCACCGCGAATGTTGCACCCTGTGGATATTGATTCTTCGGACGGCCATAACTGTTGGCTCGTTTAGAGTTACGGGAGCCATAACCAGTCAAAACGAAGGTCTCGGTGAGTTCTACCGCTTTGACAGCTATTAACCGTCAATTGATAGTTTCATACCCAAAAAAGTCTATCCTAACCTCAATCGGGTCTCTGAAGTTTTTTGGCCTTCTTTTTTCCATCACGTGAATTTTTAAGTTAAAACGGGATCACCGTGGCTGGTCTTCGATTTACCTTCCCTGGAGAGCGGTGCACCATGGTACTGTTCCATTTCAAATCCCTACACCCACTTCTAAAAGTCGAACGGTGCTGTTTCGTCTTTTTGGACGAATGTTGCACCTTGCACCGCGAATGTTGCACCCTGTGGAAATCGATTCTTCGGACGGCCATAACTGTTGGCTCGTTTAGAGTTACGGGAGCCATAACCAGTTAAAACGAAGGTCTCGGTGAGTTCTACCGCTTTGACAGCTATAAGCCGTCAATGGATAGATTCATACCCAAAAAAGTCTATCCGAACCTCAATCGGGTCTTTGAAGTTTTTTGCCCTTCTTTTTCCATCACGTGAATTTTTACGTTAAACGGGATCACCGTGGCTGGTCTTCGATTTACATTCCCTGGAGAGCGGTGCACCATAATACTGTTCCATTTCAAATCCCTGCACCCACTTCTAAAAGTCGAGCGGTGCTGTTTCGGCTTTTTGGACGAATGTTGCACCTTGCACCGCGAATGTTGCACCCTGTGGATATCAATTCTTCGGACGGCCGTAACAGTTGGCTCGTTTAGAGTTACGGGAGCCATAACCAGTCAAAACGAAGGTCTCGGTGAGTTCTACCGCTATGATAGCTATAAGCCGTCAATGGATAGTTTCATACCGAAAAAATCTATCCGAGCCTCAATCGGGTCTCTGAAGTTTTTTGGCCTTCTTTTTTCCATCACGTGAATGTTCACGTTAAAACGGGATCACTGTGGCTGGTCTTTGATTTACCTTCCTTGGAGAGCAGTGCACCGTGGTACTGTTCCATTTCAAATCCCTGCACCCACTTAGAAAAGTCGAACAGTGTTGTTTCGTCTTTTTGGACGAATGTTGCACCTTGCACCGCGAATGTTGCACCCTATGGATATCCATTCTTCGGACGGCCATAACTGTTGGCTCGTTTAGAG
This sequence comes from Allium fistulosum, assembly GCA_030737815.1. Taxonomy (NCBI): domain Eukaryota; kingdom Viridiplantae; phylum Streptophyta; class Magnoliopsida; order Asparagales; family Amaryllidaceae; genus Allium; species Allium fistulosum. The sequence goes on from CM060907.1 coordinate 52,640,567, forward strand.
TTACGGGAGCCATAACTAGTTAAAACAAAGGTCTCGTTGATTTCTACCGCTTTGACAGCTATAAACCGTCAATGTATAGTTTCATACCCAAAAAAGTTTATCCGAACCTCAATCGGGTCTCTGAAGTTTTTTGGCCTTCTTTTTTCCATCACGTGAATTTTTACGTTAAAACAGGATCACCGTGGCTGGTGTTCGATTTACCTTCCCTGGAGAGCGGTGCACCATGGTACTGTTCCATTTCAAATCCCTGCACCCACTTCTAAAAGTCGAACGGTGCTGTTTTGGCATTTTGGACGAAAGTTGGACCTTGCACCGCGAATGTTGCACCCTGTGGATATCGATTCTTCGGACGGCCATAACTGTTGGCTCGTTTAGAGTTACGGGAGCCATAACCAGTCAAAACGAAGGTCTCGGTGAGTTCTACCGCATTGACAGCTATAAGCCGTCAATGGATAGTTTCATACCCAAAAAAGTCTATCCGAACCTCAATCGGGTCTCTGAAGATTTTTGGCCTTCTTTTTCCATCACGTGAATTTTTACGTTAAACGGGATCACCGTGGCTGGTCTTCGATTTACATTCCCTAGAGAGCGGTGCACCATGGTACTGTTCCATTTCAAATCACTGCACCCACTTCTAAAAGTCGAGCGGTGCTGTTTCGGCTTTTTGAACGAATGTTGCACCTTGCACCGCGAATGTTGCACCCTGTGGATATTGATTCTTCGGACGGCCATAACTGTTGGCTCGTTTAGAGTTACGGGAGCCATAACCAGTCAAAACGAAGGTCTCGGTGAGTTCTACCGCTTTGACAGCTATTAACCGTCAATTGATAGTTTCATACCCAAAAAAGTCTATCCTAACCTCAATCGGGTCTCTGAAGTTTTTTGGCCTTCTTTTTTCCATCACGTGAATTTTTAAGTTAAAACGGGATCACCGTGGCTGGTCTTCGATTTACCTTCCCTGGAGAGCGGTGCACCATGGTACTGTTCCATTTCAAATCCCTGCACCCACTTCTAAAAGTCGAACGGTGCTGTTTCGTCTTTTTGGACGAATGTTGCACCTTGCACCGCGAATGTTGCACCCTGTGGAAATCGATTCTTCGGACGGCCATTACTGTTGGCTCGTTTAGAGTTACGGGAGCCATAACCAGTTAAAACGAAGGTCTCGGTGAGTTCTACCGCTTTGACAGCTATAAGCCGTCAATGGATAGTTTCATACCCAAAAAAGTCTATCCGAACCTCAATCGGGTCTTTGAAGTTTTTTGGCCTTCTTTTTCCATCACGTGAATTTTTACGTTAAACGGGATCACCGTGGCTGGTCTTCGATTTACATTCCCTGGAGAGCGGTGCACCATGGTACTGTTCCATTTCAAATCCCTGCACCCACTTCTAAAAGTCGAACGGTGCTGTTTTGGCATTTTGGACGAAAGTTGGACCTTGCACCGCGAATGTTGCACCCTGTGGATATCGATTCTTCGGACGGCCATAACTGTTGGCTCGTTTAGAGTTACGGGAGCCATAACCAGTCAAAACGAAGGTCTCGGTGAGTTCTACCGCATTGACAGCTATAAGCCGTCAATGGATAGTTTCATACCCAAAAAAGTCTATCCGAACCTCAATCGGGTCTCTGAAGATTTTTGGCCTTCTTTTTCCATCACGTGAATTTTTACGTTAAACGGGATCACCGTGGCTGGTCTTCGATTTACATTCCCTAGAGAGCGGTGCACCATGGTACTGTTCCATTTCAAATCACTGCACCCACTTCTAAAAGTCGAGCGGTGCTGTTTCGGCTTTTTGAACGAATGTTGCACCTTGCACCGCGAATGTTGCACCCTGTGGATATTGATTCTTCGGACGGCCATAACTGTTGGCTCGTTTAGAGTTACGGGAGCCATAACCAGTCAAAACGAAGGTCTCGGTGAGTTCTACCGCTTTGACAGCTATTAACCGTCAATTGATAGTTTCATACCCAAAAAAGTCTATCCTAACCTCAATCGGGTCTCTGAAGTTTTTTGGCCTTCTTTTTTCCATCACGTGAATTTTTAAGTTAAAACGGGATCACCGTGGCTGGTCTTCGATTTACCTTCCCTGGAGAGCGGTGCACCATGGTACTGTTCCATTTCAAATCCCTGCACCCACTTCTAAAAGTCGAACGGTGCTGTTTCGTCTTTTTGGACGAATGTTGCACCTTGCACCGCGAATGTTGCACCCTGTGGAAATCGATTCTTCGGACGGCCATTACTGTTGGCTCGTTTAGAGTTACGGGAGCCATAACCAGTTAAAACGAAGGTCTCGGTGAGTTCTACCGCTTTGACAGCTATAAGCCGTCAATGGATAGTTTCATACCCAAAAAAGTCTATCCGAACCTCAATCGGGTCTTTGAAGTTTTTTGGCCTTCTTTTTCCATCACGTGAATTTTTACGTTAAACGGGATCACCGTGGCTGGTCTTCGATTTACATTCCCTGGAGAGCGGTGCACCATAATACTGTTCCATTTCAAATCCCTGCACCCACTTCTAAAAGTCGAGCGGTGCTGTTTCGGCTTTTTGGACGAATGTTGCACCTTGCACCGCGAATGTTGCACCCTGTGGATATCAATTCTTCGGACGGCCATAACAGTTGGCTCGTTTAGAGTTACGGGAGCCATAACCAGTCAAAACGAAGGTCTCGGTGAGTTCTACCGCTATGACAGCTATAAGCCGTCAATGGATAGTTTCATACCGAAAAAATCTATCCGAACCTCAATCGGGTCTCTGAAGTTTTTTGGCCTTCTTTTTTCCATCACGTGAATGTTCACGTTAAAACGGGATCACTGTGGCTGGTCTTTGATTTACCTTCCTTGGAGAGCAGTGCACCGTGGTACTGTTCCATTTCAAATCCCTGCACCCACATAGAAAAGTCGAATGGTGTTGTTTCGTCTTTTTGGACGAATGTTGCACCTTGCACCGCGAATGTTGCACCCTATGGATATCCATTCTTCGGACGGCCATAACTGTTGGCTCGTTTAGAGTTACGGGAGCCATAACTAGTTAAAACAAAGGTCTCGTTGAGTTCTACCGCTTTGACAGCTATAAACCGTCAATAGATAGTTTCATACCCAAAAAAGTTTATCCGAACCTCAATCGGGTCTCTGAAGTTTTTTGGCCTTCTTTTTTCCATCACGTGAATTTTTACGTTAAAACGGGATCACCGTGGCTGGTGTTCGATTTACCTTCCCTGGAGAGTGGTGCACCATGGTACTGTTCCATTTCAAATCCCTGCACCCACTTCTAAAAGTCGAACGGTGCTGTTTCGGCATTTTGGACGAATGTTGGACCTTGCACCGCGAATGTTGCACCCTGTGGATATCGATTCTTCGGACGGCCATAACTGTTGGCTCGTTTAGAGTTACGGGAGCCATAACCAGTCAAAACGAAGGTCTCGGTGAGTTCTACCGCATTGACAGCTATAAGCCGTCAATGGATAGTTTCATACCCAAAAAAGTCTATCCGAACCTCAATCGGGTCTCTGAAGATTTTTGGCCTTCTTTTTCCATCACGTGAATTTTTACGTTAAACGGGATCACCGTGGCTGGTCTTCGATTTACATTCCCTAGAGAGCGGTGCACCATGGTACTGTTCCATTTCAAATCCCTGCGCCCACTTCTAAAAGTCGAGCGGTGCTGTTTCGGCTTTTTGAACGAATGTTGCACCTTGCACCGCGAATGTTGCACCCTGTGGATATTGATTCTTCGGACGGCCATAACTGTTGGCTCGTTTAGAGTTACGGGAGCCATAACCAGTCAAAACGAAGGTCTCGGTGAGTTCTACCGCTTTGACAGCTATTAACCGTCAATTGATAGTTTCATACCCAAAAAAGTCTATCCTAACCTCAATCGGGTCTCTAAAGTTTTTTGGCCTTCTTTTTTCCATCACGTGAATTTTTAAGTTAAAACGGGATCACCGTGGCTGGTCTTCGATTTACCTTCCCTGGAGAGCGGTGCACCATGGTACTGTTCCATTTCAAATCCCTGCACCCACTTCTAAAAGTCGAACGGTGCTGTTTCGTCTTTTTGGACGAATGTTGCACCTTGCACCGCGAATGTTGCACCTTGTGGAAATCGATTCTTCGGACGGCCATAACTGTTGGCTCGTTTAGAGTTACGGGAGCCATAACCAGTTAAAACGAAGGTCTCGGTGAGTTCTACCGCTTTGACAGCTATAAGCCGTCAATGGATAGTTTCATACCCAAAAAAGTCTATCCGAACCTCAATCGGGTCTTTGAAGTTTTTTGGCCTTCTTTTTCCATCACGTGAATTTTTACGTTAAACGGGATCACCGTGGCTGGTCTTCGATTTACATTCCCTGGAGAGCGGTGCACCATAATACTGTTCCATTTCAAATCCCTGCACCCACTTCTAAAAGTCGAGCGGTGCTGTTTCGGCTTTTTGGACGAATGTTGCACCTTGCACCGCGAATGTTGCACCCTGTGGATATCAATTCTTCGGACGGCCATAACATTTGGCTCGTTTAGAGTTACGGGAGCCATAACCAGTCAAAACGAAGGTCTCGGTGAGTTCTACCGCTATGACAGCTATAAGCCGTCAATGGATAGTTTCATACCCAAAAAATCTATCCGAACCTCAATCGGGTCTCTGAAGTTTTTTGGCCTTCTTTTTTCCATCACGTGAATGTTCACGTTAAAACGGGATCACCGTGGCTGGTCTTCGATTTACCTTCCTTGGAGAGCGGTGCACCATGGTACTGTTCTATTTCAAATCCCTGCACCCACTTCTAAAAGTCGAACGGTGCTGTTTCGGCATTTTGGACGAATGTTGGACCTTGCACCGCGAATGTTGCACCCTGTGGATATCGATTCTTCGGACGGCCATAACTGTTGGCTCGTTTAGAGTTACGGGAGCCATAACCAGTCAAAACGAAGGTCTCGGTGAGTTCTACCGCATTGACAGCTATAAGCCGTCAATGGATAGTTTCATACCCAAAAAAGTCTATCCGAACCTCAATCGGGTCTTTGAAGTTTTTTGGCCTTCTTTTTCCATCACATGAATTTTTACGTTAAACGGGATCACCGTGGCTGGTCTTCGATTTACATTCCCTGGAGAGCGGTGCACCATGGTACTGTTCCATTTCAAATCCCTGCATCCACTTCTAAAAGTCGAGCGGTGCTGTTTCGGCTTTTTGAACGAATGTTGCACCTTGCACCGCGAATGTTGCACCCTGTAGATATTGATTCTTCGGACGGCCATAACTGTTGGCTCGTTTAGAGTTACGGGAGCCATAACTAGTCAAAACGAAGGTCTCGGTGAGTTCTACCGCTTTGACAGCTATTAACCGTCAATGGATAGTTTCATACCCAAAAAAGTCTATCCTAACCTCAATCGGGTCTCTAAAGTTTTTTGGCCTTCTTTTTTCCATCACGTGAATTTTTAAGTTAAAACGGGATCACCGTGGCTGGTCTTCGATTTACCTTCCCTGGAGAGCGGTGCACCATGGTACTGTTCCATTTCAAATCCCTGCACCCACTTCTAAAAGTCGAACGGTGCTGTTTCATCTTTTTGGACGAATGTTGCACCTTGCACCGCGAATGTTGCACCCTGTGGAAATCGATTCTTCGGACGGCCATAACTGTTGGATCGTTTAGAGTTACGGGAGCCATAACCAGTTAAAACGAAGGTCTCGGTGAGTTCTACCGCTTTGACAGCTATAAGCCGTCAATGGATAGTTTCATACCCAAAAAAGTCTATCCGAACCTCAATCGGGTCTCTGAAGTTTTTTGGCCTTCTTTTTCCATCACGTGAATTTTTACGTTAAACGGGATCACCGTGGCTGGTCTTCGATTTACATTCCCTGGAGAGCGGTGCACCATGGTACTGTTCCATTTCAAATCCCTGCACCCACTTCTAAAAGTCGAGCGGTGCTGTTTCGGCTTTTTGGACGAATGTTGCACCTTGCACCGCGAATGTTGCACCCTATGGATATCAATTCTTCGGACGGCCATAACAGTTGGCTCGTTTAGAGTTACGGGAGACATAACCAGTCAAAACGAAGGTCTCGGTGAGTTCTACCGCTTTGACAGTTGTAAGCTGTCAATGGATAGTTTCATACCCAAAAAATCTATCCGAACCTCAATCGGGTCTCTGAAGTTTTTTGGCCTTCTTTTTTCCATCACGTGAATTTTCACGTTAAAACGGGATCACCGTGGCTGGTCTTCGATTTACCTTCCTTGGAGAGCAGTGCACCATGGTACTGTTCCATTTCAAATCCCTGCACCCACTTCGAAAAGTCGAACGGTGTTGTTTCGTCTTTTTGGACGAATGTTGCACCTTGCACTGCGAATGTTGCACCCTATGGATATCCATTCTTCGGACGACCAACTCTGTTGGCTCGTTTAGAGTTACGGGAGCCATAACTAGTTAAAACAAAGGTCTCGTTGAGTTCTACCGCTTTGAGAGCTATAAACCGTCAATGGATAGTTTCATACCCAAAAAAGTTTATCCGAACCTTAATCGGGTCTCTGAAGTTTTTTGGCCTTCTTTTTTCCATCACGTGAATTTTTACGTTAAAACGGGATCACCGTGGCTGGTGTTCGATTTACCTTCCCGGGAGAGCGGTGCACCATGGTACTGTTCCATTTCAAATCCCTGCACCCACTTCTAAAAGTCGAACGGTGCTGTTTCGGCTTTTTGGACGAATGTTGCACCTTGCACCGCGAATGTTGCACCCTGTGGATATCGATTCTTCGGACGGCCATAACTGTTGGCTCGTTTAGAGTTACAGGAGCCATAACCATTCAAAACGAAGGTCTCGGTGAGTTCTACTACTTTGACAGCTATAAGCCGTCAATGGATAGTTTCATACCCAAAAAAGTCTGTCCGAACCACAATCGGGTCTTTGAAGTTTATTGGCCTTCTTTTTTCCATCACGTGAATTTTTACTTCAAAACGGGATCACCGTGGCTGGTCTTCGATTTACCTTCCCTGGAGAGCGGTGCACCATGGTACTATTCCATTTCAATCCCTGCACCCACTTCTAAAAGTCGAACGGTGCTGTTTCGGCTTTTTGGACGAATGTAGCACCTTGCACCGCGAATGTTGCACCCTGTGGATATCGATTCTTCGGACGACCATAATTGTTGGCTCGTTTAGAGTTACGGGAGCCATAACCAGTCAAAACGAAGGTCTCGATGAGTTCTACCGCTTTGACAGCTATAAGCCGTCAATGGATAGTTTCATACCCAAAAAAGTCTATCCTAACCTCAATCGGGTCTTTGAAGTTTTTTGGCCTTCTTTTTTCCATCACGTGAATTTTTACGTTAAAACGGGATCACCGTGGCTGGTTTTCGATTTACCTTCCCTGGAGAGCGGTGCACCATGTTACTGTTCCATTTCAAATCCCTACACCCACCTCTAAAAGTCCAACGGTGTTGTTTCGTCTTTTTGGATGAATGTTGCACCTTGCACCGCGAATGTTGCACCCTGTGGAAATCGATTCTTCGGACGGCCATAACTGTTGGATCGTTTAGAGTTACGGGAGCCATAACCAGTTAAAACAAAGGTCTCGGTGAGTTCTACCGCATTGACCGCTATAAGCCGTCAATGGATAGTTTCATACCCAAAAAAGTCTATCCGAACCTCAATCGGGTCTCTGAAGTTTTTTGGCCTTCTTTTTCCATCACGTGAATTTTTACGTTAAACGGGATCACCGTGGCTGGTCTACGATTTACATTCCCTGGAGAGCGGTGCACCATGGTACTGTTCCATTTCAAATCCCTGCACCCACTTCTAAAAGTCGAGCGGTGCTGTTTCGGCTTTTTGGACGAATGTTGCACCTTGCACCGCGAATGTTGCACCCTGTGGATATCAATTCTTCGGACGGCCATAACAGTTGGCTCGTTTAGAGTTACGGGAGACATAACCAGTCAAAACGAAGGTCTCGGTGAGTTCTACCGCTTTGACAGCTATAAGCCGTCAATGGATAGTTTCATACCCAAAAAATCTATCCGAACCTCAATCGGGTCTCTGAAGTTTTTTGGCCTTCTTTTTTCCATCACGTGAATTTTCACGTTAAAACGGGATCACCGTGGCTGGTCTTCGATTTACCTTCCTTGGAGAGCAGTGCACCATGGTACTGTTCCATTTCAAATCCCTGCACCCACTTTGAAAAGTCGAACGGTGTTGTTTCGTCTTTTTGGACGAATGTTGCACCTTGCACTGCGAATGTTGCACCCTATGGATATCCATTCTTCGGACGGCCAACTCTGTTGGCTCGTTTAGAGTTACGGGAGCCATAACTAGTTAAAACAAAGGTCTCGTTGAGTTCTACCGCTTTGACAGCTATAAACCGTCAATGGATAGTTTCATACCCAAAAAAGTTTATCCGAACCTCAATCGGGTCTCTGAAGTTTTTTGGCCTTCTTTTTTCCATCACGTGAATTTTTACGTTAAAACGGGATCACCGTGGCTGGTGTTCGATTTACCTTCCCGGGAGAGCGGTGCACCATGGTACTGTTCCATTTCAAATCCCTGCACCCACTTCTAAAAGTCGAACGGTGCTGTTTCGGCTTTTTGGACGAATGTTGCACCTTGCACCGCGAATGTTGCACCCTGTGGATATCGATTCTTCGGACGGCCATAACTGTTGGCTCGTTTAGAGTTACAGGAGCCATAACCATTCAAAACGAAGGTCTCGGTGAGTTCTACTACTTTGACAGCTATAAGCCGTCAATGGATAGTTTCATACCCAAAAAAGTCTGTCCGAACCACAATCGGGTCTTTGAAGTTTATTGGCCTTCTTTTTTCCATCACGTGAATTTTTACATCAAAACGGGATCACCGTGGCTGGTCTTCGATTTACCTTCCCTGGAGAGCGGTGCACCATGGTACTATTCCATTTCAATCCCTGCACCCACTTCTAAAAGTCGAACGGTGCTGTTTCGGCTTTTTGGACGAATGTAGCACCTTGCACCGCGAATGTTGCACCCTGTGGATATCGATTCTTCGGACGACCATAATTGTTGGCTCGTTTAGAGTTACGGGAGCCATAACCAGTCAAAACGAAGGTCTCGATGAGTTCTACCGCTTTGACAGCTATAAGCCATCAATGGATAGTTTCATACCCAAAAAAGTCTATCCGAACGCCAATCTGGTCTCTGAAGTTTTTTGGCCTTCTTTTTTCCATCACGTGAATTTTTACGTTAAAACGGGATCACCGTGGCTGGTTTTCGATTTACCTTCCATGGAGAGCGGTGCACCATGGTACTGTTCCATTTCAAATCCTTGCACCCACTTCTAAAAGTCGAACGGTGCTGTTTCGTCTTTTTGGACGAATGTTGCACCTTGCACCGCGAATGTTGCACCCTGTGGAAATCGATTCTTCGGACGGCCATAACTGTTGGATCGTTTAGAGTTACGGGAGCCATAACTAGTTAAAACGAAGGTCTCGGTGAGTTCTACCGCATTGACACCTATAAGCCGTCAATGGATAGTTTCATACCCAAAAAAGTCTATCCGAACCTCAATCGGGTCTCTGAAGTTTTTTGGCCTTCTTTTTCCATCACGTGAATTTTTACGTTAAACGGGATCACCGTGGCTGGTCTTCGATAAACATTCCCTGGAGAGCGGTGCACCATGGTACTGTTCCATTTCAAATCCCTGCAGCCACTTCTAAAAGTCGAACGGTGCTGTTTCGGCTTTTTGGACGAATGTTGCACCTTGCACCGCGAATGTTGCACCCTGTGGATATCAATTCTTCGGACGGTCATAGCAGTTGGCTCGTTTAGAGTTACGGGAGCCATAACCAGTCAAAACGAAGGTCTCGGTGAGTTCTACCGCTTTGACAGCTATAAGCCGTCAATGGATAGTTTCATACCCAAAAAATCTATCCGAACCTCAATCGGGTCTCTGATGTTTTTTGGCCTTCTTTTTTCCATCACGTTAATTTTCACGTTAAAATGGGATCACCGTGGCTGGTCTTCGATTTACCTTCCTTGGAGAGCAGTGCATCATGGTACTGTTCCATTTCAAATCCCTGCACCGACTTCGAAAAGTCGAACGGTGTTGTTTCGTCTTTTTGGACGAATGTTGCACCTTGCACCGCGAATGTTGCACCCTATGGATATCCATTCTTCGGACGGCCATAACTGTTGGCTCGTTTAGAGTTACGGGAGCCATAACTAGTTAAAACAAAGGTCTCGTTGAGATCTACCGCTTTGACAGCTATAAACCGTCAATGGATAGTTTCATACCCAAAAAAGTTTATCCGAACCTCAATCGGGTCTCTGAAGTTTTTTGGCCTTCTTTTTTCCATCACGTGAATTTTTACGTTAAAACGGGATCACCGTGGCTGGTGTTCGATTTACCTTCCCTGGAGAGCGGTGCACCATGGTACTGTTCCATTTCAAATCCCTGCACCCACTTCTAAAAGTCGAACGGTGCTCTTTCGGCTTTTTGAACGAACGTTGCACCTTGCACCGCGAATGTTGCACCCTGTGGATATCGATTCTTCGGACGGCCATAACTGTTGGCTCGTTTAGAGTTACGGGAGCCATATCCATTCAAAACGAAGGTCTCGGTGAGTTCTACTGCTTTGACAGCTATAAGCCGTCAATGGATAGTTTCATACCCAAAAAAGTCTGTCCGAACCACAATCGGGTCTTTGAAGTTTATTGGCCTTCTTTTTTCCATCACGTGAATTTTTACTTCAAAACGGGATCACCGTGGCTGGTCTTCGATTTACCTTCCCTGGAGAGCGGTGCACCATGGCTGTTCCATTTCAAATCCCTGCACCCACTTCTAAAAGTCGAACGGTGCTGTTTCGGCTTTTTGAACGAATGTAGCACCTTGCACCGCGAATGTTGCACCTTGTGGATATCGATTCTTCGGACGGCCATAACTGTTGGCTCGTTTAGAGTTACAGGAGCCATAACCAGTCAAAACGAAGGTCTCGGTGAGTTCTACCGCTTTGACAGCTATAAGCCATCAATGGATAGTTTCATACCCAAAAAAGTCTATCCGAACGTCAATCTGGTCTCTGATGTTTTTTGGCCTTCTTTTTTCCATCACGTGAATTTTTCATTAAAACGGGATCACCGTGGCTGGTCTTCGATTTACCTTCCATGGAGAGCGGTGCACCATGGTACTGTTCCATTTCAAATCCCTGCACCCACTTCTAAAAGTCGAACGGTGCTGTTTCGGCTTTTTGGACGAATGTTGCACCTTGCACCGCGAATGTTGCACCCTGTGGATATCGATTCTTCGGACGGCCATAACTGTTGGATCGTTTAGAGTTACGGGAGCCATAACCAGTTAAAACGAAGGACTCGGTGAGTTCTACCGCTTTGACAGCTATAAGCCGTCAATGGATAGTTTCATACCCAAAAAAGTCTATCCGAACCTCAATCGGGTCTCTGAAGTTTTTTGGCCTTCTTTTTCCATCACGTGAATTTTTACGTTAAACGGGATCACCGTGGCTGGTCTTCGATTTACATTCCCTGGAGAGCGGTGCACCATGGTACTGTTCCATTTCAAATCCCTGCACCCACTTCTAAAAGTCGAGCGGTGCTGTTTCGGCTTTTTGAACGAATGTTGCACCTTGCACCGCGAATGTTGCACCCTGTGGATATCGATTCTTCGTACGGCCATAACTGTTGGCTCGTTTAGAGTTACGGGAGCCATAACCAGTCAAAACGAAGGTATCGATGAGTTCTACCGCTTTGACAGCTATTAACCGTCAATGGATAGTTTCATACCCAAAAAAGTCTATCCTAACCTCAATCGGGTCTTTGAAGTTTTTTGGCCTTCTTTTTTCCATCACGTGAATTTTTACGTTAAAACGGGATCACCGTGGCTGGTCTTCAATTTACCTTCCCTGGAGAGCGGTGCACCATGTTACTGTTCCATTTCAAATCCCTACACCCACCTCTAAAAGTCCAACGGTGTTGTTTTGTCATTTTGAACGAATGTTGCACCTTGCACCGCGAATGTTGCACCCTGTGGATATCGATTCTTCGGACGGCCATAACTGTTGGCTCGTTTAGAGTTACGGGAGCCATAACCAGTCAAAACGAAGGTATCGATGAGTTCTACCGCTTTGACAGCTATTAACCATCAATGGATAGTTTCATACCCAAAAAAGTCTATCCTAACCTCAATCGGGTCTTTGAAGTTTTTTGGCCTTCTTTTTTCCATCACGTGAATTTTTACGTTAAAACGGGATCACCGTGGCTGGTCTTCAATTTACCTTCCCTGGAGAGCGGTGCACCATGTTACTGTTCCATTTCAAATCCCTACACCCACCTCTAAAAGTCCAACGGTGTTGTTTCGTCTTTTTGAACGAATGTTGCACCTTGCACCGCGAATGTTGCACCCTGTGGAAATCGATTCTTCGGACGGCCATAACTGTTGGCTCGTTTAGAGTTACGGGAGCCATAACCAGTCAAAACGAAGGTATCGATGAGTTCTACCGCTTTGACAGCTATTAACCGTCAATGGATAGTTTCATACCCAAAAAAGTCTATCCTAACCTCAATCGGGTCTTTGAAGTTTTTTGGCCTTCTTTTTTCCATCACGTGAATTTTTACGTTAAAACGGGATCACCGTGGCTGGTGTTCGATTTACCTTCCCTGGAGAGCGGTGCACCATGGTACTGTTCCATTTCAAATCCCTGCACCCACTTCTAAAAGTCGAACGGTGCTCTTTCGGCTTTTTGAACGAACGTTGCACCTTGCACCGCGAATGTTGCACCCTGTGGATATCGATTCTTCGGACGGCCATAACTGTTGGCTCGTTTAGAGTTACGGGAGCCATATCCATTCAAAACGAAGGTCTCGGTGAGTTCTACTGCTTTGACAGCTATAAGCCGTCAATGGATAGTTTCATACCCAAAAAAGTCTGTCCGAACCACAATCGGGTCTTTGAAGTTTATTGGCCTTCTTTTTTCCATCACGTGAATTTTTACTTCAAAACGGGATCACCGTGGCTGGTCTTCGATTTACCTTCCCTGGAGAGCGGTGCACCATGGCTGTTCCATTTCAAATCCCTACACCCACTTCTAAAAGTCGAACGGTGCTGTTTCGGCTTTTTGGACGAATGTAGCACCTTGCACCGCGAATGTTGCACCTTGTGGATATCGATTCTTCGGACGGCCATAACTGTTGGCTCGTTTAGAGTTACAGGAGCCATAACCAGTCAAAACGAAGGTCTCGGTGAGTTCTACCGCTTTGACAGCTATAAGCCGTCAATGGATAGTTTCATACCCAAAAAAGTCTATCCGAACGTCAATCTGGTCTTTGATGTTTTTTGGCCTTCTTTTTTCCATCACGTGAATTTTTCATTAAAACGGGATAACCGTGGCTGGTCTTCGATTTACCTTCCATGGAGAGCGGTGCACCATGGTACTGTTCCATTTCAAATCCCTGCACCCACTTCTAAAAGTCGAACGGTGCTGTTTCGGCTTTTTGGACGAATGTTGCACCTTGCACCGCGAATGTTGCACCCTGTGGATATCGATTCTTCGGACGGCCATAACTGTTGGATCGTTTAGAGTTACGGGAGCCATAACCAGTTAAAACGAAGGACTCGGTGAGTTCTACCGCTTTGACAGCTATAAGCCGTCAATGGATAGTTTCATACCCAAAAAAGTCTATCCGAACCTCAATCGGGTCTCTGAAGTTTTTTGGCCTTCTTTTTCCATCACGTGAATTTTTACGTTAAACGGGATCACCGTGGCTGGTCTTCGATTTACATTCCCTGGAGAGCGGTGCACCATGGTACTGTTCCATTTCAAATCCCTGCACCCACTTCTAAAAGTCGAGCGTTGCTGTTTCGGCTTTTTGAACGAATGTTGCACCTTGCACCGCGAATGTTGCACCCTGTGGATATCGATTCTTCGGACGGCCATAACTGTTGGCTCGTTTAGAATTACGGGAGCCATAACCAGTCAAAACGAAGGTATCGATGAGTTCTACCGCTTTGACAGCTATTAACCGTCAATGGATAGTTTCATACCCAAAAAAGTCTATCCTAACCTCAATCGGGTCTTTGAAGTTTTTTGGCCTTCTTTTTTCCATCACGTGAATTTTTACGTTAAAACGGGATCACCGTGGCTGGTCTTCAATTTACCTTCCCTGGAGAGCGGTGCACCATGTTACTGTTCCATTTCAAATCCCTACACCCACCTCTAAAAGTCCAACGGTGTTGTTTCGTCTTTTTGAACGAATGTTGCACCTTGCACCGCGAATGTTGCACCCTGTGGAAATCGATTCTTCGGACGGCCATAACTGTTGGCTCGTTTAAATTTACGGGAGCCATAACCAGTTAAAACGAAGGTCTCGGTGAGTTCTACCGCTTTGACAGCTATAAGCCGTCAATGGATAGTTTCATACCCAAAAAAGTCTATCTGAACCTCAATCGGGTCTCTGAAGTTTATTGGCCTTCTTTTTTCCATCACGTGAATTTTTACGTTAAAACGGGATCACCGTGGCTGGTCTTCGATTTACCTTCCATGGAGAGCGGTGCACCATGGTACTGTTCCATTTCAAATCCCTGCACCCACTTCTAAAAGTCGAGCGGTGCTGTTTCGGCTTTTTGAACGAATGTTGCACCTTGCACCGCGAATGTTGCACCCTGTGGATATCGATTCTTCGGACGGCCATAACTGTTGGCTCGTTTAGAGTTACGGGAGCCATAACCAGTCAAAACGAAGGTCTCCATGAGTTCTACCGCTTTGACAGCTATTAGCCGTCAATGGATAGTTTCATACCCAAAAAAGTCTATCCTAACCTCAATCGGGTCTCTGAAGTTTTTTGGCCTTCTTTTTTCCATCACGTGAATTTTTACGTTAAAACGGGATCACCGTGGCTGGTCTTCAATTTACCTTCCCTGGAGAGCGGTGCACCATGTTACTGTTCCATTTCAAATCCCTACACCCACCTCTAAAAGTCCAACGGTGTTGTTTCGTCTTTTTGAACGAATGTTGCACCTTGCACCGCGAATGTTGCACCCTGTGGAAATCGATTCTTCGGACGGCCATAACTGTTGGCTCGTTTAGAGTTACGGGAGCCATAACCAGTTAAAACGAAGGTCTCGGTGAGTTCTACCGCTTTGACAGCTATAAGCCGTCAATGGATAGTTTCATACCCAAAAAAGTCTATCTGAACCTCAATCGGGTCTCTGAAGTTTTTTGGCCTTCTTTTTCCATCACGTGAATTTTTACGTTAAACGGGATCACCGTGGCTGGACTTCGATTTACATTCCCTGGAGAGCGGTGCACCATGGTACTGTTCCATTTCAAATCCCAGCACCCACTTCTAAAAGTCGAGCGGTGCTGTTTCGGCTTTTTGGACGAATGTTGCACCTTGCACCGTAAATGTTGCACCCTGTGGATATCAATTCTTCGGACGGCCATAACAGTTGGCTCGTTCAGAGTTACGGGAGCCATAACCAGTCAAAACGAAGGTCTCGCTGAGTTCTACCGCTTTGACAGCTATAAGCCGTCAATGGATAGTTTCATACCAAAAAATCTATCCGAACCTCAATCGGGTCTCTGAAGTTTTTTGGCCTTCTTTTTTCCATCACGTGAATTTTTACGTTAAAACGGGATCACCGTGGCTGGTCTTCGATTTACCTTCCCTGGAGAGCGGTGCACCATGGTACTGTTCCATATCAAATCCCTGCACCCACTTCTAAAAGTCGAACAGTGTTGTTTCGGCTTTTTGGACGAATGTTGCACCTTGCACCGCGAATGTTGCACCCTATGGATATCGATTCTTCGGATGGTCATAACTGTTGGCTCGTTTAGAGTTACGGGAGCCATAACCATTCAAAACAAAGGTCTCGGTGAGTTCTACTGCTTTGACAGCTATAAGCCGTCAATGGATAGTTTCATACCCAAAAAAGTCTGTCCGAACCACAATCGGGTCTTTGAAGTTTATTGGCCTTCTTTTTTCCATCACGTGAATTTTTACTTCAAAACGGGATCACCGTGGCTGGTCTTCGATTTACCTTCCCTGGAGAGCGGTGCACCATGGTACTGTTCCATTTCAAATCCCTACACCCACTTCTAAAAGTCGAACGGTGCTGTTTCAGCTTTTTGGACGAATGTAGCACCTTGCACCGCGAATGTTGCACCCTATGGATATCGATTCTTCGGACGGCCATAACTGTTGGCTCGTTTAGAGTTACGGGAGCCATAACCAGTCAAAACGAAGGTCTTGGTGAGTTCTACCGCTTTGACAGCTATAAGCCGTCAATGGATAGTTTCATACCCAAAAAAGTCTATCCGAACGTAAATCTGGTCTCTGAAGTTTTTTGGCCTTCTTTTTTCCATCACGTGAATTTTTACGTTAAAACGGGATCACCGTGGCTGGTCTTCGATTTACCTTCCATGGAGAGCGGTGCACCATGGTACTGTTCCATTTCAAATCCCTGCACCCACTTCTAAAAGTCGAGCGGTGTTGTTTCGGCTTTTTGAACGAATGTTGCACCTTGCACCGCGAATGTTGCACCCTGTGGATATCGATTCTTCGGACGGCCATAACTGTTGGCTCGTTTAGAGTTACGGGAGCCATAACCAGTCAAAACGAAGGTCTCGATGAGTTCTACCGCTTTGACAGCTATTAACCGTCAATGGATAGTTTCATACCCAAAAAAGTCTGTCCGAACCACAATCGGGTCTTTGAAGTTTATTGGCCTTCTTTTTTCCATCACGTGAATTTTTACTTCAAAACGGGATCACCGTGGCTGGTCTTCGATTTACCTTCCCTGGAGAGCGGTGCACCATGGCTGTTCCATTTCAAATCCCTACACCCACTTCTAAAAGTCGAACGGTGCTGTTTCGGCTTTTTGGACGAATGTAGCACCTTGCACCGCGAATGTTGCACCTTGTGGATATCGATTCTTCGGACGGCCATAACTGTTGGCTCGTTTAGAGTTACAGGAGCCATAACCAGTCAAAACGAAGGTCTCGGTGAGTTCTACCGCTTTGACAGCTATAAGCCGTCAATGGATAGTTTCATACCCAAAAAAGTCTATCCGAACGTCAATCTGGTCTCTGATGTTTTTTGGCCTTCTTTTTTCCATCACGTGAATTTTTCATTAAAACGGGATCACCGTGGCTGGTCTTCGATTTACCTTCCATGGAGAGCGGTGCACCATGGTACTGTTCCATTTCAAATCCCTGCACCCACTTCTAAAAGTCGAACGGTGCTGTTTCGGCTTTTTGGACGAATGTTGCACCTTGCACCGCGAATGTTGCACCCTGTGGATATCGATTCTTCGGACGGCCATAACTGTTGGATCGTTTAGAGTTACGGGAGCCATAACCAGTTAAAACGAAGGACTCGGTGAGTTCTACCGCTTTGACAGCTATAAGCCGTCAATGGATAGTTTCATACCCAAAAAAGTCTATCCGAACCTCAATCGGGTCTCTGAAGTTTTTTGGCCTTCTTTTTCCATCACGTGAATTTTTACGTTAAACGGGATCACCGTGGCTGGTCTTCGATTTACATTCCCTGGAGAGCGGTGCACCATGGTACTGTTCCATTTCAAATCCCTGCACCCACTTCTAAAAGTCGAGCGTTGCTGTTTCGGCTTTTTGAACGAATGTTGCACCTTGCACCGCGAATGTTGCACCCTGTGGATATCGATTCTTCGGACGGCCATAACTGTTGGCTCGTTTAGAATTACGGGAGCCATAACCAGTCAAAACGAAGGTATCGATGAGTTCTACCGCTTTGACAGCTATTAACCGTCAATGGATAGTTTCATACCCAAAAAAGTCTATCCTAACCTCAATCGGGTCTTTGAAGTTTTTTGGCCTTCTTTTTTCCATCACGTGAATTTTTACGTTAAAACGGGATCACCGTGGCTGGTCTTCAATTTACCTTCCCTGGAGAGCGGTGCACCATGTTACTGTTCCATTTCAAATCCCTACACCCACCTCTAAAAGTCCAACGGTGTTGTTTCGTCTTTTTGAACGAATGTTGCACCTTGCACCGCGAATGTTGCACCCTGTGGAAATCGATTCTTCGGACGGCCATAACTGTTGGCTCGTTTAAATTTACGGGAGCCATAACCAGTTAAAACGAAGGTCTCGGTGAGTTCTACCGCTTTGACAGCTATAAGCCGTCAATGGATAGTTTCATACCCAAAAAAGTCTATCTGAACCTCAATCGGGTCTCTGAAGTTTTTTGGCCTTCTTTTTTCCATCACGTGAATTTTTACGTTAAAACGGGATCACCGTGGCTGGTCTTCGATTTACCTTCCATGGAGAGCGGTGCACCATGGTACTGTTCCATTTCAAATCCCTGCACCCACTTCTAAAAGTCGAGCGGTGCTGTTTCGGCTTTTTGAACGAATGTTGCACCTTGCACCGCGAATGTTGCACCCTGTGGATATCGATTCTTCGGACGGCCATAACTGTTGGCTCGTTTAGAGTTACGGGAGCCATAACCAGTCAAAACGAAGGTCTCCATGAGTTCTACCGCTTTGACAGCTATTAGCCGTCAATGGATAGTTTCATACCCAAAAAAGTCTATCCTAACCTCAATCGGGTCTCTGAAGTTTTTTGGCCTTCTTTTTTCCATCACGTGAATTTTTACGTTAAAACGGGATCACCGTGGCTGGTCTTCAATTTACCTTCCCTGGAGAGCGGTGCACCATGTTACTGTTCCATTTCAAATCCCTACACCCACCTCTAAAAGTCCAACGGTGTTGTTTCGTCTTTTTGAACGAATGTTGCACCTTGCACCGCGAATGTTGCACCCTGTGGAAATCGATTCTTCGGACGACCATAACTGTTGGCTCGTTTAGAGTTACGGGAGCCATAACCAGTTAAAACGAAGGTCTCGGTGAGTTCTACCGCTTTGACAGCTATAAGCCGTCAATGGATAGTTTCATACCCAAAAAAGTCTATCTGAACCTCAATCGGGTCTCTGAAGTTTTTTGGCCTTCTTTTTCCATCACGTGAATTTTTACGTTAAACGGGATCACCGTGGCTGGACTTCGATTTACATTCCCTGGAGAGCAGTGCACCATGGTACTGTTCCATTTCAAATCCCAGCACCCACTTCTAAAAGTCGAGCGGTGCTGTTTCGGCTTTTTGGACGAATGTTGCACCTTGCACCGTAAATGTTGCACCCTGTGGATATCAATTCTTCGGACGGCCATAACAGTTGGCTCGTTTAGAGTTACGGGAGCCATAACCAGTCAAAACGAAGGTCTCGCTGAGTTCTACCGCTTTGACAGCTATAAGCCGTCAATGGATAGTTTCATACCAAAAAATCTATCTGAACCTCAATCGGGTCTCTGAAGTTTTTTGGCCTTCTTTTTTCCATCACGTGAATTTTTACGTTAAAACGGGATCACCGTGGCTGGTCTTCGATTTACCTTCCCTGGAGAGCGGTGCACCATGGTACTGTTCCATATCAAATCCCTGCACCCACTTCTAAAAGTCGAACAGTGTTGTTTCGGCTTTTTGGACGAATGTTGCACCTTGCACCGCGAATGTTGCACCCTATGGATATCGATTCTTCGGACGGTCATAACTGTTGGCTCGTTTAGAGTTACGGGAGCCATAACCATTCAAAACAAAGGTCTCGGTGAGTTCTACTGCTTTGACAGCTATAAGCCGTCAATGGATAGTTTCATACCCAAAAAAGTTTGTCCGAACCACAATCGGGTCTTTGAAGTTTATTGGCCTTCTTTTTTCCATCACGTGAATTTTTACTTCAAAACGGGATCACTGTGGCTGGTCTTTGATTTACCTTCCCTGGAGAGCGGTGCACCATGGTACTGTTCCATTTCAAATCCCTACACCCACTTCTAAAAGTCGAACGGTGCTGTTTCAGCTTTTTGGACGAATGTAGCACCTTGCACCGCGAATGTTGCACCCTATGGATATCGATTCTTCGGACGGCCATAACTGTTGGCTCGTTTAGAGTTACGGGAGCCATAACCAGTCAAAACGAAGGTCTTGGTGAGTTCTACCGCTTTGACAGCTGTAAGCCGTCAATGGATAGTTTCATACCCAAAAAAGTCTATCCGAACGTAAATCTGGTCTCTGAAGTTTTTTGGCCTTCTTTTTTCCATCACGTGAATTTTTACGTTAAAACGGGATCACCGTGGCTGGTCTTCGATTTACCTTCCATGGAGAGCGGTGCACCATGGTACTGTTCCATTTCAAATCCCTGCACCCACTTCTAAAAGTCGAGCGGTGTTGTTTCGGCTTTTTGAACGAATGTTGCACCTTGCACCGCGAATGTTGCACCCTGTGGATATCGATTCTTCGGACGGCCATAACTGTTGGCTCGTTTAGAGTTACGGGAGCCATAACCAGTCAAAACGAAGGTCTCGATGAGTTCTACCGCTTTGACAGCTATTAACCGTCAATGGATAGTTTCATACCCAAAAAAGTCTATCCTAACCACAATCGGGTCTTTGAAGTTTATTGGCCTTCTTTTTTCCATCACGTGAATTTTTACTTCAAAACGGGATCACCGTGGCTGGTCTTCGATTTACCTTCCCTGGAGAGCGGTGCACCATGGTACTGTTCCATTTCAAATCCCTGCACCCACTTCTAAAAGTCGAACGGTGCTGTTTCGGCTTTTTGGACGAATGTAGCACCTTGCACCGCGAATGTTGCACCCTGTGGATATCGATTCTTCGGACGGCCATAGCTGTTGGCTCGTTTAGATTTACGGGAGCCATAACTAGTCAAAACGAAGGTCTCGGTGAGTTCTACCGCTTTGACAGCTATAAGCCGTCAATGTATAGTTTCATACCCAAAAAAGTCTATCCGAACGTCAATCTGGTCTCTGAAGTTTTTTGGCCTTCTTTTTTCCATCACGTGAATTTTTACGTTAAAACGGGATCACCGTGGCTGGTCTTCGATTTACCTTCCCTGGAGAGCGGTGCACCATGGTACTGTTCCATTTCAAATCCCTACACCCACTTCTAAAAGTTGAACGGTGTTGTTTCGTCTTTTTGGACGAATGTTGCACCTTGCACCGCGAATGTTGCACCCTGTGGAAATCGATTCTTTGGACGACCATAACTGTTGGATCGTTTAGAGTTACGGGAGCCATAACTGTTGGCTCGTTTAGATTTACGGGAGCCATAACCAGTTAAAACGAAGGTCTCGGTGAGTTCTACCGCTTTGGCAGCTATAAGCCGTCAATGGATAGTTTCATACCCAAAAAAGTCTATCCGAACCTCAATCGGGTCTCTGAAGTTTTTTGGCCTTCTTTTTCCATCACGTGAATTTTTACGTTAAACGGGATCACCGTGGCTGGTCTTCGATTTACATTCCCTGGAGAGCGGTGCACCATGGTACTGTTCCATTTCAAATCCCTGCACCCACTTCTAAAAGTCGAACGGTGCTGTTTCGGCTTTTTGGACGAATGTTGCACCTTGCACCACGAATGTTGCACCCTGTGGATATCGATTCTTCGGACGGCCATAACTGTTGGCTCGTTTAGAGTTACGGGAGCCATAACCATTCAAAACGAAGGTCACGGTGAGTTCTACTGCTTTGACAGCTATAAGCCGTCAATGGATAGTTTCATACCCAAAAAATCTATCCGAACCTCAATCGGGTCTCTGAAGTTTTTTGGCCTTCTTTTTTCCATCACGTGAATTTTTACGTTAAAACGGGATCACCGTGGCTGGTCTTCGATTTACCTTCCCTGGAGAGCGGTGCACCATGGTACTGTTCCATTTCAAATCCTTTCACCCACTTCTAAAAGTCGAACGGTGCTGTTTCGGCTTTTTGGACGAATGTTGCACCTTGCACCGCGAATGTTGCACCCTGTGGATGTCGATTCTTCGGACGGCCATAACTGTTGGCTCGTTTAGAGTTACGGGAGCCATAACCAGTCAAAACGAAGGTCTCAGTGAGTTCTACCACTTTGACAGCTATAAGTCGCCAATGGATAGTTTCATACCCAAAAAAGTCTATCCGAACATCAATCGGGTCTCTGAAGTTTTTTGGCCTTCTTTATTCCATCACGTGAATTTTTACGTTAAAACGGGATCACCTTGGCTGGTCTTCGATTTACCTTCCCTGGAGAGCGATGCACCATGGTACTGTTCCATTTCAAATCCCTGCACCCACTTCTAAAAGTCGAGCGGTGTTGTTTCGGCTTTTTGGACGAATGTTGCACCTTGCACCGCGAATGTTGCACCCTGTGGATATCGATTCTTCGGACGGCAATAACTGTTGGCTCGTTTAGAGTTACGGGAGCCATAACCAGTAAAAAAGAAGGTCTTGGTGAGTTCTACCGCTTTGACAGCTATAAACCATCAATGGATAGTTTCATACCCAAAAAAGTCTATCCTACCCTCAGTCGGGTCTCTGAAGTTTTTTGGCCTTCTTTTTTCCATCTCGTGAATTTTTACGTTCAAACGAGATCACCGTGGCTGGTCTTCGATTTACCTTCCCTGGAGAGCGGTGCAGCATGGTACTGTTCCATTTCAAATCCCTGCACCCACTTCTAAAAGTCGAACGGTGCTGTTTTGGCTTTTTGGACGAATGTTGCACCTTGCACCGCGAATGTTTCACCCTGTGGATATCGATTCTTCGGACGGCCATAACTGTTGGCTCGTTTAGAGTTACGGGAGCCATAACCATTCAAAACGAAGGTCTCGGTGAGTTCTACTGCTTTGACAGCTATAAGCCGTCAATGGATAGTTTCATACCCAAAAAAGTCTGTCCAAACCACAATCGGGTCTTTGAAGTTTATTGGCCTTCTTTTTTCCATCACGTGAATTTTTACTTCAAAACGGGATCACCGTGGCTGGTCTTCGATTTACATTCCCTGGAGAGCGGTGCACCATGGTACTGTTCCATTTCAAATCCCTGCACCCACTTCTAAAAGTCGAACGGTGCTGTTTTGGCTTTTTGGACGAATGTTGCACCTTGCACCGCGAATGTTGCACCCTGTGGATATCGATTCTTCGGACGGCCATAATTGTTGGCTCGTTTAGAGTTACGGGAGCCATAACCAGTCAAAACGAAGGTCTCGGTGAGTTCTACTGCTTTGACAGCTATAAGCTGCCAATTGATAGTTTCATACCCAAAAAAGTCTATCCAAACGTCAATCTGGTCTCCGATGTTTTTTGGCATACTTTTTTCCATCACGTGAATTTTTACGTTAAAACGGGATCACCGTGGCTGGTCTTCGATTTACCTTCCATGGAGAGCGGTGCACCATGGTACTATTCCATTTCAAATCCCTGCACCCACTTCTAAAAGTCGAGCGGTGCTGTTTCGGCTTTTTGAACGAATGTTGCACCTAGCACCGCGAATGTTGCACCCTGTGGATATTGATTCTTCGGACGGCCATAACTGTTGGCTCGTTTAGAGTTACGGGAGCCATAACCAGTCAAAACGAAGGTCTCGGTGAGTTCTACCGCTTTGACTGCTATTAACCGTCAATGGATAGTTTCAAACCCATAAAAGTCTATCCTAACCTCAATCGGGTCTCTGAAGTTTTTTGGCCTTCTTTTTTCCATCACGTGAATTTTTAAGTTAAAACGGGATCACCGTGGCCGGTCTTCGATTTACCTTCCCTGGAGAGCGGTGCACCATGGTACTGTTCCATTTCAAATCCCTTCACCCACTTCTAAAAGTCGAACGGTGCTGTTTCGTCTTTTTGGACGAATGTTGCACCTTGCACCGCGAATGTTGCACCCTGTGGAAATCGATTCTTCGGACGGCCATAACTGTTGGATCGTTTAGAGTTACGGGAGCCATAACCAGTTAAAACGAAGGTCTCGGTGAGTTCTACCGCATTGACAGCTATAAGCCGTCAATGGATAGTTTCATACCCAAAAATGTCTATCCGAACCTCAATCGGGTCTCTGAAGTTTTTTGGCCTTCTTTTTCCATCACGTGAATTTTTACGTTAAACGGGATCACCGTGGCTGGTCTTCGATTTACATTCCCTGGAGAGCGGTGCACCATGGTACTGTTCCATTTCAAATCCCTGCACCCACTTCTAAAAGTCGAGCGGAGTTGTTTCGGCTTTTTGGACGAATGTTGCAGCTTGCACCGCGAATGTTGCACCCTGTGGATATCAATTCTTCGGACGGCCATAACAGTTGGCTCGTTTAGAGTTACAGGAGCCATAACCAGTCAAAACGAAGGTCTCGGTGAGTTCTACCGCTTTGACAGCTATAAGCCGTCAATGGATAGTTTCATACCCAAAAAATCTATCCGAACCTCAATCGGGTCTTTTAAGTTTTTTGGCCTTCTTTTTTCCATCACGTGAATTTTCACGTTAAAACGGGATCACCGTGGCTGGTCTTCGATTTACCTTCCTTGGAGAGCGGTGCAACATGGTACTGTTCCATTTCAAATCCCTGCACCCAGTTCGAAAAGTCGAACGGTGTTGTTTTGTCTTTTTGGACGAATGTTGCACCTTGCACCGCGAATGTTGCACCTTATGGATATCCATTCTTCGGACGGCCATAACTGTTGGCTCGTTTAGAGTTACGGGAGCCATAACTAGTTAAAACAAAGGTCTCGTTGAGTTCTACCGCTTTGACAGCTATAAACCGTCAATGGATAGTTTCATACCCAAAAAAGTTTATCCGAACCTCAATCGGGTCTCTGAAGTTTTTTGGCCTTCTTTTTTCCATCACGTGAATTTTTACGTTAAAACGGGATCACCATGGCTGGTCTTCGATTTACATTCCCTGGAGAGCGGTACACCATGGTACTGTTCCATTTCAAATCCCTGCACCCACTTCTAAATGTCGAACGGTGCTGTTTCGGCTTTTTGGACGAATGTTGCACCTTGCACCGCGAATGTTGCACCCTGTGTATATCGATTCTTCGGACGGCCATAACTGTTGGCTCGTTTAGAGTTACGGGAGCCATAACCATTCAAAACGAAGGTCTCGGTGAGTTCTACCGCTTTGACAGCTATAAGCCGTCAATGGATAGTTTCATACCCAAAAAAGTCTGTCTGAACCACAATCGGGTCTTTGAAGTTTATTGGCCTTCTTTTTTCCATCACGTGAATTTTTACTTCAAAACGGGATCACCGTGGCTGGTCTTCGATTTACCTTCCCTGGAGAGCGGTGCACCATGGTACTGTTCCATTTCAAATCCCTGCACCCACTTCTAAAAGTCGAACGGTGCTGTTTCGGCTTTTTGGACGAATGTAGCACCTTGCACCGCGAATGTTGCACCCTGTGGATATCGATTCTTCGGACGGCCATAGCTGTTGGCTCGTTTAGATTTACGGGAGCCATAACTAGTCAAAACGAAGGTCTCGGTGAGTTCTACCGCTTTGACAGCTATAAGCCATCAATGTATAGTTTCATACCCAAAAAAGTCTATCCGAACGTCAATCTGGTCTCTGAAGTTTTTTGGCCTTCTTTTTTCCATCACGTGAATTTTTACGTTAAAACGGGATCACCGTGGCTTGTCTTCGATTTACCTTCCATGGAGAGCGGTGCACCATGGTACTGTTCCATTTCAAATCCCTGCACCCACTTCTAAAAGTTGAGCGGTGCTGTTTCGGCTTTTTGAACGAATGTTGCACCTTGCACCGCGAATGTTGCACCCTGTGGATATCGATTCTTCGGACGGCCATAACTGTTGGCTCGTTTAGAGTTACGGGAGCCATAACCAGTCAAAACGAAGGTCTCGATGAGTTCTACCGCTTTGACAGCTATTAACCATCAATGGATAGTTTCATACCCAAAAAAGTCTATCCTAACCTCAATCGGGTCTCTGAAGTTTTTTGGCCTTCTTTTTTCCATCACGTGAATTTTTACGTTAAAACGGGATCACCGTGGCTGGTCTTCGATTTACCTTCCCTGGAGAGCGGTGCACCATGGTACTGTTCCATTTCAAATCCCTACACCCACTTCTAAAAGTCGAACGGTGTTATTTCGTCTTTTTGGACGAATGTTGCACCTTGCACCGCGAATGTTGCACCCTGTGGAAATCGATTCTTCGGACGGCCATAACTGTTGGCTCGTTTAGAGTTATGGGAGCCATAACCAGTTAAAACGAAGGTCTCGGTGAGTTCTACCGCTTTGACAGCTATAAGCCGTCAATGGATAGTTTCATACCCAAAAAAGTCTATCCGAACCTCAATCGGGTCTCTGAAGTTTTTTGGCCTTCTTTTTCCATCACGTGAATTTTTACGTTAAACGGGATCACCGTGGCTGGTCTTCGATTTACATTCCCTGGAGAGCGATGCACCATGGTACTGTTCCATTTCAAATCCCTGCACCCACTTCTAAAAGTCGAACGGTGCTGTTTCGGCTTTTTGGACGAATGTTGCACCTTGCACCGCGAATGTTGCACCCTGTGGATATCGATTTTTCGGACGGCCATAACTATTGGCTCGTTTAGAGTTACGGGAGCCATAACCAGTCAAAACAAAAGTCTCGGTGAGTTCTACCGCTTTGACAGCTATAAGCCGTCAATGGATAGTTTCATACCCAAAAAATCTCTCCGAACCTCAATCGGGTCTCTGATGTTTTTTGGCCTTCTTTTTTCCATCACGTGAATTTTTACGTTAAAACATGATCACCGTGGCTGGTCTTCGATTTACGTTCCCTGGAGAGCGGTGCACCATGGTACTGTTCCATTTCAAATCCTTGCACCCACTTCTAAAAGTCGAACGGTGCTGTTTCGGCTTTTTGGACGAATGTTGCACCTTGCACCGTGAATGTTGCACCCTGTGGATCTCGATTCTTCGGACGGCCATAACTGTTGGCTCGTTTAGAGTTACGGAAGCCATAACCAGTCAAAACAAAGGTCTCGGTGAGTTCTACCGCTTTGACAGCTATAAGCCGCCAATGGATAGTTTCATACCCAAAAAAGTCTATCCGAATATCAATCGGGTCTCTGAAGTTTTTTGGCCTTCTTTTTTCCATCACGTGAATTTTTACGTTAAAATGGGATCACCATGGCTGGTCTTCGATTTACCTTCCCTGGAGAGCGATGCACCATGGTACTGTTCCATTTGAAATCCCTGCACCCACTTCTAAAAGTCGAGCGGTGTTGTTTCGGCTTTTTGGACGAATGTTGCACCTTGCACCGCGAATGTTGCACCCTATGGATATCGATTCTTCGGACGGCAATAATTGTTGGCTCGTTTAGAGTTACGGGAGCCATAACCAGTAAAAAAGAAGGTCTCGGTGAGTTCTACCGCTTTGACAGCTATAAACCATCAATGGATAGTTTCATACCCAAAAAAGTCTATCCTAACCTCAGTCGGGTCTCTGAAGTTTTTTGCCTTCTTTTTTCCATCTCGTGAATTTTTACGTTAAAACGGGATCACCGTGGCTGGTCTTCGATTTACCTTCCCTGGAGAGCGGTGCACCATGGTACTGTTCCATTTCAAATCCCTGCACCCACTTCTAAAAGTCGAACGGTGCTGTTTCGGCTTTTTGGACGAATGTTGCACCTTGCACCGCGAATGTTGCACCCTGTGGATATCGATTCTTCGGACGACCATAATTGTTGGCTCGTTTAGAGTTACGGGAGCCATAACCAGTCAAAACGAAGGTCTCGGTGAGTTCTACCGCTTTGACAGCTATAAGCCGTCAATGGATAGTTTCATACCTAAAAAATCTATCCGAACCTCAATCGGGTCTTTTAAGTTTTTTGGCCTTCTTTTTTCCATCACGTGAATTTTCACGTTAAAACGGGATCACCGTGGCTGGTCTTCGATTTACCTTCCTTGGAGAGCGGTGCACCATGGTACTGTTCCATTTCAAATCCCTGCACCCAGTTTGAAAAGTCGAACGGTGTTGTTTTGTCTTTTTGGACGAATGTTGCACCTTGCACCGCGAATGTTGCACCTTATGGATATCCATTCTTCGGACGGCCATAACTGTTGGCTCGTTTAGAGTTACGGGAGCCATAACTAGTTAAAACAAAGGTCTCGTTGAGTTCTACCGCTTTGACAGCTATAAACCGTCAATGGATAGTTTCATACCCAAAAAAGTTTATCCGAACCTCAATCG
The DNA here is from genome assembly GCA_030737815.1 of Allium fistulosum. Lineage (NCBI taxonomy): Eukaryota > Viridiplantae > Streptophyta > Magnoliopsida > Asparagales > Amaryllidaceae > Allium > Allium fistulosum. The sequence continues at coordinate 52,668,552 of CM060907.1, forward strand.
GGTCTCTGAAGTTTTTTGGCCTTCTTTTTTCCATCACGTGAATTTTTACGTTAAAACGGGATCACCATGGCTGGTCTTCGATTTACATTCCCTGGAGAGCGGTGCACCATGGTACTGTTCCATTTCAAATCCCTGCACCCACTTCTAAAAGTCGAACGGTGCTGTTTCGGCTTTTTGGACGAATGTTGCACCTTGCACTGCGAATGTTGCACCCTGTGTATATCGATTCTTCGGACGGCCATAACTGTTGGCTCGTTTAGAGTTACGGGAGCCATAACCATTCAAAACGAAGGTCTCGGTGAGTTCTACTGCTTTGACAACTATAAGCCGTCAATGGATAGTTTCATACCCAAAAAAGTCTGTCTGAACCACAATCGGGTCTTTGAAGTTTATTGGCCTTCTTTTTTCCATCACGTGAATTTTTACTTCAAAACGGGATCACCGTGGCTGGTCTTCGATTTACCTTCCCTGGAGAGCGGTGCACCATGGTACTGTTCCATTTCAAATCCCTGCACCCACTTCTAAAAGTCGAACGGTGCTGTTTCGGCTTTTTGGACGAATGTAGCACCTTGCACCGCGAATGTTGCACCCTGTGGATATCGATTCTTCGGACGGCCATAGCTGTTGGCTCGTTTAGATTTACGGGAGCCATAACTAGTCAAAACGAAGGTCTCGGTGAATTCTACCGCTTTGACAGCTATAAGCCGTCAATGTATAGTTTCATACCCAAAAAAGTCTATCCGAACGTCAATCTGGTCTCTGAAGTTTTTTGGCCTTCTTTTTTCCATCACGTGAATTTTTACGTTAAAACGGGATCACCGTGGTTGGTCTTCGATTTACCTTCCATGGAGAGCGGTGCACCATGGTACTGTTCCATTTCAAATCCCTGCACCCACTTCTAAAAGTTGAGCGGTGCTGTTTCGGCTTTTTGAACGAATGTTGCACCTTGCACCGCGAATGTTGCACCCTATGGATATCGATTCTTCGGACGGCCATAACTGTTGGCTCGTTTAGAGTTACGGGAGCCATAACCAGTCAAAACGAAGGTCTCGATGAGTTCTACCGCTTTGACAGCTATTAACCATCAATGGATAGTTTCATACCCAAAAAAGTCTATCCTAACCTCAATCGGGTCTCTGAAGTTTTTTGGCCTTCTTTTTTCCATCACGTGAATTTTTACGTTAAAACGGGATCACCATGGCTGGTCTTCGATTTACCTTCCCTGGAGAGCGGTGCACCATGGTACTGTTCCATTTCAAATCCCTACACCCACTTCTAAAAGTCGAACGGTGTTATTTCATCTTTTTGGACGAATGTTGCACCTTGCACCGCGAATGTTGCACCCTGTGGAAATCGATTCTTCGGACGGCCATAACTGTTGGCTCGTTTAGAGTTACGGGAGCCATAACCAGTTAAAACGAAGGTCTCGGTGAGTTCTACCGCTTTGACAGCTATAAGCCGTCAATGGATAGTTTCATACCCAAAAAAGTCTATCCGAACCTCAATCGGGTCTCTGAAGTTTTTTGGCCTTCTTTTTCCATCACGTGAATTTTTACGTTAAACGGGATCACCGTGGCTGGTCTTCGATTTACATTCCCTGGAGAGCGATGCACCATGGTACTGTTCCATTTCAAATCCCTGCACCCACTTCTAAAAGTCGAACGGTGCTGTTTCGGCTTTTTGGACGAATGTTGCACCATGCACCGCGAATGTTGCACCCTGTGGATATCGATTCTTCGGACGGCCATAACTATTGGCTCGTTTAGAGTTACGGGAGCCATAACCAGTCAAAACAAAAGTCTCGGTGAGTTCTACCGCTTTGACAGCTATAAGCCGTCAATGGATAGTTTCATACCCAAAAAATCTCTCCGAACCTCAATCGGGTCTCTGATGTTTTTTGGCCTTCTTTTTTCCATCACGTGAATTTTTACGTTAAAACATGATCACCGTGGCTGGTCTTCGATTTACCTTCCCTGGAGAGCGGTGCACCATGGTACTATTCCATTTCAAATCCTTGCACCCACTTCTAAAAGTCGAACGGTGCTGTTTCGGCTTTTTGGACGAATGTTGCACCTTGCACCGCGAATGTTGCACCCTGTGGATCTCGATTCTTCGGACGGCCATAACTGTTGGCTCGTTTAGAGTTACGGAAGCCATAACCAGTCAAAACGAAGGTCTCGGTGAGTTCTACCGCTTTGACAGCTATAAGCCGCCAATGGATAGTTTCTTACCCAAAAAAGTCTATCCGAATATCAATCGGGTCTCTGAAGTTTTTTGGCCTTCTTTTTTCCATCACGTGAATTTTTACGTTAAAACGGGATCACCATGGCTGGTCTTCGATTTACCTTCCCTGGAGAGCGATGCACCATGGTACTGTTCCATTTGAAATCCCTGCACCCACTTCTAAAAGTCGAGCGGTGTTGTTTCGGCTTTTTGGACGAATGTTGCACCTTGCACCGCGAATGTTGCACCCTATGGATATCGATTCTTCGGACGGCAATAATTGTTGGCTCGTTTAGAGTTACGGGAGCCATAACCAGTAAAAAAGATGGTCTCGGTGAGTTCTACCGCTTTGATAGCTATAAACCATCAATGGATAGTTTCATACCCAAAAAAGTCTATCCTAACCTCAGTCGGGTCTCTGAAGTTTTTTGCCTTCTTTTTTCCATCTCGTGAATTTTTACGTTAAAACGGGATCACCGTGGCTGGTCTTCGATTTACCTTCCATGGAGAGCGGTGCACCATGGTACTGTTCCATTTCAAATCCCTGCACCCACTTCTAAAAGTCGAACGGTGCTGTTTCGGCTTTTTGGACGAATGTTGCACCTTGCACCGCGAATGTTGCACCCTATGGATATCGATTCTTCGGACGGCCATAACTGTTGGCTCGTTTAGAGTTACGGTAGCCATAACCATTCAAAATGAAGGTCTCGGTGAGTTCTACTGCTTTGACAGCTATAAGCCGTCAATGGATAGTTTCATACCCAAAAAAGTCTGTCCAAAACACAATCGGGTCTTTGAAGTTTATTGGCCTTCTTTTTTCCATCACGTGAATTTTTACTTCAAAACGGGATCACCGTGGCTGGTCTTCGATTTACATTCCCTGAAGAGCGGTTCACCATGGTACTGTTCCATTTCAAATCCCTGCACCCACTTCTAAAAGTCGAACGGTGCTGTTTCGGCTTTTTGGACGAATGTTGCACCTTGCACCGCGAATGTTGCACCCTGTGGATATCGATTCTTCGGACGGCCATAATTGTTGGCTCGTTTAGAGTTACGGGAGTCATAACCAGTCAAAACGAAGGTCTCGGTGAGTTCTACCGCTTTGACAGCTATAAGCTGTCAATGGATAGTTTCATACCCAAAAAAGTCTATCCGAACGTCAATCTGGTCTCTGAAGTTTTTTGGCATACTTTTTTCCATCACGTGAATTTTTACGTTAAAACGGGATCACCGTGGCTGGTCTTCGATTTACCTTCCATGGAGAGCGGTGCACCATGGTACTGTTCCATTTCAAATCCCTGCACCCACTTCTAAAAGTCGAGCGGTGCTGTTTCGGCTTTTTGAACGAATGTTGCACCTTGCACCGCGAATGTTGCACCCTGTGGATATTGATTCTTCGGACGGCCATAACTGTTGGCTCGTTTAGAGTTACGGGAGCCATAACCAGTCAAAACGAAGGTCTCGGTGAGTTCTACCGCTTTGACAGCTATTAACCGTCAATGGATAGTTTCATACCCAAAAAAGTCTATCCTAACCTCACTCGGGTCTTTGAAGTTTTTTGGCCTTCTTTTTTACATCACGTGAATTTTTAAGTTAAAACGGGATCACCGTGGCCTGTCTTCGATTTACCTTCCCTGGAGAGCGGTGCACCATGGTACTGTTCCATTTCAAATCCCTGCACCCACTTCTAAAAGTCGAACGGTGCTGTTTCGTCTTTTTGGACGAATGTTGCACCCTGTGGAAATCGATTCTTCGGACGGCCATAACTGTTGGATCGTTTAGAGTTACGGGAGCCATAACCAGTTAAAACGAAGGTCTCGGTGAGTTCTACCGCTTTGACAGCTATAAGCCGTCAATGGATAGTTTCATACCCAAAAAAGTCTATCCGAACCTCAATCGGGTCTCTGAAGTTTTTTGGCCTTCTTTTTCCATCACGTGAATTTTTACGTTAAACAGGATCACCGTGGATGGTCTTCGATTTACATTCCCTGGAGAGCGGTGCACCATGGTACTGTTCCATTTCAAATCCCTGCACCCACTTCTAAAAGTCGAGCGGTGCTGTTTCGACTTTTTGGACGAATGTTGCACCTTGCAGCGCGAATGTTGCACCCTGTGGATATCAATTCTTCGGACGGCCATAACAGTTGACTCGTTTAGAGTTACGGGAGCCATATCCAGTCAAAACGAAGGTCTCGGTGAGTTCTACCGCTTTGACAGCTATAAGCCGTCAATGGATAGTTTCATACCCAAAAAATCTATCGGAACCTCAATCGGGTCTTTGAAGTTTTTTGGCCTTCTTTTTCCATCACGTGAATTTTCACGTTAAAACGGGATCACCGTGGCTGGTCTTCGATTTACCTTCCTTGGAGAGCGGTGCACCATGGTACTGTTCCATTTCAAATCCCTGCACCCACTTCGAAAAGTCGAACGGTGTTGTTTCGTCTTTTTGGACGAATGTTGCACCTTGCACCGCGAATGTTGCACCTTATGGATATCCATTCTTCGGACGGCCATAACTATTGGCTCGTTTAGAGTTACGGGAGCCATAACTAGTTAAAACAAAGGTCTCATTGAGTTCTACCGCTTTGACAGCTATAAACCGTCAATGGATAGTTTCATACCCAAAAAAGTTTATCCGAACCTCAATCGGGTCTCTGAAGTTTTTTGGCCTTCTTTTTTCCATCACGTGAATTTTTACGTTAAAACGGGATCACCGTGGCTGGTCTTCGATTTACCTTCCCTGGAGAGCGGTACACCATGGTACTGTTCCATTTCAAATCCCTGCACCCACTTCTAAAAGTCGAACGGTGCTGTTTCGGCTTTTTGGACGAATGTTGCACCTTGCACCGCGAATGTTGCACCCTGTGGATATCAATTCTTCGGACGGCCATAACAGTTGGTTCGTTTAGAGTTACGGGAGCCATAACCAGTCAAAATGAAGGTCTCGGTGAGTTCTACCGCTTTGACAGCTATAAGCCGTCAATGGATAGTTTCATACCCAAAAAATCTATCCGAACCTCAATCGGGTCTCTGAAGTTTTTTGGCCTTCTTTTTTCCATCACGTGAATTTTCATGTTAAAACGGGATCACCGTGGCCGGTCTTCGATTTACCTTCCTTGGAGAGCGGTGCACCATGGTACTGTTCCATTTCAAATCCCTGCACCCACTTCGAAAAGTCGAACGGTGTTGTTTCGTCTTTTTGGACGAATGTTGCACCTTGCACCGCGAATGTTGCACCTTATGGATATCCATTCTTCGGACGGCCATAACTGTTGGCTCGTTTAGAGTTACGGGAGCCATAACTAGTTAAAACAAAGGTCTCGTTGAGTTCTACCGCTTTGACAGCTATAAACCGTCAATAGATATTTTCATACCCAAAAAAGTTTATCCGAACCTCAATCGGGTCTCTGAAGTTTTTTGGCCTTCTTTTTTCCATCACGTGAATTTTTATGTTAAAACGGGATCACCGTGGCTGGTCTTCGATTTACCTTCCCTAGAGAGCGGTACACCATGGTACTGTTCCATTTCAAATCCCTGCACCCACTTCTAAAAGTCGAACGGTGCTGTTTCGGCTTTTTGGACGAATGTTGCACCTTGCACCGCGAATGTTGCACCCTGTGGATATCGATTTTTCGGACGGCCATAACTATTGGCTCGTTTAGAGTTACGGGAGCCATAACCATTCAAAACGAAGGTCTTGGTGAGATCTACTGCTTTGACAGCTATAAGCCGTCAATGGATAGTTTCATACCCAAAAAAGTCTGTCCGAACCACAATCGGATTTTTGAAGTTTATTGGCCTTCTTTTTTCCATCACGTGAATTTTTACTTCAAAACGGGATCACCGTGGCTGGTCTTCGATTTACCTTCCCTGGAGAGCGGTGCACCATGGTACTGTTCCATTTCAAATCCCTGCACCCACTTCTAAAAGTCGAACGGTGCTGTTTCGGCTTTTTGGACGAATGTAGCACCTTGCACCGCGAATGTTGCACCCTGTGGATATCGATTCTTCGGACGGCCATAACTGTTGGCTCGTTTAGAGTTACGGGAGCCATAACCAGTCAAAATGAAGGTCTCGGTGAGTTCTACCGCTTTGACAGCTATAAGCCGTCAATGGATAGTTTCATACCCAAAAAAGTCTATCCGAACGTCAATCTGGTCTCTGAAGTTTTTTGGCATACTTTTTTCCATCACGTGAATTTTTACGTTAAAACGGGATCACCGTGGCTGGTCTTCGATTTACCTTCCATGGAGAGCGGTGCACCATGGTACTGTTCCATTTCAAATCCCTGCACCCACTTCTAAAAGTCGAGCGGTGCTGCTTCGGCTTTTTGAACGAATGTTGCACCTTGCACCGCGAATGTTGCACCCTGTGGATATTGATTCTTCGGACGGCCATAACTGTTGGCTCGTTTAGAGTTACGGGAGCCATAACCAGTCAAAACGAAGGTCTCGGTGAGTTCTACCGCTTTGACAGCTATTAACCGTCAATGGATAGTTTCATACCCAAAAAAGTCTATCCTAACCTCAATCGGGTCTCTGAAGTTTTTTGGCCTTCTTTTTTCCATCACGTGAATTTTTAAGTTAAAACGGGATCACCGTGGCCGGTCTTCGATTTACCTTCCCTGGAGAGCGGTGCACCATGGTACTGTTCCATTTCAAATCCCTGCACCCACTTCTAAAAGTCGAACGGTGCTGTTTCGTCTTTTTGGACGAATGTTGCACCTTGCACCGCGAATGTTGCACCCTGTGGAAATCGATTCTTCGGATGGCCATAACTGTTGGATCGTTTAGAGTTACGGGAGCCATAACCAGTTAAAACGAAGGTCTCGGTGAGTTCTACAGCTTTGACAGCTATAAGCCGTCAATGGATAGTTTCATACCCAAAAAAGTCTATCCGAACCTCAATCGGGTCTCTGAAGTTTTTTGGCCTTCTTTTTCCATCACGTGAATTTTTACGTTAAACGGGATCACCGTGGCTGGTCTTCGATTTACATTCCCTAGAGAGCGGTGCACCATGGTACTGTTCCATTTCAAATCCCTGCACCCACTTCTAAAAGTCGAGCGGTGCTGTTTCGGCTTTTTGGACGAATGTTGCACCTTGCACCGCGAATGTTGCACCCTGTGGATATCAATTCTTCGGACGGTCATAACAGTTGGCTCGTTTAGAGTTACGGGAGCCATAACCAGTCAAAACGAAGGTCTCGGTGAGTTCTACCGCTTTGACAGCTATAAGCCGTCAATGGATAATTTCATACCCAAAAAATCTATCCGAACCTCAATCGGGTCTCTGAAGTTTTTTGGCCTTCTTTTTTCCATCACGTGAATTTTCACGTTAAAACGGGATCACCGTGGCTGGTCTTCGATTTACCTTCCTTGGAGAGCGGTGCACCATGGTACTGTTCCATTTCAAATCCCTGCACCCACTTCAAAAAGTCGAACGGTGTTGTTTCGTCTTTTTGGACGAATGTTGCACCTTGCACCGCGAATGTTGCACCTTATGGATATCCATTCTTCGGACGGCCATAACTGTTGGCTCGTTTAGAGTTACGGGAGCCATAACTAGTTAAAACAAAGGTCTCGTTGAGTTCTACCGCTTTGACAGCTATAAACCGTCAATGGATAGTTTCATACCCAAAAAAGTTTATCCGAACCTCAATCGGGTCTCTGAAGTTTTTTGGCCTTCTTTTTTCCATCACGTGAATTTTTACGTTAAAACGGGATCACCGTGGCTGGTCTTCGATTTACCTTCCCTGGAGAGCGGTGCACCATGGTACTGTTCCATTTCAAATCCCTGCACCCACTTCTAAAAGTCGAACGGTGCTGTTTCGGCTTTTTGGACGAATGTTGCACCTTGCACCGCGAATGTTGCACCCTGTGGATATCGATTTTTCGGACGACCATAACTGTTGGCTCGTTTAGAGTTATGGGAGCCATAACCATTCAAAACGAAGGTCTCGGTGAGTTCTACTGCTTTGAGAGCTATAAGCCGTTAATGGATAGTTTCATACCCAAAAAAGTCTGTCCGAACCACAATCGGGTTTTTGAAGTTTATTGGCCTTCTTTTTTCCATCACGTGAATTTTTACTTCAAAACGGGATCACCGTGGCTGGTCTTCGATTTACCTTCCCTGGAGAGCGGTGCACCATGGTACTGTTCCATTTCAAATCCCTGCACCCACTTCTAAAAGTCGAATGGTGCTGTTTCGGCTTTTTGGACGAATGTAGCACCTTGCACCGCGAATGTTGCACCCTGTGGATATCGATTCTTCGGACGGCCATAACTGTTGGCTCGTTTAGAGTTACGGGAGCCATAACCAGTCAAAATGAAGGTCTCGGTGAGTTCTACCGCTTTGACAGCTATAAGCCGTCAATGGATAGTTTCATACCCAAAAAAGTCTATCCGAACGTCAATCTGGTCTCTGAAGTTTTTTGGCATACTTTTTTCCATCACGTGAATTTTTACGTTAAAACGGGATCACCGTGGCTGGTCTTCGATTTACCTTCCATGGAGAGCGGTGCACCATGGTACTGTTCCATTTCAAATCCCTGCACCCACTTCTAAAAGTCGAGCGGTGCTGCTTCGGCTTTTTGAACGAATGTTGCACCTTGCACCGCGAATGTTGCACCCTGTGGATATTGATTCTTCGGACGACCATAACTGTTGGCTCGTTTAGAGTTACGGGAGCCATAACCAGTCAAAACGAAGGTCTCGGTGAGTTCTACCGCTTTGACAGCTATTAACCGTCAATGGATAGTTTCATACCAAAAAAAGTCTATCCTAACCTCAATCGGGTCTCTGAAGTTTTTTGGCCTTCTTTTTTCCATCACGTGAATTTTTAAGTTAAAACGGGATCACCGTGGCCGGTCTTCGATTTACCTTCCCTGGAGAGCGGTGCACCATGGTACTGTTCCATTTCAAATCCCTGCACCCACTTCTAAAAGTCGAACGATGCTGTTTCGTCTTTTTGGACGAATGTTGCACCTTGCACCGCGAATGTTGCACCCTGTGGAAATCGATTCTTCGGATGGCCATAACTGTTGGATCGTTTAGAGTTACGGGAGCCATAACCAGTTAAAACGAAGGTCTCGGTGAGTTCTACAGCTTTGACAGCTATAAGCCGTCAATGGATAGTTTCATACCCAAAAAAGTCTATCCGAACCTCTATCGGGTCTCTGAAGTTTTTTGGCCTTCTTTTTCCATCACGTGAATTTTTACGTTAAACGGGATCACCGTGGCTGGTCTTCGATTTACATTCCCTGGAGAGCGGTGCACCATGGTACTGTTCCATTTCAAATCCCTGCACCCACTTCTAAAAGTCGAGCGGTGCTGTTTCGGCTTTTTGGACGAATGTTGCACCTTGCACCGCGAATGTTGCACCCTGTGGATATCAATTCTTCGGACGGTCATAACAGTTGGCTCGTTAAGAGTTACGGGAGCCATAAGCAGTCAAAACGAAGGTCTCGGTGAGTTCTACCGCTTTGACAGCTATAAGCCGTCAATGGATAATTTCATACCCAAAAAATCTATCCGAACCTCAATCGGGTCTCTGAAGTTTTTTGGCCTTCTTTTTTCCATCACGTGAATTTTCACGTTAAAACGGGATCACCGTGGCTGGTCTTCGATTTACCTTCCTTGGAGAGCGGTGCACCATGGTACTGTTCCATTTCAAATCCCTGCACCCACTTCGAAAAGTCGAACGGTGTTGTTTCGTCTTTTTGGACGAATGTTGCACCTTGCACCGCGAATGTTGCACCTTATGGATATCCATTCTTCGGACGGCCATAACTGTTGGCTCGTTTAGAGTTATGGGAGCCATAACTAGTTAAAACAAAGGTCTCGTTGAGTTCTACCGCTTTGACAGCTATAAACCGTCAATGGATAGTTTCATACCCAAAAAAGTTTATCCGAACCTCAATCGGGTCTCTGAAGTTTTTTGGCCTTCTTTTTTCCATCACGTGAATTTTTACGTTAAAACGGGATCACCGTGGCTGGTCTTCGATTTACCTTCCCTGGAGAGCGGTGCACCATGGTACTGTTCCATTTCAAATCCCTGCACCCACTTCTAAAAGTCGAACGGTGCTGTTTCGGCTTTTTGGACGAATGTTGCACCTTGCACCGCGAATGTTGCACCCTGTGGATATCGATTTTTCGGACGGCCATAACTGTTGGCTCGTTTAGAGTTACGGGAGCCATAACCATTCAAAACGAAGGTCTCGGTGAGTTCTTCTGCTTTGACAGCTATAAGCCGTTAATGGATAGTTTCATACCCAAAAAAGTCTGTCCGAACCACAATCGGGTTTTTGAAGTTTATTGGCCTTCTTTTTTCCATCACGTGAATTTTTACTTCAAAACGGGATCACCGTGGCTGGTCTTCGATTTACCTTCCCTGGAGAGCGGTGGACCATGGTACTGTTCCATTTCAAATCCCTGCACCCACTTCTAAAAGTCGAACGGTGCTGTTTCGGCTTTTTGGACGAATGTAGCACCTTGCACCGCGAATGTTGCACCCTGTGGATATCGATTCTTCGGACGGCCATAACTGTTGGCTCGTTTAGAGTTACGGGAGCCATAACCAGTCAAAATGAAGGTCTCGGTGAGTTCTACCGCTTTGACAGCTATAAGCCGTCAATGGATAGTTTCATACCCAAAAAAGTCTATCCGAACGTCAATCTGGTCTCTGAAGTTTTTTGGCCTTCTTTTTTCCATCACGTGAATTTTTACGTTAAAACGGGATCACCGTGGCTGGTCTTCGATTTACCTTCCATGGAGAGCGGTGCACCATGGTACTGTTCCATTTCAAATCCCTGCACCCACTTCTAAAAGTCGAGCGGTGCTGTTTCGGCTTTTTGAACGAATGTTGCACCTTGCACCGCGAATGTTGCACTCTGTGGATATTGATTCTTCGGACGGCCATAACTGTTGGCTCGTTTAGAGTTACGGGAGCCATAACCAGTCAAAATGAAGGTCTCGGTGAGTTCTACCACTTTGACAGCTATTAACCGTCAATGGATAGTTCCATACCCAAAAAAGTCTATCCTAACCTCAATCGGGTCTCTGAAGTTTTTTGGCCTTCTTTTTTCCATCACGTGAATTTTTAAGTTAAAACGGGATCACCGTGGCCGGTCTTCGATTTACCTTCCCTGGAGAGTGGTGCACCATGGTACTGTTCCATTTCAAATCCCTGCACCCACTTCTAAAAGTCGAACGGTGCTGTTTCGTCTTTTTGGACGAATGTTGCACCTTGCACCGCGAATGTTGCACCCTGTGGAAATCGATTCTTCGGATGGCCATAATTGTTGGATCGTTTAGAGTTACGGGAGCCATAACCAGTTAAAACGAAGGTCTCGGTGAGTTCAACAGCTTTGACAGCTATAAGCCGTCAATGGATAGTTTCATACCCAAAAAAGTCTATCCGAACCTCAATCGGGTCTCTGAAGTTTTTTGGCCTTCTTTTTCCATCACGTGAATTTTTACGTTAAACGGGATCACCGTGGCTGGTCTTCGATTTACAATCCCTGGAGAGCGGTGCACCATGGTACTGTTCCATTTCAAATCCCTGCACCCACTTCTAAAAGTCGAGCGGTGCTGTTTCGGCTTTTTGGACGAATGTTGCACCTTGCACCGCGAATGTTGCACCCTGTGGATATCAATTCTTCGGACGGCCATAACAGTTGGCTCGTTTAGAGTTACGGGAGCCATAACCAGTCAAAACGAAGGTCTCGGTGAGTTCTACCGCTTTGATAGCTATAAGCCGTCAATGGATAGTTTCATACCCAAAAAATCTATCCGAACCTCAATCGGGTCTCTGAAGTTTTTTGGCCTTCTTTTTTCCATCACGTGAATTTTCACGTTAAAACGGGATCACCGTGGCTGGTCTTCGATTTAACTTCCTTGGAGAGCGGTGCACCATGGTACTGTTCCATTTCAAATCCCTGCACCCACTTCGAAAAGTCGAACGGTGTTGTTTCGTCTTTTTGGACGAATGTTGCACCTTGCACCGCGAATGTTGCACCTTATGGATATCCATTCTTCGGACGGCCATAACTGTTGGCTCGTTTAGAGTTACGGGAGCCATAACTAGTTAAAACAAAGGTCTCGTTGAGTTCTACCGCTTTGACAGCTATAAACCGTCAATGGATAGTTTCATACCCAAAAAAGTTTATCCGAACCTCAATCGGGTCTCTGAAGTTTTTTGGCCTTCTTTTTTCCATCACGTGAATTTTTACGTTAAAACGGGATCACCGTGGTTGGTCTTCGATTTACCTTCCCTGGAGAGCGGTGCACCATGGTACTGTTTCATTTCAAATCCCTGCACCCACTTCTAAAAGTCGAACGGTGCTGTTTTGGCTTTTTGGACGAATGTTGCACCTTGCACCGCGAATGTTGCACCCTGTGGATATCGATTTTTCGGACGGCCATAACTATTGGCTCGTTTAGAGTTACGGGAGCCATAACCATTCAAAACGAAGGTCTCGGTGAGTTCTACAGCTTTGACAGCTATAAGCCGTCAATGGATAGTTTCATACCCAAAAAAGTCTATCCGAACCTCAATCGGGTCTCTGAAGTTTTTTGGCCTTCTTTTTCCATCACGTGAATTTTTACGTTAAACGGGATCACCGTGGCTGGTCTTCGATTTACAATCCCTGGAGAGCGGTGCACCATGGTACTGTTCCATTTCAAATCCCTGCACCCACTTCTAAAAGTCGAGCGGTGCTGTTTTGGCTTTTTGGACGAATGTTGCACCTTGCACCGCGAATGTTGCACCCTGTGGATATCAATTCTTCGGACGGCCATAACAGTTGGCTCGTTTAGAGTTACGGGAGCCATAACCAGTCAAAACGAAGGTCTCGGTGAGTTCTACCGCTTTGACAGCTATAAGCCGTCAATGGATAGTTTCATACCCAAAAATCTATCCGAACCTCAATCGGGTCTCTGAAGTTTTTTGGCCTTCTTTTTTCCATCACGTGAATTTTCACGTTAAAACGGGATCACCGTGGCTGGTCTTCGATTTACCTTCCTTGGAGAGCGGTGCACCATGGTACTGTTCCATTTCAAATCCCTGCACCCACTTCGAAAAGTCGAACGGTGTTGTTTCGTCTTTTTGGACGAATGTTGCACCTTGCACCGCGAATCTTGCACCTTATGGATATCCATTCTTCGGACGGCCATAACTGTTGGCTCGTTTAGAGTTACGGGAGCCATAACTAGTTAAAACAAAGGTCTCGTTGAGTTCTACCGCTTTGACAGCTATAAACCGTCAATGGATAGTTTCATACCCAAAAAAGTTTATCCGAACCTCAATCGGGTCTCTGAAGTTTTTTGGCCTTCTTTTTTCCATCACGTGAATTTTTACGTTAAAACGGGATCACCGTGGCCGGTCTTCGATTTACCTTCCCTGGAGAGCGGTGCACCATGGTACTGTTCCATTTCAAATCCCTGCACCCACTTCTAAAAGTCGAACGGTGCTGTTTCGTCTTTTTGGACGAATGTTGCACCTTGCACCGCGAATGTTGCACCCTGTGGAAATCGATTCTTCGGATGGCCATAACTGTTGGATCGTTTAGAGTTACGGGAGCCATAACCAGTTAAAACGAAGGTCTCGTTGAGTTCTACAGCTTTGACAGCTATAAGCTGTCAATGGATAGTTTCATACCCAAAAAAGTCTATCCGAACCTCAATCGGGTCTCTGAAGTTTTTTGGCCTTCTTTTTCCATCACGTGAATTTTTACGTTAAACGGGATCACCGTGGCTGGTCTTCGATTTACAATCCCTGGAGAGCGGTGCACCATGGTACTGTTCCATTTCAAATCCCTGCACCCACTTCTAAAAGTCGAGCGGTGCTGTTTCGGCTTTTTGGACGAATGTTGCACCTTGCACCGCGAATGTTGCACCCTGTGGATATCAATTCTTCGGACGGCCATAACAGTTGGCTCGTTTAGAGTTACGGGAGCCATAACCAGTCAAAACGAAGGTCTCGGTGAGTTCTACCACTTTGACAGCTATAAGCCGTCAATGGATAGTTTCATACCCAAAAAATCTATCCGAACCTCAATCGGGTCTCTGAAGTTTTTTGGCCTTCTTTTTTCCATCACGTGAATTTTCACGTTAAAACGGGATCACCGTGGCTGGTCTTCGATTTACCTTCCTTGGAGAGCGGTGCACCATGGTACTGTTCCATTTCAAATCCCTGCACCCACTTCGAAAAGTCGAACGGTGTTGTTTCGTCTTTTTGGACGAATGTTGCACCTTGCACCGCGAATGTTGCACCTTATGGATATCCATTCTTCGGACGGCCATAACTGTTGGCTCGTTTAGAGTTACGGGAGCCATAACTAGTTAAAACAAAGGTCTCGTTGAGTTCTACCGCTTTGACAGCTATAAACCGTCAATGGATAGTTTCATACCCAAAAAAGTTTATCCGAACCTCAATCGGGTCTCTGAAGTTTTTTGGCCTTCTTTTTTCCATCACGTGAATTTTTACGTTAAAACGGGATCACCGTGGCTGGTCTTCGATTTACCTTCCCTGGAGAGCGGTGCACCATGGTACTGTTCCATTTCAAATCCCTGCACCCACTTCTAAAAGTCGAACGGTGCTGTTTCGGCTTTTTGGACGAATGTTGCACCTTGCACCGCGAATGTTGCACCCTGTGGATATCGATTTTTCGGACGGCCATAACTGTTGGCTCGTTTAGAGTTACGGGAGCCATAACCATTCAAAACGAATGTCTCGGTGAGTTCTACTACTTTGACAGCTATAAGCCGTTAATGGATAGTTTCATACCCAAAAAAGTCTGTCTGAACCACAATCGGGTCTTTGAAGTTTATTGGCCTTCTTTTTTCCATCACGTGAATTTTTACTTCAAAACGGGATCACCGTGGCTGGTCTTCGATTTACCTTCCCTGGAGAGCGGTGCACCATGGTACTGTTCCATTTCAAATCCCTGCACCCACTTCTAAAAGTCGAACGGTGCTGTTTCGGCTTTTTGGACGAATGTAGCACCTTGCACCGCGAATGTTGCACCCTGTGGATATCGATTCTTCGGACGGCCATAACTGTTGGCTCGTTTAGAGTTACGGGAGCCATAACCAGTCAAAATGAAGGTCTCGGTGAGTTCTACCGCTTTGACAGCAATAAGCCGTCAATGGATAGTTTCATACCCAAAAAAGTCTATCCGAACGTCAATCTGGTCTCTGAAGTTTTTTGGCCTTCGTTTTTCCATCACGTGAATTTTTACGTTAAAACGGGATCACCGTGGCTGGTCTTCGATTTACCTTCCATGGAGAGCGGTGCACCATGGTACTATTCCATTTCAAATCCCTGCACCCACTTCTAAAAGTCGAGCGGTGCTGTTTCGGCTTTTTGAACGAATGTTGCACCTTGCACCGCGAATGTTGCACCCTGTGGATATCGATTCTTCGGACGGCCATAACTGTTGGCTCGTTTGGAGTTACGGGAGCCATAACCAGTCAAAACGAAGGTCTCGATGAGTTCTACCGCTTTGACAGCTATTAACCGTCAATGGATAGTTTCATACCCAAAAAAGTCTATCCTAACCTCAATCGGGTCTCTGAAGTTTTTTGGCCTTCTTTTTTCCATCACGTGAATTTTTACGTTAAAACGGGATCACCGTGGCTGGTCTTCGATTTACCTTCCCTGGAGAGCGGTGCACCATGGTACTGTTCCATTTCAAATCCCTACACCCACTTCTAAAAGTCGAACGGTGTTGTTTCGTCTTTTTGGACGAATGTTGCACCTTGCACCGCGAATGTTGCACCCTGTGGAAATCGATTCTTCGGACGGCCATAACTGTTTGCTCGTTTAGAGTTACAGGAGCCATAACCAGTTAAAACGAAGGTCTCGGTGAGTTCTACCGCTTTGACAGCTATAAGCCGTCAATGGATAGTTTCATACCCAAAAAAGTCTATCCGAACCTCAATCGGGTCTCTGAAGTTTTTTGGCCTTCTTTTTCCATCACGTGAATTTTTACGTTTAACGGGATCACCGTGGCTGGTCTTCGATTTACATTCCCTGGAGAGCGGTGCACTATGGTACTGTTCCATTTCATATCCCTGCACCCGCTTCTAAAAGTCGAACGGTGCTGTTTCGGCTTTTTGGACGAATGTTGCACCTTGCACCGCGAATGTTGCACCCTGTGGATATCGATTCTTCGGACGGCCATAACTATTGGCTCGTTTAGAGTTACGGGAGCCATAACCAGTCAAAATAAAAGTCTCGGTGAGTTATACCGCTTTGACAGCTATAAGCCGTCAATGGATAGTTTCATACCCAAAAAATCTATCCGAACCTCAATCGGGTCTCTGAAGTTTTTTGGCCTTCTTTTTTCCATCACGTGAATTTTTACGTTAAAACGGGATCACCGTGGCTGGTCTTCGATTTACCTTCCCTGGACAGCGGTGCACCATGGTACTGTTCCATTTCAAATCCTCGCACCCACTTCTAAAAGTCGAACGGTGCTGTTTCGGCTTTTTGGACGAATGTTGCACCTTGCACCGCGAATGTTGCACCCTGTGGATGTCGATTCTTCGGACGGCCATAACTGTTGGCTCGTTTAGAGTTACGGGAGCCATAACCAGTCAAAACGAAGGTCTCGGTGAGTTCTACCGCTTTGACAGCTATAAGCCGCCAATGGATAGTTTCATACCCAAAAAATCTATCCGAACCTCAATCGGGTCTCTGAAGTTTTTTGGCCTTCTTTTTTCCATCACGTGAATTTTTACGTTAAAACGGGATCACCGTGGCTGGTCTTCGATTTACCTTCCCTGGAGAGCGGTGCACCATGGTACTGTTCCATTTCAAATCCTCGCACCCACTTCTAAAAGTCAAACGGTGCTGTTTCGTCTTTTTGGACGAATGTTGCACCTTGCACCGCGAATGTTGCACCCTGTGGAAATCGATTCTTCGGATGGCCATAACTGTTGGATCGTTTAGAGTTACGGGAGCCATAACCAGTTAAAACGAAGGTCTCGTTGAGTTCTACAGCTTTGACAGCTATAAGCCGTCAATGGATAGTTTCATACCCAAAAAAGTCTAACCGAACCTCAATCGGGTCTCTGAAGTTTTTTGGCCTTCTTTTTCCATCACGTGAATTTTTACGTTAAACGGGATCACCGTGGCTGGTCTTCGATTTATAATCCCTGGAGAGCGGTGCACCATGGTACTGTTCCATTTCAAATCCCTACACCCACTTCTAAAAGTCGAGCGGTGCTGTTTCGGCTTTTTGGACGAATGTTGCACCTTGCACCGCGAATGTTGCACCCTGTGGATATCAATTCTTCGGACGGCCATAACAGTTGGCTCGTTTAGAGTTACGGGAGCCATAACCAGTCAAAACGAAGGTCTCGGTGAGTTCTACCGCTTTGACAGCTATAAGCCGTCAATGGATAGTTTCATACCCAAAAAATCTATCCGAACCTCAATCGGGTCTCTGAAGTTTTTTGGCCTTCTTTTTTCCATCACGTGAATTTTCACGTTAAAACGGGATCACCGTGGCTGGTCTTCGATTTACCTTCCTTGGAGAACGGTGCACCATGGTACTGTTCCATTTCAAATCCCTGCACCCACTTCGAAAAGTCGAACGGTGTTGTTTCGTCTTTTTGGACGAATGTTGCACCTTGCACCGCGAATGTTGCACCTTATGGATATCCATTCTTCGGACGGCCATAACTATTGGCTCGTTTAGAGTTACGGGAGCCATAACTAGTTAAAACAAAGGTCTCGTTGAGTTCTACCGCTTTGACAGCTATAAACCGTCAATGGATAGTTTCATACCCAAAAAAGTTTATCCGAACCTCAATCGGGTCTCTGAAGTTTTTTGGCCTTCTTTTTTCCATCACGTGAATTTTTACGTTCAAACGGGATCACCGTGGCTGGTCTTCGATTTACCTTCCCTGGAGAGCGGTGCACCATGGTACTGTTCCATTTCAAATCCCTACACCCACTTCTAAAAGTCGAACGGTGTTGTTTCGTCTTTTTGGACGAATGTTGCACCTTGCACCGCGAATGTTGCACCCTGTGGAAATCGATTCTTCGGACGGCCATAACTATTGGCTCGTTTAGAGTTACGGGAGCCATAACCAGTCAAAATAAAAGTCTCGGTGAGTTATACCGCTTTGACAGCTATAAGCCGTCAATGGATAGTTTCATACCCAAAAAATCTATCCGAACCTCAATCGGGTCTCTGAAGTTTTTTGGCCTTCTTTTTTCCATCACGTGAATTTTTACGTTAAAACGGGATCACCGTGGCTGGTCTTCGATTTACCTTCCCTGGACAGCGGTGCACCATGGTACTGTTCCATTTCAAATCCTCGCACCCACTTCTAAAAGTCGAACGGTGCTGTTTCGGCTTTTTGGACGAATGTTGCACCTTGCACCGCGAATGTTGCACCCTGTGGATATCGATTCTTCGGACGGCCATAACTATTGGCTCGTTTAGAGTTACGGGAGCCATAACCAGTCAAAATAAAAGTCTCGGTGAGTTATACCGCTTTGACAGCTATAAGCCGTCAATGGATAGTTTCATACCCAAAAAATCTATCCGAACCTCAATCGGGTCTCTGAAGTTTTTTGGCCTTCTTTTTTCCATCACGTGAATTTTTACGTTAAAACGGGATCACCGTGGCTGGTCTTCGATTTACCTTCCCTGGACAGCGGTGCACCATGGTACTGTTCCATTTCAAATCCTCGCACCCACTTCTAAAAGTCGAACGGTGCTGTTTCGGCTTTTTGGACGAATGTTGCACCTTGCACCGCGAATGTTGCACCCTGTGGATGTCGATTCTTCGGACGGCCATAACTGTTGGCTCGTTTAGAGTTACGGGAGCCATAACCAGTCAAAACGAAGGTCTCGGTGAGTTCTACCGCTTTGACAGCTATAAGCCGCCAATGGATAGTTTCATACCCAAAAAATCTATCCGAACCTCAATCGGGTCTCTGAAGTTTTTTGGCCTTCTTTTTTCCATCACGTGAATTTTTACGTTAAAACGGGATCACCGTGGCTGGTCTTCGATTTACCTTCCCTGGAGAGCGGTGCACCATGGTACTGTTCCATTTCAAATCCTCGCACCCACTTCTAAAAGTCAAACGGTGCTGTTTCGTCTTTTTGGACGAATGTTGCACCTTGCACCGCGAATGTTGCACCCTGTGGAAATCGATTCTTCGGATGGCCATAACTGTTGGATCGTTTAGAGTTACGGGAGCCATAACCAGTTAAAACGAAGGTCTCGTTGAGTTCTACAGCTTTGACAGCTATAAGCCGTCAATGGATAGTTTCATACCCAAAAAAGTCTAACCGAACCTCAATCGGGTCTCTGAAGTTTTTTGGCCTTCTTTTTCCATCACGTGAATTTTTACGTTAAACGGGATCACCGTGGCTGGTCTTCGATTTATAATCCCTGGAGAGCGGTGCACCATGGTACTGTTCCATTTCAAATCCCTACACCCACTTCTAAAAGTCGAGCGGTGCTGTTTCGGCTTTTTGGACGAATGTTGCACCTTGCACCGCGAATGTTGCACCCTGTGGATATCAATTCTTCGGACGGCCATAACAGTTGGCTCGTTTAGAGTTACGGGAGCCATAACCAGTCAAAACGAAGGTCTCGGTGAGTTCTACCGCTTTGACAGCTATAAGCCGTCAATGGATAGTTTCATACCCAAAAAATCTATCCGAACCTCAATCGGGTCTCTGAAGTTTTTTGGCCTTCTTTTTTCCATCACGTGAATTTTCACGTTAAAACGGGATCACCGTGGCTGGTCTTCGATTTACCTTCCTTGGAGAACGGTGCACCATGGTACTGTTCCATTTCAAATCCCTGCACCCACTTCGAAAAGTCGAACGGTGTTGTTTCGTCTTTTTGGACGAATGTTGCACCTTGCACCGCGAATGTTGCACCTTATGGATATCCATTCTTCGGACGGCCATAACTATTGGCTCGTTTAGAGTTACGGGAGCCATAACTAGTTAAAACAAAGGTCTCGTTGAGTTCTACCGCTTTGACAGCTATAAACCGTCAATGGATAGTTTCATACCCAAAAAAGTTTATCCGAACCTCAATCGGGTCTCTGAAGTTTTTTGGCCTTCTTTTTTCCATCACGTGAATTTTTACGTTAAAACGGGATCACCGTGGCTGGTCTTCGATTTACCTTCCCTGGAGAGCGGTGCACCATGGTACTGTTCCATTTCAAATCCCTACACCCACTTCTAAAAGTCGAACGGTGTTGTTTCGTCTTTTTGGACGAATGTTGCACCTTGCACCGCGAATGTTGCACCCTGTGGAAATCGATTCTTCGGACGGCCATAACTATTGGCTCGTTTAGAGTTACGGGAGCCATAACCAGTCAAAATAAAAGTCTCGGTGAGTTATACCGCTTTGACAGCTATAAGCCGTCAATGGATAGTTTCATACCCAAAAAATCTATCCGAACCTCAATCGGGTCTCTGAAGTTTTTTGGCCTTCTTTTTTCCATCACGTGAATTTTTACGTTAAAACGGGATCACCGTGGCTGGTCTTCGATTTACCTTCCCTGGACAGCGGTGCACCATGGTACTGTTCCATTTCAAATCCTCGCACCCACTTCTAAAAGTCGAACGGTGCTGTTTCGGCTTTTTGGACGAATGTTGCACCTTGCACCGCGAATGTTGCACCCTGTGGATGTCGATTCTTCGGACGGCCATAACTATTGGCTCGTTTAGAGTTACGGGAGCCATAACCAGTCAAAACGAAGGTCTCGGTGAGTTCTACCGCTTTGACAGCTATAAGCCGCCAATGGATAGTTTCATACCCAAAAAATCTATCCGAACCTCAATCGGGTCTCTGAAGTTTTTTGGCCTTCTTTTTTCCATCACGTGAATTTTTACGTTAAAACGGGATCACCGTGGCTGGTCTTCGATTTACCTTCCCTGGAGAGCGGTGCACCATGGTACTGTTCCATTTCAAATCCTCGCACCCACTTCTAAAAGTCAAACGGTGCTGTTTCGTCTTTTTGGACGAATGTTGCACCTTGCACCGCGAATGTTGCACCCTGTGGAAATCGATTCTTCGGATGGCCATAACTGTTGGATCGTTTAGAGTTACGGGAGCCATAACCAGTTAAAACGAAGGTCTCGTTGAGTTCTACAGCTTTGACAGCTATAAGCCGTCAATGGATAGTTTCATACCCAAAAAAGTCTAACCGAACCTCAATCGGGTCTCTGAAGTTTTTTGGCCTTCTTTTTCCATCACGTGAATTTTTACGTTAAACGGGATCACCGTGGCTGGTCTTCGATTTATAATCCCTGGAGAGCGGTGCACCATGGTACTGTTCCATTTCAAATCCCTACACCCACTTCTAAAAGTCGAGCGGTGCTGTTTCGGCTTTTTGGACGAATGTTGCACCTTGCACCGCGAATGTTGCACCCTGTGGATATCAATTCTTCGGACGGCCATAACAGTTGGCTCGTTTAGAGTTACGGGAGCCATAACCAGTCAAAACGAAGGTCTCGGTGAGTTCTACCGCTTTGACAGCTATAAGCCGTCAATGGATAGTTTCATACCCAAAAAATCTATCCGAACCTCAATCGGGTCTCTGAAGTTTTTTGGCCTTCTTTTTTCCATCACGTGAATTTTCACGTTAAAACGGGATCACCGTGGCTGGTCTTCGATTTACCTTCCTTGGAGAACGGTGCACCATGGTACTGTTCCATTTCAAATCCCTGCACCCACTTCGAAAAGTCGAACGGTGTTGTTTCGTCTTTTTGGACGAATGTTGCACCTTGCACCGCGAATGTTGCACCTTATGGATATCCATTCTTCGGACGGCCATAACTATTGGCTCGTTTAGAGTTACGGGAGCCATAACTAGTTAAAACAAAGGTCTCGTTGAGTTCTACCGCTTTGACAGCTATAAACCGTCAATGGATAGTTTCATACCCAAAAAAGTTTATCCGAACCTCAATCGGGTCTCTGAAGTTTTTTGGCCTTCTTTTTTCCATCACGTGAATTTTTACGTTAAAACGGGATCACCGTGGCTGGTCTTCGATTTACCTTCCCTGGAGAGCGGTGCACCATGGTACTGTTCCATTTCAAATCCCTACACCCACTTCTAAAAGTCGAACGGTGTTGTTTCGTCTTTTTGGACGAATGTTGCACCTTGCACCGCGAATGTTGCACCCTGTGGATATCGATTCTTCGGACGGCCATAACTATTGGCTCGTTTAGAGTTACGGGAGCCATAACCAGTCAAAATAAAAGTCTCGGTGAGTTATACCGCTTTGACAGCTATAAGCCGTCAATGGATAGTTTCATACCCAAAAAATCTATCCGAACCTCAATCGGGTCTCTGAAGTTTTTTGGCCTTCTTTTTTCCATCACGTGAATTTTTACGTTAAAACGGGATCACCGTGGCTGGTCTTCGATTTACCTTCCCTGGACAGCGGTGCACCATGGTACTGTTCCATTTCAAATCCTCGCACCCACTTCTAAAAGTCGAACGGTGCTGTTTCGGCTTTTTGGACGAATGTTGCACCTTGCACCGCGAATGTTGCACCCTGTGGATGTCGATTCTTCGGACGGCCATAACTGTTGGCTCGTTTAGAGTTACGGGAGCCATAACCAGTCAAAACGAAGGTCTCGGTGAGTTCTACCGCTTTGACAGCTATAAGCCGCCAATGGATAGTTTCATACCCAAAAAATCTATCCGAACCTCAATCGGGTCTCTGAAGTTTTTTGGCCTTCTTTTTTCCATCACGTGAATTTTTACGTTAAAACGGGATCACCGTGGCTGGTCTTCGATTTACCTTCCCTGGAGAGCGGTGCACCATGGTACTGTTCCATTTCAAATCCTCGCACCCACTTCTAAAAGTCAAACGGTGCTGTTTCGTCTTTTTGGACGAATGTTGCACCTTGCACCGCGAATGTTGCACCCTGTGGAAATCGATTCTTCGGATGGCCATAACTGTTGGATCGTTTAGAGTTACGGGAGCCATAACCAGTTAAAACGAAGGTCTCGTTGAGTTCTACAGCTTTGACAGCTATAAGCCGTCAATGGATAGTTTCATACCCAAAAAAGTCTAACCGAACCTCAATCGGGTCTCTGAAGTTTTTTGGCCTTCTTTTTCCATCACGTGAATTTTTACGTTAAACGGGATCACCGTGGCTGGTCTTCGATTTATAATCCCTGGAGAGCGGTGCACCATGGTACTGTTCCATTTCAAATCCCTACACCCACTTCTAAAAGTCGAGCGGTGCTGTTTCGGCTTTTTGGACGAATGTTGCACCTTGCACCGCGAATGTTGCACCCTGTGGATATCAATTCTTCGGACGGCCATAACAGTTGGCTCGTTTAGAGTTACGGGAGCCATAACCAGTCAAAACGAAGGTCTCGGTGAGTTCTACCGCTTTGACAGCTATAAGCCGTCAATGGATAGTTTCATACCCAAAAAATCTATCCGAACCTCAATCGGGTCTCTGAAGTTTTTTGGCCTTCTTTTTTCCATCACGTGAATTTTCACGTTAAAACGGGATCACCGTGGCTGGTCTTCGATTTACCTTCCTTGGAGAACGGTGCACCATGGTACTGTTCCATTTCAAATCCCTGCACCCACTTCGAAAAGTCGAACGGTGTTGTTTCGTCTTTTTGGACGAATGTTGCACCTTGCACCGCGAATGTTGCACCTTATGGATATCCATTCTTCGGACGGCCATAACTATTGGCTCGTTTAGAGTTACGGGAGCCATAACTAGTTAAAACAAAGGTCTCGTTGAGTTCTACCGCTTTGACAGCTATAAACCGTCAATGGATAGTTTCATACCCAAAAAAGTTTATCCGAACCTCAATCGGGTCTCTGAAGTTTTTTGGCCTTCTTTTTTCCATCACGTGAATTTTTACGTTAAAACGGGATCACCGTGGCTGGTCTTCGATTTACCTTCCCTGGAGAGCGGTGCACCATGGTACTGTTCCATTTCAAATCCCTACACCCACTTCTAAAAGTCGAACGGTGTTGTTTCGTCTTTTTGGACGAATGTTGCACCTTGCACCGCGAATGTTGCACCCTGTGGAAATCGATTCTTCGGACGGCCATAACTGTTTGCTCGTTTAGAGTTACAGGAGCCATAACCAGTTAAAACGAAGGTCTCGGTGAGTTCTACCGCTTTGACAGCTATAAGCCGTCAATGGATAGTTTCATACCCAAAAAAGTCTATCCGAACCTCAATCGGGTCTCTGAAGTTTTTTGGCCTTCTTTTTCCATCACGTGAATTTTTACGTTTAACGGGATCACCGTGGCTGGTCTTCGATTTACATTCCCTGGAGAGCGGTGCACTATGGTACTGTTCCATTTCATATCCCTGCACCCGCTTCTAAAAGTCGAACGGTGCTGTTTCGGCTTTTTGGATGAATGTTGCACCTTGCACCGCGAATGTTGCACCCTGTGGATATCGATTCTTCGGACGGCCATAACTATTGGCTCGTTTAGAGTTACGGGAGCCATAACCAGTCAAAATAAAAGTCTCGGTGAGTTATACCGCTTTGACAGCTATAAGCCGTCAATGGATAGTTTCATACCCAAAAAATCTATCCGAACCTCAATCGGGTCTCTGAAGTTTTTTGGCCTTCTTTTTTCCATCACGTGAATTTTTACGTTAAAACGGGATCACCGTGGCTGGTCTTCGATTTACCTTCCCTGGACAGCGGTGCACCATGGTACTGTTCCATTTCAAATCCTCGCACCCACTTCTAAAAGTCGAACGGTGCTGTTTCGGCTTTTTGGACGAATGTTGCACCTTGCACCGCGAATGTTGCACCCTGTGGATGTCGATTCTTCGGACGGCCATAACTGTTGGCTCGTTTAGAGTTACGGGAGCCATAACCAGTCAAAACGAAGGTCTCGGTGAGTTCTACCGCTTTGACAGCTATAAGCCGCCAATGGATAGTTTCATACCCAAAAAATCTATCCGAACCTCAATCGGGTCTCTGAAGTTTTTTGGCCTTCTTTTTTCCATCACGTAAATTTTTACGTTAAAACGGGATCACCGTGGCTGGTCTTCGATTTACCTTCCCTGGAGAGCGGTGCACCATGGTACTGTTCCATTTCAAATCCTCGCACCCACTTCTAAAAGTCAAACGGTGCTGTTTCGTCTTTTTGGACGAATGTTGCACCTTGCACCGCGAATGTTGCACCCTGTGGAAATCGATTCTTCGGATGGCCATAACTGTTGGATCGTTTAGAGTTACGGGAGCCATAACCAGTTAAAACGAAGGTCTCGTTGAGTTCTACAGCTTTGACAGCTATAAGCCGTCAATGGATATTTTCATACCCAAAAAAGTCTATCCGAACCTCAATCGGGTCTCTGAAGTTTTTTGGCCTTCTTTTTCCATCACGTGAATTTTTACGTTAAACGGGATCACCGTGGCTGGTCTTCGATTTACAATCCCTGGAGAGCGGTGCACCATGGTACTGTTCCATTTCAAATCCCTACACCCACTTCTAAAAGTCGAGCGGTGCTGTTTCGGCTTTTTGGACGAATGTTGCACCTTGCACCGCGAATGTTGCACCCTGTGGATATCAATTCTTCGGACGGCCATAACAGTTGGCTCGTTTAGAGTTACGGGAGCCATAACCAGTCAAAACGAAGGTCTCGGTGAGTTCTACCGCTTTGACAGCTATAAGCCGTCAATGGATAGTTTCATACCCAAAAAATCTATCCGAACCTCAATCGGGTCTCTGAAGTTTTTTGGCCTTCTTTTTTCCATCACGTGAATTTTCACGTTAAAACGGGATCACCGTGGCTGGTCTTCGATTTACCTTCCTTGGAGAACGGTGCACCATGGTACTGTTCCATTTCAAATCCCTGCACCCACTTCGAAAAGTCGAACGGTGTTGTTTCGTCTTTTTGGACGAATGTTGCACCTTGCACCGCGAATGTTGCACCTTATGGATATCCATTCTTCGGACGGCCATAACTGTTGGCTCGTTTAGAGTTACGGGAGCCATAACTAGTTAAAACAAAGGTCTCGTTGAGTTCTACCGCTTTGACAGCTATAAACCGTCAATGGATAGTTTCATACCCAAAAAAGTTTATCCGAACCTCAATCGGGTCTCTGAAGTTTTTTGGCCTTCTTTTTTCCATCACGTGAATTTTTACGTTAAAACGGGATCACCGTGGCTGGTCTTCGATTTACCTTCCTTGGAGAGCGGTGCACCATGGTACTGTTCCATTTCAAATCCCTGCACCCACTTCTAAAAGTCGAACGGTGCTGTTTCGGCTTTTTGGACGAATGTTGCACCTTGCACCGCGAATGTTGCACCCTGTGGATATCGATTTTTCGGACGGCCATAACTGTTGGCTCGTTTAGAGTTACGGGAGCCATAACCATTCAAAACGAATGTCTCGGTGAGTTCTACTGCTTTGACAGCTATAAGCCGTTAATGGATAGTTTCATACCCAAAAAAGTCTGTCTGAACCACAATCGGGTCATTGAAGTTTATTGGCCTTCTTTTTTCCATCACGTGAATTTTTACTTCAAAACGGGATCACCGTGGCTGGTCTTCGATTTACCTTCCCTGGAGAGCGGTGCACCATGGTACTGTTCCATATCAAATCCCTGCACCCACTTCTAAAAGTCGAACGGTGCTATTTCGGCTTTTTGGACGAATGTAGCACCTTGCACCGCGAATGTTGCACCCTGTGGATATCGATTCTTCGGACGGCCATAACTGTTGGCTCGTTTAGAGTTACGGGAGCCATAACCAGTCAAAATGAAGGTCTCGGTGAGTTCTACCGCTTTGACAGCTATAAGCCGTCAATGGATAGTTTCATACCCAAAAAAGTCTATCCGAACGTCAATCTGGTCTCTGAAGTTTTTTGGCCTTCGTTTTTCCATCACGTGAATTTTTACGTTAAAACGGGATCACCGTGGCTGGTCTTCGATTTACCTTCCATGGAGAGCGGTGCACCATGGTACTATTCCATTTCAAATCCCTGCACCCACTTCTAAAAGTCGAGCGGTGCTGTTTCGGCTTTTTGAACGAATGTTGCACCTTGCACCGCGAATGTTGCACCCTGTGGATATCAATTCTTCGGACGGCCATAACTGTTGGCTCGTTTGGAGTTACGGGAGCCATAACCAGTCAAAACGAAGGTCTCGATGAGTTCTACCGCTTTGACAGCTATTAACCGTCAATGGATAGTTTCATACCCAAAAAAGTCTATCCTAACCTCAATCGGGTCTCTGAAGTTTTTTGGCCTTCTTTTTTCCATCACGTGAATTTTTACGTTAAAACGGGATCACCGTGGCTGGTCTTCGATTTACCTTCCCTGGAGAGCGGTGCACCATGGTACTGTTCCATTTCAAATCCCTGCACCCACTTCTAAAAGTCGAACGGTGTTGTTTCGTCTTTTTGGACGAATGTTGCACCTTGCACCGCGAATGTTGCACCCTGTGGAAATCGATTCTTCGGACGGCCATAACTGTTTGCTCGTTTAGAGTTACAGGAGCCATAACCAGTTAAAACGAAGGTCTCGGTGAGTTCTACCGCTTTGACAGCTATAAGCCGTCAATGGATAGTTTCATACCCAAAAAAGTCTATCCGAACCTCAATCGGGTCTCTGAAGTTTTTTGGCCTTCTTTTTCCATCACGTGAATTTTTACGTTTAACGGGATCACCGTGGCTGGTCTTCGATTTACATTCCCTGGAGAGCGGTGCACTATGGTACTGTTCCATTTCATATCCCTGCACCCGCTTCTAAAAGTCGAACGGTGCTGTTTCGGCTTTTTGGACGAATGTTGCACCTTGCACCGCGAATGTTGCACCCTGTGGATATCGATTCTTCGGACGGCCATAACTATTGGCTCGTTTAGAGTTACGGGAGCCATAACCAGTCAAAATAAAAGTCTCGGTGAGTTATACCGCTTTGACAGCTATAAGCCGTCAATGGATAGTTTCATACCCAAAAAATCTATCCGAACCTCAATCGGGTCTCTGAAGTTTTTTGGCCTTCTTTTTTCCATCACGTGAATTTTTACGTTAAAACGGGATCACCGTGGCTGGTCTTCGATTTACCTTCCCTGGACAGCGGTGCACCATGGTACTGTTCCATTTCAAATCCTCGCACCCACTTCTAAAAGTCGAACGGTGCTGTTTCGGCTTTTTGGACGAATGTTGCACCTTGCACCGCGAATGTTGCACCCTGTGGATGTCGATTCTTCGGACGGCCATAACTGTTGGCTCGTTTAGAGTTACGGGAGCCATAACCAGTCAAAACGAAGGTCTCGGTGAGTTCTACCGCTTTGACAGCTATAAGCCGCCAATGGATAGTTTCATACCCAAAAAATCTATCCGAACCTCAATCGGGTCTCTGAAGTTTTTTGGCCTTCTTTTTTCCATCACGTAAATTTTTACGTTAAAACGGGATCACCGTGGCTGGTCTTCGATTTACCTTCCCTGGAGAGCGGTGCACCATGGTACTGTTCCATTTCAAATCCTCGCACCCACTTCTAAAAGTCAAACGATGCTGTTTCGTCTTTTTGGACGAATGTTGCACCTTGCACCGCGAATGTTGCACCCTGTGGAAATCGATTCTTCGGATGGCCATAACTGTTGGATCGTTTAGAGTTACGGGAGCCATAACCAGTTAAAACGAAGGTCTCGTTGAGTTCTACAGCTTTGACAGCTATAAGCCGTCAATGGATATTTTCATACCCAAAAAAGTCTATCCGAACCTCAATCGGGTCTCTGAAGTTTTTTGGCCTTCTTTTTCCATCACGTGAATTTTTACGTTAAACGGGATCACCGTGGCTGGTCTTCGATTTACAATCCCTGGAGAGCGGTGCACCATGGTACTGTTCCATTTCAAATCCCTACACCCACTTCTAAAAGTCGAGCGGTGCTGTTTCGGCTTTTTGGACGAATGTTGCACCTTGCACCGCGAATGTTGCACCCTGTGGATATCAATTCTTCGGACGGCCATAACAGTTGGCTCGTTTAGAGTTACGGGAGCCATAACCAGTCAAAACGAAGGTCTCGGTGAGTTCTACCGCTTTGACAGCTATAAGCCGTCAATGGATAGTTTCATACCCAAAAAATCTATCCGAACCTCAATCGGGTCTCTGAAGTTTTTTGGCCTTCTTTTTTCCATCACGTGAATTTTCACGTTAAAACGGGATCACCGTGGCTGGTCTTCGATTTACCTTCCTTGGAGAACGGTGCACCATGGTACTGTTCCATTTCAAATCCCTGCACCCACTTCGAAAAGTCGAACGGTGTTGTTTCGTCTTTTTGGACGAATGTTGCACCTTGCACCGCGAATGTTGCACCTTATGGATATCCATTCTTCGGACGGCCATAACTGTTGGCTCGTTTAGAGTTACGGGAGCCATAACTAGTTAAAACAAAGGTCTCGTTGAGTTCTACCGCTTTGACAGCTATAAACCGTCAATGGATAGTTTCATACCCAAAAAAGTTTATCCGAACCTCAATCGGGTCTCTGAAGTTTTTTGGCCTTCTTTTTTCCATCACGTGAATTTTTACGTTAAAACGGGATCACCGTGGCTGGTCTTCGATTTACCTTCCCTGGAGAGCGGTGCACCATGGTACTGTTCCATTTCAAATCCCTGCACCCACTTCTAAAAGTCGAACGGTGCTGTTTCGGCTTTTTGGACGAATGTTGCACCTTGCACCGCGAATGTTGCACCCTGTGGATATCGATTTTTCGGACGGCCATAACTGTTGGCTCGTTTAGAGTTACGGGAGCCATAACCATTCAAAACGAATGTCTCGGTGAGTTCTACTGCTTTGACAGCTATAAGCCGTTAATGGATAGTTTCATACCCAAAAAAGTCTGTCTGAACCACAATCGGGTCATTGAAGTTTATTGGCCTTCTTTTTTCCATCACGTGAATTTTTACTTCAAAACGGGATCACCGTGGCTGGTCTTCGATTTACCTTCCCTGGAGAGCGGTGCACCATGGTACTGTTCCATTTCAAATCCCTGCACCCACTTCTAAAAGTCGAACGGTGCTATTTCGGCTTTTTGGACGAATGTAGCACCTTGCACCGCGAATGTTGCACCCTGTGGATATCGATTCTTCGGACGGCCATAACTGTTGGCTCGTTTAGAGTTACGGGAGCCATAACCAGTCAAAATGAAGGTCTCGGTGAGTTCTACCGCTTTGACAGCTATAAGCCGTCAATGGATAGTTTCATACCCAAAAAAGTCTATCCGAACGTCAATCTGGTCTCTGAAGTTTTTTGGCCTTCGTTTTTCCATCACGTGAATTTTTACGTTAAAACGGGATCACCGTGGCTGGTCTTCGATTTACCTTCCATGGAGAGCGGTGCACCATGGTACTATTCCATTTCAAATCCCTGCACCCACTTCTAAAAGTCGAGCGGTGCTGTTTCGGCTTTTTGAACGAATGTTGCACCTTGCACCGCGAATGTTGCACCCTGTGGATATCAATTCTTCGGACGGCCATAACTGTTGGCTCGTTTGGAGTTACGGGAGCCATAACCAGTCAAAACGAAGGTCTCGATGAGTTCTACCGCTTTGACAGCTATTAACCGTCAATGGATAGTTTCATACCCAAAAAAGTCTATCCTAACCTCAATCGGGTCTCTGAAGTTTTTTGGCCTTCTTTTTTCCATCACGTGAATTTTTACGTTAAAACGGGATCACCGTGGCTGGTCTTCGATTTACCTTCCCTGGAGAGCGGTGCACCATGGTACTGTTCCATTTCAAATCCCTGCACCCACTTCTAAAAGTCGAACGGTGTTGTTTCGTCTTTTTGGACGAATGTTGCACCTTGCACCGCGAATGTTGCACCCTGTGGAAATCGATTCTTCGGACGGCCATAACTGTTTGCTCGTTTAGAGTTACAGGAGCCATAACTAGTTAAAACGAAGGTCTCGGTGAGTTCTACCGCTTTGACAGCTATAAGCCGTCAATGGATAGTTTCATACCCAAAAAAGTCTATCCGAACCTCAATCGGGTCTCTGAAGTTTTTTGGCCTTTTTTTTCCATCACGTGAATTTTTACGTTTAACGGGATCACCGTGGCTGGTCTTCGATTTACATTCCCTGGAGAGCGGTGCACTATGGTACTGTTCCATTTCATATCCCTGCACCCGCTTCTAAAAGTCGAACGGTGCTGTTTCGGCTTTTTGGACGAATGTTGCACCTTGCACCGCGAATGTTGCACCCTGTGGATATCGATTCTTCGGACGGCCATAACTATTGGCTCGTTTAGAGTTACGGGAGCCATAACCAGTCAAAATAAAAGTCTCGGTGAGTTATACCGCTTTGACAGCTATAAGCCGTCAATGGATAGTTTCATACCCAAAAAATCTATCCGAACCTCAATCGGGTCTCTGAAGTTTTTTGGCCTTCTTTTTTCCATCACGTGAATTTTTACGTTAAAACGGGATCACCGTGGCTGGTCTTCGATTTACCTTCCCTGGAGAGCGGTGCACCATGGTACTGTTCCATTTCAAATCCTCGCACCCACTTCTAAAAGTCGAACGGTGCTGTTTCGGCTTTTTGGACGAATGTTGCACCTTGCACCACGAATGTTGCACCCTGTGGATGTCGATTCTTCGGACGGCCATAACTGTTGGCTCGTTTAGAGTTACGGGAGCCATAACCAGTCAAAACGAAGGTCTCGGTGAGTTCTACCGCTTTGACAGCTATAAGCCGCCAATGGATAGTTTCATACCCAAAAAATCTATCCGAACCTCAATCGGGTCTCTGAAGTTTTTTGGCCTTCTTTTTTCCATCACGTGAATTTTTACGTTAAAACGGGATCACCGTGGCTGGTCTTCGATTTACCTTCCCTGGAGAGCGGTGCACCATGGTACTGTTCCATTTCAAATCCTCGCACCCACTTCTAAAAGTCGAACGGTGCTGTTTCGGCTTTTTGGACGAATGTTGCACCTTGCACCGCGAATGTTGCACCCTGTGGATATCGATTCTTCGGACGGCCATAACTATTGGCTCGTTTAGAGTTACGGGAGCCATAACCAGTCAAAATAAAAGTCTCGGTGAGTTATACCGCTTTGACAGCTATAAGCCGTCAATGGATAGTTTCATACCCAAAAAATCTATCCGAACCTCAATCGGGTCTCTGAAGTTTTTTGGCCTTCTTTTTTCCATCACATGAATTTTTACGTTAAAACGGGATCACCATGGCAGGTTTTCGATTTACCTTCACTGGAGAGCGATGCACCATGGTACTGTTCCATTTCAAATCCCTGCACCCACTTCTAAAAGTCGAGCGGTGTTGTTTCGGCTTTTTGGACGAATGTTGCACCTTGCACAGCGAATGTTGCACCCTGTGGATATCGATTCTTCGGACGGCAATAACTGTTGGCTCGTTTAGAGTTACGGGAGCCATAACCAGTAAAAAAGAAGGTCTCGGTGAGTTCTACCGCTTTGACAGCTATAAACCGTCAATGGATAGTTTCATACCCAAAAAATCTATCCGAACCTCAGTCGGGTCTCTGAAGTTTTTTGGCCTTCTTTTTTCCATCACGTGAATTTTTACGTTAAAACGGGATCACCGTGGCTGGTCTTCAATTTACCTTCCTTGGAGAGCGGTGCACCATGGTACTGTTCCATTTCAAATCCCTGCACCCACTTCTAAAAGTCGAACGGTGCTGTTTCGTCTTTTTGGACGAATGTTGCACCTTGCACCGTGAATGTTGCACCTTGTGGATATCGATTCTTCGGACAGCCATAACTGTTGGCTCGTTTAGAGTTACGGGAGCCATAACTAGTTAAAACGAAGGTCTCGGTGAGTTCTACTGCTTTGACAGCTATAAGCCGTCAATGGATAGTTTCATACCCAAAAAAGTCTATCCGAACCTCAATCGGGTCTCTGAAGTTTTTTGGCCTTCTTTTTTCCATCATGTGTATTTTTACGTTAAAACGGGATCACCGTGGCTGGTCTTCGATTTACCTTCCCTGGAGAGCGGTGCTCCATGGTAATGATCCATTTCAAATCCATGTACCCACTTCTAAAAGTCGAACGGTGCTGTTTCGGCTTTTGGGACGAATGTTGCACCTTGCACCGCGAATGTTGTACCCTGTGGATATCGATTCTTCGGACGGCCAAAACTGTTGGCTCGTTTAGAGTTACGGGAGCCATAACCAGTCAAAACAAAGGTCTCGGTGAGTTCTACCGCTTTGACAGCTATAAGCCATCAATGGATAGTTTCATACCTAAAAAAATCTATCCGAACCTCAATCGGGTCCTTGAAGTTTATTGGCCTTCTTTTTTCCATCACGTGAATTTTTACGTTAAAACGGTATCACCGTGGCTGGTCTTCGATTTACCTTCCCTGGAGAGCGGTGCTCCATGGTAATGATCCATTTCAAATCCATGCACCCACTTCTAAAAGTCGAACGGTGCTGTTTTGGCTTTTGGGATGAATGTTGCACCTTGCACCGTGAATGTTGCACCCTGTGGATATCGATTCTTCGGACGGCCAAAACTGTTGGCTCGTTTAGAGTTACGGGAGCCATAACCAGTCAAAACGAAGGTCTTGGTGAGTTCTACCGCTTTGACAGCTATAAGCCATCAATGGATAGTTTCATACCTAAAAAAGTCTATCCGAACCTCAATCGGGTCCTTGAAGTTTATTGGCCTTCTTTTTTCCATCACGTGAATTTTTACGTTAAAACGGGATCACCGTGGCTGGTCTTCGATTTACCTTCCCTGGAGAGCGGTGCACTATGGTACTGTTCCATTTCAAATCCCTGCACCCACTTCTAAAATTCGAACGGTGCTGTTTCGGCTTTTTGGACGAATGTTGCACCTTGCACCGCGAATTTTGCACCCTGTGGATATCGATTCTTCGGACGGCCATAACTGTTGGCTCGTTTAGAGTTACGGGAGCCATAACCAGTCAAAACGAAGGTCTTGGTGAGTCCTACCGCTTTGATAGCTATAAGACGTCAATGGATAGTTTTATACTCAAAAAAGTCTATCCGAACCTCAATCGGGTCTTTGAAGTTTTTTGGCCTTCTTTTTTCCATCACGTGAATTTTTACATTAAAATGGGGTCACCGTGGCTGGTCTTCGATTTACCTTCCCTGGAGAGTGGTGCACCATGGTACTGTTCCATTTCAAGTCCCTGCACCCACTTCTAAAAGTCGAGCGGTGCTGTTTTGGCTTGTTGGTCGAATGTTGCACCTTGCACCGCGAATGTTGCACCTTGTGGATATCGATTCTTCGGACGGCCATAACTGTTGGCTCGTTTAGAGTTACGGGAGCCATAACCAGTCAAAACAAAGGTCTCGGTGAGTTCTACTGCTTTGACAGCGATAAGCCATCAATGGATAGTTTCATACCTAAAAAAGTCTATCCGAACCTCAATCGGGTCCTTGAAGTTTATTGGCCTTCTTTTTTCCATCACGTGAATTTTTACGTTAAAACGGGATCACCGTGGCTGGTCTTCGATTTACCTTCCCTGGAGAGCGGTGCACCATGGTACAATTCCATTTCAAATACCTGCACCCACTTCTAAAAGTCGAACGGTGCTGTTTCGGCTTTTTGGACGAATGTTGCACCTTGCACCACGAATGTTGCACCCTGTGGATATCGATTCTTCGGACAGCCATAACTGTTGGCTCGTTTAGAGTTACGGGAGCCATAACCAGTCAAAACGAAGGTCTTGGTGAGTTCTACCGCTTTGACAGCTATAAGACGTCAATGGATAGTTTTATACCCAAAAAAGTCTATCCGAACCTCAATCGGGTCTTTGAAGTTTTTTGGCCTTCTTTTTTCCATCACGTGAATTTTTACGTTAAAACGGGATCACCGTGGCTGGTCTTCGATTTACCTTCCCTGGAGAGCGGTGCACCATGGTACTGTTCCATTTCAAATCCCTGCACCCACTTCTAAAAGTCGAGCGGTGCTGTTTTGGCTTGTTGGACGAATGTTGCACCTTGCACCGCGAATGTTGCACCCTGTGGATATCTATTCTTCGGACGGCCATAACTGTTGGCTCGTTTAGAGTTACGGGAGCCATAACCAGTCAAAACGAAGGTCTTGGTGAGTTCTACCGCTTTGACAGCTATAAGCCGTCAATGGATAGTTTCATACCCAAAAAAGTCTATCCGAACCTCAATCGGGTCTCTGAAGTTTTTTGGCCTTCTTTTTCCATCACGTGAATTTTTACGTTACAACGGGATCACCGTGGCTGGTCTTCGATTTACCTTCCCTGGAGAGCGGTGCACCATGGTACTGTTCCTTTTCAAATCCCTTCACCCACTTCTAAAAGTCGAACGGTGTTGTTTCGGCTTTTTGGACGAATGTTGCACCTTGCACCGCGAATGTTTCACCCTGTGGATATCGATTCTTCGGACGACCATAAGTGTTGGCTCGTTTAGAGTTACGGGAGCCATAACCAGTCAAAACGAAGGTCTTGGTGAGTTCTACCGCTTTGACAGCTATAAGACGTCAATTGATAGTTTTATACCCAAAAAAGTCTATCCGAACCTCAATCGGGTCTTTGAAGTTTTTTGGCCTTCTTTTTTCCATAACGTGAATTTTTACGTTAAAACGGGATCACCGTGGCTGGTCTTCGATTTACCTTCCCTGGAGAGCGGTGCACCATGGTACTGTTCCATTTCAAATCCCTGCACCCACTTCTAAAAGTCGAGCGGTGCTGTTTTGGCTTGTTGGACGAATGTTGCACCTTGCACCGCGAATGTTGCACCCTGTGGATATCGATTCTTCGGACGGCCATAACTGTTGGCTCGTTTAGATTTACGAGAGCCATAACCAGTCAAAACGAAGGTCTCGGTGAGTTCTACCGCTTTGACAGCTATAAGCCGTCAATGGATAGTTTCATACCCAAAAAAGTCTATCCGAACCTCAATCGGGTCTCTGAAGTTTTTTGGCCTTCTTTTTCCATCACGTGAATTTTTACGTTACAACGGGATCACCGTGGCTGGTCTTCGATTTACCTTCCCTAGAGAGCGGTGCACCATGGTACTGTTCCTTTTCAAATCCCTTCACCCACTTCTAAAAGTCGAACGGTGCTGTTTCGGCTTTTTGGACGAATGTTGCACCTTGCACCGCGAATGTTTCACCCTGTGGATATCGATTCTTCGGACGGCCATAAGTGTTGGCTCATTTAGAGTTACGGGAGCCATAACCAGTCAAAACGAAGGCCTCGGTGAGTTCTACCGCTTTGACAGCTATAAGCCGTCAATGTATAGTTTCATACCCAAAAAAGTCTATCTGAACCTCAATCGGGTCTCTGAAGTTTTTTGGCCTTCTTTTTCCATCACGTGAATTTTTACGTTACAACGGGATCACCGTGGCTGGTCTTCGATTTACCTTCCCTGAAGAGCGATGCACCATGGTACTGTTCCTTTTCAAATCCCTTCACCCACTTCTAAAAGTCGAACGGTGCTGTTTCGGCTTTTTGGACGAATGTTGCACCTTGCACCGCGAATGTTTCACCCTGTGGATATCGATTCTTCGGACGGCCATAAGTGTTGGCTCGTTTAGAGTTACGGGAGCCATAACCAGTCAAAACGAAGGTCTTGGTGAGTTCTACCGCTTTGACAGCTATAAGACGTCAATGGATAGTTTTATACCCAAAAAAGTCTATCCGAACCTAAATCGGGTCTCTGAAGTTTTTTGTCCTTCTTTTTTCTATCACGTGAATTTTTACGTTAAAACGGGATCACCGTGGCTGGTCTTCGATTTACCTTCCCTGGAGAGCGGTGCACCATGGTACTGTTCCATTTCAAATCCCTGCACCCACTTTTAAAAGTCGAGCGGTGCTGTTTTGGCTTGTTGGACGAATGTTGCACCTTGCACCGCGAATGTTGCACCCTGTGGATATCGATTCTTCGGACGGCCATAACTGTTGGCTCGTTTAGACTTACGGTTGCCATAACCAGTCAAAACGAAGGTCTCGGTGAGTTCTACCGCTTTGACAGCTATAAGCCATCAATGGATAGTTTCATACCCAAAAAAGTCTATCCGAACCTCAATCGGGTCTCTGAAGTTTTTTGGCCTTCTTTTTCCATCACGTGAATTTTTATGTTACAACGGGATCACCGTGGCTGGTCTTCGATTTACCTTCCCTGGAGAGCGGTGCACCATGGTACTGTTCCTTTTCAAATCCCTTCACCCACTTCTAAAAGTCGAACGGTGCTGTTTCGGCTTTTTGGACGAATGTTGCACCTTGCACCGCGAATGTTTCACCCTGTGGATATCGATTCTTCGGACGGCCATAAGTGTTGGCTCGTTTAGAGTTACGGGAGCCGTAACCAGTCAAAACGAAGGCCTAGGTGAGTTCTACCGCTTTGATAGCTATAAGCCGTCAATGGATAGTTTCATACCCAAAAAAGTCTATCCGAACCTCAATCGGGTCTCTGAAGTTTTTTGGCCTTCTTTTTCCATCACGTGAATTTTTACGTTACAACGGGATCACCGTGGCTGGTCTTCGATTTACCTTCCCTGGAGAGCGGTGCACCATGGTACTGTTCCTTTTCAAATCCCTTCACCCACTTCTAAAAGTCGAACGGTGCTGTTTCGGCTTTTTGGACGAATGTTGCACCTTGCACCGCGAATGTTTCACCCTGTGGATATCGATTCTTCGGACGGCCATAAGTGTTGGCTCGTTTAGAGTTACGGGAGCCATAACCAGTCAAAACGAAGGTCTCGGTGAGTTCTACCGCTTTGACAGCTATAAGCCGTCAATGGATAGTTTCATACCCAAAAAAGTCTATCCGAACCCCAATCGGGTCCTTGAAGTTTATTGGCCTTCTTTTTTCCATCATGTGAATTTTTACGTTAAAACGGGATCACCGTGGCTGGTCTTCGATTTACCTTCCCTGGAGAGCGGTGCACCATGGTACTGTTCCATTTCAAATCCCTGCACCCACTTCTAAAAGTCGAACGGTGCTGTTTCGTCTTTTTTGACGAATGTTGCACATTGCACCGCGAATGTTGCACCCTGTGGATATCGATTCTTCGGACGACCATAACTGTTGGCTCGTTTAGAGTTACGGGAGCCATAACCAGTCAAAATGAAGGTCTCGGTGAGTTCTACCGCTTTGACAGCTATAAGCCATCAATGGATAGTTTCATACCCAAAAAAGTCTATCCGAACCTCATCGGGTCTCTGAAGTTTTTTGGCCTTCTTTTTTCCATCATGTGAATTTTTACGTTAAAACGGGATCACCGTGGCTGGTCTTCGATTTACCTTTCTAAGAGAGCGGTGCACCATGGTACTATTCCATTTCAAATCCCTACACCCACTTCTAAAAGTCGAACGGTGCTGTTTCGGATTTTTGGACGAATGTTGCACCTTGCGCCGCGAATGTTGCACCCTGTGGATATCGATTCTTCGGACGACCATAACTGTTGGCTCGTTTAGAGTTACGGGAGCCATAACCAGTTAAAACGAAGGTCTTGGTGAGTTCTACTGCTTTGACAGCTATAAGCCGTCAATGGATAGTTTCATACCCAAAAAAGTCTATCCGAACCTCAATCGGGTCCTTGAAGTTTATTGGCCTTCTTTTTTCCATCACGTGAATTTTTACGTTAAAACGGGATCACCGTGGCTTGTCTTCGATTTACCTTCCCTGGAGAGCGGTGCACCATGGTACTGTTCCATTTCAAATCACTGCACCCACTTCTAAAAGTCGAACAGTGCTGTTTCCGCTATTTGGACGAATGTTGCACCTTGCACCGCGAATGTTGCACCCTGTGGATATCGATTCTTTGGACGGCCATAACTGTTGGCTCGTTTAGAGTTACGGGAGCCATAACCAGTCAAAACGAATGTCCTGGTGAGTTCTACCGCTTTGATAGCTATAAGACGTCAATGGATAGTTTCATACCCAATAAAGTCTATCCGAACCTCAATCGGGTCTCTGAAGATTTTTGGCCTTCTTTTTTCCATCACGTGAATTTTTACGTTAAAACGGGATCACTGTGGATGGTCTTCGATTTACCTTCCCTGGAGAGCGGTGCACCCTGATACTGTTTCATTTCAAATCCCTGCACCCACTTCTAAAAGTCGAGCAGTACTGTTTTGGCTTTTTGGACGAATGTTGCACCTTGCACCGCGAATGTTGCACCGTGTGGATATCGATTCTTCGGACGGCCATAACTGTTGGCTCGTTTAGAGTTACGGGAGCCATAACCAGTCAAAACGAAGGTCTCGGTGAGTTCTACCGCTTTGACAGCTATAAGCCGTCAATGGATAGTTTCATACCCAAAAAAGTCTATCCGAACCTCAATCGGGTCTCCGAAGTTTTTTGGCCTTCTTTTTCCATCACTTGAATTTTTATGTTAAAACGGGATCACCGTGGCTGGTCTTCGATTTACCTTCCCTGGAGAGCGGTGCACCATGGTACTGTTCCTTTTCAAATCCCTTCACCCACTTCTAAAAGTCGAACGGTGCTGTTTCGGCTTTTTGGACGAATGTTGCACCTTGCACTGCGAATGTTGCACCCTGTGGATATCGATTCTTCGGACGGCCATAACTGTTGGCTCGTTTAGAGTTACGGGAGCCATAACCAGTCAAAACAAAGGTCTTGGTGAGTTCTACCGCTTTGACAGCTATAAGCCGTCAATGGATAGTTTTATACCCAAAAAAGTCTATCCGAACCTCAATCGGGTCTCTGAAGTTTTTAGGCCTTCTTTTTTCCATCATGTGAATTTTTACGTTAAAACGGGATCACCGTGGCTGGTCTTCGATTTACCTTCCCTGGAGAGCGGTGCACCATGGTACTGTTCCATTTCAAATCCCTGCACCCACTTCTAAAAGTCGAACGGTGCTGTTTCGGCTTTTTGGACGAATGTTGCACCTTGCACCGCGAATGTTGCACCCTGTGGATATCGATTCTTCGGACGGCCATAAATGTTGGCTCGTTTTGAGTTACGGGAGCCATAACAAGTTAAAACGAAGGTCTTGGTGAGTTCTACTGCTTTGACAGCTTTAATCCGTCAATGGATAGTTTCATACCCAAAAAAGTCTATCCGAACCTCAATCGGGTCCTTGAAGTTTATTGGCCTTCTTTTTTCCATCACGTGAATTTTTACGTTAAAACAGGATCACCGTGGCTTGTCTTCGATTTACCTTCCCTGGAGAGCGGTGCACCATGGTACTGTTCCATTTCAAATCCCTGCACCCACTTCTAAAAGTCGAACGGTGCTGTTTCCGCTTTTTGGACGAATGTTGCACCTTGCACCGCGAATGTTGCACCCTGTGGATATCGATTCTTCGGACGGCCATAACTGTTGGGTCGTTTAGAGTTACGGGAGCCATAACCAGTCAAAATGAATGTCCTTGTGAGTTCTACCGCTTTGATAGCTATAAGACGTCAATGGATAGTTTCATACCTAATAAAGTCTATCCGAACCTCAATCGGGTCTCTGAAGTTTTTTGGCCTTCTTTTTTCCATCACGTGAATTTTTACATTAAAACGGGATCACTGTGGCTGGTCTTCGATTTACCTTCCCTGGAGAGCGGTGCATCCTGATACTGTTTCATTTCAAATCCCTGCACCCACTTCTAAAAGTCGAGCAGTACTGTTTTTGCTTTTTGGACGAATGTTGCACCTTGCACCGCGAATGTTGCACCCTGTGGATATCGATTCTTCGGACGGCTATAACTGTTGGCTCGTTTAGAGTTTCGGGAGCCATAACCAGTCAAAATGAAGGTCTCGGTGAGTTCTACCGCTTTGATAGCTATAAGCCGTCAATGGATAGTTTCATACCCAAAAATGTCTATCCGAACCTCAATCGGGTCTCCGAAGTTTTTTGGCCTTCTTTTTCCATCACGTGAATTTTTATGTTAAAACGAGATCACCGTGGCTGGTCTTCGATTTACCTTCCCTGGAGAGCGGTGCACCATGGTACTGTTCCTTTTCAAATCCCTTCACCCACTTCTAAAAGCCGAACGGTGCTGTTTTGGCTTTTTGGACGAATGTTGCACCTTGCACTGCGAATGTTGCACCCTGTGGATATCGATTCTTCGGACGGCCATAACTGTTGGCTCGTTTAGAGTTACGGGAGCCATAACCAGTCAAAACGAAGGTCTTGGTGAGTTCTACCGCTTTGACAGCTATAAGCCGTCAATGGATAGTTTCATACCCAAAAAAGTCTATCCGAACCTCAATCGGGTCCTTGAAGTTTATTGGCCTTCTTTTTTCCATCACGTGAATTTTTACGTTAAAACGGGATCACCGTGGCTGGTCTTCGATTTACCTTCCCTGGAGAGCGGTGCACCATGGTACTATTCCATTTCAAATCCCTGCACCCACTTCTAAAAGTCGAACGGTGCTGTTTCGGCTTTTTGGACGAATGTTGAACCTTGCACCGCGAATGTTGCACCCTGTGGATATCGATTCTTCGGACAGCCATAAATGTTGGATCGTTTAGAGTTACGGGAGCCATAACCAGTCAAAACGATGGTCTCGGTGAGTTCTACCGCATTGACAGCTATAAGACGTCAATGGATAGTTTCATACCCAAAAAAGTCTAGCCGAACCTCATCGGGTCTCTGAAGTTTTTAGGCCTTCTTTTTTCCATCATGTGAATTTTTACGTTAAAACGGGATCACCGTGGCTGGTCTTCGATTTACCTTCCCTGGAGAGCGGTGCACCATGGTACTGTTCCATTTCAAATCCCTGCACCCACTTCTAAAAGTCGAACGGTGCTGTTTCGTCTTTTTGGACTAATGTTGCACCTTGCACCGCGAATGTTGCACCCTGTGGATATCGATTCTTCGGACGGCCATAACTGTTGGCTCGTTTAGAGTTACGGGAGCCATAACAAGTTAAAACGAAGGTCTTGGTGAGTTCTACTACTTTAACAGCTTTAATCCGTCAATGGATAGTTTCATACCCAAAAAAGTCTATCCGAACCTCAATCGGGTCCTTGAAGTTTATTGGCCTTCTTTTTTCCATCACGTGAATTTTTACGTTAAAACGGGATCACCGTGGCTTGTCTTCGATTTACCTTCCCTGGAGAGCGGTGCACCATGGTACTGTTCCATTTCAAATCCCTGCACCCACTTCTAAAAGTCGAACGGTGTTGTTTCCGCTTTTTGGACGAATGTTGCACCTTGCACCGCGAATGTTGCACCCTGTGGATATCGATTCTTCGGACGGCCATAACTGTTGGCTCGTTTAGAGTTACGGGAGCCATAACCAGTCAAAACGAAGGTCCTGGTGAGTTCTACCACTTTGATAGCTATAAGACGTCAATGGATAGTTTCATACCCAATAAAGTCTATCCGAACCTCAATCGGGTGTCTGAAGTTTTTTGGCCATCTTTTTTCCATCACGTGAATTTTTACATTAAAACGGGACCACTGTGGCTGGTCTTCGATTTACCTTCCCTGGAGAGCGGTGCATCCTGATACTGTTTCATTTCAAATCCCTGCACCCACTTCTAAAAGTCGAGCAGTACTGTTTTTGCTTTTTGGACGAATGTTGCACCTTGCACCGCGAATGTTGCACCCTGTGGATATCGATTCTTCGGACGGCTATAACTGTTGGCTCGTTTAGAGTTACGGGAGCCATAACCAGTCAAAACGAAGGTCTCGGTGAGTTCTACCGCTTTGACAGCTATAAGCCGTCAATGGATAGTTTCATACCCAAAAAAGTCTATCCGAACCTCAATCGGGTCTCCGAAGTTTTTTGGCCTTCTTTTTCCATCACGTGAATTTTTATGTTAAAACGGCATCACCGTGGCTGGTCTTCGATTTACCTTCCCTGGAGAGCGGTGCACCATGGTACTGTTCCTTTTCAAATCCCTTCACCATCTTCTAAAAGCCGAACGGTGCTGTTTTGGCTTTTTGGACGAATGTTGCACCTTGCACTGCGAATGTTGCACCCTATGGATATCGATTCTTCGGACGGCCATAACTGTTGGCTCGTTTAGAGTTACGGGAGCCATAACCAGTCAAAACGAAGGTCTTGGTGAGTTCTACCGCTTTGACGGCTATAAGCCGTCAATGGATAGTTTCATACCCAAAAAAGTCTATCCGAACCTCATCGGGTCCTTGAAGTTTATTGGCCTTCTTTTTTCCATCACGTGAATTTTTACGTTAAAACGGGATCACCGTGGCTGGTCTTCGATTTACCTTCCCTGGAGAGCGGTGCACCATGGTACTGTTCCATTTCAAATCCCTGCACCCACTTCTAAAAGTCGAACGGTGCTGTTTCGGCTTTTTGGACGAATGTTGCACCTTGCACCGCGAATGTTGCACCCTGTGGATATCGATTCTTCGGACGGCCATAAATGTTGGCTCGTTTTGAGTTACGGGAGCCATAACAAGTTAAAACGAAGGTCTTGGTGAGTTCTACTGCTTTGACAGCTTTAATCCGTCAATGGATAGTTTCATACCCAAAAAAGTCTATCCGAACCTCAATCGGGTCCTTGAAGTTTATTGGCCTTCTTTTTTCCATCACGTGAATTTTTACGTTAAAACGGGATCACCGTGGCTTGTCTTCGATTTACCTTCCCTGGAGAGCGGTGCACCATGGTACTGTTCCATTTCAAATCCCTGCACCCACTTCTAAAAGTCGAACGGTGCTGTTTCCGCTTTTTGGACGAATGTTGCACCTTGCACCGCGAATGTTGCACCCTGTGGATATCGATTCTTCGGACGGCCATAACTGTTGGGTCGTTTAGACTTACGGGAGCCATAACCAGTCAAAATGAATGTCCTTGTGAGTTCTACCGCTTTGATAGCTATAAGACGTCAATGGATAGTTTCATACCTAATAAAGTCTATCCGAACCTCAATCGGGTCTCTGAAGTTTTTTGGCCTTCTTTTTTCCATCACGTGAATTTTTACATTAAAACGGGATCACTGTGGCTGGTCTTCGATTTACCTTCCCTGGAGAGCGGTGCATCCTGATACTGTTTCATTTCAAATCCCTGCACCCACTTCTAAAAGTCGAGCAGTACTGTTTTTGCTTTTTGGACGAATGTTGCACCTTGCACCGCGAATGTTGCACCCTGTGGATATCGATTCTTCGGACGGCTATAACTGTTGGCTCGTTTAGAGTT
Organism: Allium fistulosum; assembly: GCA_030737815.1. Taxonomy (NCBI): domain Eukaryota; kingdom Viridiplantae; phylum Streptophyta; class Magnoliopsida; order Asparagales; family Amaryllidaceae; genus Allium; species Allium fistulosum. The sequence goes on from CM060907.1 coordinate 52,712,825, forward strand.
ACGGGAGCCATAACCAGTCAAAATGAAGGTCTCGGTGAGTTCTACCGCTTTGATAGCTATAAGCCGTCAATGGATAGTTTCATACCCAAAAATGTCTATCCGAACCTCAATCGGGTCTCCGAAGTTTTTTGGCCTTCTTTTTCCATCACGTGAATTTTTATGTTAAAACGAGATCACCGTGGCTGGTCTTCGATTTACCTTCCCTGGAGAGCGGTGCACCATGGTACTGTTCCTTTTCAAATCCCTTCACCCACTTCTAAAAGCCGAACGGTGCTGTTTTGGCTTTTTGGACGAATGTTGCACCTTGCACTGCGAATGTTGCACCCTGTGGATATCGATTCTTCGGACGGCCATAACTGTTGGCTCGTTTAGAGTTACGGGAGCCATAACCAGTCAAAACGAAGGTCTTGGTGAGTTCTACCGCTTTGACAGCTATAAGCCGTCAATGGATAGTTTCATACCCAAAAAAGTCTATCCGAACCTCAATCGGGTCCTTGAAGTTTATTGGCCTTCTTTTTTCCATCACGTAAATTTTTACGTTAAAACGGGATCACCGTGGCTGGTCTTCGATTTACCTTCCCTGGAGAGCGGTGCACCATGGTACTATTCCATTTCAAATCCCTGCACCCACTTCTAAAAGTCGAACGGTGCTGTTTCGGCTTTTTGGACGAATGTTGAACCTTGCACCGCGAATGTTGCACCCTGTGGATATCGATTCTTCGGACAGCCATAAATGTTGGCTCGTTTAGAGTTACGGGAGCCATAACCAGTCAAAACGATGGTCTCGGTGAGTTCTACCGCATTGACAGCTATAAGACTTCAATGGATAGTTTCATACCCAAAAAAGTCTAGCCGAACCTCATCGGGTCTCTGAAGTTTTTAGGCCTTCTTTTTTCCATCATGTGAATTTTTACGTTAAAACGGGATCACCGTGGCTGGTCTTCGATTTACCTTCCCTGGAGAGCGGTGCACCATGGTACTGTTCCATTTCAAATCCCTGCACCCACTTCTAAAAGTCGAACGGTGCTGTTTCGTCTTTTTGGACTAATGTTGCACCTTGCACCGCGAATGTTGCACCCTGTGGATATCGATTCTTCGGACGGCCATAACTGTTGGCTCGTTTAGAGTTACGGGAGCCATAACAGCTTTAATCCGTCAATGGATAGTTTCATACCCAAAAAAGTCTATCCGAACCTCAATCGGGTCCTTGAAGTTTATTGGCCTTCTTTTTTCCATCACGTGAATTTTTACGTTAAAACGGGATCACCGTGGCTTGTCTTCGATTTACCTTCCCTGGAGAGCGGTGCACCATGGTACTGTTCCATTTCAAATCCCTGCACCCACTTCTAAAAGTCGAACGGTGTTGTTTCCGCTTTTTGGACGAATGTTGCACCTTGCACCGCGAATGTTGCACCCTGTGGATATCGATTCTTCGGACGGCCATAACTGTTGGCTCGTTTAGAGTTACGGGAGCCATAACCAGTCAAAACGAAGGTCCTGGTGAGTTCTACCACTTTGATAGCTATAAGATGTCAATGGATAGTTTCATACCCAATAAAGTCTATCCGAACCTCAATCGGGTGTCTGAAGTTTTTTGGCCATCTTTTTTCCATCACGTGAATTTTTACATTAAAACGGGACCACTGTGGCTGGTCTTCGATTTACCTTCCCTGGAGAGCGGTGCATCCTGATACTGTTTCATTTCAAATCCCTGCACCCACTTCTAAAAGTCGAGCAGTACTGTTTTTGCTTTTTGGACGAATGTTGCACCTTGCACCGCGAATGTTGCACCCTGTGGATATCGATTCTTCGGACGGCTATAACTGTTGGCTCGTTTAGAGTTACGGGAGCCATAACCAGTCAAAACGAAGGTCTCGGTGAGTTCTACCGCTTTGACAGCTATAAGCCGTCAATGGATAGTTTCATACCCAAAAAAGTCTATCCGAACCTCAATCGGGTCTCCGAAGTTTTTTGGCCTTCTTTTTCCATCACGTGAATTTTTATGTTAAAACGGCATCACCGTGGCTGGTCTTCGATTTACCTTCCCTGGAGAGCGGTGCACCATGGTACTGTTCCTTTTCAAATCCCTTCACCATCTTCTAAAAGCCAAACGGTGCTGTTTTGGCTTTTTGGACGAATGTTGCACCTTGCACTGCGAATGTTGCACCCTATGGATATCGATTCTTCGGACGGCCATAACTGTTGGCTCGTTTAGAGTTACGGGAGCCATAACCAGTCAAAACGAAGGTCTTGGTGAGTTCTACCGCTTTGACGGCTATAAGCCGTCAATGGATAGTTTCATACCCAAAAAAGTCTATCCGAACCTCATCGGGTCCTTGAAGTTTATTGGCCTTCTTTTTTCCATCACGTGAATTTTTACGTTAAAACGGGATCACCGTGGCTGGTCTTCGATTTACCTTCCCTGGAGAGCGGTGCACCATGGTACTATTCCATTTCAAATCCCTGCACCCACTTCTAAAAGTCGAACGGTGCTGTTTCGGCTTTTTGGACGAATGTTGAACCTTGCACCGCGAATGTTGCACCCTGTGGATATCGATTCTTCGGACGGCCATAAATGTTGGCTCGTTTAGAGTTACGGGAGCCATAACCAGTCAAAACGATGGTCTCGGTGAGTTCTACCGCATTGACAGCTATAAGACGTCAATGGATAGTTTCATACCCAAAAAAGTCTAGCCGAACCTCATCGGGTCTCTGAAGTTTTTAGGCCTTCTTTTTTCCATCATGTGAATTTTTACGTTAAAACGGGATCACCGTGGCTGGTCTTCGATTTACCTTCCCTGGAGAGCGGTGCACCATGGTACTGTTCCATTTCAAATCCCTGCACCCACTTCTAAAATTCGAACGGTGCTGTTTCGTCTTTTTGGACGAATGTTGCACCTTGCACCGCGAATGTTGCACCCTGTGGATATCGATTCTTCGGACGGCCATAACTGTTGGCTCGTTTAGATTTACGGGAGCCATAACAAGTTAAAACGAAGGTCTTGGTGAGTTCTACTACTTTGACAGCTTTAATCCGTCAATGGATAGTTTCATACCCAAAAAAGTCTATCCGAACCTCAATCGGGTCCTTGAAGTTTATTGGCCTTCTTTTTTCCATCACGTGAATTTTTACGTTAAAACGGGATCACCGTGGCTTGTCTTCGATTTACCTTCCTTGGAGAGCGGTGCACCATGGTACTGTTCCATTTCAAATCCCTGCACCCACTTCTAAAAGTCGAACGGTGTTGTTTCCGCTTTTTGGACGAATGTTGCACCTTGCACCGCGAATGTTGCACCCTGTGGATATCGATTCTTCGGACGGCCATAACTGTTGGCTCGTTTAGAGTTACGGGAGCCATAACCAGTCAAAACGAAGGTCCTGGTGAGTTCTACCGCTTTGATAGCTATAAGACGTCAATGGATAGTTTCATACCCAATAAAGTCTATCCGAACCTCAATCGGGTGTCTGAAGTTTTTTGGCCATCTTTTTTCCATCACGTGAATTTTTACATTAAAACGGGACCACTGTGGCTGGTCTTCGATTTACCTTCCCTGGAGAGCGGTGCATCCTGATACTGTTTCATTTCAAATCCCTGCACCCACTTCTAAAAGTCGAGCAGTACTATTTTTGCTTTTTGGACGAATGTTGCACCTTGCACCGCGAATGTTGCACCCTGTGGATATCGATTCTTCGGACGGCTATAACTGTTGGCTCGTTTAGAGTTACGGGAGCCATAACCAGTCAAAACGAAGGTCTCGGTGAGTTCTACCGCTTTGACAGCTATAAGCCGTCAATGGATAGTTTCATACCCAAAAAAGTCTATCCGAACCTCAATCGGGTCTCCGAAGTTTTTTGGCCTTCTTTTTCCATCACGTGAATTTTTATGTTAAAACGGCATCACCGTGGCTGGTCTTCGATTTACCTTCCCTGGAGAGCGGTGCACCATGGTACTGTTCCTTTTCAAATCCCTTCACCATCTTCTAAAAGCCGAACGGTGCTGTTTTGGCTTTTTGGACGAATGTTGCACCTTGCACTGCGAATGTTGCACCCTATGGATATCGATTCTTCGGACGGCCATAACTGTTGGCTCGTTTAGAGTTACGGGAGCCATAACCAGTCAAAACGAAGGTCTTGGTGAGTTCTACCGCTTTGACGGCTATAAGCCGTCAATGGATAGTTTCATACCCAAAAAAGACTATCCGAACCTCAATCGGGTCCTTGAAGTTTATTGGCCTTCTTTTTTCCATCACGTGAATTTTTACGTTAAAACGGGATCACCGTGGCTGGTCTTCGATTTACCTTCCCTGGAGAGCGGTGCACCATGGTACTGTTCCATTTCAAATCCCTGCACCCACTTCTAAAAGTCGAACGGTGCTGTTTCGGCTTTTTGGACGAATGTTGCACCTTGCACCGCGAATGTTGCACCCTGTGGATATCGATTCTTCGGACGTCCATAACTGTTGGCTCGTTCAGAGTTACGGGAGCCATAACCAGTCAAAACGATGGTCTCGGTGAGTTCTACCGCATTGACAGCTATAAGACATCAATGAATAGTTTCATACCCAAAAAAGTCTATCCGAACCTCATCGGGTCTCTGAAGTTTTTAGGCCTTCTTTTTTCCATCATGTGAATTTTTACGTTAAAACGGGTTCACCGTGGCTGGTCTTCGATTTACCTTCCCTGGAGAGCGGTGCACCATGGTACTGTTCCATTTCAAATCCCTGCACCCACTTCTAAAAGTCGAACGGTGCTGTTTCGTCTTTTTGGACAAATGTTGCACCTTGCACCGCGAATGTTGCACCCTGTGGATATCGATTCTTCAGACGGCCATAACTGTTGGCTCGTTTAGAGTTACGGGAGCCATAACCAGTTAAAACGAAGGTCTTGGTGAGTTCTACTGCTTTGAAAGCTATAAGCCATCAATGGATAGTTTCATACCCAAAAAAGTCTATCCGAACCTCAATCGGGTCCTTGAAGTTTATTGGCCTTCTTTTTTCCATCACGTGAATTTTTACGTTAAAACGGGATCACCGTGGCTTGTCTTCGATTTACCTTCCCTGGAGAGCGGTGTACCATGGTACTGTTCCATTTCAAATCCCTGCACCCACTTCTAAAAGTCGAACGGTGATGTTTCCGCTTTTTGGACGAATGTTGCACCTTGCACCGCGAATGTTGCACCCTGTGGATATAGATTCTTCGGACGGCTATAACTGTTGGCTCGTTTAGAGTTACGGGAGCCATAACCAGTCAAAACGAAGGTCTTGGTGAGTTCTACCGCTTTGATAGCTATAAGACGTCAATGGATAGTTTCATACCCAATAAAGTCTATCCGAACCTCAATCGGGTTTCTGAAGTTTTTTGGCCTTCTTTTTTCCATCACGTGAATTTTTACGTTAAAACGGGATCACCGTGGCTGGTCTTCGATTTACCTTCCCTGGAGAGCGGTGCACCATGGTACTGTTCCATTTCAAATCCCTGCACCTACTTCTAAAAGTCGAACGGTGCTGTTTCGGCTTTTTGGACGAATGTTGCACCTTACACCGCGAATGTTGCACCATGTGGATATCGATTCTTCGGACGTCCATAACTGTTGGCTCGTTCAGAGTTACGGGAGCCATAACCAGTCAAAACGATGGTCTCGGTGAGTTCTACCGCATTGACAGCTATAAGACATCAATGGATAGTTTCATACCCAAAAAAGTCTATCCGAACCTCATCGGGTCTCTGAAGTTTTTAGGCCTTCTTTTTTCCATCATGTGAATTTTTACGTTAAAACGGGATCACCGTGGCTGGTCTTCGATTTACCTTCCCTGGAGAGCGGTGCACCATGGTACTGTTCCATTTCAAATCCCTGCACCCACTTCTAAAAGTCGAACGGTGCTGTTTCGTCTTTTTGGACAAATGTTGCACCTTGCACCGCGAATGTTGCACCCTGTGGATATCGATTCTTCGGACGGCCATAACTGTTGGCTCGTTTAGAGTTACGGGAGCCATAACCAGTTAAAACGAAGGTCTTGGTGAGTTCTACTTCTTTGAAAGCTATAAGCCATCAATGGATAGTTTCATACCCAAAAAAGTCTATCCGAACCTCAATCGGGTCCTTGAAGTTTATTGGCCTTCTTTTTTCCATCACGTGAATTTTTACGTTAAAACGGGATCACCGTGGCTTGTCTTCGATTTACCTTCCCTGGAGAGCGGTGTACCATGGTACTGTTCCATTTCAAATCCCTGCACCCACTTCTAAAAGTCGAACGGTGCTGTTTCCGCTTTTTGGATGAATGTTGCACCTTGCACCGCGAATGTTGCACCCTGTGGATATAGATTCTTCGGACGGCCATAACTGTTGGCTCGTTTAGAGTTACGGGAGCCATAACCAGTCAAAACGAAGGTCTTGGTGAGTTCTACCGCTTTGATAGCTATAAGACGTCAATGGATAGTTTCATACCCAATAAAGTCTATCCGAACCTCAATCGGGTTTCTGAAGTTTTTTGGCCTTCTTTTTTCCATCACGTGAATTTTTACGTTAAAACGGGATCACCGTGGCTGGTCTTCGATTTACCTTCCCTAGAGAGCGGTGCACCCTGATACTGTTTCATTTCAAATCCCTGCACCCACTTCTAAAAGTCGAGCGGTACTGTTTTGGCTTTTTGGACGAATGTTGCACCTTGCACCGCGAATGTTGCACCCTGTGGATATCGATTCTTCGGACGGCCATAACTGTTGCCTCGTTTAGAGTTACGGGAGCCATAACCAGTCAAAACGAAGGTCTCGGTGAGTTCTACCGCTTTGACAGCTATAAGCCGTTAATAGATAGTTTCATACCTAAAAAAGTCTATCCGAACCTCAATCGGGTCTCCGAAGTTTTTTGGCCTTCTTTTTCCATCACGTGAATTTTTATGTTAAAACGGGATCACCGTGGCTGGTCTTCGATTTACCTTCCCTGGAGAGCGGTGCACCATGGTACTGTTCCTTTTCAAATCCCTTCACCCACTTCTAAAAGCCGAACGGTGCTGTTTCGGCTTTTTGGACGAATGTTGCACTTTGCACTGCGAATGTTGCACCCTGTGGATATCGATTCTTCGGACGGCCATAACTGTTGGCTCGTTTAGAGTTACGGGAGCCATAACCAGTCAAAACGAAGATCTCGGTGAGTTCTACCGCTTTGACTGCTATAAGCCGTCAATGGATAGTTTCATAACCAAAAAAGTCTATCCGAACCTCAATCGGGTCTTTGAAGTTTTTTGGCCTTCTTTTTCCATCACATGAATTTTTACGTTAAAACGTGATCACCGTGGCTGGTCTTCGATTTACCTTCCCTGGAGAGCGATGCACCATGGTACTGTTCCTTTTCAAATCCCTTCACCCACTTCTAAAAGTCGAACGGTGCAGTTTCTGCTTTTTGGACGAATGTTGCACCTTGCACCGCGAATGTTGTACCCTGTGGATATCGATTCTTCGGACGGCCATAACTATTGGCTCGTTTAGAGTTACGGGAGCCATAACCAGTCAAAACGAAGGCCTCGGTGAGTTCTACCGCTTTGATAGCTATAAGACGTCAATGGATAGTTTCATACCCAATAAAGTCTATCCGAACCTCAATCGGGTTTCTGAAGTTTTTTGGCATTCTTTTTCCATCACATGAATTTTTACGTTAAAACATGATCACCGTGGCTGGTCTTCGATTTACCTTCCCTGGAGAGCGGTGCACCATGGTACTGTTCCATTTCAAATCCCTGCACCCACTTCTAAAAGTCGAACGGTGCTGTTTCGGCTTTTTGGACGAATGTTGCACCTTGCACCGCGAATGTTGCACCCTGTGGATATCGATTCTTCGGACGTCCATAACTGTTGGCTCGTTCAGAGTTACGGGAGCCATAACCAGTCAAAACGATGGTCTCGGTGAGTTCTACCGCATTGACAGCTATAAGACATCAATGGATAGTTTCATACCCAAAAAAGTCTATCCGAACCTCATCGGGTCTCTGAAGTTTTTAGGCCTTCTTTTTTCCATCATGTGAATTTTTACGTTAAAACGGGATCACCGTGGCTGGTCTTCAATTTACCTTCCCTGGAGAGCGGTGCACCATGGTACTGTTCCATTTCAAATCCCTGCACCCACTTCTAAAAGTCGAATGGTGCTGTTTCGTCTTTTTGGACAAATGTTGCACCTTGCACCGCGAATGTTGCACCCTGTGGATATCGATTCTTCGGACGGCCATAACTGTTGGCTCGTTTAGAGTTACGGGAGCCATAACCAGTTAAAACGAAGGTCTTGGTGAGTTCTACTGCTTTGAAAGCTATAAGCCATCAATGGATAGTTTCATACCCAAAAAAGTCTATCCGAACCTCAATCGGGTCCTTGAAGTTTATTGGCCTTCTTTTTTCCATCACGTGAATTTTTACGTTAAAACGGGATCACCGTGGCTTGTCTTCGATTTACCTTCCCTGGAGAGCGGTGTACCATGGTACTGTTCCATTTCAAATCCCTGCACCCACTTCTAAAAGTCGAACGGTGCTGTTTCCGCTTTTTCGACGAATGTTGCACCTTGCACCGCGAATGTTGCACACTGTGGATATAGATTCTTCGGACGGCCATAACTGTTGGCTCGTTTAGAGTTACGGGAGCCATAACCAGTCAAAACGAAGGTCTTGGTGAGTTCTACCGCTTTGATAGCTATAAGACGTCAATGGATAGTTTCATACCCAATAAAGTCTATCCGAACCTCAATCGGGTTTCTGAAGTTTTTTGGCCTTCTTTTTTCCATCACGTGAATTTTTACGTTAAAACGGGATCACCGTGGCTGGTCTTCGATTTACCTTCCCTGGAGAGCGGTGCACCATGGTACTGTTCCATTTCAAATCCCTGCACCCACTTCTAAAAGTCGAACGGTGCTGTTTCGTCTTTTTGGACGAATGTTGCACCTTGCACCGCGAATGTTGCACCCTGTGGATATCGATTCTTCGGACGTCCATAACTGTTGGCTCGTTCAAGGTTACGGGAGCCATAACCAGTCAAAACGATGGTCTCGGTGAGTTCTACCGCATTGACAGCTATAAGACATCAATGGATAGTTTCATACCCAAAAAAGTCTATCCGAACCTCATCGGGTCTTTGAAGTTTTTAGGCCTTCTTTTTTCCATCATGTGAATTTTTACGTTAAAACGGGATCACCGTGGCTGGTCTTCGATTTACCTTCCCTGGAGAGCGGTGCACCATGGTACTGTTCCATTTCAAATCCCTGCACCCACTTCTAAAAGTCGAACGGTGCTGTTTCGTCTTTTTGGACAAATGTTGCAACTTGCACCGCGAATGTTGCACCCTGTGGATATCGATTCTTCGGACGGCCATAACTGTTGGCTCGTTTAGAGTTACGGGAGCCATAACCAGTTAAAACGAAGGTCTTGGTGAGTTCTACTGCTTTGAAAGCTATAAGCCATCAATGGATAGTTTCATACCCAAAAAAGTCTATCCGAACCTCAATCGGGTCCTTGAAGTTTATTGGCCTTCTTTTTTCCATCACGTGAATTTTTACGTTAAAACGGGATCACCGTGGCTTGTCTTCGATTTACCTTCCATGGAGAGCGGTGTACCATGGTACTGTTCCATTTCAAATCCCTGCACCCACTTCTAAAAGTCGAACGGTGCTGTTTCCGCTTTTTGGATGAATGTTGCACCTTGCACCGCGAATGTTGCACCCTGTGGATATAGATTCTTCGGACGGCCATAACTGTTGGCTCGTTTAGAGTTACGGGAGCCATAACCAGTCAAAACGAAGGTCTTGGTGAGTTCTACCGCTTTGATAGCTATAAGACTTCAATGGATAGTTTCATACCCAATAAAGTCTATCCGAACCTCAATAGGGTTTCTGAAGTTTTTTGGCCTTCTTTTTTCCATCACGTGAATTTTTACGTTAAAACGGGATCACCGTGGCTGGTCTTCGATTTACCTTCCCTAGAGAGCGGTGCACCCTGATACTATTTCATTTCAAATCCCTGCACCCACTTCTAAAAGTCGAGCGGTACTGTTTTGGCTTTTTGGACGAATGTTGCACCTTGCACCGCGAATGTTGCACCCTGTGGATATCGATTCTTCGGACGGCCATAACTGTTGGCTCGTTTAGAGTTACGGGAGCCATAACCAGTCAAAACGAAGGTCTCGGTGAGTTCTACCGCTTTGACAGCTATAAGCCGTTAATGGATAGTTTCATACCCAAAAAAGTCTATCCGAACCTCAATCGGGTCTCCGAAGTTTTTTGGCCTTCTTTTTCCATCACGTGAATTTTTATGTTAAAACGGGATCACCGTGGCTGGTCTTCGATTTACCTTCCCTGGAGAGCGGTGCACCATGGTATTGTTCCTTTTCAAATCCCTTCACCCACTTCTAAAAGCCGAACGGTGCTGTTTCGGCTTTTTGGACGAATGTTGCACTTTGCACTGCGAATGTTGCACCCTGTGGATATCGATTCTTCGGACGGCCATAACTGTTGGCTCGTTTAGAGTTACGGGAGCCATAACCAGTCAAAACGAAGATCTCGGTGAGTTCTACCGCTTTGACCGCTACAAGCCGTCAATGGATAGTTTCATAACCAAAAAAGTCTATCCGAACCTCAATCGGGTCTTTGAAGTTTTTGGCCTTCTTTTTCCATCACATGAATTTTTACGTTAAAACGTGATCACCGTGGCTGGTCTTCGATTTTCCTTCCCTGGAGAGCGATGCACCATGGTACTGTTCCTTTTCAAATCCCTTCACCCACTTCTAAAAGTCGAACGGTGCAGTTTCGGGTTTTTGGACGAATGTTGCACCTTGCACCGCGAATGTTGCACCCTGTGGATATCGATTCTTCGGACGGCCATAACTGTTGGCTCGTTTAGAGTTACGGGAGCCATAATCAGTCAAAACGAAGGCCTCGGTGAGTTCTACCGCTTTGACAGCTATAAGCCATCAATGGATAGTTTCGTACCCAAAAAAGACTATCCGAACCTCAATCGGGTCTCTGATGTTTTTTTGCCTTCTTTTTCCATCACGTGAATTTTTATAATAAAACGGGATCACCGTGGCTGGTCTTCGATTTACCTTCCCTGGAGAGCGGTGCACCATGGTACTGTTCCTTTTCAAATCCCTTCACCCACTTCTAAAAGCCGAACGGTGCTGTTTCGGCTTTTTGGACGAATGTTGCACCTTGCACTGCGAATGTTGCACCCTGTGGATATCGATTCTTCGGACGGCCATGACTATTGGCTCGTTTAGAGTTACGGGAGCCATAACCAGTCAAAACGAAGGTCTTGGTGAGTTCTACCGCTTTGACACCTATAAGCCGTCAATGGATAGTTTCATAACCAAAAATGTCTATCCGAACCTCAATCGGGTCTCTGAAGTTTTTTGGCCTTCTTTTTCCATCACGTGAATTTTTACGTTAAAACGTGATCACCGTGGCTGGTCTTCGATTTACCTTCCCTGGAGAGCGATGCACCATGGTACTGTTCCTTTTCAAATCCCTTCACCCACTTCTAAAAGTCGAACGGTGCTGTTTCGGCTTGTTGGACGAATGTTGCACCTTGCACCGCGAATGTTGCACCCTGTGGATATCGATTCTTCGGACGGCCATGACTGTTGGCTCGTTTAGAGTTACGGGAGCCATAACCAGTCAAAACGATGGTCTCGGTGAGTTCTACCGCTTTGACAGCTATAAGACGTCAATGGATAGTTTCATACCCAAAAAAGTCTATCCGAACCTCAATCGGGTCTCTGAAGTTTTTTGGCCTTCTTTTTTCCATCACGTGAATTTTTACGTTAAAACGGGATCACCGTGGCTGGTCTTCGATTTACCTTCCCTGGAGAGTGGTGCACCATGGTACTGTTCCATTTCAAATGCCTGCACCCACTTCTAAAAGTCGAGCGGTGCTGTTTCGGCTTTTTGGACGAATGTTGCACCTTGCACCGCGAATGTTGCACCCTGTGGATATCGATTCTTCAGACGGCCATAACTGTTGGCTCGTTTAGAGTTACGGGAGCCATAACCAGTCAAAACGAAGGTCTCGGTGAGTTCTACCGCTTTGACAGCTATAAGCCGTCAATGGATAGTTTCATACTTAAAAAAGTCTATCCGAACCTCAATCGGTTCTCTGAAGTTTTTTTGCCTTGCTTTTTCCATCCCGTGAATTTTTACGTTAAAACGGGATCATCGTTGATGGTCTTCGATTTACCTTCCCTGGAGAGTGGTTCACCATGGTACTGTTCCATTTCAAATCCCTGCACCCACTTCTAAAAGTCGAGCGGTGTTGTTACTTCTTTTTGGACGAATGTTGCACCTTGCACCGCGAATGTTGCACCATGTGGAAATCGATTCTTCGGACGGCCGTTACTGTTGGCTAATTTAGAGTTACGGGAGCCATAACCAGTCAAAGCGAAGGCCTTGGTGAGTTCTCCCTCTTTGACAGCTATAAGCCATCAATGGATAGTTTCATACCCAAAAAAGTTTATCCGAACCTCAATCGGGTCTCTGATGTTTTTTGGCCTTCTTTTTTCCATCACGTGAATTTTTACGTTAAAACGGGATCACCGTGGCTGGTCTTCGATTTACCTTCTCTGGAGAATGGTGCACCATGGTACTGTTCCATTTCAAATCCTTGCACTCACTTCTAAAAGTCGAACGGTGCTGTTTCGGCTTTTTGGACGAATGTTGCACCTTGCACCGCGAATGTTGCACCGAGTGGATATCGATTCTTCGGACGGCCATAACTGTTGGCTCGTTTAGAGTTACGGGATCCATAACCAGTCAAAACGATGGTCTCGGTGAGTTCTACCTCTTTGACAGCTATAAGACGTCAATGGATAGTTTCATACCCCAAAAAGTCTATCCGAACCTCAATCGGGTCTCTGAAGTTTTTTGGCCTTCTTTTTTCCATCATGTGAATTTTTACCTTAAAATGGGATCACCGTGGCTGGTCTTTGATTTACCATCCCTGGAGAGCGGTGCAACATGGTACTGTTCCATTTCAAATCCCTGCACCCACTTCTAAAAGACGAGTGGTGCAGTTTCGGCTTTTTGGACGAATGTTGCACCTTGCACCGCGAATGTTGCACCCTGTGGATATCGATTCTTCGAACGGCCATAACTGTTCGCTCGTTTAGAGTTACTGGAGCCATAACCAGTCAAAACGAAGGTCTCGGTGAGTTCAACCGCTTTGACAGCTATAACCCGTCAATGGATAGTTTCATACCCAAAAAAGTATATCCGAACCTCAATTGGGTCTTTGAAGTTTATTGGCCTTCTTTTTTCCATAACGTGAATTTTTACGTTAAAACGGGATCACCGTGGCTGGTCTTCGATTTACCTTCCCTGGAGAGCGGTGCACCAGGGTACTGTTCCATTTCAAATCCCTGCACCCACTTCTAAAAGTCGAACGGTGCTGTTTCGGCTTTTTGGACGAATGTTGCACCTTGCACTGCGAATGTTGCATCTTGTGGATATCGATTCTTCGGACGGCCATAACTGTTGGCTCGTTTAGAGTTACGGGAGCCATAACCGGTAAAAACAAAGGTCTCGGTGAGTTCTACCGCTTTGACAGCTATAAGCAGTCAATGGATAGTTTCATACCCAAAAAAGTCTATCCAAATCTCAATCGGGTCTTTGAAGTTTTTTGGCCTTCTTTTTTCCATCACGTGAATTTTTACATTAAAACGGGATCACCATGGCTGGTCTTCGATTTACCTTCCCTGGAGAGCGGTGCACCATGGTACTGTTCCATTTCATATCCCTGCACCCACTTCTAAAAGTTGAACGGTGTTGTTTCGGCTTTTTGGACGAATGTTGCACCTTGCACCGCGAATGTTGCACCCTGTGGATATCGATTCTTCGGACGGCCATAACTGTTGGCTCGTTTAGAGTTACGGGAGCCATAACCAGTCAAAATGAAGGTCTCGATGAGTTCTACCGCTTTGACAGCTATAAGCCATCAATGGATAGTTTCATACCCAAAAAAGTCTATCCGAAGCTCAATCGGGTCTCTGAAGTTTTTTGGCCTTCTTTTTTCCATCATGTGAATTTTTACGTTAAAACGGGATCATCGTGGCCGGTCTTCGATTTTCCTTCCCTGTAGAGTGGTGCGCCATGGTACTGTTCCATTTCAAATCCCTGCACCCACTTCTAAAAGTCGAACGGTGCTGTTTCGGCTTTTTGGACGAATGTTGCACCTTGCACCGCGAATGTTGCAACCTGTGGATATCGATTCTTCGGACGGCCACAACTGTTGGCTCGGTTAGAGTTATGGGAGCCATAACCAGTCAAAACGAAGGTCTCGGTGAGTTCTACCGCTTTGACAGCTATAAGCCATCAATGGAAAGTTTCATACCCAAAAAAGTCTATCCGAACCTCTATCGGGTCTCTGAAGTTTTTTGGCCTTCTTTTTTCCATCGCCTGAATTTTTATGTTAAAACGGGATCACCGTGGCTGGTCTTCGATTTGCCTTCCCTGGAGAACGGCGCACCATGGTACTGTTCCATTTCAAATCCCTGCACCCACTTCTAAAAGTCGAGCGGTGCTGTTTCGGCTTTTTGGACGAATGTTGCACCTTGCACCGCGAATGTTGCACCCTGTGGATATCGATTCTTCGGACGGCCATAACTGTTGGCTCGTTTATAGTTACGGGAGCCATAACCAGTCAAAACGAACTTCTCGGTGAGTTCTACCGCTTTGACAGCTATAAGCCCTCAATGGATAGTTTCATACCCAAAAAAGTCTATCCGAACCTCTATCGGGTCTTCGAAGTTTATTGGCCGTCTTTATTCCATCACCTGAATTTTTACGTTAAAACGGGATCACCGTGGCTGGTCTTCGATTTACCTTCCATGGAGAACGGTGCACCATGGTACTGTTCCATTTCAAATCCCTACACCCACTTCTAAAGAACGGTGCTGTTTCGGCTTTTTGGACGAATGTTGCACCTTGCACCGCGAATGTTGCACCCAGCGGATATCGATTCTTCGGACGGCCATAACTGTTGGCTCGTTTGGAGTTACGGGAGCCATAACCAGTCAAAACGATGGTCTCGGTGAGTTCTACCACTTTGACAGCTATAAGACGTCAATGGATAGTTTCATACCCCAAAAAGTCTATCCGAACCTCAATCGGGTCTCTGAAGTTTTTTGGCCTTCTTTTTTCCATCATGTGAATTTTTACCTTAAAATGGGATCACCGTGGCTGGTCTTCGATTTACCATCACTGGAGAGTGGTGCAACATGGTACTGTTTCATTTCAAATCCCTGCACCCACTTCTAAAAGTCGAGTGGTGTTGTTTCGGCTTTTTGGACTCATGTTGCACCTTGCACCGCGAATGTTGCACCCAGTGGATATCGATTCTTCGGACGGCCATAACTGTTGGCTCGTTTAGAGTTACGGGAGCCATAACCAGTCAAAACGAAGGTCTCGGTGAGTTCAACCGCTTTGACAGCTATAACCCGTCAATGGATAGTTTCATACCCAAAAAAGTATATCCGAACCTCAATTGGGTCTTTGAAGTTTATTGGCCTTCTTTTTTCCATAACATGAATTTTTACGTTAAAACGGGATCACCGTGGCTGGTCTTCGATTTACCTTCCCTAGAGAGCGGTGCACCAGGGTACTTTTCCATTTCAAATCCCTGCACCCACTTCTAAAAGTCGAACGGTGCTGTTTCGGCTTTTTGGACGAATGTTGCACCTTGCACCGCGAATGTTGCACCCAGCGGATATCGATTCTTCGGACGGCCATAACTGTTGGCTCGTTTGGAGTTACGGGAGCCATAACCAGTCAAAACGATGGTCTCGGTGAGTTCTACCGCTTTGACAGCTATAAGACGTCAATGGATAGTTTCATACCCAAAAAAGTCTATCCGAATCTCAATCGGGTCTTTGAAGTTTTTTGGCCTTCTTTTTTCCATCACGTGAATTTTTACATTAAAACGGGATCACCATGGCTGGTCTTCGATTTACCTTCCCTGGAGAGCGGTGCACCATGGTACTGTTCCATTTCATATCCCTGCACCCACTTCTAAAAGTAGAACGGTGTTGTTTTGGCTTTTTGGACGAATGTTGCACCTTGCACCGCGAATGTTGCACCCTGTGGATATCGATTCTTCGGACGGCCATAACTGTTGGCTCGTTTAGAGTTACGGGAGCCATAACCAGTCAAAATGAAGGTCTCGATGAGTTCTACCGCTTTAACAGCTATAAGCCATCAATAGATAGTTTCATACCCAAAAAAGTCTATCCGAAGCTCAATCGGGTCTCTGAAGTTTTTTGGCCTTCTTTTTTCCATCACGTGAATTTTTACGTTAAAACGGGATCATCGTGGCCGGTCTTCGATTTTCCTTCCCTGTAGAGTGGTGCGCCATGGTACTGTTCCATTTCAAATCCCTGCACCCACTTCTAAAAGTCGAACGGTGCTGTTTCGGCTTTTTGGACGAATGTTGCACCTTGCACCGCGAATGTTGCAACCTGTGGATATCGATTCTTCGGACGGCCACAACTGTTGGCTCGGTTAGAGTTATGGGAGCCATAACCAGTCAAAACGAAGGTCTCGGTGAGTTCTACCGCTTTGACAGCTATAAGGCATCAATGGAAAGTTTCATACCCAAAAAAGTCTATCCGAACCTCAATCGGGTCTCTGAAGTTTTTTGGCCTTCTTTTTTCCATCGCCTGAATTTTTATGTTAAAACGGGATCACCGTGGCTGGTCTTCGATTTGCCTTCCCTGGAGAACGGCGCACCATGGTACTGTTCCATTTCAAATCCCTGCACCCACTTCTAAAAGTCGAGCGGTGCTGTTTCGGCTTTTTGGACGAATGTTGCACCTTGCACCGCGAATGTTGCACCCTGTGGATATCGATTCTTCGGACGGCCATAACTGTTGGCTCGTTTATAGTTACGGGAGCCATAACCAGTCAAAACGAACTTCTCGGTGAGTTCTACCGCTTTGACAGCTATAAGCCCTCAATGGATAGTTTCATACCCAAAAAAGTCTATCCGAACCTCTATCGGGTCTTCGAAGTTTATTGGCCGTCTTTATTCCATCACCTGAATTTTTACGTTAAAACGGGATCACCGTGGCTGGTCTTCGATTTACCTTCCATGGAGAATGGTGCACCATGGTACTGTTCCATTTCAAATCCCTACACCCACTTCTAAAGAACGGTGCTGTTTCGGCTTTTTGGACGAATGTTGCACCTTGCACCGCGAATGTTGCACCCAGCGGATATCGATTCTTCGGACGGCCATAACTGTTGGCTCGTTTGGAGTTACGGGAGCCATAACCAGTCAAAACGATGGTCTCGGTGAGTTCTACCACTTTGACAGCTATAAGACGTCAATGGATAGTTTCATACCCCAAAAAGTCTATCCGAACCTCAATCGGGTCTCTGAAGTTTTTTGGCCTTCTTTTTTCCATCATGTGAATTTTTACCTTAAAATGGGATCACCGTGGCTGGTCTTCGATTTACCATCACTGGAGAGCGGTGCAACATGGTACTGTTTCATTTCAAATCCCTGCACCCACTTCTAAAAGTCGAGTGGTGTTGTTTCGGCTTTTTGGACTCATGTTGCACCTTGCACCGCGAATGTTGCACCCAGTGGATATCGATTCTTCGGACGGCCATAACTGTTGGCTCGTTTAGAGTTACGGGAGCCATAACCAGTCAAAACGAAGGTCTCGGTGAGTTCAACCGCTTTGACAGCTATAACCCGTCAATGGATAGTTTCATACCCAAAAAAGTATATCCGAACCTCAATTGGGTCTTTGAAGTTTATTGGCCTTCTTTTTTCCATAACATGAATTTTTACGTTAAAACGGGATCACCGTGGCTGGTCTTCGATTTACCTTCCCTAGAGAGCGGTGCACCAGGGTACTGTTCCATTTCAAATCCCTGCACCCACTTCTAAAAGTCGAACGGTGCTGTTTCGGCTTTTTGGACGAATGTTGCACCTTGCACTGCGAATGTTGCACCTTGTGGATATCGATTCTTCGGACGGCCATAACTGTTGGCTCGTTTAGAGTTACGGGAGCCATAACCAGTAAAAACAAAGGACTCGGTGAGTTCTACCGCTTTGACAGCTATAAGTAGTCAATGGATAGTTTCATACCCAAAAAAGTCTATCCGAATCTCAATCGGGTCTTTGAAGTTTTTTGGCCTTTTTTTTTCCATCACGTGAATTTTTACATTAAAACGGGATCACCATGGCTGGTCTTCGATTTACCTTCCCTGGAGAGCGGTGCACCATGGTACTGTTCCATTTCATATCCCTGCACCCACTTCTAAAAGTAGAACGGTGTTGTTTTGGCTTTTTGGACGAATGTTGCACCTTGCACCGCGAATGTTGCACCCTGTGGATATCGATTCTTCGGACGGCCATAACTGTTGGCTCGTTTAGAGTTACGGGAGCCATAACCAGTCAAAATGAAGGTCTCGATGAGTTCTACCGCTTTAATAGCTATAAGCCATCAATGGATAGTTTCATACCCAAAAAAGTCTATCCGAAGCTCAATCGGGTCTCTGAAGTTTTTTGGCCTTCTTTTTTCCATCACGTGAATTTTTACGTTAAAACGGGATCATCGTGGCCGGTCTTCGATTTTCCTTCCCTGTAGAGTGGTGCGCCACGGTACTGTTCCATTTCAAATCCCTGCACCCACTTCTAAAAGTCGAACGGTGCTGTTTCGGCTTTTTGGACGAATATTGCACCTTGCACCGCGAATGTTGCAACCTGTGGATATCGATTCTTCGGACGGCCACAACTGTTGGCTCGTTTAGAGTTATGGGAGCCATAACCAGTCAAAACGAAGGTCTCGGTGAGTTCTACCGCTTTGACAGCTATAAGCCATCAATGGAAAGTTTCATACCCAAAAAAGTCTATCCGAACCTCAATCGGGTCTCTGAAGTTTTTTGGCCTTCTTTTTTCCATCGCCTGAATTTTTACGTTAAAACGGGATCACCGTGGCTGGTCTTCGATTTGCCTTCCCTGGAGAACGGCGCACCATGGTACTGTTCCATTTCAAATCCCTGCACCCACTTCTAAAAGTCGAGCGGTGCTGTTTCGGCTTTTTGGACGAATGTTGCACCTTGCACCGCGAATGTTGCACCCTGTGGATATCGATTCTTCGGACGGCCATAACTGTTGGCTCGTTTAGAGTTACGGGAGCCATAACCAGTCAAAACGAACTTCTCGGTGAGTTCTACCGCTTTGACAGCTATAAGCCGTCAATGGATAGTTTCATACCCAAAAAAGTCTATCCGAACCTCTATCGGGTCTTCGAAGTTTATTGGCCGTCTTTATTCCATCACCTGAATTTTTACGTTAAAACGGGATCACCGTGGCTGGTCTTCGATTTACCTTCCCTGGAGAACGGTGCACCATGGTACTGTTCCATTTCAAATCCCTACACCCACTTCTAAAAGAAGAACGGTGCTGTTTCGGCTTTTTGGACGAATGTTGCACCTTGCACCGCGAATGTTGCACCCAGTGGATATCGATTCTTCGGACGGCCATAACTGTTGGCTCGTTTGGAGTTACGGGAGCCATAACCAGTCAAAACGATGGTCTCGGTGAGTTCTACCACTTTGACAGCTATAAGACGTCAATGGATAGTTTCATACCCCAAAAAGTCTATCCGAACCTCAATCGGGTCTCTGAAGTTTTTTGGCCTTCTTTTTTCCATCATGTGAATTTTTACCTTAAAATGGGATCACCGTGGCTGGTCTTCGATTTACCATCCCTGGAGAGCGGTGCAACATGGTACTGTTTCATTTCAAATCCCTGCACCCACTTCTAAAAGTCGAGTGGTGTTGTTTCGGCTTTTTGGATGAATGTTGCACCTTGCACCGCGAATGTTGCACCTAGTGGATATCGATTCTTCGGACGACCATAACTGTTGGCTCGTTTAGAGTTACGGGAGCCATAACCAGTCAAAACGAAGGTCTCGGTGAGTTCAACCGCTTTGACAGCTATAACCCGTCAATGGATAGTTTCATACCCAAAAAAGTATATCCGAACCTCAATTGGGTCTTTGAAGTTTATTGGCCTTCTTTTTTCCATAACATGAATTTTTACGTTAAAACGGGATCACCGTGGCTGGTCTTCGATTTACCTTCCCTAGAGAGCGGTGCACCAGGGTACTGTTCCATTTCAAATCCCTGCACCCACTTCTAAAAGTCGAACGGTGCTGTTTCGGCTTTTTGGACGAATGTTGCACCTTGCACTGCGAATGTTGCACCTTGTGGATATCGATTCTTCGGACGGCCATAACTGTTGGCTCGTTTAGAGTTACGGGAGCCATAACCAGTAAAAACAAAGGACTCGGTGAGTTCTACCGCTTTGACAGCTATAAGCAGTCAATGGATAGTTTCATACCCAAAAAAGTCTATCCGAATCTCAATCGGGTCTTTGAAGTTTTTTGGCCTTCTTTTTTCCATCACGTGAATTTTTACATTAAAACGGGATCACCATGGCTGGTCTTCGATTTACCTTCCCTGGAGAGCGGTGCACCATGGTACTGTTCCATTTCATATCCCTGCACCCATTTCTAAAAGTAGAACGGTGTTGTTTCGGCTTTTTGGACGAATGTTGCACCTTGCACCGCGAATGTTGCACCCTGTGGATATCGATTCTTCGGACGGCCATAACTGTTGGCTCGTTTAGAGTTACGGGAGCCATAACCAGTCAAAATGAAGGTCTCGATGAGTTCTACCGCTTTGACAGCTATAAGCCATCAATGGATAGTTTCATACCCAAAAAAGTCTATCCGAAGCTCAATCGGGTCTTTGAAGTTTTTTGGCCTTCTTTTTTCCATCACGTGAATTTTTACGTTAAAACGGGATCATCGTGGCCGGTCTTCGATTTTCCTTCCCTGTAGAGTGGTGCACAATGGTACTTTTCCATTTCAAATCCCTGCACCCACTTCTAAAAGTCGAACGGTGCTGTTTCGGCTTTTTGGACGAATGTTGCACCTTGCACCGCGAATGTTGCACCCTATGGATATCGATTCTTCGGACGGCCATAACTGTTGGCTCGTTTAGAGTTATGGGAGCCATAACCAGTCAAAACGAAGGTCTCGATGAGTTCTACCGCTTTGACAGCTATAAGCCGTCAATGGAAAGTTTCATACCCAAAAAAGTCTATCCGAACCTCAATCGGGTCACTGAAGTTTTTTGGCCTTCTTTTTTCCATCGCCTGAATTTTTACGTTAAAACGGGATCACCGTGGCTGGTCTTCGATTTTCCTTCCCTGGAGAACGGCGCACCATGGTACTGTTCCATTTCAAATCCCTGCACCCACTTCTAAAAGTCGAGCGGTGCTGTTTCGGCTTTTTGGACGAATGTTGCACCTTGCACCGCGAATGTTGCACCCTGTGGATATCGATTCTTCGGACGGCCATAACTGTTGGCTCGTTTAGAGTTACGGGAGCCATAACCAGTCAAAACGAACTTCTCGGTGAGTTCTACCGCTTTGACAGCTATAAGCCGTCAATGGATAGTTTCATACCCAAAAAAGTCTATCCGAACCTCAGTCGGGTCTTCGAAGTTTATTGGCCTTCTTTATTCCATCACCTGAATTTTTACGTTAAAACGGGATCACCGTGGCTGGTCTTCGATTTACCTTCCCTGGAGAACGGTGCACCATGGTACTGTTCCATTTCAAATCCCTACACCCACTTCTAAAAGAAGAACGGTGCTGTTTCGGCTTTTTGGACGAATGTTGCACCTTGCACCGCGAATGTTGTACCCAGTGGATATCGATTCTTCGGACGGCCAAAACTGTTGGCTCGTTTAGAGTTACGGGAGCCATAACCAGTCAAAACGATGGTCTCGGTGAGTTCTACCACTTTGACAGCTATAAGACGTCATTGGATAGTTTCATACCCCAAAAAGTCTATCCGAACCTCAATCGGGTCTCTGAAGTTTTTTGGCCTTCTTTTATCCATCATGTGAATTTTTACCTTAAAATGGGATCACCGTGGCTGGTCTTCGATTTACCATCCCTGGAGAGCGGTGCAACATGGTACTGTTTCATTTCAAATCCCTGCACCCACTTCTAAAAGTCGAGTGGTGTTGTTTCGGCTTTTTGGACGAATGTTGCACCTTGCACCGCGAATGTTGCACCCAGTGGATATCGATTCTTCGGACGACCATAACTGTTGGCTCGTTTAGAGTTACGGGAGCCATAACCAGTCAAAACGATGATCTCGGTGAGTTCTACCTCTTTGACCGCTATAAGACGTCAATGGAAAGTTTCATACCCCAAAAAGTCTATCCGAACCTCAATCGGGTCTCTGAAGTTTTTTGGCCTTCTTTTTTCCATCATGTGAATTTTTACCTTAAAATGGGATCACCGTGGCTGGTCTTCGATTTACCATCCTTGGAGATCGGTGCAACATGGTATTGTTCCATTTCAAATCCCTGCACCCACTTCTAAAAGACGAGTGGTGTTGTTTCGGCTTTTTGGACGAATGTTGCACCTTGCACCGCGAATGTTGCACCCTGTGGATATCGATTCTTCGGACGGCCATAACTGTTCGCTCGTTTAGAGTAACGGGAGCCATAACCAGTCAAAACGAAGGTCTCGGTGAGTTCAAACACTTTGACAGCTATAACCCGTCAATGGATAGTTTCATACCCAAAAAAATATATCCGAACCTCAATCGGGTCTTTGAAGTTTATTGGCCTTCTTTTTTCCATCACGTGAATTTTTACGTTAAAACGGGATCACCGTGGCTGGTCTTCGATTTACCTTCCCTGGAGAGCGGTGCACCAGGGTACTGTTCCATTTCAAATCCCTGCACCCACTTCTAAAAGTCGAACGGTGTTGTTTCGGCTTTTTGGACGAATGTTGCACCTTGCACTGCGAATGTTGCACCTTGTGCATATCGATTCTTCGGATGGCCATAACTGTTGGCTCGTTTAGAGTTACGGGAGCCATAACCAGTAAAAACAAAGGTCTCGGTGAGTTCTACCGCTTTGACAGCTATAAGCAGTCAATGGATAGTTTCATACCCAAAAAAGTCTATCCGAATCCCAATCGGGTCTTTGAAGTTTTTTGGCCTTCTTTTTTCCATCACGTCAATTTTTACATTAAAACGGGATCACCATGACTGGTCTTCGATTTATATTCCCTGGAGAGCGGTGCACCATGGTAATGTTCCATTTCAAATCCCTGCACCCACTTCTAAAAGTCGAGTGGTGCTGTTTCGGCTTTTTGGACGAATGTTGCACCTTGCACCGCGAATGTTGCACCCTGTGGATATCGATTCTTCGGACGGCCATAACTGTTGGCTCGTTTAGAGTTACGGGAGCCATAACCAGTCAAAACGAAGGTCTCGGTGAGTTCAACCGCTTTGACAGCTATAACCCGTCAATGGATAGTTTCATACCCAAAAAAGTATATCCGAACCTCAATCGTGTCTTTGAAGTTTATTGGCCTTCCTTTTTCCATCACGTAAATTTTTACGTTAAAACGGGATCATCGTGGCCGGTCTTCGATTTTCCTTCCCTGTAGAGTGGTGCATCATGGTACTGTTCCATTTCAAATCCCTGCACCCACTTCTAAAAGTCGAACGGTGCTGTTTCGGCTTTTTGGACGAATGTTGCACCTTGCACCGCGAATGTTGCACCCTGTGGATATCGATTCTTCGGACGGCCATAACTGTTGGCTCGTTTAGAGTTATGGGAGCCATAACCAGTCAAAAAGAAGGTCTCGGTGAGTTCTACCGTTTGACAGCTATAAGCCGTCAATGGATAGTTTCATACCCAAAAAAGTCTATCCGAACCTCAATCGGCTCTCTGAAGTTTTTTGGCCTTCTTTTTTCCATCGCCTGAATTTTTACGTTAAAACGGGATCACCGTGGCTGGTCTTCGATTTTCCTTCCCTGGAGAACGGCGCACCATGGTACTGTTCCATTTCAAATCCCTACACCCACTTCTAAAAGTCGAGTGGTACTGTTTCTGCTTTTTGGACGAATGTTGCACCTTGCACCGCGAATGTTGCACCCTGTGGATATCGATTCTTCGGACGGCCATAACTGTTGGCTCGTTTAGAGTTACGGGAGCCATAACCAGTCAAAACGAAGGTCTCGGTGAGTTCTACCGCATTGACAGCTATAAGCCGTCAATGGATAGTTTCATACCCAAAAAAGTCTATCCGAACCTCAATCGGGTCTTCGAAGTTTATTGGCCTTCTTTATTCCATCACCTGAATTTTTACGTTAAATCGGGATCACCGTGGCTAGTCTTTGATTTACCTTCCCTGGAGAACGGTGCACCATGGTACTGTTCCATTTCAAATCCTTGCACCCACTTCTAAAAGTCGAACGGTGCTGTTTCGGCTTTTTGGACGAATGTTGCACCTTGCACCGCGAATGTTGCACCTTGTGGATATCGATTCTTCGGACGGCCATAACTGTTGGCTTGTTTAGAGTTACGGGAGCCATAACCAGTAAAAACGAAGGTCTCGGTGAGTACTACCGCTTTGATAGCTATAAGCAGTCAATGGATAGTTTCATACCCAAAAAAGTCTATCCGAACCTCAATCGGATCTTTGAAGTTTTTTGGCCTTCTTTTTTCCATCACGTGAATTTTTACATTAAAACGGGATCACCATGGATGGTCTTCGATTTACCTTCCCTGGAGAGTGGTGCACCATGGTACTGCTCCATTTCAAATCCCTGCACCCACTTCTAAAAGTTGAACAGTGCTGTTTCGGCTTTTTGGACGAATGTTGCACCTTGCACCGCGAATGTTGCAACCTATGGATATCGATTCTTCGGACGGCCATAACTGTTGGCTCGTTTAGAGTTACGGGAGACATAACCAGTCAAAATGAAGGTCTCGGTGAGTTCTACCGCTTTGACAGCTATAACCCGTCAATGGATAGTTTCATACCCAAAAAAGTATATCCGAACCTCAATCGGGTCTTTGAAGTTTATTGGCCTTCTTTTTTCCATCACGTGAATTTTTACGTTAAAACGGGATCACTGTGGCTGGTCTTCGATTTACCTTCCCTGGAGAGCGGTGCACCATGGTACTGTTCCATTTCAAATCCCTGCACATACTTCTAAAAGTCGAGCGGTGCTGTTTCGGCTTTTTGGACGAATGTTGCACCTTGCACTGCGAATGTTGCACCCTGTGGATATCGATTCTTCGGACGGCCATGACTATTGGCTCGTTTAGAGTTACGGGAGCCATAACCAGTCAAAATGAAGGTCTCGGTGAGTTCTACCGCTTTGACAGCTATAAGCCGTCAATGGATAGTTTCATACCCAAAAAAGTCTATCCGAACCTAAATCGGGTCTTTGAAGTTTTTTGGCCTTCTTTTTTCCATCGCCTGAATTTTTACGTTAAAACGGGATCACCGTGGCTGGTCTTCGATTTACCTTCCCTGGAGAACGGCGCACCATGGTACTGTTCCATTTCAAATCCCTGCACCCACTTCTAAAAGTCGAGCGGTGCTGTTTCGTATTTTTGGACGAATGCTGCACCTTGCACCGCGAATGTTGCACCCTGTGGATATCGATTCTTCGGACGGCCATAATTGTTGGCTCGTTTAGAGTTACGGGAGCCATAACTAGTCAAAACGAAGGTCTCAGTGAGTTCTACCGCTTTGACAGCTATAAGCCGTCAATGGATAGTTTCATACCCAAAAAAGTCTATCCGAACCTCAATCGGGTCTTTGAAGTTTATTGGCCTTCTTTATTCCATCACCTGAATTTTTACGTTAAAACGGGATCACCGTGGCTGGTCTTCGATTTACTTTCCCTGGAGAACGGTGCACCATGGTACTGTTCCATTTGAAATCCCTGCACCCACTTCTAAAAGAAGAACGGTGCTGTTTCGGCTTTTTGGACGAATGTTGCACCTTGCACCGCGAATGTTGCACCCAGTGGATATCGATTCTTCGGACGGCCATAACTGTTGGCTCGTTTAGAGTTACATGAGCCATAACCAGTCAAAACGATGGTCTCGGTGAGTTCTACCACTTTGACAGCTATAAGACGTCAATGGATAGTTTCATACCCAAAAAAGTCTATCCGAATCTCAATCGGGTCTCTGAAGTTTTTTGGCCTTCTTTTTTCCATCATGTGAATTTTTACCTTAATCTGGGATCACCGTGGCTGGTCTTCGATTTACCATCCCTGGAGAGCGGTGCAACATGGTACTGTTCCATTTCAAATCCCTGCACCCACTTCTAAAAGTCGAGTGGTGCTGTTTCGGCTTTTTGGACGAATGTTGCACCTTGCACCGCGAATGTTGCACCCTGTGGATATCGATTCTTCGGACGGCCATAACTGTTGGCTCGTTTAGAGTTACGGGAGCCATAACCAGTCAAAACGAAGGTCTCGGTGAGTTCAACCGCTTTGACAGCTATAACCCGTCAATGGATAGTTTCATACCCAAAAAAGTATATCCGAACCTCAATCGTGTCTTTGAAGTTTATTGGCCTTCCTTTTTCCATCACGTGAATTTTTACGTTAAAACGGGATCACCGTGGCTGGTTTTCGATTTACCTTCCCTGGAGAGCGGTGCACCATGGTACTGTTCCATTTCAAATCCCTGCACCCACTTCTAAAAGTCGAGCGGTGCTGTTTCGGCTTTTTGGACGAATGTTGCACCTTGCACCGCGAATGTTGCACCCTGTGGATATCGATTCTTCGGACGGCCATAACTGTTGGCTCGTTTAGAGTTACGGGAGCCATAACCAGTCAAAACGAACGTCTCGGTGAGTTCTACCGCTTTGATAGCTATATGCCATCAATGGATAGTTTCATACCCAAAAAAGTCTATCCGAACCTCAATCGGGTCTTTGAAGTTTTTTGGCCTTCTTTTTTCCATCGCCTGAATTTTTACGTTAAAACGGGATCACCGTGGCTGGTCTTCGATTTACCTTCCCTGGAGAACGGCGCACCATGGTACTGTTCCATTTCAAATCCCTGCACCCACTTCTAAAAGTCGAGCGGTGCTGTTTCGTATTTTTGGACGAATGCTGCACCTTGCACCGCGAATGTTGCACCCTGTGGATATCGATTCTTCGGACGGCCATAATT
This sequence comes from Allium fistulosum, assembly GCA_030737815.1. NCBI lineage: Eukaryota > Viridiplantae > Streptophyta > Magnoliopsida > Asparagales > Amaryllidaceae > Allium > Allium fistulosum. The sequence goes on from CM060907.1 coordinate 52,739,884, forward strand.
GTTGGCTCGTTTAGAGTTACGGGAGCCATAACCAGTCAAAACGAAGGTCTCAGTGAGTTCTACCGCTTTGACAGCTATAAGCCGTCAATGGATAGTTTCATACCCAAAAAAGTCTATCCGAACCTCAATCGGGTCTTTGAAGTTTATTGGCCTTCTTTATTCCATCACCTGAATTTTTACGTTAAAACGGGATCACCGTGGCTGGTCTTCGATTTACTTTCCCTGGAGAACGGTGCACCATGGTACTGTTCCCTGCACCCACTTCTAAAAGAAGAACGGTGCTGTTTCGGCTTTTTGGACGAATGTTGCACCTTGCACCGCGAATGTTGCACCCAGTGGATATCGATTCTTCGGACGGCCATAACTGTTGGCTCGTTTAGAGTTACATGAGCCATAACCAGTCAAAACGATGGTCTCGGTGAGTTCTACCACTTTGACAGCTATAAGACGTCAATGGATAGTTTCATACCCAAAAAAGTCTATCCGAATCTCAATCGGGTCTCTGAAGTTTTTTGGCCTTCTTTTTTCCATCATGTGAATTTTTACCTTAAACTGGGATCACCGTGGCTGGTCTTCGATTTACCATCCCTGGAGAGCGGTGCAACATGGTACTGTTCCATTTCAAATCCCTGCACCCACTTCTAAAAGTCGAGTGGTGCTGTTTCGGCTTTTTGGACGAATGTTGCACCTTGCACCGCGAATGTTGCACCCTGTGGATATCGATTCTTCGGACGACCATAACTGTTGGCTCGTTTAGAGTTACGGGAGCCATAACCAGTCAAAACGAAGGTCTCGGTGAGTTCAACCGCTTTGACAGCTATAACCCGTCAATGGATAGTTTCATACCCAAAAAAGTATATCCGAACCTCAATCGTGTCTTTGAAGTTTATTGGCCTTCCTTTTTCCATCACGTGAATTTTTACGTTAAAACGGGATCACCGTGGCTGGTCTTCGATTTACCTTCCCTGGAGATCGGTGCACCAGGGTACTGTTCCATTTCAAATCCCTGCACCCACTTCTAAAAGTCGAACGGTGCTGTTTCGGCTTTTTGGACGAATGTTGCACCTTGCACCGCGAATGTTGCACCCTGTGGATATCGATTCTTCGGACGGCCATAACTGTTGGCTCGTTTAGAGTTACGGGAGCCATAACCAGTCAAAACGAACGTCTCGGTGAGTTCTACCGCTTTGACAGCTATAAGCCATCAATGGATAGTTTCATACCCAAAAAAGTCTATCCGAACCTCAATCGGGTCTTTGAAGTTTATTGGCCTTCTTTATTCCATCACCTGAATTTTTACGTTAAAACGGGATCACCGTGGCTGGTCTTCGATTTACCTTCCCTGGAGAACGGTGCACCATGGTACTGTTCCATTTCAAATCCCTGCTCCCACTTCTAAAAGAAGAACGGTGCTGTTTCGGCTTTTTGGACGAATGTTGCACCTTGCACCGCGAATGTTGCACTCAGTGGATATCGATTCTTCGGACGGACATAACTGTTCGCTCGTTAAGAGTTACGGGAGCCATAACCAGTCAAAACGATGGTCTCGGTGAGTTCTACCACTTTGACAGCTATAAGACGTCAATGGATAGTTTCATACCCAAAAAAGTCTATCCGAACCTCAATCGGGTCTTTGAAGTTTTTTGGCCTTCTTTTTTCCATCGCCTGAATTGTTACGTTAAAACGGGATCACCGTGGCTGGTCTTCGATTTACCTTCCCTGGAGAACGGCGCACCATGGTACGGTTCAATTTCAAATCCCTGCACCCACTTCTAAAAGTCGAGCAGTGTTGTTTCGGCTTTTTGGACGAATGTTGCACCTTGCACCGCGAATGTTGCCCCCTGTGGATATCGATTCTTCGGACGGCCATAACTGTTGGCTCGTTTAGAGTACGGGAGCCATAACCAGTCAAAACGAAGGTCTCGGTGAGTTCTACCGCTTTGACAGCTATAAGCCGTCAATGGATAGTTTCATACCCAAAAAAGTCTATCCGAACCTCAATCGGGTCTTTGAAGTTTATTGGCCTTCTTTATTCCATCACCTGAATTTTTACGTTAAAACGGGATCACCGTGGCTGGTCTTCGATTTACCTTCCCTGGAGAACGGTCCACCATGGTACTGTTCCATTTCAAATCCCTGCACCCACTTCTAAAATAAGAACGGTGTTGTTTCGGCTTTTTGGACGAATGTTGCACCTTGCACCGCGAATGTTGCACCCAGTGGATATCGATTCTTCGGACGGCCATAACTGTTGGCTCGTTTAGAGTTACGGGAGCCATAACCAGTCAAAACGATGGTCTCGGTGAGTTCTACCACTTTGACAGCTATAAGACGTCAATGGATAGTTTCATACCCAAAAAAGTCTATCCGAACCTCAATCGGGTCTTTGAAGTTTTTTGGCCTTCTTTTTTCCATCATGTGAATTTTTACCTTAAAATGGGATCACCGTGGCTAGTCTTCGATTTACCTTCCCTGGAGAGCGGTGCAACATGGTACTGTTCCATTTCAAATCCCTGCACCCACTTCTAAAAGTCGAGTGGTGCTGTTTCGGCTTTTTGGACGAATGTTGCACCTTGCACCGCGAATGTTGCACCCTGTGGATATCAATTCTTCGGACGGCCATAACTGTTGGCTCGTTTAGAGTTACGGGAGCCATAACAAGTCAAAACGAAGATCTCGGTGAGTTCAACCGCTTTAACAGCTATAACCCGTCAATGGATAGTTTCATACCCAAAAAAGTATATCCGAACCTCAATCGGGTCTTTGAAGTTTATTGGCCATCTTTTTTCCATCACGTGAATTTTTACGTTAAAACGGGATCACTGTGGCTGGTCTTCGATTTACCTTCCCTAGAGACCGGTGTACCAGGGTACTGTTCCATTTCAAATCCCTGCACCCACTTCTAAAAGAAGAACGGTGCTGTTTCGGCTTTTTGGACGAATGTTGCACCTTGCACCGCGAATGTTGCACTCAGTGGATATCGATTCTTCGGACGGACATAACTGTTCGCTCGTTAAGAGTTACGGGAGCCATAACCAGTCAAAACGATGGTCTCGGTGAGTTCTACCACTTTGACAGCTATAAGACGTCAATGGATAGTTTCATACCCAAAAAAGTCTATCCGAACCTCAATCGGGTCTTTGAAGTTTTTTGGCCTTCTTTTTTCCATCACGTGAATTTTTAAATTAAAACAGGATCACCATGGCTGGTCTTCGATTTATCTTCCCTAGAGAGCGGTGCACCATGGTGCTGTTCCATTTCAAATCCCTGCACCCACTTCTAAAAGCCGAACGGTGTTGTTTCGGCTTTTTGGACGAATGTTGCACCTTGCACCGCGAATGTTGCACCCTATGGATATCGATTCTTCGGACGGCCATAACTATTGGCTCGTTTAGAGTTACGGGAGCTATAACCAGTCAAAACGAAGGTCTAGGTGAGTTCTACCACTTTGACAGCTATAAGATGTCAATGGATAGTTTCATACCCAAAAAGTCTATCCGAACCTCAATCGGGTCTCTGAAGTTTTTTGGCCTTCTTTTTTCCATCATGTGAATTTTTACGTTAAAACGGGATCACCGTGGATGGTCTTCGATTTACCTTCCCTGGAGAGCGGCGCACCATAGTACTGTTCCATTTCAAATCCCTGCACCCACTTCTAAAAGTCGAGCGGTGCTGTTTCGGCTTTTTGGACGAATGTTGCACCTTGCACCGCGAATGTTGCACCCTGTGGATATCGATTCTTCGAACGGCCATAACTGTTGGCTCGTTTAGAGTTACGGGAGCCATAACCAGTCAAAACGAAGGTCTCGGTGAGTTCTACCGCTTTGACAGCTATAAGCCGTCAATGGATAGTTTCATACCCAAAAAAGTCTATCCGAACCTCAATCGGGTCTTTGAAGTTTATTGGCCTTCTTTATTCCATCACCTGAATTTTTACATTAAAACGGGATCACCGTGGCTGGTCTTCGATTTACCTTCCCTGGAGAACGGTGCACCATGGTACTGTTCCATTTCAAATCCCTACACCCACTTCTAAAAGAAGAACTGTGCTGTTTCGGCTTTTTGGACGAATGTTGCACCTTGCACCGCGAATGTTGCACCTAGTGGATATCGATTCTTCGGACGGCCATAACTGTTGGCTCGTTTAGAGTTAGGGAGCCATAACCAGTCAAAACGATGGTCTCGGTGAGTTCTAACACTTTGACAGCTATAAGACGTCAATGGATAGTTTCATACCCAAAAAAGTCTATCCGAACCTCAATCGGGTCTCTGAAGTTTTTTGGCCTTCTTTTTTCCATCATGTGAATTTTTACCTTAAAATGGGATCACCGTGGCTGGTCTTCGATTTACCTTCCCTGGAGAGCGGTGCAACATGGTACTGTTCCATTTCAAATCCCTGCACCCACTTCTAAAAGTCGAGTGGTGCTGTTTCGGCTTTTTGGACGAATGTTGCACCTTGCACCGCGAATGTTGCACCCTGTGGATATCGATTCTTCGGACGGCCATAACTGTTGGCTCGTTTAGAGTTACGGGAGCCATAACAAGTCAAAACGAAGGTCTCGGTGAGTTCAACCGCTTTAACAGCTATAACCCGTCAATGGATAATTTCGTACCCAAAAAAGTATATCCGAACCTCAATCGGGTCTTTGAAGTTTATTGACCTTCTTTTTTCCATCACGTGAATTTTTACGTTAAAACGGGATCACTGTGGCTGGTCTTCGATTTACCTTCCCTGGAGACCGGTGTACCAGGGTACTGTTCCATTTCAAATCCCTGCACCCACTTCTAAAAGTCGAACGGTGCTGTTTCGGCTTTTTGGACGAATGTTGCACCTTGCACCGCGAATGTTGCACCCTGTGGATATCGATTCTTCGGACAGCCATAACTGTTGGCTCGTTTAGAGTTACGGGAGCCATAACCAGTAAAAATGAAGGTCTCGGTGAGTTATACCGCTTTGACAGCTTTAAGCAGTCAATGGATAGTTTCATAACCAAAAAAGTCTATCCGAACCTCAATCGGGTCTTTGAAGTTTTTTGGCCTTCTTTTTTCCATCACGTGAATTTTTACATTAAAACAGAATCACCATGGCTGGTCTTCGATTTACCTTCCCTAGAGAGCGGTGCACCATGGTACTGTTCCATTTCAAATCCCTGCACTCACTTCTAAAAGCCGAACGGTGCTGTTTCGGCTTTTTGGACGAATGTTGCACCTTGCATCGCGAATGTTGCACCCTATGGATATCGATTCTTCGGACGGCCATAACTATTGGCTCGTTTAGAGTTACGGGAGCCATAACCAGTCAAAACGAAGGTCTAGGTGAGTTCTACCACTTTGACAGCTATAAGATGTCAATGGATAGTTTCATACCCAAAAAGTCTATCCGAACCTCAATCGGGTCTCTGAAGTTTTTTGGCCTTCTTTTTTCCATCATGTGAATTTTTACGTTAAAACGCGATCACCGAGGATGCTCTTCGATTTACCTTCCCTGGAGAGCGACGCACCATAGTACTGTTCCATTTCAAATCCCTGCACCCACTTCTAAAAGTCCAGCGGTGCTATTTCGGCTTTTTGGACGAATGTTGCACCTTGCACCGCGACTGTTGCACCCTGTGGATATCGATTATTCGGACGGCCATAACTGTTGGCTCGTTTAGAGTTACGGGAGCCATAACCAGTCAAAACGAAGGTCTCGGTGAGTTCTATCGCTTTGACAGCTATAAGCCGTCAATGGATAGTTTCATACCCAAAAAAGTCTATCCGAACCTCAATCGGGTCTCTGAAGTTTTTTGGACTTATTTTTTCCATCGCCTGAATTTTTAAGTTAAAACGGGATCACCGTGGCTGGTCTTCGATTTACCTTCCCTGGAGAACGGTGCACCATGGTACTGTTCCATTTCAAATCCCTGCACCCACTTCTAAAAGAAGAACGGTGCTGTTTCGGCTTTTTGGACGAATGTTGCACCTTGCACCGCGAATGTTGCACCCAGTGGATATCGATTCTTCGGACGGCCATAACTGTTGGCTCGTTTAGAGTTACGGGAGCCATAACAAGTCAAAACGATGGTCTCGGTGAGTTCTACCACTTTGACAGCTATAAGACGTCAATGTATAGTTTCATACTCAAAAAAGTCTATCCGAACCTCAATCGGGTCTCTGAAGTTTTTTGGCCTTCTTTTTTCCATCATGTGAATTTTTACCTTAAAATGGGATCACCGTGGCTGGTCTTCGATTTACCATCCCTGGAGAGCGGTGCAACATGGTACTGTTCCATTTTAAATCCCTGCACCCACTTCTAAAAGTCGAGTGGTGCTGTTTCGACTTTTTGGACGAATGTTGCACCTTGCACCGCGAATGTTGCACCCTGTGGATATCGATTCTTCGGACGGCCATAACTGTTGGCTCGTTTAGAGTTACGGGAGCCATAACAAGTCAAAACGAAGGTCTCGGTGAGTTCAACCGCTTTAACAGCTATAACCCGTCAATGGATAGTTTCATACCCAAAAAAGTATATCCGAACCTCAATCGGGTCTTTAAAGTTTATTGGCCTTCTTTTTTCCATCACGTGAATTTTTACGTTAAAACGGGATCACTGTGGCTGGTCTTCGATTTACCTTCCCTGGAGACCGGTGTACCAGGGTACTGTTCCATTTCAAATACCTGCACCCACTTCTAAAAGTCGAACGGTGCTGTTTCGGCTTTTTGGACGAATGTTGCACCTTGCACCGCGAATGTTGCACCCTGTGGATATCGATTCTTCAGATGGCCATAACTGTTGGCTCGTTTATAGTTACGGGAGCCATAACCAGTAAAAACGAAGGTCTCGGTGAGTTATACCACTTTGACAGCTATAAGCTGTCAATGGATAGTTTCATACCAAAAAAAGTCTATCTGAACCTCAATCGGGTCTTTGAAGTTTTTTGGCCTTCTTTTTTCCATCACGTGAATTTTTACATTAAAACAGGATCACCATGGCTGGTCTTCGATTTACCTTCCCTGGAGAGCGGTGCACCATGGTACTGTTCCATTTCAAATCCCTGCACCCACTTCTAAAAGCCGAACGGTGCTGTTTCGGCTTTTTGGACGAATGTTGCACCTTGCACCGCGAATGTTGCACCCTGTGGATATCGATTCTTCGGACGGCCATAACTATTGGCTCGTTTAGAGTTACAGGAGCCATAACCAGTCAAAACGAAGGTCTAGGTGAGTTCTACCACTTTGACAGCTATAAGACGTCAATGGATAGTTTCATACCCAAAAAGTCTATCCGAATCTCAGTCGGGTCTCTGAAGTTTTTTGGCCTTCTTTTTTCCATCATGTGAATTTTTACGTTAAAACGTGATCACCGTGGATGGTCTTCGATTTACCTTCCCTGGAGAGCGGCGCACCATAGTACTGTTCCATTTCAAATCCCTGCACCCACTTCTAAAAGTCGAGCGGTGCTGTTTCGGCTTTTTGGACGAATGTTGCACCCTGCACCGCGAATGTTGCACCCTGTGGATATCGATTCTTCGGACGGCCATAACTATTGGCTCGTTTAGAGTTACGGGAGCCATAACCAGTCAAAACGAAGGTCTCGGTGAGTTCTATCGCTTTGACAGCTATAAGCCGTCAATAGATAGTTTCATACCCAAAAAAGTCTATCCGAACCTCAATCGGGTCTTTGAAGTTTTTTGGACTTATTTTTTCCATCGCCTGAATTTTTAAGTTAAAACGGGATCACCGTGGCTGGTCTTCGATTTACCTTCCCTGGAGAACGGTGCACCATGGTACTGTTCCATTTCATATCCCTGCACCCACTTCTAAAAGAAGAACGGTGCTGTTTCGGCTTTTTGGACGAATGTTGCACCTTGCACCGCGAATGTTGCACCCAGTGGATATCGATTCTTCGGACGACCATAACTGTTGGCTCGTTTAGAGTTACGGGAGCCATAACCAGTCAAAACGATGGTCTCGGTGAGTTCTACCACTTTGATAGCTATAAGACGTCAATGGATAGTTTCATACCCCAAAAAGTCTATCCGAACCTCAATCGGGTCTCTGAAGTTTTTTGGCCTTCTTTTTTCCATCATGTGAATTTTTACCTTAAAATGGGATCATCGTGGCTGGTCTTCGATTTACCATCCCTGGAGAGCGGTGCAACATGGTACTGTTCCATTTCAAATCCCTGCACCCACTTCTAAAAGTCGAGTGGTGTTGTTTCGGCTTTTTGGACGAATGTTGCACCTTGCACCGCGTATGTTGCACCCTGTGAATATCGATTCTTCGGACGGCCATAACTGTTGGCTCGTTTAGAGTTACGGGAGCCATAACCAGTCAAAACGAAGGTCTCGGTGAGTTCAACCGCTTTGACAGCTATAACCCGTCAATGGATAGTTTCATACCCAAAAAAGTATATCCGAACCTCAATCGGGTCTTTGAAGTTTATTGGCCTTCTTTTTTCCATCACGTGAATTTTTACGTTAAAACGGGATCACCTTGGCTGGTCTTCGATTTACCTTCCCTGGAGACCGGTGCACCAGGGTACTGTTCCATTTCAAATCCCTGCACCCACTTCTAAAAGTCGAACGGTGCTGTTTCGGCTTTTTGGACGAATGTTGCACCTTGCACCGCGAATGTTGCACCCTGTGGATAACGATTTTTCGGACGGCCATAACTATTGGCTCGTTTAGAGTTACGGGAGCCATAACCAGTCAAAACGAAGGTCTCGGTGAGTTCTACCACTTTGACAGCTGTAAGACGTCAATGGATAGTTTCATACCCAAAAAGTCTATCCGAACCTCAATCGGGTCTCTGAAGTTTTTTGGCCTTCTTTTTTCCATCACGTGAATTTTTACGTTAAAACGGGATCACCGTGGATGGTCTTCGATTTACCTTCCCTGGAGAACGGCGCACCATGGGACTGTTCCATTTCAAATCCTTGCACCCACTTCTAAAAGTCGAGCGGTGCTGTTTCGGCTTTTTGGACGAATGTTGCACCTTGCACCGCGAATGTTGCACCCTGTGGATATCGATTCTTCGGACGGCCATAACTATATGCTCGTTTAGAGTTACGGGAGCCATAACCAGTCAAAACGAAGGTCTTGGTGAGTTCTACCGCTTTGACAGCTATAAGCCGTCAATGGATAGTTTCATACCCAAAAAAGTCTATCCGAACCTCAATCGGGTCTTTGAAGTTTATTGGCCTTCTTTATTCCATCACCTGAATTTTTATGTTAAAACGGGATCACCGTGGCTGGTCTTCGATTTACCTTCCCTGGAGAACGGTGCACCATGGTACTATTCCATTTCAAATCCCTGCACCCACTTCTAAATGAAGAACGGTGCTGTTTCGGCTTTTTGGACGAATGTTGCACCTTGCACCGCGAATGTTGCACCCAGTGGATATCGATTCTTCGGACGGCCATAACTGTTGGCTTGTTTAGAGTTACGGGAGCCATAACCAGTCAAAACGATGGTCTCGGTGAGTTCTACCACGTTGATAGCTATAAGACGTCAATGGATAGTTTCATACCCCAAAAAGTCTATCCGAACCTCAATCGGGTCTCTGAAGTTTTTTGGCCTTCTTTTTTCCATCATGTGAATTTTTACCTTAAAATGGGATCACCGTGGCTGGTCTTCGATTTACCATCCCTGGAGAGCGGTGCAACATGGTACTGTTCCATTTCAAATCCCTGCACCCACTTCTAAAAGTCGAGTGGTGCTGTTTCGGCTTTTTGGAAGAATGTTGCACCTTGCACCGCGAATGTTGCACCCTGGGGACATCGATTCTTCGGACGGCCATAACTGTTGGCTCGTTTAGAGTTACGGGAGCCGTAACCAGTCAAAACGAAGGTCTTGGTGAGTTCAACTGCTTTGATAGCTATAACCCGTCAATGGATAGTTTCATATCCAAAAAAGTATATCCGAACCTCAATCGGGTCTTTGAAGTTTATTGGCCTTCTTTTTTCCATCACGTGAATTTTTACGTTAAAACGGGATCACCGTGGCTGGTCTTCGATTTACCTTCCGTGGAGACCGGTGCGCCAGGGTACTGTTCCATTTCAAATCCCTGCACCCACTTCTAAAAGTCGAACGGTGCTGTTTCGGCTTTTTGGACGAATGTTGCACCTTGCACCGCGAATGTTGCACCCTGTGGATATCGATTCTTCGGACGGCCATAACTATATGCTCGTTTAGAGTTATGGGAGCGATAACCAGTCAAAACGAAGGTCTCGGTGAGTTCTACCGCTTTGACAGCTATAAGATGCCAATGGATAGTTTCATACCCAAAAAGTCTATCCGAACCTCAATCGGGTCTTTGAAGTTTTTTGGCCTTCTTTTTTCCATCACGTGAATTTTTACGTTAAAACGGGATCACCGTGGATGGTCTTCGATTTAACTTCCCTGGAGAGCGGCGCACCATAGTACTGTTCCATTTCAAATCCCTGCACCCACTTCTAAAAGTCGAGCGGTGCTGTTTCGGCTTTTTGGACGAATGTTGCACCTTGCAACACGAATGTTGCACCCTCTGGATATCGATTCTTCGGACGGCCATAACTGTTGGCTCGTTTAGAGTTACGGGAGCCATAACCAGTCAAAACGAAGGTCTCGGTGAGTTCTACCGCTTTGACAGCTATAAGCCGTCAATGGATAGTTTCATACCCAAAAAGTCTATCCGAACCTCAATCGGGTCTTTGAAGTTTATTGGCCTTCTTTTTTCCATCGCCTGAATTTTTACGTTAAAACGGGATCACCGTGGCTGGTCTTCGATTAGCTTCCCTGGAGAGCGGTGCACCGTGGTACTGTTCCATTTCAAATCCCTGCACCCACTTCTAAAAGTCGAACGGTGCTGTTTCGGCTTTTTGGACGAATGTTGCACCTTGCACCGCGAATGTTGCACCCTGTGGATATCGATTCTTCGGACGGCCATATCTGTTGGCTCGTTTAGAGTTACGGGAGCCATAACTAGTCAAAACGATGGTCTCGGTGAGTTCTACTGCTTTGACAGCTATAAGACGTCAATGGATAGTTTCATACCCAAAAAAGTCTATCCGAACCTCAATCGGGTCTTTGAAGTTTTTTGGCCTTCTTTTTTCCATCATGTGAATTTTTACCTTAAAATGGGATCACTGTGGCTGGTCTTCGATTTACCATCCCTGGAGAGCGGTGCAACATGGCACTGTTCCATTTCAAATCCCTGCACCCACTTCTAAAAGTAGAGTGGTGCTGTTTTTGCTTTTTGGAAGAATGTTGCACCTTGCACCGCGAATGTTGCACCCTGTGGATATCTATTCTTCGGACGGCCATAGCTGTTGGCTCGTTTAGAGTTACGGGAGCCATAACCAGTCAAAACGAAGGTCTCGGTGAGTTCAACCGCTTTGACAGCTATAACCCGTCAATGGATAGTTTCATACCCAAAAAAGTATATCCGAACCTCAATCGGGTCTTTGAAGTTTATTGACCTTCTTTTTTCCATCACGTGAATTTTTACGTTAAAACGGGATCACCGTGGCTGGTATTCGATTTACCTTCCTTGGAGACCGGTGCACCAGGGTACTGTTCCATTTCAAATCCCTGCACCCACTTCTAAAAGTTGAACGGTGCTGTTTCGGTTTTTTGGACGAATGTTGCACCTTGCACCGCGAATGTTGCACCCTGTGGATATCGATTCTTCGGATGGCCATAACTGTTGGCTCGTTTAGAGTTACGGGAGCCATAACCAGTAAAACCAAGGTCTCGGTGAGTTCTACCGCTTTGACAGCTATAAGAAGTCAATGGATAGTTTCATACCCAAAAAAGTCTATCCGAACCTCAATCGGGTCTTTGAAGTTTTTTGGCCTTCTTTTTTCCGTCACATGAATTTTTACATTAAAACGGGATCACCATGGCTGTTCTTCGATTTACCTTCCCTGGAGAGCGGTGCACCATGGTACTGTTCCATTTCAAATCCCTGCACCCACTTCTAAAAGTTGAACGGTGCTGTTTCGGTTTTTTGGACGAATGTTGCACCTTGCACCGCGAATGTTGCACCCTGTGGATATCGATTCTTCGGACGGCCATAACTATTGGCTCGTTTAGAGTTACGGGAGCGATAACCAGTCAAAACGAAGGTCTCGGTGAGTTCTACCACTTTGACAGCTATAAGACGTCAATGGATAGTTTCATACCCAAAAAGTCTATCCGAACCTCAATCGGGTCTCTGAAGTTTTTTGGCCTTCTTTTTTCCATCACGTGAATTTTTACGTTAAAACGGGATCATCGTGGACGGTCTTCGATTTTCCTTCCCTGTAGAGTGGTGCACCATGGTACTGTTCCAGTTCAAATCCCTGCACCCACTTCTAAAAGTCGAACGGTGCTGTTTCGGCTTTTTGGACGAATGTTGCACCTTGCACCGCGAATGTTGCACCCTGTGGATATCGATTCTTCGGACGGCCATAACTATTGGCTCGTTTAGAGTTACCGGAGCCATAACCAGTCAAAACGAAGGTCTCGGTGAGTTCTACCACTTTGATAGCTATAAGGCGTCAATGGATAGTTTCGTTCCCAAAAAGTCTATCCGAACCTCAATCGGGTCTCTGAAGTTTTTTGGCCTTCTTTTTTCCATCACGTGAATTTTTACGTTAAAACGGGATCACCGTGGATGGTCTTCGATTTACCTTCCCTGGAGAGCGGCGCACCATAGTATTGTTCCATTTCAAATCCCTGCACCCACTTCTAAAAGTCGAGCGGTGCTGTTTTGGCTTTTTGGACGAATGTTCCACCTTGCAACACGAATGTTGCACCCTGTGGATATCGATTCTTCGGACGGCCATAACTGTTGGCTCGTTTAGAGTTACGGGAGCCATAACCAGTCAAAACGAAGGTCTCGCTGAGTTCTACCGCTTTGACAGCTATAAGCCGTCAATGGATAGTTTCATAACCAAAAAAGTCTATCCGAACCTCAATCGGGTCTTTGAAGTTTATTGGCCTTCTTTTTTCCATCGCCTGAATTTTTACGTTAAAACGGGATCACCGTGGCTGTTCTTAGATTTACCTTCCCCGGAGAACGGTGCACCATGGTACTGTTCCATTTCAAATCCCTGCACCCACTTCTAAAAGTCGAACGGCGTTGTTTCGGCTTTTTGGACGAATGTTGCACCTTGCACCGTGAATGTTGCACCCTGTGGATATCGATTCTTTGGATGGCCATAACTATTGGCTCGTTTAGAGTTACAGGAGCCATAACCAGTCAAAACGATGGTCTTGGTGAGTTCTACCACTTTGATAGCTATAAGACGTCAATGGATAGTTTCATACCCAAAAAAGTCTATCCAAACCTCAATCGGGTCTCTGAAGTTTTTTGGCCTTCTTTTTTCCATCACGTGAATTTTTACGTTAAAACGGGATCACCCTTGCTGGTCTCCGATTTACCTTCCCTGGAGAGCGGTGCACCATGGTACTGTTCCATTTCAAATCCCTGCACCCACTTCTAAAAAGTCGAGAGGTGCTGTTTTTGCTTTTTGGACGAATGTTGCACCTTGCACCGCGAATGTTGCACCCTGTGGATATCGATTCTTCGGACGACCATATCTGTTGGCTCGTTTAGAGTTACGGGAGCCATAACCAGTTAAAACGAAGGTCTCGGTGAGTTCTACCGCTTTGACAGCTATAAGAAGTCAATGGATAGTTTCATACCCAAAAAAGTATATCCGAACCTCCATCGGGTCTTTGAAGTTTTTTGGCCTTCTTTTTTCCATCACGTGAATTTTTACCTTAAAACGGGATCACCGTGGCTGGTCTTCGATTTACCATCCCTGGAGAATGGTGGAACATGGTGATGTTCCATTTCAAATCCCTGCACCCACTTCTAAAAGTCAAGCGGTGCTATTTCGGCTTTTTGGACGAATGTTGCACCTTGCACCGCGAATGTTGCACCCTGTGGATATCGATTCTTCGGACGGCCATAACTGTTGGCTCCTTTAGAGTTACGGGAGCCATAACTAGTCAAAACGAAAGTCTCGGTGAGTTCAACCGCTTTGACAGCTATAAGCCGTCAACAGATAGTTTCATACCCAAAAAAGTATATCCGAACCTCAATCGGGTCTTTGAAGTTTATTGGCCTTCGTTTTTCCATCACGTGAATTTTTACGTTAAAACGGGATCACCGTGGCTGGTCTTCGATTTACCTTCCCTGGAGAGAGGTGCACCATGGTACTGTTCCATTTCAAATCCCTGCATCCACTTCTAAAAGTCCAACGGTGCTGTTTCAGCTTTTTGGACGAATGTTGCACCTTGCACCGCGAATGTTGCACCCTGTGGATATCGATTCTTCGGACGGCCATAACTGTTGGCTCGTTTAGAGTTACGGGAGCCATAACCAGTCAAAACGATGGTCTCGGTGAGTTCTACCGCTTTGACAGCTATAAGGCGTCAATGGATAGTTTCATACCCAAAAAAGTCTATCCGAACCTCAATCGGGTCTCTGAAGTTTTTTGGCCTTCTTTTTTCCATCATGTGAATTTTTACCTTAAAATGGGATCACCACGGCTGGTCTTCGATTTACCATCCCTGGAGAGCGGTGCAACATGGTACAGTTCCATTTCAAATCCCTGCACCCACTTCTAAAAGTCGATTGGTGTTGTTTCGGCTTTTTGGACGAATGTTGCACCTTGCACCGCGAATGTTGCAACCTGTGGATATCGATTCTTCGGACGGCCATAACTGTTGGCTCGTTTAGAGTTACGGGAGCCATAACCAGTCAAAACGAAGGTCTCGGTGAGTTTAACCGCTTTGACAGCTATAACCCGTCAATGGATAGTTTCATACCCAAAAAAGTATATCCGAACCTCAATCGGGTCTTTGAAGTTTATTGGCCTTCTTTTTTCCATCACTTGAATTTTTACGTTAAAACGGGATCGCTGAGGCTGGTCTTCGATTTACGTTCCCTGGAGAACGGTTCACCATGGGTACCGTTCCATTTCAAATCCCTCCACCCACTTCTAAAAGAAGAACGGTGCTGTTTCGGCTTTTTGGACGAATGTTGCACCTTGCACCGCGAATGTTGCACCCTATGGATATCGATTCTTTGGACGGCCATAACTGTTGGCTCGTTTAGAGTTACGGGAGCCATAACCAGTAAAAACGAAGGTCTCGGTGAGTTATACCGCTTTGACAGCTATAAGACGTCAATGGATAGTTTCATACCCAAAAAAGTCTATCCGAACCTCAATCGGGTCTTTGAAGTTTTTTGGCCTTCTTTTTTCCATCATGTAAATTTTTACCTTAAAACAGGATCACCGTGGCTGGTCTTCGATTTACCTTCCCTGGAGAGCGGTGCAACATGGTACTGTTCCATTTCAAATCCCTGCACCCACTTCTAAAAGTCGAGTGGTGTTGTTTCGTCTTTTTGGAAGAATGTTGCACCTTGCACCGCGAATGTTGCACCCTGTGGATATCGATTCTTCGGACGACCATAACTGTTGGCTCGTTTAGAGTTACGGGAGCCATAACCAGTCAAAACGAAGGTCTCGGTGAGTTCAACCGCTTTGACAGCTATAAGACGTCAATGGATAGTTTCATACCCAAAAAAGTATATCAGAACCTCAATCGGGTCTTTGAAGTTTATTGGCCTTCTTTTTTCCATCACGTGAATTTTTACGTTAAAACGGGATCACCGTGGATGGTCTTCGATTTTCCTTCCCTGGAGAGCGGCGCACCATAGTACTGTTCCATTTCAAATCCCTGCACCCACATCTAAAAGTCGAGCGGTGCTGTTTCGGCCTTTTGGACGAATGTTGCACCTTGCACCGCGAATTTTGCACCCTGTGGATATCGATTCTTCGGACGGCCATAACTGTTGGCTCGTTTAGAATTACGGGAGCCATAACCAGTCAAAACGAAGGTCTCGGTGAGTTCTATCGCTTTGACAGCTATAAGCCATCAATGGATAGTTTCATACCCAAAAAAGCCTATCTGAACCTCAATCGGGTCTCTGAAGTTTTTTGGACTTATTTTTTCCATCGCCTGAATTTTTACGTTAAAACGGGATCACCGTGGCTGGTCTTCGATTTACCTTCCCTGGAGAACGGTGCACCATGGTACTGTTCCATTTCAAATCCCTGCACCCACTTCTAAAAGAAGAACGGTGTTGTTTCGGCTTTTTGGACGAATGTTGCACCTTGCACCGCGAATGTTGCACCTAGTGGATATCGATTCTTAGGATGGCCATAACTGTTGGCTCGTTTAGAGTTACGGGAGCCATAACCAGTCAAAACGATGGTCTCGGTGAGTTTTACCACTTTGATAGCTATAAGACGGCAATGGATAGTTTCATACCCCAAAAAGTCTATCCGAACCTCAATCGGGTCTCTGAAGTTTTTTGGCCTTCTTTTTTCCATCATGTGAATTTTTACCTTAAAATGGGATCACCGTGGCTGGTCTTCGATTTACCATCCCTGGAGAGCGGTGCAACATGGTACTGTTCCATTTCAAATCCCTGCACCCACTTCTAAAAGTCGAGTGGTGCTGTTTCGGCTTTTTGGACGAATGTTGCACCTTGCACCGCGTATGTTGCACCCTGTGAATATCGATTCTTCGGACGGCCATAACTGTTGGCTCGTTTAGAGTTACGGGAGCCATAACCAGTCAAAACGAAGGTCTCGGTGAGTTCAACCGCTTAGACAGCTATAACCCATCAATGGATTGTTTCATACCCAAAAAAGTATATCCGAACCTCAATCGGGTCTTTGAAGTTTATTGGCCTTCTTTTTTCCATCACGTGAATTTTTACGTTAAAACGGGATCACCGTGGCTGGTCTTCGATTTACCTTCCCTGGAGACCGGTGCACCAGGGTACTATTCCATTTCAAATCCCTGCACCCACTTCTAAAAGTCGAACGGTGCTGTTTCGGCTTTTTGGAGGAATGTTGCACCTTGCACCGCGAATGTTGCACCCTATGGATATCGATTCTTCGGACGGCCATAATTGTTGGCTCGTTTAGAGTTACGGGAGCCATAACTAGTCAAAATGAAGGTCTCGGTGAGTTCTACCGCTTTGACAACTATAAGCCATCAATGGATAGTTTCATACCCAAAAAAGTCTATCCGAACCTCCATCGGGTCTCTGATGTTTTTTGGCCTTCTTTTTTCCATCACGTGAATTTTTACGTTAAAACGGGATCACCGTGGCTGGTCTTCGATTTACCATCCCTGTAGAGTGGTGCACCATGGTACTGTTCCATTTCAAATCCCTGCACCCACTTCTAAAAGTCGAATGGTGCTGTTTCGGCTTTTTGGACGAATGTTGCACCTTGCACCGCGAATGTTGCACCCTGTGGATATCGATTCTTCGGACGGCCATAACTGTTGGCTCCATTAGAGTTACGGGAGCCATAACTAGTCAAAACGAAGGTCTCGGTGAGTTCAACCGCTTTGACAGCTATAAGCCATCAACGGATAGTTTCATACCCAAAAAAGTATATCCGAACCTCAATCGGGTCTCTGAAGTTTTTTGGCCTTCGTTTTTCCATCACGTGAATTTTTACGTTAAAACGGGATCACCGTGGCTGGTCTTTGATTTACCTTCACTGGAGAGCGGTGCACCATGGTACTGTTCCATTTCAAATCCCTGCACCCACTTCTAAAAGTCGAGCGGTGCTGTTTTGGCTTTTTGGACTAATGTTGCACCTTGCACCGCGAATGTTGCACCCTATGGATATCGATTCTTCGGACGGCCATAACTGTTGGCTCGTTTAGAGTTACGGGAGCCATAACCAGTCAAAACGAAGGCCTTGGTGAGTTCTACCGCTTTGACAGCTATAAGCCGTCAATGGATAGTTTCATACCCAAAAAAGTCTATCCGAACCTCAATCGGGTCTTTGAAGTTTATTGCCTTCTTTATTCCATCACGTGAATTTTTACGTTAAAACGGGATCACCGTGGCCGGTCTTCGATTTACCTTCCCTGGAGAACGGTGCACCATGGCACTGTTCCATTTCAAATCCCTGCACCCACTTCTAAAAGAAGAACGATGCTGTTTCGGCTTTTTGGACGAATGTTGCACCTTGCACCGCGAATGTTGCACCCAGTGGATATCGATTCTTCGGACGGCCATAACTGTTGGCTTGTTTAGAGTTACGGGAGCCATAACCAGTCAAAACGACGGTCTCGGTGAGTTCTA
This sequence comes from Allium fistulosum, assembly GCA_030737815.1. Classification (NCBI taxonomy): domain Eukaryota; kingdom Viridiplantae; phylum Streptophyta; class Magnoliopsida; order Asparagales; family Amaryllidaceae; genus Allium; species Allium fistulosum. Next base: position 52,758,020 of record CM060907.1, read on the forward strand.
CCACTTTGACAGCTATAAGACGTCAATGGATAGTTTCATAACCAAAAAAGTCTATCCGAACCTCAATCGAGTCTCTGAAGTTTTTTGGCCTTCTTTTTTCCATCATGTGAATTTTTACCTTAAAATGGGATCACCGTGGCTGGTCTTCGATTTACCATCCCTGGAGAGCGGTGCAACATGGTACTGTTCCATTTCAAATCCCTGCACCCACTTCTAAAAGTCGAGTGGTGCTGTTTCGTCTTTTTGGAAGAATGTTACACCTTGCACCGCGAATGTTGCACCCTGTGGATATCGATTCTTCGGACGGCCATAATTGTTGGCTCGTTTAGAGTTACGGGAGCCATAACCAGTCAAAACGAAGGTCTCGGTGAGTTCAACCGCTTTGACAGCTATAACCCGTCAATGGATAGTTTCATACCCAAAAAAGTATATCCAAACCTCAATCGGGTCTTTGAAGTTTATTGGCCTTCTTTTTTCCATCACGTGAATTTTATGTTAAAAAGGAGATCACCGTGGCTGGTCTTCGATTTACCTTCCCTGGAGACCGGTGCACCAGGGTACTATTCCATTTCAAATCCCTGCACCCATTTCTAAAAGTCGAACGGTGCTGTTTCGGCTTTTTGGACGAATGTTGCACCTTGCACCGCGAATGTTCCACCCTGTGGATATCGATTCTTCGGACGGCCATAACTGTTCGCTCGTTTAGAGTTACGGGAGCCATAACCAGTCAAAACGATGGTCTCGGTGAGTTCTACCACTTTGACAGCTATAAGACGTCAATGGATAGTTTCATACCCAAAAAAGTCTATCCGAACCTCAATCGGGTCTCTGAAGTTTTTTGGCCTTCTTTTTTCCATCACGTGAATTTTTACGTTAAAATGGGATCACCGTGGTTGGTCTTCGATTTACCTTCCCTGGAGAGCGGTGCACCATGGTACTGTTCCATTTCAAATCCCTGCACCCACTTCTAAAAGTCGAGCGGTGCTGTTTTGGCTTTTTGGACGAATGTTGCACCATGCACCGCGAATGTTGCACCCTGTGGATATCGATTCTTCGAACGACCATAACTGTTGGCTCGTTTAGAGTTATGGGAGCCATAACCAGTTAAAACGAAGGTCTCGGTGAGTTCTACCGCTTTGACAGCTATAAGAAGTCAATGGATAGTTTCATACCCAAAAAAGTATATCCGAACCTCCATCGGGTCTCTGAAGTTTTTTGGCCTTCTTTATTCCATCACGTGAATTTTTACCTTAAAACGGGATCACCGTGGCTGGTCTTCGATTTACCATCCCTGGAGAACGGTGCAACATGGTACTGTTCCATTTCAAATCCCTGCACCCACTTCTAAAAGTCAAGCGGTGCTATTTCGGCTTTTTGGACGAATGTTGCACCTTGCACCGCGAATGTTGCACCCTGTGGATATCGATTCTTCGGACGGCCATAACTGTTGGCTCCATTAGAGTTACGGGAGCCATAACTAGTCAAAACGAAGGTCTCGGTGAGTTCAACCGCTTTGACAGCTATAAGCCATCAACGGATAGTTTCATACCCAAAAAAGTATATCCGAACCTCAATCGGGTCTTTGAAGTTTATTGGCCTTCGTTTTTCCATCACGTGAATTTTTACGTTAAAACGGGATCACCGTGGCTGGTCTTTGATTTACCTTCACTGGAGAGCGGTGCACCATGGTACTGTTCCATTTCAAATCCCTGCATCCACTTCTAAAAGTCGAACGGTGCTGTTTCGGCTTTTTGGACGAATGTTGCACCTTGCACCGCGAATGTTGCACCCTATGGATATCGATTCTTCGGACGGCCATAACTGTTGGCTCGTTTAGAGTTACGGGAGCCATAACCAGTAAAAACGAAGGTCTCGGTGAGTTCTACCGCTTTGACAGCTATAAGCAGTCAATGGATAGTTTCATACACATAAAAGTATATCCGAACCTCAATCGGGTCTCTGAAGTATTTTGGCCTTCTTTTTTCCATCACGTGAATTTTTACATTAAAACGAGATCACCATGGCTGGTCTTCGATTTACCTTCCCTGGAGAGCGGTGCACCATGGTACTATTGCATTTCAAATCCCTGCACCCACTTCTAAAAGTCGAACGGTGCTGTTTAGGCTTTTTGGACGAATGTTGCACCTTGCACCGCGAATGTTGCACCCTATGGATATCGATTCTTCGGACGGCCATTACTGTTGGCTCGTTTAGAGTTACGGGAGCCATAACCAGTCATGTTTGCGCCAAAAATGGTCACAAACCCCGAATGTTGTGAAAGCACCAGTGTATGAATACAAATCAGCAATATTCAAACACAAATCTCAGATCTAAACAAGCAACAAACAGCAATCCAGAAATAATGAACAAAAACACGAGATTTATAGTGGTTCGGCTATCTCCGGCCTACGTCCACTCCAAAGTTTTTATCTTTTATTAATCAATACTTGAAGATTACAATTTCCTATTGCGTATTACAACGGATTTTATGATTACAATCTGAATCTAAGGCAGGAATGGTTATCTGGAGTAAATCTGGCAGAGTCCGGGCGCTCTTTAGCTCTCAAGATTGTCCGACCCCTTTTCTGAATGACCAGGGGCTCTATTTATAGGTGTAGGAGGCTGATATTTCGCCTAAATTGAGGGGAGACCAATTCTGGCACGTGAGGGGGCCCACATGACCGAAATCTGGAGATCCGGGCCCACTTTGGGATCGATTCGACCCTTGGTTCGAATCGATCAAGAAAGAGTCCGATCGAGCTGAAATTTGATGTGGACAAATCTTCATCATGCGTCTAAGCTTCTGTGAAAATTTCATTGCATTTGGACTTGTAGAACTCGAGTTATGATCGATTCAAGGTTGGATACTTGGCTGAAATGTCTCTTCGAATCGATCTCCTTCGACTCGGTTCCTTCGAATCGATCGTCTCGACTCGATTCAGCATGTCTTCGTGATGACGTGGCGCGCCTCCTTCGTTTCGATCCATCTTGTGCTCCGAGTTGAATGGGTCGACTCCATCTTTGTCGCCGCGTTGAACGTTTCTTCCCATGAGTTGCGCATACTTCACACTCTTAACCATGCTTCGTACCTCAGCTCGTATCCATTCTTCGTGTTCAGTTCGTATCCTTTTGTTCATTTCCTTCGTATCGATCGATTCGAGCACGATCGATACGAACATTGTCCCTGAGTCCTTCGAATCCATGCGATCACCCATCCTTCGTATCCATGACTTTGTATCTACGAAGCCGACTCCCAAGGTATCCTTCTCGTATGCCTTTGATTTTCTTCGAATCGATCTGTATGTGCGTGTTTCCCTGACTAGTACATATTTCCAATTTGTATCCATCGATCCTAGGGACATGCTTCGAATCGATCTCGTCGAATCTATCGATTCGAACATACCCTAACCTGATGGATTCGAACTCTCCTTGACCTCATCGATTTGATGCATTATACTTTTTCTCGATCGATTCGAACATGTTGTCCCAGAGCGAATGACTGACTTCGTCTTCATCGATACGAACCGTGTCGATATGAAGTGCAGTAAGCTTCAATTGATTCGAACCTTCATCGATTCGAACCAACATCCATCGATGCGAAGTACATCGATTCGAACCGTGCTCTGTGCATCTTAATTCATTCATATCTTGTGCGTACGAACTCCGATCGTCTTGAAACTTGAAACGTAGCCTCTCCGAGTCCTCATCATCATCTCCAATAGATTCCGTCCCGATCGGAGCTCGGCGAAATTTTGACGATATCCATTGCAGCCTTGTTTCCAAGTGAACTCCAATCCTGATATCCATCCTTCCTTGCCAACTTCGTTGATATTCCAGCTTTGACCAAAAGGTGGGATAACATTTGCCCCCCAAAACATGCATTATGATAATAAGGCGTGTTTTGTATAATTCCGAATCCGATATCCGAAGTCCATAGCCAATTCCATGTCCATCCAAACTCGAAAACTGAGTTATTAGTCCATCCTTATTAACAACCGAATCCAAGACCTCTCCGGGTCAATATCCAAATCCATAACCTCTCTGGGCTCTTGCCAAGCGCAATCCACACCTAACGACCGTGGTCCAGTGTCCCTGGACGTTGAGCTAACCTCTCCGGGTTCTTGCCAAGCGCGATCCACACCTGACGACTGTGGTCCAGTGTCCCTGGACGTTAGTAATGCCGTGGCTTAAGTCCTAAGCCGAATCCTGGTCGCTCCGGACCCTTGCTGAGCATAGTCCATACTCAACGACCTGAAACAATAATCGATAATAGGGGGCCTAAGTCCTAGGCCGAATCCTGGTCACTCCGGACCCTTGCCGAGCATAGTCCATACTCGACGACCTGAATGAGTTAATTTACCGCGTTCGGGCAAAAAGACTCATCCCTTGCCAGGCGTAATCCACACCCGACGACCGTTTATCAAAAACCAAAAAGGATCCAATCAAAATCCAATCAGAAATCCAATCCAAAATCCAAATCAAATCGGAAAACCAGAAATCCATATCAAAAATCGAAATCATCATCCAAAACGGAGAACAATCATCCGAATGAATGCTGAAACCAGAAAAACAAGCAAAATCAAGAGTTCAATCCAAACTCCAAAAACCAAATCAGAAAACCAAGTGTCCAATCAAAAACAAAAAACAGATTTTGCAAACCATGGCTTTGCGGTTTATCACCATTCAGAGCATGCCTAGGGGCTATCTCTGTCCCCATACATGTGTAAATGGCTCAGTTGCTCGCCAATGGTTTGTTACTTATTTCATATTATCCTGGTCAATGGATGACCAATCGACCATCATTCCTGGGCCTCGCACCATCTTTGCTCGAGGTAGGCGGTGGTAGCTCCTGCTCCACCGCTGCATTCCGTACTCCAACATACTGCCTCAACTGTCCATTCCTCACATGCTCCTCAATTATGTCCTTTAAATGCCTGCAGCTGTTGGTATCATGCCCGTCCAAATCGTGGAAGAGACAATGCTTTCCTGATGCCCTCTCCCGCTCGGATGGTTCCCTCCTAGCCGGCCTCCGGTAAGGAAGGCGATTCCGAGTTTCCATGTATATCCGCTCCTGCGTCTCGTTTAATTCGGTGTATGTGGAAAACTTTGGATCCTTCCATTGCTTCCTGGTTTTTCCTGAATCGTCATCCAGCTTCCTTTTTCCTTTATCTTTATCCGAGCTTCCGTTGGATGGTCCTCCACCCCCAGTCACATTCACCTCCTTTAACTTTAAATCCATACATGCATCTTCTTGCCGAAGAAATCTTTCAGCTTCGTGAAAGAATTCCCCGAGATCCAGTGGTGGGTCTCGTACTAAAGATACCTTAAAATCTGAATCCTCTCTGACTCCCGACACTGCCGCCATCAAAACCATTGATGGATCTGGCCGATCCACCGAAGAAACCGCCGCATTAAATCGAGTTAAAAATGCTCTAAGCGATTCATCCGTTCTTTGCTTTACCGATGTTAACGTCATCACGTTCTTAGGTCTTTTGATGTGAACCCGAAACTGTCCCAAAAACCTGTCCACCAATTCCCTCCAATTCCTGATAGATCCTTCCTCCAGCTGCCTAAACCACATTGCCGCTAGGTCTGTCAAGTATAAAGGGAAACATCTGGCCATCACTTCCTCCGATGCCCCCAGCACTTCCATGTGTCTAGTGTATCTCATCAAGTGATCAGTCGGGTCAGCCTTTCCATTATATACTTCCACGCTAGGTAACTTGAACTTAGGTGGATTCTGAGCCGTCCTGATTTCCCGAGCGAACGGACTCCTGTTTACTCCTTCCAAGTCTCTATTGGCCAAACCTCCATGCATAGTCTTCCTGATGATTTCCATTAATCCAGCATTGCCTGTTAGGTGTTGCCCCCCATGCTCCCGAGGGAACTCCGGCACATATTCTTCATGTGGCTCATTAGCCGCAGCGTTGGCCCTATCCTGTTGAACTCCCTCCAAAGGTCCTTCTGCGTTGGATCCTGCGGGCCTGCCCCCAAGCCCTTGTTGAATTCCTTCCGGTTCTGTATTCTGTCCTACATTGGGTTCCGCAACCCTAGTTCCTTGTTCCACATTTGCAGTCGCTGTAGTTGGTCCAATGTTCTGTGTTCCTGCAGCTCTCATCTGCTCGAAGAAAGTCTGCATCATATCCTGTTGACTCTTCAGCAACCTTTCATGTAATGAATTCGCCATAGCTTCCATCTCATCTCTGGTAATGTAAATCGAAGCTTGTCCTTCTCCAGCTCCGGAGGATGCCTCTTGACTCCCTCCCTGTTGGCTCCTCTCAGCTCTTTGTCTTGTTTGTCGAGTCATTGTAGAGTCAATCTAAATCCTTCAAACTTTCGAATCTAAACTTTGAATCTGGTGTAGCGGGTGCTAGTCCTTCTCAGTGAAAGCACCAAAGTGTTTGCGCCAAAAATGGTCACAAACCCCGAACGTTGTGAAAGCACCAGTGTATGAATACAAATCAGCAATATTCAAACACAAATCTCAGATCTAAACAAGCAACAAACAGCAATCCAGAAATAATGAACAAAAACACGAGATTTATAGTGGTTCGGCTATCTCCGGCCTACGTCCACTCCAAAGTTTTTATCTTTTATTAATCAATACTTGAAGATTACAATTTCCTATTGCGTAGTACAACGGATTTTATGATTACAATCTGAATCTAAGGCAGCAATGGTGATCTGGAGTAAATCTGGCAGAGTCCGGGCGCTCTTTAGCTCTCAAGATTGTCCGACCCCTTTTCTGAATGACCAGGGGCTCTATTTATAGGTGTAGGAGGCTGATATTTCGCCTAAATTGAGGGGAGACCAATTCTGGCACGTGAGGGGGCCCACATGACCGAAATCTGGAGATCCGGGCCCACTTTGGGATCGATTCGACCCTTGGTTCGAATCGATCAAGAAAGAGTCCGATCGAGCTGAAATTTGGTGTGGACAATCTTCATCATGCGTCTAAGCTTCTGTGAAAATTTCATTGCATTTGGACTTGTAGAACTCGAGTTATGATCGATTCAAGGTTGGATACTTGGCGGAAATGTCTCTTCGAATCGATCTCCTTCAACTCGGTTCCTTCGAATCGATCGTCTCGACTCGATTCAGCATGTCTTCGTGATGACGTGGCGCGCCTCCTTCGTTTCGATCCATCTTGTGCTCCGAGTTGAATGGGTCGACTCCATCTTTGTCGCCGCGTTGAACGTTTCTTCCCATGAGTTGCGCATACTTCACACTCTTAACCATGCTTCGTACCTCAGCTCGTATCCATTCTTCGTGTTCAGTTCGTATCCTTTTGTTCATTTCCTTCGTATCGATCGATTCGAGCACGATCGATACGAACATTGTCCCTGAGTCCTTCGAATCCATGCGATCACCCATCCTTCGTATCCATGACTTCGTATCTACGAAGCCGACTCCCAAGGTATCCTTCTCGTATGCCTTTGATTTTCTTCGAATCGATCTGTATGTGCGTGTTTCCCTGACTAGTACATATTTCCAATTTGTATCCATCGATCCTAGGGGCATGCTTCGAATCGATCTCGTCGAATCTATCGATTAGAACATACCCTAACCCGATGGATTCGAACTCTCCTTGACCTCATCGATTTGATGCATTATACTTTTTCTCGATCGATTCGAACATGTTGTCCCAGAGCGAATGACTGACTTCGTCTTCATCGATACGAACCGTGTCGATATGAAGTGCAGTAAGCTTCAATTGATTCGAACCTTCATCGATTCGAACCAACATCCATCGATGCGAAGTACATCGATTCGAACCGTGCTCTGTGCATCTTAATTCATTCATATCTTGTGCGTACGAACTCCGATCGTCTTGAAACTTGAAACGTAGCCTCTCTGAGTCCTCATCATCATCTCCAATCGATTCCGTCCCGATCGGAGCTCGGCGAAATTTTGACGATATCCATTGCAGCCTTGTTTCCAAGTGAACTCCAATCCTGATATCCATCCTTCCTTGCCAACTTCGTTGATATTCCAGCTTTGACCAAAAGGTGGGATAACAAGTCAAAACGAAGGTCTCGGTGAGTTCTACCTCTTTGACAGCTATAAGCCGTCAATGGATAGTTTCATACCCAAAAAAGTCTATCCGAACCTCTATCGGGTCTCTAAAGTTTTTTGGCCTTCTTTTTTCCATCATGTGAATTTTTACGTTAAAACGGGATCATCGTGGCTGGTCTTCGATTTTCCTTCCCTGTAGAGTGGTGCACCATGGTACTGTTCCATTTCAAATCCCTGCACCCATTTCTAAAAGTCGAACGGTGCTGTTTCGGCTTTTTGGACGAATGTTGCACCTTGCACTGCGAAGGTTGCACCCTGTGGATATCGATTCTTCGGACGGCTATAACTGTTGGCTCGTTTAGAGTTACGGGAGCCATAACCAGTCAAAATGAAGGTCTCGGTGAGTTCTACCGCTTTGACAGCTATAAGCCATCAATGGATAGTTTCATACCCAAAAAAGTCTATTCGAACCTCAATCGGGTCTTTGAAGTTTTTTGGCCTTCTGTTTTCCATCACGTGAATTTTTACGTTAAAACGGGATCACCGTGGCTGGTCTTCTATTTACCTTCCCTGGAGAGCGGTGCACCATGGTACTGTTCCTTTTCAAATCCCTGCACCCACTTCTAAAAGTCGAACGGTGTTGTTTCGGCTTTTTGAACGAATGTTGCACCCTGTGGATATCGATTCTTCGGACGGCCATAACTGTTGGCTCGTTTAGAGTTACGGGAGCCATAACCAGTCAAAACGAAGGTCTCGGTGAGTTCTACCGCTTTGACAACTATAAGACGTCAATGGATAGTTTCATACCCAAAAAAGTCTATCCGAACCTCAATCGGGTCTCTGAAGTTTTTTGGCCTTCTTTTTTCCATCACGTGAATTTTTACGTTAAAACGGGATCACCGTGGCTGGTCTTCCATTTACCTTCCTTGGAGAGCGGTGCACCATGGTACTGTTCCATTTCAAATCCCTGCACCCACTTCTAAAAGCCGAACGGTGCTGTTTCGGCTTTTTCTACGAATGTTGCATCTTGCACCGCGAATGTTGCACCCTATGGATATCGATTCTTTAGACGGCTATAACTGTTGGCTCGTTTAGAGTTACGGGAGCCATAACCAGTCAAAATGAAGGTCTCAGTGAGTTCTACCGCTTAGATAGCTATAAGCCGTCAATGGATAGTTTCATACCCAAAAAAGTCTATTCGAACCTCAATCGGGTCTTTGAAGTTTTTTGGCCTTCTGTTTTCCATCACGTGAATTTTTACGTTAAAATGGATCACCGTGGCTAGTCTTCAATTTACCTTCCCTGGAGAGCGGTGCACCATGGTACTGTTCCTTTTCAAATCCCTGCACCCACTTCTAAAAGTCGAACGGTACTGTTTCGTCTTTTTGAACGAATGTTGCACCCTGTGGATATCGATTCTTCGGACGGCCATAACTGTTGGCTAGTTTAGAGTTACGGGAGCCATAACCAGTCAAAATGAATGTCTCGGTGAGTTCTACCGCTTTGACAGCTATAAGCCGTCAATGGATAGTTTCATACCCAAAAAAGTCTATCCGAACCTCAATCAGGTCCCTGTAGTTTTTTAGCCTTCTTTTTTCCATCACGTGAATTTTTACGTTATAACGGGATCTTCGTGGCCGGTCTTCGATTTTCCTTCCCTGTAGAGTGGTGCACCATGGTACTGTTCCAGTTCAAATCCCTGCACCCTCTTCTAAAAGTCGAACGGTGCTGTTTCGGCTTTTTGGACGAATGTTGCACCTTGCACCGCGAATGTTGCACCCTGTGGATATCGATTCTTCGGACGGCCATAACTATTGGCTCGTTTAGAGTTACGGGAGCCATAACCAGTCGAAACGAAGGTCTCAGTGAGTTCTACCACTTTGACAGCTATAAGACGTCAATGGATAGTTTCATACCCAAAAAGTCTATCCGAATCTCAATCGGGTCTCTGAAGTTTTTTGGCCTTCTTTTTTCCATCACGTGAATTTTTACGTTAAAACGGGATCACCGTGGATGGTCTTCGATTTACCTTCCCTGGAGAGCGGCGCACCATAGTACTGTTCCATTTCAAATCTCTGCACCCACTTCTAAAAGTCGAGCGGTGCTGTTTCAGCTTTTTGGACGAATGTTGCACCTTGCACCACGAATGTTGCACCATGTGGATATCAATTCTTCGGCCGACCATAACTGTTGGCTCGTTTAAAGTTACGGGAGCCATAACCAGTCAAAACGAAGGTCTCGGTGAGTTCTACCGCTTTGACAGCTATAAGCTGTCAATGGATAGTTTAATACCCAAAAAAGTCTATCCGAACCTCAATCGGGTCTTTGAAGTTTATTGGCCTTCTTTTTTCCATCGCCTGAATTTTTACGTTAAAACGAGATCACCGTGGCTGGTCTTCGATTTACCTTCCCTGGAGAACGATGCACCATGGTACTGTTGCATTTCAAATCCCTGCACCCACTTCTAAAAGTCGAACGGTGCTGTTTCGGCTTTTTGGACGAATGTTGCACCTTACACCGCGAATGTTGCACCCTGTGGATATCGATTCTTCGGACGGCCATAACTGTTGGCTCGTTTAGAGTTACGGGAGCCATAACCAGTCAAAACGATGGTCTCGGTGAGTTCTACCACTTTGACAGCTATAAGACGTCAATGGATAGTTTCATACCCAAAAAAGTCTATCCAAACCTCAATCGGGTCTCTGAAGTTTTTTGGCCTTCTTTTTTCCATCACGTGAATTTTTACGTTAAAATGGGATCACCGTGGATGGTCTTCGATTTACCTTCCCTGGAGAGCGGTGCACCATGGTACTGTTCCATTTCAAATCCCTGGACCCACTTCTAAAAGTCGAGCGATGCTGTTTTGGCTTTTTGGACGAATGTTGCACTATGCACCGCGAATGTTGCACCCTATGGATATCGATTCTTCGGACGACCATAACTGTTGGCTCGTTCAGAGTTACGGGAGCCATAACCAGTTAAAACGAAGGTCTCGGTGAGTTCTACCGCTTTGACAGCTATAAGAAGTCAATGGATAGTTTCATACCCAAAAAAGTATATCTGAACCTCCATCGGGTCTCTGAAGTTTTTTGGCCTTCTTTTTTCCATCACGTGAATTTTTACCTCAAAACGGAATCACCGTGGCTGGTCTTCGATTTACCATCCCTGGAGAACGGTGCAACATGGTACTGTTCCATTTCAAATCCCTGCACCCACTTCTAAAAGTCAAGCGGTGCTATTTCGGCTTTTTGGACGAATGTTGCACCTTGCACCGCGAATGTTGCACCCTGTGGATATCAATTCTTCGGACGGCCATAACTGTTGGCTCCATTAGAGTTACGGGAGCCATAACTAGTCAAAACGAAGGTCTCGGTGAGTTCAACCGCTTTGACAGCTATAAGCCGTCAACGGATAGTTTCATACCCAAAAAAGTATATCTGAACCTCAATCGGGTCTTTGAAGTTTATTGGCCTTCGTTTTTCCATCACGTGAATTTTTACGTTAAAACGGGATCACCGTGGCTGGTCTTTGATTTACCTTCCCTGGAGAGCGGTGCACCATGGTACTGTTCCATTTCAAATCCCTGCATCCACTTCTAAAAGTCGAACGGTGCTGTTTCGGCTTTTTGGACGAATGTTGCACCTTGCACCGCGAATGTTGCACCCTATGGATATCGATTCTTCGGACGGCCATAACTGTTGGCTCGTTTAGAGTTACGGGAGCCATAACCAGTAAAAACGAAGGTCTCGGTGAGTTCTACCGCTTTGACAGCTATAAGCAGTCAATGGATAGTTTCATACCCAAAAAAGTATATCCGAACCTCAATCGGGTCTCTGAAGTTTTTTGGCCTTCTTTTTTCCATCACGTGAATTTTTACATTAAAACGGGATCACCATGGCTGGTCTTCGATTTACCTTCCTTGGAGAGCGGTACACCATGGAACTGTTCCATTTCAAATCCCTGCACCCACTTCTAAAAGTCGAACGGTGCTGTTTCGGCTTTTTGGTCGAATGTTGCACCTTGCACCGCGAATGTTGCACCCTATGGATATCGATTCTTCGGACGGCCATTACTTTTGGCTCGTTTAGAGTTACGGGAGCCATAACCAGTCAAAATGAAGGTCTCGGTGAGTTCTACCGCTTTGACAGCTATAAGCCGTCAATGGATAGTTTCATACCCAAAAAAGTCTATTCGAACCTCAATCGGGTCTCTGAAGTTTTTTGGCCTTCTGTTTCCATCACGTGAATTTTTACGTTAAAACGGATCACCGTGGCTGGTCTTCTATTTACCTTCCCTGGAGAGCGGTGCACCATGGTACTATTCCTTTTCAAATCCCTGCACCCACTTCTAAAAGTCGAACGGTGTTGTTTCGGCTTTTTGAACGAATGTTGCACCCTGTGGATATCGATTCTTCGGACGGCCATAACTGTTGGCTCGTTTAGAGTTACGGGAGCCATAACCAGTCAAAGCGAAGGTCTCGGTGAGTTCTACCGCTTTGACAGCTATAAGCCGTCAATGGATAGTTTCATAACCAAAAAAGTCTATCCGAACCTCAATCGGGTCTCTGAAGTTTTTTGGCCTTTTTTTTTCCATCACGTGAATTTTTACGTTAAAACGGGATCACAGTGGCTGGTCATCGATTTACCTTCCCTAGAGAGCGGTGCACCATGGTACTGTTCCATTTCAAATCCCTACACTCACTTATAATAGTCGAACGTTGCTGTTTCGGCTTTTTGGACGAATGTTGCACCTTGCACCGCGAATGTTGCATCCTATGGATATCGATTCTTCGGACGGCCATAACTGTTGGCTCGTTTAGAGTTACGGGAGCCATAACCAGTCAAAACGAAGGTCTCGGTGAGTTCTACCGCTTTGACAGCTATAAGCCGTCAACGGATAGTTTCATACCCAAAAAAGTATATCCGAACCTCAATCGGGTCTTTGAAGTTTTTTGGCCTTCTTTTTTCCATCACGTGAATTTTTACGTTAAAACGGGATCACCGTGGCTGGTCTTCGATTTACCTTCCCTGGAGAGCGGTGCACCATGGTACTATTCCATTTCAAATCCCTGCACCCACTTCTAAAAGTCGAACGGTGCTGTTTCGGCTTTTTGGACGAATGTTGCACCTTGCACCGCGAATGTTGCACCCTGTGGATATCGATTCTTCGGACGGCCATAACTGTTGGCTCGTTTAGAGTTACGGGAGCCATAACCAGTCAAAACGATGGTCTCGGTGAGTTCTACCACTTTGACAGCTATAAGACATCAATGGATAGTTTCATACCCAAAAAAGTCTATTCGAACCTCAATCGGGTCTCTGAAGTTTTTTGGCCTTCTTTTTTCCATCAAGTGAATTTTTACGTTAAAACGGGATCACCGTGGCTGGTCTTCGATTTACCTTCCCTGGAGAGCAGTGCACCATTATACTGTTCCATTTCAAATCCCTGCACCCACTTCTAAAAGTCGAGCGGTGCTGTTTTGACTTTTTGGACGAATGTTGCACCATGCACCGCGAATGTTGCACCCTGTGGATATCGATTCTTCGGACGACCATAACTGTTGGCTCGTTTAGAGTTACGGGAGCCATAACTAGTTAAAACGAAGGTCTCGGTGAGTTCTACCACTTTGACAGCTATAAGAAGTCAATGTATAGTTTCATACCCAAAAAAGTATATCCGAACCTCCATCGGGTCTCTGAAGTTTTTTGGCCTTCTTTTTTCCATCACGTGAATTTTTACCTCAAAACGGGATCACCGTGGCTGGTCTTCGATTTACCATCCCTGGAGAACGGTGCAACATGGTATTGTTCCATTTCAAATCCCTGCACCCATTTGTAAAAGTCAAGCGGTGCTATTTCGGCTTTTTGGATGAATGTTGCACCTTGCACCGCGAATGTTGAACCCTGTGGATATCGATTCTTCGGACGGCCATAACTGTTGGCTCCATTAGAGTTACGGGAGCCATAACTAGTCAAAACGAAGGTCTCAGTGAGTTCAACCGCTTTGACAGCTATAAGCCGTCAACGGATAGTTTCATACCCAAAAAAGTATATCCGAACCTCAATCGGGTCTTTGAAGTTTATTGGCCTTCGTTTTTCCATCACGTGAATTTTTACGTTAAAACGGGATCACCGTGGCTGGTCTTTGATTTACCTTCCCTGGAGAGCGGTGCACCATGGTACTGTTCCATTTCAAATCCCTGCATCCACTTCTAAAAGTCGAACGGTGCTGTTTCGGCTTTTTGGACGAATGTTGCACCTTGCACCGCGAATGTTGCACCCTATGGATATCTATTCTTCGGACGACCATAACTGTTGGCTCGTTTAGAGTTACGGGAGCCATAACCAGTAAAAATGAAGGGCTCGGTGAGTTCTACCGCTTTGATAGCTATAAGCAGTCAATGGATAGTATCATACCCAAAAAAGTATATCCGAACCTCAATCGGGTCTCTGAAGTTTTTTGGCCTTCTTTTTTCCATCACGTGAATTTTTACATTAAAACGGGATCACCATGGCTGGTCTTCGATTTACCTTCCCTGGAGAGCGGTGCACCATGGAACTATTCCATTTCAAATCCCTACACCCACTTCTAAAAGTCGAACGGTGTTGTTTCGGCTTTTTGGACGAATGTTGCACCTTGCACCGCGAATGTTGCACCCTATGGATATCGATTCTTCGGACGGCCATTACTGTTGGCTCGTTTAGAGTTACGGGAGCCATAACCAGTCAAAATGAAGGTTTCGGTGAGTTCTACCGCTTTGACAGCTATAAGCCGTCAATGGATAGTTTCATACCTCAAAAAGTCTATTCGAACCTCAATCGGGTCTTTGAAGTTTTTTGGCCTTCTGTTTTCCATCACGTGTATTTTTACGTTAAAACGGATCACCGTGGCTGGTCTTCTATTTACCTTCCCTAGAGAGCGGTGCACCATGGTACTGTTCCTTTTCAAATCCCTGCACCCACTTCTTAAAGTCGAACGGTGCTGTTTCGTCTTTTTGAACGAATGTTGCACCCTGTGGATATCGATTCTTCGGACGACCATAACTGTTGGCTCGTTTAGAGTTACGGGAGCCATAACCAGTCAAAGCGAAGGCCTCGGTGAGTTCTACCGCTTTGATAGCTATAAGCCGTCAATGGATAGTTTCATAACCAAAAAAGTCTATCCGAACCTCAATCGGGTCTCTGAAGTTTTTTGGCCTTTTTTTTCCATCACGTGAATTTTTACGTTAAAACGGGATCACCGTGGCTGTTCATCGATTTACCTTCCCTAGAGAGCGGTGCACCATGGTACTATTCCATTTCAAATCCCTACACTCACTTATAAAAGTCGAGCGGTGCTGTTTTGGCTTTATGGACGAATGTTGCACCTTGCACCGCGAATGTTGCACCCTGTGGATATCGATTCTTCGGACGGCCATAACTGTTGGCTCCATTAGAGTTACGGGACCCATAACTAGTCAAAACGAAGGTCTCGGTGAGTTCATCCGCTTTGACAGCTATAAGCCGTCAACGGATAGTTTCATACCCAAAAAAGTATATCCGAACCTCAATCGGGTCTTTGTAGTTTATTGGCCTTCGTTTTTCCATCACGTGAATTTTTACGTTAAAACGGGATCACCGTGGCTGGTCTTTGATTTACCTTCCCTGGAGAGCGGTGCACCATGGTACTGTTCCATTTCAAATTCCTGCATCCACTTCTAAAAGTCGAACGGTGCTGTTTCGGCTTTTTGGACGAATGTTGCACCTTGCACCGCGAATGTTGCACCCTATGGCTATCGATTCTTCGGACGGCCATAACTGTTGGCTCGTTTAGAGTTACGGGAGCCATAACCAGTAAAACGAAGGTCTCGGTGAGTTCTACCGCTTTGACAGCTATAAGAAGTCAATGGATAGTTTCATACCCAAAAAAGTATATCCAAACCTCAATCGGGTCTCTGAAGTTTTTTGGCCTTCTTTTTTCCATCACGTGAATTTTTACATTAAAACGGGATCACCTTGGCTGGTCTTCGATTTACCTTCCCTGGAGAGTGGTGCACCATGGAACTATTCCATTTCAAATCCCTGCACCCACTTCTAAAAGTCGAACGGTGCTGTTTCGGCTTTTTGGACGAATGTTGCACCTTGCACCGCGAATGTTGCACCTTGTGGATATCGATTCTTTGGACGGCCATTACTGTTGGCTCGTTTAGAGTTACGGGAGCCATAACCAGTCAAAACAAAGGTCTCGGTGAGTTCTACCTCTTTGACAGCTATAAGCCGTCAATGGATAGTTTCATACCCAAAAAAGTCTATCCGAACCTCAAACGGGTCTCTAAAGTTTTTTGGCCTTCTTTTTTCCATCATGTGAATTTTTACGTTAAAACGGGATCATCGTGGCTGGTCTTCGATTTTCCTTCCCTGTAGAGTGGTGCACCATGGTACTGTTCCATTTCAAATCCCTGCACCCACTTCTAAAAGTCGAACGGTGCTGTTTCGGCTTTTTGGACGAATGTTGCACCTTGCACCGCGAATGTTGCACCCTGTGGATATCGATTCTTCGGACGGCTATAACTGTTGGCTCGTTTAGAGTTACGGGAGCCATAACCAGTCAAAACGAAGGTCTCGGTGAGTTCTACCGCTTTGACAGCTATAAGACGTCAATGGATAGTTTCATACCCAAAAAAGTCTATCCGAACCTCAATCGGGTCTCTGAAGTTTTTTGGCCTTCTTTTTTCCATCACGTGAATTTTTACATTAAAACGGGATCACCGTGGCTGGTCTTCCATTTACCTTCCCTGGAGAGCGGTGCACCATGGTACTGTTCCATTTCAAATCCCTGCACCCACTTCTAAATGCCGAACGGTGCTGTTTCGGCTTTTTCTACGAATGTTGCACCTTGCACCTTGAATGTTGCACCCTGTGGATATCGATTCTTCAGACGGCTATAACTGTTGGCTCGTTTAGAGTTACGGGAGCCATAACCAGTCAAAATGAAGGTCTCGGTGAGTTCTACCGCTTTGACAGCTATAAGCCATCAATGGATAGTTTCATACCCAAAAAAGTCTATTCGAACCTCAATCGGGTCTCTGAAGTTTTTTGGCCTTTTGTTTTCCATCACGTGAATTTTTACGTTAAAACGGATCACCGTGGCTGGTCTTCTATTTACCTTCCCTGGAGAGCGGTGCACCATGGTACTGTTCCTTTTCAAATCCCTGCACCAACTTCTAAAAGTCGAACGGTGCTGTTTCGTCTTTTTGAACGAATGTTGCACCCTGTGGATATCGATTCTTCGGACGGCCATAACTGTTGGCTCGTTTAGAGTTACGGGAGCCATAACTAGTCAAAGCGGAGGCCTCGGTGAGTTCTACCGCTTTGACAGCTATAAGCCGTCAATGGATAGTTTCATACCCAAAAAAGTCTATCCGAACCTCAATCGGGTCTCTGAAGTTTTTTGGCCTTTTTTTTCCATCACGTGAATTTTTACGTTAAAACGGGATCACCGTGGCTGGTCATCGATTTACCTTCCCTAGAGAGCGGTGCACCATGGTACTGTTCCATTTCAAATCCCTACACTCACTTATAATAGTCGAACGGTGCTGTTTCGGCTTTTTGGACGAATGTTGCACCTTGCACCGCGAATGTTGCATCCTATGGATATCGATTATTCGGACGGCCATAACTGTTTGCTCGTTTAGAGTTACGGGAGCCATAACCAGTCAAAACGAAGGTCTCGGTGAGTTCTACCGCTTTGACAGCTATAAGCCGTCAATGGATAGTTTCATACCCAAAAAAGTCTATCTGAACCTCAATTGGGTCTTTGAAGTTTTTTGGCCTTCTTTTTTCCATCACGTGAATTTTTACGTTAAAACGGGATCACCGTGGCTGGTCTTCGATTTACCTTCCCTGGAGAGCGGTGCACCATGGTACTATTCCATTTCAAATCCCTGCACCCACTTCTAAAAGCCGAACGGTGCTGTTTCGGCTTTTTGGACGAATGTTGCACCTTGCACCGCGAATGTTGCACACTATGGATATCGATTCTTCGGACGGCCATAACTGTTGGCTCGTTTAGAGTTACGGGAGCCATAACCAGTCAAAACGAAGGTCTCGGTGATTTCTACCTCTTTGACAGCTATAAGCCGTCAATGGATAGTTTCATACCCAAAAAAGTCTATCCGAACCTCAATCGGGTCTCTAAAGTTTTTTGGCCTTCTTTTTTCCATCAGGTGAATTTTTACGTTAAAACGGGATCATCGTGGCTGGTCTTTGATTTTCCTTCCCTGTAGAGTGGTGCACCATGGTACTGTTCCATTTCAAATCCCTGCACCCACTTCTAAAAGTCGAACGGTGCTGTTTCGGCTTTTTGGACGAATGTTGCACCTTGCACCGCGAATGTTGCACCGTATGGACATCGATTCTTCGGACGTCTATAACTGTTGGCTCGTTTAGAGTTATGGGAGCCATAACCAGTCAAAATGAAGGTCTCGGTGAGTTCTACCGCTTTGACAGCTATAAGCCATCAATGGATAGTTTCATACCCAAAAAAGTCTATTCGAACCTCAATCGGGTCTTTGAAGTTTTTTGGCCTTCTGTTTTCCATCACGTGAATTTTTACGTTAAAACGGGATCACCATGGCTGGTCTTTTATCTACCTTCCCTGGAGAGCGGTGTACCATGGTACTGTTCCTTTTCAAATCCCTGCACCCACTTCTAAAAGTCGAACGGTGCTGTTTCGGCTTTTTGAACGAATGTTGCACCCTGTGGATATCGATTCTTCGGACGGCCATAACTGTTGGCTCGATTAGAGTTACGGGAGCCATAACCAGTCAAAACGAAGGTCTCGGTGAGTTCTACTACTTTAACAGCTATAAGACGTCAATGGATAGTTTCATACCCAAAAAAGTCTATCCGAACCTCAATCGGGTCTCTGAAGTTTTTTGGCCTTCTTTTTTCCATCACGTGAATTTTTACGTTAAAACGGGATCACCGTGGCTGGTCTTCCATTTACCTTCCCTGGAGAGCGGTGCACCATGGTACTGTTCCATTTCAAATCCCTGCACCCAGTTCTAAAAGCCGAACGGTGCTATTTCGGCTTTTTCGACGAATGTTGCACCTTGCACCGCGAATGTTGCATCCTTTGGATATCGATTCTTCGGACGGCCTTAACTGTTGGCTCGTTTAGAGTTAGGGGAGCAATAACCAGTCAAAACGAAGGTCTCAGCGAGTTCTACCGCTTTGACTGCTATAAGCCGTCAATGGATAGTTTCATACCCAAAAAAGTCTATTCGAACCACAATCGGGTCTCTGAAAATTTTTGGCCTTCTGTTTTCCATCACGTGAATTTTTACGTTAAAACGGATCACCGTGGCTGGTCTTCTATTTACCTTCCCTGGAGAGCGGTGCACCATGGTACTGTTCCTTTTCAAATCCCTGCACCCACTTCTAAAAGTCGAACGGTGCTGTTTCGTCTTTTTGAACGAATGTTGCACCCTATGGATATCGATTCTTCGTACGGCCATAACTGTTGTCTAGTTTAGAGTTACGGGAGCCATAACCAGTCAAAACAAAGCTCTCGGTGAGTTATACGACCTGGACAGCTGTAAGCCATCAACGGATAGTTTCAAACCCAAAAAAGGCTATCCGAACCTCAATCGAGTCTTTGAAGTTTTTTGGATTTCTTTTTTCCATCATGTGAATTTTTACGTTAAAACGGGATCACCGTTGCTGGTCTTTGATTTACCTTCCCTGGAGAGCGGTTCACCATGGTACTGTTCCATTTCAAATCCCTGCACCCACTTCTAAAAGTCGAACGGCGATGTTTCGGCTTTTTGGATGAATGTTGCACCTTGCACAGCGAATGTTGCACCCTGTGGATATCGATTCTTCGGACGGCCATAACTGTTGTCTCGTTTAGAGTTACGGGAGCCAAAACCAGTCAAAACGAAGCTCTCGGTGAGTTCTACGGCCTTGACTGTTGTAAGCCGTCAACGGATAGTTTCAAACCCAAAAAAGGCTATCCGAACCTCAATCGGGTCTTTGAAGTTTTTTGGCCTTCTTTTTTCAATCACGTGAATTTTTACGTTAAAACGGGATCACCGTTGCTGGTCTTCGATTTACCTTCCCTGGAGAGCGGTTCACCATGGTACTGTTCCATTTCAAATCCCTGCACCCACTTCTAAAAGTCGAACGGCGCTGTTTCGGCTTTTTGGACGAATGTTGCACCTTGCACAGCGAATGTTGCACCCTGTGGATATCGATTCTTCGGACGGCCATAAATGTTGTCTCGTTTAGAGTTACGGGAGCCATAACCAGTCAAAACGAAGCTCTCGGTGAGTTCTACGGCCTTGACAGCTGTAAGCCATCAACGGATAGTTTCAAACCCAAAAAAGGCTATCCGAACCTCAATCGGGTCTCTGAAGTTTATTGGCCTTCTTTTTTCCATCACGTGAATTTTTACGTTAAAACGGGATCACCGTTGCTGGTCTTCGATTTACCTTCCCTGGAGAGCGGTTCACCATGGTACTGTTCCATTTCAAATCCCTGCACCCACTTCTAAAAGTCGAACGGCACTGTTTCGGCTTTTTGGACGAATGTTGCACCTTGCACCACGAATGTTGCACCCTGTGGATATCGTTTCTTCGGACGGCCATAACTGTTGGCTCGTTTAGAGTTACGGGAGCCATAACCAGTAAAAACGAAGGTCTCGGTGAGTTCTACCACTTTGACAGCTATAAGCCGTCAATGGATAGTTTCATACCCAAAAAAGTCTATCCGAAAATCAATCGGGTCTTCGATGTTTTTTGGCCTTCTTTTTTCCATCACGTGAATTTTTACGTTAAAACGGGATCACCGTGGCCGGTCTTCGATTTACCTTCCCTGGAGAGCGGTGCACCATGGTACTGTTCCATTTCAAATCCCTGCACCCACTTCTAAAAGTCTAACGGTGATGTTTCGGATTTTTGGACGAATGTTGCACCTTGCACCGCGAATGTTGCACCCTGTGGATATCTATTTTTCGGACAGCCATAACTGTTGGCTCGTTTAGAGTTACGGGAGCCATAACCAGTCAAAACAAAGGTCTCGGTGAGTTCAATCTCTTTGACAGCTATAAGCTGTCAATTGATAGTTTCATACCCGAAAAAGTCTATCCGAACCTCAATCGGGTGTCTGAAGTTTTTTGGCCTTCTTTTTTCCATCACGTGAATTTTTACGTTAAAACGAACCACCGTGGCTGGTCTTCTATTTACCTTCCCTGGAGAGCGGTGCACCGTGGTACTGTTCCTTTTCAAATCCTGCACCCACTTCTAAAAGTCGAACGGTGCTTTTTCGGCTTTTTGAACGAATGTCGCACCTTGCACCGCGAATGTTGCACTCTGTGGATATCGATTCTTCGGACGGCCATAACTGTTGGCTCGTTTAGAGTTACGGGAGCCATAACCAGTAAAAACGAAGGTCTCGGTGAGTTCTACCGCTTTGACAGCTATATGCCGTCAATGGATAGTTTCATACCCAAAAAAGTCTATCCGAAAATCAATCGGGTCTTTGAAGTTTTTTGGCCTCCTTTTTTCCATCACGTGAATTTTTACGTTAAAACGGGATCATCGTGGCCGGTCTTCGATTTACCTTCCCTGGAGAGCGGTGCACGATGGTACTGTTCCATTTCAAATCCCTGCACCCACTTCTAAAAGTCTAACGGTGGTGTTTTGGATTTTTGGACGAATGTTGCACCTTGCACCGCGAATGTTGCACCCTGTGGATATCGATTTTTCGGACAGCCATAACTGTTGGCTCGTTTTGAGTTACGGGATCCATAACCAGTCAAAACAAAGGTCTCGGTGAGTTCTATCTCTTTGACAACTGTTTGCACCAAAAATGGGCACAACACTCTTTGGGAGTTATTTGAAGAGATAAAATGAAGATAATAAATGTAAAATAGAGGTTATCTAACAAAAACTCCAACAAACAGAAATGTAAAATGCACAGACAAGCAATTTAGAGTGGTTCGGCGTATGGCCTACGTCCACTATGAAGTTTTGATGATTTTATTGATTCTCTTTCAATGATTACAAGCGGTTACAGCAAAGAACAACGGATTACAGATTAGAATTCGAAAATGACAGCAAAGGAAGATGCAAATCTCAATCCGGCAGATTCTCGACGCTTCAGAGAAAAAAGATCCTTTTTCTGCTGATTCTGGGGCTCTATTTATAGGCGTAGGAGGCTCAAATCTCGCTCAAACTCCGGGAGAGTTGGTCTGGCACGTGAGAGGGCCCATTCGACTATTTCCAGAAAGTTTCGAGTCGATTTGTGATCGATACGAAGTCATTTCGTATCGATCAAGATTATCTCCAATTGAGCTCAAATTTGGTGGACACGATCCTCAGCATGTATGCGAGCTTCCCTTAAAATTTCGTTGGATTTGGATTAGTAGATCACGAGATATGGTCGATACGAACTGAGATCTCTCGAAGGCTGTCTGGTTCGTCTCCATTTATTCGACTCCATCCCTTCGCCTCGCTGGCTCACGTGCTCTTGAAGTGATGTGGCGCGCGCGCTTCGTTTCGATCCGGTCTTTGCACCGTATTGACTGCTTCGACTCCATGTAACTCGCCTTTTTTGCATCGATGGATGACACGTCACTTTGGTTGGTTGACTTGTTGGATATGAACAAGTCATTGGTCACGGGTTCGAAGTTAGGTCCTCTGATGGATACGAAGCGTATCGCCTCGATGGATACGAAGTGCAGCGCCGCGATGGATACGAAGTGCTTCAATTGCTGATGTGTACGAAGTCCATCGATACGAGCTCGATGGATACGAAAGAAATTGAGTCGAACCTGGGTACCTCGATGGATTCGAAGCTGATTGGTGCGAACCTTGATGGATTCGAACTAGGGCTTCGGTGATGGATACGAAATTGTCTAGAGTGATGGATACGAAATCATCTAGAGTGATGGATATGAAATCATTGTTTTTTCCCTTCAATTTGAATCATTCATATCTTAGGTGTGTGAACCCGGATTGGCTTGAAACTTGGGAACGTCAGCTCTCTTCGTTCTACTCTTCTCTAGTTGGTCCCTTGGTGTCCTGGCCTTGCCAAAAGGCGGGATAACATTTGCCCCCCAAAGTACGTCTTGTGAAAACATGGCGTGCTTTGAAAAGTCGCAAGTTTTAGGTCGTTGTTGAATTTTGCAATGATTCTCTCATGGCGCTTTGGTAAGAAGTCAGGATGTATTCCTTCGAATCAATGCGGGGCGTCATTAATGGATACGAAGTTTTGATTCGCATTCAAGGATCGCAACTTGTGGTGAATTCTGCTTCACATCAATGTCCTTCGATGGATACGAGATAAACTTTCGCATCGATGTGTTTTAACAGACATGAATATCGAGTTTGTATCGATAAACCTGACCTGTCGTGAATCGATGGTTCACAAAACGGATGCATCGAATCGATGGCATCTAGTGAATATTGCGCCTTGATGAATGCACAGCCTGATGGGTTCGAAGAGTGCATTTGCACAGACCCAGCGCTTGACCGCTTGTGACCGGTTACACTGACTGGGAGACGAATCGACTCGGTTCGCCTCCAGGCTTCATATAAATATTTGAGACTTGGTCTATTTTCACTTTTTTACTTCTCACCTTTACTGTTGCTCTTAACCCCTTGCAATTGACTTAGACAGAGATAACATCTCCGTATTTTCGACTCGATCAAACCTACCTCTTCAGATCTTCGAATCTCAATCTCTAGGTAAGCGACAGCGAATCCAAATGATAAGGTCGCTATGGATCCATTCTTTCTTCACCAATCTTCTCTTCTGGCGACTGGTAAAACCAGATCTGGCTCGAAGATATGATGGCCATGACGTTTTCTGGCAGGTTGGAGAAGAAAGAGTGGAAGAGGCGATTCCGAATCGACGTGGGAGTCATGTTCGAATTGATCAAATCAATGGTATTCTTCCTGGGGTTCGTATCGATTAAGATGAGACTTAATGTGGAGACGATGCGATTTCGTATCGATGGTTGTGGAGATGAAGTGGTTTCGTATCGACATGGAGTGGCTGATAGCAAGTCAATGACTACTCTGAAGTCCTTAGCTTTCGGAGCGATACGAAATCTGCCCCTGCGATCGATGCAAAAAGTATCGATTCGAGTGTTATCGTTACGCACCAGATCCCCAACGATCGATAAGAAAATGCATCTACTGCGATCGATACGAACCAGATCCCTAACGATCGATATGGAAGCGCATATATTGTGATTGATACGAACCAGACTGCCAATGGTCGATTCGAAACATAACGCTTGGCATCGATTCGAAATCCTCCTTTGATGGATACGAAATCCTAAGCACTTGAAAACATGACTTCGACGAACTTCATTCTTGCATACCTGGATTTGACAATTAAACTACACACTTGATTCCTACGAGCTTCCGCATTGCATAATCGAACTTGATCATAACATCGCACATCTGATTGCCCTTTTGAAGCTCGTAGATGGAACCGTACCTCAGCAAAGTGTAACGAACTTCTAATCTGAATTGAACGACAGTCCTTGGAAGGCGCGGTCGTGACAGTCAGCGATGACGGTCATTGTCGGTCTGACTTCCAGAGTTTCGTCGCTAGCATGTCTTCTTTAATTCTGCAGAATTTGCTCAAGTCATGCACAACATTTGCACTACACAACACACACTTTACACTGGGGAATGCACGGGCTGTTTATCGTCTAACGATGATTTCTCATGAGTTAGCTAGTTATGGAACCATCAAGTTCACAGCAGCAGGAAACTCAGAATCTTGTCCCTCCCAGATTTGAGATTCCGGACATCGAGGCCGAAGCTATTGGTCCAGCTCCGGATGAGTTGCCCGAAGCGTCCTTTATTAATAGTCAACCTGACTCTGTCCCGTCCAACATCTCTGAAGATATGCTAGGGAGAATATGCTTGAGGCATGGCTTATCGTTGGACGACGTAATTTTGCCTGGACCGGACGACAGACCACACAATCCCGCAGAGGGGTATACTGCCTTTAATCGACATGCGTGCGCAGCCGGCACACTTCCTCCGTTCAATGATTACATAAGAGAAGTGTTGGCTTACCTGGACATCGCTCCGTCTCAATTGCATCCAAATGGATATGCTTCACTCAACAGCTTGTTCATTGTATTCATGGAGTACCTCCATCGTCCTCCCCGCATGACCGACATAAGATACTTGTTTAATTTCAAGAGTCGGACTGACAGCCCATCTTATACATTCTTGGAGTCTGTAAGGAACTTCCAAGTTGTCGCGGGGTCATGGACTAGACTAAGCTACTTCAAGTCATAGTGGTTCTATGTCCGATGTCCTCCGGGGTTTGCCAGAAGATGGCTGTTAAGACGTGAGTATTGTCTTTTTTCCCAAGTAATTGACAGGGCAATTTTCGGAGTGAAATTAAACTCAAGTCTTCTGTTCCTTTTCTTTCAGCAATAATCCAGCGGCCTGAGGGTGGCTACTATAAAGAGATAGTCCGGGTCCTCCAAGAGATTCCTAGCAAAGAAAGGAATATTGAACTATTACTGACGGATCGGAATCTCAGAGTTCTTGGGTTGATCGGGCGGAGGCAGAGCATAAGGCTTGATGGTGCATTAAAGACTGTCTCCAGGGAGAAGGTCAAGCGGAAGAAACCCAGGGTTGTAATAATTGAGGAACCCGATTCCGAGAAAACTCATACCGACGAGGAACCGTTGGTCGAACCCGCTAATGCGACCACGGATTCCGATGCAAAGAGGAAAGGCAAAGCAGCGGCTTCAAATCAGCCTAAATCCGAGAGGCGGAAGTCAGTGGTTTTACACCGCCCCCTTTCGGGAGTTCGAATCGCGGAAGCACCTTCCCTGCAAGCCGAAAATCAATTCGAAGGGCTTACCGACCTTCCGATCCCGGATATTGCGCCCGAGCAACATGACACTGACTTGGACGAGCTACGACATACATTCGATGTTAGCGAGTCTCTCCCCACTAGTGCAGCCGACATTCCTGGTTGGTCCGGGGGGTTACACATCCACACACTCTTCACGGCATAACACAGTTTTCTAACCATAAACAGCATGCAACGAATGGTCGTTAACTTTCTCTGCTTTAATCTTCAGGTACGATGTCTGGACGAGGTACCGTGTTGAGTAGTTTGCGCAACAAATGTCAATATTCCGAGTCAAGTCGGAGAGAAGGAGAGAGGGGTTATGAGTCCGGGCATTCAGGTCAGGAGAGGCCCGACAGAGATAGGGGATACGTGCATCGGTCTCGATCTCGCTCTCCTCCTCCCAGGACTACTGCACCGCCCATAGTAATAGCTGCTCGTCCTTCTAAAACTTCACGGCCTAGGCCGCCTTCTCAAGCTTCAAGGCCCGATCTTCCGCGCGGTACTGAAATAGCTACTTCCTCCTCCACTGTACCGGTCAGAACGGATTCGACCGGGGAAGGAGCACTCAAACTAGCATAGATGAGGAAGGAGTTTCCCGACATCTGCTTCGATGACTATGTCTTTCCTCCGCATCTGAAGAGGATTCCGCCAATAGCCGAAGGCACTGTTCATGACTATATTGCGGATATCTACTTTCAGTATAAGGAGTGGGCGAGAGCCGCGAGGAAGGCATCTAAAGTGGCGTTCGACAGGGGCGTCGAAATTGAAAAACTCAAGAAAGAGTTGGGCCAAAATGACCGAATCATGAAGGCGTTCAACGCGGAGGCTGAATCCTCCCGCAAATCTGAAATGGAGGCCCTGAAAAAGGTTGTAAAGTAAACTTTGCTATGACCCGGATGAAACAAGGGCATTATACTTCCATCGAGGATATGGGTCATAGGAACACCACCATTACCGCCGAGAGGGACGCCGCTCTTAAGGAGCTTAATGAGCTGAAATCGAAGTTCTCCGAAATGGCGAAGGAGAAAGACGCGGCCAACATCTCTGCGCAGGAAGCCTGTGATCAGGCGGTGGTGCTTCGTAAGGAAAAGGAAGCGGTTATGGAAAAACTCCGCGAAGCTGAAGCGGGAGTTGATGATAGAGTACGACAGGCGGAGGCCAGGGTTGAGGCCAAAGTAGAGGAGCTGCTCGTCACTTACAATGCCAACGTGCTAAGGCACCGAGATTTGACATGGCCTGATGATTACCTCACGCATCTCTATAACGCCTGGAACTTACTGGTTGATGAGGAGAAGTCTGGGCACCCTGATGAAGCCCTTGATGAATTCGAGCTGGAGAACCGCATTCTCAACGATGACGAAAAGAAGGTTCTCCATGACTCCATGATTTCCCATGACAAGGCGAGGCTTGGTACCCAGACTCAGGAAGTCGGAGAGAGCTCCGGTGCAGGGCACCATGTTATGAGTTCTGAGATAATCGTGTCATCTCAATCTGAGCCTACTCCGATGATCTACCCCCAGCCTATCCCGGCATATGATCCATATCAACCGCATCTATCTCCTATTAAGGAGCATCCTTCCGAAGTTGTTCAGACGACTCTGGGCCACACCGAGGAAGGTACTCTGAACTGACTTCCTTTATATTTGGGCTGAAGGGTCTGTGTTGAAGTGTGTATTAACGACATGTTCTTTTTCTGTGATCAGTGACCGAATCTGCACCAGCTGCGCCTCTCACCGCCCAAGAGTAATGCCAAATTTCGGGAGCCATCATTTCTGAGGCGACCTCCGTTACGGCGATAGCACCGGTCGGAGTAACGCAGGGAAGCTCACTTTCTCTCGATGAACAGATGATAAACGAGCTCCTTGGTCGTCAGAGTGATCCTTTTGCGGACTTGCCATTCGGCTTGGGTGGATTCACGGCTACTTCTGACACCTCATCTCAGATTACTACGGCTCCTAGCGTAGGAGTTGGTGGAACAAGGTCGGCAGTGTAGATGGTGGAGCAGCAGCACAGTGCCCCACTCCCCTTATGATCGTATCTCCCGGGGGCTCGCCCGTTGATGCTAGCATACCAGTCCCGCCCCCGGCTGCCGACCCTGTTCCCCCAACTCCTCCTGTGGGAAGCATTCCCATAGAGTCCAGCTCGGACGAGGATGTCGACATCATGCCTTCATCCGAAGGGAGCCTGCCTAGGGAGAAAGATTCTAAGCGAAAGAACACAAGTAGCTCCGGTAGCTCCTCGAGGAAGAAGAAGTTGAGGAAGCAGAAAGATTAGACACTCTCTCATAGGCATATTTTCCTCTTTTGGCAGTTAGGGATTTTATTATTTTCTCTTTTTTCCCTTTTGTAGGCTGTGTTTAGATGCGGGTTCGGCCCCTGCTAGTAGGAATATTTTGGAAAAAACTCGTGTATGAACCATTGTTTTCGAGTTAGTTGAAATAAAATTTTGTCTTCCAGTTTCAGCTTATGTTTCTTTTATGCTTGGAAACTGCAGTGTTCGAATCTTCGGTCCGGTGTACCTGCATTATTTTATTGTTTCAAGAATAGTTCATTCTACTTGTCAAGCATGGAAATCTCGGACTTGAGTTGTGATAGGAGATCACATCGGAGCTGAGCATCGCACAGTTTCGGGTACTGATTAACATTTGCCTCTGCCCCCAATTCCAGGGTCAAGTTGTGATGATCAGCTTGCGATTGCATCAAGCGTGGACCGAATGGTTGAACTACACTTGTTCTCTTATGAATCGTTTCATCCACACTCCGGGGATATAAGTCATCTCGTGAGCAGTCGTTTACACTCTGGGAACACGGAGTTGACTGATGTTCGTATTTCGTGTCGCACTCTGGGAGCACGGAGTTGGTCGTTCATGTTCCGCTTCGCACTCTGGGAGCACGGAGTTAAATGTTTATACTCTGCTTCGCACTCTGGGAATGCGAAGTTGAATGTTTATACTCCGCTTCGCACTCTGGGAATGCGGAGTTGAATGTTTATACTCCGCTTCGCACTCTGGGAATACGGAGTTGATTGTTTATACTCCGCTTCGCACTCTGGGAATACGGAGTTGAATGTTTATGCTCCGCTTCGCACTCTGGGAACACGGAGTTGAATGTTTATACTCCGCTTCGCACTCTGGGAAAACGGAGTTGATTGTTTATACTCCGCTTCGCACTCTGGGAATACGGAGTTGAATGTTTATGCTCTGCTTCGCACTCTGGGAACACGGATTTGAATGTTTATACTCCGCTTCGCACTCTGGGAACACGGAGTTGATTGTTTATACTCCGCTTCGCACTCTGGGAATCGGAGTTGAATGTTTATACTCCGCTTCGCACTCTGGGAACATGGAGTTGATTGTTTATACTCCGCTTCGCACTCTGGGAATACGGAGTTGAATGTTTATACTCCGTTTCGCACTCTTGGAATACGGAGTCGGATTGTCGTGTGTCAATCCTATCAACACTGGTGTAAAGACTTGCCCCCGAGCTCGGGTTTCACCTAGCGAGTGGCCGGTCGTATCACAGCCACTCTCCATTTGAATAAGTCCCATTTCATGATGGGATTTAGCTCTTCGTGCATCGTGATGTCGTATATCATACTTAATGAATCACAGCTATGGCTCGAAGAAATGGCATTTTATTGTTGAAATAAGAAAATGCGGCAAAGTCAGTTGCCTTATTACAAAATTCAAATTTCGAAATGTAGAAACAAATTGCTAAAATAGAATGAAATAAATAGAGCCTGTCATATGTAGTAGCGACGGAGACTTTCGCTGTTCCAAGCCCTTGGCAGATCGAGACCATCAACGGTCGATAGCTTGAACGTGCCATCTCCAAGCCTTCGTGTAATCACATATGGTCCTTCCCAGTTCGGCTTCATGTATGAAGGGACTGGGTAGATTCTTTTAAGCACAAGGTCTCCGAGTTCGAAGGTTCGAGGTCGAACCTTGGCGTTGTATTGTCGGGCGACCCGACTTCGATGTGCGGCTGCTCTCAAATCAGCCTCCTCCCGCTTTTCATCCAATAGATCCAAAGATTCGGCCAGAAGTATAGCGTTCGTTTTCGGATCATAGTAAGTCACGCGATGAGAAAACACTTCCGTTTCGACCGGAATAACAGCCTCTGAGCCATAAGATAGGGAAAACGGAGTGTGTCCGGTCGCGGTTTTGTGAGTCGTTCGATAGGCCCATAACGCCATAGGAAGTTCATCGACCCACTTGCCCCCAGCCTTTTCCAATCGTTTCTTCAGGATTGATTTTATAACTTTATTGACAGCTTCAACCTGTCCATTCGCTTGGGGGTGTGCGACAGCCGAGAACTTTTTGTGGATATGAAACCGTTGACAGAAATTCTTGAATTCCGCACTCTCGAATTGGGCTCCGTTATCAGTGATGATAGTATGCGGGAGTCCAAATCGACAGATGATGTTGCGAACCACAAAATTTATCACTTTCTTTGTCGTAATGGTTGCAAGGGCTTCGGCCTCAGCCCACTTTGTGAAGTAGTCAACGGCAACGATGGCGTATTTCGCACCGCCTTTCACCAAAGGTAAAGCACCGATGATATCGATGCCCCACATTGCGAATGGCTAGGGACTGACCATTTGGGTCATTTCAGTAGGCGGAGCTCTTGGAATTCGGGCATGTATCTGGCATTTATCGCACTTCCGGGCATAGTTTGCCGCATCTCGGTTCACTGTTGGCCAGTAGTACCCATATCGGAGTATCTTCTTAGCGAGAGCTTGCCCTCCGGTATGATCGCCACATTCTCCTTCGTGTACGTCATGTAACACTCGTTTGATTTCCTCGTGGGCGACACATCTGAGGAGAGGAACGGAATAACCTCTCCTGTACATGACTCCGTCCTTGATGACGAATCGCGAAGCTTTCCGCTGAATTTGTCTTTTCTCATTCCTAGGTTCAGGCAACGTCCCATTCTCAATGTAATTCCGATACGGAGTCATCCAAGATTCTCTACTGGGAGCGATTTCAAGCACAGAGTTCACTTCTATCCGATCGATGCTCGGGGAGGCCAAAGTCTCAACGGGAACAAGTCCCATTTGCTGCGCTTCACTTGTGCTGGCTAACTTTGCCAGTGAATCGGCTTTCTGATTGCGCTCCCGAGGCACATAATAGATGGCATAATAGTCAAACTGATTCAATATCTCCTGAACTCGGGCCAAGTAAGCAGCCAGTCTTCGGTCTCTTGCCTGATACTCTCCTCGTACTTGACATACCACTAACTGCGAATCACAATAAATTTCCACAGCGATAATTCTCAAGTCTCTGGCAAGTTTTAGGCCGGTTAGGAGGGCTTCATATTCAGCTTCATTATTAGTTGCGCGAAAGTCGAACTTCAAAGCATAACATATGGATCGGCCCTCGGGAGTCTCGAGCACAACCCCAGCGCCCGAACACCGGTCATTCGACGCGCCGTCAGTATACAGCTTCCAAATGTATTCGGGGGATTCGCTGGTCTCGGGCAAGTCTTCAGGAATGGTGAATTCAGCTATGAAATCTGCCAGGACTTGTCCTTGAATGGCTCTACGTGGAGCGCATGCGATATCAAATTGGCTTAGCTCAATGTTCCACTTGAGTAACCTACCGGACGTCTCAGGCCGCGTGAGGACCTGTCGTAACGGCTGGTCGGTGTACACAGTAAGCGGATGAGCTTGGAAGTAAGGGCGGAGCTTTCTTGAGGCAATGACCAAGCAATAGGCCAATTTCTCCAGTCTCGGATAATTTCTTTCAGCTCCCGCTAGCCGCTTACTAACATAGTAGACCGGGTTTTGCACTTTGTCTTCTTCCCGGACTAAAGCAGCACTAATCGCATGTTCTGATACTGCCAGGTAGAGATATAGTTGCTCGTGATCAACTGGTTTTGACAAGATCGGAGGTGTGGAGAGATGTTGAACTAGTGATCGGAACGCGCCTTCACACTCTGTGGTCCATTCAAAGTTTCGTTTTCCCTTTCGGATTAGGTCGAAGAAAGGAATGCATTTATCGGTGGACTTTGAAATGAACCTGCTCAATGCTGTGACCTTTCCGATAAGACTCTGGACTTGCTTTATGGTTCTAGGGGTTTGCAAATTTCTTATAGCCCAGATCTTCTAAGGATTTGCTTCTATCCCTCGAGCGTTGACGATGAACCCAAGGAATTTTCCGGATGCAACGCCAAAGTTGCACTTGAGCGGGTTGAGCTTCATTCCGTACTCCCGGAGGATGCTGAACATTGAATCCAAATCTCTGACGTGATCTGTGGAGAATCGGGACATCACCAGCATGTCATCCACGTAAACCTCCATGGTCTTCCCGATCTGATCGGCGAACATTCGGTTGACTAAGCGTTGGTATGTTGCTCCAGCGTTCTTTAGGCCAAACGGCATGACTTTGTAACAATAGAGTCCCAGGTCGGTAACGAAGCTGGTATGTTCTTGATCAGGTAAATGCATGGGTATTTGGTTGTAGCCGGAATAAGCATCCATAAAGGATAGCAGCTCATGTCCGGCCGTTGAATCTACAAGCTGATCGATTCGCGGAAGTGGGAAGCTATCTTTTGGACAGGCCTTGTTTAGGTCAGAGTAATCAACGCAGGTTCTCCATTTCCCATTTGGTTTCCGAACTAGTACAGGGTTGGATACCCATTCTGGATACAAGGCATCCCGAATGAACCCGTTTGATTGTAGTTTATCAACTTCCTCTTTAAGGACGGCAGATCTCTCTGGATCCATACCGCGCCTTTTCTGCTTTACTGGGACATGTCGCGGATCTATATTCAGGGAGTGACTCGCAATGTTTGGTGAGATTCCGCACATGTCAGAGTGTGTCCAGGAAAAGACGTCGAGATTCACCCGAAGAAATTCGACCAATTCCTGCTGTGTTTGCTCGTTCAGTTGACACCCAACTTTCAACATCTTCGAATCGTCATCCTCACTTATTGGGACGTCCACGGTCAGTTCGGCTGGAGAAGCATGACTCTCCGTAGATTCGTCTTTGCTCTCATTGTCCCTAGGGTCCAGGTCTTTCAGGAATTGGTCGTGGTGCCCGGGCCGAGGTCCAGGCATCAATTGTCAATTATCAATGGAACGGACGCAGAGAGATTCCTCTACGCCCTTCCCCTTCTCTTTGCGTTGCGCCCCGCGCAGCTCAGCAACATAACAGGCCCTTCCCGTGGCCTGGTCTCCTTGAATAACTCCAATCCCATGATCAGTGGGGAACTTCAAAGTCAGACACCATGGGGCGATGGCCGCCCTGAACTCGGCTAGGGCTGGTCGACCCAGAAACGCATTATACGGCGAATCAATGTCTAGCACAACAAACTGTAACATTCGGACCCTCCGGCGTTCTCCAACGCCTAACTCAACTGGGAGTTCAGTTATTCCGATGGGTATCGTGGCACTTCCGTTGAAACCATGGATTCTGGATAAACAGGGTTTCAAATCCTTTGTCTCCATCTTCATTAAATCGTAAGCCCGTTTAAGCAAGATATTAACAGAGCTTCCACTGTCAACCAGGATCCTCTTCATCCAAGCAGGACCTACCTGGGCAGATATGACTAGTGGGTTGATTGTAGGGGCTTCGACCTTATCGGCGTCTCGGCTCCTGAACACGATATCATCAGATATTATCTTTTGTTGTTTCACCGGGGTTCCGTCTTCGCAATTACTACAACACTCGAAGTCCGTATGCCTGATGGAACTAGCATACGACTCCATTTCCCCCCAGTTTCTGTCTGCCGGATGGGGACCACCACTTATTGTGTTAATAACCAATCTCCCGCCCGCACGGGCAGGTTCCTCCTCTCTTTCCTGATTTTGTGAACGATTTTGGTTCGAAGGGCCCGCTTCGCCAGACTGCGGTGCCCGTACAAACTGATCTAGCTTCCTCTCTCTAATCAACTTCTCGATGAGGTCCTGTAGATGCCGACACTCATTGGTATTGTGTCCGTAGCTTTCATGGAACCTACAGAATTTCCCTGTCTGAACCTGCCTCTTCGATGAGGGCTTCGGAGCAGGTTTCTTATACTGTACAGTGTTACAAGTCTGTAAGTATACGTTTTCCAATGACGTGTTTAGCGGTGTATAACTGTCAAACATCTGAGCTCTACGTCGTGGACCTCGGTTCTCATCTCTCTTCTTATTCTGGCCATTGTTTCCTCTCTGCTGGGTTTGCTTGTTTTGTATATTCAGTTGGACTTTCCCGGAACCCTCACCGGATTGTTTAACTGCTACATTACTCTGTATTCCCTCAATATTGGGCCTCGCATCATCCTGCTTCCTAGATTGTTTTGCGTCCTCTTGCCGCAAGAATTGGGCGGCCTTGGAGTAAAAACGATCAAATGATGCGGGCGGTTTTCCTACCAGCCAGTTCCCGAACTCAGAATCAGGATCTATCCCCTTGGTCAAAGCCATCAAGATTGAATTGTCATTAGGATTGGTGATCTCGACACACGCCGCGTGGAACCTCTCTAGGTAACGCCGTAGTGTTTCTCCATGGGCTTGAGTGATGCTGGACAGGGTATTAACGTCTTTTGGCCTGGCAACATGCATACGGAATTGTTCTACAAACCTCTTGGCCAATTGATCGAACGAAGAAATTGATCTAGGTGGCAGGCGTGTAAACCACATTGTCGCGATTCCTCCCAGTGAGATGGGGAAGCTTCGACACTTCACTGCATCATTAGCCCTTGCAGCGCTCATCGACCATTCATACTTCAGAATATGTTGGTTGGGGTCACTATTTCCTTCATACATCGGGAGAGTGGGCATCCTGAATCGTCTAGGGGGTTCAGCGTGTAACACTTCGTCTGTGAAAGGGGTATGACTACGAGAAATCACCCAATCATCATTAGTGAGCCCCTGACTCTCGCGTATCATCTGACGTATCATGGTTGATATATCCGACACTGGCAGGTTCTGAGTATGATGAGCTAAGGCGTGGTCGGGTTCCACGGTGCGAGCCTGGATCGGGCGCTGTCGACGATCCATATCTCGCCTCCTTGGCTCAGCGTCTTCTGGGACATATGGTTCATGAGTATGTCCACGCTGTTGATTGATCGGCTCTGACTGATTTCGGGTATCAACCCTTGTTTCTGCTGCTGCAGTTGTAGCGCGGTTATCCGTGGTGTACTGTGGAGCAGCACCTCTGCGTGTCGAGGGTCCCGTTTGGAAACTGGTCGACGGTCCTACCCTCAACTGCCCAACGGTCAAGGCGGGTTGGTATCCAGCAGTTTGAGCACGACTCCCCTCTAACCGAGGACGGGTAGTCCGGTGGTGATAGTCAGATGAAGCCGAGCTTTCGGTAGATGCTCTGGAGGCATCATCTCTCCTGGGCCTTCTGTGGCCCCGGCGGTTAAGCTAGTTGGTCAGCTCGATATTGGTGCGCAACTGTTCCGCCAACTGCTGACGACTCTGGGTTAGCTCCTGGAGCAATACTTGAAACTCCTGTCGGGTGACTAGCCCCGTGGAATCCGAGTGAGCGGTATTGTCTTGATTAGAAGAAGGCTGTTGTGTGGGATTCTGCCTATCTCGGCCTTCTTGCTCTATAGCGGTAGCGCCAGTTCTTGTGCTGATCATTCTCGGTGGCGGATTCCTTTCCTAGATTTTGAGCAAATCTGAATAGAATGGAAGGATTCCGGACTGGATATCTGGATCTTCCTCTTGGATTTGTGCAATCCGGTATCGATGGCAGATCCAAAGAGCAGGAGAAAAAACAGGTGTTGTCAGTGAAAGCATAAAAGTGTTTGCACCAAAAATGGGCACAACACTCTTCGGGAGTTATTTGAAGAGATAAAATGAAGATAATAAATGTAAAATAGAGGTTATCTAACAAAAACTCCAACAAACAGAAATGTAAAATGCACAGACAAGAAATTTAGAGTGGTTCGGCGTATGGCCTACGTCCACTATGAAGTTTTGATGATTTTATTGATTCTCTTTCAATGATTACAAGCGGTTACAGCAAAGAACAACGGATTACAGATTAGAATTCGAAAATGTCAGCAAAGGAAGATGCAAATCTCAATCCGGCAGAGTCTCGACGCTTCAGAGAAAAAAGATCCTTTTTCAGCTGATTCTGGGGCTCTATTTATAGGCGTAGGAGGCTCAAGTCTCGCTCAAACTCCGGGAGAGTTGGTCTGGCACGTGAGAGGGCCCATTCGACTATTTCCAGAAAGTTTCGAGTCGATCTGTGATCGATACGAAGTCATTTCGTATCGATCAAGATTATCTCCAATTGAGCTCAAATTTGGTGGACACGATCCTCAGCATGTATGCGAGCTTCCCTTAAAATTTCGTTGGATTTGGATTAGTAGATCACGAGATATGGTCGATACGAACTGAGATCTCTCGAAGGCTGTCTGGTTTGTCTCCATTTATTCGACTCCATCCCTTCGCCTCGCTGGCTCACGTGCTCTTGAAGTGATGTGGCGCGCGCGCTTCGTTTCGATCCGGTCTTTGCGCCGTATTGACTGCCTCGACTCCATGTAACTCGCCTTTTTTGCATCGATGGATGACACGTCACTTTGGTTGGTTGACTTGTCGGATATGAACAAGTCATTGGTCATGGGTTCGAAGTTAGGTCCTCTGATGGATACGAAGCGTATCGCCTCGATGGATACGAAGTGCAGCGCCGCGATGGATACGAAGTGCTTCAATTGCTGATGTGTACGAAGTCCATCGATACGAGCTCGATGGATACGAAGGAAATTGAGTCGAACCTGGGTACCTCGAAGGATTCGAAGCTGATTGGTGCGAACCTTGATGGATTCGAACTAGGGCTTCGGTGATGGATACGAAATTGTCTAGAGTGATGGATACGAAATCATCTAGAGTGATGGATACGAAATCATCGTTTTTTCCCTTCAATTTGAATCATTCATATCTTGGGTGTGTGAACCCGGATTGGCTTGAAACTTGGGAACGTCAACTCTCTTCGTTCTACTCTTCTCTAGTTGGTCCCTTGGTGTCCTGGCCTTGCCAAAAGGCGGGATAACAACAGCTATAAGCCGTCAATGGATAGTTTCATACCCGAAAAAGTCTATCCGAACATCAATCGGGTCTTTGAAGTTTTTTGGCCTTCTTTTTTCCATCACGTGAATTTTTATGTTAAGACGGGATCACCATGGCCGGTCTTCGATTTACCTTCCCTGGAGAGCAGTGCACCATGGTACTGTTCCATTTCAAATCCCTGCACCCACTTCTAAAAGTCGAGCGGTGCTGTTTCGGCTTTTTGGACGAATGTTGCACCTTGCACCGCGAATGTTGCACCCTGTGGATATCGATTCATTGGACGGCCATAACTGTTGGCTCGTTTAGAGTTACGGGAGCCATAACCAGTCAAAACGAAGGTCTCGGTGAGTTCTACCGCTTTGACAGCTATAAGCCGTCAATGGGTAGTTTCATACCCAAAAAAGTCTATCCGAACCTCAATCGGGTCTCTGAAGTTTTTTGGCCTTCTTTTTTCCATCACGTGAATTTTTACGTTAAAACGGGATCACCGTGGTCTTCGATTTACCTTCCCTAGAGAGCGGTGCACCATGGTACTGTTCCATTTCAAATCCCTGAACCCACTTCTAAAAGTCGAACGGTGCTGTTTCGGCTTTTTGGATGAATGTTGCACCTTGCATCGCGAATGTTTCACCCTGTGGATATCGATTCTTCAGACGGCCATAACTGTTGGCTCGTTTAGAGGTACGGGAGCCATAACCAGATAAAACGAAGGTCTCGGTGCTGTTTCGACTTTTTGGACGAATGTTGCACCCTGTGGATATTGATTCTTCGGACGGCCATAACTGTTGGCTCATTTAGAATTACGGGAGCCATAACCAGTCAAAACGAAGGTCTTGGTGAGTTCTACCGCTTTGACAGCTATAAGCCGTCAATGGATAGTTTCATACCCAAAAAATTCTATCCGCACCTCAATCGGGTCTCTGAAGTTTTTTGGCCTTCTTTTTTCCATCACTTGAATTTTTACGTTAAAACAGGATCACCGTGGCTGGTCTTCGATTTACCTTCCCTAGAGAGCGTTGCACCATGGTACTGTTTCATTTCAAATTCCTACACCCACTTCTAAAAGTCGAACGGTGTTGTTTCGGCTTTTTGGACGAATGTTGCACCTTGCACCGCGAATGTTGCACCGTGTGGATATCGATTTTTCGGATGGCCATAACTGTTAGCTCGTTTAGAGTTACGGTAGACAACCAGTCAAAACGAAGGTCTCGGTGAGTTCTACCTCTTTGACAGCTATAAGACGTCAATGGATAGTTTCATACCCAAAAAAGTCTATCCGAACCTCAATCGGGTCTTTGAAGTTTTTTGGCCTTCTTTTTTCCATCACGTGAATTTTTACGTTAAAACGGGATCACCATGGCTGGTCTTCGATTTACCTTTCCTGGAGAGCGGTGCACCGTGGTACTGTTCCATTTCATATCCCTGCACCCACTTCTAAAAGTCGAACGGTGCTGTTTCGGCTTTTTGGATGAATGTTGCACCTTGCACCGCGAATGTTGCACCCTGTGGATATCGATTCTTCGAACGGCCATAACTGTTGGCTCGTTTAGAGTTACGGGAGCCATAACCAGTCAAAACGAAGATCTCGGTCAATTCTACCACTTTGACAACTATAAGCCGTCTATGGATAGTTTCATACCCAAAAAAGTCTATCTGAACCTCAATCGGGTCTTTGAAGTTTTTTGGCCTTCTTTTTTCCATCACGTGAATTTTTATGTTAAAACGGGTTCACCGTGGCTGGTCTTCGATTTACCTTCCCTGGAGAGCGGTGCACCATGGTTCTGTTCCATTTCAAATCCCTGCACCCACTTCTAAAAGTCGAACGGTGCTGTTTCAGCTTTTTGGACGAATGTTGCACCTTGCACCGCGAATGTTGCACCCTGTGGATATCGATTCTTTGGACGGCCATAACTGTTGGCTTGTTTAGAGTTACGGGAGCCATAACCAGCAAAAACGAAGGTCTCGGTGAGTTCTACAGCTTTGACAGCTATAAGCCGTCAATGGACAGTTTAATACCCAAAAAAGTCTATCCGAACCTCAATCGGGTCTCTGAAGTTTTTTGGCCTTCTTTTTTCCATCACGTGAATTTTTACGTTAAAACGGGATCATCGTGTCTGGTCTTCGATTTACCTTCCCTGGAGAGCGGTGAACCATGGTACTGTTCCATTTCAAATCCCTGCACCGACTTCTAAAAGTCGAACGGTGCTGTTTCGGCTTTTTGGACAAATGTTGCACCTTGCACCGCGAATGTTGCACCCTGTGGATATCGATTCTTCGGACGGCTATAACTGTTGGCTCGTTTAGAGTTACGGGAGCCATAACCAGTAAAAACGAAGGTCTCGGTGAGTTCTACAGCTTTGACAGCTATAAGCCATCAATGGACAGTTTCATACCCAGAAAAGTCTATCTGAACCTCAATCGGGTCTCTGAAGTTTTTTGGCCTTCTTTTTTCCATCACGTGAATTTTTACGTTAAAACGGGATCATCGTGGCTGGTCTTCGATTTACCTTCCTTGGAGAGCGGTGCACCACGGTACTGTTCCATTTCAAATCCCTGCACCCACTTCTAAAAGTCGAACGGTGCTGTTTCGGCTTTTTGGACGAATGTTGCACCTTGCACCGCGAATGTTGCACCCTGTGGATATCGATTCTTCGGACGGCCATAACTGTTGGCTCGTTTAGAGTTACGGGAGCCATAACTAGTAAAAACAAAGGTCTCGGTGAGTTCTACATCTTTGATAGCTATAAGCCGTCAATGGACAGTTTCATACCCAAAAAAGTCTATCCGAACCTCAATCGGGTCTCTGAAGTTTTTTGGCCTTCTTTTTTCCATCACGTGAATTTTTACTTTAAACGGGATCATCGTGGCTGGTCTTCGATTTACCTTCCCTGGAGAGCGGTGCACCATGGTACTGTTCCATTTCAAATCCCTGCACCCACTTCTAAAAGTCGAACGGTGCTGTTTCGGCTTTTTGGACGAATGTTGCACCTTGCACCGCGAATGTTGCACCCTGTGGATATCGATTCTTCGGACGGCCATAACTGTTGGCTCGTTTAGAGTTACGGGAGCCATAACTAGTAAAAACAAAGGTCTCGGTGAGTTCTACAGCTTTGATAGCTATAAGCCGTCAATGGACAGTTTCATACCCAAAAAAGTCTATCCGAACCTCAATCGGGTCTTTGAAGTTTTTTGGCCTTCTTTTTTCCATCACGTGAATTTTTACTTTAAACGGGATCATCGTGGTTGGTCTTCGATTTCCCTTCCCTGGAGAGCGGTGCACCATGGTACTGTTCCATTTCAAATCCCTGCACCCACTTCTAAAAGTCAAACAGTGCAGTTTCGGCTTTTTGGACGAATGTTGCACCTTGCACCGCGAATGTTGCACCCTGTGGATATCGATTCTTCGGACGGCTATAACTGTTGGCTCGTTTAGAGTTACGGGAGCCATAACCAGTCAAAATGAAAGCCTCGGTGAGTTCTACCGCTTTGACAGATATAAGCATCAATGGATAGTTTCATACCCAAAAAAGTCTATTCGTACCTCAATCGGGTCTCTGAAGTTTTTTGGCCTTCTGTTTTCCATCACGTGAATTTTTACGTTAAAACGGGATCACCGTGGCTGGTCTTCTATTTGCCTTCCCTGGAGAGCGGTGCACCATGGTACTGTTCCTTTTCAAATCCCTGCACCCACTTCTAAAAGTTGAACGGTGCTGTTTCGGCTTTTTGGACGAATGTTGCACCCTGTGGATATTGATTCTTCGGACGGCCATAACTGTTGGCTCGTTTAGAGTTACGGGAGCCATAACCAGTCAAAACGAAGGTCTCGGTGAGTTCTACCGCTTTGACAACTATAAGCCATCAATGGATAGTTTCATACCCAAAAAATTCTATCCGCACCTCAATCGGGTCTTTGAAGTTTTTTGGCCTTCTTTTTTCCATCACGTGAATTTTTACGTTAAAACAGGATCACCGTGGCTGGTCTTCGATTTACCTTCCCTAGAAAGCGTTGCACCATGGTACTGTTCCATTTCAAATCCCTGCACCCACTTCTAAAAGTCAAACGGTGTTGTTCCTGCTTTTTGGACGAATGTAGCACCTTGCACCGTGAATGTTGCACCCTGTGGATATCGATTTTTCGGACGGCCATAACTGTTGGCTCGTTTAGAGTTACGGGAGACAACCAGTCAAAACGAAGGTCTTGGTGAGTTCTACCTCTTTGACAGCTATAAGACGTCAATGGATAGTTTCATACCCAAAAAAGTCTATCCGAATCTCAATCGGGTCTCTGAAGTTTTTTGGCCTTCTTTTTTCCATCACGTGAATTTTTACGTTAAAACGGGATCACCGTGGCTGGTCTTCGATTTACCTTCCCTGGAGAGTGATGCACCGTGGTACTGTTCCATTTCATATCCCTGCACCCACTTCTAAAAGTCGAACGGTGCTGTTTCGGCTTTTTGGACGAATGTTGCACCTTGCACCGCAAATGTTGCACCTTGTGGATATCGATTCTTCGGACGGCCATAACTGTTGGCTCGTTTAGAGTTACGGGAGCCATAACCAGTCAAAATAAAGGTCTCGGTCAATTCTACCACTTTGACAGCTATAAGTCGTCAATGGATAGTTTCATACCCAAAAAAGTCTATCTGAACCTCAATCGGGTCTCTGAAGTTTTTTGGCCTTCTTTTTTCCATCACGTATATTTTTACGTTAAAACGGGATCACCGTGGCTGGTCTTCGATTTACCTTCCCTGGAGAGCGGGGCACCATGGTACTGTTCCATTTCAAATCCCTGCACCCACTTCTAAAAGTCGAACGGTGCTGTTTCGGCTTTTTGGACGAATGTTGCACCTTGCACCGCGAATGTTGCACCCTGTGGATATCGATTCTTTGGACGGCCATAACTGTTGGCTCGTTGAGAGCTACGGGAGCCATAACCAGTCAAAACTAAGGTCTCGGTGAGTTCTACCGCTTTGACATCTATAAGCCGTCAATGGATAGTTTCATACCCAAAAAAGTCTATCCGGACCTCAATAGGGTCTCTGAAGTTTTTTGGCCTTC
Organism: Allium fistulosum; assembly: GCA_030737815.1. Lineage (NCBI taxonomy): Eukaryota > Viridiplantae > Streptophyta > Magnoliopsida > Asparagales > Amaryllidaceae > Allium > Allium fistulosum. The sequence goes on from CM060907.1 coordinate 52,799,977, forward strand.
TTTTTTCCATCACGTGAATATTTACGTTAAAACGGGATCATCGTGGCTGGTCTTCGATTTACCTTCCCTGGAGAGCGGTGCACCATGGTACTGTTTCATTTCAAATCCCTGCACCCACTTCTAAAAGTCGAACGGTGCTGTTTCGGCTTTTTGGACGAATGTTGCACCTTGCACCGTGAATGTTGCACCCTGTGGATATCGATTCTTCGGACGGCTATAACTGTTGGCTCGTTTAGAGTTACGGGAGCCATAACCAGTCAAAATGAAGGTCTCGGTGAGTTCTACCGCTTTGACAGCTATAAGCCGTCAATAGATAGTTTCATACCCAAAAAAATCTATCTGTACCTCAATCGGGTCTCTGAAGTTTTTTGGCCTACTGTTTTCCATCACGTGAATTTTTACGTTAAAACGGGATCACCATGGCTGGTCTTCTATTTGCCTTCCCTGGAGAGCGGTGCACCATGGTACTGTTCCTTTTCAAATCCCTGCACCCACTTCTAAAAGTCGAACGGTGCAATTTCGGCTTTTTGGACGAATGTTGGACCCTGTGGATATTGATTCTTCGGACGGCCATAACTGTTGGCTCGTTTAGAGTTACGGGAGCCATAACCAGTCAAAACGAAGGTCTCAGTGAGTTCTAGTGCTTTGACAGCTATAAGCCGTCAATGGATAGTTTCATACCCAAAAAATTCTATCCGCACCTTAATCGGGTTTCTGAAGTTTTTTGGCCTTCTTTTTTCCAACACGTGAATTTTTACGTTAAAACGGGATCACCTTGGCTGGTCTTCAATTTACCTTCCCTAGAGAGCGTTGCACCATGGTACTGTTCCATTTCAAATCCCTGCACCCACTTCTAAAAGTCGAACGGTGCTGTTTCGGCTTTTTGGACGAATGTTGCACCTTGCACCGCGAATGTTGCACCCTGTGGATATCGATTTTTCGGACGGCCATAACTGTTGGCTCGTTTAGAGTTACGGGAGACATAACCAGTCAAAACGAAGGTCTCAGTGAGTTCTACCTCTTTGACAGCTATAAGACGTCAATGGATAGTTTCATACCCAAAAAAGTCTATCTAAACCTCAATCGGGTCTTTGAAGTTTTTTGGCCTTCTTTTTTCCATCACGTGAATTTTTACGTTAAAACGGGATCACCGTGGCTGGTCTTCGATTTACCTTCCCTGTAGAGCGGTGCACCGTGGTACTGTTCCATTTCATATCCCTGCACCCACTTCTAAAATTCGAACGGTGCTGTTTCGGCTTTTTGGACGAATGTTGCACCTTGCACCGCGAATGTTGCACCCTGTGGATATCGATTCGTCGGACGGCCATAACTGTTGGCTCGTTTAGAGTTACGGGAACCATAACCAGTCAAAACGAAGGTCTCGGTCAATTCTACCGCTTTGACAGCTATAAGCCGTCAATGGATAGTTTCATACCCAAAAAAGTCTATCCGAACATCAATCGGGTCTCTAAAGTTTTTTGGCCGTCTTTTTCCATCACGTGAATTTTTACGTTAAAACGGGATCACCGTGGCTGGTTTTCGATTTACCTTCCCTGCAGAGCGGTGCACCATGGTACTGTTCCATTTCAAATCCCTACACCCACTTCTAAAGGTCGAACGGTGCTGTTTCGGCTTTTTGGACGAATGTTGCACCTTGCACCGCAAATGTTGCACCCTGTGGATATCGATTCTTCGGACGGCCATAACTGTTGGCTCGTTTAGATTTACGGGAGCCATAACCTGTCAAAACGAAGGTCTCGGTGAGTTCTACTGCTTTGACAGCTATAAGACATCAATGGATAGTTTCATACCCAAAAAAGTCTATCTGAACCTCAATCATGTGTTTGAAGTTTTTTGGACTTCTTTTTTCCACCGTGTGAATTTTACGTTAAAACGGGATCACCGTGGCTGGTCTTCGATTTACCTTCCCTGGAGAGCGGTGCACCATGGTTGTGTTCCATTTCAAATCCCTGCACCCACTTCTAAAGATCGAACGGTGCTGTTTCGGCTTTTTGGACGAATGTTGCACCTTGCACCGCGAATGTTGCACCCTAGGGATATCGATTCTTCTGACGGCCATAACTGTTGGCTCGTTTAGAGTTACGGGAGCCATAACCAGTAAAAACGAAGGTCTCGGTGGGTTCTACAGCTTTGACAGCTATAAGTCGTCAATGGACAGTTTCATACCCAAAAAAGTCTATTCGAACCTCAATCGGGTCTCTGAAGTTTTTTGGCCTTCTTTTTTCCATCACGTGAATATTTACGTTAAAACGGGATCATCGTGGCTGGTCTTCGATTTACCTTCCCTGGAGAGCGGTGCACCATGGTACTGTTCCATTTCAAATCCCTGCACCCACTTCTAAAAGTCGAACGGTGCTGTTTCGGCTTTTTGGACGAATGTTGCACCTTGCACCGTGAATGTTGCACCCTGTGGATATCGATTCTTCGGACGACTATAACTGTTGGCTCGTTTAGAGTTACGGGAGTCATAACCAGTCAAAATGAAGGTCTCGGTGAGTTCTACCGCTTTGACAGCTATAAGCCGTCAATGGATAGTATCATACCCAAAAAAGTCTATCCGTACCTCAATGGGTCTCTGAAGTTTTTTGGCCTTCTGTTTTCCATCACGTGAATTTTTACGTTAAAACGGGATCACCGTGGCTGGTCTTCTATTCGCCTTCCCTGGAGAGCGGTGCACCATGGTACTGTTCCTTTTCAAATCCCTGCACCCACTTCTAAAAGTCGAACGGTGCTGTTTCGGCTTTTTGGACGAATGTTGCACCTTGTGGATATTGATTCTTCGGACGGCCATAACTATTGGCTCGTTTAGAGTTACGGGAGCCATAACCAGTCAACACGAAGGTCTTAGTGATTTCTACCGCTTTGACAACTATAAGCCGTCAATGGATAGTTTCATACCCAAAAAATTCTATCCGCACCTCAATCGGGTCTCTGAAGATTTTTGGCCTTCTTTTTTCCATCACGTGAATTTTTACGTTAAAACAGAATCAACTTGGCTGGTCTTCAATTTACCTTCCCTCGAGAGCGTTGCACCATGGTACTGTTCCATTTCAAATCCCTGCACCCACTTCTAAAAATCGAACGGTGCTGTTTCGGCTTTTTGGACGAATGTTGCACCTTGCACCGCGAATGTTGCACCCTGTGGATATCGATTTTTCGGACGGCCATAACTGTGGGCTCGTTTAGAGTTACGGGAGACATAACCAGTCAAAACGAAGGTCTCGGTTAGTTCTACCTCTTTGACAGCTATAAGACGTCAATGGATAGTTTCATACCCAAAAAAGTCTATCCGAACCTCAATAGGGTCTTTGAAGTTTTTTGGCCTTCTTTTTTCCATCATGTGAATTTTTACGTTAAAACGGGAACACCGTGGCTGGTCTTCGATTTACCTTCCCTGTAGAGCGGTGCACCGTGGTACTGTTCCATTTCATATCCCTGCACCCAATTCTAAAAGTCGAACGGTGCTGTTTCGGCATTTTGGACGAATGTTGCACCTTGCACCGCGAATGTTTCACCCTGTGGATATCGATTCGTCGGATGGCCATAACTGTTGGCTCGTTTAGAGTTACGGGAGCCATAACCAGTCAAAACGAAGGTCTCGGTCAATTCTACCACTTTGACAGCTATAAGCCGTCAATGGATAGTTTCATACCCAAAAAAGTTTATCCGAACATCAATCGGGTCTCTAAAGTTTTTTGGCCTTCTTTTTCCATCACGTGAATTTTTACGTTAAAACGGGATCACCGTGGCTGGTCTTCGATTTACCTTCCCTGGAGAGCGGTGCACCATGGAACTGTTCCATTTCAAATCCCTACGCCCACTTCTAAAAGTCGAGCGGTGCTGTTTTGGCTTTTTGGACGAATGTTGCACCTTGCACCGCGAATGTTGCACCCTATGGATATCGATTCTTTGGACGGCCATAACTGTTGGCTCGTTTAGAGTTACGGGAGCCATAACCAGTCAGAACGAAGCTCGCGGTGAGTTTTACGGCCTTGACAGCTGTAAGCCGTCAACGGATAGTTTCAAACCCAAAAAAGGCTATCCGAACCTCAATCGGGTCTCTGAAGTTTTTTGGCCTTCTTTTTTCCATCACGTGAATTTTTACGTTAAAACGGGATCACCGTTGCTGGTCTTCGATTTACCTTCCCTGGAGAGCGGTTCACCGTGGTACTGTTCCATTTCAAATCCCTGCACCCACTTCTAAAAGTCGAACGGCGCTGTTTCGGCTTTTTGGATGAATGTTGCACCTTGCACAGCGAATGTTGCACCCTGTGGATATCGATTCTTCGGACGGTCATAACTGTTGGCTCGTTAAGAGTTACGAGAGCCATAACCAGATAAAACGAAGATCTCGGTGAGTACTACCGCTTTGACAGCTATAAGCCGCCAATGGATAGTTTCATACCCAAAAAAGTCTATCCGAACCTCAATCGGGTCTCTGAAGTTTTTTGGCCTTCTTTTTTCCATCACGTGAATTTTTACGTTAAAACGGGATCACCGTGGCTGGTCTTCGATTTACCTTCCCTGGAGAGCGATGCACCATGGTACTGTTCCATTTCAAATCCCTGCACCCACTTCTAAAAGTCGAACGGTGCTGTTTCGGCTTTTTGGACGAATGTTGCACCTTGCACCGCGAATGTTGCACCCTGTGGATATCGATTCTTCGGACGGCCATAACTGTTGGCTCGTTTAGAGTTACGGGAGCCATAACCAGTCAAAATGAAGGACTCGATGAGTTCTACCTCTTTGACAGCTATAAGCCATCAATGTATAGTTTCATACCCAGAAAAGTGTATCCGAACCTCAATCGGGTCTCTGAAGTTTTTTGGCCTTCTTTTTTCCATCACGTGAATTTTTACGTTAAAACGTGATCACCGTGGCTGGTCTTCAATTTACCTTCCCTGGAGAGCGGTGCACCATGGTACTGTTCCATTTCAAATACCTGCACCCACTTCTAAAAGTCGAACGATGTTGTTTTGGCTTTTTGGACGAATGTTGCACCTTGCACCGCGAATGTTGCATCCTGTGGATATCGATTCTTCGGACGGCCATAACTGTTGCCTCGTTTAGAGTTACAGGAGCCATAACCAGTCAAAACGAAGGTCTCGGTGAATTCTACCGCTTTGACAGCTATAAGACGTCAATGGATAGTTTCATACCCAAAAAAGTCTATCAAAACCTCAATCGGGTCTCTGAAGTTTTTTGGCCTTCTTTTTTCCATCACGTCAATTTTTACGTTAAAACGGGATCATCGTGGCTGATCTTCGATTTACCTTCCCTAGAGAGCAGGGCACCATGGTACTATTCCATTTCAAAAACCTGCACCCACTTCTAAAAGTCGAACGGTGCTGTTTCGGCTTCTTGGACGAACGTTGCACCTTGCACCGCGAATGTTGCACCCTGTGGATATCGATTCTTCGGACGCCCATAACTGTTGGCTCGTTTAGAGTTACGGGAGCCATAACCAGTCAAAACGAAGGTCTAGGTGAGTTCTACCGCTTTAACAACTATAAGCCGTCAATGGATAGTTTCATACCCAAAAAAGTCTATCCGAACCTCAATCGAGTCTCTGAAGTTTTTTGGCCTTCTTTTTTCCATCACGTGAATTTTTACGTTAAAACGGGATCATCGTGGCTGATCTTCGATTTACCTTCCCTGGAGAGATGTGCACCATGGTATTGTTGCATTTCAAATCCCTGCACCTACTTCTAAAAGTCGAACGGTGCTGTTTTGGCTTTTTGGATGAATGTTGCACCTTGCACCGCGAATGTAGCACCTTGCGGATATCGATTCTTCGGATGGCCATAACTGTTGGCTCGTTTAGAGTTACGGGAGCCATAACTAGTCAAAACGAAGGTCTCGGTGAGTGCTACCGCTTTGACAGCTATAAGCCGTCAATGGATAGTTTCATACCCAAAAAAGTCTATCCGAACCTCAACCGGGTCTCTGAAGATTTTTGGCCTTGTTTTTTCCATCATGTGAATTTTTACGTTAAAACGGGATCACCGTGGCAGGTCTTCAATTTACCTTCCCTGGAGAGCGGTGCACCATGGTACTGTTCCTTTTCAAATCCCTGCACCCACTTCTAAAAGTCGAACGGTGCTGTTTCTGCTTTTTGGACGAATGTTGCACCTTGCACCACGAATGTTGCACCCTGTGGATATCGATTCTTCGGACGGCCATAACTGTTGGCTCGTTTAGAGTTACGAGAGCCATAACCAGTCAAAACGAAGGTCTCGGTGAGTTCTACCGCTTTGACAGCTATAAGCCGTCAATGGATAGTTTCATACCCAAAAAAGTCTATCCGAACCTCAATCGGGTCTTTGAAGTTTTTTGGCCTTCTTTTTTCCATTACGTGAATTTTTACGTTAAAACGGGATCGCCGTGGCTGGTCTTCGATTTACCTTCCCTAGAGAGCGGTGCACCATGGTACTGTTCCATTTCAAATCCCTGCACCCATTTCTAAAAGTCACACGGCGCCGTTTAGTCTTTTTGGACGAATGTTGCACCTTGCACCGCGAATGTTGCACCCTGTGGATATCAATTCTTCGAACGGTCATAACTGTTGGCTCGTTTAGAGTTACGGGAGCCATAACCAGTCAAAACGAAGGTCTCGGTGAGTTCTACCGCTTTGACCGCTATAAGCCGTCAATGGATAGTTTCATACCCAAAGAAGTCTATCCGAACCTCAATCAGGTCTTTGAAGTTTTTTGGCCTTTTTTTTCCTTCACGTGAATTTTTACGTTAAAACGGGATCACCGTGGCTAGTCTTCGATTTACCTTCCCTGGAGAGCGGTGCACCATGGTACTGTTCCATTTCAAATCCTTGCACCCACTTCTAAAATTCGAACGGTGCTGTTACGGCTTTTTGGACGAATGTTGCACCTTGCACCGCGAATGTTGCCCCTTATGGATATCGATTCTTTGGATGGCCATAACTGTTGGCTCGTTTAGAGTTACGGGAGCCATAACCAGTCAAAATGAAGGTCTCGGTGAGTTCTACCGCTTTGACAGCTATAAGCCGTCAATGGATAGTTTCATACCCAAAAAAGTCTATCCGAACATCAATCGGGTCTCTGAAGTTTTTTGGCCTTCTTTTTTCCATCACGTGAATTTTTACGTTAAAACGGGATCACCGTGGCTGGCCTTCGATTTACCTTCCCTGGAGAGCGGTGCACCATGGTACTGTTCCATTTCAAATCCATGCACCCACTTCTAAAAGTCGAACGGTGTTGTTTCGGCTTTTTGGACGAATATTGCTCCTTACACCGCGAATGTTGCACCCTGTGGATATCGATTCGTCGGACGACCATAACTGTTGGCTCGTTTAGAGTTACGGGAGCCATAACCAGTCAAAACGAAGGTCTCGGTCAGTTCTACCGCTTTGACAGCTATAAGCCATCAATGGATAGTTTCATACCTAAAAAAGTCTATCCGAACCTTAATCAGGTCTCTGAATTTTTTTGGCCTTCTTTATTCCATCACGTGAATATTTACGTTAAAACGGGATCACTGTGGCTGGTCTTCGATTTACCTTCCCTGGAGAGCGGTGCACCATGGTATTGTTCCATTTCAAATCCATGCACCCACTTCTAAAAGTCGAACGGTGTTGTTTCGGCTTTTTGGACGAATGTTGCTCCTTACACCGCGAATGTTGCACCCTGTGGATATCGATTCGTCGGACGACCATAACTGTTGGCTCGTTTAGAGTTACGGGAGCCATAACCAGTCAAAACGAAGGTCTCGGTTAGTTCTACCGCTTTGACAGCTATAAGCCGTCAATGGATAGTTTCATACCCAAAAAAGTCTATCCGAACCTCAATCGGGTCTTTGAAGTTTTTTGGCCTTCTTTATTCCATCACGTGAATATTTACGTTAAAACGGGATCACCGTGGCTGGTCTTCGATTTACCTTTCCTGGAGAGCGGTGCACCATGGTACTGTTCCATTTCAAATCCCTGCACCCACTTCTAAAGGTCGAACGGTGCTGTTTCGGCTTTTTGGACGAATGTTGCACCTTGCACCGCAAATGTTGCACCCTGTGGATATCGATTCTTCGGACGGCCATAACTGTTGGCTCGTTTAGAGTTACGGGAGCCATAACCTGTCAAAACGAAGGTCTCGGTGAGTTCTACTGCTTTGACAGCTATAAGCCGTCAATGGATAGTTTCATACCCAAAAAAGTCTATCTGAACCTCAATCAGGTGTTTGAAGTTTTTTGGACTTCTTTTTTCCACCATGTGAATTTTTACGTTAAAACGGGATCACCGTGGCTGGTCTTCGATTTACCTTCCCTGGAGAGCGGTGCACCATGGTTCTGTTCCATTTCAAATCCCTGCACCCACTTCTAAAAGTCGAACGGTGCTGTTTCAGCTTTTTGGACGAATGTTGCACCTTGCACCGCGAATGTTGCACCCTGTGGATATCGATTCTTCGGACGGCCATAACTGTTGGCTCGTTTAGAGTTACGGGAGCCATAACCAGTAAAAACGAAGGTCTCGGTGAGTTCTACAGCTTTAACAGCTATAAGTCGTCAATGGACAGTTTCATACCCAAAAAAGTCTATCCGAACCTCAATCGGGTCTCTGAAGTTTTTTGGCCTTCTTTTTTCCATCACGTGAATATTTACGTTAAAACGGGATCATCGTGGCTGGTCTTCGATTTACCTTCCCTGGAGAGCGGTGAACCATGGTACTGTTCCATTTCAAATCCCTGCACCCACTTCTAAAAGTCGAACGGTGCTGTTTCGGCTTTTTGGACGAATGTTGCACCTTGCACCGTGAATGTTGCACCCTGTGGATATCGATTCTTCGGACGGCTATAACTGTTGGCTCGTTTAGAGTTACGGGAGTCATAACCAGTCAAAATGAAGGTCTCGGTGAGTTCTACCGCTTTGACAGCTATAAGCCGTCAATGGAAAGTTTCATACCCAAAAAAGTCTATCCGTACCTCAATGGGTCTCTGAAGTTTTTTGGCCTTCTGTTTTCCATCACGTGAATTTTTACGTTAAAACGGGATCACCGTGGCTGGTCTTCTATTTGCCTTCCCTGGAGAGCGGTGCACCATGGTACTGTTCCTTTTCAAATCCCTGCACCCACTTCTAAAAGTCGAACGGTGCTGTTTCGGCTTTTTGGACGAATGTTGCACCTTGTGGATATTGATTCTTCGGACGGCCATAACTGTTGGCTCGTTTAGAGTTACGGGAGCCATAACCAGTCAACACGAAGGTCTCAGTGAGTTCTACCGCTTTGACAGCTATAAGCCGTCAATGGATAGTTTCATACCCAAAAAAGTCTATCCGAACCTCAACTGGGTCTCTGAACATTTTTGGCTTTGTTTTTTCTATCATGTGAATTTTTACGTTAAAACGGGATCACCGTGGCAGGTCTTCAATTTACCTTCCCTGGAGAGCGGTGCACCATGGTACTGTTCCTTTTCAAATCCTTGCACCCACTTCTAAAAGTCGAACGGTGCTGTTTCGGCTTTTTGGACGAATGTTGCACCTTGCACCACGAATGTTGCACCCTGTGGATATCGATTCTTCGGACGGCCATAACTGTTGGCTCGTTTAGAGTTACGAGAGCCATAACCAGTCAAAACGAAGGTCTCGGTGAGTTCTACCGCTTTGACAGCTATAAGCCGTCAATGGATAGTTTCATACCCAAAAAAGTCTATCCGAACCTCAATCGGGTCTTTGAAGTTTTTTGGCCTTCTTTTTTCCATTACGTGAATTTTTACGTTAAAACGGGATCGCCGTGGCTGGTCTTCGATTTACCTTCCCTAAAGAGCGGTGCACCATGGTACTGTTCCATTTCAAATCTCTGCACCCACTTCTAAAGGTCGAATGGAGCTGTTTCGGCTTTTTGGACGAATGTTGCACCTTGCACCGCGAATGTTGCACCCTGTGGATATCGATTCTTCGAACGGTCATAACTGTTGGCTCGTTTAGAGTTACGGGAGCCATAACCAGTCAAAACGAAGGTCTCGGTGAGTTCTACCGCTTTGACCGCTATAAGCCGTCAATGGATAGTTTCATACCCAAAGAAGTCTATCCGAACCTCAATCAGGTCTTCGAAGTTTTTTGGCCTTCTTTTTTCCTTCACGTGAATTTTTACGTTAAAACGGGATCACCGTGGCTAGTCTTCGATTTACCTTCCCTGGAGAGCGGTGCACCATGGTACTGTTCCATTTCAAATCCTTGCACCCACTTCTAAAATTCGAACGGTGCTGTTACGGCTTTTTGGACAAATGTTGCACCTTGCACCGCGAATGTTGCCCCTTATGGATATCGATTCTTTGGATGGCCATAACTGTTGGCTCGTTTAGAGTTACGGGAGCCATAACCAGTCAAAATGAAGGTCTCGGTGAGTTCTACCGCTTTGACAGCTATAAGCCGTCAATGGATAGTTTCATACCCAAAAAAGTCTATCCGAACATCAATCGGGTCTCTGAAGTTTTTTGGCCTTCTTTTTTCCATCACGTGAATTTTTACGTTAAAACGGAATCACCATGGCTGGTCTTCGATTTACCTTCCCTGGAGAGCGGTGCACCATGGTACTGTTCCATTTCAAATCCCTGCACCCACTTCTAAAAGTCGAGCGGTGCTGTTTCGGCTTTTTGGACGAATGTTGCACCTTGCACCGCAAATGTTCCACCCTGTGGATATCGATTCTTCGGACGGCCATAACTGTTGGCTCGTTTAGAGTTACGGGAGCCATAACCAGTCAAAACGACGGTCTCGGTGAGTTCTACCGCTTTGACAGCAATAAGCCGTCAATGGATTGTTTCATACCCAAAAAAGTCTATCCGAACCTCAATCGGGTCTCTAAAGTTTTTTGGCCTTCTTTTTTCCATCACGTGAATTTTTACGTTAAAACGGGATCACCGTGGCTGGTCTTCGATTTACCTTCCCTGGAGAGTGGTGCACCATGGTACTATTCCATTTCAAATCCATGCACCCACTTCTAAAAGTCGAACGGTGTTGTTTCGGCTTTTTGGACGAATGTTGCTCCTTACACCGCGAATGTTGCACCCTGTGGATATCGATTCGTCGGACGGCCATAACTGTTGGCTCGTTTAGAGTTACGGGAGCCATAACCAGTGAAAACGAAGGTCTCGGTCAGTTCTACCGCTTTGACCGCTATAAGCCGTCAATGGATAGTTTCATACCCAACAAAGTCTATCCGAACCTCAATCGGGTCTCTGAAGTTTTTTGGCCTTCTTTTTTCCATCACGTGAGTATTTACGTTAAAACGGGATCAACGTGGCTGGTCTTCGATTTACCTTCCCTGGAGAGCGGTGCACCATGGTACTGTTCCATTTCAAATCCCTGCACCCACTTCTAAAGGTCGAACGGTGCTGTTTCGGCTTTTTGGACGAATGTTGCACCTTGCACCGCAAATGTTGCACCCTGTGGATATCGATTCTTCGGACGGCCATAACTGTTGGCTCGTTTAGAGTTACGGGAGCCATAACCTGTCAAAACGAAGGTCTCGGTGAGTTCTACTGCTTTGACAGCTACAAGCCGTCAATGGATAGTTTCATACCCAAAAAAGTCTATCTGAACCTCAATCAGGTGTTTTGAAGTTTTTTGGACTTCTTTTTTCCACCATGTGAATTTTTACGTTAAAACGGGATCACCGTGGCTGGTCTTCGATTTACCTTCCCTGGAGAGCGGTGCAACATGGTTCTGTTCCATTTCAAATCCCTGCACCCACTTCTAAAAGTCGAACGGTGCTGTTTCGGCTTTTTGGACGAATGTTGCACCTAGCACCGCGAATGTTGCACCCTGTGGATATCGATTCTTCGGACGGCCATAACTGTTGGCTCGTTTAGAGTTACGGGAGCCATAACCAGTAAAAATGAAGGTCTCGGTGAGTTCTACAACTTTGACAGCTATAAGTCGTCAATGGACAGTTTCATACCCAAAAAAGTCTATCCGAACCTCAATCGGGTCTTTGAAGTTTTTTGGCCTTCTTTTTTCCATCACGTGAATTTTTACGTTAAAACGGAATCACCATGGCTGGTCTTCGATTTACCTTCCCTGGAGAGCGGTGCACCATGGTACTGTTCCATTTCAAATCCCTGCACCCACTTCTAAAAGTCGAGCGGTGCTGTTTCGGCTTTTTGGACGAATGTTGCACCTTGCACCGCAAATGTTCCACCCTGTGGATATCGATTCTTCGGACGGCCATAACTGTTGGCTCGTTTAGAGTTACGGGAGCCATAACCAGTCAAAACGACGGTCTCGGTGAGTTCTACCGCTTTGACAGCAATAAGCCGTCAATGGATTGTTTCATACCCAAAAAAGTCTATCCGAACCTCAATCGGGTCTCTAAAGTTTTTTGGCCTTCTTTTTTCCATCACGTGAATTTTTACGTTAAAACGGGATCACCGTGGCTGGTCTTCGATTTACCTTCCCTGGAGAGTGGTGCACCATGGTACTGTTCCATTTCAAATCCATGCACCCACTTCTAAAAGTCGAACGGTGTTGTTTCGGCTTTTTGGACGAATGTTGCACCCTGTGGATATCGATTCGTCGGACGGCCATAACTATTGGCTCGTTTAGAGTTACGGGAGCCATAACCAGTCAAAACGAAGGTCTCGGTCAGTTCTACCGCTTTGATAGCTATATGCCGTCAATGGATAGTTTCATACCCAAAAAAGTCTATCCGAACCTCAATCGGGTCTCTGAAGTTTTTTGGCCTTCTTTTTTCCATTACGTGAATATTTACGTTAAAACGGGATCGCCGTGGCTGGTCTTCGATTTACCTTCCCTGGAGAGCGGTGCACCATGGTACTGTTCCATTTCAAATCCCTGCACCCACTTCTAAAGGTCGAACGGTGCTGTTTCGGCTTTTTGGACGAATGTTGCACCTTGCACCGCAAATGTTGCACCCTGTGGATATCGATTCTTCGGACGGCCATAACTGTTGGCTCGTTTAGAGTTACGGGAGCCATAACCTGTCAAAACGAAGGTTTCGGTGAGTTCTACTGCTTTGACAGCTATAAGCCGTCAATGGATAGTTTCATACCCAAAAAAGTCTATCTGAACCTCAATCAGGTGTTTGAAGTTTTTTGGACTTCTTTTTTCCACCATGTGAATTTTTACGTTAAAACGGGATCACCGTGGCTGGTCTTCGATTTACCTTCCCTGGAGAGCGGTGCACCATGGTTCTGTTCCATTTCAAATCCCTGCACCCACTTCTAAAAGTCGAACGGTGCTGTTTCGGCTTTTTGGACGAATGTTGCACCTTGCACCGCGAATGTTGCACCCTGTGGATATCGATTCTTCGGACGGCCATAACTGTTGGCTCGTTTAGAGTTACGGGAGCCATAACCAGTAAAAACGAAGGTCTCGGTGAGTTCTACAGCTTTGACAGCTATAAGTCGTCAATGGACAGTTTCATACCCAAAAAAGTCTATCCGAACCTCAATCGGGTCTCTGAAGTTTTTTGGCCTTCTTTTTTCCATCAAGTGAATATTTACGTTAAAACGGGATCATCGTGGCTGGTCTTCGATTTACCTTCCCTGGAGAACGGTGCACCATGGTACTGTTCCATTTCAAATCCCTGCACCCACTTCTAAAAGTCGAACGGTGCTGTTTCGGCTTTTTGGACGAATGTTGCACCTTGCACCGTGAATGTTGCATCCTGTGGATATCGATTCTTCGGACGGCTATAACTGTTGGCTCGTTTAGAGTTACGGGAGTCATAACCAGTCAAAATGAAGGTCTCGGTGAGTTCTACCGCTTTGACAGCTATAAGCCGTCAATGGAAAGTTTCATACCCAAAAAAGTCTATCCGTACCTCAATGGGTCTCTGAAGTTTTTTGGCCTTCTGTTTTCCATCACGTGAATTTTTACGTTAAAACGGGATCACCGTGGCTGGTCTTCTATTTGCCTTCCCTGGAGAGCGGTGCACTATGGTACTGTTCCTTTTCAAATCCCTGCACCCACTTCTAAAAGTCGAACTGTGCTGTTTCGGCTTTTTGGACGAATGTTGCACCTTGTGGATATTGATTCTTCGGACGGCCATAACTGTTGGCTCGTTTAGAGTTACGGGAGCCATAACCAGTCAAAACGAAGGTCTCAGAGAGTTCTACCGCTCTGACAGCCATAAGCCATCAATGGATAGTTTCATACCCAAAAAATTCTATCCGCACCTCAATCGGGTCTCTGAAGTTTTTTGGCCTTCTTTTTTCCATCACGTGAATTTTTACGTTAAAACTGGATCACCTTGGCTGGTCTTCAATTTACCTTCCCTAGAGAGCATTGCACCATGGTACTGTTCCATTTCAAATCCCTGCAGCCACTTCTAAAAGTCGAACGGTGCTGTTTCGGCTTTTTGGACGAATGTTGCACCTTGCACCGCGAATGTTGCACCCTGTGGATATCGATTTTTCGGACGGCCATAACTGTTGGCTCGTTTAGAGTTACGGGAGACATAACCAGTCAAAACGAAGGTCTCGGTGAGTTCTACCTCTTTGACAGCTATAAGCCGTCAATGGATAGTTTCATATCCAAAAAAGTCTATCCGAACATCAATCGGGTCTTTGAAGTTTTTTGGCCTTCTTTTTCCATCACGTGAATTTTTAAGTTAAAACGGGATCACCGTGGCTGGTCTTCGATTTACCTTCCCTGGAGAGTGGTGCACCGTGGTTGTGTTCCATTTCAAATCCCTGCACCCACTTCTAAAAGTCGAACGGTGCTGTTTCGGCTTTTTGGACGAATGTTGCACCTTGCACCGCGAATGTTGCACCCTGGGGATATCGATTCTTCTGACGGCCATAACTGTTGGCTCGTTTAGAGTTACGGGAGCCATAACCAGTAAAAACGAAGGTCTCGGTGAGTTCTACAGCTTTGACAGCTATAAGTCGTCAATGGACAGTTTCATTCCCAAAAAAGTCTATTCGAACCTCAATCGGGTCTCTGAAGTTTTTTGGCCTTCTTTTTTCCATCACGTGAATATTTACGTTAAAACGAGATCATCGTGGCTGGTCTTCGATTTACCTTCCCTGGAGAGCGGTGCACCATGGTACTGTTCCATTTCAAATCCCTGCACCCACTTCTAAAAGTCGAACGGTGCTGTTTCGGCTTTTTGGACGAATGTTGCACCTTGCACCGTGATTGTTGCACCCTGTGGATATCGATTCTTCGGACGACTATAACTGTTGGCTCGTTTAGAGTTACGGGAGTCATAACCAGTCAAAATGAAGGTCTCGGTGAGTTCTACCGCTTTGACAGCTATAAGCCGTCAATGGATAGTTTCATACCCAAAAAAGTCTATCCGTACCTCAATGGGTCTCTGAAGTTTTTTGGCCTTCTTTTTTCCATTACGTGAATATTTACGTTAAAACGGGATCGCCGTGGCTGGTCTTCGATTTACCTTCCCTGGAGAGTGGTGCACCATGGTACTGTTCCATTTCAAATCCCTGCACCCACTTCTAAAGGTCGAACGGTGCTGTTTCGGCTTTTTGGACGAATGTTGCACCTTGTGGATACTGATTCTTCGGACGGCCATAACTGTTGGCTCGTTTAGAGTTACGGGAGCCATAACCAGTCAACACGAAGGTCTCAGTGAGTTCTACCGCTTTGACAGCTATAAGCCGTCAATGGATAGTTTCATACCCAAAAAATTCTATCCGCACCTCAATCGGGTCTCTGAAGTTTTTTGGCCTTCTTTTTTCCATCACGTGAATTTTTACGTTAAAACGGGATCACCTTGGCTGGTCTTCAATTTACCTTCCCTAAAGAGCGTTGCACCATGGTACTGTTCCATTTCAAATCCCTGCACCCACTTCTAAAAGTCGAACGGTGCTGTTTCGGCTTTTTGGACGAATGTTGCACCTTGCACCGCGAATGTTGCACCCTGTGGATATCGATTTTTCGGACGGCCATAACTGTTGGCTCGTTTAGAGTTACGGGAGACATAACCAGTCAAAACGAAGGTCTCGGTGAGTTCTACCTCTTTGACAGCTATAAGACGTCAATGGATAGTTTCATACCCAAAAAAGTCTATCCGAACCTCAATAGGGTCTCTGAAGTTTTTTGGCCTTCTTTTTTCCATCACGTGAATTTTTACGTTAAAACGGGATCACCGTGGCTGGTCTTCGATTTACCTTCCCTGTAGAGCGGTGCACCGTGGTACTGTTCCATTTCATATCCCTGCACCCACTTCTAAAAGTCGAACGGTGCTGTTTCGGCATTTTGGACGAATGTTGCACCTTGCACCGCGAATGTTGCACCCTGTGGATATCAATTCGTCGGATGGCCATAACTGTTGGCTCGTTTAGAGTTACGGGAGCCATAACCAGTCAAAACGAAGGTCTCGGTTAATTCTACCGCTTTGACAGCTATAAGCCGTCATTGGATAGTTTCATACCCAAAAAAGTGTATCCGAACATCAATCGGGTCTCTAAAGTTTTTTGGCCTTCTTTTTCCATCACTTGAATTTTTACGTTAAAACGGGATCACCGTGGCTGGTCTTCGATTTACCTTCCCTGGAGAGTGGTGCACCATGGTACTGTTCCAATTCAAATCCCTACACCCACTTCTAAAAGTCGAGCGGTGCTGTTTCGGCTTTTTGGACGAATGTTGCACCTTGCACCGCGAATGTTGCACCCTATGGATATCGATTCTTTGGACGACCATAACTGTTGGCTCGTTTAGAGTTACGGGAGCCATAACCAGTCAAAACGAAGGTCTCTGTGAGTTCTACCACTTTGACAGCTATAAGCCGTCAATGGATAGTTTCATACCCAAAAAGTCTATCCGAACCTCAATCGGGTCTTTGAAGTTTTTTGGCCTTCTTTTTTCCATCACGTGAATTTTTACGTTAAAACGGGATCACCGTGTCTGGTCTTCGATTTACCTTCCCTGGAGAGCGGTGCACCATGGTACTTTTCCATTTCAAATCCCTGCACCCACTTCTAAAAGTCGAATGGTGCTGTTTCGGCTTTTTGGACGAATGTTGCACCTTGCACCGCGAATGTTGCACCCTGTGGATGTCGATTCTTCAGACGGTCATAACTGTTGGCTCGTTAAGAGTTACGGGAGCCATAACCAGATAAAACGAAGATCTCGGTGAGTACTACCGCTTTGACAGCTATAAGCCGTCAATGGATAGTTTCATACGCAAAAAAGTCTATCCGAACCTCAATCGGGTCTCTGAAGTTTTTTGGCCTTCTTTTTTCCATCACGTGAATTTTTACGTTAAAACGGGATCACCGTGGCTGGTCTTCGATTTACCTTCCCTGGAGAGCGGTGTACCATGGTACTGTTCCATTTCAAATCCCTGCACCCACTTCTAAAAGTCGAACGGTGCTGTTTCGGCTTTTTGGACGAATGTTGCACCTTGCACCGCGAATGTTGCACCCTGTGGATATCGATTCTTCGGACGGCCATAACTGTTGGCTCGTTTAGAGTTACGGGAGCCATAACCAGTCAAAATGAAGGACTCGGTGAGTTCTACCTCTTTGACAGCTATAAGCCATCAATGTATAGTTTCATACCCAGAAAAGTGTATCCGAACCTCAATCGGGTCTCTGAAGTTTTTTGGCCTTCTTTTTTCCATCACGTGAATTTTTACGTTAAAACGTGATCACCGTGGCTGGTCTTCGATTTACCTTCCCTGGAGAGCGGTGCACCATGGTACTGTTCCATTTCAAATACCTGCACCCACTTCTCAAAGTCGAACGATGCTGTTTCGGCTTTTTGGACGAATGTTGCACCTTGCACCGCGAATGTTGCATCCTGTGGATATCGATTCTTCGGACGGCCATAACTGTTGGCTCGTTTAGAGTTACGGGAGCCATAACCAGTCAAAATGAAGGTCTCGGTGAATTCTACCGCTTTGACAGCTATAAGACGTCAATGGATAGTTTCATACACAAAAAAGTCTATCAAAACCTCAATCGGGTCTCTGAAGTTTTTTGGCCTTCTTTTTTCCATCACGTCAATTTTTACGTTAAAACGGGATCATCGTGGCTGGTCTTCGATTTACCTTCCCTAGAGAGTAGGGCACCATGGTACTGTTCCATTTCAAAAACCTGCACCCACTTCTAAAAGTCGAACGGTGCTGTTTCGGCTTCTTGGACGAACGTTGCACCTTGCACCGCGAATGTTGCACCCTGTGGATATCGATTCTTCGGACGCCCATAACTGTTGGCTCGTTTAGAGTTACGGGAGCCATAACTAGTCAAAACGAAGGTCTAGGTGAGTTCTACCGCTTTAACAGCTATAAGCCGTCAATGGATAGTTTCATACCCAAAAAAGTCTATCCGAACCTCAATCGGGTCTCTGAAGTTTTTTGGCCTTCTTTTTTCCATCACGTGAATTTTTACGTTAAAACGGGATCATCGTGGCTGATCTTCGATTTACCTTCCCTGGAGAGACGTGCACCATGGTATTGTTCCATTTCAAATCCCTGCACCCACTTCTAAAAGTCGAACGGTGCTGTTTCGGCTTTTTGGATGAATGTTGCACCTTGCACCGCGAATGTTGCACCTTGCGGATATCGATTCTTCGGATGGCCATAACTGTTGGCTCGTTTAGAGTTACGGGAGCCATAACTAGTCAAAACGAAGGTCTCGGTGAGTGCTACCGCTTTGACAGCTATAAGCCGTCAATGGATAGTTTCATACCCAAAAAAGTCTATCCGAACCTCAACCGGGTCTCTGAAGATTTTTGGCCTTTTTTTCCATCATGTGAATTTTTACGTTAAAACGGGATCACCGTGGCAGGTCTTCAATTTACCTTCCCTGGAGAGCGGTGCACCATGGTACTGTTCCTTTTCAAATCCCTGCACCCACTTCTAAAAGTCGAACGGTGCTGTTTCGGCTTTTTGGACGAATGTTGCACCTTGCACCACGAATGTTGCACCCTGTGGATATCGATTCTTCGGACGGCCATAACTGTTGGCTCGTTTAGAGTTACGAGAGCCATAACCAATCAAAACGAAGGTCTCATTGAGTTCTACCGCTTTGACCGCTATAAGCCGTCAATGGATAGTTTCATACCCAAAAAAGTCTATCAGAACCTCAATCGGGTCTTTGAAGTTTTTTGGCCTTCTTTTTTCCATTACGTGAATTTTTACTTTAAAACGGGATCGCCGTGGCTGGTCTTCAATTTACCTTCCCTAGAGAGCGGTGCACCATGGTACTGTTCCATTTCAAATCTCTGCACCCACTTCTAAAAGTCGAATGGTGCTGTTTCGGCTTTTTGGACGAATGTTGCACCTTGCACCGCGAATGTTGCACCCTGTGGATATCAATTCTTCGAACGGTCATAACTGTTGGCTCGTTTAGAGTTACGGGAGCCATAACCAGTCAAAACGAAAGTCTCGGTGAGTTCTACCGCTTTGACCGCTATAAGCCGTCAATGAATAGTTTCATACCCAAAGAAGTCTATCCGAACCTCAATCAGGTCTTTGAAGTTTTTTGGCCTTGTTTTTTCCTTCACGTGAATTTTTACGTTAAAACGGGATCACCGTGGCTAGTCTTCGATTTACCTTCCTTGGAGAGCGGTGCACCATGGTACTGTTCCATTTCAAATCCTTGCACCCACTTCTAAAATTCGAACGGTGCTGTTACGGCTTTTTGGACGAATGTTGCACCTTGCACCGCGAATGTTGCCCCTTATGGATATCGATTCTTTGGATGGCCATAACTGTTGGCTCGTTTAGAGTTACGGGATCCATAACCAGTCAAAATGAAGATCTCGGTGAGTTCTACCGCTTTGACAGCTATAAGCCGTCAATGGATAGTTTCATACCCAAAAAAGTCTATCCGAACATCAATCGGGTCTCTGAAGTTTTTTGGCCTTCTTTTTTCCATCACGTGAATTTTTACGTTAAAACGGAATCACCATGGCTGGTCTTCGATTTACCTTCCCTGGAGAGCGGTGCACCATGGTACTGTTCCATTTAAAATCCCTGCACCCACTTCTAAAAGTCGAGCGGTGCTGTTTCGGCTTTTTGGACGAATGTTGCACCTTGCACCGCAAATGTTCCACCCTGTGGATATCGATTCTTCGGACGGCCATAACTGTTGGCTCGTTTAGAGTTACGGGAGCCATAACCAGTCAAAACGACGGTCTCGGTGAGTTCTACCGCTTTGACAGCAATAAGCCGTCAATGGATTGTTTCATACCCAAAAAAGTCTATCCGAACCTCAATCGGGTCTCTAAAGTTTTTTGGCCTTCTTTTTTCCATCACGTGAATTTTTACGTTAAAACGGGATCACCGTGGCTGGTCTTCGATTTACCTTCCCTGGAGAGCGGTGCACCATGGTACTGTTCCATTTCAAATCCATGCACCCACTTCTAAAAGTCGAACGGTGTTGTTTCGGCTTTTTGGACGAATGTTGCTCCTTACACCGCGAATGTTGCACCCTGTGGATATCGATTCGTCGGACGGCCATAACTGTTGGCTCGTTTAGAGTTACGGGATCCATAACCAGTCAAAACGAAGGTCTCGGTCAGTTCTACCGCTTTGACAGCTATAAGCCGGTCAATGGATAGTTTCATACCCAAAAAAGTCTATCCGAACCTCAATCGGGTCTCTGAAGTTTTTTGGCTTTCTTTTTTCCATCACGTGAATATTTACGTTAAAACGGGATCACCGTGGCTGGTCTTCGATTTACCTTCCTTGGAGAGCGGTGCACCATGGTACTGTTCCATTTCAAATCCCTGCACCCACTTCTAAAGGTCGAACGGTGCTGTTTCGGCTTTTTGGACGAATGCTGCACCTTGCACCGCAAATGTTGCACCCTGTGGATATCGATTCTTCGGACGGCCATAACTGTTGGCTCGTTTAGAGTTACGGGAGCCATAACCTGTCAAAACGAAGGTCTCGGTGAGTTCTACTGCTTTGACAGCTATAAGCCGTCAATGGATAGTTTCATACCCAAAAAAGTCTATCTGAACCTCAATCAGGTGTTTGAAGTTTTTTGGACTTCTTTTTTCCACCATGTGAATTTTTACGTTAAAACGGGATCACCGTGGCTGGTCTTCGATTTACCTTCCCTGGAGAGCGGTGCACCATGGTTCTGTTCCATTTCAAATCCCTGCACCCACTTCTAAAAGTCGAACGGTGCTGTTTCGGCTTTTTGGACGAATGTTGCACCTTGCACCGCGAATGTTGCACCCTGTGGATATCGATTCTTCGGACGGCCATAACTGTTGGCTCGTTTAGAGTTACGGGAGCCATAACCAGTCAAAACTAAGGTCTCGGTGAGTTCTACCACTTTGACCGCTATAAGCCGTCAATGGATAGTTTCATACCCAAAGAAGTCTATCCGAACCTCAATAAGGTCTCTGAAGTTTTTTGGCCTTCTTTTTTCCTTCACGTGAATTTTTACGTTAAAACGGGATCACCGTGGCTAGTCTTCGATTTACCTTCCCTGGAGAGCGGTGCACCATGGTACTGTTCCATTTCAAATACCAGCACCCACTTCTAAAAGTCGAACGGTGCTGTTTCGGCTTTTTGGACGAATGTTTCACCTTGCACCGCGAATGTTGCACCCTTGGATATCAATCCTTCGAACGGTCATAACTGTTGGCTCGTTTAGAGTTACGGGAGCCATAACCAGTCAAAACTAAGGTCTCGGTGAGTTCTACCACTTTGACCGCTATAAGCCGTCAATGGATAGTTTCATACCCAAAGAAGTCTATCCGAACCTCAATCAGGTCTCTGAAGTTTTTTGGCCTTCTTTTTTCCATTACGTGAATTTTTACGTTAAAACGGGATTGCCGTGGCTGGTCTTCGATTTACCTTCCCTGGAGAGCGGTGCACCATGGTACTGTTCCATTACAAATCTCTGCACCCACTTCTAAAAGTCGAACGGTGCTGTTTCGGCTTTTTGGACGAATGTTGCACCTTGCACCGCGAATGTTGCACCCTTGGATATCAATCCTTCGAACGGTCATAACTGTTGGCTCGTTTAGAGTTACGGGAGCCATAACCAGTCAAAACTAAGGTCTCCGTGAGTTCTACCACTTTGACCGCTATAAGCCGTCAATGGATAGTTTCATACCCAAAGAAGTCTATCTGAACCTCAATCAGGTCTCTGAAGTTTTTTGGCCTTCTTTTTTCCTTCACGTGAATTTTTACGTTAAAACGGGATCACCGTGGCTAGTCTTCGATTTACCTTCCCTGGAGAGCGGTGCACCATGGTACTGTTCCATTTCAAATCCCTGCACCCACTTCTAAAAGTCGAACGGTGCTGTTTCGGCTTTTTGGACGAATGTTGCACCTTGCACCGTAAATGTTGCACCCTGTGGATATCGATTCTTCGGACGGCTATAACTGTTGGCTCGTTTAGAGTTACGGGAGTCATAACTAGTCAAAATGAAGGTCTCGGTGAGTTCTACCGCTTTGACAGCTATAAGCCGTGAATGGAAAGTTTCATACCCAAAAAAGTCTATCCGTACCTCAATGGGTCTCTGAAGTTTTTTGGCCTTCTATTTTCCATCACGTGAATTTTTACGTTAAAATGGGATCACCGTGGCTGGTCTTCTATTTGCCTTCCCTGGAGAGCGGTGCACCATGGTACTGTTCCATTTCAAATCCCTGCACCCACTTCTAAAAGTCGAACGGTGCTGTTTCGGCTTTTTGGACGAATGTTGCACCTTGCACCGCGAATGTTGCACCCTTGGATATCAATCCTTCGAACGGTCATAACTGTTGGCTCGTTTAGAGTTACGGGAGCCATAACCAGTCAAAACTAAGGTCTCGGTGAGTTCTACCACTTTGACCGCTATAAGCCGTCAATGGATAGTTTCATACCCAAAGAAGTCTATCCGAACCTCAATCAGGTCTTTGAAGTTTTTTGGCCTTCTTTTTTCCATTACGTGAATTTTTACGTTAAAACGGGATCGCCGTGGCTGGTCTTCGATTTACCTTCCCTGGAGAGCGGTGCACCATGGTACTGTTCCATTTCAAATCTCTGCACCCACTTCTAAAAGTCGAACGGTGCTGTTTCGGCTTTTTGGACGAATGTTGCACCTTGCACCGCGAATGTTGCACCCTTGGATATCAATCCTTCGAACGGTCATAACTGTTGGCTCGTTTAGAGTTACGGGAGCCATAACCAGTCAAAACTAAGGTCTCGGTGAGTTCTACCACTTTGACCGCTATAAGCCGTCAATGGATAGTTTCATACCCAAAGAAGTCTATCCGAACCTCAATCAGGTTTCTGAAGTTTTTTGGCCTTCTTTTTTCCTTCACGTGAATTTTTACGTTAAAACGGGATCACCGTGGCTAGTCTTCGATTTACCTTCCCTGGAGAGCGGTGCACCATGGTACTGTTCCATTTCAAATCCCTGCACCCACTTCTAAAAGTCGAACGGTGCTGTTTCGGCTTTTTGGACGAATGTTGCACCATGCACCGTGAATGTTGCACCCTGTGGATATCGATTCTTCGGACGGCTATAACTGTTGGCTCGTTTAGAGTTACGGGAGTCATAACTAGTCAAAATGAAGGTCTTGGTGAGTTCTACCGCTTTGACAGCTATAAGCCGTCAATGGAAAGTTTCATACCCAAAAAAGTCTATCCGTACCTCAATGAGTCTCTGAAGTTTTTTGGCCTTCTGTTTTCCATCACGTGAATTTTTACGTTAAAATGGGATCACCGTGGCTGGTCTTCTATTTGCCTTCCCTGGAGAGCGGTGCACCATGGTACTGTTCCTTTTCTAATCCCTGCACCCACTTCTAAAAGTCGAACGGTGCTGCTTCGGCTTTTTGGACGAATGTTGCACCTTGTGGATATTGATTCTTCGGACGGCCATAACTGTTGGCTCGTTTAGAGTTACGGGAGCCATAAACAGTCAAAACGAAGGTCTCAGTGAGTTCTACCGCTTTGTCAGCTATAAGCCGTCAATGGACAGTTTCATACCCAAAAAATTCTATCCGCACCTCAATCGGGTCTCTGAAGTTTTTTGGCCTTCTTTTTTCCATCACGTGAATTTTTACGTTAAAACTGGATCACCTTGGCTGGTCTTCAATTTACCTTCCCTAAAGAGCGTTGCACCATGGTACTGTTCCATTTCAAATCCCTGCACCCACTTCTAAAAGTCGAACGGTGCTGTTTCGGCTTTTTGGACGAATGTTGCACCTTGCACCGCGAATGTTGCACCCTGTGGATATCGATTTTTCGGACGGCCATAACTGTTGGCTCGTTTAGAGTTACGGGAGACATAACCAGTCAAAACGAAGGTCTCGGTGAGTTCTACCTCTTTGACAGCTATAAGACGTCAATGGATAGTTTCATACCCAAAAAAGTCTATCCGAACCTCAATCGGGTCTCTGAAGTTTTTTGGCCTTCTTTTTTCCATCACGTGAATTTTTACGTTAAAACGGGATCACCGTGGCTGGTCTTCGATTTACCTTCCCTGTAGAGCGGTGCACCGTGGTACTGTTCCATTTCATATCCCTGCACCCACTTCTAAAAGTCGAACGGTGCTATTTCGGCTTTTTGGACGAATGTTGCACCTTGCACCGCGAATGTTGCACCCTGTGGATATCGATTCGTCAGACGGCCATAACTGTTGGCTCGTTTAGAGTTACGGGAGCCATAACCAGTCAAAACAAAGGTCTCGGTTAATTCTACCGCTTTAACAGCTATAAGCCGTCAATGGATAGTTTCATACCCAAAAAAGTCTATCCGAACATCAATCGGGTCTCTAAAGTTTTTTGGCCTTCTTTTTCCATCACGTGAATTTTTACGTTAAAACGGGATCAACGTGGCTGGTCTTCGATTTACCTTCCCTGGAGAGCGGTGCACCATGGTACTGTTCCATTTCAAATCCCTACACCCACTTCTAAAAGTCGAGCGGTGCTGTTTCGGCTTTTTGGATGAATGTTGCACTTTGCACCGCGAATGTTGCACCCTATGGATATCGATTCTTTGGACGGCCATAACTGTTTTCTCGTTTAGTGTTACGGGAGCCATAACCAGTCAAAACGAAGGTCTCGGTGAGTTCTACCGCTTTGACAGCTATAAGCCATCAATGGATAGTTTCATACCCAAAAAGTATATCCGAACCTCAATCGGGTCTTTGAAGTTTTTTGGCCTTCTTTTTTCCATCACGTGAATTTTTAAGTTAAAACGGGATCACCGTGGCTGGTCTTCGATTTACCTTCCCTGGAGAGTGGTGCACCATGGTACTTTACCATTTCAAATCCCTGCACCCACTTCTAAAAGTCGAATGGTGCTGTTTCGGCTTTATGGACGAATGTTGCACCTTGCACCGCGAATGTTGCACCCTGTGGATGTCGATTCTTCAGACGGTCATAACGGTTGGCTCGTTAAGAGTTACGGGAGCCATAACCAGATAAAACGAAGATCTCGGTGAGTACTACCGCTTTGACAGCTATATGCCGTCAATGGATAGTTTCATACCCAAAAAAGTCTATCCGAACCTCAATCGGGTCTTTGAAGTTTTTTGGCCTTCTTTTTTCCATCACGTGAATTTTTACGTTAAAACGGGATCACCGTGGCTGGTCTTCGATTTACCTTCCCTGGAGAGCGGTGCACCATGGTACTGTTCCATTTCAAATCCCTGCACCCACTTCTAAAAGTCGAACGGTGCTGTTTCGGCTTTTTGGACGAATGTTGCACCTTGCACCGCGAATGTTGCACCCTGTGGATATCGATTCTTCGGACGGCCATAACTGTTGGCTCGTTTAGAGTTACGGGAGTCATAACCAGTCAAAATGAAGGTCTCGTTGAGTTCTACCTCTTTGACAGCTATAAGCCATCAATGGATAGTTTCATACCCAGAAAAGTTATCCGAACCTCAATCGGGTCTCTGAAGTTTTTTGGCCTTCTTTTTTCCATCACGTGAATTTTTACGTTAAAACGTGATCACCGTGGCTGGTCTTCGATTTACCTTCCCTGGAGAGCGGTGCACCATGGTACTGTTCCATTTCAAATACCTGCACCCACTTCTAAAAGTCGAACGATGCTGTTTCGGCTTTTTGGACGAATGTTGCACCTTGCACCGCGAATGTTGCATCCTGTGGATATCGATTCTTCGGACGGCCATAACTGTTGGCTCGTTTAGAGTTACGGGAGCCATAACCAGTCAAAACGAAGGTCTCGGTGAATTCTACCGCTTTGACAGCTATAAGACGTCAATGGATAGTTTCATACCCAAAAAAGTCTATCAAAACCTCAATCGGGTCTCTGAAGTTTTTTGGCCTTCTTTTTTCCATTACGTGAATTTTTACGTTAAAACGGGATCATCGTGGCTGGTCTTCGATTTACCTTCCCTGGAGAGCAGGGCACCATGGTACTGTTCCATTTCAAATCCCTGCACCCACTTCTAAAAGTCGAACGGTGCTGTTTTGGCTTCTTGGACGAACGTTGCACCTTGCACCGCGAATGTTGCACCCTGT
Source organism: Allium fistulosum (assembly GCA_030737815.1). Classification (NCBI taxonomy): domain Eukaryota; kingdom Viridiplantae; phylum Streptophyta; class Magnoliopsida; order Asparagales; family Amaryllidaceae; genus Allium; species Allium fistulosum. The sequence continues at coordinate 52,826,393 of CM060907.1, forward strand.
GGATATCGATTCTTCGGACGCCCATAACTGTTGGCTCGTTTAGAGTTACGGGAGCCATAACCAGTCAAAACGAAGGTCTAGGTGAGTTCTACCGCTTTAACAGCTATAAGCCGTCAATGGATAGTTTCATACCGAAAAAAGTCTATTCGAACCTCAATCGGGTCTCTGAAGTTTTTTGGCCTTCTTTTTTCCATCACGTGAATTTTTACGTTAAAACGGGATCATCGTGGCTGTTCTTCGATTTACCTTCCCTGGAGAGATGTGCACCATGGTATTGTTCTATTTCAAATCCCTGCACCTTGCGGATATCGATTCTTCGGATGGCCATAACTGTTGGCTCGTTTAGAGTTACGGGAGCCATAACTAGTCAAAACGAAGGTCTCGGTGAGTGCTACCGCTTTGACAGCTATAAGCCGTCAATGGATAGTTTCATACCCAAAAAAGTCTATCCGAACCTCAACCGGGTCTCTGATGATTTTTGGCCTTGTTTTTTCCATCACGTGAATTTTTACGTTAAAACGGGATCACCGTGGCAGGTCTTCAATTTACCTTCCCTGGAGAGTGGTGCACCATGGTACTGTTCCTTTTCAAATCCCTGCACCCACTTCTAAAAGTCGAACGGTGTTGTTTCGGCTTTTTGGACGAATGTTGCACCTTGCACCACGAATGTTGCACCCTGTGGATATCGATTCTTCGGACGGCCATAACTGTTGGCTCGTTTAGAGTTACGAGAGCCATAACCAGTCAAAATGAAGGTCTCGGTTAGTTCTACCGCTTTGACAGCTATAAGCCGTCAATGGATAGTTTCATACCCAAAAAAGTCTATCCGAACCTCAATCGGGTCTTTGAAGTTTTTTGGCCTTCTTTTTTCCATTACGTGAATTTTTACGTTAAAACGGGATCGCCGTGGCTGGTCTTCGATTTACCTTCCCTAGAGAGCAGTGCACCATGGTACTGTTCCATTTCAAATCTCTGCACCCACTTCTAAAAGTCGAACGGTGCTATTTCGGCTTTTTGGACGAATGTTGCACCTTGCACCGCGAATGTTGCACCCTGTGGATATCAATTCTTCGAACGGTCATAACTGTTGGCTCGTTTAGAGTTACGGGAGCCATAACCGGTCAAAACTATGGTCTCGGTGAGTTCTACCACTTTGACCGCTATAAGCCGTCAATGGATAGTTTCATACCCAAAGAAGTCTATCCGAACCTCAATCAGGTCTCTGAAGTTTTTTGGCCTTCTTTTTTCCTTCACGTGAATTTTTACGTTAAAACGGGATCACCGTGGCTAGTCTTCGATTTACCTTCCCTGGAGAGCGGTGCACCATGGTACTGTTCCATTTCAAATCCTTGCACCCACTTCTAAAAGTCGAACGGTGCTGTTACGGCTTTTTGGACGAATGTTGCACCTTGCACCACGAATGTTGCCCCTTATGGATATCGATTCTTTGGATGGCCATAACTGTTGGCTCGTTTAGAGTTACGGGAGCCATAACCAGTCAAAATGAAGGTCTCGGTGAGTTCTACCGCTTTGACAGCTATAAGCCGTCAATGGATAGTTTCATACCCAAAAAAGTCTATCCGAACATCAATCGGGTCTCTGAAGTTTTTTGGCCTTCTTTTTTCCATCACGTGAATTTTTACGTTAAAACGGAATCACCATGGCTGGTCTTCGATTTACCTTCCCTGGAGAGCGGTGCACCATGGTACTGTTCCATTTCAAATCCCTGCACCCACTTCTAAAAGTTGAGCGGTGCTGTTTCGGCTTTTTGGACGAATGTTGCACCTTGCACCGCAAATGTTCCACCCTATGGATATCGATTCTTCGAACGGCCATAACTGTTGGCTCGTTTAGAGTTACGGGAGCCATAACCAGTCAAAACGACGGTCTCGGTGAGTTCTACCACTTTGACAGCAATAAGCCGTCAATGGATTGTTTCATACCCAAAAAAGTCTATCCGAACCTCAATCGGGTCTCTAAAGTTTTTTGGCCTTCTTTTTTCCATCACGTGAATTTTTACGTTAAAACGGGATCATCGTGGCTGGTCTTCGATTTACCTTCCCTGGAGAGCGGTGCACCATGGTACTGTTCCATTTCAAATCCCTGCACCCACTTCTAAAAGTCGAACGGTATTGTTTCGGCTTTTTGGACGAATGTTGCTCCTTACACCGCAAATGTTGCACCCTGTGGATATTGATTCTTCGGACGGCCATAACTGTTGGCTCGTTTAGAGTTACGGGAGCCATAACCAGATAAAATGAAGGCCTCGGTGAGTTCTACCGCTTTGACAGCTATAAGCCGTCAATGGATAGTTTCATACCCAAAAAAGTCTATACGAACCTCAATCGGGTCTCTGAAGTTTTTTGGCCTTCTTTTTTCCATCACGTGAATTTTTACGTTAAAACGGGATCACCGTGCCTGGTCTTCGATTTACCTTCCCTGGAGAGCGGTGCACCATGGTACTTTACCATTTCAAATCCCTGCACCCACTTCTAAAAGTCGAATGGTGCTGTTTCGGCTTTATGGACGAATGTTGCACCTTGCACCGCGAATGTTGCACCCTGTGGATGTCGATTCATCAGACGGTCATAACGGTTGGCTCGTTAAGAGTTACGGGAGCCATAACCAGATAAAACGAAGATCTCGGTGAGTACTACCGCTTTGACAGCTATAAGCCGTCAATGGATAGTTTCATACCCAAAAAAGTCTATCCGAACCTCAATCGGGTCTTTGAAGTTTTTTGGCCTTCTTTTTTCCATCACGTGAATTTTTACGTTAAAACGGGATCACCGTGGCTGGTCTTCGATTTACCTTCCCTGGAGAGCGGTGCACCATGGTACTTTACCATTTCAAATCCCTGCACCCACTTCTAAAAGTCGAATGGTGCTGTTTCGGCTTTATGGACGAATGTTGCACCTTGCACCGCGAATGTTGCACCCTGTGGATGTCGATTCTTCAGACGGTCATAACGGTTGGCTCGTTAAGAGTTACGGGAGCCATAACCAGATAAAACGAAGATCTCGGTGAGTACTACCGCTTTGACAGCTATAAGCCGTCAATGGATAGTTTCATACCCAAAAAAGTCTATCCGAACCTCAATCGGGTCTTTGAAGTTTTTTGGCCTTCTTTTTTCCATCACGTGAATTTTTACGTTAAAACGGGATCACCGTGGCTGGTCTTCGATTTACCTTCCCTGGAGAGCGGTGCACCATGGTACTGTTCCATTTCAAATCCCTGCACCCACTTCTAAAAGTCGAACGGTGCTGTTTCGGCTTTTTGGACGAATGTTGCACCTTGCACCGCGAATGTTGCACCCTGTGGATATCGATTCTTCGGACGGCCATAACTGTTGGCTCATTTAGAGTTACGGGAGCCATAACCAGTCAAAATGAAGGTCTCGTTGAGTTCTACCTCTTTGACAGCTATAAGCCAACAATGGATAGTTTCATACCCAGAAAAGTGTATCCGAACCTCAATCGGGTCTCTGAAGTTTTTTGGCCTTCTTTTTTCCATCACGTGAATTTTTACGTTAAAACGTGATCACCTTGGCTGGTCTTCGATTTACCTTCCCTGGATAGCGGTGCACCATGGTACTGTTCCATTTCAAATACCTGCACCCACTTCTAAAAGTCGAACGATGCTGTTTCGGCTTTTTGGACGAATGTTGCACCTTGCACCGCGAATGTTGCATCCTGTGGATATCGATTCTTCGGACGGCCATAACTGTTGGCTCGTTTAGAGTTACGGGAGCCATAACCAGTCAAAACGAAGGTCTCGGTGAATTCTACCGCTTTGACAGCTATAAGACGTCAATGGATAGTTTCATACCCAAAAAAGTCTATCAAAACCTCAATCGGGTCTCTGAAGTTTTTTGGCCTTCTTTTTTCCATTATGTGAATTTTTACGTTAAAACGGGATCATCGTGGCTGGTCTTCGATTTACCTTCCCTGGAGAGTAGGGCACCATGGTACTGTTCCATTTCAAATCCCTGCACCCACTTCTAAAAGTCGAACGGTGCTGTTTTGGCTTCTTGGACGAACGTTGCACCTTGCACCGCGAATGTTGCACCCTGTGGATATCGATTCTTCGGACGCCCATAACTGTTGGCTCGTTTAGAGTTACGGGAGCCATAACCAGTCAAAACGAAGGTCTAGGTGAGTTCTACCGCTTTAACAGCTATAAGCCGTCAATGGATAGTTTCATACCGAAAAAAGTCTATTCGAACCTCAATCGGGTCTCTGAAGTTTTTTGGCCTTCTTTTTTCCATCACGTGAATTTTTACGTTAAAACGGGATCATCGTGGCTGTTCTTCGATTTACCTTCCCTGGAGAGATGTGCACCATGGTATTGTTCTATTTCAAATCCCTGCACCCACTTCTAAAAGTCGAACGGTGCTGTTTCGGCTTTTTGGATGAATGTTGCACCTTGCACCGCGAATGTTGCACCTTGCGGATATCGATTCTTCGGATGGCCATAACTGTTGGCTCGTTTAGAGTTACGGGAGCCATAACTAGTCAAAACGAAGGTCTCGGTGAGTGCTACCGCTTTGACAGCTATAAGCCGTCAATGGATAGTTTCATACCCAAAAAAGTCTATCCGAACCTCAACCGGGTCTCTGAAGATTTTTGGCCTTGTTTTTTCCATCACGTGAATTTTTACGTTAAAACGGGATCACCGTGGCAGGTCTTCAATTTACCTTCCCTGGAGAGTGGTGCACCATGGTACTGTTCCTTTTCAAATCACTGCACCCACTTCTAAAAGTCGAACGGTGTTGTTTCGGCTTTTTGGACGAATGTTGCACCTTGCACCACGAATGTTGCACCCTGTGGATATCGATTCTTCGGACGGCCATAACTGTTGGCTCGTTTAGAGTTACGAGAGCCATAACCAGTCAAAATGAAGGTCTCGGTTAGTTCTACCGCTTTGACAGCTATAAGCCGTCAATGGATAGTTTCATACCCAAAAAAGTCTATCCGAACCTCAATCGGGTCTTTGAAGTTTTTTGGCCTTCTTTTTTCCATTACGTGAATTTTTACGTTAAAACGGGATCGCCGTGGCTGGTCTTCGATTTACCTTCCCTAGAGAGCAGTGCACCATGGTACTGTTCCATTTCAAATCTCTGCACCCACTTCTAAAAGTCGAACGGTGCTATTTCGGCTTTTTGGACGAATGTTGCACCTTGCACCGCGAATGTTGCACCCTGTGGATATCAATTCTTCGAACGGTCATAACTGTTGGCTCGTTTAGAGTTACGGGAGCCATAACCGGTCAAAACTATGGTCTCGGTGAGTTCTACCACTTTGACCGCTATAAGCCGTCAATGGATAGTTTCATACCCAAAGAAGTCTATCCGAACCTCAATCAGGTCTCTGAAGTTTTTTGGCCTTCTTTTTTCCTTCACGTGAATTTTTACGTTAAAACGGGATCACCGTGGCTAGTCTTCGATTTACCTTCCCTGGAGAGCGGTGCACCATGGTACTGTTCCATTTCAAATCCTTCCACCCACTTCTAAAAGTCGAACGGTGCTGTTACGGCTTTTTGGACGAATGTTGCACCTTGCACCGCGAATGTTGCCCCTTATGGATATCGATTCTTTGGATGGCCATAACTGTTGGCTCGTTTAGAGTTACGGGAGCCATAACCAGTCAAAATGAAGGTCTCGGTGAGTTCTACCGCTTTGACAGCTATAAGCCGTCAATGGATAGTTTCATACCCAAAAAAGTCTATCCGAACATCAATCGGGTCTCTGAAGTTTTTTGGCCTTCTTTTTTCCATCACGTGAATTTTTACGTTAAAACGGAATCACCATGGCTGGTCTTCGATTTACCTTCCCTGGAGAGCGGTGCACCATGGTACTGTTCCATTTCAAATCCCTGCACCCACTTCTAAAAGTCGAGCGGTGCTGTTTCGGCTTTTTGGACGAATGTTGCACCTTGCACCGCAAATGTTCCACCCTATGGATATCGATTCTTCGAACGGCCATAACTGTTGGCTCGTTTAGAGTTACGGGAGCCATAACCAGTCAAAACGACGGTCTCGGTGAGTTCTACCACTTTGACAGCAATAAGCCGTCAATGGATTGTTTCATACCCAAAAAAGTCTATCCGAACCTCAATCGGGTCTCTAAAGTTTTTTGGCCTTCTTTTTTCCATCACGTGAATTTTTACGTTAAAACGGGATCATCGTGGCTGGTCTTCGATTTACCTTCCCTGGAGAGCGGTGCACCATGGTACTGTTCCATTTCAAATCCCTGCACCCACTTCTAAAAGTCGAACGGTGTTGTTTCGGCTTTTTGGACGAATGTTGCTCCTTACACCGCAAATGTTGCACCCTGTGGATATCGATTCTTCGGACGGCCATAACTGTTGGCTCGTTTAGAGTTACGGGAGACATAACCAGATAAAATGAAGGCCTCGATGAGTTCTACCGCTTTGACAGCTATAAGCCGTCAATGGATAGTTTCATACCCAAAAAAGTCTATACGAACCTCAATCGGGTCTCTGAAGTTTTTTGGCCTTCTTTTTTCCATCACGTGAATTTTTACGTTAAAACGGGATCACCGTGGCTAGTCTTCGATTTACCTTCCCTGGAGAGCGGAGCACCATGGTACTATTCCATTTCAAATCCCCGCACCCACTTCTAAAAGTCGAACGGTGCTGTTTCGGCTTTTTGGACGAATGTTGCACCTTGCACCGCGAATGTTGCACCCTGTGGATATCGATTCTTTGGACGGCCATAACTTTTGGCTCATTTAGAGTTACGGGAGCCATAACCAGTCAAAACGAAGGTCTCGGTGAGGTCTACCGCTTTGACAACTATAAGCCGTCAATGGATAGTTTCATACCCAAAAAAGTTTATCCGAACCTCAATCGGGACTTTGAAGTTTATTGGCCTTCTTTTTTCCATCACGTGAATTTTTACGTTAAAACGGGATCACCGTGGCTGGTCTTCGATTTACCTTCCCTGGAGAGCGGTGCACCATGGTACTATTCCATTTCAAATCACTGCACCCACTTCTAAAAGTCAAACGGTGCTGTTTCGGCTTTTTGGACGAATGTTGCACCTTGCACCGCGTATGTTGCACCCTGTGGATATCGATTCTTCGGACGACCATAACTGTTGGCTCGTTTAGAGTTACGGGAGCCATAACCAGTCAAAACGAAGGTCTCGGTGAGTTCTACCGCTTTGACAGCAATAAGCCGTCAATGGATAGTTTCATACCCAAAAAAGTCTATCCGAACCCCAATCGGGTCTCTGAAGTTTTTTGGCCTTCTTTTTTTCCATCACGTGAATTTTTTCGTTAAAACGGGATCACCGTCACTGGTCTTCGATTTACCTTACCTAGAGAGCGGTGTACCATGGTACTGTTCCATTTCACATCCCTGCACCCACTTCTAAAAGTCGAACAACGCTGTTTCTGCTTTTTGGACGAATGTTGCACCTTGCACCGCGAATGTTGTACCGTCTAGATATCGATTCTTCGGACGGCCATAACTGTTGGCTCGTTTAGAGTTACAGGAGCCATAACCAGTCAAAACGAAGCTCACGGTGAGTTCTACGGCTTTGACCGCTGTATGCCGTCAATGGATAGTTGCGTACCCAAAAAAGGCTATCCGAACCTCAATCTGGTCTCTGATGTTTTTTGGCCTTCTTTTTTCCATCACATGAATTTTTACGTTAAAACGGGATCACCGTGGCTGGTCTTCGATTTACCATCCCTAGAGAGCAGTGCACCATGGTACTATTCCATTTCAAATCCTTGCACCCACTTCTAAAAGTCGAACGGCGCTGTTTCTGCTTTTTGGACGAATGTTGCACCTTGCACCGCGAATGTTGCGCCGTCTGGATATCGATTCTTCGGACAACCATAACTGTTGGCTCGTTTAGAGTTACGGGAGCCATAACCAGTCAAAATGAAGGTCTTGGCGAGTTCTACCGCTTTGACAGCTATAAGCCGTCAATAGATAGTTTCATACCCAAAAAAGTCTATCCGAACCTCAATTGGGTCTCTGAAGTTTTTTGGCCTTCTTTTTTCCATCACGTGAATTTTTACGTTAAAACGGGATCACCGTGACTGGTCTTCAATTTACCTTCCCTGGAGAGAGGTGCACCATGGTACTGTTCCATTTCAAGTCCCTACACCCACTTCTAAAAGTCGAACGGTGATGTTTCAGCTTTTTGGACGAATGTTGCACCTTCCAACGCGAATGTTGCACCCTGTGGATATCGATTCTTCGGATGGCCATAACTGTTGGCTCCTTTAGAGTTACGGGAGCCATAACCAGTCAAAATGAATGTATCGGTGAGTTCTACCGCTTTGACAACTATAAGCCGTCAATGGATAGTTTCATAACCAAAAAAGTCTATCCGAACCTCAATCGGGTCTCTGAAGTTTTTTGGCCTTCTTTTTTCAATCAAGTGAATTTTTACGTTAAAACGGGATCACCGTGGCTGGTCTTCGATTTACCTTCCCTGGAGAGCGGTGCACCATGGTACTGTTCCATTTCAAATCCCTGCACCCACTTCTAAAAGTCGAACGGTGCTGTTTCGGCTTTTTGGACGAATGTTGCACCTTGCACCGCGAATGTTGCACCCTGTGGATATCGATTCTTCGGACGGCCATAACTGTTGGCTCGTTTAGAGTAACGGGAGCCATAACCAGATAAAACATAGGTCTCGGTGAGTACTACCGCTTTGACAGCTATAAGCCATCAATGGATAGTTTCATACCCAAAAAAGTCTATCCGAACCACAATCGGGTCTCTGAAGTTTTTTGGCCTTCTTTTTTCCATCACGTGAATTTTTACGTTCAAACGGGATCACCGTGGCTGGTCTTCCATTTACCTTTCCTGGAGAGCGGTGCACCATGATACTGTTCCATTTCAAATCCCTGCACCCACTTCTAAAAGTCGAACGGTGCTGTTTCGGCTTTTTGGACGAATGTTGCACCTTGCACCGCGTATGTTGCACCCTGTGGATATCGATTCTTCGGACGACCATAACTGTTGGCTCGTTTAGAGTTACGGGAGCCATAACCAGTCAAAACGAAGGTCTCGGTGAGTTCTACCGCTTTGACAGCTGTTTGTACCAAAAATGGGCACAACACTCTTCGGAAGTTTTTGAAGAGATAAAAGTGAAGAATGAAAATTAAAACTGTGGATTATCTAACAAAAACTCCAAATAACAGAAAGTAAATTGCAAAGACAAGCGATTTAGAGTGGTTCGGCGTTTTGCCTACGTCCACTATGAAGTTTGATGATTTTATTGCTCGATTACTTGAAGATTACAGTAGTTGATAATGTAATACAACTGAATTCAAATGCTAAGTGTCAATCTAAAGCAGCGGCGGTGTTCTGGAGTAAATCTGACAGAATCTGGGCGCTCTTCAGTACTTAGAATTCTCCGACCCCTTTTCTGAATGACCAGGGGGTCTTTTTATAGGTGTTGGAGGCTGGTATTTCGCCCAAAATGTGGGGAGACCAGTTCTGGCACGCCAGGGGGCCCACATGGCCGAAATCTGGAGACCCGGGCCCGCTTTGGGATCGATTCGACCCTTGGTTCGAATCGATCAAGAAATCATCCAATCGAGCTGAAATTTGGTGTGCACATTCTTCATCATGTGTTTGAGCTTCTGTGAAAATTTCATAAGATTTGGACTTGTAGAACTCGAGTTATGATCGATTCAAGTTGGTGTTTTTCGTATTCTGGAGTCGTTCGAATCGATGTGCTCGAATCGATTCGTTCGAATCGATCTTACTGTTCGTGAAGATGGTGACGTGGTGCGCTTTCTTCGAATCGATCCGGTTTCCATTCCGGATTGACTGGGTCGAATCCACGACTTGGATTCGAAGATGGTGGAGTCGAGGCAATGGATTCGAAGGACCTCCTCCTTCGAATCGATGGGACTGATGTACGTTCGAATCGAGTTAAGCTCGTAGCTACGGACCGGTTTGAAGATGTCTCGGCCTGGGGATTCGAACGTAGTTAAGTCGAACTTGATGGAGTCGAGCGTGTGCTTGATCGAATCGAGTGTGTTGCATTGTAGTCCATCGATTCGAAGCGCTCCGTCTTGTTGGATTCGAAGGTAGGTAAACCTGATGGAGTCGAAGAGGAATGACTTCATCGATTCGAAGAACTATAACTGGATGGACACGGAGTGGCTTCAAGTGAATGGATACGATCAAGACACCTGTCTATGGATTCGAACTAGAACGTTACCCATGGATTCGAAGATGGGTTATTTTCTCCACCTTGAATCGATGATATCTTGAGCGTACGTGCTCGGATTATCTCGAAACTTGGGACGTTGGCTCCCCAGGCTTCGCTTGTCATGTCTTATCAATTGTAGCCTGATCCGGACCCGGACAAAATTCGTCGATATCCGTAGCGACCCTTACGTGTAACCGACTTCCGGGACGACCTGTCACCTTTTCCTAGTTAAGTCCTTGGTATCATGGCCTTGCCAAAAGGCGGGATAACATTTGCCCCCCAAAGTACGTCTTGTGTATACATGACGTGCTTTGAAAAGTTGCAGTCTCTCACTGGACAGCTATAACATGCTTTACCGAAAGTTGCATTCTGTATCGCTGTAATCGACCGTCGTACAATAGTGACTGGCTGTCAGTTTTTTTTTTTTTTGAGTCATGACGAGATGAACATTCGATCCCTGTAAATGATAAAGATCAAACATTGGTCAGAAATACGTGCATACGTGTATTATCTTGACTTTGATTAACGTTGCGTGATCGCAAGTCGTTGTCAGTTCGGTTTACTATCGAAATCTGCATCGGTCCTCTCCTGGACTGATTTGAGATTTGAGTTAAAACACTACTTTTATGATTATCTATGATCATCCTCTCGTACTGATCCTCTCCTGAATCGGTACAAGAGTAGACAAGCAATTTTAAACATTGATACTATTCGTCCATTTTCATCAGTGGTTGGTGATGGATTCGATGTCCTCTGAGTTGATGGAGTCGAAGTTGTAAGTGTTCATTTTTATAGATGGTTTTGATGGATTCGAAGTGCCCATTCGAATCGATGACTTTCGAACCGCTGCGAGTCGAGGGATACGAGGTTGGCACTCCGAATCGATAGGTAAGTGACGGTTTCAATTCTGTTTTTGCTAACCCCTTCGTATCGATAGTAGTTCGAATCGATGCAGCTTCGTATCGATGAGCCTCGTGGAAATGTCGTTTTGATGGATTCGAAGATGTCGCAACGAATCGATTCGAGTCGATTATCCCACCTATAGAAGCCGGTCAGATATACCGGGAGGCGAATCGCCACATCTCCCCTATATATACCGGGCTCCTATTCACTTCTCACTTTTTACTTTTTACTGTTACGAGAGCTTCTTCTTCGACTCGATCTTTCAGAACAGGAAACCTTCGTGTCTTCATACGAATTGATCAAACTTCCCCGAGCCTTTGACTATAGTCGAATACAATCAGGTAATCATGGAACCGATTCGAGTGTATAACATTAAAACTTGGAAAACTTGACAGCGATTCCATTTTTTCTTCTGAAAAGCATGAAGGATCAATAGATCTGGGATGGGTCGAATCGATGAATCCAGGGAAAGGAACCTGTTATGGATGGACTTCGTTCCTCTTTACTGCTCCGCATCGATCCGGGAACGTGCAATTCGAATCAGTCTTAAGTGTCAGGCTTCGAATCGATGATCATGAAAGAAAAAATAGATCAAAACGATCGATTCGAAGCAATGTTGCCCTGATCGATTCGAAGACATAAATTCTGATCGATTCGAAGCTGTGTCATGCTCATGGATTCGAAGCATCTTTCCTTCTCCAGTTTTCATCGAGTCGTACCATACGGATTCGAAGTATTTGGACTTGAGCTTTATCGAATCGATTCACATCGATTCGAGCCAGTGGATTCGAACTTCATTGATTCGACTCATATCGATTCGAGTCAATCGATTCGAACGTCCTGACTTTTGAAACTTCTGCTCTTCTGATTTATTCCAACATCTGAACTACGACCAGTTTCACGTTGAATTTCGACGAACATAATGAACTTTAGTATACTTGACTCCGACGAGCTTCGGCCTTGCATAATCGAACTTGATTGACAGACTTGAACCTGAATTTCCTTTGAAGCTCGTCGATGGAACCATGACTTAACCAATGATACAACTGACTTATACTTGAAGTTGGTCCGTAGCGTTTGGATGGTGCGGAAAAGACGGTCAGCGATGACGGTCACTTTCTTTCTTAAATTCTCAAGTTATGTTGTACGGACATCTCGCTTCATTCTGTTAAATTTGCTTAAGTAATGCACAGCACTCGCACTGCACGACACGTTCATACACACTACACTGGGGCATGCACGGGCTAGTTATGAACTTAACGTTGCTTTCTGATGAGTTAGCTAATTATGGAATCTTCGAGCTCCCAACAACAAGAAGTACAGAGCTCGACTCCTCCGGTTCTTGAGATTCCTGAAATCCCTGCCGACGTAATCGATCCGGCTCCAGATGAATTGCCGGAGGCGATATTTATTGAGGACCCTGTTGATTCGGTTCAGTCCAACATATCTGAATCCTTGTTGGGACGAATATGCTTAAAGCATAACATATCTCTGGGCGACGTATTATTGCCCAGCGCCACCGATAGACCGCACAATCCGCCTGAAGGATATACAGCATTCTACCGTCATGCTTGTGCAGCTGGAACTCTTCCTCCCTTCAATCAATATATCCGAAGGATGCTATCATATTTAGGGATTGCTCCTTCACAACTTCATCCCAACGGGCACGCGCTGCTGAATAGTGTCTTCGTAATATTCATGGACTGTCTTTTTCGCCCGCCGAGGCCCTATGAAATCAGACATATATTTAACTTCAAGAGCAGGGGTGATAGCCCGTCGTTTACATTTTTGGAGGCAGTTAGAAATTGCCAAGTTGTAGTTGGAGCTTGGACGCGACTGAGCTACTTCAAGAACGAATGGTTCTACGTTCGATGCCCTCCGGGTTTTGCTAGGCGATGGTTATCTAGACGTAGGTGCCTTAACCTGTTTCTTTGACCAATATCTCTTCGGTATTAAAATTGACATTCCATTCCTTTTACAGCTATTATCTCTAGGCCCGATGGAGGGCGTTTCAAGGGTACCGTCCGGAGTCTTCAAGAAGTCCCAAGCGAGCTGAGGCATATTGACTCGGTGCTGAACGACTACAACTTAAGAGTTCTGGGTTTGATTGACATTAACCAAAGCATAGTTGTTGAGGGATTTTCAAAGTCCGTCTCCAAGAAGGAAAGTAAGAAGAAAACCAAGGAGAGAAAAGCGAAGAGGTCACTCGGGATCAGAATAATCGAGGCGAGTGACGAAGAAAGAACTCAGACGGATTCAGAGCCGATGGCTGACCTTTCGGGAAACTTGGAGGAATCGGGAGAAAAACGGAAAGGCAAGGCCGCCGTTTCCAAAAAACTTAAGTCAAAAGGGGGAAAATCTGTAGATGTGTTTCTTCCCGCTTCCGGAGTTATGATTTCTGAGGCCGCCCCTTCTCGTTCGAGAGACTCTCTCAAAGGGCTTGACGATATTCCTATCCCAGATTATATATCACTCTCTCATAATCCTGGGTTGGAGGAATTACAAGATGTCTTAAATATGAACGAGCCCTTTCCTTTAAGTGCGGTCAACACTTCCGGTCGGTTTGGGGGTTTACACATTTACACACACTTTCACGGCACTTCATGACTTCTGCATAGTAAACATTGCTTTATGGGATTTTAATCCGTAATTCTTTCTTATCGCAGGTGAGATGTCAGGGCGTGGCTCCACTTTAGATAGGCTTCGGAACGTGCGTCAATCTTCTCCATTTTATGACTCCCGTAGGAGAGAGACAGATAGGGACCATGGGCGAGGCTACTCGAGTCAAGAACGTTATGACAGAGACAGGGATTACTCGCGTAACCGTTCTGGTTATGATTACTCTGATAGAGACCGGGGATACCAACACCGACCCCGATCTCGCTCTCCTCCGCCTCCCAGGGCTCCAGTAGACCTCCCAGGGCCATCTCACCAGCAACAGTTGCCTTCTCAGTCTTCTCGGCCTGATGCTCAACGGCCAAGAGTGGAACCAACAGCAGCTGCTATAATGGAACAAGCTCCGGCCGAGCTGACAAGCGAGGGAGCTGCCAAACTCGCTCAAATGAAAAACGACTACCCGGAGATTTGCATGGACGGCTACATCTTCCCGCCTAACTTCAAAAGGATTCCACCAGAGGCTGAGACCACTGCTCATAACTACATCCACGACTTCTACGCTCAGTACAAGGAGTGGTATAAGGCAGCCGTGAAGGCTTCTAGAGTAGCTTTCGACAGGGCGAAAATCATTGCTGAACGTGACGTCGACATTGCGAAGCAGAAACGCATTATCCAAGTTCTTCAATCCGAAGTGGAGACGTCCCGAAAGTCAGAGCTTGAAACTCTTAAGAAACACGAGGGAGTCGTGGCTAAACTAGCGAGGATGCAGCAAGAACACTGTGCCACAGTGGAAGAGATGGGCCATCGCAATACCACCGTTGCAGCTGAACGAGACTTAGCCGTTAAAGAGCTGAACGAGCTCAAGGCCAAATTCGCTGAAATGGTGAAGGAGAAAGACGATGCGAATGCTACTGCTCAAGAGGCTTGCGACCAAGCAGTATCCCTCAGGGCCGAACTTGCTGCGGCGGCGGTCAAGGCTAAGTCCGTGGAGGCGGAGATTCAGGAAAAAATCTTGGAGGAGAGGTCCAGGCTAGATGCTGAGTTTGACGATCTCCTAGTCACGTATAATGCTAATGTGTTGGAACACAGAAATCTAGCGTGGCTGGGAGATGATTCCATGATCTTATATAATGCCTGGACCCGGCTGGTGAATGAGAAGAGAGCGGCGCATCCGGATGGAGCACTTGACGACTTTGAACTGGAGATGCGCCTGCTTACTGAGGATGAGAGGAGGACCCTTCATGAGGTGGTAATTTCTATGGCGAAAGAAAGACTCGGCGTCCAGTCATCAGAGACAGGCGAAGGTTCGGGGACCGCGCATCACGAGGCAAGTGTTGGAGCCGTAATCTCAACATTGCCCGAGACTACTGGTGCGGTAAACCCCCAATCCGTTCCTGCATATAATCCTGACCAACCGTTGTTATCCTCCGCCGATAATTCTACCCATGTTTCGGTCCAGACTAAGGAAGGTATTTGAATGCTTCTCGTAGTTTTGTTGTGAAGAACCTTAAGCAACACACTTGGCTAACAGTCCTCGTTTTGTCGTATTTCAGTGACCGAAGTTATAGTTTCTGCGCCCCTTGCTTTATCAGTTCCTCAGCAAACACAAGGGGTAGTTTTTTCTGAAGCCATCACGACTTCTACTTTGATTGGCGAGGAGGGAGATGTAAATATGTTTTCTTTCAGCGCTCAGATGATTGAGGAGCTTCTTAATGAACCCATCGATCCCTCTGCCAACCCATCCGATGTTGTGAATGAGGCTGCTCCAGCCGCTAGTTTATCTACGCCAGCCATTGGCACATCTGATGCGGCCCAAGCACCTCGTGAGGACGACGTTTTAGCTGAGATTGCTGCCGAGATGGCAGCAGGGAATGTTGGTTCTAGTCCGCCCGGGCCCGCCCCGTTAATGGTGATTTCGCCGGGCGGTACTGTATTGATCGAGACCGCTCCTGTCCCTCCTCCTGCTACCACTCCTATGCCCCCGGCTCGTCCTCCTAGAAGAACTTCCGTCGCCTCCAGCTCTGAGGAAGATGTCGACATCATATCGCTGCCGGAGGGCAAGCCTGAAAAGAGCAAGCGATCGAGGAAGAAGTCGGGCAACGGATCAGGTGGAGCTACTCCAAAGAAGAAGATAAGGAAGAAGAAAGAATGAACTTCTTTCCCTAAATCTTTGTTGCGTAGGGTAGCATCTTGTCGATTTTTCTATAGCCGTGTATAGATGTGGATTCGGCTCCCACTAGCAGAATTTTTCATAAACACTTTGTAATCAGATTCTTTTTGTTGATAATGGAAATGAAAATCTATTCTCTTTCTGTCTTCAACTTGCTATGTGTTATGGTTCTGCCCCCTGTATTGGGGAGAAGTGTAGAGTTGACGTATGTTTATACCCTGCTTTGTGTACTGTAAGCACGGAGTTAATTAATGTTTATACTCCAGTTCGCGTCCTCGGAAGCTGGAGTTCGTTAATGTTTATACTCCAGTTCGCGCTCTCGGAAGCTGGAGTTTGTTAGTGTTTATACCCAGCTCGCGCTCTCAGAGTTCTCTGGGGTTTGTTAGAATGTTTATACTCCGCCTCGCACTCTGGGAGTACGGAGTTAGAAGAATGTTTATACTCCGCCTCGCACTCTGGGAGTACGGAGTTAGATGAACGTTTATACTCCGCCTCGCACTCTGGGAGCACGGAGTTAGAAGAATGTTTATACTCCGCCTCGCACTCTGGGAGTACGGAGTTAGATGAACGTTTATACTCCGCCTCGCACTCTGGGAGCACGGAGTTAGAAGAATGTTTATACTCCGCCTCGCGCTCTGGGAGTACGGAGTTAAGTAAAAAGCTTGTACCCAGCTCGCGCTCTCGGAGTACTCTGGGGTTTAGGAAAAATGTTTATACTCCGCCTCGCACTCTGGGAGTACGGAGTTAGTCAATGTTTATACTCCAGTTCGCGCCCTCGGAAGCTGGAGTTTGTTAATGTTTATACTCCAGTTCGCGCTCTCGGAAGCTGGAGTTTAGGAAAAAGGTTGTCGTGTATCAACCTATTTCTGGCCTGATGTGATGGCTTGCCCCCGAGCTCGGGTTTCATTTAGCGAGTGGTTGATTGCTTCATAGCCACTCCCTACTTGAATAAATTCCACTGTGTGATGGAACTTAGCTCTTCGTGCATCGTGATGTTGTACATTGCATTTAATGAATCACAGCTCTGGCTCGAAGAGATGGTATTTTATTGCTGAAATAAGAAAATATGGCAAATCAGTTGCCTTATTACAAATTCTAATTTCGAAATGCAAAAGTAAATTGCTGAATAAAAAACATAATGAAATAAATAAAGCCTGTCATATGTAATAGCGACGGAGACTCTCGCTGTTCCAGGCTCTTGGCAAAACTAGACCGTCTACGGTTGATAGTTTGAATGTGCCATCCCCAAGTCGTTGTGTAATCACGTATGGCCCTTCCCAATTTGGTTTCATGTGTGAAGGAACCGGATATACTCTCTTGAGGACCAGATCGCCGAGATCAAAGGTTCGGGGGCGAACTTTGGTGTTATATAATCGGGCGACCCGACTTCGGTAAGCGGCCGCTCTTAAATCAGCCTCTTCTCGTTTCTCGTCCAACAGATCCAAAGACTCAGCGAGTAATATAGCGTTTGTTTTCGGATCGTAATAAGTTACGCGGTGAGAAAATACTTCTGTCTCCACTGGAATGACGGCCTCCGAGCCATAGGATAAGGAAAATGGGGTGTGTCCAGTTGCGGTCTTGTGAGTTGTTCGGTACGCCCATAACGCCATAGGAAGTTCATCGACCCATTTGCCCCCAGCCTTTTCCAGTCGTTTCTTTAAGATGGATTTGATAACTTTGTTAACAGCTTCGACCTGACCATTTGCTTGTGGATGTGCGACTGCAGAGAACTTTTTATGAATATGAAATCGTTGGCAGAAACTCTTGAACTCTGAACTTTCGAATTGGGTCCCGTTATCGGTGATGATGGTGTGCGGGAGTCCAAATCGGCAAATGATATTGCGGACCACAAAGTTTATCACTTTCTTTGACGTAATTGTTGCGAGAGCTTCGGCTTCAGCCCATTTCGTGAAGTAATCAACTGCAACGATGGCATACTTCGCACCACCTTTTGCCAGAGGCAAAGCTCCAATGATATCGATACCCCACATAGCGAACGGCCAGGGACTGACCATTTGAGTTAACTCGGTAGGCGGGGCTCTTGGAATTCGAGCGTGTTTTTGGCACTTGTCGCACTTCCTGGCGTAATTGGCAGCATCTCGATTTACAGTCGGCCAGTAATATCCATATCTGAGTATCTTCTTAGCAAGCGCTTGTCCACCGGTGTGATCGCCGCATTCTCCCTCATGTACATCATGTAACACTCGTTTGACTTCGTCGTGAGCGATACACCGGAGGAGTGGAACAGAATAACCTTTCCTATACATGATCCCGTCCTGAATGATAAACCGCGAAGCTTTTCGTAGAATTTGCCTTTTCTCATTTCGGCGTTCAGGCAATATTCCATTCTCAATATAATTTCGATATGGAGTCATCCATGATTCTCTGCTGGGAAAGGTTTCTAACACATCAGCTGTTTTGATTTGATCGATGCTCGGGGAAGGCAAAGTTTCGACCGGGACGAGTCCCATTTGCTGCGCTTCACCTGTGCTGGCCAACTTTGCCAATGAATCGGCCTTTTGATTGCGATCTCGTGGTATGTAGTAAATAGCGTAATAATCAAATTGATCCAGCGCTTCCTGAACTCGGGCTAGGTAAGCAGCTAACCTTCGATCTCTCGCTTGATATTCTCCTCGTACTTGACACACAACCAACTGCGAATCACAATAAACTTCTATAGCGATAATTTTCAGATCTCTGGCAAGCTTTAACCCAGCCAACAGGGCTTCATACTCGGCCTCGTTGTTGGTTGCGTGAAAATCGAACTTCAGAGCATAGCATATGGATCGACCTTCGGGGGTTTCTAGTACAACTCCGGCACCCGAACATCGATCGTTTGATGCACCATCTGAATAAAGCTTCCATATATATTCAGGAGACTCGCTGGTTTCAGGTAATTCGTCAGGAATAGTAAATTCAGCTATGAAGTCAGCTAGGACTTGCCCTTGAATGGCTCTCCGCGGAGCATAAGTAATGTCAAATTGGCTCAGTTCAATATTCCACTTGAGTAACCTTCCAGACGTCTCAGGCCGCGTGAGGACCTGTCGTAACGGCTGATCGGTATACACAGTAAGCGGATGTGCTTGAAAATAAGGACGAAGCTTTCTCGAGGCAATGACCAAGCAGTAAGCCAGTTTCTCCAACCTGGGGTAATTTCTCTCAGCTCCGGTCAGTCGTTTACTGACATAATAGACCAGTTTCTGCACTCGATCTTCTTCCCGGACCAAAGCAGCACTGATCGCATGCTCTGATACCGCCAGGTAAAGGTATAATTGTTCGTGATCAATTGGTTTCGACAAAATCGGTGGCGTAGAGAGGTGTTGAACCAGCGATCGGAATGCGCCTTCACATTCCGTGGTCCATTCAAAGTTTCGTTTCCCTTTCCGGATTAGATCGAAGAAAGGAATGCATTTATCAGTGGATTTCGAGATGAACCTGCTTAGCGCTGCTACCTTCCCGTTGAGACTCTGGACTTGCTTGATGGTCTTTGGAGTTTGCAAATTCCTTATCGCCCAGATCTTCTCGGGGTTTGTCTCTATCCCACGAGCGTTAACAATGAACCCTAGAAACTTTCCGGATGCGACGCCGAAATGGCATTTTAGCGGGTTGAGCTTCATTCCATATTCACGCAAGATACAGAACATTGAATTTAAATCCTTGACGTGATCTGTGGAAAATCGGGACTTAACTAACATGTCATCCACATAGACTTCCATGGTCTTCCCGATTTGATCAGCGAACATTCGATTAACCAAGCGTTGGTAAGTTGCTCCGGCATTCTTTAAACCAAAGGGCATGACTCTGTAGCAGTAGAGTCCCAGATCGGTTACGAAACTAGTATGTTCTTGATCGGGTAGATGCATGGGTATCTGATTATAACCTGAATAAGCGTCCATAAAGGATAACAATTCGTGACCTGCAGTTGAGTCGACGAGTTGGTCAATTCGGGGAAGTGGAAAACTATCTTTTGGACAGGCTTTGTTTAAATCAGAGTAATCGACACAAGTTCTCCATTTCCCGTTCGGCTTCCGAACCATTACCGGATTTGACACCCACTCTGGGTATAGAGCATCTCGGATGAAACCATTCGAATGTAATTTATCAATTTCTTCTTTAAGGGCGGCAGATCTCTCTGGATCCATACCACGCCTCTTTTGCTTGACCGGAACATGTCGTGGATCAATATTTAAAGAGTGACTTGCAATGTTCGGTGAGATTCCGCACATGTCGGAGTGCGTCCAGGCAAAGACATCAAGATTTGCCTGAAGAAATTCAACCAATTCCTGTTGTATCTGTTTTACCAGTTGAGATCCAACTTTCAGTACTTTCGAGTCGTCATCCTCGCTGACCGGGACGTCCACAGTCAGTTCGGCTGGAGACGCTTGGTTCTCTTCTACTTCAGCTTTATCTTCGCTATCTCTAGGGTCAAGATCTCTAAGGAATTGGTAGTGGTGCCCGGGCCGGGGCCCAGGCGTTAGCTGTCAATTATCAGAAAAACGGACGCAGAGAGATTCCTCTACGCCCTTTCCTTTCTCCTTCTTCTGCGCTTCTCGCAATTCAGCAACATAACAGGCTCTTCCTGCTGCCTGATCTCCTTGAACGATTCCTATACCGTGATCGGTTGGGAATTTTAAAGTCAAACACCACGGGGCAATGGCTGCCCTGAATTCAGCAAGGGCTGGTCGACCCAGGAATGCGTTGTACGGTGAAGCAATGTCAAGAACAACGAATTGCAGCAGTCGAACTCTCCTGCGCTCTCCGATCCCCAGTTCCACTGGTAATTCCACTATTCCAGTAGGTATCGTTGCACTGCCATTGAAGCCATGAACCCGGGATTGGCAGGGTTTTAGGTCTTTTGCCTCCATCTTCATTAAATCGTAAGCTCGCTTGAATAGAATGTTTACAGAACTCCCACTGTCAACCAGGATCCTCTTCATCCAAGCAGGACCAACCTGGGCAGATATGACCAGTGGATCAATCGTTGGAGCTTCGATTTTGTCAGCATCTCTGCTTCTGAATATGATATCGTCAGACATCGTTTTTTGTTGCTTAGCCGGGGTTCCATCCTCACAATTACTGCAGCATTCGAAGCTCGCATGCCTGATAGAGCTAGCATACGACTCCATTTCCCTCCAGCTCCTGTCTGCTGGATGAGGACCACCACTTATGGTATTGATAACTAGCCTCCCGCCTGTACGAGCGGGTTCCTCTTGTCTTTCCTGATCTTGCGCACGGTTTGGATTCGATGGGCCCGCACCACCAGACTGCGGCGCCCGCACGAATTGATCTAACTTCCTTTCCCTGATTAACTTTTCTATCAGATCTTGCAAATGGCGACAGTCATTAGTATTGTGGCCATAGCTCTCATGAAACCTACAAAACTTTCCCGTCTGAATCTGCCTTTCTGACGACCGCTTCGGAGCGGGTTTCTTATATTGTTCGGTGTTGCAAGTCTGCAGATATACATTCTCCAGTGATGTGTTTAACGGTGTATAACTTTCGAACATCGGAGCCCTTCGCCGTGGGCCCGGATTCGGGTCTCTCTTCTTATTCTGACCATTGCCACCTCTTGGCTGAGCTTGCTTGTTCTGTATGTTTAACTGGACTTTTCCGGAATTGTCACCGGACTGTTTAACTGCGACATTGCTTTGTATTCCCTCACTCCCGGGTTTTGCATCGTCCTGCTTCCTAGACTGTTTCGCGTCCTCTTGCCGTAAGAATTGAGCGGCTTTAGAGTAGAAACGGTCCAACGATGCGGGGGGTTTTCCGGCTAACCAGTTTCCAAATTCAGAATCGGGATCAATTCCCTTTGTCAATGCCATCAAAATTGAGTTGTCGTTGGGATTACTAATTTCCACGCATGCCGCATGGAATCTCTCCAAGTAACGCCTTAATGTTTCCCCACGAGCCTGGGTAACATTGGACAGGGTGTTAACATCTTTGGGTCTGGCAACATGCATACGGAACTGTTCAACAAACTTCTTAGCCAATTGGTCAAATGACGAAATAGATCTTGGAGGTAGTCTTGTAAACCACATTGTTGCAATTCCTCCCAGTGAAATGGGGAAGCTACGGCATTTCACTGCATCGTCGGCCCTTGCGGCGCTCATTGACCATTCGTATTTCAGTATATGCTGATTGGGATCAGAACTTCCCTCGTACATAGGGAGAGTTGGCATTCTGAATCGCCGAGGAGGTTCAGCGTATAGTATTTCGTCCGTGAAGGGAGTATGGCTTCGAGAAATTCCCCAATCGTCATTGGTAAGTCCTTGGCTTTCACGGATCATTTGACGTATCATAGTCGGGATGTCCGGCATTGCTACATTCT
Organism: Allium fistulosum; assembly: GCA_030737815.1. Taxonomy (NCBI): domain Eukaryota; kingdom Viridiplantae; phylum Streptophyta; class Magnoliopsida; order Asparagales; family Amaryllidaceae; genus Allium; species Allium fistulosum. The sequence goes on from CM060907.1 coordinate 52,848,619, forward strand.
GAGCCTGCTGAGCTAAGGTGTGGTCGGGTTCCACAATGCGAGTTTGGACCGGGCGCTGTCGACGGTCCAAGTTCCGCCTCCTTGGCTCAGCGTCTTCCTGGACGTATGGTTCAGAAGTACGTCCTTGCTGTTGATTACCCGAATCTGGAAGATATCGGGTATCGACCCTTGTTTCCGCTGTTGCAGCTGTGACATGATTGTCCGTAGTATATTGTGAAGTACGGCCACCTCGTGCTGATGGTCCAGCCTGGAAGCTGGTTGATGGTCCTACCCTCAATTGCCCGACAGTCAGGGCTGGCTGATATCCCGTAGTCTGAGCATAATCTCCGTCTAATCGGGGACGGGTAGACCTACGACGATAGTCAGACGAGGCAGAACTTTCAGTGGGTGAGCGGGAAACATCATCCCTCCTGGACCTTCTACGGCCCTGGCGATTCAGTTGATTTGTCAACTCAATATTGGCTCGTAGCTGTTCGGCTAACTGTTGCCGACTCTGAGTCAATTCTTGGAGTAACATCTGAAATTCTTGTCTAGTGACTGCCCCAGACGGATCTGAGTGGGCAGTGTTGTCTTGATTGGGTGGCTGCTGTTGAGCAGGATTTTGTCCATCCCTACCTTCTTGTCCTGGAGCTGCAGAAGTGGTTCTCGTGCTAACCATTTTGAACGATGAATCCTTTTCCTAGATTTTGTACAAATCTGAGTAGAATGGAAGGACTGTGAATCGAAGATCTGGATCTTCCTCTTGGATTTGTGCAATCCGGTATCGATGGTAGATCCAAGGAGCAGGAGAAAAAAGCTGGTTTTCTCTCAGTGAAAGCACCAAAGTGTTTGTACCAAAAATGGGCACAACACTCTTCGGAAGTTTTTGAAGAGATAAAAGTGAAGAATGAAAATTAAAACTGTGGATTATCTAACAAAAACTCCAAATAACAGAAAGTAAATTGCAAAGACAAGCGATTTAGAGTGGTTCGGCGTTTTGCCTACGTCCACTATGAAGTTTGATGATTTTATTGCTCGATTACTTGAAGATTACAGTAGTTGATAATGTAATACAACTGAATTCAAATGCTAAGTGTCAATCTAAAGCAGCGGCGGTGTTCTGGAGTAAATCTGACAGAATCTGGGCGCTCTTCAGTACTTAGAATTCTCCGACCCCTTTTCTGAATGACCAGGGGGTCTATTTATAGGTGTTGGAGGCTGGTATTTCGCCCAAAATGTGGGGAGACCAGTTCTGGCACGCCAGGGGGCCCACATGGCCGAAATCTGGAGACCCGGGCCCGCTTTGGGATCGATTCGACCCTTGGTTCGAATCGATCAAGAAATCATCCAATCGAGCTGAAATTTGGTGTGCACATTCTTCATCATGTGTTTGAGCTTCTGTGAAAATTTCATAAGATTTGGACTTGTAGAACTCGAGTTATGATCGATTCAAGTTGGTGTTTTTCGTATTCTGGAGTCGTTCGAATCGATGTGCTCGAATCGATTCGTTCGAATCGATCTTACTGTTCGTGAAGATGGTGACGTGGTGCGCTTTCTTCGAATCGATCCGGTTTCCATTCCGGATTGACTGGGTCGAATCCACGACTTGGATTCGAAGATGGTGGAGTCGAGGCAATGGATTCGAAGGACCTCCTCCTTCGAATCGATGGGACTGATGTACGTTCGAATCGAGTTAAGCTCGTAGCTACGGACCGGTTTGAAGATGTCTCGGCCTGGGGATTCGAACGTAGTTAAGTCGAACTTGATGGAGTCGAGCGTGTGCTTGATCGAATCGAGTGTGTTGCATTGTAGTCCATCGATTCGAAGCGCTCCGTCTTGTTGGATTCGAAGGTAGGTAAACCTGATGGAGTCGAAGAGGAATGACTTCATCGATTCGAAGAACTATAACTGGATGGACACGGAGTGGCTTCAAGTGAATGGATACGATCAAGACACCTGTCTATGGATTCGAACTAGAACGTTACCCATGGATTCGAAGATGGGTTATTTTCTCCACCTTGAATCGATGATATCTTGAGTGTACGAGCTCGGATTATCTCGAAACTTGGGACGTTGGCTCCCCAGGCTTCGCTTGTCATGTCTTATCAATTGTAGCCTGATCCGGACCCGGACAAAATTCGTCGATATCCGTAGCGACCCTTACGTGTAACCGACTTCCGGGACGACCTGTCACCTTTTCCTAGTTAAGTCCTTGGTATCATGGCCTTGCCAAAAGGCGGGATAACAACAGCAATAAGCCGTCAATGGATAGTTTCATACCCAAAAAAGTCTATCCGAACCCCAATCGGGTCTTTGACGTTTTTTGGCCTTCTTTTTTTCCATCACGTGAATTTTTTCGTTAAAACGGGATCACCGTCGCTGGTCTTCGATTTACCATACCTAGAGAGCGGTGTACCATGGTACTGTTCCATTTCACATCCCTGCACCCACTTCTAAAAGTCGAACAACGCTGTTTCTGCTTTTTGGACGAATGTTGCACCTTGCACCGCGAATGTTGTACCGTCTAGATATCGATTCTTCGGACGGCCATAACTGTTGGCTCGTTTAGAGTTACAGGAGCCATAACCAGTCAAAACGAAGCTCTCGGTGAGTTCTACGGCTTTGACCGCTGTATGCCGTCAATGGATAGTTGCGTACCCAAAAAAGGCTATCCGAACCTCAATCTGGTCTCTGAAGTTTTTTGGCCTTCTTTTTTCCATCACGTGAATTTTTACGTTAAAACGGGATCACCGTGGCTGGTCTTCGATTTACCATCCCTGGAGAGCGGTGCACCATGGTACTATTCCATTTCAAATCCTTGCACCCACTTCTAAAAGTCGAACGGCGCTGTTTCTGCTTTTTGGACGAATGTTGCACCTTGCACCACGAATGTTGCGCCGTCTGGATATCGATTCTTCGGACAACCATAACTGTTGGCTCGTTTAGAGTTACGGGAGCCATAACCAGTCAAAATGAAGGTCTCGGCGAGTTCTACCGCTTTGACAGCTATAAGCCGTCAATAGATAGTTTCATACCCAAAAAAGTCTATCTAAACCTCAATCGGGTCTCTGAAGTTTTTTGGCCTTCTTTTTTCCATCACGTGAATTTTTACGTTAAAACGGGATCACCGTGGCTGGTCTTCAATTTACCTTCCCTGGAGAGAGGTGCACCATGGTACTGTTCCATTTCAAGTCCCTGCACCCACTTCTAAAAGTCGAAAGGTGATGTTTCAGCTTTTTGGACGAATGTTGCACCTTGCACCGCGAATGTTGCACCCTGTGGATATCGATTCTTCGGATGGCCATAACTGTTGGCTCCTTTAGAGTTACGGGAGCCATAACCAGTCAAAATGAATGTATCGGTGAGTTCTACCGCTTTGACAACTATAAGCCGTCAATGGATAGTTTCATACCCAAAAAAGTCTATCCGAACCACAATCGGGTCTCTGAAGTTTTTGGGCATTCTTTTTTCCATCACGTGAATTTTTACGTTCAAACGGGATCATCGTGGCTGGTCTTCCATTTACCTTTCCTGGAGAGCGGTGCACCATGATACTGTTCCATTTCAAATCCCTGCACCCACTTCTAAAAGTCTAATGGTGCTGTTTCGGCTTTTTGGACGAATGTTGCACCTTGCACCGCGAATGTTGCACCCTGTGGATATCGATTCTTCGGACGGCCATAACTGTAGGCTCGTTTAGAGTTACGGGAGCCATAACCAGTCAAAACGAAGGTCTCGGTGAGTTCTACCTCTTTGACAGCTATAAGCAATCAATGGATAGTTTCATACCCAAAAAAGTCTATCCGAACCTCAATCGGGTCTGTGAAGTTTTTTGTCCTTCTTTTTTCCATCACGTGAATTTTTACGTTAAAACGGGATCACAGTGGCTGGTCTTCGATTTACCTTCCCTGGAGAGCGGTGCACCATGGTACTGTTCCATTTCAAATACCTGCACCCACATCTAAAAGTCGAACGATGTTGTTTCGGCTTTTTGGACGAATGTTTCACCTTGCGCCGCGAATGTTGCATCCTGTGGAAATCGATTCTTCGGACGGCCATAACTGTTGGCTCGTTTAGAGTTACGGGAGCCATAACCAGTCAACATGAAGGTCTCGGTGAATTCTACCTCTTTGACAGCTATAAGCCGTCAATGGATAGTTTCATACCCAAAAAAGTCTATCCAAACCTCAATCGGGTCTCAGAAGTTTTTTGGCCTTCTTTTTTCCATCACGTGAATTTTTACGTTAAAACGAGATCATTGTGGCTGGTCTTCGATTTACCTTCCCTGGAGAGTGGTGCACCATGGTACTGTTCCATTTCAAATCCCTGCACCCACTTCTAAAAGTCGAACGGTGCTGTTTCGGCTTTTTGGACGAATGTTGCACCTTGCACCGCGAATGTTGCACCCTGTGGATATCGATTCTTCGGACGGCCTTAACTGTTGGCTCGTTTAATGTTACGGGAGCCATATCCAGTCAAAACGAAGGTCTCGGTGAGTTCTACCGCTTTGACAGCTATAAGCCGTCAATGGATAGTTTCATACCCAAAAAAGTCTATACGAACCTCAATCGGGTCTCTGAAGTTTTTTGGCATTCTTTTTTCCATCACGTGAATTTTTACGTTAAAACGGGATCACCGTGGCTGGTCTTCGATTTACCTTCCCTAGAGAGAGGTGCACCATGGTACTTTTCCATTTCAAATCCCTGCACCCACTTCTAAAAGTCAAACGGTGCTGTTTTGGCTTTTTGGACGAAAGTTGCACCTTGCACCGCGAATGTTGCACCCTATGGATATCGATTCTTCCGACGGCCATAACTTTTGGCTTGTTTAGAGTTACGGGAGCCATAACAAGTCAAAACGAAGGTCTCGGTGAGTTCTACCGCTTTGACAGCTATAAGCCGTCAATGGATAGTTTCATACCCAAAAAAGTCTATCCGAAGCTCAATCGGGTCTTTGAAGTTTATTGGCCTTCTTTTTTCCATCACGTGACTTTTTACGTTAAAACGGGATCACCGTGGCTGGTCTTCGATTTACCTTCCCTGGAGAGCGGCGCACCATGGTACTGTTCCATTTCAAATCACTACGCCCATTTCTAAAAGTCGAATGGTGTTGTTTCGGGTTTTTGGACGAATGTTGCACCTTGCACCGCGAATGTTGCGCCCTGTGGATATCGATTCTTCGGACGGCCATAACTGTTGGCTCGTTTAGAGTTACGGGAGCCATAACCAGTCAAAACGAAGGTCTCGGTGAGTTCTACCGCTTTGACAGCTATAAGCCGTCAATGGATAGTTTCATACCCAAAAAAGTCTATCCGAACCCCAATCGGGTCTCTGAAGTTTTTTGGCCTTCTTTTTTACCATCACGTGAATTTTTTTGTTAAAACGGGATCACCGTGGCTGGTCTTCGATTTACCTTACCTAGAGAGCGGTGTACCATGGTACTGTTCCATTTCAAATCCTTGCACCCACTTCTAAAAGTCGAACAACGCTGTTTCTGCTTTTTGGACGAATGTTGTACCTTGCACCGCGAATGTTGTACCGTCTAGATATCGATTCTTCGGACGGCCATAACTGTTGGCTCATTTAGAGTTACAAGAGCCATTACCAGTCAAAACGAAGCTCTCGGTGAGTTCTACGGCTTTGACCGCTTTATGTCGTCAATGGATAGTTGCATACCCAAAAAAGGCCATCCGAACCTCAATCCGGTCTCTGAAGTATTTTGGCCTTCTTTTTTCCATCACGTGAATTTTTACGTTAAAACGGGATCACCGTGGCTAGTCTTCGATTTACCTTCCCTGGAGAGCGGTGCACCATGGTACTGTTCCATTTCAAATCCCTGCACCCACTTCTAAAAGTCGAATGGCGCTGTTTCTGCTTTTTGGACGAATGTTGCACCTTGCACCGCGAATGTTGCGCCGTTTGGATATCGATTCTTCGGATAGCCATAACTGTTGGCTCGTTTAGAGTTACGGGAGCCATAACCAGTCAAAACGAATGTATCGGTGAGTTCTACCGCTTTGACAACTATAAGCCGTCAATGGATAGTTTCATACCCAAAAAAGTCTATCCGAACCTCAATCGGGTCTCTGAAGTTTTTTGGCCTTCTTTTTTCGATCACGTGAATTTTTACGTTAAAACGGGATCACCGTGGCTGGTCTTCGATTTACCTTCCCTGGAGAGCGGTGCACCATGGAACTGTTCCATTTCAAATCCCTGCACCCACTTCTAAAAGTCGAACGGTGGTGTTTCGGCTTTTTCGACGAATGTTGCACCTTGCACCGTGAATGTTACACCCTGTGGATATCGATTCTTCGGACGGCCATAACTGTTGGCTCTTTTAGAGTTACGGGAGCCATATCCAGTCAAAACGAAGGTCTCGGTGAGTTCTACCGCTTTGACAGCTATAAGCCGTCAATGGATAGTTTAGTACCCAAAAAAGTCTATCCGAACCTCAATCGGGACTTTGAAGTTTTTTGGCCTTCTTTTTTCCATCACATGAATTTTTATGTTAAAACGGGATCACCATGGCTGGTCTTCGATTTACCTTCCCAATAGTGTGTTGCACTATGGTACTATTCCATTTCAAATCTCTGCACCCACTTCTAAAAGTCGAACGGTGCTGTTTCGGCTTTTTGAACGAATGTTGCACCTTGCACCGCGAATGTTGCACCCTGTGGATATCGATTCTTCGGACGGCCATAACTGTTGGCTCGTTTAGAGTTACGGGAGGCATATCCAGTCAAAACGGAGGTCTCGGTGAGTTTTACCGCTTTGACAACTATAAGCCGTCAATGGATAGTTTAATACCCAAAATAGTCTATCCGAACCTCAATCGGGTCTCTGAAGTTTTTTGGCCTTCTTTTTTCCATCACGTGGATTTTTACGTTAAAACGGGATCACCGTGGCTGATCTCCGATTTACCTTCCCTGGAGAGCGTTGCACCATGGTACTATTCCATTTCGAATCCCTACACCCACTTCTAAAAGTCGAACGGTGCTGTTTCGGCTTTTTGGACGAATGTTGCACCTTGCACCGTGAATGTTGCACCCAGTGGATATCGATTCTTCGGATGGCCATAATTGTTGGCTCGTTTAGAGTTACGGGAGCCATATCCAGTCAAAACGAAGGTCTCGGTGAGTTCTACCACTTTGACAGCTATAAGACGTCAATGGATAGTTTAGTACCCAAAAAAGTCTATCCGAACCTCAATCGGGACTTTGAAGTTTTTTGGCCTTCTTTTTTCCATCACGTGAATTTTTATGTTAAAACGGGATCACCGTGGCTGGTCTTCGATTTACCTTCCCAGGAGAGCGGTGCACCATGGTACTGTTCCATTTCAAATCTCTGCACCCACTTCTAAAAGTCGAACGGTGCTGTTTCGGCTTTTTGAATGAATGTTGCACCTTGCACCGTGAATGTTGCACCCTGTGGATATCGATTCTTCGGACGGCCATAACTGTTGGCTCGTTTAGAGTTATGGGAGCCATAACCAGTCAAAACGAAGGTCTCGGTGAGTTCTACCGCTTTGACAGCTATAAGTCGTAAATGGATAGTTTAATACCCAAAATAGTTTATCTGAACCTCAATCGGGTCTCTGAAGTTTTTTGGCCTTCTTTTTTCCATCACGTGAATTTTTACGTTAAAACGGGATCACCGTGGCTGGTCTCCGATTTACCTTCCCTGGAGAGCGGTCCACCATGGTACTGTTCCATTTCAAATCCCTTCACCCACTTCTAAAAGTCGAACGGTGCTGTTTCGGCTTTTTGGACGAATGTTGCACCTTGCACCGCGAATGTTGCACCTTGTGAATATCGATTCTTCGGACGGCCATAACTGTTGGCTCGTTTTGAGTTACGGGAGACATAACCAGTCAAAACGAAGGTCTCGGTGAGTTCTACCGGTTTGACAGCTAGAAGCCGTCAATGGATAGTTTCATACCCAAAAAAGTCTATCCGAACCCCAATCGGGTCTCTGAAGTTTTTTGGCCTTCTTTTTTCCATCACGTGAATTTTTACGTTAAAACGGGAACACCGTGGCTGGTCTTCGATTTACCTTCCCTGGAGAGCAGTCCACCATGGTACTGTTCCATTTCAAATCCCTGCGCCCACTTCTAAAAGTCGAACGGTGCTGTTTCGGCTTTTTGGATGAATGTTGCACCTTGCACCGCGAATGTTGCACCCTGTGGATATCGATTCTTTGGACGGCCATAACTGTTGGCTCGTTTAGAGTTACGGGAGCCATAACCAGTCAAAACGAAGGTCTCGGTGAGTTCTACCGCTTTGGCAGCTATAAGCCGTCAATGAATAGTTTCATACCCAAAAATGTCTATCCGAACCTCAATCGGGTCTCTGAAGTTTTTTGGCCTTCTTTTTTCCACCACGTGAATTTTTACGTTAAAACGGGATCACCGTGGCTGGTCTTCGATTTACCTTCCCTAGAGAGCGGTGCACCATGGTACTGTTCCATTTCAAATCCCTGCACCCACTTCTAAAAGTCGAACTGTGCTGTTTCGGCTTTTTGGACGAATGTTGCACCTTGCACCGCAAATGTTGCTCCCTGTGGATATCGATTCTTCGGACGGCCATAACTGTTTGCTCGTTTAGAGTTACGGGAGCCATAACCAGTCAAAACAAAGGTCTCGGTAAATTCTACCACTTTGACAGCTATAAGCCGTCAATGGATAGTTTCATACCCAAAAAAGTCAATCCAAACCTCAATCGGGTCTTTGAAGTTTTTTGGCCTTCTTTTTTCCATCACGTGAATTTTTACGTTAAAACGGGATCATCGTGGCTGGTCTTCGATTTACCTTCCCTGGAGAGCGGTGCACCATGGTACTGTTCCATTTCAAATCCCTGCACCCACTTCTAAAGGTCGAACGGTGCTGTTTCGGCTTTTTGGACGAACGTTGCACCTTGCACCGCGAATGTTGCACCTTGTGGATATCGATTCTTTGGGCGGCCATAACAGTTGGCTCGTTTAGAGTTACGGGAGCCATAACCAGTCAAAACGAAGGTCTCGGTGAGTTCTACCACTTTGACAGCTATAAGCCGTCAATGGATAGTTTCATACCCAAAAAAGTCTATCCGAACCTCAATCGGGTCTCTGAAGTTTTTGGGCCTTCTTTTTTCCATCACGTGAATTTTTACGTTAAAACGGGATCATCGTGGCTGGTCTTCGATTTACCTTCCCTGGAGAGATGTGCACCATGGTACTGTTCCATTTCAAATCCCTGCACCCACTTCTAAAAGTCGAACGGTGCTGTTTCGGCTTTTTGGATGAATGTTGCACCTTGCACCGCGAATGTTGCACCCTGCGGATATCGATTCTTCGGATGGCCATAACTGTTGGATCGTTTAGATATACGGGAGCCATAACTAGTCAAAACGAAGGTCTCGGTGAGTGCTACCGCTTTGACAGCTATAAGCCGTCAATGGATAGTTTCATACCCAAAAAAGTCTATCCGATCCTCAACCGGGTCTCTGAAGATTTTTGGCCTTATTTTTTCCATCACGTGAATTTTTACGTTAAAACGGAATCACCGTGGCTGGTCTTCGATTTACCTTCCCTGGAGAGCGGTGCACCATGGTACTGTTCCTTTTCAAATCCCTGCACCCACTTCTAAAAGTCGAACGCTGCTGTTTCGGCTTTTTGGATGAATGTTGCACCTTGCACCACGAAAGTTGCACCCTGTGGATATCGATTCTTCGGACGGCAAAAATTGTTGGCTCGTTTAGAGTTACGGGAGCCATAACTAGTCAAAACGAAGGTCTCGATGAGTTCTACCGCTTTGACAACTATAAGCCGTCAATGGATAGTTTCATACCCAAAAAAGACTATCCGAACCTCAATCGGGTCTTTGAAGTTTTTTGGCCTTCTTTTTTCCATTACGTGAATTTTTACGTTAAAACGGGATCACCGTGGCCGGTCTTCGATTTACCGTCCCTAGAGAGCGGTGCACCATGGTACTGTTCCATTTCAAATCTCTGCACCCACTTCTAAAAGTCGAACGGTGCTGTTTCGGCTTTTTGGACGAATGTTGCACCTTGCACCGCGAATGTTGCACCCTGTGGATATCGATTCTTTGGACGGCCATAACTGTTGGCTCGTTGAGAGTTACGGGAGCCATAACCAGTCAAAACGAAGGTCTCGGTGAGTTCTACCGCTTTGACAACTATAAGCCGTCAATGGATAGTTTCATACCCAAAAAAGTCTATCCGAACCTCAATCGGGTCTCTGAAGTTTTTTGGCCTTCTTTTTTCCAGCACGTGAATTTTTACGTTAAAACGGGATCACCGTGGCTAGTCTTCGATTTACCTTCCCTGGAGAGCGGTGCACCATGGTACTGTTCCATTTCAAATCCCTTCACCCACTTCTAAAAGCCGAACGGTGCTGTTACGGCTTTTTGGACGAATGTTGCACCTTGCACCGCGAATGTTGCCCCTTATGGATATCGATTCTTTGGGCGGCCATAACTGTTGGCTCGTTTAGAGTTACGGGAGCCATAACCGGTCAAAACAAAGGTCTTGGTGAGTTCTACCGCTTCGATAGCTATAAGCCGTCAATGGATAGTTTCATACCCAAAAAAGTCTATCCGAACATCAATCGGGTCTCTGAAGTTTTTTGGCCTTCTTTTTTCCATCATGTGAATTTTTACGTTAAAACGGAATCACCGTGGCTGGTCTTCGATTTACCTTCCCTGGAGAGCGGTGCACCATGGTACTGTTCCATATCAAATCCCTGCACCCACTTCTAAAATTCGAACGGTGCTGTTTCGGCTTTTTGGACGAATGTTGCACCTTGCACCGCGAATGTTCCACCCTGTGGATATCCATTCTTCGGACGGCCGTAACTGTTGGCTCATTTAGAGTTACGGGAGCCATAACCAGTCAAAACGAAGGTCTCGGTGAGTTCTACCGCTTTGATAGCTATAAGCCGTCAATGGATAGTTTCATACCCAAAAAAGTCTATCCGAACCACAATCGGGTCTCTGAAGTTTTTTGGCCTTCTTTTTTCAATCACGTGAATTTTTACATTAAAACGGAATCACCGTGGCTGGTCTTCGACTTAGCTTCCCTGGAGAGCGGTGCACCATGGTACTATTCCATTTCAAATCCGTGCACCCACTTCTAAAAGTCGAACGGTGTTGTTTCGGCTTTTTGGACGAATGTTGCACCTTGCACCGCGAATGTTGCACCCTGTGGATTTCGATTCTTCGGACGACCATAACTGTTGGCTCGTTTAGAGTTACGGGAGCCATAACCAGATAAAATGAAGGCCTCGATGAGTTCTACCGCTTTGACAGCTATAAGCCGTCAATGGATAGTTTTATACCCAAAAAAGTCTATCCGAACCTCAATCGGGTCTCTGAAGTTTTTTGGCCTTCTTTTTTCCATTACGTGAATTTTTACGTTAAAACGGGATCACCGTGGTCGGTCTTCGATTTACCTTCCCTAGAGAGCGGTGCACCATGGTACTGTTCCATTTCAAATCTCTGCACCCACTTCTAAAAGTTGAACGGTGCTGTTTCGGCTTTTTGGACGAATGTTGCACCTTGCACCGCGAATGTTGCACCCTGTGGATATCGATTCTTCGGACGGCAATAACTGTTGGCTCGTTTAGAGTTACGTGAGCCATAACCAGTCAAAACGAAGGTCTCGGTGAGTTCTACCGCTTTGACAACTATAAGCCGTCAATGGATAGTTTCATACCCAAAAAAGTCTATCCGAACCTCAATCGGGTCTCTGAAGTTTTTTGGCCTTCTTTTTTCCATCACGTGAATTTTTACGTTAAAACGGGATCACCGTGGCTAGTCTTCGATTTACCTTCCCTAGAGAGCGGTGCACCATGGTACTGTTCCATTTCAAATCCCTTCACCCACATCTAAAAGTCGAACGGTGATGTTACGGCTTTTTGGACGAATGTTGCACCTTGCACCGCGAATGTTGCCCCTTATGGATATCGATTCTTTGGACGGCCATAACTGTTGGCTCGTTTAGAGTTACGGGAGCCATAACCAGTCAAAACGAAGGTCTTGGTGAGTTCTACCGCTTTGACAGCTATAAGACGTCAATGGATAGTATCATACCCAAAAAAGTCTATCCGAACATCAATCGGGTCTCTGAAGTTTTTTGGCCTTCTTTTTTCCATCATGTGAATTTTTACGTTAAAACGGAATCACCGTGGCTGGTCTTCGATTTACCTTCCCTGGAGAGCGGTGCACCATGGTACTGTTCCATTTCAAATCCCTGCACCCACTTCTAAAATTCGAGCGGTGCTGTTTCGGCCTTTTGGACGAATGTTGCACCTTGCACCGCGAATGTTCCACCCTGTGGATATCGATTCTTCGGACGGCCATAACTGTTGGCTCGTTTAGAGTTACGGGAGTTATAACCAGTCAAAAAGAAGGTCTCGGTGAGTTCTACCGCTTTGACAGCTATAAGCCGTCAATGGATAGTTCCATACCCAAAAAATTCTATCCGAACCTCAATCGGGTCTCTGAAGTTTTTTGGCCTTCTTTTTTCAATCACGTGAATTTTTACATTAAAACGGAATCACCGTGGCTGGTCTTCGACTTAGCTTCCCTGGAGAGCGGTTCACCATGGTACTGTTCCATTTCAAATCCTTGCACCCACTTCTAAAAGTGGAATGGTGTTGTTTCGGCTTTTTGGACGAATGTTGCACCTTGCACCGCGAATGTTGCACCCTGTGGATTTTGATTCTTCGGACGACCATAACTGTTGGCTCGTTTAGAGTTACGGGAGCCATAACCAGATAAAATGAAGGCCTCGGTGAGTTCTACCGCTTTGACAGCTATAAGCCTTCAATTGATAGTTTCATACACAAAAAAGTCTATACGAACCTCAATCGGGTCACTGAAGTTTTTTGGCCTTCTTTTTTCCATCACGTGAATTTTTACGTTAAAACGGGATCACCGTGGCTGGTCTTCGATTTACCTTCCTCGAAGAGCGGTGCACCATGGTACTGTTCCATTTCAAATCCCTTCACCCACTTTTAAAAGTCGAAAGGTGCTGTTTCGGCTTTTTGGACGAATGTTGCACCTTGCACCGCAAATGTTGCACCCTGTGGATATCGATTCTTCGGACGGCCATAACTTTTGGCTCGTTTAGAGTTATGGGAGCCATAACTAGTCAAAACGAAGGTCTCAGTGAGTTCTACCGCTTTGACAGCTATAAGCCATTAATGGATAGTTTCATACCCAAAAAAGTCTATCCGAACCTCAATCGGGTCTTTGAAGTTTATTGGCCTTCTTTTTTCCATCACGTGAATTTTTACGTTAAAACGGGATCACCGTGGCTGGTCTTCGATTTACCTTCCCTGGAGAGCGGTGCACCATGGTACTGTTCCATTTCAAATCTCTGCACCCACTTCTAAAAGTCGAACGGTGCTGTTTCGGCTTTTTGGAATAATGTTGCACCTTGCACCGCGAATGTTGCGCCCTGTGGATATCGATTCTTCGGACGGCCATAACTGTTGGCTCGTTTAGAGTTACGGGAGCCATAACCAGTCAAAACGAAGGTCTCCATGAGTTCTACCGCTTTGACAGCTATAAGCCATCAATGGATAGTTTCATAACCAAAAAAGTCTATCCGAACCCTAATCGGGTCTCTGAAGTTTTTTGGCCTTCCTTTTTTCCATTACGTGAATTTTTTCGTTAAAACGGGATCACCGTGGCTGGTCTTCGATTTAACTTACATAGAGAGCGGTGTACCATGGTACTGTTCCATTTCAAATCCCTGCACCCACTTCTAAATGTCGAGCAGCGCTGTTTCTTCTTTTTGGACGAATGTTGCACCTTGCATCGCGAACGTTGTACTGTCTAGATATCGATTCTTTGGGAGGCCATAACTGTTGGCTCGTTTAGAGTTACAGGAGCCATAACCAGTCAAAACGAAGCTCTCGGTGAGTTCTACGGCTTAGACCGCTTTATGCCGTCAATGGATAGTTGCATACCCAAAAAAGGCTATCCGAACCTCAATCCGGTCTCTGAAGTTTTTTGGCCTTCTTTTTTCCATCACGTGAATTTTTACGTTAAAACGGGATCACCGTGGCTGGTCTTCGATTTACCTTCCGTGGAGAGCGGTGCACCATGGTACTCTTCCATTTCAAATCCCTGCACCCACTTCTAAAAGTCGAACGGCGCTGTTTCTGCTTTTTGGACGAATGTTGCACCTTGCACCGCGAATGTTGCGCCGTCGGGATATCGATTCTTCGGACAGCCATAACTGTTGGCTCGTTTAGAGTTACGGGAGCCATAACCAGTCAAAACGAAGGTCTCGGTGAGTTCTACCGCTTTGACAGCTATAAGCCGTCAATGGATAGTTTCATACCCAAAAAAGTTTATCCGAACCTCAATCAGGTCTCTGAAGTTTTTTGGCCTTCTTTTTTCCATCACGTGAATTTTTACGTTAAAACGGGATCACCGTGGCTGGTCTTCAATTTACCTTCACTGGAGAGCGGTGCACCATGATACTGTTCCTTTTCAAATCCCTGCACCCGCTTCTAAAAGTGGAATGGTGCTGTTTCAGCTTTTTGGACGAATGTTGCACCTTGCACCGCGAATGTTGCACCTTGTGGATATCGATTCTTCGGATGGCCATAAATGTTGGCTCCTTTATAGTTACGAGAGCCATAACCAGTCAAAACGAATGTATCGGTGAGTTCTACAGCTTTGACCACTATAAGCCATCAATGGATAGTTTCATACCCAAAAAAGTATATCCGAACCTCAATCGGGTCTCTGAAGTTTTTGGCCTTCTTTTTTCAATCACGTGAATTTTTACATTAAAACGGAATCACCGTGGCTGGTCTTCGACTTAGCTTCCCTGGAGAGCGGTGCACCATGGTACTGTTCCATTTCAAATCCTTGCACCCACTTCTAAAAGTCGAACGGTGTTGTTTCGGCTTTTTGGATGAATGTTGCACCTTGCACCGCGAATGTTGCACCCTGTGGATTTCGATTCTTCGGACGACCATAACTGTTGGCTCATTTAGAGTTACGGGAGCCATAACCAGATAAAATGAAGGCCTCGGTGAGTTCTACCGCTTTGATAGCTATAAGCCTTCAATGGATAGTTTCATACACAAAAAAGTCTATACGAACCTCAATCGGGTCACTGAAGTTTTTTGACCTTCTTTTTTCCATCATGTGAATTTTTACGTTAAAACGGAATCACCGTGGCTGGTCTTCGATTTACCTTCCCTGAAGAGCGGTGCACCATGGTACTGTTCCATTTCAAATCCCTGCACCCACTTCTAAAATTCGAGCGGTGCTATTTCGGCCTTTTGGACGAATGTTGCACCTTGCACCGCGAATGTTCCACCCTGTGGATATCGATTCTTCGGACGGCCATAACTGTTGGCTCATTTAGAGTTACGGGAGCCATAACCAGTCAAAACGAAGGTCTCGGTGAGTTCTACCGCTTTGACAGCTATAAGCCGTCAATGGATAGTTTCATACCCAAAAAAGTCTATCCGAACCACAATCGGGTCTCTGAAGTTTTTTGGCCTTCTTTTTTCCATCATGTGAATTTTTACGTTAAAACGGAATCACCGTGGCTGGTCTTCGATTTACCTTCCCTGGAGAGCGGTGCACCATGGTACTGTTCCATATCAAATCCCTGCACCCACTTCTAAAATTCGAGCGGTGCTGTTTCGGCTTTTTGGACGAATGTTGCACCTTGCACCGCGAATGTTCCACCCTATGGATATCGATTCTTCGGACGGCCATAACTGTTGGCTCATTTAGAGTTACGGGAGCCATAACCAGTCAAAACGAAGGTCTCGGTGAGTTCTACCGCTTTGACAGCTATAAGCCGTCAATGGATAGTTTCATACCCAAAAAAGTCTATCCGAACCACAATCGGGTCTCTGAAGTTTTTTGGCCTTCTTTTTTCAATCACGTGAATTTTTACATTAAAACGGAATCACCGTGGCTGGTCTTCGACTTAGCTTCCCTGGAGAGCGGTGCACCATGGTACTATTCCATTTCAAATCCTTGCACCCACTTCTAAAAGTCGAACGGTGTTGTTTCGGCTTTTTGGACGAATGTTGCACCTTGCACCGCGAATGTTGCACCCTGTGGATTTCGATTCTTCGGACGGCCATAACTTTTGGCTCGTTTAGAGTTAGGGGAGCCATAACCAGTCAAAACGAAGGTCTCAGTGAGTTCTACCGCTTTGACAGCTATAAGCCGTTAATGGATAGTTTCATACCCAAAAAAGTCTATCCGAACCTCAATCGGGTCTTTGAAGTTTGTTGGCCTTCTTTTTTCCATCACGTGAATTTTTACGTTAAAACGGGATCACCGTGGCTGGTCTTCGATTTACCTTCCCTGGAGAGCGGTGCACCATGGTACTGTTCCATTTCAAATCTCTGCCCCCACTTCTAAAAGTCGAACGGTGCTGTTTCGGCTTTTTGGACTAATGTTGCACCTTGCACCGCGAATGTTGCGCCCTGTGGATATGGATTCTTCGGACCGCCATAACTGTTGGCTCGTTTAGAGTTACGGGAGCCATAACCAGTCAAAACGAAGATCTCCGTGAGTTCTACCGCTTTGACAGCTATAAGCCGTCAATGGATAGTTTCATAACCAAAAAAGTCTATCCGAACCCCAATCGGGTCTCTGAAGTTTTTTGGCCTTCCTTTTTTCCATTACGTAAATTTTTTCGTTAAAACGGGATCACCGTGGCTGGTCTTCGATTTACCTTACATAGAGAGCGGTGTACCATGGTACTGTTCCATTTCAAATCCCTGCACCCACTTCTAAATGTCGAACAGCGCTGTTTCTGCTTTTTGGACGAATGTTGCACCTTGCACCGCGAACGTTGTACCGTCTAGATATCGATTCTTCGGACGGCCATAACTGTTGGCTCGTTTAGAGTTACAGGAGCCATAACCAGTCAAAACGAAGCTCTCGGTGAGTTCTACGGCTTTGACCGCTTTATGCCGTCAATGGATAGTTGCATACCCAAAAAAGGCTATCCGAACCTCAATCCGGTCTCTGAAGTTTTTTGGCCTTCTTTTTTCCATCACGTGAATTTTTACGTTAAAACGGGATCACCGTGGCTGGTCTTCGATTTACCTTCCCTAGAGAGCGGTGCACCATGGTACTGTTCCATTTCAAATCCCTGCACCCACTTCTAAAAGTCGAACGGCGCTGTTTCTGCTTTTTGGACGAATGTTGCACCTTGCACCGCGAATGTTGCGCCGTCTGGATATCGATTCTTCGGACATCCATAACTCTTGGCTCGTTTAGAGATACGGGAGCCATAACCAGTCAAAACGAAGGTCTCTGTGAGTTCTACCGCTTTGACAGCTATAAGCCGTCAATGGATAGATTCATAACCAAAAAAGTCTATCCGAACCCCAATCGGGTCTCTGAAGTTTTTTGGCCTTCCTTTTTTCCATTACGTGAATTTTTTCGTTAAAACGGGATCACCGTGGCTGGTCTTCGATTTACCTTACATAGAGAGCGGTGTACCATGGTACTGTTCCATTTCAAATCCCTGCACCCACTTTTAAAAGTCGAACGGTGCTGTTTCGGCTTTTTGGACGAATGTTGCACCTTGCACCGCGAATGTTGCACCCTGTGGATATCGATTCTTCGGACGGCCATAACTTTTTGCTCGTTTAGAGTTATGGGAGCCATAACCAGTCAAAACGAAGGTCTCGGTGAGTTCTACCGCTTTGACAGCTATAAGCCGTCAATGGATAGTTTCATACCCAAAAAAGTCTATCCGAACCTCAATCGGGTCTTTGAAGTTTATTGGCCTTCTTTTTTCCATCACGTGAATTTTTACGTTAAAACGGGATCACCGTGGCTGGTCTTCGATTTACCTTCCCTGGAGAGCGGTGCACCATGGTACTGTTCCATTTCAAATCCCTGCACCCACTTCTAAAAGTCGAACGGCGCTGTTTCTGCTTTTTGGACGAATGTTGCACCTTGAACCGCGAATGTTGCGTCGTCTGGATATCGATTCTTCGGACAGCCATAACTGTTGGCTCGTTTAGAGTTATGGGAGCCATAACCAGTCAAAACGAAGGTCTTGGTGAGTTCTACCGCTTTGACAGCTATAAGCCGTCAATGGATAGTTTCATACCCAAAAAAGTCTATCCGAACCTCAATCAGGTCTCTGAAGTTTTTTGGCCTTCTTTTTTCCATCACGTGAATTTTTACGTTAAAACGGGATCACCATGGCTGGTCTTCAATTTACCTTCACTGGAGAGCGGTGCACCATGATACTATTCCTTTTCAAATCCCTGCACCCGCTTCTAAAAGTGGAATGGTGCTGTTTCAGCTTTTTGGACGAATGTTGCACCTTGCACCACGAATGTTGCACCCAGTGGATATCGATTCTTCGAATGGCCATAACCGTTGGCTCCTTTAGAGTTACGAGAGCCATAACCAGTCAAAACGAATGTATCGGTGAGTTCTACGGCTTTGACCACTATAAGCCGTCAATGGATAGTTTCATACCCAAAAAAGTCTATCCGAACCTCAATCGGGTCTCTGAAGTTTTTTGGCCTTTTTTTTTCAATCACGTGAATTTTTACATTAAAACGGAATCACCGTGACTGGTCTTCGACTTAGCTTCCCCGGATAGCGGTGCACCATGGTACTATTCCATTTCAAATCCTTGCACCCACTTCTAAAAGTCGAACGGTGTTGTTTCGGCTTTTTGGACGAATGTTGCACCTTGCACCGCGAATGTTGCACCCTGTGGATTTCGATTCTTCGGACGACCATAACTGTTCGCTCGTTTAGAGTTACGGGAGCCATAACCAGATAAAATGAAGGCCTCAGTGAGTTCTACCGCTTTGATAGCTATAAGCCTTCAATGGATAGTTTCATACACAAAAAAGTCTATACGAACCTCAATCGGGTCACTGAAGTTTTTTGGCCTTCTTTTTTCCATCACGTGAATTTATACGTTAAAACGGGATCACCGTGGCTGGTCTTCGATTTACCTTCTCTGGAGAGCGGTGCACCATGGTACTGTTCCATTTCAAATCCCTGCACCCACTTTTAAAAGTCGAACGGTGCTGTTTCGGCTTTTTGGACGAATGTTGCACCTTGCACCTCAAATGTTGCACCCTGTGGATATCGATTCTTCGGACGTCCATAACTTTTGCCTCGTTTAGAGTTATGGGAGCCATAACCAGTCAAAACGAAGGTCTCGGTGAGTTCTACCGCTTTGACAGCTATAAGCCGTCAATGGATAGTTTCATACCCAAAAAAGTCTATCCGAACCTCAATCGGGTCTTTGAAGTTTATTGGCCTTCTTTTTTCCATCACGTGAATTTTTACGTTAAAACGGGATCATCGTGGCTGGTCTTCGATTTACCTTCCCTGGAGAGCGGTGCACCATGGTACTGTTCCATTTCAAATCCCTGCACCCACTTCTAAAAGTCGAATGGCGCTGTTTCTGCTTTTTGGACGAATGTTGCACCTTGCACCGCGAATGTTGCGCCGTCTGGATATCGATTCTTCGGACAGCCTTAACTGTTGGCTCGTTTAGAGTTACGGGAGCCATAACCAGTCAAAACGAAGGTCTCGGTGAGTTCTACCGCTTTGACAGCTATAAGCCGTCAATGGATAGTTTCATACCCAAAAAAGTCTATCCGAACCTCAATCAGGTCTCTGAAGTTTTTTGGCCTACTTTTTTCCATCACGTGAATTTTTACGTTAAAACGGGATCACCGTGGCTGGTCTTCAATTTACCTTCACTGGAGAGCGGTGCACCATGATACTGTTCCTTTTCAAATCCCTGCACCCGCTTCTAAAAGTGGAATGGTGATGTTTCAGCTTTTTGGACGAATGTTGCACCTTGCACCGCGAATGTTGCACCCTGTGGATATCGATTCTTCGGATGGCCATAACTGTTGGCTCCTTTAGAGTTACGAGAGCCATAACCAGTCAAAACGAATGTATCGGTGAGTTCTACGGCTTTGACCACTATAAGCCGTCAATGGATAGTTTCATACCCAAAAAAGTCTATCCGAACCTCAATCGGGTCTCTGAAGTTTTTTGGCCTTCTTTTTTCAATCACATGAATTTTTACATTAAAACGGAATCACCGTGGCTGGTCTTCGACTTAGCTTCCCTGGAGAGCGGTGCACCATGGTACTGTTCCATTTCAAATCCTTGCACCCACTTCTAAAAGTCGAACGGTGTTGTTTCGGCTTTTTGGACGAATGTTGCACCTTGCACCGCGAATGTTGCACCTTGTGGATTTCGATTCTTCGGACGACCATAACTGTTGGCTCGTTTAGAGTTACGGGAGCCATAACCAGATAAAATGAAGGCCTCGGTGAGTTATACCGCTTTGATAGCTATAAGCCTTCAATGGATAGTTTCATACACAAAAAAGTCTATACGAACCTCAATCGGGTCACTGAAGTTTTTTGGCCTTCTTTTTTCCATCACGTGAATTTTTACGTTAAAACGGGATCACCGTGGTTGGTGTTCGACTTAGCTTCCCTGGAGAGCGGTGCACCATGGTACTGTTCCATTTCAAATCCTTGCACCCACTTCTAAAAGTAGAACGGTGCTATTTCGGCTTTTTGGACGAATGTTGCACCTTGCACCGCGAATGTTGCACCCTGTGGATTTTGATTCTTCGGACGGCCATAACTTTTGGCTCGTTTAGAGTTACAGGAGCCATAACCAGATAAAATGAAGGCCTCGGTGAGTTATACCGCTTTGACAGCTATAAGCCGTCAATGGATAGTTTCATACCCAAAAACGGCTATCCGAACCTCAATCCGGTCTCTGAAGTTTTTTGGCCTTCTTTTTTCCATCACGTAAATTTTTACGTTAAAACGGGATCACCGTGGCTGATCTTCGATTTACCTTCCCCGGAGAGCGGTGCACCATGGTACTGTTCCATTTCAAATCCCTGAACCAACTATAACCAGTCGAAAGGCGCTGTTTCTGCTTTTTGGACGAATGTTGCACCTTGCACCGCGAATGTTGCGCCGTCTGGATATCGATTCTTCGGACAGCCATAACTGTTGGCTTGTTTAGAGTTACGGGAGCCATAACCAGTCAAAACGAAGGTCTCGGTGAGTTCTACCGCTTTGACAGCTATATGCCGTCAATGGATAGTTTCATACCCAAAAAAGTCTATCCGAACCTCAATCAGGTCTCTGAAGTTTTTTGGCCTTCTTTTTTCCATCACGAGAATTTTTACGTTAAAACGGGATCACCGTGGCTGGTCTTCAATTTACCTTCACTGGAGAGCGGTGCACCATGATGCTGTTCCTTTTCAAATCCCTACACCCGCTTCTAAAAGTGGAACGGTGCTGTTTCAGCTTTTTGGACGAATGTTGCACCTTGCACCGCGAATGTTGCACCCTGTGGATATCGATTCTTCGGATGGCCATAACTGTTGGCTCCTTTAGAGTTACGAGAGCCATAACCAGTCAAAACGAATGTATCGGTGCTGTTTCGGCTCTTTGGACGAATGTTGCACCGTGCACCGCGAATGTTGCACCCTGTGGATATCGATTCTTCGGACGACCATAACTGTTGGCTCGTTTAGAGTTACGGGAGCCATAACCAGATAAAATGAAGGCCTCGGTGAGTTCTACCGCTTTGGCAGCTATAAGCCGTCAATGGATAGTTTAGTACCCAAAAAAGTCTATCTGAACCTTAATCGGGTCTTTGAAGTTTTTTGGCCTTCTTTTTTCCATCACGTGAATTTTTATGTTAAAACGGGATCACCGTGGCTGGTCATCGATTTACCCATAACCAGTCAAAACGAAGGTCTCGGTGAGTTCTACCGCTTTGACAGCTATAAGCCGTCAATGGATAGTTTCATACCCAAAAAAGTCTATCCGAACCTCAATCGGGTCTTTGAAGTTTATTGGCCTTCTTTTTTCCATCACGTGAATTTTTACGTTAAAACGGGATCACCGTGGCTGGTTTTCGATTTACCTTCCCTGGAGAGCGGTGCACCATGGTACTGTTCCATTTCAAATCACTGCACCCACTTCTAAAAGTCGAATGGTGTTGTTTCGGCTTTTTGGACTAGTGTTGCACCTTGCACCGCGAATGTTGCGCCCTGTGGATATCGATTCTTCGGACGGCCATAACTGTTGGCTCTTTTAAAGTTACGGGAGCCTTAACCAGTCAAAACGAAGGTCTCGGTGAGTTCTACCGCTTTGACAGCTATAAGCCGTCAATGGATAGTTTCATAACCAAAAAAGTCTATCCGAACCCCAATCGGGTCTCTGAAGTTTTTTGGCCTTCTTTTTTTCCATCACGTGAATTTTTTCGTTAAAACGGGATCACCGTGGTTGGTCTTCGATTTACCTTACATAGAGAGCGATGTACCATGGTACTGTTCCATTTCAAATCCCTGCACCCACTTCTAAATGTCGAACAGCGCTGTTTCTGCTTTTTGGACGAATGTTGCACCTTGCACCGCGAACGTTGTACCCTCTAGATATCGATTCTTCGGACGGCCATAACTGTTGGCTCGTTTAGAGTTACAGTAGCCATAACCAGTCAAAACGAAGCTCTCGGTGAGTTCTACCTCTTTGACAGCTATAAGCCATCAATGGATAGTTTCATACCCAAAAAAGTCTATCCGAACCTCAATCGGGTCTTTGAAGTTTTTTGGCCTTCTTTTTTCCATCACATGAATTTTTACGTTAAAACAGGATCACCGTGGCTGGTCTTCGATTTACCTTCCCTGGGGAGCGGTGCACCATGGTACTGTTCCATTTCAAATCCCTGTACCCACTTCTAAAAGTCGAACGGTGCTGTTTCGGCTCTTTGGACGAATGTTGCACCGTGCACCGCGAATGTTGCACCCTGTGGATATCGATTCTTCGGACGGCCATAACTGTTGGCTCATTTAGAGTTATGGGAGCCATATCCAGTCAAAATGAAGGTCTCGGTGAGTTCTACCGCTTTGACGGCTATAAGCCGTCAATGGATAGTTTAGTACCCAAAAAAGTCTATCCGAACCTTAATCGGGTCTTTGAAGTTTTTTGGCCTTCTTTTTTCCATCACGTGAATTTTTATGTTAAAACGGGATCACCGTGGCTGGTCTTCGATTTACCTTCCCTGGAGAGCGGTGCACCATTGTGCTGTTCCATTTCAAATCTCTGCACCCACTTCTAAAAGTCGAACGGTGCTGTTTGGGATTTTCGAACGAATGTTGCACCTTGCACCGCGAATGTTGCACCCTGTGGATATCGATTCTTCGGACGGCCATAACTGTTGGCTCGTTTAGAGTTACGGGAGCCATAACCAGTCAAAACGAAGGTCTCGGTGAGTTCTACCGCTTTGACAGCTATAAGCCGTCAATGGATTGTTTAATACCCAAAAGAGTCTATCCGAACATCAATCGGGTCTCTGAAGTTTTTTGTCCTTCTTTTTTCCATCACGTGAATTTTTATGTTAAAACGGGATCACCGTGGCTGGTCCCCGATTTACCTTCCCTGGAGAGCAGTGCACCATGGTACTGTTCCATTTCAAATCCGTACACCCACTTCTAAAAGTCGAATGGTGCTGTTTCGGCTTTTTAGACGAATTTTGCACATTGCACCGCGAATGTTGCACCTTGTGGATATCGATTCTTCGGACGGAACTAACTGTTGGCTCGTTTTGAGTTACGGGAGCCATAACCAGTAAAAACGAAGGTCTCGGTGAGTTCTACCGCTTTGACAGCTATAAGCCGTCAATGGATAGTTTCATACCCAAAAAAGTCTATCCGAACCCCAATCGGGTCTCTGAAGTTTTTTGGCCTTCTTTTTTCCATCACGTGAATTTTTACGTTAAAACGGGATCGCCGTGGCTGGTCTTCGATTTACCTTCCCTGGAGAGCGGTCCACCATGGTACTGTTCCATTTCAAATCCCTGCGCCCACTTCTAAAAGTCGAACGGTGTTGTTTCGGATTTTTGGATGAATGTTGCACCTTGCACCGCGAATGTTGCACCCTGTGGATATCGATTCTTTGGACGGCCATAACTGTTGGCTCGTTTAGAGTTAAGGGAGCCATAACCAGTCAAAACGAAGGTCTCGGTGAGTTCTACCGCTTTGACAGCTATAAGCCGTCAATGGATAGTTTCATACCCAAAAAAGTCTATCCGAACCTCAATCGGGTCTCTGAAGTTTTTTGGCCTTCTTTTTTCCATCACGTGAATTTTTACGTTAAAACGGGATCACCGTGGCTGGTCTTCGATTTACCTTCCCTGGAGAGTGGTGCACCATGGTACTGTTCCATTTCAAATCCCTGCACCCACTTCTAAAAGTCGAACTGTGTTGTTTCGGCTTTTTGGACGAATGTTGCACCTTGCACCACTAATGTTGCACCCTGTGGATATCAATTCTTCGGATGGCCATAACTGTTGGCTCGTTTAGAGCTACGGGAGCCATAACCAGTCAAAATGAAGGTCTCGGTGAGTTCTACTGCATTGACAGCTATAAGCCGTCAATGGATAGTTTCATACCCAAAAAAGTCTATCCGAACCTCAATCGGGTCTCTGAAGTTTTTTGGCTTCTTTTTTCCATCACGTGAATTTTTACGTTAAAACGGGATCACCGTGGCTGGTCTTCGATTTAACTTCCCTGGAGAGCGGTGCACCATGGTACTGTTACATTTCAAATCCCTGCACCCACTTCTAGAAGTCGAACAGTGCTGTTTTGGCTTTTTGGACGAATGTTGCACCTTGCACCGCGAATGTTGCACCCCGTGGATATCGATTCTTCGGACGGCCATAACCGTTGGCTCGTTTAGAGTTATGGGAGCCATAACTAGTCAAAACAAAGGTCTCGATTAGTTATACCGCTTTGATAGCTATTAGCCGTCAATGGATAGTTTCATACCCAAAAAACTCTATCCGAACCTCTATCGGGTCTCTGAAGTTTTTTGGCCTTCTTTTTTCCATCACATGAATTTTTACGTTAAAACGGGATCACCATAGCTGGTCTTCGATTTACCTTCCCTGGAGAGCGGTGCACCATGGTACTGTTCCATTTCAAATCCCTGCACCCACTTCTAAAAGTCGAACGGCGCTGTTTCTGCTTTTTGGACGAATGTTGCACCTTGCACCGCGAATGTTGCGCCGTTTGGATATCGATTCTTCGGACAACCATAACTATTGGCTCGTTTAGAGTTACGGGAGCCATAACCAGTCAAAACGAAGGTCTCGGTGAGTTCTACCGCTTTGACAACTATAAGCCATCAATGGATAGTTTCATACCCAAAAAAGTCTATCCGAACCTCAGTCGGGTCTCTGAAGTTTTTTGGCATTCTTTTTTCCATCACGTGAATTTTTACGTTAAAACGGGATAACCGTGGCTGGTCTTCAATTTACCTTCCCTGGAGAGCGGTGCACCATGATACTGTTCCTTTTCAAATCCCTACACCCGCTTCTAAAACTGGAACGGTGCTGTTTCAGCTTTTTGGACGAATGTTGCACCTTGCACTGCGAATGTTGCACCCTGTGGATATCGATTCTTCGGATGGCCATAACTGTTGGCTCCTATAGAGTTACGGGAGCCATAACCAGTCAAAACGAATGTATCGGTGAATTCTACCGCTTTGAACACTATAAGCCGTCAATGGATAGTTTCATACCCAAAAAAGTGTATCCGAACCTCAATCGGGTCTCTAAAGTTTTTTGGCCTTCTTTTTTCGATCACGTGAATTTTTACGTTAAAACGGGATCACCGTGGCTGGTCTTCGATTTACCTTCCCTGGAGAGTAGTGAACCATGGTACTATTCCATTTCAAATCCCTGCACCAACTTCTAAAAGTCGAACGGTGCTGTTTCGGCTCTTTGGACGAATGTTGCACCTTGCACCGTGAATGTTGCACCCCGTGGATATCGATGCTTCGGACGGCCATAACTGTTGGCTCGTTTAGAGCTACGGGAGCCATAACCAGTCAAAACGAAGATCTCGGTGAGTTCTACCGCTTTGACAGCTATAAGCCGCCAATGGATAGTTTCATACCCAAAAAAGTCTATCCAAACCTCAATCGGGTCTCTGAAGTTTTTTGGCCTTCTTTTTTCCATCACGTGAATTTTTACGTTAAAACGGGATCACCGTGGCTGGTCTTCGATTTACCTTCCCTGGAGAGCGGTGCACCATGGTACTGTTACATTTCAAATCCCTGCACCCACTTCTAGAAGTCGAACAGTGCTGTTTTGGCTTTTTGGACGAATGTTGCACCTTGCACCGCGAATGTTGCACCCCGTGGATATCGATTCTTCGGACGGCCATAACCGTTGGCTCGTTTAGAGTTATGGGAGCCATAACTAGTCAAAACAAAGGTCTCGATTAGTTATACTGCTTTGATAGCTATTAGCCGTCAATGGATAGTTTCATACCCAAAAAACTCTATCCGAACCTCTATCGGGTCTCTGAAGTTTTTTGGCCTTCTTTTTTCCATCACATGAATTTTTACGTTAAAACGGGATCACCATAGCTGGTCTTCGATTTACCTTCCCTGGAGAGCGGTGCACCATGGTACTGTTCCATTTCAAATCCCTGCACCCACTTCTAAAAGTCGAACGGCGCTGTTTCTGCTTTTTGGACGAATGTTGCACCTTGCACCGCGAATGTTGCGCCGTTTGGATATCGATTCTTCGGACAACCATAACTATTGGCTCGTTTAGAGTTACGGGAGCCATAACCAGTCAAAACGAAGGTCTCGGTGAGTTCTACCGCTTTGACAACTATAAGCCATCAATGGATAGTTTCATACCCAAAAAAGTCTATCCGAACCTCAGTCGGGTCTCTGAAGTTTTTTGGCATTCTTTTTTCCATCACGTGAATTTTTACGTTAAAACGGGATAACCGTGGCTGGTCTTCAATTTACCTTCCCTGGAGAGCGGTGCACCATGATACTGTTCCTTTTCAAATCCCTACACCCGCTTCTAAAACTGGAACGGTGCTGTTTCAGCTTTTTGGACGAATGTTGCACCTTGCACCGCGAATGTTGCACCCTGTGGATATCGATTCTTTGGACGGCCATAACTGTTGGCTCGTTGAGAGTTACGGGAGCCATAACCAGTCAAAACGAAGGTCTCGGTGAGTTCTACCGCTTTGACAGCTATAAGCCGCCAATGGATAGTTTCATACCCAAAAAAGTCTATCCAAACCTCAATCGGGTCTCTGAAGTTTTTTGGCCTTCTTTTTTCCATCACGTGAATTTTTACGTTAAAATGGGATCACCGTGGCTGGTCTTCGATTTACCTTCCCTGGAGAGCGGTGCACCATGGTACTATTCCATTTCAAATCCCTTCACCCACTTCTAAAAGTCGAACGTTGCTGTTTCGGCTTTTTGGACGAATGTTGCACCTTGCACCGCGAATGTTGCACCCTGTGGATATTGATTCTTCGGACGACCTAAACTGTTGGCTCGTTTAGAGTTACGGGAGCCATATCCAGTCAAAACGAAGGTATCGGTGAGTTGTACCGCTTTGACACCTATAAGTCGTCAATGGATAGTTTCATACCCTAAAAGTCTACCCGAACGTCAATCGGGTCTCTGAAGTTTTTTGGCCTTCTTTTTTCCATCACGTGAATTTTTACGTTAAAACGGGATCACCGTGGCTGGTCTTCGATTTACCTTCCCTGGAGAGCGGTGCACCATGGTACTATTCCATTTCAAATCCCTTCACCCACTTCTAAAAGTCGAACGGTGCTGTTTCGGTTTTTGGACATATGTTGCACCTTGCACCGCGAATGTTGCACCCGGTGGATATCGATTCTTCGGACGGCCATAACTGCTGGCTCGTTTAGAGTTACGGGAGCCATAACTAGTCAAAACGAAGGTCTCGGTGAGTTCTACCGCTTTGATAGCTATAAGCCATCAATGGATAGTTTCATACCCAAAAAAGTCTATCCGAACCTCAATCTGGTCTCTGAAGTTTTTTGGCCTTCTTTTTTCCATCACGTGAATTTTTACGTTAAAACGGGATCACCGTGGCTAGTCTTCGATTTAACTTCCCTAGAGAGCGGTGCACCATGGTAATGTTCCATTTCAAATCCCTGCACCCACTTCTAAAAGTCGAACGGTGCTGTTTCGGCTTTTTGGACGAATGTTGCACCTTGCACCGCGAATGTTGCAACCTGTGGATATCGATTCTTCGGACGGCCATAACTGTTGGCTCGTTTAGAGTTACGGGAGCCATAACCAGTCAAAACGAAGGTCTCGATGAGTTCTACCGGTTTGATAACTATAAGACGTCAATGGATAGTTTCATATCCAAAAAAGTCTATCAGAACCTCAATCGGGTCTTTGATGTTTTTTGGCCTTCTTTATTCTATCACGTGAATTTTTACGTTAAAACGGGATCACCGTGGCTGGTCTTCGATTTAACTTCCCTGGAGAGCGGTGCACCATGGTACCGTTTCATTTCAAATCCCTGCACCCACTTCTAAAAGTCGAAAGGTGCTGTTTCGGCTTTTTGGACGAATGTTGCACCTTGCACCGCGAATGTTGCACCCTATGGATATCGATTATTCGGACGACCATAACTATTGGCTCGTTTAGAGTTACGGGAGCCATAACCAGTCAAAAAGAAGGTCTCGGTGAGTTCTACCGCTTTGACAGCTATTAGCCGTCAATGGATAGTTTCATACACAAAAATGTCTATCCGAACCCCAATCGGGTCTCTGAAGTTTTTTAGCCTTCTTTTTTCCATCACGTGAATTTTTACGTTAAAACGGGATCACCGTGGCTGGTCTTTAATTTACCTTCCTTGGAGAGCGGTGCACCATGGTACTGTTCCATTTCAAATCCCTGCACCCACTTCTAAAAGTCGAACGGTGCTGTTTCGGCTTTTTGGACGAATGTTTCACCTTGCACCGCGAATGTTGCACCCGTGGATATCGATTCTTCGGACGACCATAACTGTTGGCTCGTTTAGAGTTACGGAAGCCATAACCAGTCAAAACGAAGGTCTCGGTGAGTTCTACCGCTTTGATAGCTATATGTCGTCAATGGATAGTTTTATACCCAAAAAAGTCTATCCAAACCTCAATCGGGTCTCTGAAGTTTTTTGGCCTTCTTTTTTCCATCACGTGAATTTTTACGTTAAAACGGGATCACCGTGGCTGGTCTTCGATATACCTTCCCTGGAGAGCGGTGCACCATGGTACTATTCCATTTCAAATCCCTTCACCCACTTCTAAAAGTCGAACGGTGCTGTTTCAGCTTTTTGGACGAATGTTGCACCTTGCACCGCGAATGTTGCACCCTGTGGATATCGATTCTTCGGACGGCCATAACTGCTGGCTCGTTTAGATTTACGGGAGCCATAACTAGTCAAAACGAAGGTCTCGGTGAGTTCTACCGCTTTGATAGCTATAAGCCATCAATGGATAGTTTCATACCTAAAAAAGTCTATCCGAACATCAATCGGGTCTCTGAAGTTTTTTGGCCATCTTTTTTCCATCACGTGAATTTTTACGTTAAAACGGGATCACCGTGGCTAGTCTTCGATTTAACTTCCCTGGAAAGCGGTGCACCATGGTAATGTTCCATTTCAAATCCCTGCACCCACTTCTACAAGTCGAACGGTGCTGTTTCGGCTTTTTGGACGAATGTTGCACCTTGCACCGCGAATGTTGCACCCTGTGGATATCGATTCTTCGGACGGCCATAACTGTTGGCTCGTTTAGAGTTACGGGAGCCATATCCAGTCAAAACGAAGTTCTTGGTGAGTTCTACCGCTTTGACAGCTATAAGCCGTCAATGGATAGTTTCATACCCAAAAAAGTCTATCCAAACCTGAATCGGGTCTCTGATGTTTTTTGCCCTTCTTTTTTCCATCACGTGAATTTTTACATTAAAACGGGATCACCGTGGCTGTTCTTCGATTTACCATCCCTAGAGAGCGGTGCACCATTGTACTGTTCCATTTCAAATCCCTGCACCCACTTCTAAAAGTCGAACGGTGCTGTTTCGGCTTTTTGGACGAATGTTGCACCTTGCACCGCGAATGTTGCACCCTATGGATATCGATTATTCGGACGGCCATAACTATTGGGTCGTTTAGAGTTACGGGAGCCATAACCAGTCAAAAAGAAGGTCTCGGTGAGTTCTACCGCTATAACAGCTATAAGCCGTCAATGGATAGTTTCATACCCAAAAATGTCTATCCGAACCCCAATCGCGTCTCTGAAGTTTTTTGGCCTTCTTTTTTCCATCACGTGAATTTTTACGTTAAAACGGGATCACCGTGGCTGGTCTTCAATTTACCTTCCTTGGAGAGCGGTGCACCATGGTACTGTTCCATTTCAAATCCATGCACCCACTTCTAAAAGTCGAACGGTGTTGTTTCGGCTTTTTGGACGAATGTTTCACCTTGCACCGCGAATGTTGCACCCCGTGGATATCGATTCTTCGGACGGCCATAACTGTTGGCTCGTTTAGAGTTACGGGAGCCATAACCAGTCAAAATGAAGGTCTCGGTGAGTTCTACCGCTTTGACAGCTATAAGCATTCAATGGATAGTTTTATACCCAAAAAAGTCTATCCAAACCTCAATCGGGTCATTGAAGTTTTTTGGCCTTCTTTTTTCCATCACGTGAATTTTTACGTTAAAACGAGATCACCGTGGCTGGTCTTCGATTTACCTTCCCTGGAGAGCGGTGCACCATGGTACTGTTCCATTTCAAATCCCTGCACCCACTTCTAAAAGTCGAACGGTGCTGTTTCGGCTTTTTGGACGAATGTTTCACCTTGCACCACGAATGTTGCACCCCATGAATATCGATTCTTCGGACGGCCATAAGTGTTGGCTCGTTTAGAGTTACGGGAGCCATAACCAGTCAAAACGAAGGTCTCGGTGAGTTCTACCGCTTTGACAGCTATAAGCCGTCAATGGATAGTTTTATACCCAAAAAAGTCTATCCAAACCTCAATCGGGTCTCTGAAGTTTTTTGGCCTTCTTTTTTCCATCACGTGAATTTTTACGTTAAAACGGGATCACCGTGGCTGGTCTTCGATTTACCTTCCCTGGAGAGCGGTGCACCATGGTACTATTCCATTTCAAATCCCTTCACCCACTTCTAAAAGTCGAACGGTGCTGTTTCGGTTTTTGGACATATGTTGCACCTTGCACCGCGAATGTTGCACCCTGTGGATATCGATTCTTCGGACGGCCATAACTGCTGGCTCGTTTAGAGTTACGGGAGCCATAACTAGTCAAAACGAAGGTCTCGGTGAGTTCTACCGCTTTGATAGCTATAAGCCATCAATGGATAGTTTCATACCCAAAAAAGTCTATCCGAACCTCAATCGGGTCTCTGAAGTTTTTTGGCCTTCTTTTTTCCATCACGTGAATTTTTACGTTAAAACGAGATCACCGTGGCTAGTCTTCGATTTAACTTCCCTGGAGAGCGGTGCACCATGGTAATGTTCCATTTCAAATCCCTGCACCCACTTCTAAAAGTCGAACGGTGCTGTTTCGGCTTTTTGGACGAATATTGCACCTTGCACCGCGAATGTTGCACCCTGTGGATATCGATTCTTCGGACGGCCATAACTGTTGGCTCGTTTAGAGTTACGGGAGCCATATCCAGTCAAAACGAAGGTCTTGGTGAGTTCTACCGCTTTGACAGCTATAAGCCGTCAATGGATAGTTTCATACCCAAAAAAGTCTATCCAAACCTCAATCGGGTCTTTGAAGTTTTTTGGCCTTCTTTTTTCCATCACGTGAATTTTTACGTTAAAACGGGATCACCGTGGCTAGTCTTCGATTTACCTTCCCTGGAGAGCGGTGCACCATGGTACTGTTCCATTTCAAATCCCTACACCCACTTCTAAAAGTCGAACGGTGTTGTTTCGGCTTTTTGGACGAATGTTGCACCTTGCACCGCGAATGTTGCAACCTGTGGATATCGATTCTTCGGACGGCCATAACTGTTGGCTCGTTTAGAGTTACGGGAGCCATAACCAGTCAAAACGAAGGTCTCGATGAGTTCTACCGGTTTGATAACTATAAGACGTCAATGGATAGTTTCATATCCAAAAAAGTCTATCAGAACCTCAATCGGGTCTTTGATGTTTTTTGGCCTTCTTTTTTCTATCACGTGAATTTTTACGTTAAAACGGGATCACTGTGGCTGGTCTTCGATTTAACTTCCCTGGAGAGCGGTGCACCATGGTACCATTCCATTTCCAATCCCTGCACCCACTTCTAAAAGTCGAACGGTGCTGTTTCGGCTTTTTGGACGAATATTGCACCTTGCACCTCGAATGTTGCACCCTGTGGATATCGATTCTTCGGACGGCCATAACTATTGGCTCGTTTAGAGTTACGGGAGCCATAACCCGTCAAAACGACGCCATTGATGAGTTCTACCGCTTTGACAGCTATAAGCTGTCAATGGATAGTTTCATACCCAAAAAAGTCTATCAGAACCTCTATCGGGTCTCTGAAGTTTTTTGCCCTTCTTTTTTCCATCATATGAATTTTTACGTTAAAACGGGATCACCGTGGCTGGTCTTCGATTTACCTTCCCTGGAGAGCGGTGCACCATGGTACTGTTCCATTTCAAACCCCTGCACCCACTTCTAAAAGTCGAACGGTGCTGTTTCGGCTTTTTGGACGAATGTTGCACCTTGCACCGCTAATGTTGCACCCTGTGGATATCGATTCTTCGGACGGCCATAACTGTTGGCTCGTTTAGAGTTACGGGAGCCATAACCAGTCAAAACGAAGGTCTCGATGAGTTCTACCGGTTTGATAACTATAAGACGTCAATGGATAGTTTCATATCCAAAAAAGTCTATCAGAACCTCAATCGGGTCTTTGATGTTTTTTGGCCTTCTTTTTTCTATCACGTGAATTTTTACGTTAAAACGGGATCACCGTGGCTGGTCTTCGATTTAACTTCCTTGGAGAGCGGTGCACCATGGTACCATTCCATTTCCAATCCCTGCACCCCCTTCTAAAAGTCGAACGGTGCTGTTTCGGCTTTTTGGACGAATATTGCACCTTGCACCTCGAATGTTGCACCCTGTGGATATCGATTCTTCGGACGGCCATAACTATTGGCTCGTTTAGAGTTACGGGAGCCATAACCCGTCAAAACGACGCCATTGATGAGTTCTACCGCTTTGACAGCTATAAGCCGTCAATGGATAGTTTCATACCCAAAAAAGTCTATCAGAACCTCTATCGGGTCTCTGAAGTTTTTTGCCCTTCTTTTTTCCATCATATGAATTTTTACGTTAAAACGAGATCACCGTGGCTGGACTTCGATTTACCTTCCCTGGAGAGCGGTGCACCATGGTACTGTTCCATTTCAAATCCATACACCCACTTCTAAAAGTCGAACGGTGCTGTTTCGGCTTTTTGGACGAATGTTGCACCTTGCACCGCGAATGTTGCACCCTGTGAATATCGATTCTTCGGACGACCATAACTGTTGGCTCATTTAGAGTTACGAGAGCCATAACCAGTCAAAACGAAGGTCTCGTTGAGTTCTACCAACTTGACAGCTATAAGCCGTCAATGGATAGTTTCATACCCAAAAAAGTCTATCCAAACCGCATTCGGGTCTATGATGTTTTTTGGCCTTCTTTTTCCATCACGTGAATTTTTACGTTAAAACGGGATCACCGTGGCTGGTCTTCGATTTACCTTCCCCAGAGAGCGGTGCACCATGGTACTGTTCCATTTCAAATCCCTGCACCTACTTCTAAAAGTAGAGCGGTGCTGTTTCGGCTTTTTGGACGAATGTTTCACCTTGCACCGCGAATGTTGCACCCCGTGGATATCGATTCTTCGGACGACCATAACTGTTGGCTCGTTTAGAGATACGGGAGCCATAACCAGTCAAAACGAAGGTCTCGGTGAGTTCTACCGCTTTGACAGCTATAAGTCGTCAATGGATAGTTTTATACCCAAAAAAGTCTATCCAAACCTCAATCGGGACTCTGAAGTTTTTTGGCCTTCTTTTTTCCATCATGTGAATTTTTACGTTAAAACGGGATCACCGTGGCTGGTCTTTGATTTACCTTCCCTGGAGAGCGGTGCACCATGGTACTATTCCATTTCAAATCCCTTCACCCACTTCTTAAAGTCGAACGGTGCTGTTTCGGCTTTTTGGACGAATGTTGCACCTTGCACCGCGAATGTTGCACCCTATGGATATCGATTCTTCGGACGGCCATAACTGCTGGCTCGTTTAGAGTTACGGGAGCCATAACTAGTCAAAACAAAGGTCTCGGTGAGTTCTACCGCTTTGATAGCTATAAGCCATCAATGGATAGTTTCATACCCAAAAAAGTCTATCCGAAACTCAATCGGGTCTCTGAAGTTTTTTGGCCTTCTTTTTTCCATCACGTGAAATTTTATGTTAAAACGGGATCACTGTGGCTAGTCTTCGATTTAACTTCCCTGGAGAGCGTTGCACCAAGGTAATGTTCCATTTCAAATCCCTGCACAAACTTCTAAAAGTCGAACGGTGCTGTTTCGGCTTTTTGGACGAATGTTGCACCTTGCACCGCGAATGTTGCACCCTGTGGATATCGATTCTTCGGACGGCCATAACTATTGGCTCGTTTAGAGTTACGGGAGCCATATCCAGTCAAAACGAAGGTCTTGGTGAGTTCTACCGCTTTGACAGCTATAAGCCGTCAATGGATAGTTTCATACCCAAAAAAGTCTATCCAAACCTGAATCGGGTCTCTGATGTTTTTTGCCCTTCTTTTTTCCATCACGTGAATTTTTACGTTAAAACGGGATAACCGTGGCTGTTCTTCGATTTACCATCCCTAGAGAGCGGTGCACCATTGTACTGTTCCATTTCAAATCCCTGCACCCACTTCTAAAAGTCGAACGGTGCTGTTTCGGCTTTTTGGACGAATGTTGCACCTTGCACCGCGAATGTTGCACCCTATGGATATCGATTATTCGGACGGCCATAACTATTGGCTCGTTTGGAGTTACGGGAGCCATAACCAGTCAAAACGAAGGTCTCGGTGAGTTCTACTGCTTTGACAACTATAAGCCGTCAATGGATAGTTTTATACCCAAAAAAGTCTATCAAAACCTCAATCGGGTCTCTGAAGTTTTTTGGCCTTCTTTTTTCCATCACGTGAATTTTTACGTTAAAACGGGATCACCGTGGCTGGTCTTCGATTTACCTTCCCTGGAGAGCGGTGTACCATGGTAATGTTCCATTTCAAATCCCTGCACCCACTTCTAAAAGTCGAACGGTGCTGTTTCGGCTTTTTGGACGAATGTTTCACCTTGCACCGCGAATGTTGCACCCCGTGGATATCGATTCTTCGGACGGCCATAACTGTTGGCTCGTTTAGAGTTACGGGAGCCATAACCAGTCAAAACGAAGGTCTCGGTGAGTTCTACCGCTTTGACAGCTATAAGCCTTTAATGGATAGTTTTATACCCAAAAAAGTCTATCCAAACCTCAATCGGGTCTCTGAAGTTTTTTTGCCTTCTTTTTTCCATCACGTGAATTTTTACGTTAAAACGGGATCACCGTGGCTGGTCTTCGATTTACCTTCCCTGGAGAGCGGTGCACCATGGTACTATTCCATTTCAAATCCCTTCACCCACTTCTAAAAGTCGAACGGTGCTGTTTCGGCTTTTTGGACGAATGTTGCACCTTGCACCGCGAATGTTGCACCCTGTGGATATCGATTCTTCGGACGGCCATAACTGCTGGCTCGTTTAGAATTACGGGAGCCATAACTAGTCAAAACGAAGGTCTCGGTGAGTTCTACCGATTTGATAGCTATAAGCCATCAATGGATAGTTTCATACCCAAAAAAGTCTATCCGAACCTCAATCGGGTCTCTGAAGTTTTTTGGCCTTCTTTTTTCCATCACGTGAATTTTTACGTTAAAACGAGATCACCGTGGCTGGTCTTCGATTTACCTTCCCTGGAGAGCGGTGCACCATGGTACTGTTCCATTTCAAATCCCTGCACCCACTTCTAAAAGTCGAACGGTGCTGTTTCGGCTTTTTGGACGAATGTTTCACCTTGCACCGCGAATGTTGCACCCCATGGATATCGATTCTTCGGACGGCCATAAGTGTTGGCTCGTTTAGAGTTACGGGAGCCATAACCAGTCAAAACGAAGGTCTCGGTGAGTTCTACCGCTTTGACAGCTATAAGCCGTCAATGGATAGTTTCATACCCAAAAAAGTCTATCCGAACCTCAATCGGGTCTCTGAAGTTTTTTGGCCTTCTTTTTTCCATCACGTGAATTTTTACTTTAAAACGGGATCACCGTGGCTGGTCTTCGATTTAACTTCCCTGGAGAGCGGTGCACCATGGTAATGTTCCATTTCAAATCCCTGCACCCACTTCTAAAAGTCGAACGGTGCTGTTTCGGCTTTTTGGACGAATG
Source organism: Allium fistulosum (assembly GCA_030737815.1). Classification (NCBI taxonomy): domain Eukaryota; kingdom Viridiplantae; phylum Streptophyta; class Magnoliopsida; order Asparagales; family Amaryllidaceae; genus Allium; species Allium fistulosum. Next base: position 52,884,975 of record CM060907.1, read on the forward strand.
TTGCACCTTGCACCGCGAATGTTGCACCCTGTGGATATCGATTCTTCCGACGGCCATAACTTTTGGCTCGTTTAGAGTTACGGGAGCCATAACAAGTCAAAACGAAGGTCTCGGTGAGTTCTACCGCTTTGACAGCTATAAGCCATCAATGGATAGTTTCATACCCAAAAAAGTCTATCCAAACCTCAATCGGGTCTTTTAAGTTTTTTGGCCTTCTTTTTTCCATCACGTGAATTTTTACGTTAAAACGGGATCACCGTGGCTAGTCTTCGATTTACCTTCCCTGGAGAGCGGTGCACCATGGTACTGCTCCATTTCAAATCCCTGCACCCACTTCTAAAAGTCGAACGGGGCTGTTTCGGCTTTTTGGACGAATGTTGCACCTTGCACCGCGAATGTTGCACCCTGTGGATATCGATTCTTCGGACGGCCATAACTGTTGGCTCGTTTAGAGTTACGGGAGACATAACCAGTCAAAACGAAGGTCTCAGTGAGTTCTACCGCTTTGACAGCTATAAGCCGTCAAAGGATAGTTTCATACCCAAAAAAGTCTATCCGATACTCAATCGGGTCTCTGAAGTTTTTTGGCCTTCTTTTTTCCATCACGTGAATTTTTACGTTAAAACGGGACCACCGTGGCTGGTCTTCGATTTACCTTCCCGGGAGAGCAGTGCAATATGGTACTATTCCATTTCAAATCCCTGCACCCACTTCTAAAAGTCGAACGGTGCTGTTTCGGCTTTTTGGACGAATGTTGTACCTTGCACCGCGAATGTTGCATACTGTGGATATCGATTCTTCGGACGGCCATAACTATTGGCTCGTTTAGAGTTACGGGAGCCATAACCAGTTTGACTGCTATAAGCCGTCAATGGATAGTTTCATACCCAAAAAAGTCTATCCGAACCCCAATCAGGTCTCTGAAGTTTTTTGGCCTTCTTTTTTCCATCACCTGAATTTTTACGTTAAAACAGGATCAAAGTGGCTGGTCTTCAATTTAACTTTCCTGGAGAGCGGTGCACCATGGTACTGTTCCATTTCAAATCTCTGCACCCACTTCTAAAAGTCGAACGGTGTTGTTTCGTCTTTTTGGACGAATGTTGCACCTTGCACCGCGAATGTTGCACCCTGTGGATATCGATTCTTCGGACGGCCATAACTGTTGGCTCGTTTAGAGTTACGGAAGCCATAACCAGTCAAAACGAAGGTCTCGGTGAGTTCTACCGCTTTGACAGCTATAAGCCGTCAATGGATAGTTTCATACCCAAAAAAGTCTATCCAAACCTCAATCGGGTCTTTGAAGTTTTTTGGCCTTCTTTTTTCCATCACGTGAATTTTTACGTTAAAACGGGATCACCGTGGCTGGTCTTCGATTTAACTTCCCTGGAGAGCGGTGCACCATGGTACCGTTCCATTTCAAATCCCTGCACCCACTTCTAAAAGTCAAACGTTGCTGTTACGGCATTTTGGACGATTGTTGCACCTTGCACCGCGAATGTTGCACCCTGTGGATATCGATTCTTCGGACGGCCATAACAGTTGGCTCGTTTAGAGTTACGGGAGCCATAACCAGTCAAAACGATGGACTCGGTGAGTTCTACCACTTTGACGGCTATAAGCCGTCAATGGATAGTTTCATACCCAAAAAAGTCTATTCGAACCTCAATCGGGTTTCCGAAGTTTTTTGGCCTTCTTTTTTCCATCACGTGAATTTTTACGTTAAAACGGGATTATCGTGGCTGGTCTTCGATTTACCTTCCATGGAGAGCGGTGCACCATGTTACTGTTCCATTTCAAATCCCTGCACTCACTTCTAAAAGTCGAACGGTGCTGTTTTGGCTTTTTGGACGAATGTTGCACCTTGCACCGTGAATGTTGCACCCTGTGGATATCGATTCTTCGGACGACCATAACTGTTGGCTCGTTTAGAGTTATGGGAGCCATAACCAGTCTAAACGAAGGTCTCGGTGAGTTCTACCGCTTTGACAGCTATAAGCCGTCAATGGATAGTTTCATACCCAAAAAAGTCTATCCGAACCTCAATCGGGTCTCTGAAGTTTTTTGGCCTTCTTTTTTCCATCACGTGAATTTTTACGTTAAAACGGGATCACCGTGGCTGGTCTTCGATTTACTTTCCTTGGAGAGCTGTGCACCATGGTACTGTTCCATTTCAAATCCCTGCACCCACTTCTAAAAGTCGAACGGTGGTATTTCGCATTTTTGGACGAATGTTGCACTTTGCACCGCGAATGTTGCACCCTGTGGATATCGATTCATCAGACGGCCATAACAGTTGGCTCGTTTAGAGTTACGTGAGCCATTAGCAGTCAAAACGAAGGTCTCGGTGATTTCTACCGCTTTGACAGCTACAATCCATCAATGGATAGTTTAATACCCAAAAAAGACTATCCAAACCTCAATCGGGTCTCTGAAGTTTTTTGGCCTTCTTTTTTCCATCATGTGAATTTTTACGTTAAAACGGGAACACCGTGGCTGGTCTTCGATTTACCTTCCCTGGAGAGCGGTGCACCATGGTACTGTTCCATTTCAAATCCCTGCACCCACTTCTAAAAGTCGAACGGTGCTGTTTCGGCTTTTTGGACGAATGTTGCACCTTGCACAGTGAATGTTGCACCCTGTGGATATCGATTATTCGGACGGCCATAACTGTTGGCTCGTTTAGAGTTACGGGAGCCATAACCAATCAAAACGAAGGTCTCGGTGAGTTCTACCGCTTTGACAGCTATAAGCCGTCAATGGATAGTGTCATACCCAAAAAAGTCTATCCGAACCTCAATCGGGTCTCTGAAGTTTTTTGGCCTTCTTTTTTCCATCATGTGAATTTTTCTGTTAAAACGGGATCACCGTGGCTGGTCTTCGATTTACCATCCCTGGAGACCGGGGCACCATGGTACTATTCCATTTCAAATCCCTTCACCCACTTCAAAAAGTCGAACGGTGCTGTTTCGGCTTTTTGGACGAATGTTGCACCTTGCACCGTGAATGTTGCACCCTGTGGATATCGATTATTCGGACGGCCATAACTATTGGCTCGTTTAGAGTTATGGGAGCCATAACCAGTCAAAACGAAGGTCTCGGTGAGTTCTACCGCTTTGACAGCTATAAGCTATCAATGGATAGTTTCATACCCAAAAATGTCTATCCGAACCCCAATCGGGTCTCTGAAGTTTTTTGGCCTTCTTTTTTCCATCACGTGAATTTTTACGTTAAAACTGGATCACCGTGGCTGGTCTTCGATTTACCTTCCCTGGAGAGCGGTGCACCATGGTACTATTCCATTTCAAATCCCTTCAACCACTTTTAAAAGTCGAACGGTGCTGTTTCGGCTTTTTGGACGAATGTTGCACCTTGCACCGCGAATGTTGCACCCTATGGATATCGATTCTTCGGACGACCATAACTGTTGGCTCGTTTAGAGTTACGGGAGCCATAACCAGTCAAAACGAAGGTCTCGGTGAGTTCTACCACTTTGACAGCTATAAGCCGTCAATGGATAGTTTTATACCCAAAAAAGTCTATCCAAACCTCAATCGGGTCTCTGAAGTTTTTTGGCCTTCTTTTTTCCATCACGTGAATTTTTACGTTAAAACGGGATCACCGTGGCTGGTCTTCGATTTACCTTCCCTGGAGAGCGGTGCACCATGGTACTGTTCCATTTCAAATCCCTACACCCACTTCTAAAAGTCGAACGGTGCCGTTTCGGCTTTTTGGACGAATGGTTCACCTTGCACCGCGAATGTTGCACCCCGTGGATATCGATTCTTCGGACGGCCATAACTGTTGGCTCGTTTAGAGTTACGGGAGCCATAACCTGTCAAAACGAAGGTCTCGGTGAGTTCTACCGCTTTGACAGCTATAAGCCGTCAATGGATAGTTTTATACCCAAAAAAGTCTATCCAAACCTCAATCGGGTCTCTGAAGTTTTTTGGCCTTCTTTTTTCCATCACGTGAATTTTTACGTTAAAACTAGAGGTGGGCGCGGTCGATTAACCGCAAAAATCGGTTAATTGTTGCGGTTAACCTAAAATAATATGCGGTTCGGTTAACCGATATTCGGTTAATCGACGTTGGTAGTATCGACCGAACCGCAAAATTTAAACCGTGGTTAACCGGTCACATAGAACGGTTAACCGACTATTATTCGCGGTTAAACGGTTAATCGGTTAACCGGTAAAGTTACAACGGTTAACCGATTGATTGTTTGCAATTTTGAAATGTTTTGCATAGCTCAGCCATCATACACCTAGCTCGGCAATAAATAATGATCTAGAAAATTTACAATATTATGTATAATCAATTCCCAAACTTGAACATTATAATATATATTATACATTATAATCAAGACCCACCATCAGGCATCAGCCGTCAAGTGTTTGTTGAACAATAAAATAAATAAACTAGAATTTCAGTTACAATATAATAAGATAAAAACATAAACACAATGTCCAATGAATTAGCTTACATCTTCATCAGTGAGTTCAACATTGAAGACAAAACCTTCTCCTCTTGCATTCCTATATGATCGCAAAGTGCCTTTATTTGTGACACGAACTTTTATTGTCCAAATGCCTTGATATGGGTTCAAAGAAACAAGAGGAAGGACTCTTCTAGTCATGGCCCTTCGAGCAACAGGTGCAGAACTAATATTTAAAGTACAACCAATTTGTTAGTGATTTGGTGTAAACGTAAATAAAATCAAAATTATTAAAGAGTGAAGCAGATTTTTAAGGTTGGAATAAAAATGCAAATGCTTACTTGATACGTTGTTCTTGCAATATCTGAGCTGCAGATTTTGCAGTGACTTCTTGCTTTGGCTTAAGCACAATCCCAGTTTCTTCTGCTTTAACTTCTCTTTTGACTACAGTGTCTTCTTTGCTAACTTCAGTTCTTATTTCAGAGTCGAGAGCGGGGAAACAACTTCACATTTTGTGACTATTAAGGCCCTAAAGATAGCATAACTAAAAATTTATAACAGTCTACAAACCAAATAGACTTGAACCTTGTGAGATAAGATACATTACTTGTCAGGCTGGTTAGGAACAGAATTGCAAGTATAATCAAGTATATGAATGAGTCCAAGATTTTGCAAGTTTCCTGACTGAACTTCAGGAGCAAAATGAGATAGAAGCATTGCCTTGAGCTTCTTCTTTCCATCACTAGCCATGAATCTGCAAATTAAAACAGCCACTATGTTATATCTCAGCATTGAGATTTAACACTGAATTACACTTAGCTCGGCAATAATGATCTAGAAGATTTGTCAGTTCATTGCAAATACTTATCAGTAAGATCCATTGTTTCTCTAGAAGATCCACCTATTTCCACCTATTTTACAATTGATAAAGACATGAAATGGTTAACAGAATGGGAGAAAAGGATTTTAGCTGAAAGCTAATCAGAAAAATAATAAACACTAATCCTATATTCTCTTTTTTATGTGAATATGATAAAATAGCTGCATCTATTATGCAAGTTATGCTTTTCACTCCCTTAAAAAATGGGTTTCTTTAGTTCAGAAAAGTTTGGCAATCCACAAAATGCCACATAAAAGATTATAAAATGGGTTTCACAATTTGTTGTATATATAAATGTGCAAATATATAGCGTATAAAATGCACGGTCTATAAATCATTTCAGGTATCAAATATGGTGCCAATGCTCATTGTAAAAGGTTAAGAACAATCATAAAATGAAAGTTTAGCATGTGTAAACCGAGTAAAATGTCCAAACAGATAATATGATACTTAAACTACAAAAGCACGGTCTATAAGTATAACAACATAAATACTTCATTCTATATGCTAACATGTTTTATTGCAAGAAAACAATGTCAATCATTATGAATTTATACATGTATGATAACTGTATATTCTTTACGTTATGATCTACATAGGTTTATTAACCTTTGGAAGTGATGATGCTACAACCAATGATAAGTCGGCAACATTTTTGAATTTTGATGGTACAAAAATAAAAACTTGTGAAAAATATCTCAAATTCGAATATGATAGACGTCAAATGGCATAAAGTACCAATAAGGTGATCAAGGTAAACCTTAAACTAAAAAACAACAATAAATTAGCATGTCCTAAAAGTCAACCGGGTTATAAATGAAAAAAAATGTGAATCCACCTAATTACATCGAAATACTAAAATAAAATAAATATGACATAAGATAATGATTTGAACAAGAAAAAATAGCATTAAATGTAACGATTTGAATTAAAAAAATTAAATAAAACCGTGCAGTTATGATATCATACTTGAGAACCTTCAGCCTGGCTTAAAGGAATTACAAAAGTAATTTACCATCAGCGACAAGCATATTGTTTTAGAGCATAAACCGAGCTTAGGGAAACACTAAAACTCTTGGGAATAAAGTCTACAGTGAGATCAGTAATATGATCTATGGTTTCACTTTCAAATCAGTAATATGATCTACGATTTTTGATCACAACTACTTAATATGATCTAATGCAGATTATAGCTAACTAATAAAACAAAAATTAAGGAGTACATCAAAACCAATTATGCAAGACTACTTAAAGTAAATTTTTTTTTTATTTCCAATACAGAAGTACCACCAACTAAAATGAATATTCAATCAATTCCATAATTAGCTAATGCGTAAAAAGGGAAAATGAATTGAGTAAAAACTAGAAAGCCTTCTTTTGATATTAAGGATAAAATTTTATCTGATTTAAGCATAAGCATCGATAATTCAAGTATCATGGGAAAACTCAAAAAACAAGAACAAAAAACAACACAATAATACTGTTAAAAAAATCTATTGAAATATGTCGAATTGCCACCTCTTATTAGTTGACATGGGATAGATAGTAATAAGAAACCATAATGGTCTACAAAATTTAAACCGCAAAAGGAAGGATTACAGCATATACCTTAGCAGTGAAACACATCAAATTTGGGTCTAGTTATTGGAAATTAGGAACCGAAATTGGTGATTGAAATAAGTGAAAAGAATTTTATATTTTATATTTCAAATACATCAATTGTACTCTTTAAACCATATTAGTGAGACTGAAAGCAGGTTATCCAAAGTGAGGAAACTCTCTAGAGGCCAATGAATATTTAGTGAACTTTTGGTAAAGGACTATATGCATATAACTGTTAAAACAGAAAAATGAGGTTTGTGCCTGCCTCTACTGAACTTAAATTACCCTAAAAAAGGTGAGGACTACATCCCACTGACAATACTCTTTGCATAGCAGTTGAAAGTCAGTTCTTTCCATCACCTTCTGCAACGATCTGGCCAATCTATCTCAACTTATTTTCCGACATCAATAATAAATTCTGGAAAGTACTCCATTGACAGTACTCTGAGCATGAATGCAAGTTCTTCTCTATTTACCATCACCGTAGATCCGTAGATCAATTTACCAAAAAAATAAAAAATTTACCATCACAGATCAATTTACCATCACAGATCAATAAATAATCTCAGAAACAAAAACATGAAAGTGTAAATCTATGTAAAAGAAGCAACCAAATGGAAGTGGAACGATGCAAAATGAACCGAACCGCATATTATTTTAGGTTAACCGCAACAATTAACCGAGTGGTTAAATGAAAATCGAACTCACATTTTTTCTCTTCCTGCTAGTATTAACCATTGCTGGATTGGGCGATCTACGGATCTAGTGAGCAAAGATTGAAGAGCAAGGCGGCACTCGGCGCGGTGAACTAGATACGGAGTAAAGATTGAGGATTGAAGATACGGAGTAAAATGAAAATCGAGCAAAGATTGAAGAGCAAGCTAATTTGATTCTTTGAATTTGGGGCGAATTGTTGTGAGTGAATGACTCCGTGACTAGTGAATAGCGACGGAGGAAACTAGGGCAAATACAGACACGCATAGTCGCACGAAAGCAATGGGTCGGGCAGCAATTGTTGTGTAGGCCCGATAATTTGAAATCTATATTCGGTTAACGGTTAACCGATATATAACCGCGGTTAACCTTTAACCGAACCGATTTTGGTCGGTTAACATCGGTCGGTTAACCTAAAGTTCGGTTAACCAATTTTTTCGGTTAAAGCGGTTCGATTAAGATCGGTTCGGTCGGTTAAATGCCCACCCCTAGTTAAAACGGGATCACCGTGGCTGGTCTTCGATTTACCTTCCCTGGAGAGCGGTGCACCATGGTACTATTCCATTTCAAATCCCTTCACCCACTTCTAAAAGTCGAACGGTGCTGTTTCGGCTTTTTGGACGAATGTTGCACCTTGCACCGCGAATGTCGCACCCTGTGGATATCGATTCTTCGGACGGCCATAACTGTTGGCTCGTTTAGAGTTACGGGAGCCATAACTAGTCAAAACGAAGGTCTCGGTGAGTTCTACCGCTTTGACAGCTATAAGCCATCAATGGATAGTTTCATACCCAAAAAAGTCTATCCGAACCTCAATCGGGTCTCTGAAGTTTTTTGGCCTTCTTTTTTCCATCACGTGAATTTTTACGTTAAAACGGGATCACCGTGGCTAGTCTTCGATTTAACTTCCCTGGAGAGCGGTGCACCATGGTAATGTTCCATTTCAAATCCCTGCACCCACTTCTAAAAGTCGAACGGTGCTGTTTCGGCTTTTTGGACGAATGTTGCACCTTGCACCGTGAATGTTGCACCCTGTGGATATCGATTCTTCGGACGGCCATAACTGTTGGCTCGTTTAGAGTTACGGGAGCCATATCCAGTCAAAACGAAGGTCTTGGTGAGTTCTACCGCTTTGACAGCTATAAGCCGTCAATGGATAGTTTCATACCCAAAAAAGTCTATCCAAACCTTAATCGGGTCTCTGAAGTTTTTTGGCCTTCTTTTTTCCATCACGTGAATTTTTACGTTAAAACGGGATCACCGTGGCTAGTCTTCGATTTACCTTCCCTGGAGAGCGGGGCACCATGGTACTGTTCCATTTCAAATCCCAACACCCACTTCTAAAAGTCGAACGGTGTTGTTTCGGCTTTTTGGACGAATGTTGCACCTTGCACCGCGAATGTTGCACCCTGTGGATATCGATTCTTCGGACGGCCATAACTGTTGGCTCGTTTAGATTTACGGGAGCCATAACCAGTCAAAACGAAGGTCTCGATGAGTTATACCGGTTTGATAACTATAAGACGTCAATGGATAGTTTCATATCCAAAAAAGTCTATCAGAACCTCAATCGGGTCTTTGAAGTTTTTTGGCCTTCTTTTTTCCATCACGTGAATTTTTACGTTAAAACGGGATCACCGTGGCTGGTCTTCGATTTAACTTCCCTGGAGAGCGGTGCACCATGGTACCGTTCCATTTCCAATCCCTGCACCCACTTCTAAAAGTGGAACGGTGCTGTTTCGGCTTTTTGGACGAATATTGCACCTTGCACCTCGAATGTTGCAGCCTATGGATATCGATTCTTCGGACGGCCATAACTATTGGCTCGTTTAGAGTTACGGGAGCCATAACCAGTCAAAACGACGCCCTCGATGAGTTCTACCGAATTGACAGCTATAAGCCGTCAATGGATAGTTTCATACCCAAAAAAGTCTATCCGAACCTCTATCGGGTCTCTGAAGTTTTTTGCCCTTCTTTTTTCCATCATATGAATTTTTACGTTAAAACGGGATCACCATGGCTGGTCTTCGATTTACCTTCCCTGGAGAGCGGTGCACCATGGTACTGTTCCATTTCAAATCCCTTCACCCACTTCTAAAAGTCGAACGGTGCTGTTTCGGCTTTTTGGACGAATGTTGCACCTTGCACCGCTAATGTTGCACCCTGTGGATATCGATTCTTCGGACGGCCATAACTGTTGGCTCGTTTAGAGTTACGCGAGCCATAACCAGTCAAAACGAAGGTCTCAGAGAGTTCTACCGCTTTGACAGCTATAAGCCGTCAATGGATGTTTTCATACCCAAAAATGTCTATCCGAACCCCAATCGGGTCTCTGAAGTTTTTGGCCTTCTTTTTTCCATCACGTGAATTTTTACGTTAAAACGGGATCACCGTGACTGGACTTCGATTTACCTTCCCTGGAGAGCGGTGCACCATGGTACTGTTCCATTTCAAATCCATACACCCACTTCTAAAAGTCGAACGGTGCTGTTTCGGCTTTTTGGACGAATGTTGCACCTTGCACCGCGAATGTTGCACCCTGCGAATATCGATTCTTCGGACGACCATAACTGTTGGCTCATTTAGAGTTACGGGAGCCATAACCAGTCAAAACGAAGGACTCGGTGAGTTCTACCACTTTGACAGCTATAAGCCGTCAATGGATAGTTTCATACCCAAAAAAGTCTATCCAAACCTCATTCGGGTCTCTGATGTTTTTTGGCCTTCTTTTCTCCATCACGTGAATTTTTACGTTAAAACGGGATCACCGTGATTGGTCTTCGATTAACCTTCCCCAGAGAGCGGTGCACCATGGTACTGTTCCATTTCAAATCCGTTCACCCACTTCTAAAAGTCGAACGATGTTGTTTCGGCTTTTTGGACGAATGTTGCACCTGGCACCACGAATGTTGCACCTTGTGGATATCGATTCTTCGGACGGCCATAACTGTTGGCTCGTTTAGAGTTACGGAAGTCATAACCAGTCAAAACGAAGGTCTCGGTGAGTACTACCGCTATGACACCTATAAGTCGTCAATGGATAGTTTCATACCCAAAAAAGTATATCCGAACCTCAATTGGGTCTCTGAAGTTTTTTGGCCTTCTTTTTTCCATCACGTGAATTTTTACGTTAAAACGGGATCACCGTGGCTGGTCTTCGATTTACCTTCCCTGGAGAGCGGTGCACCATGGTACTGTTCCATTTCAAATCTCTACACCCACTTCTAAAAGTCGAACGGTGCTGTTTCGGCTTTTTGGACGAATGTTGCACCTTGCACCGCGAATGTTGCACCATGTGGATATCGATTCTTCGGACGGCCATAACTGTTGGCTCGTTTAGAGTTACGGGAGCCATAACCAGTCAAAACGAAGGTCTCGGTGAGTTCTACCACTTTGACAGCTATAAGCCATCAATGGATAGTTTTGTACCCAAAAAAGTCTATCCGAACCTCAATCGGGTCTCTGAAGTTTTTTGGCCTTCTTTTTTCCATCACGTGAATTTTTACGTTAAAACGGGATCCCGTGGCTGGTCTTCGATTTACCTTCCCTGGAGAGCAGTGCACCATGGTACTGTTCCATTTCAAATCCCTACACCCACTTCTAAAGGTCGAACGGTGCTGTTTCGGCTTTTTGGACGAATGTTGCACCTTGCACCGCGAATGTTGCACCCTGTGGATATCGATTCTTCGGACGGCCATAACTGTTGGATCGTTTAGAGTTACGGGAGCCATAACCAGTCAAAATGAAGGTCTCGGTGAGTTCTACCGCTTTGACAGCTATAAGCCGTCAATGGATAGTTTCATACCCAAAAAAGTCTATCCAAACCTCAATCGGGTCTTTGAAGTTTTTTGGCCTTCTTTTTTCCATCACGTGAATTTTTACGTTAAAACGGGATCACCGTGGCTAGTCTTCGATTTACCTTCCCTGGAGAGCGGTGCACCATGGTACTGTTCCATTTCAAATCCCTGCACCCACTTCTAAAAGTCGGACGGGGCTGTTTCGGCTTTTTGGACGAATGTTGCACCTTGCACCGCGAATGTTGCACCCTGTGGATATCGATTCTTCGGACGGCCATAACTGTTGGCTCGTTTAGAGTTACGGGAGACATAACCAGTCAAAACGAAGGTCTTAGTGAGTTCTACCGCTTTGACAGCTATAAGCCGTCAATGGATAGTTTCATACCCAAAAAAGTCTATCTGACACTCAATCGGGTCTCTGAAGTTTTTTAGCCTTCTTTTTTCCATCACGTGAATTTTTACGTTAAAACGGGACCACCGTGGCTGGTCTTCGATTTACCTTCCCTGGAGAGCAGTGCACTATGGTACTATTCCATTTCAAATCCCTGCACCCACTTCTAAAAGTCGAACGGTGCTGTTTCGTCTTTTTGGACGAATGTTGTACCTTGCACCACGATTGTTGCATACTGTGGATATCGATTCTTCGGACGGCCATAACTATTGGCTCGTTTAGAGTTACGGGAGCCATAACCAATTTGACTGCTATAAACCGTCAATGGCTAGTTTCATACCCAAAAAAGTCTATCCGAACCCCAATCAGGTCTCTGAAGTTTTTTGGCCTTCTTTTTTCCATCACGTGAATTTTTACGTTAAAACAGGATCACAGTGGCTGGTCTTCGATTTACCTTTCCTGGAGAGCGGTGCACCATGGTACTGTTCCATTTCAAATCTCTTCACCCACTTCTAAAAGTCGAACGGTGTTGTTTCGTCTTTTTGGACGAATGTTGCACCTTGCACCGCGAATGTTGCACCCTATGGATATCGATTCTACGGACGGCCATAACTGTAGGCTCGTTTAGAGTTATGGGAGCCATAACCAGTCAAAACGAAGGTCTCGGTGAGTTCTACCGCTTTGACTGCTATAAACCGTCAATGGATAGTTTCATACCCAAAAAAGTCTATCCGAACCTCAATCGGGTCTCTGAAGTATTTTGGCCTTCTTTTTTCCATCACGTGAATTTTTACGTTAAAACGGGATCACCGTGGCTGGTCTTCGATTTACCTTCCCTGGAAAGCGGTGCACTATGGTACTGTTCCGTTTCAAATCCCTGCACCAACTTCTAAAAGTCAAACGGTGCTGTTTCGGCATTTTGGACGATTGTTGCACCTTGCACCGCGAATGTTGCACCCTGTGGATATCGATTCTTGGGACGACCATAACTGTTGGCTCGTTTAGAGTTATGGGAGCCATAACCAGTCAAAACGATGGACTCGGTGAGTTCTACCACTTTGACGGCTATAAGCCGTCAATGGATAGTTTCATACCCAAAAAAGTCTATCCGAACCTCAATCGGGTTTCCAAAGTTTTTTGGCCTTCTTTCTTCCATCACGTGAATTTTTACGTTAAAACGGGATCACCGTGGCTGGTCTTCGATTTACTTTCCTTGGAGAGCTGTGCACCATGGTACTGTTCCATTTCAAATCCCTGCACCCACTTCTAAAAGTCGAACGGTGCTATTTCGCATTTTTGGACGAATGTTGCACTTTGCACCGCGAATGTTGCACCCTGTGGATATCGATTCATCGGACGGCCATAACTGTTGGCTCGTTTAGAGTTACGGGAGCCATAACCAGTCAAAACGAAGGTCTCGGTGAGTTCTACCGCTTTGACAGCTATAATCCATCAATGGATAGTTTAATACCCAAAAAAGTCTATCCGAACCTCTATCGGGTCTCTCAAGTTTTTTTCCCTTCTTTTTTCCATCACGTGAATTTTTACGTTAAAACGGGATCACCATGGCTGGGCTTCGATTTACCTTCCCTGGAGAGCGGCGCACCATGGTACTGTTCCATTTCAAATCCCTGCATCCACTTCTAAAAGTCGAACGGTGCTGTTTCGGCTTTTTGGACGAATGTTGCACCTTGCACCGCGAATGTTGCGCCCTATGGATATCGAATCTTCGGACGGCCATAACTGTTGGCCCGTTTAGAGTTACGGGAGCCATAACCAGTCAAAACGAAGGTCTCGGTGAGTTCTACCGCTTTGATAGCTATAAGCCGTCAATGGATAGTTTCATACCCAAAAAAGTCTATCCAAACCTCAATCGGGTCTCTGAAGTTTTTTGGCCTTCTTTTTTCCATCATGTGAATTTTTACGTTAAAACGGGATCACCGTGGCTGTTCTTCGATTTACCTTCCCTGGAGACCGGGGCACCATGGTACTATTCCATTTCAAATCCCTTCACCCACTTCTAAAAGTCGAACGGTGCTGTTTCGGCTTTTTGGCCGAATGTTGCACCTTGCATCGTGAATGTTGCACCCTGTGGATATCGATTATTCGGACGGCCATAACTGTTGGCTCGTTTAGAGTTACGGGAGCCATAACCAATCAAAACGAAGGTCTCGGTGAGTTCTACCGCTTTGACAGCTATAAGCCGTCAATGGATAGTTTCATACCCAAAAAAGTCTATCCGAACCTCAATCGGGTCTCTGAAGTTTTTTGGCCTTCTTTTTTCCATCACGTGAATTTTTACGTTAAAACGGGATCACCGTGGCTGGTCTTCGATTTAACTTCTCTAGAGAGCAGTGCACCATGGTACTGTTCCATTTCAAATCCCTGCACCCACTTCTAAAAGGCGAACGGTGCTGTTTCGGCTTTTTGGACGAATGGTGCACCTTGCACCGCGAATGTTGCACCCTATGGATATCGATTCTTCGGACGGCCATAACTGTTGGCTCGTTTAGAGTTACGGGAGCCATAACCAGTCAAAATGAAGGTCTCGGTGAGTTCTACCGCTTTGACAGCTTTAAGCCGTCAATGGATAGTTTCATACCCAAAAAAGTCTATCCAAACCTCAATCGGGTCTCTGAAGTTTTTTGGCCTTCTTTTTTCCATCACGTGAATTTTTACGTTAAAACGGGATCACCGTGGCTGGTCTTCGATTTACCTTCCCTGGAGAGCGGTGCACCATGGTACTGTTCCATTTCAAATCCCTACACCCATTTCTAAAAGTCGAACGGTGTTGTTTCGACTTTTTGGACGAATGTTGCACATTGCACCGTGAATGTTGCACCCTGTGGATATCGATTCTTCGGACGGCCATAACTGTTGGCTCGTTTAGAGTTACGGGAGCCATAACCAGTCAAAATGAAGGTCTTGGTTAGTTCTACCGCTTTGACAGCTATAAGCCGTCAATGGATAGTTTCATACCCAAAAAAGTCTATCCAAACCTCAATCGGGGCACTGAAGTTTTTTGGCCTTCTTTTTTCCATCACGTGAATTTTTACGTTAAAACGGGATCACCGTGGCAAGTCTTCGATTTACCTTCCTTGGAGAGCGGTGCACCATGGTACTGTTCCATTTCAAATCCCTACACCCACTTCTAAAAGTCGAACGGTGCTGTTTCGGCTTTTTGGACGAATGTTGCACCTTGCACCGCGAATGTTGCACCCTGTGGATATCGATTCTTCGGACGGCCATAACTATTGGCTCGTTTAGAGTTACGGGAGCCATAACCAGTCAAAACGAAGGTCTCGGTGCGTTCTACCGCTTTGACAGCTAAAAGCCGTCAATGGATAGTTTCATGCCCAAAAAATTTTATCCGAACCTCAATCGGGTCTCTGAAGTTTTTTGGCCTTCTTTTTTCCATCACGTGAATTTTTACGTTAAAACGGGTTCACCGTGGCTGGTCTTCGATTTAACTTCCCTGGAGAGTGGTGCACCATGGTACCGTTCCATTTCAAATCCCTGCACCCACTTCTAAAAGTCGAACGGTGTTTCAGCTTTTTGGACGAATGTTGCACCTTGCACCGCGAACGTTGCACCCTGTGGATATCGATTCTTCGGACGGCCATAACTGTTGGCTCGTTTAGAGTTACAGGAGCCATAACTAGTCAGAACGAACGTCTCGATGAGTTCTATTGCTTTGACAGCTATAAGCCGTCAATGGAAAGTTTCATACCCAAAAAAGTCTATCCGATCCACTATCGGGTCTCTGAAGTTTTTTACCCTTCTTTTTTCCATCACGTCAATTTTTACGTTAAAACGGGATCACCGTGGCTGGTCTTCGATTTACCTTCCCTGGAGAGCGGTGCACCATGGTACTGTTACATTTCAAATCCCTACACCCACTTCTAAAAGTCGAACGGTGCTGTTTCGGCTTTTTGGACGAATGTTGCACATTGCACCGCGAATGTTGCACCCTGTGGATATCGATTCTTCGGACGGCCATAACTGTTGGCTCGTTTAGAGTTACGGGAGCCATAACCAGTCAAAACGAAGGTCTCGGTGAGTTCTACCGCTTTGACAGCTATAAGCCGTCAATGGATAGTTTCATACCCAAAAAAGTCTATACGAACCTCAATCGGGTCTCTGAAGTTTTTTGGCCTTCTTTTTTCCATCACGTGAATTTTTACGTTAAAACGGGATCACCATGGCTGGTCTTCGATTTAACTTCCCTGGAGACCGATGCACCATAGTACCGTTCCATTTCAAATCCCTGCACCCACTTCTAAAAGTTGAACGGTGTTGTTTCGGCTTTTTGGACGAATGTTGCACCGTGCACCGCGAATGTTGCACCCTGTGGATATCGATTCTTCGGACGGCCATAACTGTTGGCTCGTTTAGAGTTACGGGAGCCATAACCAGTCAAAACGAATGTCTCGGTGAGTTCTACCGCTTTGACAGCTATAAGCCGTCAATGGATAGTTTCATACCCAAAAAAGTCTATCCGAACCTCTATCGGGTCTCTGAAGTTTTTTGCCCTTCTTTTTTCCATCACGTGAATTTTTACGTTAAAACAGGATCACCGTGGCTGGTATTCGATTTACCTTCCTTGGAGAGCGGTGCACCATGGTACTGTTCCATTTCAAATCCCTGCACCCACTTCTAAAAGTCGAACGGTGCTGCTTCGGTTTTTGGGATGAATGTTGCACCTTGCACCGCGAATGTTGCACCCTATGGATATCGATTCTTCGGACGGCCATAACTGTTGGCTCGTTTAGAGTTACGGGAGCCATAACCAGTCAAAACGAAGGTCTCGGTGAGTTCTACCGCTTTGACAGCTATAAGCCGTCAATGGATAGTTTCATACCCAAAAAAGTCTATCCGAACCTCAATCGGGTCTTTGAAGTTTTTTGGCCTTCTTTTTTCCATCACGTGAATTTTTACGTTAAAACGGGATCACCGTGGCTGGTCTTCGATTTAACTTCCCTGGAGAGCGGTGCACCATGGTACCGTTCCATTTCAAATCCCTGCACCCACTTCTAAAAGTCGAACGGTGCTGTTTTGGCTTTTTGGACCAATGTTGCACCTTGCACCGCGAATGTTGCACCTTGTGGATATCGATTCTTCGGACGGCCATAACTGTTGGCTCGTTTAGAGTTACGGGAGCCATAACTAGTCAAAACGAACGTCTCGATGAGTTCTATTGCTTTGACAGCTATAAGCCGTCAATGGAAAGTTTCATACCCAAAAAAGTCTATCCGAACCACTATCAGGTCTCTGAAGTTTTTTGCCCTTCTTTTTTCCATCACGTGAATTTTTACGTTAAAACGGGATCACCGTGGCTGGTCTTCGATTTACCTTCCCTGGAGAGCGGTGCACCATGGTACTGTTCCATTTCAAATCCCTACACCCACTTCTAAAAGTCGAACGGTGCTGTTTTGGCTTTTTGGACGAATGTTGCACATTGCACCGCGAATGTTGCACCCTATGGATATCGATTCTTCGGACGGCCATAACTGTGGGCTCGTTTAGAGTTACGGGAGTCATAACTAGTCAAAACGAAGGTCTCGGTGAGTTCTACCGCTTTGAAAGCTATAAGCCGTCAATGGATAGTTTCATACCCAAAAAAGTCTATCCGAACCTCAATCGGGTCTCTGAAGTTTTTTGGCCTTCTTTTTTCCATCACCTGAATTTTTACGTTAAAACGGGATCACCATGGCTGGTCTTCGATTTAACTTCCCTGGAGAGCGATGCACCATAGCACCGTTCCATTTCAAATCCCTGCACCCACTTCTAAAAGACGAACGGTGCTGTTTCGGCTTTTTGGACCAATGTTGCACCTTGCACCGCGAATGTTGCACCTTGTGGATATCGATTCTTCGGACGGCCATAACTGTTGGCTCGTTTAGAGTTACGGGAGCCATAATCAGTCAGAACGAAGGTCTCGGTGAGTTCTACCACTTTGACAGCTATAAGCCGTCAATGGATAGTTTCATACCCAAAAAAGTCTATCTGAACCTCTATCGGGTCTCTGAAGTTTTTTGCCCTTCTTTTTTCCATCACGTGGATTTTTACGTTAAAACGGGATCGCCGTGGCTGGTAGTCGATTTACCTTCCTTGGAGAGCGGTGCACCATGGTACTGTTCCATTTCAAATCCCTGCACCCACTTCTAAAAGTCGAACGGTGCTGCTTCGGCTTTTGGGACGAATGTTGCACCTTGCACCCCGAATGTTGCACCCTGTGGATATCGATTCTTTGGACGGCCATAACTGTTGGCTCGTTTAAAGTTACGGGAGCCATAACCAGTCAAAACGAAGGTCTCGGTGAGTTCTACCGCTTTGACAGCTATAAGCCGTCAATGGATAGTTTCATACCCAAAAAAGTCTATCCGAACCTCAATCGGGTCTCTGAAGTTTTTTGGCCTTCTTTTTTCCATCACGTGAATTTTTACGTTAAAACGGGATCACCGTGGCTGGTCTTCGATTTACCTTCCCTGGAGAGCGGTGCACCATGGTACTGTTCCATTTCAAATCCCTACACCCACTTCTAAAAGTCGAACGGTGTTGTTTCGGCCTTTTGAACGAATGTTGCACCTTGCACCGCGAATGTTGCACCCTGTGGATATCGATTCTTCGGACGGCCATAACTGTTGGCTCGTTTAGAGTTACGGGAGCCATAACCAGTCAAAACGAAGGTCTTGGTGAGTTCTACCACTTTGACAGCTATAAGCCGTCAATGGATAGTTTCATACCCAAAAAAGTCTATCCAAACTTCAATCGGGTCTCTGAAGTTTTTTGGCCTTCTTTTTTCCATCACGTGAATTTTTACGTTAAAACGGGATCACCGTGGCTAGTCTTCGATTTACCTTCCCTGGAGAGCGGTGCACCATGGTACTGTTCCATTTCAAATCCCTACACCCACTTCTAAAAGTCGAACGGTGCTGTTTCGGCTTTTTGGACGAATGTTGCACCTTGCACCGCGAATGTTGCACCCTGTGGATATCGATTCTTCGGACGGCCATAACTGTTGGCTCGTTTAGAGTTACGGGAGCCATAACCAGTCAAAACGAAGGTCTCGGTGAGTTCTACCACTTTGACAGCTATAAGCCATCAATGGATAGTTTCATACCCAAAAAAGTCTATCCGAACCTCAATCGGGTCTCTGAAGTTTTTTGGCCTTCTTTTTTCCATCACGTGAATTTTTACGTTAAAACGGGATCACCGTGGCTGGTCTTCGATTTAACTTCCCTGTAGAGCGGTGCACCATGGTACCGTTCCATTTCAAATCCCTGCACCCACTTCTAAAATTCGAACGGTGCTGTTTCGCCTTTTTGGACGAATGTTGCACCTTGCACCGCGAATGTTGCACCCTGTGGATATCGATTATTCGGACGACCATAACTGTTGGCTCGTTTAGAGTTACGGGAGCCATAACCAGTCAAAATGAAGGTCTCGGTGAGTTCTACCGCTTTGACCGCTATAAGCCGTCAATAGATAGTTTCATACCCAAAAAAGTCTATCCGAACCTCTATCGGGTCTCTAAAGTTTTTTGCCCTTCTTTTTTCCATCACGTGAATTTTTACGTTAAAACGGGATCACCATGGCTGTTCTTCGATTTACCTTCCCTGGAGAGCGGTGCACCATGGTACAGTTCCATTTCAAATCCCTACACCCACTTCTTAAAGTCGAACGGTGCTGTTACAGCTTTTTGGACGAATGTTGCACATTGCACCGCGAATGTTGCACCCTGTGGATATCGATTCTTCGGACGGCCATAACTGTTGGCTCGTTTAGAGTTACGGGAGCCATAACCAGTCAAAACGAATGTCTCGGTGAGTTCTACCGCTTTGACAGCTATAAGCCGTCAATGGATAGTTTCATACCCAAAAAAGTCTATCCGAACCTCAATCGGGTCTCTGAAGTTTTTTGGCCTTCTTTTTTCCATCACGTGAATTTTTACGTTAAAACGGGATCACCGTGGCTGGTCTTCGATTTACCTTCCCTGGAGAGCGGTGCACCATGGTACTTTTCCATTTCAAATCCCTACACCCACTTCTAAAAGTCGAACGGTGTTGTTTCGGCCTTTTGAACGAATGTTGCACCTTGCACCGCGAATGTTGCACCCTGTGGATATCGATTCTTCGGACGGCCATAACTGTTGGCTCGTTTAGAGTTACGGGAGCCATAACCAGTCAAAACGAAGGTCTTGGTGAGTTCTACCACTTTGACAACTATAAGCCGTCAATGGATAGTTTCATACCCAAAAAAGTCTGTCCAAACTTCAATCGGGTCTCTGAAGTTTTTTGGCCTTCTTTTTTCCATCACGTGAATTTTTACGTTAAAACGGGATCACCGTGGCTAGTCTTCGATTTACCTTCCCTGGAGAGCGGTGCACCATGGTACTGTTCCATTTCAAATCCCTACACCCACTTCTAAAAGTCGAACGGTGCTGTTTCGGCTTTTTGGACGAACGTTGCACCTTGCACCGCAAATGTTGCACCCAGTGGATATGGATTTTTCGGACGGCCATAACTGTTGGCTCGTTTAGAGTTACGGGAGCCATAACCAGTCAAAACGAAGGTCTCGGTGAGTTCTACCACTTTGACAGCTATAAGCCGTCAATGGATAGTTTCATACCCAAAAAAGTCTATCCGAACCTCAATCGGGTCTCTGAAGTTTTTTGGCCTTCTTTTTTCCATCACGTGAATTTTTACGTTAAAACGGGATCACCGTGGCTGGTCTTCGATTTAACTTCCCTGTAGAGCGGTGCACCATGGTACCGTTCCATTTCAAATCCCTGCACCCACTTCTAAAATTCGAACGGTGCTGTTTCGCCTTTTTGGACGAATGTTGCACCTTGCACCGCGAATGTTGCACCCTGTGGATATCGATTCTTCGGACGATCATAACTGTTGGCTCGTTTAGAGTTACGGGAGCCATAACCAGTCAAAATGAAGGTCTCGGTGAGTTCTACCGCTTTGACCGCTATAAGCCGTCAATAGATAGTTTCATACCCAAAAAAGTCTATCCGAACCTCTATCGGGTCTCTAAAGTTTTTTGCCCTTCTTTTTTCCATCACGTGAATTTTTACGTTAAAACGGGATCACCGTGGCTAGTCTTCGATTTACCTTCCCTGGAGAGCGGTGCACCATGGTACAGTTCCATTTCAAATCCCTGCACCCACTTCTAAAAGTCAGACGGGGCTGTTTCGGCTTTTTGGACGAATGTTGCACCTTGCACCGCGAATGTTGCACCCTGTGGATATCGATTCTTCGGACGGCCATAACTGTTGGCTCGTTTAGCGTTACGGGAGACATAACCAGTCAAAACGAAGGTCTTAGTGAGTTCTACCGCTTTGACAGCTATAAGCCGTCAATGGATAGTTTCATACCCAAAAAAGTCTATCTGACACTCAATCGGGTCTCTGAAGTTTTTTAGCCTTCTTTTTTCCATCACGTGAATTTTTACGTTAAAACGGGATCACCGTGGCTGGTCTTCGATTTAACTTCCCTGTAGAGCGGTGCACCATGGTACCGTTCCATTTCAAATCCCTGCACCCACTTCTAAAATTCGAACGGTGCTGTTTCGCCTTTTTGGACGAATGTTGCACCTTGCACCGCGAATGTTGCACCCTGTGGATATCGATTCTTCGGACGATCATAACTATTGGCTCGTTTAGAGTTACGGGAGCCATAACCAGTCAAAATGAAGGTCTCGGTGAGTTCTACCGCTTTGACCGCTATAAGCCGTCAATAGATAGTTTCATACCCAAAAAAGTCTATCCGAACCTCTATCGGGTCTCTAAAGTTTTTTGCCCTTCTTTTTTCCATCACGTGAATTTTTACGTTAAAACGGGATCACCGTGGCTAGTCTTCGATTTACCTTCCCTGGAGAGCGGTGCACCATGGTACAGTTCCATTTCAAATCCCTGCACCCACTTCTAAAAGGCGAACGGTGCTGTTTCGGCTTTTTGGACGAATGGTGCACCTTGCACCGCGAATGTTGCACCCTATGGATATCGATTCTTCGGACGGCCATAACTGTTGGCTCGTTTAGAGTTACGGGAGCCATAACCAGTCAAAACGAAGGTCTCGGTGAGTTCTACCGCTTTGACAGCTATAAGTCGTCAATGGATAGTTTCATACCCAAAAAAGTCTATCCGAACCTCAATCGGGTCTCTGAAGTTTTTTGGCCTTCTTTTTTCCATCACGTGAATTTTTACGTTAAAACGGGATCACCGTGGCTGGTCTTCGATTTACCTTCCCTGGAGAGCGGTGCACCATGGTACTGTTCCATTTCAAATCCCTACACCCACTTCTAAAAGTCGAACGGTGTTGTTTCGGCCTTTTGAACGAATGTTGCACCTTGCACCGCGAATGTTGCACCCTGTGGATATCGATTCTTCGGACGGCCATAACTGTTGGCTCGTTTAGAGTTACGGGAGCCATAACCAGTCAAAACGAAGGTCTTGGTGAGTTCTACCACTTTGACAGCTATAAGCCGTCAATGGATAGTTTCATACCCAAAAAAGTCTATCCAAACTTCAATCGGGTCTCTGAAGTTTTTTGGCCTTCTTTTTTCCATCACGTGAATTTTTACGTTAAAACGGGATCACCGTGGCTAGTCTTCGATTTACCTTCCCTGGAGAGCGGTGCACCATGGTAATGTTCCATTTCAAATCCCTACACCCACTTCTAAAAGTCGAACGGTGCTGTTTCGGCTTTTTGGACGAATGTTGCACCTTGCACCGCGAATGTTGCACCCTGTGGATATCGATTCTTCGGACGGCCATAACTGTTGGCTCGTTTAGAGTTACGGGAGCCATAACCAGTCAAAACGAAGGTCTCGGTGAGTTCTACCACTTTGACAGCTATAAGCCGTCAATGGATAGTTTCATACCCAAAAAAGTCTATCCGAACATCAATCGGGTCTCTGAAGTTTTTTGGCCTTCTTTTTTCCATCACGTGAATTTTTACGTTAAAACGGGATCACCGTGGCTGGTCTTCGATTTAACTTCCCTGTAGAGCGGTGCACCATGGTACCGTTCCATTTCAAATCCCTGCACCCACTTCTAAAATTCGAACGGTGCTGTTTCGCCTTTTTGGACGAATGTTGCACCTTGCACCGCGAATGTTGCACCCTGTGGATATCGATTATTCGGACGACCATAACTGTTGGCTCGTTTAGAGTTACGGGAGCCATAACCAGTCAAAATGAAGGTCTCGGTGAGTTCTACCGCTTTGACCGCTATAAGCCGTCAATAGATAGTTTCATACCCAAAAAAGTCTATCCGAACCTCTATCGGGTCTCTAAAGTTTTTTGCCCTTCTTTTTTCCATCACGTGAATTTTTACGTTAAAACGGGATCACCATGGATGTTCTTTGATTTACCTTCCCTGGAGAGCGGTGCACCATGGTACAGTTCCATTTCAAATCCCTACACCCACTTCTTAAAGTCGAACGGTGCTGTTACGGCTTTTTGGACGAATGTTGCACATTGCACCGCGAATGTTGCACCCTGTGGATATCGATTCTTCGGACGGCCATAACTGTTGGCTCGTTTAGAGTTACGGGAGCCATAACCAGTCAAAACGAAGGTCTCGGTGAGTTCTACCGCTTTGACAGCTATAAGCCGTCAATGGATAGTTTCATACCCAAAAAAGTCTATCCGAACCTCAATCGGGTCTCTGAAGTTTTTTGGCCTTCTTTTTTCCATCACGTGAATTTTTACGTTAAAACGGGATCACCGTGGCTGGTCTTCGATTTACCTTCCCTGGAGAGCGGTGCACCATGGTACTTTTCCATTTCAAATCCCTACACCCACTTCTAAAAGTCGAACGGTGTTGTTTCGGCCTTTTGAACGAATGTTGCACCTTGCACCGCGAATGTTGCACCCTGTGGATATCGATTCTTCGGACGGCCATAACTGTTGGCTCGTTTAGAGTTACGGGAGCCATAACCAGTCAAAACGAAGGTCTTGGTGAGTTCTACCACTTTGACAACTATAAGCCGTCAATGGATAGTTTCATACCCAAAAAAGTCTGTCCAAACTTCAATCGGGTCTCTGAAGTTTTTTGGCCTTCTTTTTTCCATCACGTGAATTTTTACGTTAAAACGGGATCACCGTGGCTAGTCTTCGATTTACCTTCCCTGGAGAGCGGTGCACCATGGTACTGTTCCATTTCAAATCCCTCCACCCACTTCTAAAAGTCGAACGGTGCTGTTTCGGCTTTTTGGACGAACGTTGCACCTTGCACCGCAAATGTTGCACCCAGTGGATATGGATTTTTCGGACGGCCATAACTGTTGGCTCGTTTAGAGTTACGGGAGCCATAACCAGTCAAAACGAAGGTCTCGGTGAGTTCTACCACTTTGACAGCTATAAGCCGTCAATGGATAGTTTCATACCCAAAAAAGTCTATCCGAACCTCAATCGGGTCTCTGAAGTTTTTTGGCCTTCTTTTTTCCATCACGTGAATTTTTACGTTAAAACGGGATCACCGTGGCTGGTCTTCGATTTAACTTCCCTGTAGAGCGGTGCACCATGGTACCGTTCCATTTCAAATCCCTGCACCCACTTCTAAAATTCGAACGGTGCTGTTTCGCCTTTTTGGACGAATGTTGCACCTTGCACCGCGAATGTTGCACCCTGTGGATATCGATTCTTCGGACGATCATAACTGTTGGCTCGTTTAGAGTTACGGGAGCCATAACCAGTCAAAATGAAGGTCTCGGTGAGTTCTACCGCTTTGACCGCTATAAGCCGTCAATAGATAGTTTCATACCCAAAAAAGTCTATCCGAACCTCTATCGGGTCTCTAAAGTTTTTTGCCCTTCTTTTTTCCATCACGTGAATTTTTACGTTAAAACGGGATCACCGTGGCTAGTCTTCGATTTACCTTCCCTGGAGAGCGGTGCACCATGGTACAGTTCCATTTCAAATCCCTGCACCCACTTCTAAAAGTCGGACGGGGCTGTTTCGGCTTTTTGGACGAATGTTGCACCTTGCACCGCGAATGTTGCACCCTGTGGATATCGATTCTTCGGACGGCCATAACTGTTGGCTCGTTTAGCGTTACGGGAGACATAACCAGTCAAAACGAAGGTCTTAGTGAGTTCTACCGCTTTGACAGCTATAAGCCGTCAATGGATAGTTTCATACCCAAAAAAGTCTATCTGACACTCAATCGGGTCTCTGAAGTTTTTTAGCCTTCTTTTTTCCATCACGTGAATTTTTACGTTAAAACGGGACCACCGTGGCTGGTCTTCGATTTACCTTCCCTGGAGAGCAGTGCACTATGGTACTATTCCATTTAAAATCCCTGCACCCACTTATAAAAGTCGAACGGTGCTGTTTCGTCTTTTTGGACGAATGTTGTACCTTGCACCGCGATTGTTGCATACTGTGGATATCGATTCTTCGGACGGCCATAACTATTGGCTCGTTTAGAGTTACGGGAGCCATAACCAATTTGACTGCTATAAACCGTCAATGGCTAGTTTCATACCCAAAAAAGTCTATCCGAACCCCAATCAGGTCTCTGAAGTTTTTTGGCCTTCTTTTTTCCATCACGTGAATTTTTACGTTAAAACAGGATCACAGTGGCTGGTCTTCGATTTACCTTTCCTGGAGAGCGGTGCACCATGGTACTGTTCCATTTCAAATCTCTTCACCCACTTCTAAAAGTCGAACGGTGTTGTTTCGTCTTTTTGGACGAATGTTGCACCTTGCACCGCGAATGTTGCACCCTATGGATATCGATTCTACGGACGGCCATAACTGTAGGCTCGTTTAGAGTTATGGGAGCCATAACCAGTCAAAACGAAGGTCTCGGTGAGTTCTACCGCTTTGACTGCTATAAGCCGTCAATGGATAGTTTCATACCCAAAAAAGTCTATCCGAACCTCAATCGGGTCTCTGAAGTATTTTGGCCTTCTTTTTTCCATCACGTGAATTTTTACGTTAAAACGGGATCACCGTGGCTGGTCTTCGATTTACCTTCCCTGGAAAGCGGTGCACTATGGTACTGTTCCGTTTCAAATCCCTGCACCAACTTCTAAAAGTCAAACGGTGCTGTTTCGGCATTTTGGACGATTGTTGCACCTTGCACCGCGAATGTTGCACCCTGTGGATATCGATTCTTGGGACGACCATAACTGTTGGCTCGTTTAGAGTTATGGTAGCCATAACCAGTCAAAACGATGGACTCGGTGAGTTCTACCACTTTGACGGCTATAAGCCGTCAATGGATAGTTTCATACCCAAAAAAGTCTATCCGAACCTCAATCGGGTTTCCAAAGTTTTTTGGCCTTCTTTCTTCCATCACGTGAATTTTTACGTTAAAACGGGATCACCGTGGCTGGTCTTCGATTTACTTTCCTTGGAGAGCTGTGCACCATGGTACTGTTCCATTTCAAATCCCTGCACCCACTTCTAAAAGTCGAACGGTGCTATTTCGCATTTTTGGACGAATGTTGCACTTTGCACCGCGAATGTTGCACCCTGTGGATATCGATTCATCGGACGGCCATAACTGTTGGCTCGTTTAGAGTTACGGGAGCCATAACCAGTCAAAACGAAGGTCTCGGTGAGTTCTACCGCTTTGACAGCTATAATCCATCAATGGATAGTTTAATACCCAAAAAATACTATCCGAACCTCAATCGGGTCTGTGAAGTTTTTTGCCCTTCTTTTTTCCATCACGTGAATTTTTACGTTAAAACGGGATCACCGTGGCTAGTCTTCGATTTACCTTCCCTGGAGAGCGGTGCACCATGGTATTGTTCCATTTCAAATCCCTGCACCCACTTCTAAAAGTCGAACGGTGCTGTTTCGGCTTTTTGGACGAATGTTGCACCTTGCACCGCGAATGTTGCGCCCTATGGATATCGAATCTTCGGACGGCCATAACTGTTGGCCCATTTAGAGTTACGGGAGCCATAACCAGTCAAAACGAAGGTCTCGGTGAGTTCTACCGCTTTGATAGCTATAAGCCGTCAATGGATAGTTTCATACCCAAAAAAGTCTATCCAAACCTCAATCGGGTCTCTGAAGTTTTTTGGCCTTCTTTTTTCCATCATGTGAATTTTTACGTTAAAACGGGATCACCGTGGCTGTTCTTCGATTTACCTTCCCTGGAGACCGGGGCACCATGGTACTATTCCATTTCAAATCCCTTCACCCACTTCTAAAAGTCGAACGGTGCTGTTTCGGCTTTTTGGACGAATGTTGCACCTTGCACCGTGAATGTTGCACCCTGTGGATATCGATTATTCGGACGACCATAACTGTTGGCTCGTTTAGAGTTACGGGAGCCATAACCAATCAAAACGAAGGTCTCGGTAAGTTCTACCGCTTTGACAGCTATAAGCCGTCAATGGATAGTTTCATACCCAAAAAAGTCTATCCGAACCTCAATCGGGTCTCTGAAGTTTTTTGGCCTTCTTTTTTCCATCACGTGAATTTTTACGTTAAAACGGGATCACCGTGGCTGGTCTTCGATTTAACTTCTCTAGAGAGCGGTGCACCATGGTACTGTTCCATTTCAAATCCCTGCACCCACTTCTAAAAGTCGGACGGGGCTGTTTCGGCTTTTTGGACGAATGTTGCACCTTGCACCGCGAATGTTGCACCCTGTGGATATCGATTCTTCGGACGGCCATAACTGTTGGCTCGTTTAGCGTTACGGGAGACATAACCAGTCAAAACGAAGGTCTTAGTGAGTTCTACCGCTTTGACAGCTATAAGCCGTCAATGGATAGTTTCATACCCAAAAAAGTCTATCTGACACTCAATCGGGTCTCTGAAGTTTTTTGGCCTTCTTTTTTCCATCACGTGAATTTTTACGTTAAAACGGGATCACCGTGGCTGGTCTTCGATTTACCTTCCCTGGAGAGCGGTGCACCATGGTACTGTTCCATTTCAAATCCCTACACCCACTTCTAAAAGTCGAACGGTGTTGTTTCGGCTTTTTGGACGAATGTTGCACATTGCACCGTGAATGTTGCACCCTGTGGATATCGATTCTTCGGACGGCCATAACTGTTGGCTCGTTTAGAGTTACGGGAGCCATAACCAGTCAAAATGAAGGTCTTGGTTAGTTCTACCGCTTTGACAGCTATAAGCCGTCAATGGATAGTTTCATACCCAAAAAAGTCTATCCAAACCTCAATCGGGGCACTGAAGTTTTTTGGCCTTCTTTTTTCCATCACGTGAATTTTTACGTTAAAACGGGATCACCGTGGCAAGTCTTCGATTTACCTTCCTTGGAGAGCGGTGCACCATGGTACTGTTCCATTTCAAATCCCTACACCCACTTCTAAAAGTCGAACGGTGCTGTTTCGGCTTTTTGGACGAATGTTGCATCTTGCACCGCGAATGTTGCACCCTGTGGATATCGATTCTTCGGACGGCCATAACTATTGGCTCGTTTAGAGTTACGGGAGCCATAACCAGTCAAAACGAAGGTCTCGGTGCGTTCTACCGCTTTGACAGCTAAAAGCCGTCAATGGATAGTTTCATGCCCAAAAAATTTTATCCGAACCTCAATCGGGTCTCTGAAGTTTTTTGGCCTTCTTTTTTCCATCACGTGAATTTTTACGTTAAAACGGGTTCACCGTGGCTGGTCTTCGATTTAACTTCCCTGGAGAGTGGTGCACCATGGTACCGTTCCATTTCAAATCCCTGCACCCACTTCTAAAAGTCGAACGGTGATGTTTCAGCTTTTTGGACGAATGTTGCACCTTGCACCGCGAACGTTGCACCCTGTGGATATCGATTCTTCGGACGGCCATAACTGTTGGCTCGTTTAGAGTTACAGGAGCCATAACTAGTCAGAACGAACGTCTCGATGAGTTCTATTGCTTTGACAGCTATAAGCCGTCAATGGAAAGTTTCATACCCAAAAAAGTCTATCCGATCCACTATCGGGTCTCTGAAGTTTTTTACCCTTCTTTTTTCCATCACGTCAATTTTTACGTTAAAACGGGATCACCGTGGCTGGTCTTCGATTTACCTTCCCTGGAGAGCGGTGCACCATGGTACTGTTACATTTCAAATCCCTACACCCACTTCTAAAAGTCGAACGGTGCTGTTTCGGCTTTTTGGACGAATGTTGCACATTGCACCGCGAATGTTGCACCCTGTGGATATCGATTCTTCGGACGGCCATAACTGTTGGCTCGTTTAGAGTTACGGGAGCCATAACCAGTCAAAACGAAGGTCTCGGTGAGTTATACCGCTTTGACAGCTATAAGCCGTCAATGGATAGTTTCATACCCAAAAAAGTCTATACGAACCTCAATCGGGTCTCTGAAGTTTTTTGGCCTTCTTTTTTCCATCACGTGAATTTTTACGTTAAAACGGGATCACCATGGCTGGTCTTCGATTTAACTTCCCTGGAGACCGATGCACCATAGTACCGTTCCATTTCAAATCCCTGCACCCACTTCTAAAATTTGAACGGTGTTGTTTCGGCTTTTTGGACGAATGTTGCACCGTGCACCGCGAATGTTGCACCCTGTGGATATCGATTCTTCGGACGGCCATAACTGTTGGCTCGTTTAGAGTTACGGGAGCCATAACCAGTCAAAACGAATGTCTCGGTGAGTTCTACCGCTTTGACAGCTATAAGCCGTCAATGGATAGTTTCATACCCAAAAAAGTCTATCCGAACCTCTATCGGGTCTCTGAAGTTTTTTGCCCTTCTTTTTTCCATCACGTGAATTTTTACGTTAAAACAGGATCACCGTGGCTGGTATTCGATTTACCTTCCTTGGAGAGCGGTGCACCATGGTACTGTTCCATTTCAAATCCCTGCACCCACTTCTAAAAGTCGAACGGTGCTGCTTCGGTTTTTGGGATGAATGTTGCACCTTGCACCGCGAATGTTGCACCCTATGGATATCGATTCTTCGGACGGCCATAACTGTTGGCTCGTTTAGAGTTACGGGAGCCATAACCAGTCAAAACGAAGGTCTCGGTGAGTTCTACCGCTTTGACAGCTATAAGCCGTCAATGGATAGTTTCATACCCAAAAAAGTCTATCCGAACCTCAATCGGGTCTTTGAAGTTTTTTGGCCTTCTTTTTTCCATCACGTGAATTTTTACGTTAAAACGGGATCACCGTGGCTGGTCTTCGATTTAACTTCCCTGGAGAGCGGTGCACCATGGTACCGTTCCATTTCAAATCCCTGCACCCACTTCTAAAAGTCGAACGGTGCTGTTTTGGCTTTTTGGACCAATGTTGCACCTTGCACCGCGAATGTTGCACCTTGTGGATATCGATTCTTCGGACGGCCATAACTGTTGGCTCGTTTAGAGTTACGGGAGCCATAACTAGTCAAAACGAACGTCTCGATGAGTTCTATTGCTTTGACAGCTATAAGCCGTCAATGGAAAGTTTCATACCCAAAAAAGTCTATCCGAACCACTATCAGGTCTCTGAAGTTTTTTGCCCTTCTTTTTTCCATCACGTGAATTTTTACGTTAAAACGGGATCACCGTGGCTGGTCTTCGATTTACCTTCCCTGGAGAGCGGTGCACCATGGTACTGTTCCATTTCAAATCCCTACACCCACTTCTAAAAGTCGAACGGTGCTGTTTTGGCTTTTTGGACGAATGTTGCACATTGCACCGCGAATGTTGCACCCTATGGATATCGATTCTTCGGACGGCCATAACTGTGGGCTCGTTTAGAGTTACGGGAGTCATAACTAGTCAAAACGAAGGTCTCGGTGAGTTCTACCGCTTTGAAAGCTATAAGCCGTCAATGGATAGTTTCATACCCAAAAAAGTCTATCCGAACCTCAATCGGGTCTCTGAAGTTTTTTGGCCTTCTTTTTTCCATCACCTGAATTTTTACGTTAAAACGGGATCACCATGGCTGGTCTTCGATTTAACTTCCCTGGAGAGCGATGCACCATAGCACCGTTCCATTTCAAATCCCTGCACCCACTTCTAAAAGACGAACGGTGCTGTTTCGGCTTTTTGGACCAATGTTGCACCTTGCACCGCGAATGTTGCACCTTGTGGATATCGATTCTTCGGACGGCCATAACTGTTGGCTCGTTTAGAGTTACGGGAGCCATAATCAGTCAGAACGAAGGTCTCGGTGAGTTCTACCACTTTGACAGCTATAAGCCGTCAATGGATAGTTTCATACCCAAAAAAGTCTATCTGAACCTCTATCGGGTCTCTGAAGTTTTTTGCCCTTCTTTTTTCCATCACGTGGATTTTTACGTTAAAACGGGATCGCCGTGGCTGGTAGTCGATTTACCTTCCTTGGAGAGCGGTGCACCATGGTACTGTTCCATTTCAAATCCCTGCACCCACTTCTAAAAGTCGAACGGTGCTGCTTCGGCTTTTGGGACGAATGTTGCACCTTGCACCCCGAATGTTGCACCCTGTGGATATCGATTCTTTGGACGGCCATAACTGTTGGCTTGTTTAAAGTTACGGGAGCCATAACCAGTCAAAACGAAGGTCTCGGTGAGTTCTACCGCTTTGACAGCTATAAGCCGTCAATGGATAGTTTCATACCCAAAAAAGTCTATCCGAACCTCAATCGGGTCTCTGAAGTTTTTTGGCCTTCTTTTTTCCATCACGTGAATTTTTACGTTAAAACGGGATCACCGTGGCTGGTCTTCGATTTACCTTCCCTGGAGAGCGGTGCACCATGGTACTGTTCCATTTCAAATCCCTACACCCACTTCTAAAAGTCGAACGTGTTGTTTCGGCCTTTTGAACGAATGTTGCACCTTGCACCGCGAATGTTGCACCCTGTGGATATCGATTCTTCGGACGGCCATAACTGTTGGCTCGTTTAGAGTTACGGGAGCCATAACCAGTCAAAACGAAGGTCTTGGTGAGTTCTACCACTTTAACAGCTATAAGCCGTCAATGGATAGTTTCATACCCAAAAAAGTCTATCCAAACTTCAATCGGGTCTCTGAAGTTTTTTGGCCTTCTTTTTTCCATCACGTGAATTTTTACGTTAAAACGGGATCACCGTGGCTAGTCTTCGATTTACCTTCCCTGGAGAGCGGTGCACCATGGTACTGTTCCATTTCAAATCCCTACACCCACTTCTAAAAGTCGAACGGTGCTGTTTCGGCTTTTTGGACGAATGTTGCACCTTGCACCGCGAATGTTGCACCCTGTGGATATCGATTCTTCGGACGGCCATAACTGTTGGCTCGTTTAGAGTTACGGGAGCCATAACCAGTCAAAACGAAGGTCTCGGTGAGTTCTACCACTTTGACAGCTATAAGCCGTCAATGGATAGTTTCATACCCAAAAAAGTCTATCCAAACCTCAATCGGGTCTCTGAAGTTTTTTGGCCTTCTTTTTTCCATCACGTGAATTTTTACGTTAAAACGGGATCACCGTGGCTGGTCTTCGATTTAACTTCCCTGTAGAGCGGTGCACCATGGTACCGTTCCATTTCAAATCCCTGCACCCACTTCTAAAATTCGAACGGTGCTGTTTCGCCTTTTTGGACGAATGTTGCACCTTGCACCGCGAATGTTGCACCCTGTGGATATCGATTATTCGGACGACCATAACTGTTGGCTCGTTTAGAGTTACGGGAGCCATAACCAGTCAAAATGAAGGTCTCGGTGAGTTCTACCGCTTTGACCGCTATAAGCCGTCAATAGATAGTTTCATACCCAAAAAAGTCTATCCGAACCTCTATCGGGTCTCTAAAGTTTTTTGCCCTTCTTTTTTCCATCACGTGAATTTTTACGTTAAAACGGGATCACCGTGGCTGTTCTTCGATTTACCTTCCCTGGAGAGCGGTGCACCATGGTACAGTTCCATTTCAAATCCCTACACCCACTTCTTAAAGTCGAACGGTGCTGTTACGGCTTTTTGGACGAATGTTGCACATTGCACCGCGAATGTTGCACCCTGTGGATATCGATTCTTCGGACGGCCATAACTGTTGGCTCGTTTAGAGTTACGGGAGCCATAACCAGTCAAAACGAAGGTCTCGGTGAGTTCTACCGCTTTGACAGCTATAAGCCGTCAATGGATAGTTTCATACCCAAAAAAGTCTATCCGAACCTCAATCGGGTCTCTCAAGTTTTTTGGCCTTCTTTTTTCCATCACGTGAATTTTTACGTTAAAACGGGATCACCGTGGCTGGTCTTCGATTTACCTTCCCTGGAGAGCGGTGCACCATGGTACTTTTCCATTTCAAATCCCTACACCCACTTCTAAAAGTCGAACGGTGTTGTTTCGGCCTTTTGAACGAATGTTGCACCTTGCACCGCGAATGTTGCACCCTGTGGATATCGATTCTTCGGGCGGCCATAACTGTTGGCTCGTTTAGAGTTACGGGAGCCATAACCAGTCAAAACGAAGGTCTTGGTGAGTTCTACCACTTTGACAACTATAAGCCGTCAATGGATAGTTTCATACCCAAAAAAGTCTGTCCAAACTTCAATCGGGTCTCTGAAGTTTTTTGGCCTTCTTTTTTCCATCACGTGAATTTTTACGTTAAAACGGGATCACCGTGGCTAGTCTTCGATTTACCTTCCCTGGAGAGAGGTGCACCATGGTACTGTTCCATTTCAAATCCCTACACCCACTTCTAAAAGTCGAACGGTGCTGTTTCGGCTTTTTGGACGAATGTTGCACCTTGCACCGCGAATGTTGCACCCAGTGGATATCGATTTTTCGGACGGCCATAACTGTTGGCTCGTTTAGAGTTACGGGAGCCATAACCAGTCAAAACGAAGGTCTCGGTGAGTTCTACCACTTTGACAGCTATAAGCCGTCAATGGATAGTTTCATACCCAAAAAAGTCTATCCGAACCTCAATCGGGTCTCTGAAGTTTTTTGGCCTTCTTTTTTCCATCACGTGAATTTTTACGTTAAAACGGGATCACCGTGGCTGGTCTTCGATTTAACTTCCCTATAGAGC
Organism: Allium fistulosum; assembly: GCA_030737815.1. Lineage (NCBI taxonomy): Eukaryota > Viridiplantae > Streptophyta > Magnoliopsida > Asparagales > Amaryllidaceae > Allium > Allium fistulosum. The sequence goes on from CM060907.1 coordinate 52,918,716, forward strand.
GGTGCACCATGGTACCGTTCCATTTCAAATCCCTGCACCCACTTCTAAAATTCGAACGGTGCTGTTTCGCCTTTTTGGACGAATGTTGCACCCTGTGGATATCGATTCTTCGGACGATCATAACTGTTGGCTCGTTTAGAGTTACGGGAGCCATAACCAGTCAAAATGAAGGTCTCGGTGAGTTCTACCGCTTTGACCGCTATAAGCCGTCAATAGATAGTTTCATACCCAAAAAAGTCTATCCGAACCTCTATCGGGTCTCTAAAGTTTTTTGCCCTTCTTTTTTCCATCACGTGAATTTTTACGTTAAAACGGGATCACCGTGGCTAGTCTTCGATTTACCTTCCCTGGAGAGCGGTGCACCATGGTACAGTTCCATTTCAAATCCCTACACCCACTTCTTAAAGTCGAACGGTGCTGTTACGGCTTTTTGGACGAATGTTGCACATTGCACCGCGAATGTTGCACCCTGTGGATATCGATTCTTCGGACGACCATAACTGTTGGCTCGTTTAGAGTTACGGGAGCCATAACCAGTCAAAACGAAGGTCTCGGTGAGTTCTACCGCTTTGACAGCTATAAGCCGTCAATGGATAGTTTCATACCCAAAAAAGTCTATCCGAACCTCAATCGGGTCTTTGAAGTTTTTTGCCCTTCTTTTTTCCATCACGTGAATTTTTACGTTAAAACGGGATCACCGTGGCTGTTCTTCGATTTACCTTCCCTGGAGAGCGGTGCACCATGGTACTGTTCCATTTAAAATCCCTACACCCACTTCTAAAAGTCGAACGGTGCTGTTTCGGCTTTTTGGACGAATGTTGCACATTGCACCGCGAATGTTGCACCCTGTGGATATCGATTCTTCGGACGGCCATAACTGTTGGCTCGTTTAGAGTTACGGGTGCCATAACCAGTAAAAACGAAGGTCTCGGTGAGTTCTACCGCTTTAACAGCTAAAAGCCGTCAATGGATAGTTTCATACCCAAAAAATTCTATCCGAACCTCAATCGGGTGTTTAAAGTTTTTTGACCTTCTTTTTTCCATCACGTTAATTTTTACGTTAAAACGGGAGCACCGTGGTTGGCCTTCGATTTAACTTCCCTGGAGAGCGGTGCACCATGGTACCGTTCCATTTCAAATCCCTGCACCCACTTCTAAAAGTCGAACGGTGCTGTTTCGACTTTTTGGACGAATGTTGCACCTTGCACCGCGAATGTTGCACCTGGTGGATATCGATTCTTCGGACGGCTATAACTGTTGGCTCGTTTAGACTGACGGGAGCCATAACCAGTCAAAACGAAGGTCTCGGTGAGTTCTACCGCATTGACAGCTATAAGCCGTCAATGGATAGTTTCATACCCAAAAAATTCTATCCGAACCTCTATCGGGTCTCTGAAGTTTTTTGCCCTTCTTTTTTCCATCACGTGAATTTTTACGTTAAAATGGGATCACCGTGGCTGGTCTTCGATTTACCTTCCCTGGAGAGCGGTGCGCCATGGTTCTGTTCCATTTCAAATCCCTGCACCCACTTCTAAAAGTTGAACGGTGTTGTTTCAGCTTTTTGGACGAATGTTGCACCTTGCACCGCGAATGTTGCACCCTGTGGATATCGATTCTTCGGACGGCCATAACTGTTGGCTCGTTTAGAGTTACAGGAGCCATAACCAGTCAAAACGAAGGACTCGGTGAGTTCTACCGCTTTGACAGCTATAAGCCGCCAATGGATAGTTTCATACCCAAAAAAGTCTATCCGAACCCCAATCAGGTCTCTGAAGTTTTTTGGCCTTCTTTTTTCCATCACGTGAATTTTTACATTAAAACGGGATCACCGTGGCTGCTCTTCGATTTACCTTCCCAGGAGAGCGGTGCACCATGGTACTGTTCCATTTCAAATCCATACACCCACTTCTAAAAGTCGAACGGTGCTGTTTCGGCTTTTTGGACGAATGTTGCACCTTGCACCGCGAATGTTGCACCCTATGGATATCGATTCTTCGGACGGCCATAACTGTTGGTTCGTTTAGAGTTACGGAAGCCATAACCAGTCAAAATGAAGGTCTCGGTGAGTTCTACCGCTTTGATAGCTATAAGCCGTCAATGGATAGTTTCATACCCAAAAAAGTCTATCCAAACCTCAATCGGGTCTCTGAAGTTTTTTGGCCTTCTTTTTTCCATCACGTGAATTTTTACGTTAAAACGGGATCACCGTGGCTGGTCTTCGATTTACCTTCCCTGGAGAGCGGTGCACCATGGTACTGTTCCACTTCAAATCCCTTCACCCACTTCTAAAAGTCGAACGGTGCTGTTTCGGCTTTTTGGACGAATGTTGCACCATGCACCGCGAATGTTGCACCCTGTGGATATCGATTCTTCGGACGGCCATAACTGTTGGCTCGTTTAGAGTTACGGGAGCAATAACCAGTCAAAACGAAGGTCTCAGTGAGTTCTACCGCTTTGACAGCTATAAGCCGTCAATGGATAGTTTCATACCCAAAAAAGTCTATCCGAACCTCAATCGGGTCTCTGAAGTTTTTTGGCCTTCTTTTTTCCATCACCTGATTTTTTACGTTAAAACGGGATCACCGTGGCTGGTCTTCGATTTACCTTCCCTGGAGAGCGGTGCACCATGGTACTGTTCCATTTCAAATCCCTACACCCACTTCAAAAAGTCGAACGGTGTTGTTTCGGCTTTTTGAACGAATGTTGCACCTTGCACCGCGAATGTTGCACCCTATGGATATCGATTCTTCGGACGGCCATAACTGTTGGCTCGTTTAGAGTTACGGGAGCCATAACCAGTCAAAACGAAGGTCTTGGTGAGTTCTACCACTTTGACAGCTATAAGCCGTCAATGGATAGTTTCATACCCAAAAAAGTCTATCCAAACCTCAATCGGGTTTCTGAAGTTTTTTGGCCTTCTTTTTTCCATCACGTGAATTTTTACGTTAAAACGGGATCACCATGGCTAGTCTTCGATTTACCTTCCCTGGAGAGCGGTGCACCATGGTACTGTTCCATTTCAAATCCCTACACCCACTTCTAAAAGTCGAATGGTGCTGTTTCGGCTTTTTGGACGAATGTTGCACCTTGCACCGCGAATGTTGCACCCTGTGGATATCGATTCTTCGGACGGCCATAACTGTTGGCTCGTTTAGAGTTACGGGAGCCATAACCAGTCAAAACGAAGGTCTCGGTGAGTTCTACCACTTTGACAGCTATAAGCCGTCAATGGATAGTTTCATACCCAAAAAAGTCTATCCGAACCTCAATCGGGTCTCTGAAGTTTTTTGGCCTTCTTTTTTCCATCACGTGAATTTTTACGTTAAAACGGGATCACCGTGGCTGGTCTTCGATTTAACTTCCCTGTAGAGCGGTGCACCATGGTACCGTTCCATTTCAAATCCCTGCACCCACTTCTAAAATTCGAACGGTGCTGTTTCGCCTTTTTGGACGAATGTTGCACCTTGCACCGCGAATGTTGCACCCTGTGGATATCGATTCTTCGGACGACCATAACTGTTGGCTCATTTAGAGTTACGGGAGCCATAACCAGTCAAAATGAAGGTCTTGGTGAGTTCTACCGCTTTGACTGCTATAAGCCGTCAATGGATAGTTTCATACCCAAAAAAGTCTATCCGAACCTCAATCGGGTCTCTGAAGTTTTTTGGCCTTCTTTTTTCCATCACTTGAATTTTTACATTAAAACGGGATCACCGTGGCTGCTCTTCGATTTACCTTCCCTGGAGAGCGGTGCACAATGGTACTGTTCCATTTCAAATCCATACACCCACTTCTAAAAGTCGAACGGTGCTGTTTCGGCTTTTTGGACGAATGTTGCACCTTGCACCGCGAATGTAGCACCCTATGGATATCGATTCTTCGGACGGCCATAACTGTTGGCTCGTTTAGAGTTAAGGGAGCCATAACCAGTCAAAACGAAGGTCTCGGTGAGTTCTACCGCTTTGACAGCTATAAGCCGTCAATGGATAGTTTCATACCCAAAAAAGTCTATCCGAACCTCTATCGGGTCTCTGAAGTTTTTTGCCCTTCTTTTTTCCATCACGTGAATTTTTACGTTAAAACGGGATCACCGTGGCTGTTCTTCGATTTACCTTCCCTGGAAAGCGGTGCACCATGGTACACTTCCATTTCAAATCCCTACACCCACTTCTTAAAGTCGAACGGTGCTGTTACGGCTTTTTGGACGAATGTTGCACATTGCACCGCGAATGTTGCACCCTGTGGATATCGATTCTTCGGACGGCCATAACTGTTGGCTCGTTTAGAGTTACGGGAGCCATAACCAGTCAAAACGATGGTCTCGGTGAGTTATACCGCTTTGACAGCTATAAACCGTCAATGGATAGTTTCATACCCAAAAAAGTCTATCCGAACCTCAATCGGGTCTTTGAAGTTTTTTGCCCTTCTTTTTTCCATCACGTGAATTTTTACGTTAAAACGGGATCACCGTGGCTGTTCTTCGATTTACCTTCCCTGGAGAGCGGTGCACCATGGTACTGTTCCATTTCAAATCCCTACATCCACTTCTAAAAGTCGAACGGTGCTGTTTCGGCTTTTTGGACGAATGTTGCACATTGCACCGCGAATGTTGCACCCTGTGGATATCGATTCTTCGGACGGCCATAACTGTTGGCTCGTTTAGAGTTACGGGAGCCATAACCAGTCAAAACGAAGGTCTCGGTGAGTTCTACCGCTTTTACAGCTAAAATTGTCAATGGATAGTTTCATACCCAAAAAAGTCTATCCGAACCTCAATCGGGTCTCTAAAGTTTTTCGGCCTTCTTTTTTCCATCACGTGAATTTTTACGTTAAAACGAGATCACCGTTGCTGGTCTTCGATTTAACTTCCCTGGAGAGCGGTGCACCATGGTACCGTTCCATTTCAAATCCCTGCACCCACTTCTAAAAGACGAACGGTGCTGTTTCGGCTTTTTGGACGAATGTTGCACCTTGCACCGCGAATGTTGCACCCTGTGGATATCGATTCTTCGGACGGCCATAACTGTTGGCTCGTTTAGAGTTACGGGAGCCATAACCAGTGAAAACGAAGGTCTTGATGAGTTCTACCGCTTTGACGGCTATAAGCCGTCAATGGATAGTTTCATACCCAAAAAAGTCTATCCGAACCACTATGTGGTCTCTGAAGTTTTTTGCCCTTCTTTTTTCCATCACGTGAATTTTTACGTTAAAACGGGATCACCGTGGCTGGTCTTCGATTTACCTTCCCTGGAGAGTGGTGCACCATGGTACTGTTCCATTTCAAATCCCTACACCCACTTCTAAAATTCGAACGGTGTTGTTTCGGCTTTTTGGACGAATGTTGCACATTGCACCGCGAATGTTGCACCCTATGGATATCGATTCTTCGGACGGCCATAACTGTTGGCTCGTTTAGAGTTACGGGAGCTATAACCAGTCAAAACGAAGGTCTCGGTGAGTTCAACCGTTTTGACAGCTATAAGCCGTCAATGGATAGTTTCATACCCAAAAAAGTCTATCCGAACCTCAATCGGGTCTTTGAAGTTTTTTGGCCTTCTTTTTTCCATCACGTGAATTTTGACGTTAAAACGGGATCACCGTGGCTGATCTTCGATTTAACTTCCCTGGAGAGCGGTGCACCATGGTACCGTTCCATTTCAAATCCCTGCACCCACTTCTAAAAGTCGAACGGTGCTGTTTCGGCTTTTTGGACGAATGTTGCACCTTGCACCGCGAATGTTGCACCCTGTGGATATCGATTCTTCGGACGGCCATAACTGTTGGCTCGTTTAGAGTTACGGGAACCATAACCAGTCAAAATGAAGGACTCGGTGAGTTCTACCGCTTTGACAGCTATAAGCCGTCGATGGATAGTTTCATACCCAAAAAAGTCTATCCGAACCCCAATCGGGTCTCTGAAGTTTTTTGGCCTTCTTTTTTCCATCACGTGAATTTTTACGTTAAAACTTGATCACCGTGGCTGGTCTTCGATTTACCTTCCCTGGAGAGCGGTGCACCATGGTACTGTTCCATTGCAAATCCCTACACCCACTTCTAAAAGTCAAACGGTGCTGTTTCGGCTTTTTGGACGAATGTTGCACCTTGCACCGCGAATGTTGCACCCTGTGGATATCAATTCTTCGGACAGCCATAACCGTTGGCTCGTTTAGAGTTACGGGAGCCATAACCAGTCAAAACGAAGGTCTCGGTGAGTTCTACCGCTTTGACAGCTATAAGTCGTCAATGGATAGTTTCATACCCAAAAAAGTCTATCCGAACCTCAATCGGGTCTCTGAAGTTTTTTGGCCTTCTTTTTTCCATCACGTGAATTTTTACGTTAAAACGGGATCACCGTGGCTGGTCTTCGATTTAACTTCCCTGGAGAGCGGTGCACCATGGTACTATTCCATTTCAAATCCCTGCACCCACGTCTAAAAGTCGAACGGTGCTGTTTCGGCTTCTTGGACGAATGTTGCACCTTGCACCGCGAATGTTGCACCCTGTGGATATCGATTCTTCGGACGACCATAACTGTTGGCTCGTTTAGAGTTACGGGAGCCATAACCAGCAAAACGATGGTCTCGGTGAGTTTTACCGCTTTGACAGCTATAAGCCGTCAATGGATAGTTTCATACCCAAAAAAGTCTATCTGAACCTCTATCGGGTCTTTGAAGTTTTTTGCCCTTCTTTTTTCCATCACGTGAATTTTTACGTTAAAACGGGATCACCATGGCTGGTCTTCGATTTATCTTCCCTGGAGAGCGGTGCACCATTGTACTGTTCCATTTCAGATCTTTGCACCCACTTCTAAAAGTCGAACGGTGTTGTTTCGGCTTTTCGGACGAATGTTGCACCTTGCACCGCGAATGTTGCACTCTGTGGATATCGATTCTTCGGACGGCCATAATCGTTGGCTCGTTTAGAGTTACGGGAGCCATAACCAGTCAAAACGAAGGTCTCGGTGAGTTCTACCGCTTTGACAGCTATAAGCCGTCAATGGATAGTTTCATACCCAAAAAAGTCTATCCGAACCTCAATCGGGTCTCTGAAGTTTTTTGGCCTTCTTTTTTCCATCACATGAATTTTTACGTTAAAACGGGATCACTGTGGCTGGTCTTCAACTTACCTTCCCTGGAGAGAGGTGCATAATGGTACCTTCCCTGCACCCACTTCTAAAAGTTGAACGGTGCTGTTTCGACTTTTTGGACGAATGTTGCACCTTGCACCGCGAATGTTGCACCCGGTGGATATCGATTCTTCGGACGGCCATAACTGTTGGCTCGTTTAGAGTGACGGGAGCCATAACCAGTCAAAATGAAGGTCTCAGTGAGTTCTACCGCATTGACAGCTATAAGCCGTCAATGGATAGTTTCATACCCAAAAAATTCTATCCGAACCTCTATCGGGTCTCTGAAGTTTTTTGCCCTTCTTTTTTCCATCACATGAATTTTTACGTTAAAACGGGATCACCGTGGCTGCTCTTCGATTTACCTTCCCTGGAGAGCGGTGCACCATGGTACCGTTCCATTTCAAATCCCTGCACCCACTTCTAAAAGTCGAACGGTGCTGTTTCGGGTTTTTGGCCGAATGTTGCACCTTGCACCGCGAATGTTGCACCCTGTGGATATCGATTCTTCGGACGGCCATAACTGTTGGCTCGTTTAGAGTTACAGAAGCCATAACCAGTCAAAACGAAGGTCTCGGTGAGTTCTACCGCTTTGACAGCTATAAGCCGTCAATGGATAGTTTCATACCCAAAAAAGTCTATCCAAACCTCAATCGGGTCTCTGATGTTTTTTGGCCTTCTTTTTTCCATCACGTGAATTTTTACGTTAAAACGGGATCACCGTGGCTGGTCTTCGATTTAACTTCCCTGGAGAGCGGTGCACCATGGTACCGTTCCATTTCAAATCCCTGCACCCACTTCTAAAAGTCGAACGGTGCTGTTTCGGCTTTTTGGACGAATGTTGCACCTTGCACCGCGAATGATGCACCCTGTGGATATCGATTCTTCGGACGGCCATAACTGTTGGCTCGTTTAGAGTTATGGGAGCCATAACCAGTCAAAACGAAGGTTTCGGTGAGTTCTACCGCTTTAACAACTATAAGCCGTCAATGGATAGTTTCATACACAAAAAAGTCTATCCAAACCACTATCGGGTCTCTGAAGTTTTTTGCCCTTCTTTTTTCCATCACGTGAATTTTTACGTTAAAACGGGATCACCGTGGATGGTCTTCGATTTAACTTCCCTGGAGAGCGGTGCACCATGGTACTGTTCTATTTCAAATCCCTACACCCACTTCTAAAAGTCGAACGGTGCTGTTTTGGCTTTTTGGACGAATGTTGCACCTTGCACCGCGAATGTTGCACCCTGTGGATATCGATTCTTCGGACGGCCATAATTGTTGGCTCGTTTAGAGTTACGGTAGCCATAACCAGTCAAAACGAAGGTCTTGGTGAGTTCTACCGCTTTGACAGCTATAAGTCGTCAATGGATAGTTTCATACCCAAAAATGTCTATCCAAACCTCAATCGGGTCTCTGAAGTTTTTTGGCCTTCTTTTTTCCATCACGTGAATTTTTATGTTAAAACGGGATCACCGTGGCTAAACTTCGATTTACCTTCCCTGGAGAGCGGTGCACCATGGTACTGTTCCATTTCAAATCCCTACACCCACTTCTAAAAGTCGAACGGTGCTGTTTCGGCTTTTTAGACGAATGTTGCACCTTGCACTGCGAATGTTGCACCCTATGGATATCGATTCTTCGGACGGCCATAACTGTTGGCTCGTTTAGAGTTACAGGAGCCATAACCAGTCAAAACGAAGGTCTCGGTGAGTTCTACCGCTTTGCCAGCTATAAGCCATCAATGGATAGTTTCATACCCAAAAAATTCTATCCGAACCTCAATCGGGTCTCTGAAGTTTTTTGGCCTTCTGTTTTCCATCACGTGAATTTTTACGTTAAAACGGGATCACCGTGGCTGGTCTTCGATTTAACTTCCCTGGAGAGCGGTGCACCATGGTACCGTTCCATTTCAAATCCCTGCACCCACTTCTAAAAGTCGAACGGTGCTGTTTCGGCTTTTTGGACGAATGTTGCACCTTGCACCGTGAATGTTGCACCCTGTGGATATCGATTCTTCGGACGGCCATAATTGTTGGCTCGTTTAGAGTTACGGGAGCCATAACCAGTCAAAACGAAGGTCTCGATGAGTTCTACCGCTTTGACGGCTATAAGCCGTCAATGGATAGTTTCATACCCAAAAAAGTCTATCCGTACCACTATCGGGTCTCTGAAGTTTTTTGCCCTACTTTTTTCCATCACGTGAATTTTTACGTTAAAACGGGATTACCGTGGCTGGTCTTCGATTTACCTTCCCTGGAGAGCGGTGCACCATGGTACTGTTCCATTTCAAATCCCTACACCCACTTCTAAAATTCGAACGGTGCTGTTTCGGCTTTTTGGACGAATGTTGCACATTACACCGCGAATGTTGCACCCTATGGATATCGAATCTTCGGACGGCCATAACTGTTGGCTCGTTTAGAGTTACGGGAGCTATAACCAGTCAAAACGAAGGTCTCGGTGAGTTCAACCGTTTTGACAGCTATAAGCCGTCATTGGATAGTTTCATACCCAAAAAAGTCTATCCGAACCTCAATCGGGTCACTGAAGTTTTTTGGCCTTCTTTTTTCCATCACGTGAATTTTTACGTTAAAACGGGATCACCGTGGCTGATCTTCGATTTAACTTCCCTGGAGAGCAGTGCACCATGGTACCGTTCCATTTCAAATCCCTGCACCCACTTCTAAAAGTCGAACGGTGCTGTTTCGGCTTTTTGGACGAATGTTGCACCTTGCACCGCGAATGTTGCACCCTGTGGATATCGATTCTTCGGACGGCCATAACTGTTGGCTCGTTTAGAGTTACGGGAACCATAACCAGTCAAAAAGAAGGTCTCGGTGAGTTCTACCGCTTTGACAGCTATAAGCCGTCAATGGATAGTTTCATACCCAAAAAAGTCTATCCGAACCCCAATCGGGTCTCTGAAGTTTTTTGGCCTTCTTTTTTCCATCACGTGAATTTTTACGTTAAAACTTGATCACCGTGGCTGGTCTTCGATTTACCTTTCCTGGAGAGCGTTGCGCCATGGTACTGTTCCATTGCAAATCCCTACACCCACTTCTAAAAGTCGAACGGTGCTATTTCGGCTTTTTGGACGAATGTTGCACCTTGCACCGCGAATGTTGCACCCTGTGGATATCGATTCTTCGGACGGCCATAACCGTTGGCTCGTTTAGAGTTACGGGAGCCATAACCAGTCAAAACGAAGGTCTCGGTGAGTTCTACCGCTTTGACAGCTATAAGTCGTCAATGGATAGTTTCATACCCAAAAAAGTCTATCCGAACCTCAATCGGGTCTTTGAAGTTTTTTGGCCTTCTTTTTTCCATCACGTGAATTTTTACGTTAAAACGGGATCACCGTGGCTGGTCTTCGATTTAACTTCCTTGTAGAGCGGTGCACCATAGTACTGTTCCATTTCAAATCCCTGCACCCACTTCTAAAAGTCGAACGGTGCTGTTTCGGCTTTTTGGACGAATGTTGCACCTTGCACAGCGAATGTTGCACCCTGTGGATATCGATTCTTCGGACGGCCATAACTGTTGGCTCGTTTAGAGTTACGGGAGCCATAACCAGCAAAACGATGGTCTCGGTGAGTTCTACCGCTTTGACAGCTATAAGCCGTCAATGGATAGTTTCATACCCAAAAAAGTCTATCCGAACCTCTATCGGGTCTCTGAAGTTTTTTGCCCTTCTTTTTTCCATCACGTGAATTTTTACGTTAAAACGGGATCACCATGGCTGGTCTTCGATTTATTTTCCCTGGAGAGCGGTGCACCATGGTACTGTTCCATTTCAAATCCCTGCACCCACTTCTAAAAGTCGAACGGTGCTGTTTCGGCTTTTCGGACGAATGTTGCACCTTGCACCGCGAATGTTGCACCCTGTGGATATCGATTCTTCGGACGGCCATAACCGTTTGCTCGTTTAGAGTTACGGGAGCCATAACCAGTCAAAACGAAGGTCTCGGTGAGTTCTACCGCTTTGACAGCTATAAGTCGTCAATGGATAGTTTCATACCCAAAAAAGTCTATCCGAACCTCAATCGGGTCTCTGAAGTTTTTTGGCCATCTTTTTTCCATCACGTGAATTTTTACGTTAAAACGGGATCACCGTGGCTGGTCTTCGATTTAACTTCCCTGGAGAGCGGTGCACCATGGTACTGTTCCATTTCAAATCCCTGCACCCACTTCTAAAAGTCGAACGGTGCTGTTTCGGCTTTTTGGACGAATGTTGCACCTTGCACCGCGAATGTTGCACCCTGTGGATATCGATTCTTCGGACGGCCATAACTGTTGGCTCGTTGAGAGTTACGGGAGCCATAACCAGCAAAACGATGGTCTCGGTGAGTTCTACCGCGTTGACAGCTATAAGCCGTCAATGGATAGTTTCATACCGAAAAAAGTCTATCCGAACCTCTATCGGGTCTCTGAAGTTTTTTGCCCTTCTTTTTTCCATCACGTGAATTTTTACGTTAAAACGGGATCACCATGGCTGGTCTTCGATTTATCTTCCCTGGAGAGCGGTGCACCATGGTACTGTTCCATTTCAAATCCCTGCACCCACTTCTAAAATTCGAATGGTGTTGTTTCGGCTTTTCGGACGAATGTTGCACCTTGCACCGCGAATGTTGCACCCTGTGGATATCGATTCTTCGGACGGCCATAACTGTTGGCTCGTTTAGAGTTACGGGAGCCATAACCAGTCAAAACGAAGGTCTCGGTGAGTTCTAACGCTTTGACAGCTATAAGCTGTCAATGGATAGTTTCATACCCAAAAAAGTCTATCCGAACCCCTATCGGGTCTCTAAAGTTTTTTGGCCTTCTTTTTTCCATCACGTGAAATTTTACGTTAAAACGGGACACCGTGGCTGGTCTTCGATTTACCTTCCCTGGAGAGCGGTGCACCATGGTACTGTTCCATTTCAAATCCCTACACCCACTTCTAAAAGTCGAACGGTGCTGTTTCGGCATTTTGGACGAATGTTGCACCTTGCACCGCGAATGTTGCACCCTGTGGATATTGATTCTTCGAACGGCCATAACCGTTGGCTCGTTTAGAGTTACGGGAGCCATAACCAGTCAAAACGAAGGTCTCGGTGAGTTCTACCGCTTTGACCGCTATAAGCCGTCAATAGATAGTTTCATACCCAAAAAAGTCTATCCGAACCTCTATTCGGTCTCTAAAGTTTTTTGCCCTTCTTTTTTCCATCACGTGAATTTTTATGTTAAAACGGGATCACCGTAGCTGTTCTTCGATTTACCTTCCCTGGAGAGCGGTGCACCATGGTACAGTTCCATTTCAAATCCCTACACCCACTTCTTAAAGTCGAACGGTGCTGTTACGGCTTTTTGGACGAATGTTGCACATTGCACCGCGAATGTTGCACCCTGTGGATATCGATTCTTCGGACGGCCATAACTGTTGGCTCGTTTAGAGTTACGGGAGCCATAACCAGTCAAAACGAAGGTCTCGGTGAGTTCTACCGCTTTGACAGCTATAATCCGTCAATGGATAGTTTCATATCCAAAAAAGTCTATCCAAACCTCAATCGGGTCTTTGAAGTTTTTTGCCCTTCTTTTTTCCATCACGTGAATTTTTACGTTAAAACGGGATCACCGTGGCTGTTCTTCGATTTACCTTCCCTGGAGAACGGTGCACCATGGTACTGTTCCATTTCAAATCCCTACACCCACTTCTAAAAGTCGAACGGTGCTGTTTCGGCTTTTTGGACGAATGTTGCACATTGCACCGCGAATGTTGCACCTTGCACCGTGAATGTTGCACCCTGTGGATATCGATTCTTCGGACAGCCATAACTGTTGGCTCGTTTAGAGTTACGGGAGCCATAACGAGTCAAAACGAAGGTCTCGGTGAGTTCTAACGCTTTGACAGCTATAAGCCGTCAATGGATAGTTTCATACCCAAAAAAGTCTATCCGAACCCCTATCGGGTCTCTGATGTTTTTTGGCCTTCTTTTTTCCGTCACGTGAATTTTTACGTTAAAACGGGATCACCGTGGCTGGTCTTCGATTTACCTTCCCTGGAGAGCGGTGCACCATGGTACTGTTCCATTTCAAATCCCAACACCCACTTCTAAAAGTCGAACGGTGCTGTTTCGGCATTTTGGACGAATGTTGCACCTTGCACCGCGAATGTTGAACCCTGTGGATATTGATTCTTCGAACGGCCATAACCGTTGGCTCGTTTAGAGTTACGGGAGCCATAACCAGTCAAAACGAAGGTCTCGGTGAGTTCTACCGCTTTGACCGCTATAAGCCGTCAATAGATAGTTTCATACCCAAAAAAGTCTATCTGAACCTCTATCCGGTCTCTAAAGTTTTTTGCCCTTCTTTTTTCCATCACGTGAATTTTTACGTTAAAACGGGATCACCGTGGCTGGTCTTCGATTTACCTTCCCTGGAGAGCGGTGCACCATGGTACCGTTTCATTTCAAATCCCTGCACCCACTTCTAAAAGTCGAACGGTGCTGTTTTGGCTTTTTGGACGAATGTTGCACCTTGCACCGCGAATGTTGCACCCTGTGGATATCGATTCTTCGGACGGCCATAACTGTTGGCTCGTTTAGAGTTACGGGAGCCATAACCAGTCAAAACGAAGGTCTCGATGAGTTCTACCGCTTTGACAGCTATAAGCCGTCAATGGATAGTTTCATACCCAAAAAAGTCTATCCGAACCCCAATCGGGTCTTTGAAGTTTTTTGCCCTTCTTTTTTCCATCACGTGAATTTTTACGTTAAAACGGGATCACCGTGGCTGGTCTTCGATTTACCTTCCCTGGAGAGCGGTGCACCATGGTACCGTTTCATTTCAAATCCCTGCACCCACTTCTAAAAGTCGAACGGTGCTGTTTTGGCTTTTTGGACGAATGTTGCACCTTGCACCGCGAATGTTGCACCCTGTGGATATCGATTCTTCGGACGGCCATAACTGTTGGCTCGTTTAGAGTTACGGGAGCCATAACCAGTCAAAACGAAGGTCTCGATGAGTTCTACCGCTTTGACAGCTATAAGCCGTCAATGGATAGTTTCATACCCAAAAAAGTCTATCCGAACCCCAATCGGGTCTTTGAAGTTTTTTGCCCTTCTTTTTTCCATCACGTGAATTTTTACGTTAAAACGGGATCACCGTGGCTGGTCTTCGATTTACCTTCCCTGGAGAGCGGTGCACCATGGTACCGTTCCATTTCAAATCCCTGCACCCACTTCTAAAAGTCGAACGGTGCTGTTTCGGCTTTTTGGACGAATGTTGCACCTTGCACCGCGAATGTTGCACCCTGTGGATATCGATTCTTCGGACGGCCATAACTGTTGGCTCGTTTAGAGTTACGGGAACCATAACCAGTCAAAATGAAGGACTCGGTGAGTTCTACCGCTTTGACAGCTATAAGCCGTCGATGGATAGTTTCATACCCAAAAAAGTCTATCCGAACCCCAATCGGGTCTCTGAAGTTTTTTGGCCTTCTTTTTTCCATCACGTGAATTTTTACGTTAAAACTTGATCACCGTGGCTGGTCTTCGATTTACCTTCCCTGGAGAGCGGTGCACCATGGTACTGTTCCATTGCAAATCCCTACACCCACTTCTAAAAGTCAAACGGTGCTGTTTCGGCTTTTTGGACGAATGTTGCACCTTGCACCGCGAATGTTGCACCCTGTGGATATCAATTCTTCGGACGGCCATAACCGTTGGCTCGTTTAGAGTTACGGGAGCCATAACCAGTCAAAACGAAGGTCTCGGTGAGTTCTACCGCTTTGACAGCTATAAGTCGTCAATGGATAGTTTCATACCCAAAAAAGTCTATCCGAACCTCAATCGGGTCTCTGAAGTTTTTTGGCCTTCTTTTTTCCATCACGTGAATTTTTACGTTAAAACGGGATCACCGTGGCTGGTCTTCGATTTAACTTCCCTGGAGAGCGGTGCACCATGGTACTATTCCATTTCAAATCCCTGCACCCACTTCTAAAAGTCGAACGGTGCTGTTTCGGCTTCTTGGACGAATGTTGCACCTTGCACCGCGAATGTTGCACCCTGTGGATATCGATTCTTCGGACGACCATAACTGTTGGCTCGTTTAGAGTTACGGGAGCCATAACCAGCAAAACGATGGTCTCGGTGAGTTCTACCGCTTTGACAGCTATAAGCCGTCAATGGATAGTTTCATACCCAAAAAAGTCTATCTGAACCTCTATCGGGTCTTTGAAGTTTTTTGCCCTTCTTTTTTCCATCACGTGAATTTTTACGTTAAAACGGATCACCATGGCTGGTCTTCGATTTATCTTCCCTGGAGAGCGGTGCACCATTGTACTGTTCCATTTCAGATCTTTGCACCCACTTCTAAAAGTCGAACGGTGTTGTTTCGGCTTTTCGGACGAATGTTGCACCTTGCACCGCGAATGTTGCACTCTGTGGATATCGATTCTTCGGACGGCCATAATCGTTGGCTCGTTTAGAGTTACGGGAGCCATAACCAGTCAAAACGAAGGTCTCGGTGAGTTATACCGCTTTGACAGCTATAAGCCGTCAATGGATAGTTTCATACCCAAAAAAGTCTATCCGAACCTCAATCGGGTCTCTGAAGTTTTTTGGCCTTCTTTTTTCCATCACATGAATTTTTACGTTAAAACGGGATCACTGTGGCTGGTCTTCAACTTACCTTCCCTGGAGAGAGGTGCATAATGGTACCTTCCCTGCACCCACTTCTAAAAGTTGAACGGTGCTGTTTCGACTTTTTGGACGAATGTTGCACCTTGCACCGCGAATGTTGCACCCGGTGGATATCGATTCTTCGGACGGCCATAACTGTTGGCTCGTTTAGAGTGACGGGAGCCATAACCAGTCAAAATGAAGGTCTCAATGAGTTCTACCGCATTGACAGCTATAAGCCGTCAATGGATAGTTTCATACCCAAAAAATTCTATCCGAACCTCTATCGGGTCTCTGAAGTTTTTTGCCCTTCTTTTTTCCATCACATGAATTTTTACGTTAAAACGGGATCACCGTGGCTGCTCTTCGATTTACCTTCCCTGGAGAGCGGTGCACCATGGTACCGTTCCATTTCAAATCCCTGCACCCACTTCTAAAAGTCGAACGGTGCTGTTTCGGGTTTTTGGCCGAATGTTGCACCTTGCACCGCGAATGTTGCACCCTGTGGATATCGATTCTTCGGACGGCCATAACTGTTGGCTCGTTTAGAGTTACAGAAGCCATAACCAGTCAAAACGAAGGTCTCGGTGAGTTCTACCGCTTTGACAGCTATAAGCCGTCAATGGATAGTTTCATACCCAAAAAAGTCTATCCAAACCTCAATCGGGTCTCTGATGTTTTTTGGCCTTCTTTTTTCCATCACGTGAATTTTTACGTTAAAACGGGATCACCGTGGCTGGTCTTCGATTTAACTTCCCTGGAGAGCGGTGCACCATGGTACCGTTCCATTTCAAATCCCTGCACCCACTTCTAAAAGTCGAACGGTGCTGTTTTGGCTTTTTGGACGAATGTTGCACCTTGCACCGCGAATGTTGCACCCTGTGGATATCGATTCTTCGGACGGCCATAATTGTTGGCTCGTTTAGAGTTACGGGAGCCATAACCAGTCAAAACGAAGGTCTTGGTGAGTTCTACCGCTTTGACAGCTATAAGTCGTCAATGGATAGTTTCATACCCAAAAATGTCTATCCAAACCTCAATCGGGTCTCTGAAGTTTTTTGGCCTTCTTTTTTCCATCACGTGAATTTTTATGTTAAAACGGGATCACCGTGGCTAAACTTCGATTTACCTTCCCTGGAGAGCGGTGCACCATGGTACTGTTCCATTTCAAATCCCTACACCCACTTCTAAAAGTCGAACGGTGCTGTTTCGGCTTTTTAGACGAATGTTGCACCTTGCACTGCGAATGTTGCACCCTATGGATATCGATTCTTCGGACGGCCATAATTGTTGGCTCGTTTAGAGTTACAGGAGCCATAACCAGTCAAAACGAAGGTCTCGGTGAGTTCTACCGCTTTGCCAGCTATAAGCCATCAATGGATAGTTTCATACCCAAAAAATTCTATCCGAACCTCAATCGGGTCTCTGAAGTTTTTTGGCCTTCTGTTTTCCATCACGTGAATTTTTACGTTAAAACGGGATCACCGTGGCTGGTCTTCGATTTAACTTCCCTGGAGAGCGGTGCACCATGGTACCGTTCCATTTCAAATCCCTGCACCCACTTCTAAAAGTCGAACGGTGCTGTTTCGGCTTTTTGGACGAATGTTGCACCTTGCACCGCGAATGTTGCACCCTGTGGATATCGATTCTTCGGACGGCCATAATTGTTGGCTCGTTTAGAGTTACGGGAGCCATAACCAGTCAAAACGAAGGTCTCGATGAGTTCTACCGCTTTGACGGCTATAAGCCGTCAATGGATAGTTTCATACCCAAAAAAGTCTATCCGTACCACTATCGGGTCTCTGAAGTTTTTTGCCCTACTTTTTTCCATCACGTGAATTTTTACGTTAAAACGGGATTACCGTGGCTGGTCTTCGATTTACCTTCCCTGGAGAGCGGTGCACCATGGTACTGTTCCATTTCAAATCCCTACACCCACTTCTAAAATTCGAACGGTGCTGTTTCGGCTTTTTGGACGAATGTTGCACATTACACCGCGAATGTTGCACCCTATGGATATCGATTCTTCGGACGGCCATAACTGTTGGCTCGTTTAGAGTTACGGGAGCTATAACCAGTCAAAACGAAGGTCTCGGTGAGTTCAACCGTTTTGACAGCTATAAGCCGTCAATGGATAGTTTCATACCCAAAAAAGTCTATCCGAACCTCAATCGGGTCACTGAAGTTTTTTGGCCTTCTTTTTTCCATCACGTGAATTTTTACGTTAAAACGGGATCACCGTGGCTGATCTTCGATTTAACTTCCCTGGAGAGCGGTGCACCATGGTACCGTTCCATTTCAAATCCCTGCACCCACTTCTAAAAGTCGAACGGTGCTGTTTCGGCTTTTTGGACGAATGTTGCACCTTGCACCGCGAATGTTGCACCCTGTGGATATCGATTCTTCGGACGGCCATAACTGTTGGCTCGTTTAGAGTTACGGGAACCATAACCAGTCAAAAAGAAGGTCTCGGTGAGTTCTACCGCTTTGACAGCTATAAGCCGTCAATGGATAGTTTCATACCCAAAAAAGTCTATCCGAACCCCAATCGGGTCTCTGAAGTTTTTTGGCCTTCTTTTTTCCATCACGTGAATTTTTACGTTAAAACTTGATCACCGTGGCTGGTCTTCGATTTACCTTTCCTGGAGAGCGTTGCGCCATGGTACTGTTCCATTGCAAATCCCTACACCCACTTCTAAAAGTCGAACGGTGCTATTTCGGCTTTTTGGACGAATGTGGCACCTTGCACCGCGAATGTTGCACCCTGTGGATATCGATTCTTCGGACGGCCATAACCGTTGGCTCGTTTAGAGTTACGGGAGCCATAACCAGTCAAAACGAAGGTCTCGGTGAGTTCTACCGCTTTGACAGCTATAAGTCGTCAATGGATAGTTTCATACCCAAAAAAGTCTATCCGAACCTCAATCGGGTCTTTGAAGTTTTTTGGCCTTCTTTTTTCCATCACGTGAATTTTTACGTTAAAACGGGATCACCGTGGCTGGTCTTCGATTTAACTTCCTTGTAGAGCGGTGCACCATAGTACTGTTCCATTTCAAATCCCTGCACCCACTTCTAAAAGTCGAACGGTGCTGTTTCGGCTTTTTGGACGAATGTTGCACCTTGCACAGCGAATGTTGCACCCTGTGGATATCGATTCTTCGGACGGCCATAACTGTTGGCTCGTTTAGAGTTACGGGAGCCATAACCAGCAAAACGATGGTCTCGGTGAGTTCTACCGCTTTGACAGCTATAAGCCGTCAATGGATAGTTTCATACCCAAAAAAGTCTATCCGAACCTCTATCGGGTCTCTGAAGTTTTTTGCCCTTCTTTTTTCCATCACGTGAATTTTTACGTTAAAACGGGATCACCATGGCTGGTCTTCGATTTATTTTCCCTGGAGAGCGGTGCACCATGGTACTGTTCCATTTCAAATCCCTGCACCCACTTCTAAAAGTCGAACGGTGCTGTTTCGGCTTTTCGGACGAATGTTGCACCTTGCACCGCGAATGTTGCACCCTGTGGATATCGATTCTTCGGACGGCCATAACCGTTTGCTCGTTTAGAGTTACGGGAGCCATAACCAGTCAAAACGAAGGTCTCGGTGAGTTCTACCGCTTTGACAGCTATAAGTCGTCAATGGATAGTTTCATACCCAAAAAAGTCTATCCGAACCTCAATCGGGTCTCTGAAGTTTTTTGGCCATCTTTTTTCCATCACGTGAATTTTTACGTTAAAACGGGATCACCGTGGCTGGTCTTCGATTTAACTTCCCTGGAGAGCGGTGCACCATGGTACTGTTCCATTTCAAATCCCTGCACCCACTTCTAAAAGTCGAACGGTGCTGTTTCGGCTTTTTGGACGAATGTTGCACCTTGCACCGCGAATGTTGCACCCTGTGGATATCGATTCTTCGGACGGCCATAACTGTTGGCTCGTTGAGAGTTACGGGAGCCATAACCAGCAAAACGATGGTCTCGGTGAGTTCTACCGCGTTGACAGCTATAAGCCGTCAATGGATAGTTTCATACCGAAAAAAGTCTATCCGAACCTCTATCGGGTCTCTGAAGTTTTTTGCCCTTCTTTTTTCCATCACGTGAATTTTTACGTTAAAACGGGATCACCATGGCTGGTCTTCGATTTATCTTCCCTGGAGAGCGGTGCACCATGGTACTGTTCCATTTCAAATCCCTGCACCCACTTCTAAAATTCGAATGGTGCTGTTTCGGCTTTTCGGACGAATGTTGCACCTTGCACCGCGAATGTTGCACCCTGTGGATATCGATTCTTCGGACGGCCATAACTGTTGGCTCGTTTAGAGTTACGGGAGCCATAACCAGTCAAAACGAAGGTCTCGGTGAGTTCTAACGCTTTGACAGCTATAAGCTGTCAATGGATAGTTTCATACCCAAAAAAGTCTATCCGAACCCCTATCGGGTCTCTAAAGTTTTTTGGCCTTCTTTTTTCCATCACGTGAAATTTTACGTTAAAACGGGATCACCGTGGCTGGTCTTCGATTTACCTTCCCTGGAGAGCGGTGCACCATGGTACTGTTCCATTTCAAATCCCTACACCCACTTCTAAAAGTCGAACGGTGCTGTTTCGGCATTTTGGACGAATGTTGCACCTTGCACCGCGAATGTTGCACCCTGTGGATATTGATTCTTCGAACGGCCATAACCGTTGGCTCGTTTAGAGTTACGGGAGCCATAACCAGTCAAAACGAAGGTCTCGGTGAGTTCTACCGCTTTGACCGCTATAAGCCGTCAATAGATAGTTTCATACCCAAAAAAGTCTATCCGAACCTCTATCCGGTCTCTAAAGTTTTTTGCCCTTCTTTTTTCCATCACGTGAATTTTTATGTTAAAACGGGATCACCGTAGCTGTTCTTCGATTTACCTTCCATGGAGAGCGGTGCACCATGGTACAGTTCCATTTCAAATCCCTACACCCACTTCTTAAAGTCGAACGGTGCTGTTACGGCTTTTTGGACGAATGTTGCACATTGCACCGCGAATGTTGCACCCTGTGGATATCGATTCTTCGGACGGCCATAACTGTTGGCTCGTTTAGAGTTACGGGAGCCATAACCAGTCAAAACGAAGGTCTCAGTGAGTTCTACCGCTTTGACAGCTATAATCCGTCAATGGATAGTTTCATACCCAAAAAAGTCTATCCAAACCTCAATCGGGTCTTTGAAGTTTTTTGCCCTTCTTTTTTCCA
This sequence comes from Allium fistulosum, assembly GCA_030737815.1. Lineage (NCBI taxonomy): Eukaryota > Viridiplantae > Streptophyta > Magnoliopsida > Asparagales > Amaryllidaceae > Allium > Allium fistulosum. The sequence continues at coordinate 52,939,728 of CM060907.1, forward strand.
TCACGTGAATTTTTACGTTAAAACGGGATCACCGTGGCTGTTCTTCGATTTACCTTCCCTGGAGAACGGTGCACCATGGTACTGTTCCATTTCAAATCCCTACACCCACTTCTAAAAGTCGAACGGTGCTGTTTCGGCTTTTTGGACGAATGTTGCACATTGCACCGCGAATGTTGCACCTTGCACCGTGAATGTTGCACCCTGTGGATATCGATTCTTCGGACGGCCATAACTGTTGGCTCGTTTAGAGTTACGGGAGCCATAACAAGTCAAAACGAAGGTCTCGGTGAGTTCTAACGCTTTGACAGCTATAAGCCGTCAATGGATAGTTTCATACCCAAAAAAGTCTATCCGAACCCCTATCGGGTCTCTGAAGTTTTTTGGCCTTCTTTTTTCCATCACGTGAATTTTTACGTTAAAACGGGATCACCGTGGCTGGTCTTCGATTTACCTTCCCTGGAGAGCGGTGCACCATGGTACTGTTCCATTTCAAATCCCAACACCCACTTCTAAAAGTCGAACGGTGCTGTTTCGGCATTTTGGACGAATGTTGCACCTTGCACCGCGAATGTTGAACCCTGTGGATATTGATTCTTCGAACGGCCATAACCGTTGGCTCGTTTAGAGTTACGGGAGCCATAACCAGTCAAAACGAAGGTCTCGGTGAGTTCTACCGCTTTGACCGCTATAAGCCGTCAATAGATAGTTTCATACCCAAAAAAGTCTATCTGAACCTCTATCCGGTCTCTAAAGTTTTTTGCCCTTCTTTTTTCCATCACGTGAATTTTTACGTTAAAACGGGATCACCGTGGCTGGTCTTCGATTTACCTTCCCTGGAGAGCGGTGCACCATGGTACCGTTTCATTTCAAATCCCTGCACCCACTTCTAAAAGTCGAACGGTGCTGTTTTGGCTTTTTGGACGAATGTTGCACCTTGCACCGCGAATGTTGCACCCTGTGGATATCGATTCTTCGGACGGCCATAACTGTTGGCTCGTTTAGAGTTACGGGAGCCATAACCAGTCAAAACGAAGGTCTCGATGAGTTCTACCGCTTTGACAGCTATAAGCCGTCAATGGATAGTTTCATACCCAAAAAAGTTTATCCGAACCCCAATCGGGTCTTTGAAGTTTTTTGCCCTTCTTTTTTCCATCACGTGAATTTTTACGTTAAAACGGGATCACCGTGGCTGGTCTTCGATTTACCTTCCCTGGAGAGCGGTGCACCATAGTACCGTTTCATTTCAAATCCCTGCACCCACTTCTAAAAGTCGAACGGTGCTGTTTTGGCTTTTTGGACGAATGTTGCACCTTGCACCGCGAATGTTGCACCCTGTGGATATCGATTCTTCGGACGGCCATAACTGTTGGCTCGTTTAGAGTTACGGGAGCCATAACCAGTCAAAATAAAGGTCTCGATGAGTTCTACCTCTTTGACAGCTATAAGCCGTCAATGGATAGTTTCATACCCAAAAAAGTCTATCCGAACCTCAATCGGGTCTCTGAAGTTTTTTGGCCTTCTTTTTTCCATCACGTGAATTTTTACGTTAAAACGGGATCACCGTGGCTGATCTTCGATTTAACTTCCCTACAGAGCGGTGCACCATGGTACCGTTCCATTTCAAATCCTTGCACCCACTTCTAAAAGTCGAACGGTGTTGTTTCGGCTTTTTGGACGAATGTTGCACCTTGCACCGCGAATGTTGCACCCTGTGGATATCGATTCTTCGGACGGCCATAACTGTTGGCTCGTTTAGAGTTACGGGGGCCATAACCAGTGAAAACGATGGTCTCGGTGAGTTCTACCGCTTTGGCAGCTATAAGCCGTCAATGGTTTGTTTCATACCCAAAAAAGTCTATCCGAACCTCTATCGGGTCTCTGAAGTTTTTTGCCCTTCTTTTTTCCATCACGTGAATTTTTACGTTAAAACGGGATCACCATGGCTGGTCTTCGATTTAACTTCCCTGGAGAGCGGTGCACCATGGTACTGTTCCATTTCAAATCCCTGCACCCACTTTTAAAAGTCGAACGGTGCTGTTTCGGCTTTTTGGACGAATGTTGCACCTTGCACCGCGAATGTTGCACCCTGTGGATATCGATTCTTCGGACGGCCATAACTGTTGGCTCGTTTAGAGTTACGAGAGCCATAACCAGCAAAATGATGGTCTCGGTGAGTTCTACCGCTTTGACAGCTATAAGCCGTCAATGGATAGTTTCATACCGAAAAAAGTCTATCCGAACCTCTATCGAAGCTCTTAAGTTTTTTGCCCTTCTTTTTTCCATCACGTGAATTTTTACGTTAAAACGGGATCACCATGACTGGTCTTCGATTTTTCTTCCCTGGAGAGCGGTGCACCATGGTACTGTTCCATTTCAAATCCCTGCACCCACTTCTAAAATTCGAACGGTGCTGTTTCGGCTTTTCGGACGAATGTTGCACCTTGCACCGCGAATGTTGCCCCCTGTGGATATCGATTCTTCGGACGGCCATAACAGTTGGCTCGTTTAGAGTTACGGGAGCCATAACCAGTCAAAACGAAGGTCTCGGTGAGTTCTAACGCTTTGACAGCTATAAGCCGTCAATGGATAGTTTCATACCCAAAAAAGTCTATCCGAACCCCAATCGGGTCTCTGAAGTTTTTTGGCCTTCTTTTTTCCATCACGTGAATTTTTACGTTAAAACGGGATCACCGTGGCTGGTCTTCGATTTACCTTCCCTGGAGAGCGGTGAACCATGGTACTGTTCCATTTCAAATCCCTACACCCACTTCTAAAAGTCGAACGGTGCTGTTTCGGCATTTTGGACGAATGTTGCACCTTGCACCGCGAATGTTGCACCCTGTGGATATTGATTCTTCGGACGGCCATAACCGTTGGCTCGTTTAGAGTTACGGGAGCCATAACCAGTCAAAACGAAGGTCTCGGTGAGTTCTACCGCTTTGACCGCTATAAGCCGTCAATAGATAGTTTCATACCCAAAAAAGTCTATCCGAACCTCTATCGGGTCTCTAAAGTTTTTTGCCCTTCTTTTTTCCATCACGTGAATTTTTACGTTAAAACGGGATCACCGTGGCTGTTCTTCGATTTACCTTCCCTGGAGAGCGGTGCACCATGGTACAGTTCCATTTCAAATCCCTACACCCACTTCTTAAAGTCGAACGGTGCTGTTACGGCTTTTTGGATGAATGTTGCACATTGCACCGCGAATGTTGCACACTGTGGATATCGATTCTTCGGACGGCCATAACTGTTGGCTCGTTTAGAGTTACGGGAGCAATAACCAGTCAAAACGAAGGTCTCGGTGAGTTCTACCGCTTTGACAGCTATAAGCCGTCAATGGATAGTTTCATACCCAAAAAAGTCTATCCGAACCTCAATCTGGTCTTTGAAGTTTTTTGCCCTTCTTTTTTCCATCACGTGAATTTTTACGTTAAAACGGGATCACCGTGGCTGTTCTTCGATTTACCTTCCCTGGAGAGCGGTGCACCATGGTACTGTTCCATTTCAAATCCCTACACCCACTTCTAAAAGTCGAACGGTGATGTTTCGGCTTTTTGGACGAATGTTGCACATTGCACCGCGAATGTTGCACATTGCACCGCGAATGTTGCACCCTGTGGATATCGATTCTTCGGACGGCCATAACTGTTGGCTCGTTTAGAGTTACGGGAGCCATAACCAGTAAAAACGAAGGTCTCGGTGAGTTCTACCGCTTTAATAGCTAAAAGCCGTCAATGGATAGTTTCATACCCAAAAAAGTCTATCCGAACCCCAATCGGGTCTCTAAAGTTTTTTGGCCTTCTTTTTTCCATCACGTGAATTTTTACGTTAAAACGGGATCACCGTGGCTGGTCTTCGATTTACCTTCCTTGGAGAGCGGTGCACCATGGTACTGTTCCATTTCAAATCCCTGCACCCACTTCTAAAAGTCGAACGGTGCTGTTTCGGCTTTTTGGACGAATGTTGCACCTTGCACCGTGAATGTTGCACCCTGTGGATATCAATTCTTCGGACGGCCATAACCGTTGGCTCGATTAGATTTACGGGAGCCATAACCAGTCAAAACGAAGGTCTCGGTGAGTTCTACCGCTTTGACAGCTATAAGCCGTCAATGGATAGTTTCATACCCAAAAAAGTCTATCCAAACCTCAATCGGGTCTTTGAAGTTTTTTGGCCTTCTTTTTACCATCACGTGAATTTTTACGTTAAAACGGGATCACCGTGGCTGGTCTTCGATTTACCTTCCCTGGAGAGCGGTGCACCATGGTACCATTTCATTTCAAATCCCTACACCCACTTCTAAAAGTCGAACGGTGCTGTTTTGGCTTTTTGGACGAATGTTGCACCTTGCACCGTGAATGTTGCACCCTGTGGATATCGATTCTTCGGACGGCCATAACTGTTGGCTCGTTTAGAGTTACGGGAGCCATAACCAGTCAAAACGAAGGTCTCGATGAGTTCTACCGCTTTGACAGCTATAAGCCGTCAATGGATAGTTTCATACCCAAAAAAGTCTATCCGAACCACTATCGGGTCTTTGAAGTTTTTTGCCGTTCTTTTTTCCATCACGTGAATTTTTACGTTAAAACGGGATCACCGTGGCTGGTCTTCGATTTACCTTCCCAGGAGAGTGGTGCACCATGGTACTATTCCATTTCAAATCCCTACACCCACTTCTAAAAGTCGAACGGTGCTGTTTCGGCTTTTTGGACGAATGTTGCACATTGCACCGCGAATGTTGCACCCTGTGGATATCGATTCTTTGGACGGCCATAACTGTTGGCTCGTTTAGAGTTACGGGAGCCATAACCAGTCAAAACGAAGGTCTCGGTGAATTCTACCACTTTGACAGCTATAAGCCGTCAATGGATAGTTTCATACCCAAAAAAGTCTATCCGAACCTCAATCGGGTCTCTGAAGTTTTCTGGCCTTCTTTTTTCCATCACGTGAATTTTTACGTTAAAACGGGATCACCGAGGCTGATCTTCGATTTAACTTCCCTACAGAGCAGTGCACCATGGTACCGTTCCATTTCAAATCCTTGCACCCACTTCTAAAAGTCGAACGGTGTTGTTTCGACTTTTTGGACGAATGTTGCACCTTGCACCGCGAATGTTGCACCCTGTGGATATCGATTCTTCGGACGGCCATAACTGTTGGCTCGTTTAGAGTTACGGGGGCCATAACCAGTGAAAACGATGCTCTCGGTGAGTTCTACCGCTTTGGCAGCTATAAGCCGTCAATGGTTTGTTTCATACCCAAAAAAGTCTATCCGAACCTCTATCGGGTCTCTGAAGTTTTTTGCCCTTCTTTTTTCCATCACGTGAATTTTTACGTTAAAACGGGATCACCATGGCTGGTCTTCGATTTACCTTCCCTGGAGAGCGGGGCACCATGGTACTATTTCAAATCCCTGCACCCACTTTTAAAAGTCGAACGGTGCTGTTTTGGCTTTTTGGACGAATGTTGCACCTTGCACCACGAATGTTGCACCCTGTGGATATCGATTCTTCGGACGGCCATAACTGTTGGCTCGTTTAGAGTTATGGGAGCCATAACCAGTCAAAACGATGGTCTCGGGGAGTTCTACCGCTTTGACCGCTATAAGCCGTCAATGGATAGTTTCATACCCAAAAAAGTCTATCCGAACCCCAATCGGGTCTCTGAAGTTTTTTTACCTTCTTTTTTCCATCACGTGAATTTTTACGTTAAAACGGGATCACCGTGGCTGGTCTTCGATTTACCTTCTATGGAGAGTGGTGCACCATGGTACTGTTCCATTTCAAATCCCTACACCCACTTCTAAAAGTCGAACGGTGCTGTTTCGGCTTTTTGGACGAATGTTGCACCTTGCACCGTGAATGTTGCACCCTGTGGATATCGATTCTTCGGACGGCCATAACTGTTGGCTCGTTTAGAGTTACGGGAGCCATAACCAGCAAAACGATGGTCTCGGTGAGTTCTACCGCTTTGACAGCTATAATTCGTCAATGGATAGTTTCATACCGAAAAAAGTCTATCCGAACCTCTATCGGGTCTCTGAAGTTTTTTGCCCTTCTTTTTTCCATCACGTGAATTTTTACGTTAAAACGGGATCACCATGGCTGGTCTTCGATTTATCTTCCCTGGAGAGCGGTGCACCATGGTACTGTTCCATTTCAAATCCCTACACCCACTTCTAAAATTCGAACGGTGCTGTTTTGGCTTTTCGGACGAATGTTGCACCTTGCACCGCGAATGTTGCACCCTGTGGATATCGATTCTTCGGACGGCCATAACTGTTGGCTCGTTTAGAGTTACGGGAGCTATAACCAGTCAAAATGAAGGTCTCGGTGAGTTCTACCGCTTTGACAGCTATAAGCCGTCAATGGATAGTTTCATACCCAAAAAAGTCTATCCGAACCCCAATCGGGTCTCTGAAGTTTTTTGGCCTTCTTTTTTCCATCACGTGAATTTTTACGTTAAAACGGGATCACCGTGGCTGGTCTTCGATTTAACTTTCCTGGAGAGCGGTGCACCATGGTACCGTTCCATTTCAAATCCCTGCACCCACTTCTAAAAGTCGAACGGTGCTGTTTCGGCTTTTTGGATGAATGTTGCACCTTGCACCGCAAATGTTGCACCCTGTGGATATCGATTCTTCGGACGGCCATAACTGTTGGCTCGTTTAGAGTTACGGGAGCCATAACCAGCAAAACAATGGTCTCGGTGAGTTCTACCACTTTGACAGCTATAAGCCGTCAATGGATAGTTTCATAACCAAAAAAGTCTATCCGAACCTCTATCGGGTCTCTCAAGTTTTTTGCCCTTCTTTTTTCCATCACGTGAATTTTTACGTTAAAACGGGATCACCATGGATGGTCTTCGATTTACCTTCCCTGGAGAGCGGCGCACCATGGTACTGTTCCATTTCAAATCCCTGCACCCACTTCTAAAGGTCGAACGGTGCTATTTCGGCTTTTTAGACGAATGTTGCACCTTGCACCACGAATGTTGCATCCTGTGGATATCGATTCTTCGGACGACTATAACTGTTGGCTCGTTTAGAGTTACGGGAGCCATAACCAGTCAAAACGAAGGTCTCGGTGAGTTCTATCGCTTTGACAGCTATAAGCCGTCAATGGATAGTTTCATACCCAAAAAAGTCTATCCGAACCCCAATCGGGTCTCTGATGTTTTTTGGCCTTCTTTTTTCCATCACGTGAATTTTTACGTTAAAACGGGATCACCGTGGCTGGTCTTCGATTTACCTTCCCTGGAGAGCGGTGCACCATGGTACTGTTCCATTTCAAATCCCTGCACCCACTTCTAAAAGTCGAACAGTGCTGTTTCGGCTTTTTGGACGAATGTTGCACCTTGCACCGCGAATGTTGCACCCTGTGGATATCGATTCTTCGGACGGCCATAACCATTGGCTCGATTAGAGTTACGGGAGCCATTACCAGTCAAAACGAAGGTCTCGGTGAGTTCTACCGCTTTGACAGCTATAAGCCGTCAATGGATAGTTTCATACCCAAAAAAGTCTATCCAAACCTCAATCGGGTCTCTGAAGTTTTTTGGCCTTCTTTTTTCCATCACGTGAATTTTTACGTTAAAACGGGATCACCGTGGCTGGTCTTCGATTTACCTTCCCTGGAGAGCGGTGCACCATGGTACCGTTTCATTTCAAATCCCTGCACCCACTTCTAAAAGTCGAACGGTGCTGTTTTGGCTTTTTGGACGAATGTTGCACCTTGCACCGCGAATGTTGCACCCTATGGATATCGATTCTTCGGACGGCCATAACTGTTGGCTCGTTTAGAGTTACGGGAGCCATAACCAGTCAAAACGAAGGTCTCGATGAGTTCTACCGCTTTGACAGCTATAAGCCGTCAATGGATAGTTTCATACCCAAAAAAGTCTATCCGAACCACTATCGGGTCTTTGAAGTTTTTTGCCCTTCTTTTTTCCATCACGTGAATTTTTACGTTAAAACGGGATCACCGTGGCTGGTCTTCGATTTACCTTCCCTGGAGAGTGGTGCACCATGGTACTGTTCCATTTCAAATCCCTACACCCACTTCTAAAAGTCGAAAGGTGCTGTTTCGGCTTTTTGGACGAATGTTGCACATTGCACCGCGAATGTTGCACCCTGTGGATATCGATTCTTTGGACGGCCATAACTATTGGCTCGTTTAGAGTTACGGGAGCCATAACCAGTCAAAACGAAGGTCACGGTGAGTTCTACCACTTTGACAGCTATAAGCCGTCAATGGATAGTTTCATACCCAAAAAAGTCTATCCGAACCTCAATCGGGTCTCTGAAGTTTTTTGGCCTTCTTTTTTCCATCACGTGAATTTTTACGTTAAAACGGGATCACCGTGGCTGATCTTCGATTTAACTTCCCTACAGAGCGGTGCACCATGGTACCGTTCCATTTCAAATCCTTGCACCCACTTCTAAAAGTCGAATGGTGCTGTTTCGGCTTTTTGGACGAATGTTGCAACTTGCACCGCGAATGTTGCACCCTGTGGATATCGATTCTTCGGACGGCCATAATTGTTGGCTCGTTTAGAGTTACGGGAGCCATAACCAGTCAAAACGATGGTCTCGGTGAGTTCTACCGCTTTGACAGCTATAAGCCATCAATGGTTTGTTTCATACCCAAAAAAGTCTATCCGAACCTCTATCGGGTCTCTGAAGTTTTTTGCCCTTCTTTTCCATCACGTGAATTTTTACGTTAAAACGGGATCGCCATGGCTGGTCTTTGATTTACCTTCCCTGGAGAGCGGGGCACCATGGTACTATTTCAAATCCCTGCACCCACTTCTAAAAGTCGAACAGTGCTGTTTCGGCTTTTTGGACGAATGTTGCACCTTGCACCGCGAATGTTGCACCCTGTGGATATCGATTCTTCGGACGACCATAACTGTTGGCTCGTTTAGAGTTACGGGAACCATAACCAGTCAAAACGAAGAACTCGGGGAGTTCTACCGCTTTGACAGCTATAAGCCGTCAATGGATAGTTTCATACCCAAAAAAGTTTATCCGAACCCCAATCGGGTCTCTGAAGTTTTTTGGCCTTCTTTTTTCCATCACGTGAATTTTTACGTTAAAACGGGATCACCGTGGCTGGTCTTCGATTTACCTTCCCTGGAGAGCGGTGCGCCATGGTACTGTTCCATTTCAAATCCCTACACCCACTTCTAAAAGTCGAACGGTGCTGTTTCGGCTTTTTGGACGAATGTTGCACCTTGCACCGCGAATGTTGCAACCTGTGGATATCGATTCTTCGGACGGCCATAATGGTTGGCTCGTTTAGAGTTACGGGAGCCATAACCAGTCAAAACGAAGGTCTCTGTGAGTTCTACCGCTTTGACAGCTATAAGCCGTCAATGGATAGTTTCATACCCAAAAAAGTCTATCCGAACCCCAATTGGGTCTCTGATGTTTTTTGGCCTTCTTTTTTCCATCACGTGAATTTTTACGTTAAAATGGGATCACCGTGGCTGGTCTTCGATTTAACTTCCCTGGAGAGCGGTGCACCATGGTACCGTTCCATTTCAAATCCCTGCACCCACTTCTAAAAGTCGAACGGTGCTGTTTCGGCTTTTTGGACGAATGTTGCACCTTGCACCGCGAATGTTGCACCCTGTGGATATCGATTCTTCGGACGGCCATAACTGTTGGCTCGTTTAGAGTTACAGGAGCCATAACCAGCAAAACAATGGTCTCGGTGAGTTCTACCGCTATGACAGCTATAAGCCGTTAATGGATAGTTTCATACCCAAAAAAGTCTATCCGAACCTCTATCGGGTCTCTCATGTTTTTTTCCCTTCTTTTTTCCATCACGTGAATTTTTACGTTAAAACGGGATCACCATGGCTGGTCTTCGATTTACCTTCCCTGGAGAGCGGCGCACCATGGTACTGTTCCATTTCAAATCCCTGCACCCACTTCTAAAAGTCGAACGGTGCTGTTTCGGCTTTTTGGACGAATGTTGCACCTTGCACCACGAATGTTGCACCCTGTGGATATCGATTCTTCGGACGGCCATAACTATTGGCTCGTTTAGAGTTACGGGAGCCATAACCAGTCAAAACGAAGGTCTCGGTGAGTTCTACCGCTTTGACAACTATAAGCCGTCAATGGATAGTTTCATACCCAAAAAAGTCTATCCGAACCCCAATCGGGTCTCTGAAGTTTTTTGGCCTTCTTTTTTCCATCACGTGAATTTTTACGTTAAAACGGGATCACCGTGGCTGGTCTTCGATTTACCTTCCCTGGAGAGCAGTGCACCATGGTATTGTTCCATTTCAAATCCCTACACCCACTTCTAAAAGTCAAACGGTGCTGTTTTGGCTTTTTGGACGAATGTTGCACCTTGCACGGCGAATGTTGCAACCTGTGGATATCGATTCTTCGGACGGCCATAACCGTTGGCTCGTTTAGAGTTACGGGAGCCATAACCAGTCAAAACGAAGGTCTCGGTGAGTTCTACCGCTTTGACAGCTATAAGCCGTCAATGGATAGTTTCATACCCAAAAAAGTCTATCCGAACCTCAATCGGGTCTCTGAAGTTTTTTGGCCTTCTTTTTTCCATCACGTGAATTTTTACGTTAAAACGGGATCACCGTGGCTGGTCTTCGATTTAACTTCCCTGGAGAGCGGTGCACCATGGTACCGTTCCATTTCAAATCCCTGCACCCACTTCTAAAAGTTGAACGGTGCTGTTTCGGCTTTTTGGACGAATGTTGCACCTTGCACCGCGAATGTTGCACCCTGTGGATATCGATTCTTCGGACGGCTATAATTGTTGGCTCGTTTAGAGTTACAGGAGCCATAACCAGCAAAACAATGGTCTCGGTGAGTTCTACCGCTTTGACAGCTATAAGCCGTCAATGGATAGTTTCATACCCAAAAAATTCTATCCGAACCTCTACCGAGTCTCTCAAGTTTTTTGCCCTTCTTTTTTCCATCACGTGAATTTTTACGTTAAAATGGGATCACCATGGCTGGTCTTCGATTTACCTTCCCTGGAGAGCGGCGCACCATGGTACTGTTCCATTTCAAATCCCTGCACCCACTTCTAAAAGTCGAACGGTGTTGTTTCGGCTTTTTGGACGAATGTTGCACCTTGCACCACGAATGTTGCACCCTGTGGATATCGATTCTTCGGACGGCCATAACTGTTGGCTCGTTTAGAGTTACGGGAGCCATAACCAGTTGAAATGAAGGTCTCGGTGAGTTATACCGCTTTGACAGCTCTAAGCCGTCAATGGATAGTTTCATACCCAAAAAAGTCTATCCGAACCTCAATCGGGTCTCTGAAGTTTTTTGGCCTTCTTTTTTCCGTCACGTGAATTTTTACGTTAAAACGGGATCACCGTGGCTGGTCTTCGATTTACCTTCCCTGGAGAGCGGTGCACCATGGTACTGTTCCATTTCAAATCCCTGCACCCACTTCTAAAAGTCGAACGGTGCTGTTTCGGCTTTTTGGACGAATGTTGCACATTGCACCGCGAATGTTGCACCCTGTGGATATCGATTCTTCGGACGGCCATAACCGTTGGCTCGATTAGAGTTACGGGAGCCATAACCAGTCAAAACGAAGGTCTCGGTGAGTTCTACCGCTTTGACAGCTATAAGCCGTCAATGGATAGTTTCATACCCAAAAAAGTCTATCCGAACCTCAATCGGGTCTTTGAAGTTTTTTGGCCTTCTTTTTTCCATCACGTGAATTTTTACGTTAAAACGGGATCACCGTGGCTGGTCTTCGATTTAACTTCCCTGGAGAGCGGTGCACCATGGTACCGTTCCATTTCAAATCCCTGCACCCACTTCTAAAAGTCGAACGGTACTGTTTTGGCTTTTTGGACGAATGTTGCACCTTGCACCGCGAATGTTGCACCTTGTGGATATCGATTCTTCGGACGGCCATAACTGTTGGCTCGTTTAGAGTTAAGGGAGCCATAACCAGTCAAAACGATGGTCTCGGTGAGTTCTACCGCTTTGACAGCTATAAGCCGTCAATGGTTTGTTTCATACCCAAAAAAGTCTATCCGAACCTCTATCGGGTCTCTCAAGTTTTTTGCCCTTCTTTTTTCCATCACGTGAATTTTTACGTTAAAACGGGATCACCATGGCTGGTCTTCGATTTACCTTCCCTGCAGAGCGGGGCACCATGGTACTGTTCCATTTCAAATCCCTGCACCCACTTCTAAAAGTCGAACGGTGCTGTTTCGACTTTTTGGACGAATGTTGCACCTTGCACCGCTAATGTTGCACCCTGTGGATATCGATTCTTCGGACGGCCATAACTGTTGGCTCGTTTAGAGTTACGGGAGCCATAACCAGTAAAAACGAAGGTCTCGGGGAGTTCTACCGCTTTGACAGCTATAAGCCGTCAATGGATAGTTTCATACCCAAAAAAGTCTATCCGAACCCCAATCGGGTCTCTGAAGTTTTTTGGCCTTCTTTTTTCCATCACGTGAATTTTTACGTTAAAACGGGATCACCGTGGCTGGTCTTCGATTTATCTTCCCTGGAGAGCGGTGCACCATGGTACTGTTCCATTTCAAATCCCTACACCCACTTCAAAAAGTCGAACGGTGCTGTTTTGGCTTTTTGGACGAATGTTGCACCTTGCACCGCGAATGTTGCAACCTGTGGATATCGATTCTTCGGACGGCCATAATGGTTGGCTCGTTTAGAGTTACGGGAGCCATAACCAGTCAAAACGAAGGTCTCGGTTAGTTCTACCGCTTTGACAGCTATAAGCCGTCAATGGATAGTTTCATACCCAAAAAAGTCTATCCGAACCTCAATCGGGTCTCTGATGTTTTTTGGCCTTCTTTTTTCCATCACGTGAATTTTTACGTTAAAACGGGATCACCGTGGCTGGTCTTCGATTTAACTTCCCTGGAGAGCGGTGCACCATGGTACCGTTCCATTTCAAATCCCTGCACCCACTTCTAAAAGTCGAACGATGCTGTTTCGGCTTTTTGGACGAATGTTGCACCTTGCACCGCGAATGTTGCACCCTGTGGATATCGATTCTTCGGACGGCCATAACTGTTGGCTCGTTTAGAGTTACGAGAGCCATAACCAGTCGAAATGAAGGTCTCGGTGAGTTCTACCGCTTTGACAGCTATTAGCCGTCAATGGATAGTTTCATACCCAAAAAATTCTATCCGAACCTCAATCGGGTCTCTGAAGTTTTTTGGCCTTCTTTTTTCCATCACGTGAATTTTTACGTTAAAACGGGATCACCGTGGCTAGTCTTCGATTTACCTTCCCTGGAGAGCGGTGCACCATGGTACTGTTCCATTTCAAATCCCTGCACCCACTTCTAAAAGTCGAACGGTGCTGTTTCGGCTTTTTGGACGAATGTTGCACCTTGCACCACGAATGTTGCACCCTGTGGATATCGATTCTTCGGACGGCCATAACTGTTGGCTCGTTTAGAGTTACGGGAGCCATAACCAGTCAAAACGAAGGTCTCGGTGAGTTATACCGCTTTGACAGCTATAAGCCGTCAATGAATAGTTTCATACCCAAAAAAGTCTATCCCAACCCCAATCGGGTCTCTGAAGTTTTTTGGCCTTCTTTTTTCCATCACGTGATTTTTTACGTTAAAACGGGATCACCGTGGCTGGTCTTCGATTTACCTTCCCTGGAGAGCGGTGCACCATGGTATTGTTCCATTTCAAATCCCTACACCCACTGCTAAAAGTCGAACGGTGCTGTTTTGGCTTTTGGGACGAATGTTGCACCTTGCACCGCGAATGTTGCACCCTGTGGATATCGATTCTTCGGACGGCCATAACTGTTGGCTCGTTTAGAGTTACGGGAGCCATAACCAGTCAAAATGAAGGTCTCGGTGAGTTCTACCGCTTTGACAGCTATAAGCCGTCAATGGATAGTTTCATACTCAAAAAAGTCTATCCGAACCCCAATCGGGTCTCTGAAGTTTTTTGGCCTTCTTTTTTCCATCACGTGAATTTTTACGTTAAAACGGGATCACCGTAGCTGGTCTTCGATTTACCTTCCCTGGAGAGCGGTGCACCATGGTACTGTTCCATTTAAAATCCCTGCACCCACTTCTAAAAGTCGAACGGTGCTGTTTCAGCTTTTTGGACGAATGTTGCACCTTGCACCGCGAATGTTGCACGCTGTGGATATCGATTCTTCGGACGGCCATAACCGTTGGCTCGATTAGAGTTACGGGAGCCATAACCAGTCAAAACGAAGGTCTCGGTGAGTTCTACCGCATTGACAGCTATAAGCCGTCAATGGATAGTTTCATACCCAAAAAAGTCTATCCGAACCTCAATCGGGTCTCTGAAGTTTTTTGGCCTTCTTTTTTCCATCACGTGAATTTTTACGTTAAAACGGGATCACCGTGGCTGGTCTTCGATTTAACTTCCCTGGAGAGCGGTGCACCATGGTACCGTTCCATTTCAAATCCCTGCACCCACTTCTAAAAGTCGAACGGTGCTGTTTTGGCTTTTTGGACGAATGTTGCACCTTGCACCGCGAATGTTGCACCTTGTGGATATCGATTCTTCGGACGGCCATAACTGTTGGCTCGTTTAGAGTTACGGGAGCCATAACCAGTCAAAACGATGGTCTCGGTGAGTTCTACCGCTTTGACCGCTATAAGCCGTCAATGGTTTGTTTCATACCCAAAAAAGTCTATCCGAACCTCTATCGGGTCTCTCAAGTTTTTTGCCCTTCTTTTTTCCATCACGTGAATTTTTACGTTAAAACGGGATCACCAAGGCTGGTCTTCGATTTACCTTCCCTGGAGAGCGGGGCACCATGGTACTGTTCCATTTCAAATCCCTGCACCCACTTCTAAAAGTCGAACGGTGCTGTTTCGGCTTTTTGGACGAATGTTGCACCTTGCACCGCTAATGTTGCACCCTGTGGATATCGATTCTTCGGACGGCCATAACTGTTGGCTCGTTTAGAGTTACGGGAGCCATAACCAGTCAAAATGAAGGTCTCGGGGAGTTCTACCGCTTTGACAGCTATAAGCCGTCAATGGATAGTTTCATACCCAAAAAAGTCTATCCAAACCCCAATCGGGTCTCTGAAGTTTTTTGGCCTTCTTTTTTCCATCACGTGAATTTTTACGTTAAAACGGGATCACCGTGGCTGGTCTTCGATTTATCTTCCCTGGAGAGCGGTGCACCATGGTACTGTTCCATTTCAAATCCCTACACCCACTTCTAAAAGTCGAACGGTGTTGTTTTGGCTTTTTGGACGAATGTTGCACCTTGCACCGCGAATGTTGCAACCTGTGGATATCGATTCTTCGGACGGCCATAATGGTTGGCTCGTTTAGAGTTACGGGAGCCATAACCAGTCAAAACGAAGGTCTCGGTTAGTTCTACCGCTTTGACAGCTATAAGCCGTCAATGGATAGTTTCATACCCAAAAAAGTCTATCCGAACCTCAATCGGGTCTCTGAAGTTTTTTGGCCTTCTTTTTTCCATCACGTGAATTTTTACGTTAAAACGGGATCACCGTGGCTGGTCTTCGATTTAACTTCCCTGGAGGGCGGTGCACCATGGTACCGTTCCATTTCAAATCCCTGCACCCACTTCTAAAAGTCGAACGATGCTGTTTCGGCTTTTTGGACGAATGTTGCACCTTGCACCGCGAATGTTGCACCCTATGGATATCGATTCTTCGGACGGCCATAATTGTTGGCTCGTTTAGAGTTACGAGAGCCATAACCAGTCGAAATGAAGGTCTCGGTGAGTTCTACCGCTTTGACAGCTATAAGCCGTCAATGGATAGTTTCATACCCAAAAAAGTCTATCCGAACCTCAATCGGGTCTCTGAAGTTTTTTGGCCTTCTTTTTTCCATCACGTGAATTTTTACGTTAAAACGGGATCACCGTGGCTGGTCTTTGATTTACCTTCCCTGGAGAGCGGTGCACCATGGTACCGTTCCATTTCAAATCCCTGCAACCACTTCTAAAAGTCGAACGGTGCTGTTTCGGCTTTTTGGACGAATGTTGCACCTTGCACCGCGAATGTTGCACCCTGTGGATATCGATTCTTCGGACGGCCATAACTGTTGGCTCGTTTAGATTTACGAGAGCCATAACCAGTCGAAATGAAGGTCTCGGTGAGTTCTACCGCTTTGACAGCTATAAGTCGTCAATGGATAGTTTCATACCCAAAAAAGTCTATCCGAACCTCAATCGGGTCTCTGAAGTTTTTTGGCCTTCTTTTTTCCATCACGTGAATTTTTACGTTAAAACGGGATCACCGTGGCTGGTCTTCGATTTACCTTCCCTGGAGAGCAGTGCACCATGGTACTGTTCCATTTCAAATCCCTGCACCCACTTCTAAAAGTCGAACGGTGCTGTTTCGGCTTTTTGGACGAATGTTGCACCTTGCACCACGAATGTTGCACCCTGTGGATATCGATTCTTCGGACGGCCATAACTGTTGGCTCGTTTAGAGTTACGGGAGCCATAACCAGTCAAAACGAAGGTCTCGGTGAGTTCTACCGCTTTGACAACTATAAGCCGTCAATGGATAGTTTCATACACAAAAAAGTCTATCCCAACCCCAACCGGGTCTCTGAAGTTTTTTGGCCTTCTTTTTTCCATCACGTGAATTTTTACGTTAAAACGGGATCACCGTGGCTGGTCTTCGATTTACCTTCCCTGGAGAGCGGTGCACCATGGTATTGTTCCATTTCAAATCCCTACACCCACTGCTAAAAGTCGAACGGTGCTGTTTTGGCTTTTTGGACGAATGTTGCACCTTGCACCGCGAATGTTGCACCCTATGGATATCGATTCTTCGGACGGCCATAACTGTTGGCTCGTTTAGAGTTACGGGAGCCATAACCAGTCAAAATGAAGGTCTCGGTGAGTTCTACCGCTTTGACAGCTATAAGCCATCAATGGATAATTTCATACCCAAAAAAGTCTATCCGAACCCCAATCGGGTCTCTGAAGTTTTTTGGCCTTCTTTTTTCCATCACGTGAATTTTTACGTTAAAACGGGATCACCGTGGCTGGTCTTCGATTTACCTTCCCTGGAGAGCGGTGCACCATAGTACTGTTCCATTTCAAATCCCTGCACCCACTTCTAAAAGTCGAACGGTGCTGTTTCGGCTTTTTGGACGAATGTTGCACCTTGCACCGCGAATGTTGCACGCTGTGGATATCGATTCTTCGGACGGCCATAACCGTTGGCTCGATTAGAGTTACGGGAGCCATAACCAGTCAAAACGAAGGTCTCGGTGAGTTCTACCGCATTGACAGCTATAAGCCGTCAATGGATAGTTTCATACCCAAAAAAGTCTATCCGAACCTCAATCGGGTCTCTGAAGTTTTTTGGCCTTCTTTTTTCCATCACGTGAATTTTTACGTTAAAACGGGATCACCGTGGCTGGTCTTCGATTTAACTTCCCTGGAGAGCGGTGCACCATGGTACCGTTCCATTTCAAATCCCTGCACCCACTTCTAAAAGTCGAACGGTGCTGTTTCGGCTTTTTGGACGAATGTTGCACCTTGCACCGCGAATGTTGCACCCTATGGATATCGATTCTTCGAACGGCCATAACTGTTGGCTCGTTTAGAGTTACAGGAGCCATAACCAGCAAAACAATGGTCTCGGTGAGTTCTACCGCTTTGACAGCTATAAGCCGTCAATGGATAGTTTCATACCCAAAAAAGTCTATCCGAACCTCTATCGGGTCTCTCTCCCTTCTTTTTTCCATCACGTGAATTTTTACGTTAAAACGGGATCACCATGGCTGGGCTTCGATTTACCTTCCCTGGAGAGCGGCGCACCATGGTACTGTTCCATTTCAAATCCCTGCACCCACTTCTAAAAGTCGAACTGTGCTGTTTCGGCTTTTTGGACGAATGTTGCACCTTGCACCACGAATGTTGCACCCTGTGGATATCGATTCTTCGGACGGCCATAACTGTTGGCTCGTTTAGAGTTACGGGAGCCATAACCAGTCAAAACGAAGGTCTTGGGGAGTTCTACCGCTTTGACAGCTATAAGCCGTCAATGGATAGTTTCATACCCAAAAAAGTCTATCCGAACCCCAATCGGGTCTCTGATGTTTTTTGGCCTTCTTTTTTCCATCACGTGAATTTTTACGTTAAAACGGGATCACCGTGGCTGGTCTTCGATTTACCTTCCTTGGAGAGCGGTGCACCATGGTACTGTTCCATTTCAAATCCCTACACCCACTTCTAAAAGTCGAACGGTGCTGTTTCGGCTTTTTGGACGAATGTTGCACCTTGCACCGCGAATGTTGCAACCTGTGGATATCGATTCTTCGGACGGCCATAATGGTTGGCTCGTTTACAGTTACGGGAGCCATTACCAGTCAAAATGAAGGTCTCGGTGAGTTCTACCGCTTTGACAGCTATAAGCCGTCAATGGATAGTTTCATACCCAAAAAAGTCTATCCGAACCTCAATCGGGTCTCTGAAGTTTTTTGGCCTTCTTTTTTCCATCACGTGAATATTTACGTTAAAACGGGATCACCGTGGCTGGTCTTCGATTTAACTTCCCTGGAGAGCGGTGCACCATGGTACCGTTCCATTTCAAATCCCTGCACCCACTTCTAAAAGTCGAACGGTGCTGTTTCGGCTTTTTGGACGAATGTTGCACCTTGCACCGCGAATGTTGCACCCTATGGATATCGATTCTTCGGACGGCCATAACTGTTGGCTCGTTTAGAGTTACAGGAGCCATAACCAGCAAAACAATGGTCTCGGTGAGTTCTACCGCTTTGACAGCTATAAGCCGTCAATGGATAGTTTCATACCCAAAAAAGTCTATCCGAACCTCTATCGGGTCTCTCAAGTTTTTTTCCCTTCTTTTTTCCATCACGTGAATTTTTACGTTAAAACGGGATCACCATGGCTGGGCTTCGATTTACCTTCCCTGGAGAGCGGCGCACCATGGTACTGTTCCATTTCAAATCCCTGCATCCACTTCTAAAAGTCGAACGGTGCTGTTTCGGCTTTTTGGACGAATGTTGCACCTTGCACCACGAATGTTGCACCCTGTGGATATCGATTCTTCGGACGGCCATAACTGTTGGCTCGTTTAGAGTTACGGGAGCCATAACCAGTCAAAACGAAGGTCTCGGGGAGTTCTACTGCTTTGACAGCTATAAGCCGTCAATGGATAGTTTCATACCCAAAAAAGTCTATCCGAACCGCAATCGGGTCTCTGAAGTTTTTTGGCCTTCTTTTTTCCATCACGTGAATTTTTACGTTAAAACGGGATCACCGTGGCTGGTCTTCGATTTACCTTCCCTTGAGAGCGGTGCACCATGGTACTGTTCCATTTCAAATCCCTACACCCACTTCTAAAAGTCGAACGGTGCTGTTTCGGCTTTTTGGACGAATGTTGCACCTTGCACCGCGAATGTTGCAACCTGTGGATATCGATTCTTCGGACGGCCATAATGGTTGGCTCGTTTAGAGTTACGGGAGCCATAACCAGTCAAAATGAAGGTCTCGGTGAGTTCTACCGCTTTGACAGCTATAAGCCGTCAATGGATAGTTTCATACCCAAAAAAGTCTATCCGAACCTCAATCGGGTCTCTGAAGTTTTTTGGCCTTCTTTTTTCCATCACGTGAATTTTTACGTGAAAATGGGATCACCGTGGCTGGTCTTCGATTTAACTTCCCTGGAGAGCGGTGCACCATGGTACCGTTCCATTTCAAATCCCTGCACCCACTTCTAAAAGTCGAATGGTGCTGTTTCGGCTTTTTGGACGAATGTTGCACCTTGCACCGCGAATGTTGCACCCTGTGGATATCGATTCTTCGGACGGCCATAACTGTTGGCTCGTTTAGAGTTACAGGAACCATAACCAGCAAAACAATGGTCTCGGTGAGTTCTACCGCTATGACAGCTATAAGCCGTTTATGGATAGTTTCATACCCAAAAAAGTCTATCCGAACCTCTATCGGGTCTCTCTAGTTTTTTTCCCTTCTTTTTTCCATCACGTGAATTTTTACGTTAAAACAGGATCACCATGGCTGGTATTCGATTTACCTTCCTTGGAGAGCGGCGCACCATGGTACTGTTCCATTTTAAATCCTTGCACCCACTTCTAAAGGTCGAACAGTGCTATTTCGGCTTTTTGGACGAATGTTGCACCTTGCACCATGAATGTTGCACCCTGTGGATATCGATTCTTCGGACGGCCATAACTGTTGGCTCGTTTAGAGTTATGGGAGCCATAACCAGTCAAAACGAAGGTCTCGGTGAGTTCTACTGCTTTGACAGCTATAAGCCGTCAATGGATAGTTTCATACCCAAAAAAGTCTATCCGAACCCCAATCGGGTCTCTGAAGTTTTTTGGCCTTCTTTTTTCCATCACGTGAATTTTTACGTTAAAACGGGATCACCGCGGCTGGTCTTCGATTTACCTTCCCTGGAGAGCGGTGCACCATGGTATTGTTCCATTTCAAATCCCTACACCCACTTCTAAAAGTCGAACGGTGCTATTTTGGCTTTTTGGACGAATGTTGCACCATGCACCGCGAATGTTGCAACCTGTGGATATCGATTCTTCGGACGGCCATAACCGTTGGCTCGTTTAGAGTTACGGGAGCCATAACCAGTCAAAACGAAGGTCTCGGTGAGTTCTACCGCTTTGACAGCTATAAGCCGTCAATGGATAGTTTCATACCCAAAAAAGTCTATCCGAACCTCAATCGGGTCTTTGAAGTTTTTTGGCCTTCTTTTTTCCATCACGTGAATTTTTACGTTAAAACGGGATCACCGTGGCTGGTCTTCGATTTAACTTCCCTTGAGAGCGGTGCACCATGGTACCGTTCCATTTCAAATCCCTGCACCCACTTTTAAAAGTCGAACGGTGCTATTTCGGCTTTTTGGACGAATGTTGCACCTTGCACCGCGAATGTTACACCCTGTGGATATCGATTCTTCGGACGGCCATAACTGTTGGCTCGTTTAGAGTTACAGGAGCCATAACCAGCAAAACAATGGTCTCGTTGAGTTCTACCGCTTTGATAGCTATAAGCCGTCAATGGATAGTTTCATACCCAAAAAAGTCTATCCGAACCTCTACCGGGTCTCTCAAGTTTTTTGCCCTTCTTTTTTCCATCACGTGAATTTTTACGTTAAAACGGGATCACCATGGCTGGTCTTCGATTTACCTTCCCTGGAGAGCGGCGCACCATGGTATTGTTCCATTTCAAATCCCTGCACCCACTTCTAAAAGTCGAACGGAGCTGTTTCGGCTTTTTGGACGATTGTTGCACCTTGCACCACGAATGTTGCACCCTGTGGATATCGATTCTTCGGACGGCCATAACTGTTGGCTCGTTTAGAGTTACGGGAGCCATAACCAGTCAAAATGAAGGTCTCGGTGAGTTCTACCGCTTTGACAGCTATAAGCCGTCAATGGATAGTTTCATACCCAAAAAAGTCTATCTGAACCCCAATCGGGTCTCTGAAGTTTTTTGGCCTTCTTTTTTCCATCACGTGAATTTTTACGTTAAAACAGGATCACCGTGGCTGGTCTTCGATTTACCTTCCCTGGAGAGCGGTGCACCATGGTACTGTTCCATTTCAAATCCCTGCACCCACTTCTAAAAGTCGAACGGTGCTGTTTCGGCTTTTTCGACGAATGTTGGACCTTGCACCGCGAATGTTGCACGCTGTGGATATCGATTCTTCGGACGGCCATAACCGTTGGCTCGATTAGAGTTACGAGAGCCATAACCAGTCAAAACGAAGGTCTCGGTGAGTTCTACCGCATTGACAGCTATAAGCCGTCAATGGATAGTTTCATACCCAAAAAAGTCTATCCGAACCTCAATCGGGTCTCTGAAGTTTTTTGGCCTTCTTTTTTCAATCACGTGAATTTTTACGTTAAAACGGGATCACCGTGGCTGGTCTTCGATTTAACTTCCATGGAGAGCGGTGCACCATGGAACCGTTCCATTTCAAATCCCTGCACCCGCTTCTAAAAGTCGAACGGTGCTGTTTTGGCTTTTTGGACGAATGTTGCACCCTATGGATATCGATTCTTCGGATGGCCATAACTGTTGGCTCGTTTAGAGTTACAGGAGCCCCAACCAGCAAAACAATGGTCTCGGTGAGTTCTACCGCTTTGACAGCTATAAGCCGTCAATGGATAGTTTCATACCCAGAAAAGTCTATCCGAACCTCTATCGGGTCTCCCAAGTTATTTTCCCTTCATTTTTCCATCACGTGAATTTTTACGTTAAAACGGGATCACCATGGCTGGTCTTCGATTTACCTTCCCTGGAGAGCGGCGCACCATGGTACTGTTCCATTTCAAATCCCTGCACCCACTTCTAAAAGTCGAACGGTGTTGTTTCGGCTTTTTGGACGAATGTTGCACCTTGCACCACGAATGTTGCACCCTGTGGATATCGATTCTTCGGACGGCCATAACTGTTGGCTCGTTTAGAGTTACGGGAGCCATAACTAGTCAAAACGAAGGTCTCGGTGAGTTCTACCGCTTTGACAGCTATAAGCCGTCAATGGATAGTTTCATACCCAAAAAAGTCTATCCGAACCCTAATCGGGTCTCTGAAGTTTTTTGGCCTTCTTTTTTCCATCACGTGAATTTTTACGTTAAAACGGGATCACCGTGGCTGGTCTTCGATTTACCTTCCCTGGAGAGCGGTGCACCATGGTACTGTTCCATTTCAAATCCCTACACCCACTTCTAAAAGTCGAACGGTGCTGTTTCGGCTTTTTGGGCGAATGTTGCACCTTGCACCGCGAATGTTGCAACCTGTGGATATCGATTCTTCGGACGGCCATAATGGTTGGCTCGTTTAGAGTTACGGGAGCCATAACCAGTCAAAACGAAGGTCTCGGTGAGTTCTACCGCTTTGACAGCTATAAGCCGTCAATGGATAGTTTCATACCCAAAAAAGTCTATCCGAACCTCAATCGGGTCTCTGAAGTTTTTTGGCCTTCTTTTTTCCATCACGTGAATTTTTACGTTAAAACGGGATCACCATGGCTGGTCTTCGATTTAACTTCCCTGGAGAGCGGTGCACCATGGTACCGTTCCATTTCAAATCCCTGCACCCACTTCTAAAAGTCGAACGGTGCTGTTTCGGCTTTTTGGACGAATGTTGCACCTTGCACCGCGAATGTTGCACCCTGTGGATATCGATTCTTCGGACGGCCATAACTGTTGGCTCGTTTAGAGTTACAGGAGCCATAACCAGCAAAACAATGGTCTCGGTGAGTTCTACCGCTATGACAGCTATAAGCCGTTAATGGATAGTTTCATACCCAAAAAAGTCTATCCGAACCTCTATCGGGTCTCTCAAGTTTTTTTCCTTTCTTTTTTCCATCATGTGAATTTTTACGTTAAAACGGGATCACCATGGCTGGTCTTCGATTTACCTTCCCTGGAGAGTGGCGCACCATGGTACTGTTCCATTTCAAATCCCTGCACCCACTTCTAAAAGTCGAACGATGCTGTTTCGGCTTTTTGGACGAATGTTGCACCTTGCACCACGAATGTTGCACCCTGTGGATATCGATTCTTCGAACGGCCATAACTGTTGGCTCGTTTAGAGTTACGGGAGCCAAAACCAGTCAAAACGAAGGTCTCGGTGAGTTCTACCGCTTTGACAGCTATAAGCCGTCAATGGATAGTTTCATACCCAAAAAAGTCTATCTGAACCCCAATCGGGTCTCTGAAGTTTTTTGGCCTTCTTTTTTCCATCACGTGAATTTTTACGTTAAAACGGGATCACCGTGGCTGGTCTTCGATTTACCTTCCCTGGAGAGCGGTGCACCATGGTATTGTTCAATTTCATATCCCTACACCCACTTCTAAAAGTCGAACGGTGCTGTTTTGGCTTTTTGGACGAATGTTGCACCTTGCACCGTGAATGTTGCAACCTGTGGATATCGATTCTTCGGACGGCCATAACCGTTGGCTCGTTTAGAGTTACGGGAGCCATAACCAGTCAAAACGAAGGTCTCGGTGAGTTCTACCGCTTTGACAGCTATAAGCCGTCAATGGATAGTTTCATACCCAAAAAAGTCTATCTGAACCTCAATCGGGTCTCTGAAGTTTTTTGGCCTTCTTTTTTCCATCACGTGAATTTTTACGTTAAAACGGGATCACCGTGGCTGGTCTTCGATTTAACTTCCCTGGAGAGCGGTGCACCATGGTACCGTTCCATTTCAAATCCCTGCACCCACTTCTAAAAGTCGAACGGTGCTGTTTCGGCTTTTTGGACGAATGTTGCACCTTGCACCGCGAATGTTGCACCCTGTGGATATCGATTCTTCGGACGGCCATAACTGTTGGCTCGTTTAGAGTTACAGGAGCCATAACCAGCAAAACAATGGTCTCGGTGAGTTCTACCGCTTTGACAGCTATAAGCCGTCAATGGATAGTTTCATACCCAAAAAAGTCTATCCGAACCTCTACCGGGTCTCTCAAGTTTTTTGCCCTTCTTTTTTCCATCACGTGAATTTTTACGTTAAAACGGGATCACCATGGCTGGTCTTCGATTTACCTTCCCCGGAGAGCGGCGCACCATGGTACTGTTCCATTTCAAATCCCTGCACCCACTTCTAAAAGTCGAACGGTGCTGTTTCGGCTTTTTGAACGAATGTTGCACCTTGCACCGCGAATGTTGCAACCTGTGGATATCGATTCTTCGGACGGCCATAATGGTTGGCTCGTTTAGAGTTACGGGAGCCATAACCAGTCAAAACGAAGGTCTCGGTGAGTTCTACCGCTTTGACAGCTATAAGCCGTCAATGGATAGTTTCATACCCAAAAAAGTCTATCCGAACCTCAATCGGGTCTCTGAAGTTTTTTGGCTTTCTTTTTTCCATCACGTGAATTTTTACGTTAAAACGGGATCACCATGGCTGGTCTTCGATTTAACTTCCCTGGAGAGCGGTGCACCATGGTACCGTTCCTTTTCAAATCCCTGCACCCACTTCTAAAAGTCGAACGGTGCTGTTTCGGCTTTTTGGACGAATGTTGCACCTTGCACCGCGAATGTTGCACCCTGTGGATATCGATTCTTCGGACGGCCATAACTGTTGGCTCGTTTAGAGTTACAGGAGCCATAACCAGCAAAACAATGGTCTCGGTGAGTTCTACCGCTATGACAGCTATAAGCCGTTAATGGATAGTTTCATACCCAAAAAAGTCTATCCGAACCTCTATCGGGTCTCTCAAGTTTTTTTCCCTTCTTTTTTCCATCATGTGAATTTTTACGTTAAAACGGGATCACCATGGCTGGTCTTTGATTTACCTTCCCTGGAGAGCGGCGCACCATGGTACTGTTCCATTTCAAATCCCTGCACCCACTTCTAAAAGTCGAACGGTGCTGTTTCGGCTTTTTGGACGAATGTTGCACCTTGCACCACGAATGTTGCACCCTGTGGATATCGATTCTTCGGACGGCCATAACTGATGGCTCGTTTAGAGTTACGGGAGCCATAACCAGTCAAAACGAAGGTCTCGGTGAGTTCTACAGCTTTGACAGCTATAAGCCGTCAATGGATAGTTTCATACCCAAAAAAGTCTATCCGAACCCCAATCGGGTCTTTGAAGTTTTTTGGCCTTCTTTTTTCCATCACGTGAATTTTTACGTTAAAACAGGATCACCGTGGCTGGTCTTCGATTTACCTTCCTTGGAGAGCGGTGCACCATGGTACTGTTCCATTTCAAATCCCTGCACCCACTTCTAAAAGTCGAACGGTGCTGTTTCGGCTTTTTGGACGAATGTTGCACCTTGCACCGCGAATGTTGCACCCTGTGGATATCGATTTCTTCGGACGGCCATAACCGTTGGCTCGATTAGAGTTACGGGAGCCATAACCAGTCAAAACGAAGGTCTCGGTGAGTTCTACCGCTTTGACAGCTATAAGCCGTCAATGGATAGTTTCATACCCAAAAAAGTCTATCCAAACCTCAATCGGGTCTTTGAAGTTTTTTGGCCTTCTTTTTTCCATCACGTGAATTTTTACCTTAAAACGGGATCACCGTGGCTGGTCTTCGATTTACCTTCCCTGGAGAGCGGTGCACCATGGTACCGTTTCATTTCAAATCCCTACACCCACTTCTAAAAGTCGAACGGTGCTATTTTGGCTTTTTGGACGAATGTTGCACCTTGCACCGCGAATGTTGCACCCGCTGGATATCGATTCTTCGGACGGCCATAACTGTTGGCTCGTTTAGAGTTACCGGAGCCATAACCAGTCAAAACGAAGGTCTCGATGAGTTCTACCGCTTTGACAGCTATAAGCCGTCAATGGATAGTTTCATACCCAAAAAAGTCTATCCGAACCACTATCGGGTCTCTGAAGTTTTTTGCCCTTCTTTTTTCCATCACATGAATTTTTACGTTAAAACGGGATCACCGTGGCTGGTCTTCGATTTACCTTCCCTGGAGAGCGGTGCACCATGGTACTGTTCCATTTCAAATCCCTACGCCCACTTCTAAAAGCCGAACGGTGCTGTTTCGGCTTTTTGGACGAATGTTGCACATTGCACCGCGAATGTTGCACCCTGTGGATATCGATTCTTTGGACGACCATAACTGTTGGCTCGTTTAGAGTTACGGGAGCCATAACCAGTCAAAACGAAGGTCTCGGTGAGTTCTACCGCTTTGACAGCTCTAAGCCATCAATGGATAGTTTCATACCCAAAAAAGTCTATCCGAACCTCTATCGGGTCTCTGAAGTTTTTTGCCCTTCTTTTTTCCATCACGTGAATTTTTACGTTAAAACGGGATCACCGTGGCTGGTCTTCGATTTACCTTCCCTGGAGAGCGGTGCACCATGGTACTGTTCCATTTCAAATCCCTACACCCACTTCTAAAAGTCGAACGGTGCTGTTTCGGCTTTTTGGACGAATGTTGCACCTTGCACCGCGAATGTTGCACCCTGTGGATATCGATTCTTCGGACGGCCATAACTGTTGGCTCGTTTAGAGTTACGGGAGCCATAAGTAGTCAAAACGAAGGTCTTGGTGAGTTCTACCGCTTTGACAGCTATAAGCCGTCAATGGATAGTTTCATACCGAAAAAAGTCTATCCAAACCTCAATCGGGTCTTTGAAGTTTTTTGGCCTTCTTTTTTCCATCACGTGAATTTTTACGTTAAAACGGGATCACCGTGGCTAGTCTTCGATTTACCTTCCCTGGAGAGCGGTGCACCATGGTATTGTTCCATTTCAAATCCCTACACCCACTTCTAAAAGTCGAACGGTGCTGTTTCGGCTTTTTGGACGAATGTTGCACCTTGCACCGCGAATGTTGCACCCTGTGGATATCGATTCTTCGGACGGCCATAACTGTTGGCTCGTTTAGAGTTACGGGAGCCATAACCAGTCAAAACGAAGGTCTCGGTGAGTTCTACCGCTTAGACAGCTATAAGCCGTCAATGTATAGTTTCATACCCAAAAAAATCTATCCGAACCCCAATCGGGTCTCCGAAGTTTTTTGGCCTTCTTTTTTCCATCACGTGAATTTTTACGTTAAAACGGGATCACCGTGGATGGTCTTTGATTTACCTTCCCTCGAGAGCGGTGCACCATGGTATTGTTTCATTTCGAATCCCTACACCCACTTCTAAAAGTCGAACGGTGTTGTTTCGGCTTTTTGGACGAATGTTGCACCTTGCACCGCTAATGTTGCACCATGTGGATATCGATTCTTCGGACGGCCATAACTGTTGGCTCGTTTAGAGTTACGGGAGCCATAACCAGTCAAAACGAAGGTCTCGGTGAGTTCTACCACTTTGACAGCTATAAGCCGTCAATGGATAGTTTCATACCCAAAAAAGTCTATCCGAACCTCAATCGGGTCTCTGAAGTTTTTTTGCCTTCTTTTTTCCATCACGTGAATTTTTACGTTAAAACGGGATCACCGTGGCTGGTCTTCGATTTAACTTCCCTGGAGAGCGGTGCACCATGGTACCGCTCCATTTCAAATCCCTACACCCACTTCTAAAAGTCGAACGGTGCTGTTTCGGCTTTTTGGACGAATGTTGCACCTTGTACCGCGAATGTTGCACCCTGTGGATATCGATTCTTCGGACGGCCATAACTGTTGGCTCGTTTAGAGTTACGGGAGCCATAACTAGTCAAAACGAAGGCCTCAATGATTTCTACCGCTTTGACAGCTATAATCCGTCAATGGATAGTTTCATACCCAAAAAAGTCTATCCGAACCTCTATCGGGTCTCTCTAGTTTTTTTCCCTTCTTTTTTCCATCACGTGAATTTTTACGTTAAAACGGGATCACCGTGGCTAGTCTTCGATTTACCTTCCCTAGTGAGCGGTGCACCATGGTATTGTTCCATTTCAAATCCCTACACCCACTTCTAAAAGTCGAACGGTGCTGTTTCGGCTTTTTGGACGAATGTTGCACCTTGCACCGCGAATGTTGCACCCTGTGGATATCGATTCTTCGGACGGCCATAACTGTTGGCTCGTTTAGAGTTACGGGAGCCATAACCAGTCAAAACGAAGGTCTCGGTGAGTTCTACCGCTTAGACAGCTATAAGCCGTCAATGGATAGTTTCATACCCAAAAAAATCTATCCGAACCCCAATCGGGTCTCTGAAGTTTTTTAGCCTTCTTTTTTCCATCACGTGAATTTTTACGTTAAAACGGGATCACCGTGGATGGTCTTTGATTTACCTTCCCTGGAGAGCGGTGCACCATGGTATTGTTTCATTTCAAATCCCTACACCCACTTCTAAAAGTCGAACGGTGCTGTTTCGGCTTTTTGGACGAATGTTGCACCTTGCACCGCTAATGTTGCACCATGTGGATATCGATTCATCGGACGGCCATAACTGTTGGCTCGTTTAGAGTTACGGGAGCCATAACCAGTCAAAACGAAGGTCTCGGTGAGTTCTACCGCTTTGACAGCTATAAGCCGTCAATGGATAGTTTCATACCCAAAAAAGTCTATCCGAACCTCAATCGGGTCTCTGAAGTTTTTTTGCCTTCTTTTTTCCATCACGTGAATTTTTACGTTAAAACGGGATCACCGTGGCTGGTCTTCGATTTAACTTCCCTGGAGAGCGGTGCACCATGGTACCGTTCCATTTCAAATCCCTACACCCACTTCTAAAAGTCGAACGGTGCTGTTTCGGCTTTTTGGACGAATGTTGCACCTTGCACCGCGAATGTTGCACCCTGTGGATATCGATTCTTCGGACGGCCATAACTGTTGGCTCGTTTAGAGTTACGGGAGCCATAACCAGTCAAAACGAAGGTCTCGGTGAGTTCTACCGCTTAGACAGCTATAAGCCGTCAATGGATAGTTTCATACCCAAAAAAATCTATCCGAACCCCAATCGGGTCTCTGAAGTTTTTTGGCCTTCTTTTTTCCATCACGTGAATTTTTACGTTAAAACGGGATCACCGTGGATGGTCTTTGATTTACCTTCCCTGGAGAGCGGTGCACCATGGTATTATTTCATTTCAAATCCCTACAACCACTTCTAAAAGTCGAACGGTGCTGTTTCTGCTTTTTGGACGAATGTTGCACCTTGCACCGCTAATGTTGCACCATGTGGATATCGATTCTTCGGACGACCATAACTGTTGGCTCGTTTAGAGTTACGGGAGCCATAACCAGTCAAAACGAAGGTCTCGGTGAGTTCTACCGCTTTGACAGCTATAAGCCGTCAATGGATAGTTTCATACCCAAAGAAGTCTATCCGAACCTCAATCGGGTCTCTGAAGTTTTTTTGCCTTCTTTTTTCCATCACGTGAATTTTTACGTTAAAACGGGATCACCGTGGCTGGTCTATGATTTAACTTCCCTGGAGAGCGGTGCACCATGGTACCGTTCCATTTCAAATCCCTACACCCACTTCTAAAAGTCGAACGGTGCTGTTTCGGCTTTTTGGACGAATGTTGCACCTTGTACCGCGAATGTTGCACCCTGTGGATATCGATTCTTCGGACGGCCATAACTGTTGGCTCGTTTAGAGTTACGGGAGCCATAACCAGTCAAAACGAAGGCCTCAATGATTTCTACCGCTTTGACAGCTATAATCCGTCAATGGATAGTTTCATACCCAAAAAAGTCTATCTGAACCACTATCGGGTCTCTGATGTTTTTTGCCCTTCTTTTTTCCATCACGTGAATTTTTACGTTAAAACGGGATCACCTTGGCTGGTCTTCGATTTACCTTCCCTGGAGAGCGGTGCACCATGGTACTGTTCCATTTCAAATCCCTACACCCACTTCTAAAAGTCAAACGGTGCTGTTTCGGCTTTTTGGACGAATGTTGCACATTGCACCGCGAATGTTGCACCCTGTGGATATCGATTCTTCGGACGGCCATAACTGTTGGCTCGTTTAGAGTTACGGGAGCCATAACCAGTCAAAACGAAGGTCTCGGTGAGTTCTACCGCTTTGACAGCTATAAGCCGTCAATGGATAGTTTCATACCCAAAAAAGTCTATCCGAACCTCAATCGGGTCTTTGAAGTTTTTTGGCCTTCTTTTTTCCATCACGTTAATTTTTACGTTAAAACGGGATCACCGTGGATGGTCTTCGATTTAACTTCCGTGGAGAGCGGTGCACCATGGTACCGTTCCATTTCAAATCCCTGCACCCACTTCTAAAAGTCGAACGGTGCTGTTTCGGCTTTTTGGATGAATGTTGCACCTTGCACCGCGAATTTTGCACCCTGTGGATATCGATTCTTCGGACGGCCATAACTGTTGGCTCGTTTAGAGTTACGGGAGCCATAACCAGTCAAAATGATGCTCTCGGTGAGTTCTACCGCTTTGACAGCTATAAGCCGTCAATGGATAGTTTCATACCCAAAAAAGTCTATCTGAACCTCTATCGGGTCTCTGAAGTTTTTTGCCCTTCTTTTTTCCATCACGTGAATTTTTACGTTAAAACGGGATCACCATGGCTGGTCTTCGATTTACCTTCCCCGGAGAGCGGTGCACCATGGTACTGTTCCATTTCAAATCCCTGCACCCACTTCTAAAAGTCGAACGGTGCTGTTTCGGCTTTTTGGACGAATGTTGCACCTTGCACCGCGAATGTTGCATCCTGTGGATATCGATTCCTCGGACGGCCATAACTGTTGGCTCGTTTAGAGTTACGGGAGCCATAACCAGTCAAAACGAAGTTCTCGGTGAGTTCTACCGCTTAGACAGCTATAAGCCGTCAATGGATAGTTTCATACCCAAAAAAATCTTTCTGAACCCCAATCGGGTCTCTGAAGTTTTTTGGCCTTCTTTTTTCCATCACGTGAATTTTTACGTTAAAACGGGATCACCGTGGATGGTCTTTGATTTACCTTCCCTGGAGAGCGGTGCACCATGGTATTGTTTCATTTCAAATCCCTACACCCACTTCTAAAAGTCGAACGGTGCTGTTTCGGCTTTTTGGACGAATGTTGCACATTGCACCGCAAATGTAGCACCATGTGGATATCGATTCTTCGGACGGCCATAACTGTTGGCTCGTTTAGAGTTACGGGAGCCATAACTAGTCAAAACGAAGGTCTCGGTGAGTTCTACCGCTTTGACAGCTATAAGCCGTCAATGGATAGTTTCATACCCAAAAAAGTCTATCCGAACCTCAATCGGGTCTCTGAAGTTTTTTTGCCTTCTTTTTTCCATCACGTGAATTTTTACGTTAAAAAGGGATCACCGTGGCTGGTCTTCGATTTAACTTCCTTGGAGAGCGGTGCACCATGGTACCGTTCCATTTCAAATCCCTGCACCCACATCTAAAAGTCGAACGGTGCTGTTTCGGCTTTTTGGACGAATGTTGCACCTTGTACCGCGAATGTTTCACCCTGTGGATATCGATTCTTCGGACGGCCATAACTGTTGGCTCGTTTAGAGTTACGGGAGCCATAACCAGTCAAAACGAAGGCCTCAATGATTTCTACCGCTTTGACAGCTATAATCCGTCAATGGATAGTTTCATACCCAAAAAAGTCTATCTGAACCACTATCGGGTCTTTGATGTTTTTTGCCCTTCTTTTTTCCATCACGTGAATTTTTACGTTAAAACGGGATCACCTTGGCTGGTCTTCGATTTACCTTCCCTGGAGAGCGGTGCACCATGGTACTGTTCCATTTCAAATCTCTACACCCACTTCTAAAAGTAAAACGGTGCTGTTTCGGCTTTTTGGACGAATGTTGCACATTGCACTACGAATGTTGCACCCTGTGGATATCGATTCTTCGGACGGCCATAACTGTTGGCTCGTTTAGAGTTACGGGAGCCATAACCAGTCAAAACGAAGGTCTCGGTGAGTTCTACCGCTTTGACAGCTATAAGCCGTCAATGGATAGTTTCATACCCAAAGAAGTCTATCCGAACCTCAATCGGGTCTCTGAAGTTTTTTTGCCTTCTTTTTTCCATCACGTGAATTTTTACGTTAAAACGGGATCACCGTGGCTGGTCTATGATTTAACTTCCCTGGAGAGCGGTGCACCATGGTACCGTTCCATTTCAAATCCCTACACCCACTTCTAAAAGTCGAACGGTGCTGTTTCGGCTTTTTGGACGAATGTTGCACCTTGTACCGCGAATGTTGCACCCTGTGGATATCGATTCTTCGGACGGCCATAACTGTTGGCTCGTTTAGAGTTACGGGAGCCATAACCAGTCAAAACGAAGGCCTCAATGATTTCTACCGCTTTGACAGCTATAATCCGTCAATGGATAGTTTCATACCCAAAAAAGTCTATCTGAACCACTATCGGGTCTCTGATGTTTTTTGCCCTTCTTTTTTCCATCACGTGAATTTTTACGTTAAAACGGGATCACCTTGGCTGGTCTTCGATTTACCTTCCCTGGAGAGCGGTGCACCATGGTACTGTTCCATTTCAAATCCCTACACCCACTTCTAAAAGTCAAACGGTGCTGTTTCGGCTTTTTGGACGAATGTTGCACATTGCACCGCGAATGTTGCACCCTGTGGATATCGATTCTTCGGACGGCCATAACTGTTGGCTCGTTTAGAGTTACGGGAGCCATAACCAGTCAAAACGAAGGTCTCGGTGAGTTCTACCGCTTTGACAGCTATAAGCCGTCAATGGATAGTTTCATACCCAAAAAAGTCTATCCGAACCTCAATCGGGTCTTTGAAGTTTTTTGGCCTTCTTTTTTCCATCACGTTAATTTTTACGTTAAAACGGGATCACCGTGGATGGTCTTCGATTTAACTTCCGTGGAGAGCGGTGCACCATGGTACCGTTCCATTTCAAATCCCTGCACCCACTTCTAAAAGTCGAACGGTGCTGTTTCGGCTTTTTGGATGAATGTTGCACCTTGCACCGCGAATTTTGCACCCTGTGGATATCGATTCTTCGGACGGCCATAACTGTTGGCTCGTTTAGAGTTACGGGAGCCATAACCAGTCAAAATGATGCTCTCGGTGAGTTCTACCGCTTTGACAGCTATAAGCCGTCAATGGATAGTTTCATACCCAAAAAAGTCTATCTGAACCTCTATCGGGTCTCTGAAGTTTTTTGCCCTTCTTTTTTCCATCACGTGAATTTTTACGTTAAAACGGGATCACCATGGCTGGTCTTCGATTTACCTTCCCCGGAGAGCGGTGCACCATGGTACTGTTCCATTTCAAATCCCTGCACCCACTTCTAAAAGTCGAACGGTGCTGTTTCGGCTTTTTGGACGAATGTTGCACCTTGCACCGCGAATGTTGCATCCTGTGGATATCGATTCCTCGGACGGCCATAACTGTTGGCTCGTTTAGAGTTACGGGAGCCATAACCAGTCAAAACGAAGTTCTCGGTGAGTTCTACCGCTTAGACAGCTATAAGCCGTCAATGGATAGTTTCATACCCAAAAAAATCTTTCTGAACCCCAATCGGGTCTCTGAAGTTTTTTGGCCTTCTTTTTTCCATCACGTGAATTTTTACGTTAAAACGGGATCACCGTGGATGGTCTTTGATTTACCTTCCCTGGAGAGCGGTGCACCATGGTATTGTTTCATTTCAAATCCCTACACCCACTTCTAAAAGTCGAACGGTGCTGTTTCGGCTTTTTGGACGAATGTTGCACATTGCACCGCAAATGTAGCACCATGTGGATATCGATTCTTCGGACGGCCATAACTGTTGGCTCGTTTAGAGTTACGGGAGCCATAACTAGTCAAAACGAAGGTCTCGGTGAGTTCTACCGCTTTGACAGCTATAAGCCGTCAATGGATAGTTTCATACCCAAAAAAGTCTATCCGAACCTCAATCGGGTCTCTGAAGTTTTTTTGCCTTCTTTTTTCCATCACGTGAATTTTTACGTTAAAAAGGGATCACCGTGGCTGGTCTTCGATTTAACTTCCTTGGAGAGCGGTGCACCATGGTACCGTTCCATTTCAAATCCCTGCACCCACATCTAAAAGTCGAACGGTGCTGTTTCGGCTTTTTGGACGAATGTTGCACCTTGTACCGCGAATGTTTCACCCTGTGGATATCGATTCTTCGGACGGCCATAACTGTTGGCTCGTTTAGAGTTACGGGAGCCATAACCAGTCAAAACGAAGGCCTCAATGATTTCTACCGCTTTGACAGCTATAATCCGTCAATGGATAGTTTCATACCCAAAAAAGTCTATCTGAACCACTATCGGGTCTCTGATGTTTTTTGCCCTTCTTTTTTCCATCACGTGAATTTTTACGTTAAAACGGGATCACCTTGGCTGGTCTTCGATTTACCTTCCCTGGAGAGCGGTGCACCATGGTACTGTTCCATTTCAAATCTCTACACCCACTTCTAAAAGTAAAACGGTGCTGTTTCGGCTTTTTGGACGAATGTTGCACATTGCACTACGAATGTTGCACCCTGTGGATATCGATTCTTCGGACGGCCATAACTGTTGGCTCGTTTAGAGTTACGGGAGCCATAACCAGTCAAAACGAAGGTCTCGGTGAGTTCTACCGCTTTGACAGCTATAAGCCGTCAATGGATAGTTTCATACCCAAAAAAGTTTATCTGAACCACAATCGGGTCTTTGAAGTTTTTTGGCCTTCTTTTTTCCATCACGTGAATTTTTACGTTAAAACGGGATCACCGTGGATGGTCTTCGATTTAACTTCCGTGGAGAGCGGTGCACCATGGTACCGTTCCATTTCAAATCCCTGCACCCACTTCTAAAAGTCGAACGGTGCTGTTTCGGCTTTTTGGATGAATGTTGCACCTTGCACCGCGAATTTTGCACCCTGTGGATATCGATTCTTCGGACGGCCATAACTGTTGGCTCGTTTAGAGTTACGGGAGCCATAACCAGACAAAACGATGGTCTCGGTGAGTTCTACCGCTTTGACAGCTATAAGCCGTCAATGGATAGTTTCATACCCAAAAAAGTCTATCCGAACCTCTATCGGGTCTCTGAAGTTTTTTGCCCTTCTTTTTTCCATCACGTGAATTTTTACGTTAAACCGGGATCACCATGGCTGGTCTTCGATTTACCTTCCCCGGAGAGCGGTGCACCATGGTACCGTTCCATTTCAAATCCCTGCACCCACTTCTAAAAGTCGAACGGTGCTGTTTCGGCTTTTTGGACGAATGTTGCACCTTGCACCGCGAATGTTGCACCCTGTGGATATCGATTCTTCGGACGGCCATAACTGTTGGCTCGTTTAAAGTTACGGGAGCCATAACCAGTCAAAACGAAGGTCTCGGTGAGTTCTACCGCTTTGACAGCTATAAGCCGTCAATGGATAGTTTCATACCCAAAAAAGTCTATCCGAACCCCAATCGGGTCTTTGAAGTTTTTTGGCCTTCTTTTTTCCATCACGTGAATTTTTACGTTAAAATGGGATCACTGTGGCTGGTCTTCGATTTACCTTCCCTGGAGAGCGGTGCACCATGGTACTATTCCATTTCAAATCCATACACCCACTTCTAAAAGTCGAACGGTGTTGTTTCGGCTTTTTGGACGAATGTTGCACCTTGCACCGCGAATGTTGCACCCTGTGGATATCGATTCTTCGGACGGCCATAACTGTTGGCTCGTTTAGAGTTACGGGAGCCATAACCAGTCAAAATGAAGGTCTCGGTGAGTTCTACCGCTTTGACTGCTATAAGCCGTCAATGGATAGTTTCATACCCAAAAAAGTCTATCCAAACCTCAATCGGGTCTCTGAAGTTTTTTGGCCTTCTTTTTTCCATCACGTGAATTTTTACGTCAAAACGGGATCACCGTGGCTGGTCTTCGATTTACCTTCCCTGGAGAGTGGTGCACCATGGTACTG
The DNA here is from genome assembly GCA_030737815.1 of Allium fistulosum. NCBI lineage: Eukaryota > Viridiplantae > Streptophyta > Magnoliopsida > Asparagales > Amaryllidaceae > Allium > Allium fistulosum. The sequence goes on from CM060907.1 coordinate 52,975,992, forward strand.
TTCCATTTCAAATCCCTTCACCCACTTCTAAAAGTCGAACGGTGCTGTTTCGGCTTTTTGGACGAATGTTGCACCTTGCACCGCGAATGTTGCACCCTGTGGATATCGATTCTTCGGACGGCCATAACTGTTGGCTCGTTTAGAGTTACGGGAGCCATAACCAATCAAAACGAAGGTCTCGGTGAGTTCTACCGCTTTGATAGCTATAAGCCGTCAATGGATAGTTTCATACCCAAAAAAGTTTATCCGAACCTCAATCGGGTCTCTGAAGTTTTTTGGCCTTCTTTTTTCCATCACGTGAATTTTTACGTTAAAACGGGATCACCGTGGCTGGTCTTCGATTTAACTTCCCTGGAGAGCGGTGCACCATGGTAGCGTTCCATTTCAAATCCCTGCACCCACTTCTAAAAGTCGAACGGTGCTGTTTCGGCTTTTTGAACGAATGTTGCACCTTGCACCGCGAATGTTGCACCCTGTGGATATCGATTCTTCGGACGGCCATAACTGTTGGCTCGTTTAGAGTTACGGGAGCAATATCCAGTCAAAACGAAGGTCTTGGTGAGTTTTACCGCTTTGACAGCTATAAGCCGTCAATGGATAGTTTCATACCCAAAAAAGTCTATCCGAACCTCTATCGGGTCTCTGAAGTTTTTTGCCCTTCTTTTTTCCATCACGTGAATTTTTACGTTAAAACGGGATCACCGTGGCTGGTCTTAGATTTACCTTCCCTGGAGAGCGGTGCACCATGGTACTGTTCCATTTCAAATCCCTGCACCCACTTCTAAAAGTTGAACGGTGCTATTTCGGCTTTTTGGACGAATGTTGCACCTTGCACCGCGAATGTTGCACCCTGTGGATATCGATTCTTCGGACGGCCATAACTGTTGGCTCGTTTAGAGTTACGGGAGCCATAACCATTCAAAACGAAGGTCTTGGTGAGTTCTACCGTTTGACAGCTATAATCCATCAATGGATAGTTTCATACCCAAAAAAGTCTATCCGAACCTCAATCGGGTCTCTGATGTTTTTTGGCCTTCTTTTTTCCATCACGTGAATTTTTACGTTAAAACGGGATCACCGTGGCTGGTCTTCGATTTACCTTCCCTGGAGAGTGGTGCACCATGGTACTATTTCATTTCAATTCCCTGCACCCACTTTTAAAGGTCGAACGGTGCTGTTTCGGCTTTTTGGACGAATGTTACACCTTGCACCGCGAATGTTGCACCCTGTGGATATCGATTCTTCGGACGGCCATAACTGTTGGCTCGTTTAGAGTTACAGGAGCCATAACCAGTCAAAACGAAGGTCTCGGTGAGTTCTACCGCTTTGACTGCTATAAGCCGTCAATGGATAGTTTCATACCAAAAAAAGTCTATCCGAACCACAATCGGGCCTTTGAAGTTTTTTGGCATTCTTTTTTCCATCACGTGAATTTTTACGTTAAAACGGGATCACCGTGGCTGGTCTTCGATTTAACTTCCCTGGAGAGCGGTGCACCATGGTACCGTTCCATTTCAAATCCCTGCACCCTCTTCTAAAAGTCGAACGGTGCTGTTTCGGCTTTTTGGACGAATGTTGCACCTTGCACCGCGAATTTTGCACCCTGTGGATATCGATTCTTCGGACGGCCATAACTGTTGGCTCGTTTAGAGTTACAAGAGCCATAACCAGTCAAAACGATGGTCTCGGTGAGTTCTACCGCTTTGACAGCTATAAGCCGTCAATGGATAGTTTCATACCCAAAAAAGTCTATCCGAACCTCTATCGGGTCTCTGAAGTTTTTTGCCCTTCTTTTTTCCATCACGTGAATTTTTACGTTAAAACGGGATCACCATGGCTGGTCTTTGATTTACCTTCCCCGTAGAGCGGTGCACCATGGTACTGTTCCATTTCAAATCCCGGCACCCACTTCTAAAAGTCGAACGGTGTTGTTTCGGCTTTTTGGACGAATGTTGCACCTTGCACCGCGAATGTTGCACCCTGTGGATATCGATTCTTCGGACGGCCATAACTGTTGGCTCGTTTAAAGTTACGGGAGCCATAACCAGTCAAAATGAAATTCTCGGTGATTTCTACCGCTTTGACAGCTATAAGCCGTCAATGGATAGTTTCATACCCAAAAAAGTCTATCCGAACCCCTATCGGGTCTTTGAAGTTTTTTGGCCTTCTTTTTTCCATCACGTGAATTTTTACGTTAAAATGGGATCACTGTGGCTGGTCTTCGATTTACCTTCCCTGGAGAACGGTGCACCATGGTACTATTCCATTTCAAATCCATACACCCACTTCTAAAAGTCGAACGGTGTTGTTTTGGCTTTTTGGACGAATGTTGCACCTTGCCCTGCGAATGTTGCACCCTGTGGATATCGATTCTTCGGACGACCATAACTGTTGGCTCGTTTAGAGTTACGGGAGCCATAACCAGTCAAAACGAAGGTCTCGGTGAGTTCTACCGCTTTGACAGCTATAAGCCGTCAATGGATAGTTTCATACCCAAAAAAGTCTATCCAAACCTCAATCGGGTCTCGGAAGTTTTTAGGCCTTCTTTTTTCCATCACGTGAATTTTTACGTTAAAACGGGATCACCGTGGCTGTTCTTCGATTTACCTTCCCTGGAGAGGGTGCACCATGGTACTGTTCCATTTCAAATCCCTTCACCCACTTCTAAAAGTCAAACGGTGCTGTTTCGGCTTTTTGGACGAATGTTGCACCTTGCACCGCGAATGTTGCACCCTGTGGATATCGATTCTTCGGACGGCCATAACTGTTGGCTCGTTTAGAGTTACGGGAGCCATAACCAGTCAAAACGAAGGTCTCGGTGAGTTCTACCGCTTTGATAGCTATAAGTCGTCAATGAATAGTTTCATACCCAAAAAAGTCTATCCGAACCTCAATCGGGTCTTTGATGTTTTTTGGCCTTCTTTTTTCCATCACGTGAATTTTTACGTTAAAACGGGATCACCGTGGCTGGTCTTCGATTTACCTTCCCTGGAGAGCGGTGCACCATGGTACTGTTCCATTTCAAATCCCTGCACCCACTTCTAAAAGTCGAACGGTGCTAATTTGGCTTTTTGGACGAATGTTGCACCTTGCACCGCGAATGTTGCACCCTGTGGATATCGATTCTTCGGATGGCCATAACTGTTGGCTCGTTTAAAGTTACGGGATCCATAACCAGTCAAAACGAACGTCTCGGTGAGTTCTACCGCTTTGACAGCTATAAGCCGTTAATGGATAGTTTCATACCCAAAAAAGTCTATCCGAACCCCAATCGGGTCTTTGAAGTTTTTTGGCCTTCTTTTTTCCCTCACGTGAATTTTTACGTTAAAACGGGATCACTGTGGCTGGTCTTCGATTTACCTTCCCTGGAGAGCGGTGCACCATGGTACTATTCCATTTCAAATCCATACACCCACTTCTAAAAGTCGAACGGTGTTGTTTCGGCTTTTTGGACGAATGTTGTACCTTGCACCGCGAATGTTGCACCCTGTGGATATCGATTCTTCGGACGGCCATAACTGTTGGCTCATTTAGAGTTACGAGAGCCACAACCAGTCAAAACGAAGGTCTCGGTGAGTTCTACCGCTTTGACAGCTATAAGCCATCAATAGATAGTTTCACACCCAAAAAAGTCTATCCGAACCTAAATCGGATCTCTGAAGTTTTTTGGCCTTCTTTTTTCCATCACGTGAATTTTTACGTTAAAACGGGATTACCGTGGATGGTCTTCAATTTACCTTCCTTGGAGAGCGGTGCACCGTGGTACTGTTCCATTTCAAATCCCTGCACCCACTTCTAAAAGTCGAACGGTGCTGTTTCGGCTTTTTGGACGAATGTTGCACCTTGCACCACGAATGTTGCACCCTGCGGATATCGATTCTTCGGACGGCCATAACTGTTGGCTCGTTTAGAGTTACGAGAGACATAACCAGTCAAAACGAAGGTCTCGGTGAGTTCTACCGCTTTGACAGCTATAAGCCGTCAATGGATAGTTTCATACCCAAAAAAGTCTATCCGAACCTCAATCGGGTCTCTCATGTTTTTTGGCCTTTTTTTTCCATCACGTGAATTTTTACGTTAAAACGGGATCACCGTGGCTGGTCTTCGATTTACCTTCCCTGGAGAGCGGTGCACCATGGTACTGTTCCTTTTCAAATCCCTGCACCCACTTCTAAAAGTCGAACGGTGCTGTTTCGGCTTTTTGGACGAATGTTGCACCTTGCACCGTGAATGTTGCACACTGTGGATATCGATTCTTCGGACGGCCATAACTATTGGCTCGTTTAGAGTTACGGGAGCCATAACCAGTCAAAACGAAGGTCTCGGTGAGTTCTACCACTTTGACTGTTATAAGCCGTCAATGGATAGTTTCATACCTAAAAAAGTCTATCCGAACCCCAATTGGGTCTCTGAAGTTTTTTGGCCTTCTTTTTTCCATCACGTGAATTTTTACGTTAAAACGGGATCACCGTGGCTGGTCTTCGATTTACCTTCCCTGGAGAGCGGTGCACCATGGTACTCTTCAATTTCAAATCCCTGCACCCACTTATAAAAGTCGAACGATGTTGTTTCGGCTTTTTGGACGAATGTTGCACCTTGCACCGCGAATGTTGCACCCTGTGGATATCGATTCTTCGGACGGCCATAACTGTTGGCTCGTTTAGAGTTATGGGAGCCATAACCATTCAAAACAAAGGTCTCAGTGAGTTCTACCGCTTTGACATCTATAATCCGTTAATGGATAGTTTCATACCGAAAATAGTCTATCTGAACCTCAATCAGGTCTCTGAAGTTTTTTGGCCTTCTTTTTTCCATCAAGTGAATTTTTACGTTAAAACGGGATCACCGTGGCCGGTCTTCGATTTACCTTCCCTGGAGAACGGTGCACCATGGTACTGTTCCATTTCAAATCCCTGCACCCACTTCTAAAAGTGGAACGGTGCTGTTTTGGCATTTTGGACAATTGTTGCACCTTGCCCCGCGAATGTTGCACCCTGTGGATATCGATTCTTCGGACAGCCATAACTGTTGGCTCGTTTAGAGTTACGGTATCCATAACCAGTCAAAACGATGGTCTCCGTGAGTTCTACAGCTTTGACAGCTATAAGCCGTCAATGGATAGATTCATACCCAAAAAAGTCTATCCGAACCTCAATCGGGTTTCCGAAGTTTTTTGGCCTGCTTTTTTCCATCACGTGAATTTTTACGTTAAAACGGGATCACCGTGGCTGGTGTTTGATTTACCTTCCATGGAGAGCGGTGCACCATGGTACTGTTCCATTTCAAATCCTTGCACTCACTTCTAAAAGTCGAACGGTGCTGTTTCAGCTTTTTGGACGAATGTTGCACCTTGCACCGCGAATGTTGCACCCTGTGGATATCTATTCTTTGGACGGCCATAACTGTTGGCTCATTCAGAGTTACGGGAGCCATAACCAGTCAAAATGAAGGTCTCGGTGAGTTCTACCGCTTTGACAGCTAAAAGCCGTCAATGGATAGTTTCATACCCAAAAAAGTCTATCCGAACCTCAATCGGGTCTCTGAAGTTTTTTGGTCTTCTTTTTTCCATCACATGAATTTTTACGTTAAAACGGGATCACCGTGGCTGGTCTTCGATTTACCTTCCCTGGAGAGCTGTGCACCATGGTGCTGTTCCATTTCAAATCTCTGCACCCACTTTTAAAGGTCGAACGGTGCTGTTTCGTCATTTGGATGAATGTTGCACCTTGCACCGCGAATGTTGCACCTTGTGGATATCGATTCTTCGAACGGCCATAACTGTTGGCTCGTTTAGAGTTACGGGAGCCATAACCAGTCAAAACAAAGGTCTCGGTGAGTTCTACCGCTTTAACGGCTATAAGCCGTCAATGGATAGTTTCATACCCAAAAAAGTCTATCCGAACCTCAATCGGGTCGCTGAAGTTTTTGGGCCTTCTTCTTTCCATCACGTGAATTTTTACGTTAAAACGGGATCACCGTGGCTTGTCTTCGATTTACCTTCCCTGGAGAACGGTGCACCATGGTACTGTTCCATTTCAAATCCCTGCACTCACTTCTAAAAGTCGAACGGTGCTGTTTCGGCTTTTTGGACGAATGTTGCACCTTGCACCGCGAATGTTGCACCCTATGGATATCGATTCTTCGGACGGCCATAACTGTTGGCTCGTTTAGAGTTTCGGGAGCCACAACCAGTCAAAACGAAGGTCTCGGTGAGTTCTACCACTTTGACAGCTATAAGCCGTCAATGGATAGTTTCATACCAAAAAAAGTCTATCGGGTCTTTGAACCTCAATCGGGTCTTTGATGTTTTTTGGCCTTCTTTTTTCCATCACGTGAATTTTTACGTTAAAACGGGATCACCGTGGCTGGTCTTCGATTTACCTTCCATGGAGAGCGGTGCACCATGGTACTGTTCCATTTCAAATCCTTGCACTCACTTCTAAAAGTCTAACGGTGCTGTTTCGGCTTTTTGGACGAATGTTGCACCTTGCACCGCGAATGTTGCACCCTGTGGATATCGATTCTTTGGACGGCCATAACTGTTGGCTCATTTAGAGTTACGGGAGCCATAACCAGTCAAAATGAAGGTCTCGGTGAGTTCTACCGCTTTGATAGCTATAAGCCGTCAATGAATAGTTCCATACCCAAAAAAGTCTATCCGAACCTCAATCGGGTCTCTGAAGTTTTTTGGCCTTCTTTTTTCCATCACATGAATTTTTACGTTAAAATGGGATCACCGTGGCTGGTCTTCGATTTACCTTCCCTGGAGAGCTGTGCACCATGGTGCTGTTCCATTTCAAATCTCTGCACCCACTTTTAAAAGTCGAACGGTGCTGTTTCGTCATTTGGATGAATGTTGCACCTTGCACCGCGAATGTTGCACCTTGTGGATATCGATTCTTCGAACGGCCATAACTGTTGGCTCGTTTAGAGTTACGGGAGCCATAACCAGTCAAAACAAATGTCTCGGTGAGTTCTACCGCTTTGACAGCTATAAGCTGTCAATGGATAGTTTCATACCCAAAAAAGTCTATCCGAACCTCAATCGGGTCTCTGAAGTTTTTGGGCCTTCTTTTTTCCATCACGTGAATTTTTACGTTAAAACGGGATCACCGTGGCTTGTCTTCGATTTACCTTCCCTGGAGAATGGTGCACCATGGTACTGTTCCATTTCAAATCCCTGCACTCACTTCTAAAAGTCGAACGGTGCTGTTTCGGCTTTTTGGACGAATGTTGCACCTTGCACCGCGAATGTTGCACCTTGTGGATATCGATTCTTCGGACGGCAATAACTGTTGGCTCGTTTAGAGTTACGGGAGCCATAACCAGTCAAAACGAATGTCTCGGTGAGTTCTACCGCTCTGACAGCTATAAGTCGTCAATGAATAGTTTCATAACCAAAAAAGTCTATCTGAACCACAATCGGGTCTCTGAAGTTTTTTGGCCTTCTTTTTTCCATCACGTGAATTTATACGTTAAAACGGGGTCACCGTGGCTGGTCTTCGATTTACCTTCCCTGAAGAGCGGTGCACCATGGTACTGTTCCATTTCAAATCCCTGCACCCACTTCTAAAAGTCGAACGGTGCTGTTTCGCATTTTTGGATGAATGTTGCACCTTGCACCGCGAATGTTGCAACCTGTTGATATCGATTCATCGGACGGCCATAACCGTTGGCTCGTTTAGAGTTACGGGAGCCATAACCAGTCAAAACGAAGGTCTCGGTGAGTTCTACCGCTTTGACAGCTATAAGCCGTCAATGGATAGTTTAATACCCAAAAAAGTCTATCCAAACCTCAATCGGGTCTCTGAAGTTTTTTGCCCTTCTTTTTTGCATCACGTGAATTTTTACGTTAAAACGAGATCACCGTGGCTGGTCTTCGATTTACCTTCCCTGGAGAACGGTGCAACATGGTACTGTTCCATTTCAAATCCCTGCACCCACTTCTAAAAGTGGAACGGTGCTATTTCGGCATTTTGGACGATTGTTGCACCTTGCCCCGCGAATGTTGCACCCTGTGGATATCGATTCTTCGGACGGCCATAACTGTTGGCTCGTTTAGAGTTACGGGAGCCATAACCAATCAAAATGATGGTCTCGGTGAGTTCTACCGCTTTGACAGCTATAAGCCGTCAATGGATACTTTCATACCCAAAAAAGTCTATCTGAACCTCAATCGGGTCTCTGAAGTTTTTTGGCCTTCTTTTTTCCATCACGTGAATTTTTACGTTAAAACAGGATTACCGTGGCTGGTCTTCGATTTACCTTCCTTGGAGGGCGGTGCACCATGGTTCTGTTCCATTTCAAATCCCTGCACCCACTTCTAAAAGTCGAACGGTGCCGTTTTAGCATTTTAGACGATTGTTGCACCTTGCACCGCGAATGTTGCACCCTATGGATATCGATTCTTCGGACGGCCATAACTGTTGGCTCGTTTAGATTTACGGGAGCCATAACCAGTCAAAACGAAGGTCTCGGTGAGTTCTACCGCTTTGATAGCTATAAGCCGTCAATGGATAGTTTAATACCCAAAAAAGTCTATCCAAACCTCAATCGGGTCTCTGAAGTTTTTTGCCCTTCTTTTTTCCATCACGTGAATTTTTACGTTAAAACAAGATCACCGTGGCTGGTCTTCGATTTACCTTCCCTGGGGAGCGGTGCACCATGGTACTGTTCCATTTTAAATCCCTGCACCCACTTCTAAAAGTCGAACGGTGCTGTTTCGGCTTTTTGGACGAATGTTGCACCTTGCACCGCGAATGTTGCGCCCTGTGGAAATCGATTCTTCGGACGGCCATAACTGTTGGCTCGTTTAGAGTTACGGGAGCCATAACCAGTCGAAACGAAGGTCTCGGTGAGTTCTACCGCTTTGACAGCTATAAGCCGTCAATGGATAGTTTCATACCAAAAAAAGTCTATCCGAACCTCAATCGGGTCTCTGAAGTTTTTTTGCCTTCTTTTTTCCATCACGTGAATTTTTACGTTAAAAAGGGATCACCGTGGCTGGTCTTCGATTTACCTTCCTTGGAGGGCGGTGCACCATGGTGTTGTTCCATTTCAAATCCCTGCACCCACTACTAAAAGTCGAACGGTGCCGTTTCAGCATTTTGGACGAATGTTGCACCTTGCACCGCGAATGTTGCACCCTATGGATATCGATTCTTCGGACGGCCATAACTGTTGGCTCGTTTAGATTTACGGGAGCCATAACCAGTCAAAACGAAGGTCTCGGTGAGTTCTACCGCTTTGACAGCTATAAGCCGTCAATGGATAGTTTAATACCCAAAAAAGTCTATCCAAACCTCAATCGGGTCTCTGATGTTTTTTGCCCTTCTTTTTTCCATCACGTGAATTTTTACGTTAAAACAAGATCACCGTGGCTGGTCTTCGATTTACCTTCCCTGGGGAGCGGTGCACCATGGTACTGTTCCATTTTAAATCCCTGCACCCACTTCTAAAAGTCGAACGGTGCTGTTTCGGCTTTTTGGACGAATGTTGCACCTTGCACCGCGAATGTTGCGCCCTGTGGAAATCGATTCTTCGGACGGCCATAACTGTTGGCTCGTTTAGAGTTACGGGAGCCATAACCAGTCGAAACGAAGGTCTCGGTGAGTTCTACCGCTTTGACAGCTATAAGCCGTCAATGGATAGTTTCATACCAAAAAAAGTCTATCCGAACCTCAATCGGGTCTCTGAAGTTTTTTTGCCTTCTTTTTTCCATCACGTGAATTTTTACGTTAAAAAGGGATCACCGTGGCTGGTCTTCGATTTACCTTCCTTGGAGGGCGGTGCACCATGGTGTTGTTCCATTTCAAATCCCTGCACCCACTACTAAAAGTCGAACGGTGCCGTTTCAGTATTTTGGACGAATGTTGCACCTTGCACCGCGAATGTTGCACCCTATGGATATCGATTCTTCGGACGGCCATAACTGTTGGCTCGTTTAGAGTTACGGGAGCCATAACCAGTCAAAACGAAGGTCTCGATGAGTTTTACCGCTTTGACAGCTATAAGCCGTCAATGGATAGTTTCATACCCAAAAAAGTCTACCCGAACCTCAATCGGGTCTTTGATGTTTTTTGGCCTTCTTTTTTCCATCATGTGAATTTTTACGTTAAAACGGGATCACCGTGGCTGGTCTTCGATTTACCTTCCCTGCAGAGCGGTGCACCATGGTACTGTTCCATTTCAAATCCCTGCACTCACTTCTAAAAGTCGAACGATGCTGTTTCGGCTTTTTGGACGAATTTTGGACCTTGCACCGCGAACGTTGCACCCTGTGGATATCGATTCTTCGGACGGCCATAACTGTTGGCTCGTTTAGAGTTACGGGAGCCATAACCAGTCAAAACGAAGGTCTCGGTGAGTTCTACCGCTTTGACCGCTATAAGCCGTCAATGGATAGTTTCATACCCAAAAAAGTCTATCCGAACCTCAATCGGGTCTCTGAAGTTTTTTGGCCTTCTTTTTTCCATCACGTGAATTTTTACGTTAAAACTGGATCACCGTGGCTGGTCTTCGATTTACCTTCCCTGGAGAGCAGTGTACCATAATGCTGTTCCATTTCAAATCCCTGCGCCCACTTCTAAAAGTCGAGCGGTGTTGTTTCGGCTTTTTGGACGAATGTTGCACCTTGCACCACGAATGTTGCACCCTGTGGATATTGATTTTTCGGACGGCCATAACTGTTGGCTTATTTAGAGTTACGAGAGCCATAACCAGTCAAAACGAAGGTCTCGGTGTGTTCTACCGCTTTGACAGCTATAAGCCATCAATGGATAGTTTCATACCCAAAAAAGTCTATCCGAACCTAAATCGGATCTTTGAAGTTTTTTGGCCTTCTTTTTTCCATCACGTGAATTTTTACGTTAAAACGGGATTACCGTGGCTGGTCTTCGATTTATCTTCCCTGGAGAGCGGTGCACCGTGGTACTGTTCCATTTCAAATCCCTGCACCCACTTATAAAAGTCGAACGGTGCTGTTTCGGCTTTTTGGACGAATGTTGCACCTTGCACCGCGAATGTTGCACCCTGTGGATATCGATTCTTCGGACGGCCATAACTGTTGGCTCGTTTAGAGTTACGGGAGACATAACCAGTCAAAACGAAGGTCTCGGTGAGTTCTACCGCTTTGACAGCTATAAGCCGTCAATGGATAGTTTCATACCAAAAAAAGTCTATCCGAACCTCAATCGGGTCTCTGATGTTTTTTGGCCTTCTTTTTTCCATCACGTGAATTTTTACGTTAAAGCGGGATCACCGTGGCTGGTCTTTGATTTACCTTCCCTGGAGAGCGGTGCACCATGGTACTGTTCCTTTTCAAATCCCCGCACCCACTTCTAAAAGTCGAACGGTGCTGTTTCGGCTTTTTGGACGAATGTTGCACCTTGCACCGTGAATGTTGCACACTGTGGATATCGATTCTTCGGACGGCCATAACTGTTGGCTCGTTTAGAGTTACGGGATCCATAACCAGTCAAAACGAAGGTCTCGGTGAGTTCTACCACTTTGACTGTTATAAGCCGTCAATGGATAGTTTCATACCTAAAAAAGTTTATCCGAACCCCGATCGGGTCTCTGAAGTTTTTTGGCCTTCTTTTTTCCATCACGTGAATTTTTACGTTTAAACGGGATCACCGTGGCTGGTCTTCGATTTATCTTCCCTGGAGAGCGGTGCACCATGGTACTCTTCCATTTCAAATCCCTGCACCCACTTATAAAAGTCGAACGATGTTGTTTCGGCTTTTTGGACGAATGTTGCACCTTGCACCGCGAATGTTGCACCCTGTGGATATCGATTCTTCGGACGGCCATAACTGTTGGCTCGTTTAGAGTTATGGGAGCCATAACCAGTCAAAACGAAGGTCTTGGTGAGTTCTACCGCTTTGACAGCTATAAGCCGTCAATGGATAGTTTCATACAGAAAAAGTCTATCTGAACCTCAATCAGGTCTCTGAAGTTTTTTGGCCTTCTTTTTTCCATCACGTGAATTTTTACGTTAAAACGGGATCACCGTGGTTGGTCTTCGATTTACCTTCCCTAGAGAACGGTGCACCATGGTACTGTTCCATTTCAAATCCCTGCATCCACTTCTAAAAGTGGAACGGTGCTGTTTCGGCATTTTGGACGATTGTTGCACCTTGCCCCGCGAATGTTGCACCCTGTGGATATCGATTCTTCGGACGGCCATAACTGTTTGCTCGTTTAGAGTTACGGGAGCCATAACCAGTCAAAACGATGGTCTCGGTGAGTTCTACCGCTTTGACAGCTATAAGCCGTCAATGGATAGTTTCATACCCAAAAAAGTCTATCCCAACCTCAATCGGGTCTTTGAAGTTTTTTGGCCTTCTTTTTTCCATCACGTGAATTTTTACGTTAAAACGGGATCACCGTGGCTTGTCTTCGATTTACCTTCCCTGGAGAATGGTGCACCATGGTACTGTTCCATTTCAAATCCCTGCACTCACTTCTAAAAGTCGAACGGTGCTGTTTCGGCTTTTTGGACGAATGTTGCACCTTGCACCGCGAATGTTGCACCTTGTGGATATCGATTCTTCGGACGGCAATAACTGTTGGCTCGTTTAGAGTTACGGGAGCCATAACCAGTCAAAACGAAGGTCTCAGTGAGTTCTACCGCTCTGACAGCTATAAGTCGTCAATGAATAGTTTCATAACAAAAAAAGTCTATCTGAACCACAATCGGGTCTCTGAAGTTTTTTGGCCTTCTTTTTTCCATCACGTGAATTTATACGTTAAAACGGGGTCACCGTGGCTGGTCTTCGATTTACCTTCCCTGAAGAGCGGTGCACCATGGTACTGTTCCATTTCAAATCCCTGCACCCACTTCTAAAAGTCGAACGGTGCTGTTTCGCATTTTTGGATGAATGTTGCACCTTGCACCGCGAATGTTGCAACCTGTTGATATCGATTCATCGGACGGCCATAACCGTTGGCTCGTTTAGAGTTACGGGAGCCATAACCAGTCAAAACGAAGGTCTCGGTGAGTTCTACCGCTTTGACCGCTATAAGCCGTCAATGGATAGTTTAATACCCAAAAAAGTCTATCCAAACCTCAATCGGGTCTCTGAAGTTTTTTGCCCTTCTTTTTTCCATCACGTGAATTTTTACGTTAAAACGAGATCACCGTGGCTGGTCTTCGATTTACCTTCCCTGGAGAACGGTGCACCATGGTACTGTTCCATTTCAAATCCCTGCACCCACTTCTAAAAGTGGAACGGTGCTGTTTCGGCATTTTGGACGATTGTTGCACCTTGCCCCGCGAATGTTGCACCCTGTGGATATCGATTCTTCGGACGGCCATAACTGTTGGCTCGTTTAGAGTTACGGGAGCCATAACCAATCAAAATGATGGTCTCGGTGAGTTCTACCGCTTTGACAGCTATAAGCCGTCAATGGATATTTTCATACCCAAAAAAGTCTATCTGAACTTCAATCGGGTCTCTGAAGTTTTTTGGCCTTCTTTTTTCCATCACGTGAATTTTTACGTTAAAACAGGATTACCGTGGCTGGTCTTCGATTTACCTTCCTTGGAGGGCGGTGCACCATGGTGCTGTTCCATTTCAAATCCCTGCACCCACTTCTAAAAGTCGAACGGTGCCGTTTTAGCATTTTAGACGATTGTTGCACCTTGCACCGCGAATGTTGCACCCTATGGATATCGATTCTTCGGACGGCCATAACTGTTGGCTCGTTTAGATTTACGGGAGCCATAACCAGTCAAAACGAAGGTCTCGGTGAGTTCTACCGCTTTGACAGCTATAAGCCGTCAATGGATAGTTTAATACCCAAAATAGTCTATCCAAACCTCAATCGGGTCTCTGAAGTTTTTTGCCCTTCTTTTTTCCATCACGTGAATTTTTACGTTAAAACAAGATCACCGTGGCTGGTCTTCGATTTACCTTCCCTGGGCAGCGGTGCACCATGGTACTGTTCCATTTTAAATCCCTGCACCCACTTCTAAAAGTCGAACGGTGCTGTTTCGGCTTTTTGGACGAATGTTGCACCTTGCACCGCGAATGTTGCGCCCTGTGGAAATCGATTCTTCGGACGGCCATAACTGTTGGCTCGTTTAGAGTTACGGGAGCCATAACCAGTCGAAACGAAGGTCTCGGTGAGTTCTACCGCTTTGACAGCTATAAGCCGTCAATGGATAGTTTCATACCAAAAAAAGTCTATCCGAACCTCAATCGGGTCTCTGAAGTTTTTTTGCCTTCTTTTTTCCATCACGTGAATTTTTACGTTAAAAAGAGATCACCGTGGCTGGTCTTCGATTTACCTTCCTTGGAGGGCGGTGCACCATGGTGTTGTTCCATTTCAAATCCCTGCACCCACTACTAAAAGTCGAACGGTGCCGTTTCAGCATTTTGGACGAATGTTGCACCTTGCACCGCGAATGTTGCACCCTATGGATATCGATTCTTCGGACGGCCATAACTGTTGGCTCGTTTAGATTTACGGGAGCCATAACCAGTCAAAACGAAGGTCTCAGTGAGTTCTACCGCTTTGACAGCTATAAGCCGTCAATGGATAGTTTAATACCCAAAAAAGTCTATCCAAACCTCAATCGGGTCTCTGATGTTTTTTGCCCTTCTTTTTTCCATCACGTGAATTTTTACGTTAAAACAAGATCACCGTGGCTGGTCTTCGATTTACCTTCCCTGGGGAGCGGTGCACCATGGTACTGTTCCATTTTAAATCCCTGCACCCACTTCTAAAAGTCGAACGGTGCTGTTTCGGCTTTTTGGACGAATGTTGCACCTTGCACCGCGAATGTTGCGCCCTGTGGAAATCGATTCTTCGGACGGCCATAACTGTTGGCTCGTTTAGAGTTACGGGAGCCATAACCAGTCGAAACGAAGGTCTCGGTGAGTTCTACCGCTTTGACAACTATAAGCCGTCAATGGATAGTTTCATACCAAAAAAAGTCTATCCGAACCTCAATCGGGTCTCTGAAGTTTTTTTGCCTTCTTTTTTCCATCACGTGAATTTTTACGTTAAAAAGGGATCACCGTGGCTGGTCTTCGATTTACCTTCCTTGGAGGGCGGTGCACCATGGTGTTGTTCCATTTCAAATCCCTGCACCCACTACTAAAAGTCGAACGGTGCCGTTTCAGCATTTGGTACGAATGTTGCACCTTGCACCGCGAATGTTGCACCCTATGGATATCGATTCTTCGGACGGCCATAACTGTTGGCTCGTTTAGAGTTACGGGAGCCATAACCAGTCAAAACGAAGGTATCGATGAGTTTTACCGCTTTGACAGCTATAAGCCGTCAATGGATAGTTTCATACCCAAAAAAGTCTACCCGAACCTCAATCGGGTCTTTGATGTTTTTTGGCCTTCTTTTTTCCATCATGTGAATTTTTACGTTAAAACGGGATCACCGTGGCTGGTCTTCGATTTACCTTCCCTGCAGAGCGGTGCACCATGGTACTGTTCCATTTCAAATCCCTGCACTCACTTCTAAAAGTCGAACGATGCTGTTTCGGCTTTTTGGACGAATTTTGGACCTTGCACCGCGAACGTTGCACCCTGTGGATATCGATTCTTCGGACGGCCATAACTGTTGGCTCGTTTAGAGTTACGGGAGCCATAACCAGTCAAAACGAAGGTCTCGGTGAGTTCTACCGCTTTGACCGCTATAAGCCGTCAATGGATAGTTTCATACCCAAAAAAGTCTATCCGAACCTCAATCGGGTCTCTGAAGTTTTTTGGCCTTCTTTTTTCCATCACGTGAATTTTTACGTTAAAACTGGATCACCGTGGCTGGTCTTCGATTTACCTTCCCTGGAGAGCAGTGTACCATAATGCTGTTCCATTTCAAATCCCTGCGCCCACTTCTAAAAGTCGAGCGGTGCTGTTTCGGCTTTTTGGACGAATGTTGCACCTTGCACCACGAATGTTGCACCCTGTGGATATTGATTTTTCGGACGGCCATAACTGTTGGCTTATTTAGAGTTACGGGAGCCATAACCAGTCAAAACGAAGGTCTCGGTGTGTTCTACCGCTTTGACAGCTATAAGCCATCAATGGATAGTTTCATACCCAAAAAAGTCTATCCGAACCTAAATCGGATCTCTGAAGTTTTTTGGCCTTCTTTTTTCCATCACGTGAATTTTTACGTTAAAACGGGATTACCGTGGCTGGTCTTCGATTTATCTTCCCTGGAGAGCGGTGCACTGTGGTACTGTTCCATTTCAAATCCCTGCACCCACTTATAAAAGTCGAACGGTGCTGTTTCGGCTTTTTGGACGAATGTTGCACCTTGCACCGCGAATGTTGCACCCTGTGGATATCGATTCTTCGGACGGCCATAACTGTTGGCTCGTTTAGAGTTACGGGAGACATAACCAGTCAAAACGAAGGTCTCGGTGAGTTCTACCGCTTTGACAGCTATAAGCCGTCAATGGATAGTTTCATACCAAAAAAAGTCTATCCGAACCTCAATCGGGTCTCTGATGTTTTTTGGCCTTCTTTTTTCCATCACGTGAATTTTTACGTTAAAGCGGGATCACCGTGGCTGGTCTTTGATTTACCTTCCCTGGAGAGCGGTGCACCATGGTACTATTCCTTTTCAAATCCCCGCACCCACTTCTAAAAGTCGAACGGTGCTGTTTCGGCTTTTTGGACGAATGTTGCACCTTGCACCGTGAATGTTGCACACCGCGGATATCGATTCTTCGGACGGCCATAACTGTTGGCTCGTTTAGAGTTACGGGATCCATAACCAGTCAAAACGAAGGTCTCGGTGAGTTCTACCACTTTGACTGTTATAAGCCGTCAATGGATAGTTTCATACCTAAAAAAGTTTATCCGAACCCCGATCGGGTCTCTGAAGTTTTTTGGCCTTCTTTTTTCCATCACGTGAATTTTTACGTTTAAACGGGATCACCGTGGCTGGTCTTCGATTTATCTTCCCTGGAGAGCGGTGCACCATGGTACTCTTCCATTTCAAATCCCTGCACCCACTTATAAAAGTCGAACGATGTTGTTTCGGCTTTTTGGACGAATGTTGCACCTTGCACCGCGAATGTTGCACCCTGTGGATATCGATTCTTCGGACGGCCATAACTGTTGGCTCGTTTAGAGTTATGGGAGCCATAACCAGTCAAAACGAAGGTCTTGGTGAGTTCTACCGCTTTGACAGCTATAAGCCGTCAATGGATAGTTTCATACAGAAAAAAGTCTATCTGAACCTCAATCAGGTCTTTGAAGTTTTTTGGCCTTCTTTTTTCCATCACGTGAATTTTTACGTTAAAACGGGATCACCGTGGTTGGTCTTCGATTTACCTTCCCTAGAGAACGGTGCACCATGGTACTGTTCCATTTCAAATCCCTGCATCCACTTCTAAAAGTGGAACGGTGCTGTTTCGGCATTTTGGACGATTGTTGCACCTTGCCCCGCGAATGTTGCACCCTGTGGATATCGATTCTTCGGACGGCCATAACTGTTTGCTCGTTTAGAGTTACGGGAGCCATAACCAGTCAAAAAGATGGTCTCGGTGAGTTCTACCGCTTTGACAGCTATAAGCCGTCAATGGATAGTTTCATACCCAAAAAAGTCTATCCGAACCTCAATCGGGTCTTTGAAGTTTTTTGGCCTTCTTTTTTCCATCACGTGAATTTTTACGTTAAAACGGGATCACCGTGGCTGGTCTTCTATTTACCTTCCATGGAGAGCAGTGCACCATGGTACTGTTTCATTTCAAATCCTTGCACCCACTTCTAAAAGTCGAACGGTGCTGTTTCGGCTTTTTGGACGAATGTTGCACCTTGCACCGCAAATGTTGCACCCTGTGGATATCGATTCTTCGGACGGCCATAACTGTTGGCTCGTTTAGAGTTACGGGAGCCATAACCATTCAAAATGAAGGTCTCGGTGAGTTCTACCGCTTTGACAGCTATAAGCCGTCAATGGATAGTTTCATCCCCAAAAAAGTCTATCTGAACCACAATCGGGTCTCTGAAGTTTTTTGGCCTTCTTTTTTCCATCACGTGAATTTTTACGTTAAAACGGGATCACCGTGGCTTGTCTTCGATTTACCTTCCCTGGAGAGCGGTGCACCATGGTACTGTTCCATTTCAAATCCCTGCACTCACTTCTAAAAGTCGAACGGTGCTGTTTCGGCTTTTTGGACGAATGTTGCACCTTGCACCGCGAATGTTGCACCCTGTGGATATCGATTCTTCGGACGGCAATAACTGTTGGCTCGTTTAGAGTTACGGGAGCCATAACCAGTCAAAACGAATGTCTCGGTGAGTTCTACCGCTCTGTAAGCTATAAGTCATCAATGAATAGTTTCATACCCAAAAAAGTCTATCTGAACCACAATCGGGTCTCTGAAGTTTTTTGGCCTTCTTTTTTCCATCACGTGAATTTT
The DNA here is from genome assembly GCA_030737815.1 of Allium fistulosum. Taxonomy (NCBI): domain Eukaryota; kingdom Viridiplantae; phylum Streptophyta; class Magnoliopsida; order Asparagales; family Amaryllidaceae; genus Allium; species Allium fistulosum. The sequence continues at coordinate 52,994,395 of CM060907.1, forward strand.
TACGTTAAAACGGGATTACCGTGGCTGGTCTTCGATTTATCTTCCCTGGAGAGCGGTGCACCGTGGTACTGTTCCATTTCAAATCCCTGCACCCACTTATAAAAGTCGAACGGTGCTGTTTCGGCTTTTTGGACGAATGTTGCACCTTGCACCGCGAATGTTGCACCCTGTGGATATCGATTCTTCGGACGGCCATAACTGTTGGCTCGTTTAGAGTTACGGGATCCATAACCAGTCAAAACGAAGGTCTCGGTGAGTTCTACCACTTTGACTGTTATAAGCCGTCAATGGATAGTTTCATACCTAAAAAAGTTTATCCGAACCCCGATCGGGTCTCTGAAGTTTTTTGGCCTTCTTTTTTCCATCACGTGAATTTTTACGTTTAAACGGGATCACCGTGGCTGGTCTTCGATTTATCTTCCCTGGAGAGCGGTGCACCATGGTACTCTTCCATTTCAAATCCCTGCACCCACTTATAAAAGTCGAACGATGTTGTTTCGGCTTTTTGGACGAATGTTGCACCTTGCACCGCGAATGTTGCACCCTGTGGATATCGATTCTTCGGACGGCCATAACTGTTGGCTCGTTTAGAGTTATGGGAGCCATAACCAGTCAAAACGAAGGTCTTGGTGAGTTCTACCGCTTTGACAGCTATAAGCCGTCAATGGATAGTTTCATACAGAAAAAAGTCTATCTGAACCTCAATCAGGTCTCTGAAGTTTTTTGGCCTTCTTTTTTCCATCACGTGAATTTTTACGTTAAAACGGGATCACCGTGGTTGGTCTTCGATTTACCTTCCCTAGAGAACGGTGCACCATGGTACTGTTCCATTTCAAATCCCTGCATCCACTTCTAAAAGTGGAACGGTGCTGTTTCGGCATTTTGGACGATTGTTGCACCTTGCCCCGCGAATGTTGCACCCTGTGGATATCGATTCTTCGGACGGCCATAACTGTTTGCTCGTTTAGAGTTACGGGAGACATAACCAGTCAAAACGAAGGTCTCGGTGAGTTCTACCGCTTTGACAGCTATAAGCCGTCAATGGATAGTTTCATACCAAAAAAAGTCTATCCGAACCTCAATCGGGTCTCTGATGTTTTTTGGCCTTCTTTTTTCCATCACGTGAATTTTTACGTTAAAGCGGGATCACCGTGGCTGGTCTTTGATTTACCTTCCCTGGAGAGCGGTGCACCATGGTACTGTTCCTTTTCAAATCCCCGCACCCACTTCTAAAAGTCGAACGGTGCTGTTTCGGCTTTTTGGACGAATGTTGCACCTTGCACCGTGAATGTTGCACACTGCGGATATCGATTCTTCGGACGGCCATAACTGTTGGCTCGTTTAGAGTTACGGGATCCATAACCAGTCAAAACGAAGGTCTCGGTGAGTTCTACCACTTTGACTGTTATAAGCCGTCAATGGATAGTTTCATACCTAAAAAAGTTTATCCGAACCCCGATCGGGTCTCTGAAGTTTTTTGGCCTTCTTTTTTCCATCACGTGAATTTTTACGTTTAAACGGGATCACCGTGGCTTGTCTTCGATTTACCTTCCCTGGAGAGCGGTGCACCATGGTACTGTTCCATTTCAAATCCCTGCACTCACTTCTAAAAGTCGAACGGTGCTGTTTCGGCTTTTTGGACGAATGTTGCACCTTGCACCGTGAATGTTGCACCCTGTGGATATCGATTCTTCGGACGGCAATAACTGTTGGCTCGTTTAGAGTTACGGGAGCCATAACCAGTCAAAACGAATGTCTCGGTGAGTTCTACCGCTCTGTAAGCTATAAGTCATCAATGAATAGTTTCATACCCAAAAAAGTCTATTTGAACCACAATCGGGTCTCTGAAGTTTTTTGGCCTTCTTTTTTCCATCACGTGAATTTTTACGTTAAAACGGGATCACCGTGGCTGGTCTTCGATTTACCTTCCCTGAAGAGTGGTGCACCATGGTACTGTTCCATTTCAAATCCCTGCACCCACTTCTAAAAGTCGAACGGTGCTGTTTCGCATTTTTGGATGAATGTTGCAACTTGCACCGCGAATGTTGCAACCTGTTGATATCGATTCATCGGACGGCCATAACCGTTGTCTCGTTTAGAGTTACGGGAGCCATAACCTGTCAAAACGAAGGTCTCGGTGAGTTCTACCGCTTTGACAGCTATAGGCCTTCAATGGATAGTTTAATACCCATAAAAGTCTATCCAAACCTCAATCGGGTCTCTGAATTTTTTTGCCCTTCTTTTTTCCATCACGTGAATTTTTACGTTAAAATGAGATCACCGTGGCTGGTCTTCGATTTACCTTCCCTGGGGAGCGGTGCACCATGGTACTGTTCCATTTCAAATCCCTGGACCCACTTCTAATAGTCGAACGGTGCTGTTTCGGCTTTTTGGACGAATGTTGCACCTTGCACCGCGAATGTTGCGCCCTGTGGATATCGATTCTTCGGACGGCCATAACTGTTGGCTCGTTTAGAGTTACGGGAGCCATAACCAGTCAAAACGAAGGTCTCAGTGAGTTCTCCCACTTTGACAGCTATAAGCCGTCAATGGATAGTTTCATACCGAAAAAAGTCTCTCCGAACCTCAATCGGGTCTCTGAAGTTTTTTGGTCTTCTTTTTTCCATCACGTGAATTTTTACGTTAAAACGGGATCACCGTGGCTGGTCTTCGATTTACCTTCCCTGGAGAGCGGTGCAACATGGTACTGTTCCATTTCAAATCCCTGCACCCACTTCTAAAAGTCGAACGGTGCTGTTTCGGCTTTTTGGACGAATGTTGGACCTTGCACCGCGAACGTTGCACCCTATGGATATCGATTCTTCGGATGGCCATAACTGTTGGCTCGTTTAGAGTTACGGGAGCCATAACCAGTCAAAACAAAAGTCTCGGTGAGTTCTACCGCTTTGACAGCTATAAACCGTCAATGGATAGTTTCATACCCAAAAAAGTCTATCCGAACCTCAATCGGGTCTCTGATGTTTTTTGGCCTTCTTTTTTCCATCACGTGAATTTTTACGTTAAAACGGGATCACCGTGGCTGGTCTTCGATTTACCTTCCCTGGAGAGCGGTGCACCATGGTGCTGTTCCTTTTCAAATCCCTACACCCACTTCTAAAAGTCGAACGGTGCTGTTTCGGCTTTTTGGACGAATGTTGCACCTTGCACCGCGAATGTTGCACCCTGTGGATATCGATTCTTCGGACGGCCATAACTGTTGGCTCGTTTAGAGTTACGTGAGACATAACCAGTCAAAACGAAGGTCTCGGTGAGTTCTACCGCTTTGACTGTTATAAGCCGTCAATGGATAGTTTCATACCCAAAAAAGTCTATCTGAACCCCAATCGGGTCTCTGAAGTTTTTTGGCCTTCTTTTTTCCATCACGTGAATTTTTACGTTAAAACGGGATTACCGTGGCTGGTCTTCGATTTATCTTCCCTGGAGAGCGGTGCACCGTGGTACTGTTCCATTTCAAATCCCTGCACCCACTTCTAAAAGACGAACGGTGCTGTTTCGGTATTTTGGACGAATATCGCACCTTGCACCGCGAATGTTGCACACTATGGATAGCGATTCTTCGGACGGCCATAACTGTTGGCTCGTTTAGAGTTACGGGAGACATAACCAGTCAAAACGAAGGTCTCGGTGAGTTCTACCGCTTTGACAGCTATAAGCCGTCAATGGATAGTTTCATACCCAAAAAAGTCTATCCGAACCTCAATCGGGTCTCTGAAGTTTTTTGGCCTTCTTTTTTCCATCACGTGAATTTTTACGTTAAAACGGGATCACCGTGGCTGGTCTTCGATTTACCTTCCCTGGAGAGCGGTGCACCATGATACTGTTCCTTTTCAAATCCCTGCACCCACTTCTAAAAGTCGAACGGTGCCGTTTCGGCTTTTTGAACGAATGTTGCACCGTGCACCGCGAATGTTGCACCCTGTGGATATCGATTCTTCGGACGGCCATAACTGTTAACTCGTTTAATGTTACGGGAGTCATAACCAGTCAAAACGAAGGTCTCGGTGAGTCCTACCGCTTTGACAGCTATATGCCGTCAATGGATAGTTTCATTCCCAAAAAAGTCTCTCCGAACCTCAATCGGGTCTTTGAAGTTTTTTGGCCTTCTTTTTTCCATCACGTGAATTTTTACGTTAAAATGGGATCACCGTGGCTGGTCTTCGATTTACCTTCCCTGGAGAGCGGTGCACTATGGTACTGTTCCATTTCAAATCCCTACACTCACTTCTAAAAGTCGAATGGTGCTGTTTCGGCTTTTTGGACGAATGTTGGACCTTGCACCGCGAACGTTGCACCCTGTGGATATCGATACTTCGGACGGCCATAACTGTTGGCTCGTTTAGAGTTACGGGAGCCATAACCAGTCAAAACGAAGGTCTCGGTGAGTTCTACCGCTTTGACCGCTATAAGCCGTCAATGGATAGTTTCATACCCAAAAAAGTCTATCCGAACCTCAATCGGGTCTCTGATGTTTTTTGGCCTTCTTTTTTCCATCACGTGAATTTTTAAGTTAAAATGGGATCACCGTGGTTGGTCTTCAATTTACCTTCCCTGGAGAGCGGTGCACCATGGTGCTGTTCCATTTCAAATCCCTGCACCCACTTCTAAAAGACGAACGGTGCTGTTTCGGCTTTTTGGACGAATATCGCACCTAGCACCGCGAATGTTGCACACTGTGGATATCGATTCTTCGGACGGCCATAACTGTTGGCTCGTTTAGAGTTACGGGAGACATAACCAGTCAAAACGAAGGTCTCGGTGAGTTCTACCGCTTTGACAGCATTAAGCCGTCAATGGATAGTTTCATACCCAAAAAAGACTATCCGAACCTCAATCGGGTCTCTGATGTTTTTTGGCCTTCTTTTTTCCATCACGTGAATTTTTACGTTAAAACGGGATCACCGTGGCTGGTCTTCGATTTACCTTCCCTGGAGAGCGGTGCACCATGGTACTGTTCCTTTTCAAATCCCTGCACCCACTTCTAAAAGTCGAACGGTGCTGTTTCGGCTTTTTGGACGAATGTTGCACCTTGCACCGCGAATGTTGCACACTGTGGATATCGATTCTTCGGATGGCCGTAACTGTTGGCTCGTTTAGAGTTACGGGAGCCATAACCAGTCAAAACGAAGGTCTCGGTGAGTTCTACCACTTTGACTGCTATAATCCGTCAATGGATAGTTTCATACCCAAAAAAGTCTATCCGAACCTCAATCGGGTCTCTGATGTTTTTTGGTCTTCTTTTTTCCATCACGTGAATTTTTACGTTAAAACGGGATCACCGTGGCCGGTCTTCGATTTACCTTCCCTGGAGAGCGGTGCACCATGGTACTGTTCCTTTTCAAATCCCTGCACCCACTTCTAAAAGTCGAACGGTGCTGTTTCGGCTTTTTGGACGAATGTTGCACCTTGCACCGCGAATGTTGCACAATGTGGATATCGATTCTTCGGACGGCCATAACTGTTAACTCGTTTAGAGTTACGGGAGCCATAACCAGTCAAAACGAAGGTCTCGGTGAGTTCTACCACTTTGACTGTTATAAGCCGTCAATGGATAGTTTCATACCCAAAAAAGTCTATCTGAACCCCAATCGGGTCTCTGAAGTTTATTAGCCTTCTTTTTTCCATCACGTGAATTTTTACGTTAAAACGGGATTACCGTGGCTGGTCTTCGATTTATCTTCCCTGGAGAGCGGTGCACCGTGGTACTGTTCCATTTCAAATCCCTACACCCACTTCTAAAAGTCGAACGGTGCTGTTTCGGCTTTATGGACGAATGTTGCACCTTGCACCGGGAATGTTGCACCCTGTGGATATCGATTCTTCGGATGGCCATAACTGTTGGCTCGTTTAGAGTTACGGGAGACATAACCAGTCAAAACGAAGGTCCCGGTGAGTTCTACCGCTTTGACAGCTATAAGCCATCAATGGATAGTTTCATACCCAAAAAAGTCTATCCGAACCTCAATCGGGTCTTTGATGTTTTTTGGCCTTCTTTTTTCCATCACGTGAATTTTTACGTTAAAATGGGATCACCGTGGCTGGTTTTCGATTTACCTTCCCTGGAGAGCGGTGCACCATGGTACTATTCCTTTTCAAATCCCTGCACCCACTTCTAAAAGTCGAACGGTGCTGTTTCGGCTTTTTGGACGAATGTTGCACCTTGCACCGCGAATGTTGCACACTGTGGATATCGATTCTTCGGACGGCCATAACTGTTGGCTCGTTTAGAGTTACGGGAGCCATAACCAGTCAAAACGAAGGTCTCGGTGAGTTCTACCACTTTGACTGTTATAAGCCGTCAATGGATAGTTTCATACCCAAAAAAGTCTATCCGAACCCTAATCGTGTCTCTGAAGTTTTTTGGCCTTCTTTTTTCTATCACGTGAATTTTTACGTTAAAACGGGATCACCGTGGCTGGTCTTCGATTTATCTTCCCTAGAGAGTGGTGCACCGTGGTACTGTTCCATTTCAAATCACTGCACCCACTTCTAAAAGTCGAACGGTGCTGTTTCGGCTTTTTGGACGAATGTTTCACCTTGCACCGCGAATGTTGCACCCTGTGGATATCGATTCTTCGGACGGCCATAACTGTTGGCTCGTTTAGAGTTACGGGAGACATAACCAGTCAAAACGAAGGTCTCGGTGAGTTCTACCGCTTTGACAGTTATAAGCCGTCAATGGATAGTTTCATACCCAAAAAAGTCTATCCGAACCTCAATCGGGTCTCTGATGTTTTTTGGCCTTCTTTTTTCCATCACGGAATTTTTACGTTAAAACGGGATCACCGTGGCTGGTCTTCGATTTACCTTCCCTGGAGAGCGGTGCACCATGGTACTGTTCCTTTTCAAATCCCTGCACCCACTTCTAAAAGTCGAACGGTGCTGTTTCGGCTTTTTGGACGAATGTTGCACCTTGCACCGCGAATGTTGCACACTGTGGATATCGATTCTTCGGACGGCCATAACTGTTGGCTCGTTTAGAGTTACGGGAGCCATAACCAGTCAAAACGAAGGTCTCGGTGAGTTCTACCACTTTGACTGTTATAAGCCGTCAATGGATAGTGTCATACCCAAAAAAGTCTATCCGAACCCCAATCGGGTCTCTGATGTTTTTTAGCCTTCTTTTTTCCATCACGTGAATTTATACGTTAAAACGGGATTACCGTGGCTGGTCTTCGATTTATCTTCCCTGGAGAGCGGTGCACCGTGGTACTGTTCCATTTCAAATCCCTACACCCACTTCTAAAAGTCGAACGGTGCTGTTTCGGCTTTATGGACGAATGTTGCACCTTGCACCGGGAATGTTGCACCCTGTGGATATCGATTCTTCGGATGGCCATAACTGTTGGCTCGTTTAGAGTTACGGGAGACATAACCAGTCAAAACAAAGGTCTCGGTGAGTTCTACCGCTTTGACAGCTATAAGCCATCAATGGATAGTTTCATACCCAAAAAAGTCTATCCGAACCTCAATCGGGTCTTTGATGTTTTTTGGCCTTCTTTTTTCCATCACGTGAATTTTTACGTTAAAATGGGATCACCGTGGCTGGTCTTCGATTTACCTTCCCTGGAGAGCGGTGCACCATGGTACTGTTCCTTTTCAAATCCCTGCACCCACTTCTAAAAGTCGAACGGTGCTGTTTCGGCTTTCTGGACGAATGTTGCACCTTGCACCGCGAATGTTGCACACTGTGGATATCGATTCTTCGGACGGCCATAACTGTTGGCTCGTTTAGAGTTACGGGAGCCATAACCAGTCAAAACGAAGGTCTCGGTGAGTTCTACCACTTTGACTGTTATAAGCCGTCAATGGATAGTTTCATACCCAAAAAAGTCTATCCGAACCCAAATCGTGTCTCTGAAGTTTTTTGGCCTTCTTTTTTCCATCACGTGAATTTTTACGTTAAAACGGGATCACCGTGGCTGGTCTTCGATTTATCTTCCCTAGAGAGCGGTGCACCGTGGTACTGTTCCATTTCAAATCCCTGCACCCACTTCTAAAAGTCGAACGGTGCTGTTTCGGCTTTTTGGACGAATGTTTCACCTTGCACCGCGAATGTTGCACCCTGTGGATATCGATTCTTCGGACGGCCATAACTGTTGGCTCGTTTAGAGTTACGGGAGACATAACCAGTCAAAACGAAGGTCTCGGTCAGTTCTACCGCTTTGACAGTTATAAGCCGTCAATGGATAGTTTCATACCCAAAAAAGTCTATCCGAACCTCAATCGGGTCTCTGATGTTTTTTGGCCTTCTTTTTTCCATCACGGAATTTTTACGTTAAAACGGGATCACCGTGGCTGGTCTTCGATTTACCTTCCCTGGAGAGCGGTGCACCATGGTACTGTTCCTTTTCAAATCCCTGCACCCACTTCTAAAAGTCAAACGGTGCTGTTTCGGCTTTTTGGACGAATGTTGCACCTTGCACCGCGAATGTTGCACAATGTGGATATCGATTCTTCGGACGGCCATAACTGTTGGCTCGTTTAGAGTTACGGGAGCCATAACCAGTCAAAACGAAGGTCTCGGTGAGTTCTACCACTTTGACTGTTATAAGCCGTCAATGGATAGTTTCATACCCAAAAAAGTCTATCCGAACCCTAATCGGGTCTCTGAAGTTTTTTGGCCTTCTTTTTTCCATCACGTGAATTTTTACGTTAAAACGGGATTACCGTGGCTGGTCTTCGATTTATCTTCCCTGGAGAGCGGTGCACCATGGTACTGTTCCATTTCAAATCCCTACACCCACTTCTAAAAGCCGAACGGTGCTGTTTCGGCTTTATGGACGAATGTTGCACCTTGCACCGTGAATGTTGCACCCTGTGGATATCGATTCTTCGGATGGCCATAACTGTTGCCTCGTTTAGAGTTACGGGAGACATAACCAGTCAAAACGAAGGTCTCGGTGAGTTCTACCGCTTTGACAGCTATAAGCCGTCAATGGATAGTTTCATACCCAAAAAAGTCTATCCGAACCTCAATCGGGTCTCTGATGTTTTTTGGCCTTCTTTTTTCCATCACGTGAATTTTTACGTTAAAACGGGATCACCGTGGCTGGTCTTCGATTTACCTTCCTTGGAGAGCGGTGCACCATGGTACTGTTCCTTTTCAAATCCCTGCACCCACTTCTAAAAGTCGAACGGTGCTGTTTCGGCTTTTTGGACGAATGTTGCACCTTGCACCGCGAATGTTGCACACTATGGATATCGATTCTTCGGACGGCCATAACTGTTGGCTCGTTTAGAGTTACGGGAGCCATAACCAGTCAAAACGAAGGTCTCGGTGAGTTCTACCACTTTGGCTGTTATAAGCCGTCAATGGATAGTTTCATACCCAAAAAAGTCTATCCGAACCCTAATCGGGTCTCTGAAGTTTTTTGGCCTTCTTTTTTCCATCACGTGAATTTTTATGTTAAAACGGGATTACCATGGCTGGTCTTCGATTTATCTTCCCTAGAGAGCGGTGCACCGTGGTACTGTTCCTTTTCAAATCCCTGCACCCACTTCTAAAAGTCGAACGGTGCTGTTTCGGCTTTTTGGACGAATGTTGCACCTTGCACCGCGAATGTTGCAGCCTGTGGATATCGATTCTTCGGACGGCCATAACTGTTGGCTCGTTTAGAGTTACGGGAGACATAACCAGTCAAAACGAAGGTCTCGGTGAGTTCTACCGCTTTGACAGTTATAAGCCGTCAATGGATAGTTTCATACCCAAAAAAGTCTATCTGAACCTCAATCGGGTCTTTGATGTTTTTTGGCCTTCTTTTTTCCATCACGTGAATTTTTACGTTAAAACGGGATCACCGTGGCTGGTCTTCGATTTACCTTCCCTGGGGAGTGGTGCACCATGGTACTGTTCCTTTTCAAATCCCTGCACCCACTTCTAAAAGTCGAACGGTGCTGTTTCGGCTTTTTGGACGAATGTTGCACCTTGCAGCGCGAATGTTGCACATTGTGGATATCGATTCTTCGGACGACCATAACTGGTGGCTCGCTTAGAGTTACGAGAGCCATAACCAGTCAAAACAAAGGTCTCGGTGAGTTCTACCACTTTGACTGTTATAAGCCATCAATGGATAGTTTCATACCCAAAAAAGTCTATCCGAACCTCAATCGGGTCTCTGAAGTTTTTTGGCCTTCTTTTTTCCATCAGGTGAATTTTTACGTTAAAACGGGATCACCGTGGCTGGGCTTCGATTTACCTTCCTTGGAGAGTGGTGCACAATGGTTCTCTTCCATTTCAAATCCCTGCACCCACTTATAAAAGTCGAACGATGTTGTTTCGGCTTTTTTGACGAATGTTGCACCTTGCACCGCGAATGTTGCACCCTGTGGATATCGATTCTTCGGACGGTCATAACCGTTGGCTCGTTTAGAGTTATGGGAGCCATAACCAGTCAAAACGAAGGTCTCGGTGAGTTCTACCGCTTTGATAGCTATAAGCCGTCAATGGATAGTTTCATACCCAAAAAAGTCTATCCGAACCTCAATTGGGTCTCTGAAGTTTTTTGGCCTTCTTTTTTCCATCACGTGAATTTTTACGTTAAAACGGGATCACCGTGGCTGGTCTTCGATTTACCTTCCCGGGAGAGCGGTGCACCGTGGTACTGTTCCATTTGAAATCCCTGCACCCACTTCTAAAGGTCGAACGATACTGTTTCGGCTTTTTGGACGAATGTTGCACCTTGCACCGCGAATGTTGCTACTTGTGGATATCGATTCTTCGGACGGCCATAACTGTTGGCTCATTTAGAGTTACGGGAGCTATAACCAGTCAAAACGAAGGTCTCGGTGAGTTCTACCGCTTTGACAGCTATAAGCGGTCAATGGATAGTTTCATACCGAAAAAAGTCTATCCGAACCTAAATTGGATCTCTGAAGTTTTTTGGCCTTCTTTTTTCCATCACGTGAATTTTTTCGTTAAAACGGGATCACCGTGGCTGGTCTTCGATTTACCTTCCCAGGAGAACGGTGCACCATGGTACTGTTCCATTTCATATCCCTGCACCCACTTCTAAAAGTCGAACGGTGCCGTTTCGGCTTTTTGGACGAATGTTGCACCTTGCACCACGAATGTTGCACCCTGTGGATATCGATTCTTCGGACGGCCATAACAGTTGGCTCGTTTAGAGTTACGGGAGCCTTAACTAGTCAAAACGAAGGTCTCGGTGAGTTCTACCGCTTTGACAGCTATAAGCCGTCAATGGATAGTTTCATACCCAAAAAAGTCTATCCGAACCCCAATCGGGTCTCTGAAGTTTTTTGGCCTTCTTTTTTCCATCACGTGAATTTTTACGTTAAAACGGGATCACCGTGGCTGGTCTTCGATTTACCTTCCCTGGAGAGCGGTGCACTATGGTACTGTTCCATTTCAAATCCCTGCACCCACTTCTAAAAGTCGAACGGTGCCGTTTCGGCTTTTTGGACGAATGTTGCACCTTGCACCGCGAATGTTGCACCCTGTGGATATCGATTCTTCGGACGGCCATATCTGTTGGCTCGTTTAGAGTTACGGGAGTCATAACCAGTCAAAACGAAGGTCTCGGTGAGTTCAACCGCTTTGACAGCTATAAGCCGTCAATGGATAGTTTCATACCCAAAAAAGTCTATCCGAACCTCAATCGTATCTTTGAAGTTTTTTGGCCTTCTTTTTTCCATCACGTGAATTTTTACGTTAAAACGGGATCACCGTGGCTGGTCTTCGATTTACCTTCCCTGGAGAGCGGTGCACGATGGTACTGTTCCATTTCAAATCCCTGCACCCACTTCTAAAAGTCGAACGGTGCTGTTTCGACTTTTTGGCCGAATGTTGCACCTTGCACCGCGAATGTTGCACCCTGTGGATATCGATTCTTCGGACGGCCATAACTGTTGGCTCATTTAGAGTTACGGGAGCCATAACCAATCAAAACGAAGGTCTTGGTGAGTTCTAACGCATTGACAGCTATAAGCCATCAATGGATAGTCTCATACCCAAAAAAGTCTATCCGAACCCCAATCGGGTCTCTGAAGTTTTTTGGCCTTTTTTTCCATCACGTGAACTTTTACGTTAAAACGGGATCACCGTGGCTGGTCTTCGATTTACCTTCCCTAGAGAGCGGTGCACCATGGTACTGTTCCATTTCAAATCCCTGCAACCACTTCTAAAAGTCGAACGGTGCTGTTTCGGCTTTTTGGAAGAATGTTGCACCTTGCACCGCGAATGTTGCACCCTGTGGATATCGATTCTTCGGACGGCCATAACTGTTGGCTCGTTTAAAGTTACGGAAGCCATAACCAGTCAAAACGAAGATCTCGGTGAGTTCTACCGCTTTGACAGCTATAAGCCATCAATGGATAGTTTCATACCCAAAAAATTCTATCCGAACCTCAATCGGTTCTTTGAAGTTTTTGGGCCTTCTTTTTTCCATCGCATGAATTTTTACGTTAAAACGGGATCACCGTGGCTGGTCTTCGATTTACCTTCCCTGGAGAGTGGTGCACCATGGTACTCTTCCATTTCAAATCCCTGCACCCACTTCTAAAAGTTGAACGGTGCTGTTTCGGCTTTCTAGACAAATCTTGCACCTTGCACCGCGAATGTTGCGCCCTGTGGATATCGATTCTTCGGACGGCCATAACTGTTGGCTCGTTTAGAGTTACGGGAGCCATAACCTGTCAAAACGAAGGTCTCGGTGAGTTCTACCACTTTGACTGTTATAAGCCGTCAATGGATAGTTTCATACCCAAAAAAGTCTATCCGAACCCTAATCGGGTCTCTGAAGTTTTTTGGCCTTCTTTTTTCTATCACGTGAATTTTTACGTTACAACGGGATTACCATGGCTGGTCTTCGATTTATCTTCGCTGGAGAGCGGTGCACCGTGGTACTGTTCCATTTCAAATCCCTGCACCCACTTCTAAAAGTCGAACGGTGCTGTTTCGGCTTTTTGGACGAATGTTGCACCTTGCACCGCGAATGTTGCACCCTGAGGATATCGATTCTTCGGACGGCCATAACTGTTGGCTCGTTTAGAGTTACGGGAGACATAACCAGTCAAAACGAAGGTCTCGGTGAGTTCTACCGCTTTGACAGCTATAAGCCGTCAATGGATAGTTTCATACCCAAAAAAGTCTATCCGAACCTCAATCGGGTCTCTGATGTTTTTTGGCCTTCTTTTTTCCATCACGTGAATTTTTACGTTAAAACGGGATCACCGTGGCTGGTCTTCGATTTACCTTCCCTGGAGAGTGGTGCACCATGGTACTGTTCCTTTTCAAATCCCTGCACCCACTTCTAAAAGTCGAACGGTGCTGTTTCGGCTTTTTGGACGAATGTTGCACCTTGCACCGCGAATGTTGCACACTGTGGATATCGATTCTTCGGACGGCCATAACTGTTGGCTCGTTTATAGTTACGGGAGCCATAACCAGTCAAAACAAAGGTCTCGGTGAGTTCTACCACTTTGACTGTTATAAGCCGTCAATGGATAGTTTCATACCCAAAAAAGTCTATCCGAACCTCAATCGGGTCTCTGAAGTTTTTTGGCCTTCTTTTTTCCATCACGTGAATTTTTACGTTAAAACGGGATCACCGTGGCTGGTCTTCGATTTACCTTCCCTGGAGAGCGGTGCACCATGGTACTGTTCCATTTCAAATCCCTGCGGCCACTTTTAAAAGTCGAACGGTGCTTATTCGGCTTTTTGGACTAATGTTGCACCTTGCACCGCGAATGTCGCACCCTGTGGATATCGATTCTTTGAACGGCCATAACTGTTGGCTCGTTTAGAGTTACGGGAGCCATAACCAGTCAAAACGAAGGTCTCGGTGAGTTCTACCACTTTGACAGCTATAAGCCGTCAATGGATAGTTTCATACCCAAAAAAGTTTATCCGAACCTCAATCGGGTCTCTGATGTTTTTTGGCCTTCTTTTTGCCATCACGTGAATTTTTACGTTAAAACGGGATCACCGTGGCTGGTCTTCGATTTACCTTCCTTGGAGAGCGGTGCACCATGGTACTGTTCCTTTGCAAATCCCTGCACCCACTTCTAAAAGTCGAACGGTGCTGTTTCGGCTTTTTGGACGAATGTTGCACCTTGCACCGCGAATGTTGCACCCTGTGGATATCGATTCTTCGGACGGCCATAACTGTTGGCTCGTTTAGAGTTACGGGAGACATAACCAGTCAAAACGAAGGTCTCGGTGAGTTCTACCGCTTTGACAGCTATAAGCCGTCAATGGATAGTTTCATACCCAAAAAAGTCTATCCGAACCCCAATCGGGTCTGTGAAGTTTTTTGGCCTTCTTTTTTCCATCACGTGAATTTTTACGTTAAAACGGGATCACCGTGGCTGGTCTTCGATTTACCTTCCCTGGAGAGTGGTGCACCATGGTACTGTTCCTTTTCAAATCCCTGCACCCACTTCTAAAAGTCGAACGGTGCTGTTTCGGCTTTTTGGACGAATGTTGCACCTTGCACCGCGAATGTTGCACACTGTGGATATCGATTCTTCGGACAGCCATAACTATTGGCTCGTTTAGAGTTACGGGAGCCATAACCAGTCAAAACGAAGGTCTCAGTGAGTTCTACCACTTTGACTGTTATAAGCCGTCAATGGATAGTTTCATACCCAAAAAAGTCTATCCGAACCCCAATCGGGTCTCTGAAGTTTTTTGGCCTTCTTTTTTCCTTCACGTGAATTTTTACGTTAAAACGGGATTACCGTGGCTGGTCTTCGATTTATCTTCCCTGGAGAGCGGTGCACCGTTGTACTGTTCCATTTCAAATCCCTGCACCCACTTCTAAAAGTCGAACGGTGCTGTTTCGGCTTTTTGGACGAATGTTGCACCTTGCACCGCGAATGTTGCACCCTATGGATATCGATTCTTCGGACGGCCATAACTGTTGGCTCGTTTAGAGTTACGAGAGACATAACTAGTCAAATCGAAGGTCTCAGTGAGTTCTACCGCTTTGACAGCTATAAGCCGTCAATGGATAGTTTCATACCCAAAAAAGTTTATCCGAACCTCAATCGGGTCTCTGATGTTTTTTGGCCTTCTTTTTTCCATCACGTGAATTTTTACGTTAAAACGGGATCACCGTGGCTGGTCTTCGATTTACCTTCCTTGGAGAGCGGTGCACCATGGTACTGTTCCTTTTCAAATCCCTACACCCACTTCTAAAAGTCGAACGGTGCTGTTTCGGCTTTTTGGACGAATGTTGCACCTTGCACCGCGAATGTTACACCCTATGGATATCGATTCTTCGGACGGCCATAACTGTTGGCTCGTTTAGAGTTACGGGAGACATAACCAGTCAAAACGAAGGTCTCGGTGAGTTCTACCGCTTTGACAGCTATAAGCCGTCAATGGATAGTTTCATACCCAAAAAAGTCTATCCGAACCTCAATCGGGTCTTTGATGTTTTTTGGCCTTCTTTTTTCCATCACGTGAATTTTTACGTTAAAATGGGATCACCGTGGCTGGTCTTCGATTTACCTTCCTTGGAGAGCGGTGCACCATGGTACTGTTCCTTTTCAAATTCCTGCACCCACTTCTAAAAGTCGAACGATGCTGTTTCGGCTTTTTGGACGAATGTTGCACCTTGCACCGCGAATGTTGCACACTGTGGATATCGATTCTTCGGACGGCCATAACTGTTGGCTCGTTTAGAGTTACGGGAGCCATAACCAGTCAAAACGAAGGTCTCGGTGAGTTCTACCACTTTGACTGTTATAAGCCGTCAATGGATAGTTTCATACCCAAAAAAGTCTATCCGAACCCCAATCGGGTCTCTGAAGTTTTTTGGCCTTCTTTTTTCCATCACGTGAATTTTTACGTTAAAACGGGATCACCGTGGCTGGTCTTCGATTTACCTTCCTTGGAGAGCGGTGCACCATGGTACTCTTCCATTTCAAATCCCTGCACCCACTTATAAAAGTCAAACGATGTTGTTTTGGCTTTTTGGACGAATGTTGCACCTTGCACCGCGAATGTTGCACCCTGTGGATATCGATTCTTCGGACGGACATAACTGTTGGCTCGTTTAGAGTTATGGGAGCCATAACCAGTCAAAACGAAGGTCTCGGTGAGTTCTACCGCTTTGACAGCTATAAACCATCAATGGATAGTTTCATATTGAAAAAAGTCTATCTGAACCTCAATCAGGTCTTTGAAGTTTTTTGGCCTTCTTTTTTCCATCACGTGAATTTTTACGTTAAAACGGGATCACCGTGGCTGGTCTTCGATTTACCTTCCCTGGAGAACGGTGCACCAAGGTATTTCCATTTCAAATCCCTGCACCCACTTCTAAAAGTGGTACGGTGCTGTTTCGGCATTTTGGACGATTGTTGCACCTTGCTCCGCGAATGTTGCACCCTGTGGATATCGATTCTTCGGACGGCCATAACTGTTGGCTCGTTTAGAGTTACGGGAGCCATAACCAGTCAAAACGATGGTCTCAGTGAGTTCTACCACTTTGACTGTTATAAGCCGTCAATGGATAGTTTCATACCCAAAAAAGTCTATCCGAACCCCAATCCGGTCTCTGAAGTTTTTTGGCCTTCTTTTTTCCATCACGTGAATTTTTACGTTAAAACGGGATTACCGTGGCTGGTCTTCGATTTATCTTCCCTGGAGAGCGGTGCACCGTGGTACTGTTCCATTTCAAATCCCTGCACCCACTTCTAAAAGTCGAACGGTGCTGTTTCGGCTTATTGGACGAATGTTGCACCTTGCACCGCGAATGTTGCACCCTGTGGATATCGATTCTTCGGACGACCATAACTGTTTGCTCGTTTAGAGTTCGGGAGACATAACCAGTCAAAATGAAGGTCTCGGTGAGTTCTACCGCTTTGACGGCTATAAGCCGTCAATGGATAGTTTCATACCCAAAAAAGTCTATCCGAACCTCAATCGGGTCTCTGATGTTTTTTGGCCTTCTTTTTTCCATCACGTGAATTTTTACGTTAAAACGGGATCACCGTGGCTGGTCTTCGATTTTCCTTCCCTGGAGAGCGGTGCACCATGGTACTATTCCTTTTCAAATCCCTGCACCCACTTCTAAAAGTCGAACGGTGCTGTTTCGGCTTTTTGGACGAATGTTGCACCTTTCACCGCGAATGTTGCACACTGTGGATATCGATTCTTCGGACGGCCATAACTGTTGGCTCGTTTAGAGTTACGGGAGCCATAACTAGTCAAAACGAAGGTCTCGGTGAGTTCTACCACTTTGACAGCTATAAGCCGTCAATGGATAGTTTCATACCGAAAAAAGTCTATCCGAACCTCAATCGGGTCTTTGAAGTTTTTTGGCCTTCTTTTTTCCATCACGTGAATTTTTACGTTAAAATGGGATCATCGTGGCTGGTCTTCGATTTACCTTCCATGGAGAGCGGTGCACCGTGGTACTGTTCCATTTCAAATCCTTGCACTCACTTCTAAAAGTCGAACGGTGCTGTTTCGGCTTTTTGGACGAATGTTGCACCTTGCACCGCGAATGTTGCACCCTGTGGATATCGATTCTTCGGACGACCATAACTGTTGGCTCGTTTAGAGTTACGGGAGCCATAACCAGTCAAAACGAAGGTCTCAGTGAGTTCTACCACTTTGACAGCTATAAGCCGTCAATGGATAGTTTCATACCCAAAAAATTCTATCCGAACCTCAATCGGGTCTTTGAAGTTTTTTGGCCTTCTTTTTTCCATCACGTGAATTTTTACGTTAAAACGGGATCACCGTGGCTGGTATTTGATTTACCTTCCCTGGAGAGCGGTGCACCATGGTGCTGTTCCATTTCAAATCCCTGCACACACTTTTAAAAGTCGAGCGGTGCTGTTTTGGCTTTTTGGATGAATGCTGCACCTTGCACTGCGAATATTGCACCCTGTGGATATCGATTCTTCGGACGGCCATAACTGTTGGCTCGTTTAGAGTTACGGGAGCCATAACCAGTCAAAACGAAGGTCTCGGTGAGTTCTACCGCTTTGACAGCTATAAGCCGTCAATGGATAGTTTCATACCCAAAAAAGTCTATCCAAACCTCAATCGGGTCTTTGAAGTTTTTTGGCCTTCTTTTTTCCATCACGTGAATTTTTACGTTAAAATGGGATCACCGTGGCTGGTCTTCGATTTACATTCCCTGGAGAGAGGTGCACCATGGTACTGTTCCATTTCAAATCCCTTCATCCACTTCTAAAAGTCGAACGTTGTTGTTTCGGCTTTTTGGACGAATGTTGCACCTTGCACCGCGAATGTTGCACCCTGTGGATATCGATTCTTCGGACGGCCATAACTGTTGGCTCGTTTAGAGTTTCGGGAGCCATAAACAGTCAAAACGAAGGTCTCGGTGAGTTCTACCACATTGACAGCTATAAGCTGTCAATGGATAGTTTCAGACCCAAAAAAGTCTATCCGAACCTCAATTGGGTCTCTGAAGTTTTTTGGCCTTCTTTTTTCCATCACGTGAATTTTTACGTTAAAACGGGATCACCGTGGCTGGTCTTCGATTTACCTTCCCGGGAGAGCGGTGCACCGTGGTACTGTTCCATTTCAAATCCCTGCACCCACTTCTAAAGGTCGAACGGTGCTGTTTCGGCTTTTTGGACGAATGTTGCACCTTGCACCGCGAATGTTGCACCCTGTGGATATCGATTCTTCGGACGGCCATAACTGTTGGCTCGTTTAGAGTTACGGGAGCCATAACCATTCAAAACGAAGGTCTCGATGAGTTCTACCGCTTTGACAGCTATAAGCGGTCAATGGATAGTTTCATACCGAAAAAAGTCTATCCGAACCTAAATTGGATCTCTGAAGTTTTTTGGCCTTCTTTTTTCCATCACGTGAATTTTTTCGTTAAAACGGGATCACCGTGGCTGGTCTTCGATTTACCTTCCCTGGAGAGCGGTGCACCATGGTACTGTTCCATTTCATATCCATGCACCCACTTCTAAAAGTCGAACGGTGCCGTTTCGTCTTTTTGGACGAATGTTGCACCTTGCACCGCGAATGTTGCACCCTGTGGATATCGATTCTTCGGACGGCCATAACAGTTGGCTCGTTTAGAGTTACGGGAGCCTTAACCAGTCAAAACGAAGGTCTCGGTGAGTTCTACCGCTTTGACAGCTATAAGCCGTCAATGGATAGTTTCATACCCAAAAAAGTTTAACCGAACCTCAATCGGGTCTGTGAAGTTTTTTGGCCTTCTTTTTTCCATCACGTGAATTTTTACGTTAAAACGGGATCACCGTGGCTGGTCTTCGATTTACCTTCCCTGTAGAGCGCTGCACCATGGTCCTGTTCCATTTCAAATCCCTACACCCACTTCTAAAAGTCGAACGGTGTCGTTTCGGCTTTTTGGACGAATGTTGCACCATGCACCGCGAATGTTGCACCCTGTGGATATCGATTCTTCAGACGGCCATAACTGTTGGCTCGTTTAGAGTTACGGGAGCCATAACCAGTCAAAACGAAGGTCTCGGTGAGTTCTACCGCTTTGACAGCTATAAGCCGTCAATGGATAGTTTCATACCCAAAAAAGTCTCTCCGAACCTCAATCGGGTCTTTGAAGTTTTTTGGCCTTCTTTTTTCCATCACGTGAATTTTTACGTTAAAACGGGATCACCGTGGCTGGTCTTCGATTTACCTTCCCTGGAGAGCGGTGCACCATGGTACTGTTCCATTTCAAATCCCTGCACCCACTTCTAAAAGTCGAACGGTGCTGTTTCGACTTTTTGGACGAATGTTGCACCTTGCACCGCGAATGTTGCACCCTGTGGATATCGATTCTTCGGACGGCCATAACTGTTGGCTCGTTTAGAGTTACGGGAGCCATAACCAATCAAAACGAAGGTCTTGGTGAGTTCTACCGCTTTGACAGCTATAAGCCATCAATGGATAGTCTTATACCCATAAAAGTCTATCCGAACCCCAATCGGGTCTCTGAAGTTTTTTGGCCTTTTTTCCATCACGTGAACTTTTACGTTAAAACGGGATCACCGTGGCTGGTCTTCGATTTACCTTCCCTGGAGAGCGGTGCACCATGGTACTGTTCCATTTAAAATCCCTGCACCCACTTCTAAAAGTCGAACGGTGCTGTTTCGGCTTTTTGGACGAATGTTGCACCTTGCACCACGAATGTTGCACCCTGTGGATATCGATTCTTCGAACGACCATAACTGTTGGCTCGTTTAGAGTTACGGGATCCATAACCAGTCAAAATGAAGGTCTCGGTGAGTTCTACCGCTTTGACAGCTATAAGCCGTCAATGGATAGTATCATACCCAAAAAATTCTATCCAAACCTCAATCGGGTCTTTGAAGTTTTTTGGCCTGCTTTTTTCCATCACGTGAATTTTTACGTTAAAACGGGATCACCGTGGCTGGTCTTCGATTTACCTTCCCTGGAGAGCGGTGCACCATGGTACTCTTCCATTTCAAATCCCTGCACCCACTTCTAAAAGTCGAACGGTGCTGTTTCGGCTTTCTGGACGAATCTTGCACCTTGCACCGCGAATGTTGCGCCCTGTGGATATCGATTCTTCGGACGGCCATAACTTTTGGCTCGTTTAGATTTACGGGAGCCATAACCAATCAAAACGAAGGTCTCGGTGAGTTCTACCGCTTTGACAGCTATAAGCCGTCAATGGATAGTTCCATACCCAAAAAAGTCTATCCGAACCTCAATCTGGTCTTTGAAGTTTTTTGGCCTTCTTTTTTCCATCACGTGAATTTTTACGTTAAAACGGGATCACCGTGGCTGGTCTTCGATTTACCTTCCCTGGAGAGTGGTGCACCATGGTACTGTTCCATTTCAAATCCCTGCGCCCACTTCTAAAAGTCGAACGGTGCTGTTTCGGCTTTTTAGACGAATGTTGCACCTTGCACCGCGAATGTTGCACCCTGTGGATATCGATTCTTCGGACGGCCATAACTGTTGGCTCATTTAGAGTTACGGGAGCCATAACCAGTCAAAATGAAGGTCTCGGTGAGTTCTACCGCTTTGACAGCTATAAGCCGTCAATGGATAGTATCATACCCAAAAAAGTCTACCCGAACCTCAATCGGGTCTCTGAAGTTTTTTGCCCTTCTTTTTTCCATCACGTGAATTTTTACATTAAAACGGGATGATCGTGGCTGGTCTTCGATTTATCTTCCCTGGAGAGCGGTGCACCGTGGTACTGTTCCATTTCAAATCCCTGCACCCACTTCTAAAAGTCGAACGGTGCTGTTTCGGCTTTTTGGACGAATGTTGTACCTTGCACCGCGAATGTTGCACCCTTTGGATATCGATTCTTCGGACGACCATAACTGTTGGCTCGTTTAGAGTTACGGGAGCCATAACCAGTCAAAACGAAGGTCTCGATGAGTTCTACTGCTTTGACAGCTATACGCGGTCAATGGATAGTTTCATACCGAAAAAAGTCTATCCGAACCTAAATCGGGTTTCTGAAGTTTTTTGGCCTTCTTTTTTCCATCACGTGAATTTTTTCGTTAAAACGGGATCACCGTGGCTGGTCTTCGATTTACCTTCCCTAGAGAGCGGTGCACCATGGTACTGTTCCATTTCATATCCCTGCACCCACTTCTAATAGTCGAACGGTGCGGTTTCGGCTTTTTGGATGAATGTTGCACCTTGCACCGCGAATGTTGCACCCTGTGGATATCGATTTTTCGGACGGCCATAACAGTTGGCTCGTTTAGAGTTACGGGAGCCTTAACCAGTCAAAATGAAGGTCTCGGTGAGTTCTACCGCTTTGACAGCTATAAGCCGTCAATGGATAGTTTCATACCCAAAAAAGTTTAACCGAACCTCAATCGGGTATGTGAAGTTTTTTGGCCTTCTTTTTTCCATCACATGAATTTTTACGTTAAAACGGGATCACCGTGGCTGGTCTTCGATTTACCTTCCCTGTAGAGCGGTGCACCATGGTACTGTTCCATTTCAAATCCCTGCACCCACTTCTAAAAGTCGAACGGTGCCGTTTCGGCTTTTTGGACGAATGTTGCACCTTGCGCCGCGAATGTTGCACCCTGTGGATATCGATTCTTCGGACGGCCATAACTGTTGGCTCGTTTAGAGTTACGGGAGCCATAACATGTCAAAACGAAGGTCTCGGTGAGTTCTACCGCTTTGACAGCTATAAGCCGTCAATGGATAGTTTCATACCCAAAAAAGTCTATCCGAACCTAAATTGGATCTCTGATGTTTTTTGGCCTTCTTTTTTCCATCACATGAATTTTTTCATTAAAACGGGATCACCGTGGCTGGTCTTCGATTTACCTTCCCTGGAGAGCGGTGCACCGTGGTACTGTTCCATTTCATATCCCTTCACCCACTTCTAAAAGTCGAACGGTGCCGTTTCGGCTTTTTGGACGAATGTTGCACCTTGCACCGTGAATGTTGCACCCTGTGGATATCGATTCTTCGGACGGCCATAACAGTTGGTTCGTTTAGAGTTACGGGAGCCTTAACCAGTCAAAACGAAGGTCTCGGTGAGTTATACCGCTTTGACAGCTATAAGCCGTCAATGGATAGTTTCATACCCAAAAAAGTTTAACCGAACCTCAATCGGGTCTGTGAAGTTTTTTGGCCTTCTTTTTTCCATCACCTGAACTTTTACGTTAAAACGGGATCACCGTGGCTGGTCTTCGATTTACCTTCCTTGGAGAGCGGTGCACCATGGTACTGTTCCATTTCAAATCCCTGCACCCACTTCTAAAAGTCGAACGGTGCCGTTTCGGCTCCATGCGCCGCGAATGTTGCACCCTGTGGATATCGATTCTTCGGACGGCCATAACTATTGGCTCGTTTAGAGTTACGGGATCCATAACCAGTCAAAACGAAGGTCTCGGTGAGTTCTACCGCTTTGACAGCTATAAGCCGTCAATGGATAGTTTCATACCCAAAAAATTTTATCCGAACCTCAATCGGGTCTTTGAAGTTTTTTGGCCTTCTTTTTTCCATCACGTGAATTTTTACGTTAAAACGGGATCACCGTGGCTGGTCTTCGATTTACCTTCCCTGGAGAGCGGTGCACCATGGTACTGTTCCATTTCAAATCCCTGCACCCACTTCTAAAAGTCGAACGGTGCTGTTTCGGCTTTCTGGACGAATCTTGCACCTTGCACCGCGAATGTTGCGCCCTGTGGATATCGATTCTTCGGACGGCCATAACTGTTGGCTCGTTTAGAGTTACGGGATCCATAACCAATCAAAACGAAGGTCTTGGTGAGTTCTACCGCTTTGACAGCTATAAGCCGTCAATGGATAGTTTCATACCCAAAAAAGTCTATCCGAACCCCAATCGGGTCTCTGAAGTTTTTTGGCCTTTTTTTCCATCACGTGAACTTTTACGTTAAAACGGGATCACCGTGGCTGGTCTTCGATTTACCTTCCCTGAGAGCGGTGCACCATGGTACTGTTCCATTTCAAATCCCTGCGCCCACTTCTAAAAGTCGAACGGTGCTGTTTCGGCTTTTTGGACTAATGTTGCACCTTGCACCACGAATGTTGCACCCTGTGGATATCGATTCTTCGGACGGCCATAACTATTGGCTCGTTTAGAGTTACGTGATCCATAACCAGTCAAAACGAAGGTCTCGGTGAGTTCTACCGCTTTGACAGCTATAAGCCATCAATGGATAGTTTCATACCCAAAAAATTCTATCCGAACCTCAATCGGGTCTTTGAAGTTTTTTGGCCTTCTTTTTTCCATCACGTGAATTTTTGCGTTAAAACGGGATCACCGTGGCTGGTCTTCGATTTACCTTCCCTGGAGAGTGGTGCACCATGGTACTCTTCCATTTCAAATCCCTGCACCCACTTCTAAAAGTCGAACGGTGCCGTTTCGGCTTTCTGGACGAATCTTGCACCTTGCACCGCGAATGTTGCGCCCTGTGGATATCGATTCTTCGGACGGTCATAACTGTTGGCTCGTTTAGAGTTACGGGAGCCATAACCAGTCAAAACGAAGGTCTCGGTGAGTTCTACCGCTATGACAGCTATAAGTCGTCAATGGATAGTTCCATACCCAAAAAAGTCTATCCGAACCTCAATCGGGTCTCTGAAGTTTTTTGGCCTTCTTTTTTCCATCACGTGAATTTTTTCGTTAAAACGGGATCACCGTGGCTGGTCTTCGATTTACCTTCCCTAGAGAGCGGTGCACCATGGTACTGTTCCATTTCATATCCCTGCACCCACTTCTAATAGTCGAACGGTGCGGTTTCGGCTTTTTGGATGAATGTTGCACCTTGCACCGCGAATGTTGCACCCTGTGGATATCGATTTTTCGGACGGCCATAACAGTTGGCTCGTTTAGAGTTACGGGAGCCTTAACCAGTCAAAATGAAGGTCTCGGTGAGTTCTACCGCTTTGACAGCTATAAGCCGTCAATGGATAGTTTCATACCCAAAAAAGTTTAACCGAACCTCAATCGGGTATGTGAAGTTTTTTGGCCTTCTTTTTTCCATCACATGAATTTTTACGTTAAAACGGGATCACCGTGGCTGGTCTTCGATTTACCTTCCCTGTAGAGCGGTGCACCATGGTACTGTTCCATTTCAAATCCCTGCACCCACTTCTAAAAGTCGAACGGTGCCGTTTCGGCTTTTTGGACGAATGTTGCACCTTGCGCCGCGAATGTTGCACCCTGTGGATATCGATTCTTCGGACGGCCATAACTGTTGGCTCGTTTAGAGTTACGGGAGCCATAACATGTCAAAACGAAGGTCTCGGTGAGTTCTACCGCTTTGACAGCATTAAGCCGTCAATGGATAGTTTCATACCCAAAAAAGACTATCCGAACCTCAATCGGGTCTCTGATGTTTTTTGGCCTTCTTTTTTCCATCACGTGAATTTTTACGTTAAAACGGGATCACCGTGGCTGGTCTTCGATTTACCTTCCCTGGAGAGTGGTGCACCATGGTACTGTTCCATTTCAAATCCATGCGCCCACTTCTAAAAGTCGAACGGTGCTGTTTCGGCTTTTTGGACTAATGTTGCACCTTGCACCGCGAATGTTGCATCCTATGGATATCGATTCTTCGAACGGCCATAACTGTTGGCTCGTTTAGAGTTACGGGAGCCTTAACCAGTCAAAATGAAGGTCTCGGTGAGTTCTACCGCTTTGACAGCTATAAGCCGTCAATGGATAGTTTCATACCCAAAAAAGTTTAACCGAACCTCAATCGGGTATGTGAAGTTTTTTGGCCTTCTTTTTTCCATCACATGAATTTTTACGTTAAAACGGGATCACCGTGGCTGGTCTTCGATTTACCTTCCCTGTAGAGCGGTGCACCATGGTACTGTTCCATTTCAAATCCCTGCACCCACTTCTAAAAGTCGAACGGTGCCGTTTCGGCTTTTTGGACGAATGTTGCACCTTGCGCCGCGAATGTTGCACCCTGTGGATATCGATTCTTCGGACGGCCATAACTGTTGGCTCGTTTAGAGTTACGGGAGCCATAACATGTCAAAACGAAGGTCTCGGTGAGTTCTACCGCTTTGACAACTATAAGCCGTCAATGGATAGTTTCATACCCAAAAAAGTCTATCCGAACCTAAATTGGATCTCTGATGTTTTTTGGCCTTCTTTTTTCCATCACATGAATTTTTTCATTAAAACGGGATCACCGTGGCTGGTCTTCGATTTACCTTCCCTGGAGAGCGGTGCACCGTGGTACTGTTCCATTTCATATCCCTTCACCCACTTCTAAAAGTCGAACGGTGCCGTTTCGGCTTTTTGGACGAATGTTGCACCTTGCACCGTGAATGTTGCACCCTGTGGATATCGATTCTTCGGACGGCCATAACAGTTGGTTCGTTTAGAGTTACGGGAGCCTTAACCAGTCAAAACGAAGGTCTCGGTGAGTTCTACCGCTTTGACAGCTATAAGCCGTCAATGGATAGTTTCATACCCAAAAAAGTTTAACCGAACCTCAATCGGGTCTGTGAAGTTTTTTGGCCTTCTTTTTTCCATCACCTGAACTTTTACGTTAAAACGGGATCACCGTGGCTGGTCTTCGATTTACCTTCCTTGGAGAGCGGTGCACCATGGTACTGTTCCATTTCAAATCCCTGCACCCACTTCTAAAAGTCGAACGGTGCCGTTTCGGCTCCATGCGCCGCGAATGTTGCACCCTGTGGATATCGATTCTTCGGACGGCCATAACTATTGGCTCGTTTAGAGTTACGGGATCCATAACCAGTCAAAACGAAGGTCTCGGTGAGTTCTACCGCTTTGACAGCTATAAGCCGTCAATGGATAGTTTCATACCCAAAAAATTTTATCCGAACCTCAATCGGGTCTTTGAAGTTTTTTGGCCTTCTTTTTTCCATCACGTGAATTTTTACGTTAAAACGGGATCACCGTGGCTGGTCTTCGATTTACCTTCCCTGGAGAGCGGTGCACCATGGTACTGTTCCATTTCAAATCCCTGCACCCACTTCTAAAAGTCGAACGGTGCTGTTTCGGCTTTCTGGACGAATCTTGCACCTTGCACCGCGAATGTTGCGCCCTGTGGATATCGATTCTTCGGACGGCCATAACTGTTGGCTCGTTTAGAGTTACGGGATCCATAACCAATCAAAACGAAGGTCTTGGTGAGTTCTACCGCTTTGACAGCTATAAGTCGTCAATGGATAGTTTCATACCCAAAAAAGTCTATCCGAACCCCAATCGGGTCTCTGAAGTTTTTTGGCCTTTTTTTCCATCACGTGAACTTTTACGTTAAAACGGGATCACCGTGGCTGGTCTTCGATTTACCTTCCCTGAGAGCGGTGCACCATGGTACTGTTCCATTTCAAATCCCTGCGCCCACTTCTAAAAGTCGAACGGTGCTGTTTCGGCTTTTTGGACTAATGTTGCACCTTGCACCACGAATGTTGCACCCTGTGGATATCGATTCTTCGGACGGCCATAACTATTGGCTCGTTTAGAGTTACGTGATCCATAACCAGTCAAAACGAAGGTCTCGGTGAGTTCTACCGCTTTGACAGCTATAAGCCATCAATGGATAGTTTCATACCCAAAAAATTCTATCCGAACCTCAATCGGGTCTTTGAAGTTTTTTGGCCTTCTTTTTTCCATCACGTGAATTTTTGCGTTAAAACGGGATCACCGTGGCTGGTCTTCGATTTACCTTCCCTGGAGAGTGGTGCACCATGGTACTCTTCCATTTCAAATCCCTGCACCCACTTCTAAAAGTCGAACGGTGCCGTTTCGGCTTTCTGGACGAATCTTGCACCTTGCACCGTGAATGTTGCGCCCTGTGGATATCGATTCTTCGGACGGTCATAACTGTTGGCTCGTTTAGAGTTACGGGAGCCATAACCAGTCAAAACGAAGGTCTCGGTGAGTTCTACCGCTATGACAGCTATAAGTCGTCAATGGATAGTTCCATACCCAAAAAAGTCTATCCGAACCTCAATCGGGTCTCTGAAGTTTTTTGGCCTTCTTTTTTCCATCACGTGAATTTTTTCGTTAAAACGGGATCACCGTGGCTGGTCTTCGATTTACCTTCCCTAGAGAGCGGTGCACCATGGTACTGTTCCATTTCATATCCCTGCACCCACTTCTAATAGTCGAACGGTGCGGTTTCGGCTTTTTGGATGAATGTTGCACCTTGCACCGCGAATGTTGCACCCTGTGGATATCGATTTTTCGGACGGCCATAACAGTTGGCTCGTTTAGAGTTACGGGAGCCTTAACCAGTCAAAATGAAGGTCTCGGTGAGTTCTACCGCTTTGACAGCTATAAGCCGTCAATGGATAGTTTCATACCCAAAAAAGTTTAACCGAACCTCAATCGGGTATGTGAAGTTTTTTGGCCTTCTTTTTTCCATCACATGAATTTTTACGTTAAAACGGGATCACCGTGGCTGGTCTTCGATTTACCTTCCCTGTAGAGCGGTGCACCATGGTACTGTTCCATTTCAAATCCCTGCACCCACTTCTAAAAGTCGAACGGTGCCGTTTCGGCTTTTTGGACGAATGTTGCACCTTGCGCCGCGAATGTTGCACCCTGTGGATATCGATTCTTCGGACGGCCATAACTGTTGGCTCGTTTAGAGTTACGGGAGCCATAACATGTCAAAACGAAGGTCTCGGTGAGTTCTACCGCTTTGACAGCTATAAGCCGTCAATGGATAGTTTCATACCCAAAAAAGTCTATCCGAACCTAAATTGGATCTCTGATGTTTTTTGGCCTTCTTTTTTCCATCACATGAATTTTTTCATTAAAACGGGATCACCGTGGCTGGTCTTCGATTTACCTTCCCTGGAGAGCGGTGCACCGTGGTACTGTTCCATTTCATATCCCTTCACCCACTTCTAAAAGTCGAACGGTGCCGTTTCGGCTTTTTGGACGAATGTTGCACCTTGCACCGTGAATGTTGCACCCTGTGGATATCGATTCTTCGGACGGCCATAACAGTTGGTTCGTTTAGAGTTACGGGAGCCTTAACCAGTCAAAACGAAGGTCTCGGTGAGTTCTACCGCTTTGACAGCTATAAGCCGTCAATGGATAGTTTCATACCCAAAAAAGTTTAACCGAACCTCAATCGGGTCTGTGAAGTTTTTTGGCCTTCTTTTTTCCATCACCTGAACTTTTACGTTAAAACGGGATCACCGTGGCTGGTCTTCGATTTACCTTCCTTGGAGAGCGGTGCACCATGGTACTGTTCCATTTCAAATCCCTGCACCCACTTCTAAAAGTCGAACGGTGCCGTTTCGGCTCCATGCGCCGCGAATGTTGCACCCTGTGGATATCGATTCTTCGGACGGCCATAACTATTGGCTCGTTTAGAGTTACGGGATCCATAACCAGTCAAAACGAAGGTCTCGGTGAGTTCTACCGCTTTGACAGCTATAAGCCGTCAATGGATAGTTTCATACCCAAAAAATTTTATCCTAACCTCAATCGGGTCTTTGAAGTTTTTTGGCCTTCTTTTTTCCATCACGTGAATTTTTACGTTAAAACGGGATCACCGTGGCTGGTCTTCGATTTACCTTCCCTGGAGAGCGGTGCACCATGGTACTGTTCCATTTCAAATCCCTGCACCCACTTCTAAAAGTCGAACGGTGCTGTTTCGGCTTTCTGGACGAATCTTGCACCTTGCACCGCGAATGTTGCGCCCTGTGGATATCGATTCTTCGGACGGCCATAACTGTTGGCTCGTTTAGAGTTACGGGATCCATAACCAATCAAAACGAAGGTCTTGGTGAGTTCTACCGCTTTGACAGCTATAAGCCGTCAATGGATAGTTTCATACCCAAAAAAGTCTATCCGAACCCCAATCGGGTCTCTGAAGTTTTTTGGCCTTTTTTTCCATCACGTGAACTTTTACGTTAAAACGGGATCACCGTGGCTGGTCTTCGATTTACCTTCCCTGAGAGCGGTGCACCATGGTACTGTTCCATTTCAAATCCCTGCGCCCACTTCTAAAAGTCGAACGGTGCTGTTTCGGCTTTTTGGACTAATGTTGCACCTTGCACCACGAATGTTGCACCCTGTGGATATCGATTCTTCGGACGGCCATAACTATTGGCTCGTTTAGAGTTACGTGATCCATAACCAGTCAAAACGAAGGTCTCGGTGAGTTCTACCGCTTTGACAGCTATAAGCCATCAATGGATAGTTTCATACCCAAAAAATTCTATCCGAACCTCAATCGGGTCTTTGAAGTTTTTTGGCCTTCTTTTTTCCATCACGTGAATTTTTGCGTTAAAACGGGATCACCGTGGCTGGTCTTCGATTTACCTTCCCTGGAGAGTGGTGCACCATGGTACTCTTCCATTTCAAATCCCTGCACCCACTTCTAAAAGTCGAACGGTGCCGTTTCGGCTTTCTGGACGAATCTTGCACCTTGCACCGCGAATGTTGCGCCCTGTGGATATCGATTCTTCGGACGGTCATAACTGTTGGCTCGTTTAGAGTTATGGGAGCCATAACCAGTCAAAACGAAGGTCTCGGTGAGTTCTACCGCTATGACAGCTATAAGTCGTCAATGGATAGTTCCATACCCAAAAAAGTCTATCCGAACCTCAATCGGGTCTCTGAAGTTTTTTGGCCTTCTTTTTTCCATCACGTGAATTTTTACGTTAAAACGGGATCACCGTGGCTGGTCTTCGATTTACCTTCCCTGGAGAGTGGTGCACCATGGTACTGTTCCATTTCAAATCCATGCGCCCACTTCTAAAAGTCGAACGGTGCTGTTTCGGCTTTTTGGACTAATGTTGCACCTTGCACCGCGAATGTTGCATCCTATGGATATCGATTCTTCGAACGGCCATAACTGTTGGCTCGTTTAGAGTTACGGGAGCCATGACCAGTCAAAACGAAGGTCTCGATGAGTTCTACCGCTTTGACAGCTATAAGCCGTTAATGGATAGTTTCATACCCAAAAAAGTCTATCCGAACCTCAATCGGGTCTCTGAAGTTTTTTGGCCTTTTTTCCATCACGTGAATTTTTACGTTAAAACAGGATCACCGTGGCTGGTCTTCGATTTACCTTCCCTAGAGAGCGGTGCACCATGGTACTGTTCCATTTCAAATCTCTGCACCCACTTCTAAAAGTCGAACGGTGCTATTTCGGCTTTTTGGACGAATGTTGCACCTTGCACCGTGAATGTTGCACCCTGTGGATATCGATTCTTCGGACGGCCATAACTGTTGGCTCGTTTAGAGTTACGGGAGCCAAAACCAGTCAAAACGAAGGTCTCGGTGAGTTCTACCGCTTTGACAGCTATAAGCCGTCAATGGATAGTTTCATACCCAAAAAAATCTATCCGAACCTCAATCGGGTTTCTGAAGTTTTTTGGCCTTCTTTTTTCCATCACGTGAATTTTTACATTAAAACGGGATCACCGTGGCTGGTCTTCGATTTACCTTCCCTGGAGAGCGGTGCACCATGGTACTGTTCCATTTCAAATCCCTGCACCCACTTCTAAAAGTCGAACGGTGCTGTTTCGACTTTTTAGACGAATGTTGCACCTTGCACCGCGAATGTTGCACCCTGTGGATATCGATTCTTCGGACGACCATAACTGTTGGCTCGTTTAGAGTTACGGGAGCCATAACCAGTCAAAACGAAGGTCTCGGTGAGTTCTACCGCTTTGACAGCTATAAGCCGTCAATGGATAGTTTCATACCCAAAAAATTCTATCCGAACCTCAATCGGGTCTTTGAAGTTTTTTGGCCTTCTTTTTTCCATCACGTGAATTTTTACGTTAAAACGGGATCACCGTGGCTGGTCTTCGATTTACCTTCCCTGGAGAGCGGTGCACCATGGTACTGTTCCATTTCAAATCCCTGCACCCACTTCTAAAAGTCGAACGGTGCTGTTTCGGCTTTCTGGACGAATCTTGCACCTTGCACCGCGAATGTTGCGCCCTGTGGATATCGATTCTTCGGACGGCCATAACTGTTGGCTCGTTTAGAGTTACGGGATCCATAACCAATCAAAACGAAGGTCTTGGTGAGTTCTACCGCTTTGACAGCTATAAGCCGTCAATGGATAGTTTCATACCCAAAAAAGTCTATCCGAACCCCAATCGGGTCTCTGAAGTTTTTTGGCCTTTTTTTCCATCACGTGAACTTTTACGTTAAAACGGGATCACCGTGGCTGGTCTTCGATTTACCTTCCCTGAAAGCGGTGCACCATGGTACTGTTCCATTTCAAATCCCTGCGCCCACTTCTAAAAGTCGAACGGTGCTGTTTCGGCTTTTTGGACTAATGTTGCACCTTGCACCACGAATGTTGCACCCTGTGGATATCGATTCTTCGGACGGCCATAACTATTGGCTCGTTTAGAGTTACGTGATCCATAACCAGTCAAAACGAAGGTCTCGGTGAGTTCTACCGCTTTGACAGCTATAAGCCATCAATGGACAGTTTCATACCCAAAAAATTCTATCCGAACCTCAATCGGGTCTTTGAAGTTTTTTGGCCTTCTTTTTTCCATCACGTGAATTTTTGCGTTAAAACGGGATCACCGTGGCTGGTCTTCGATTTACCTTCCCTGGAGAGTGGTGCACCATGGTACTCTTCCATTTCAAATCCCTGCACCCACTTCTAAAAGTCGAACGGTGCCGTTTCGGCTTTCTGGACGAATCTTGCACCTTGCACCGCGAATGTTGCGCCCTGTGGATATCGATTCTTCGGACGGTCATAACTGTTGGCTCGTTTAGAGTTACGGGAGCCATAACCAGTCAAAACGAAGGTCTCGGTGAGTTCTACCGCTATGACAGCTATAAGTCGTCAATGGATAGTTCCATACCCAAAAAAGTCTATCCGAACCTCAATCGGGTCTCTGAAGTTTTTTGGCCTTCTTTTTTCCATCACGTGAATTTTTACGTTAAAACGGGATCACCGTGGCTGGTCTTCGATTTACCTTCCCTGGAGAGTGGTGCACCATGGTACTGTTCCATTTCAAATCCATGCGCCCACTTCTAAAAGTCGAACGGTGCTGTTTCGGCTTTTTGGACTAATGTTGCACCTTGCACCGCGAATGTTGCATCCTATGGATATCGATTCTTCGAACGGCCATAACTGTTGG
This sequence comes from Allium fistulosum, assembly GCA_030737815.1. Classification (NCBI taxonomy): domain Eukaryota; kingdom Viridiplantae; phylum Streptophyta; class Magnoliopsida; order Asparagales; family Amaryllidaceae; genus Allium; species Allium fistulosum. Next base: position 53,026,943 of record CM060907.1, read on the forward strand.
CTCGTTTAGAGTTACGGGAGCCATGACCAGTCAAAACGAAGGTCTTGATGAGTTCTACCGCTTTGACAGCTATAAGCCGTTAATGGATAGTTTCATACCCAAAAAAGTCTATCCGAACCTCAATCGGGTCTCTGAAGTTTTTTGGCCTTTTTTCCATCACGTGAATTTTTACGTTAAAACAGGATCACCGTGGCTGGTCTTCGATTTACCTTCCCTAGAGAGCGGTGCACCATGGTACTGTTCCATTTCAAATCTCTGCACCCACTTCTAAAAGTCGAACGGTGCTATTTCGGCTTTTTGGACGAATGTTGCACCTTGCACCGTGAATGTTGCACCCTGTGGATATCGATTCTTCGGACGGCCATAACTGTTGGCTCGTTTAGAGTTACGGGAGCCAAAACCAGTCAAAACGAAGGTCTCGGTGAGTTCTACCGCTTTGACAGCTATAAGCCGTCAATGGATAGTTTCATACCCAAAAAAATCTATCCGAACCTCAATCGGGTTTCTGAAGTTTTTTGGCCTTCTTTTTTCCATCACGTGAATTTTTACATTAAAACGGGATCACCGTGGCTGGTCTTCGATTTACCTTCCCTGGAGAGCGGTGCACCATGGTACTGTTCCATTTCAAATCCCTGCACCCACTTCTAAAAGTCGAACGGTGCTGTTTCGACTTTTTAGACGAATGTTGCACCTTGCACCGCGAATGTTGCACCCTATGGATATCGATTCTTCGGACGGCCATAACTGTGGGCTCATTAAGAGTTACGGGAGCCATAACCAGTCAAAACGAAGGTCTTGATGAGTTCTACCACTTTGACAGCTATAAGCCGTCAATGGATAGTATCATACCCAAAAAAGTCTACCCGAACCTCAATCGGGTCTCTGAAGTTTTTTGCCCTTCTTTTTTCCATCACGTGAATTTTTACGTTAAAACGGGATGACCGTGGCTGGTCTTCGATTTACCTTCCCTGGAGAGCGGAGCACCATGGTACTGTTCCATTTCAAATCCCGACACCCACTTCTAAAAGTCGAACGGTGCTGTTTCGGCTTTTTGGACAAATGTTGCACCTTGCACCGTGAATGTTGCACCCTGTGGATATCGATTCTTCGGACGGCCATAACTGTTGGCTCGTTTAGAGTTACGGGAGCCATAACCAGTCAAAACGAAGGTCTCGGTGAGTTCTACCGCTTTGACAGCTATAAGCCATCAATGGATAGTTTCACACCCAAAAAATTCTATCCGAACCTCAATCGGGTCTTTGATGTTTTTTGGCCTTCTTTTTTTCATCACGTGAATTTTTACGTTAAAACGGGATCACCGTGGCTGGTCTTCGATTTACCTTCCCTGAAGAGCAGTGCACCATGGTACTCTTCCATTTCAAATCCCTGCACCCACTTGTAAAAGTCGAACAGTGCTGTTTCGGCTTTCTGGACGAATCTTGCACCTTGCACCGCGAATGTTGCGCCCTGTGGATATCAATTCTTCGGACGGCCATAACTGTTGGCTCGTTTAGAGTTACGGGAGCCATAACCTATCAAAACGAAGGTCTTGGTGAGTTCTACCGCTTTGACAGCTATAAGCCGTCAATGGATAGTTTCATACCCAAAAAAGTCTATCCGAACCTCAATTGGGTCTCTGAAGTTTTTTGCCCTTCTTTTTTCCATCACGTGAATTTTTACGTTAAAACGGGATCAGCGTGACTGGTCTTCGATTTACCTTCCCTGGAGAGTGGTGCACCATGGTACTGTTCCATTTCAAATCCCTGCACCCACTTCTAAAAGTCGAACGGTGCTGTTTCGGCTTTTTGGACTAATGTTGCACCTTGCACCGCGAATGTTGCATCCTGTGGATATCGATTATTCGAACGGCCATAACTGTTGGCTCGTTTAGAGTTACGGGAACCATAACCAGTCAAAACGAAGGTCTCGGTGAGTTCTACCGCTTTGACAGCTATAAGCCGTCAATGGATAGTTTCATACCCAAAAAAGTCTATCCGAACCTCAATCGGGTCTTTGAAGTTTTTTGGCCTTCTTTTTTCCATCACGAGAATTTTTACGTTAAAACAGGATCACCGTGGCTGGTCTTCATTTTACCTTCCCTGGAGAGCGGTGCACCATGGTATAGTTCCATTTCAAATCCCTGCACCCACTTCTAAAAGTCGAACTGTGCTGTTTCGACTTTTTGGATGAATGTTGCACCTTGCACCGCGAATGTTGCACCCTGTGGATATCGATTCTTCGGACGGCCATAACTGTTGGCTCGTTTAGAGTTACGGGAGCCATAACCAGTCAAAATGAAGGTCTCGGTGAGTTCTACTGCTTTGACAGCTATAAGCCGTCAATGGATAGTTTCATAGCCAAAAAAGTCTATCCGAACCTCAAACGGGTCTCTGAAGTTTTTTGGCCTTCTTTTTTCCATCACGTGAATTTTTACGTTAAAACGGGATCACCGTGGCTGGTCTTCGATTTACCTTCCCTGGAGAGCGGTGCACCATGGTACTGTTCCATTTTAAATCCCTGCACTCACTTCTAAAAGTCGAACGGTGCTGTTTCGACTTTTTAGACGAATGTAGCACCTTACACCGCGAATGTTGCACCCTGTGGATATCGATTCTTCGGATGGCCATAACTGTTGGCTCATTAAGAGTTACGGGAGCCATAACCAGTCAAAACGAAGGTCTCGATGAGTTCTACCAGTTTGATAGCTATAAGCCGTCAATGGATAGTTTCATACCCAAAAAAGTCTACCCGAACCTCAATCGGGTCTCTGAAGTTTTTTGCCCTTCTTTTTTCCATCACGTGAATTTTGACGTTAAAACGGGATCACCGTGGCTGGTCTTCGATTTACTTTCCCTAGAGAGCGGTGCACCATGGTACTATTCCATTTCAAATCCCTGCACCCACTTCTAAAAGTCGAACGGTACTGTTTCGGCTTTTTGGACGAATGTTGCACCTTGCACCGCAAATGTTGCTCCCTGCGGATATCGATTCTTCGGACGGCCATAACTGTTGGCTCGTTTAAAGTTACGGGAGCCATAACCAATCAAAATGAAGGTCTCGGTGAGTTCTACCGCTTTGACAGCTATAAGCCGTTAATGGATAGTCTCATACCCAAAAAAGTCTATCTGAACCCCCATAGGGTCTCTGAAGTTTTTTGGCCTTTTTTTCCATCACGTGAACTTTTACGTTAAAATGGAATCACCGTGGCTGGTCTTCGATTTACCTTCCCTGGAGAGCGGTGCACCATGGTACTGTTCCATTTCAAATTCTTGCACCCACTTCTAAAAGTCGAACGGTGTTGTTTCGGCTTTTTGGACGAATGTTGCACCTTGCACCGCGAATGTTGCACCCTGTGGATATCGATTCTTCGGACGGCCATAATTGTTGGCTCGTTTAGAGTTACGGGACACATAAACAGTCAAAACGAAGGTCTCGGTGAGTTCTATCGCTTTGACAGCTATAAGCCGTCAATGGATAGTTTCATACCCAAAAAATTCTATCCGAACCTCAATCGGGTATCTGAAGTTTTTTGGCCTCCTTTTTTCCATCACGTGAATTTTTACGTTGAAACGGGATCACCATGGCTGGTCTTCGATTTACCTTCCCTGGAGAGCGGTGCACCATGGTACTCTTCCATTTCAAATCCTTGCACCCACTTCTGAAAGTCGAACGGTGCTGTTTCGGCTTTCTGGACGAATGTTGCACCTTGCACCGCGAATGTTACGCCCTGTGGATATCGATTCTTCGGACGGCCATAACTGTTGGCTCGTTTAGAGTTACGGGAGCCATAACCTGTCAAAACGAAGGTCTCGGTGAGTTCTACCGCTTTGACAGCTATAAGCCATCAATGGATAGTTTCATACCCAAAAAAGTCTATCCGAACCTCAACCGGGTCTCTGAAGTTTTTTGGCCTTCTTTTTTCCATCACGTGAATTTTTACGTTAAAACGCGATCACCTTGGCTGGTCTTCGATTTACCTTCCTTGGAGAGTGGTGCACCATGGTACTGTTCCATTTCAAATCCCTGTGCCCACTTCTAAAAGTCGAACGATGCTGTTTCGGCTTTTTGGACTAATGTTGCACCTTGCACCGCGAATGTTGCATCCTGTGGATATCGATTCTTCGGACGGCCATAACTGTTGGCTCGTTTAGAGTTACGGGAGCCATAACCTGTCAAAACGAAGTTCTCGGTGAGTTCTACCGCTTTGACAGCTATAAGTCATCAATGGATAGTTTCATACCCAAAAAAGTCTATCCGAACCTCAATCGGGTCTCTGAAGTTTTTTGGCCTTCTTTTTCCATCACGTGAATTTTTACGTTAAAACAGGATCACCATGGCTGGTTTTCGATTTACCTTCCCTGGAGAGCGGTGCACCATGGTACTGTTCCATTTCAAATCCCTGCACCCACTTCTAAAAGTCGAACGGTGCTGTTTCGGCTTTTTGGACGAATGTTGCACCTTGCACCGCGAATGTTGCACCCTGTGTATATCGATTCTTCGGACGGCCATAAATGTTGGCTCGTTTAGATTTACCAGAGCCATAACCAGTCAAAACGAAGATCTTGGTGAGTTCTACCGCTTTGACAGCTATAAGCCGTCAATGGATAGTTTCATACCCAAAAAAGTCTATCCGAACCTCAATCGGGTCTCTAAAGTTTTTTGGCCTTCTTTTTTCCATCACGTGAATTTTTACGTTAAAACGGGATCACCGTGGCTGGTCTTCGATTTACCTTCCTTGGAGAGCGGTGCACCATGGTACTGTTCCATTTCATATCCCTGCACTCACTTCTAAAAGTCGAACGGTGCTGTTTCAACTTTTTGGACGAATGTTGCACCTTGCACCGCGAATGTTGCACCCTGTGGATATCGATTCTTTGGACGACCATAACTGTTGGCTCATTTAGAGTTACGGGAGCCATAACCAGTCAAAACGAAGGTCTCGATGAGTTCTACCGCTTTGACAGCTATAAGCCGTCAATGGATAGTTTCATACCCAAAAAAGTCTACCCGAACCTCAATCGGGTCTTTGAAGTTTTTTTTCCCTTCTTTTTTCCATCACGTGAATTTTTACGTTAAAACGGGATCACCGTGGCTGGTCTTCGATTTACCTTCCCTGGAGAGCGGTGCACCATGGTACTATTCCATTTTAAATCCCTGCACCCACTTCTAAAAGTGGAACGGTGCTGTTTCGGCTTTTTGGACGAATGTTGCACCTTGCATCGCGAATGTTGCGCCCTGTGGGTATCGATTCTTCGGACGACCATAACTGTTGGCTCGTTTAGAGTTACGGGAGCCATAACCAGTCAACACGAAGGTCTCGGTGAGTTCTACTGCTTTGACAGCTATAAGCCGTCAATGGATAGTTTCATACCCAAAAAAGTCTATCCGAACCTCAATTGGGTCTCTGAAGTTTTTTGGCCTTCTTTTTTCCATCACGTGAATTTTTACGTTAAAACGGGATCACCGTGGCTGGTCTTCGATTTACCTTCCCTGGAGAGCGGTGCACCATGGTACTGTTCCATTTCAAATCCCGGCACTCACTTCTAAAAGACGAACGGTGCTGTTTCGGCTTTCTCGACGAATGTTGCAATTTGCACCGCGAATGTTGCGCCCTGTGGATATCGATTCTTCGGACGGCCATAACTGTTGGCTCATTAAGAGTTACGGGAGCCATAACCAGTCAAAACGAAGGTCTCGATGAGTTCTACCACTTTGACAGCTATAAGCCGTCAATGGATAGTTTCATACCCAAAAAAGTCTACCCGAACCTCAATCGGGTCTTTGAAGTTTTTTGGCCTTTTTTCCATCACGTGAATTTTTACGTTAAAACAGGGATCACCGTGGCTGGTCTTCGATTTACCTTCCCTGGAGAGCGGTGCACCATGGTACTGTTCCATTTCAAATCCTGGCACTCACTTCTAAAAGTCGAACGGTGCTGTTTCGACTTTTTGGACGAATGTTGCACCTTACACCGCGAATGTTGCACCCTGTGGATATCGATTCTTCGGACGGCCATAACTGTTGGCTCATTAAGAGTTACGGGAGCCATAACCAGTCCAAACGAAGGTCTCGATGAGTTCTACCACTTTGACAGCTATATGCCGTCAATGGATAGTTTCATACCCAAAAAAGTCTACCCGAACCTCAATCGGGTCTTTGAAGTTTTTTGCCCTTCTTCTTTCCATCACGTGAATTTTTACGTTAAAACAGGATCACCGTGGCTGGTCTTCATTTTACCTTCCCTGGAGAGCGGTGCACCATGGTACAGTTCCATTTCAAATCCCTGCACCCACTTCTAAAAGTCGAACGGTGCTGTTTCGACTTTTTGGACGAATGTTGCACCTTGCACCGCGAATGTTGCACCCTGTGGATATCGATTCTTCGGACGGCCATAACTGTTGGCTCGTTTAGAGTTACGGGAGCCATAACTAGTCAAAACGAAGGTCTCGATGAGTTCTACCACTTTGACAGCTATAAGCCATCAATGGATAGTTTCATACCCAAAAAAGTCTACCCGAACCTCAATCGGGTCTCTGAAGTTTTTTGCCCTTCTTTTTTCCATCACGTGAATTTTGACGTTAAAACGGGATCACCGTGGCTGGTCTTCGATTTACTTTCCCTAGAGAGCGGTGCACCATGGTACTATTCCATTTCAAATCCCTGCACCCACTTCTAAAAGTCGAACGGTACTGTTTCGGCTTTTTGGACGAATGTTGCACCTTGCACCGCGAATGTTGCACCCTGCGGATATCGATTCTTCGGACGGCCATAACTGTTGGCTCGTTTAAAGTTACGGGAGCCATAACCAATCAAAACGAAGGTCTCGGTGAGTTCTACCGCTTTGATAGCTATAAGCCGTCAATGGATAGTCTCATACCCAAAAAAGTCTATCTGAACCCCCATCATGTCTCTGAAGTTTTTTGGCCTTTTTTTCCATCACGTGAACTTTTACGTTAAAATGGGATCACCGTGGCTGGTCTTCGATTTACCTTCCCTGGAGAGCGGTGCACCACGGTACTGTTCCATTTCAAATTCCTGCACCCACTTCTAAAAGTCGAACGGTGCTGTTTCGGCTTTTTGGACGAATGTTGCACCTTGCACCGCGAATGTTGCACCCTGTGGATATCGATTCTTCAGACGGCCATAATTGTTGGCTCGTTTAGATTTACGGGAGCCATAAACAGTCAAAACGAAGGTCTCGGTGAGTTCTACCGCTTTGACAGCTATAAGCTGTCAATGGATAGTTTCATACCCAAAAAATTCTATCCGAACCTCAATCGGGTCTTTGAAGTTTTTTGGCCTCCTTTTTTCCATCACGTGAATTTTTACGTTGAAACGGGATCACCATGGCTGGTCTTCGATTTACCTTCCCTGGAGAGCGGTGCACCATGGTACTCTTCCATTTTAAATCCTTGCACCCACTTCTAAAAGTCGAACGGTGCTGTTTTGGCTTTCTGGACGAATGTTGCACCTTGCACCGCGAATGTTACGCCTTGTGGATATCGATTCTTCGGACGGCCATAACTGTTGGCTCGTTTAGAGTTATGGGTGCCATAACCTGTCAAAACGAAGGTCTCGGTGAGCTCTACCGCTTTGACAGCTATAAGCCGTCAATGGATAGTTTCATAACAAAAAAAGTCTATCCGAACCTCAACCGGGTCTCTGAAGTTTTTTGGCCTTCTTTTTTCCATCACGTGAATTTTTACGTTAAAACGCGATCACCGTGGCTGGTCTTCGATTTACCTTCCTTGGAGAGTGGTGCACCATGGTACTGTTCCATTTCAAATCCCTGCGCCCACTTCTAAACGTCGAACGATGCTGTTTCGGCTTTTTGGACTAATGTTGCACCTTGCACCGCGAATGTTTAATCCTGTGGATATCGATTCTTCGGACGGCCATAACTGTTGGCTCGTTTAGAGTTACGGGAGCCATAACCTGTCAAAACGAAGTTCTCGGTGAGTTCTACCGCTTTGACAGCTATAAGCCGTCAATGGATAGTTTCATACCCAAAAAAGTCTATCCGAACCTCAATCGGGTCTCTGAAGTTTTTTGGCCTTCTTTTTCCATCACGTGAATTTTTACGTTAAAACAGGATCACCATGGCTGGTTTTCGATTTACCTTCCCTGGAGAGCGGTGCACCATGGTACTGTTCCATTTCAAATCCTGGCACTCACTTCTAAAAGTCGAACGGTGCTGTTTCAACTTTTTGGACGAATGTTGCACCTTGCACCGCGAATGTTGCACCCTGTGGATATCGATTCTTTGGACGACCATAACTGTTGGCTCATTTAGAGTTACGGGAGCCATAACCAGTCAAAACGAAGGTCTCGATGAGTTCTACCGCTTTGACAGCTATAAGCCGTCAATGGATAGTTTCATACCCAAAAAAGTCTACCCGAACCTCAATCGGGTCTTTGAAGTTTTTTTTCCCTTCTTTTTTCCATCACATGAATTTTTACGTTAAAACGGGATCACCGTGGCTGGTCTTCGATTTACCTTCCCTGGAGAGCGGTGCACCATGGTACTATTCCATTTTAAATCCCTGCACCCACTACTAAAAGTGGAACGGTGCTGTTTCGGCTTTTTGGACGAATGTTGCACCTTGCACCGCGAATGTTGCGCCATGTGGATATCGATTCTTCGGATGGCCATAACTGTTGGGTTGTTTAGAGTTACGGAAGCCATAACCTATCAAAACGAAGGTCTCGGTGAGTTCTACCGCTTTGACAGCTATAAGCCGTCAATGGATAGTTTCATACCCAATAAAGTCTATCCGAACCTCAATCGGGTCTCTGAAGTTTTTTGGCCTTCTTTTTTCCATCACGGGAATATTTACGTTAAAACAGGATCACCGTGGCTGGTCTTCGATTTACCTTCCCTGGAGAGCGGTGCACCATGGAACTGTTCCATTTCAAATCCCTGCACCCACTTCTAAAAGTCAAACGGTGATGTTTCGGCTTTTTGGACGAATGTTGCACCTTGCACCGCGAATGTTGCACCTTTTGGATATCGATTCTTCGGACGACCATAACTGTTGGCTCGTTTAGAGTTACGGGAGCCATAACCAGTCAAAACGAAGGTCGCGGTGAGTTCTACCGCTTTGACAGCTATAAGCCGTCAATGGATAGTTTCATACCCAAAAAAGTCTATCCGAACCTCAATTGGGTCTCTGAAGTTTTTTGGCCTTCTTTTTTCCATCACGTGAATTTTTACGTTAAAACGGGATCACCGTGGCTGGTCTTCGATTTACCTTCCCTGGAGAGCGGTGCACCATGGTACTGTTCCATTTCAAATCCCGGCACTCACTTCTAAAAGATGAACGGTGCTGTTTCGGCTTTCTCGACGAATGTTGCACCTTGCACCGCGAATGTTGCGCCCTGTGGATATCGATTCTTCGGACGGCCATAACTGTTGGCTCATTAAGAGTTACGGGAGCCATAACCAGTCAAAACGAAGGTCTCGATGAGTTCTACCACTTTGACAGCTATAAGCTGTCAATGGATAGATTCATACCCAAAAAAGTCTACCCGAACCTCAATCGGGTCTCTGAAGTTTTTTGGCCTTCTTTTTTCCATCACGTGAATTTTTACGTTAAAACAGGGATCACCGTGGCTGGTCTTCGATTTACCTTCCCTGAAGAGCGGTGCACCATGGTACTGTTCCATTTCAAATCCTGGCACTCACTTCTAAAAGTCGAACGGTGCTGTTTCGACTTTTTGGACGAATGTTGCACCTTACACCGCGAATGTTGCACCCTGTGGATATCGATTCTTCGGACGGCCATAACTGTTGGCTCATTAAGAGTTACGGGAGCCATAACCAGTCAAAACGAAGGTCTCGATGTTTTCTACCACTTTGACAGCTATAAGCCGTCAATGGATAGTTTCATACCCAAAAAAGTCTATCCGAACCTCAATCGGGTCTCTGAAGTTTTTTGGTCTTCTTTTTTCCATCACGTGAATTTTTACGTTAAAACGGGATCACCGTGGCTGGTCTTCGATTTACCTTCCCTGGAGAGCGGTGCACCATGGTACTGTTCCATTTCAAATCCCGGCACTCACTTCTAAAAGTCGAACGGTGCTGTTTCGGCTTTCAGGACGAATGTTGCACCTTGCACCGCGAATGTTGCGCCCTGTGGATATCGATTCTTCGGACGGCCATAACTGTTGGCTCATTAAGAGTTACGGGAGCCATAACCAGTCAAAACGAAGGTCTCGATGAGTTCTACCACTTTGACAGCTATAAGCCGTCAATGGATAGTTTCATACCCAAAAAAGTCTACCCGAACCTCAATCGGGTCTCTGAAGTTTTTTGCCCTTCTTTTTTCCATCACGAGAATTTTTACGTTAAAACGGGATCACCATGGCTGGTCTTCGATTTACCTTCCCTGGAGAGCGGTGCACCATGGTACTGTTCCATTTCAAATCCCGGCACTCACTTCTAAAAGTCGAACGGTGCTGTTTCGACTTTTTGGACGAATGTTGCACCTTACACCGCGAATGTTGCACCCTGTGGATATCGATTCTTCGGACGGCCATAACTGTTGGCTCATTAAGAGTTACGGCAGCCATAACCAGTCAAAACAAAGGTCTCGATGAGTTCTACCACTTTGACAGCTATAAGCCGTCAATGGATAGTTTCATACCTAAAAAAGTCTACCTGAACCACAATGGGGTCTCTGAAGTTTTTTGCCCTTCTTTTTTCCATCACGTGAATTTTTACGTTAAAACGGGATCACCGTGGCTGGTCTTCGATTTACCTTCCCTAGAGAGCGGTGCACCATGGTACTATTCCATTTCAAATCCCTGCACCCACTTCTAAAAGTCGAACGATGCTGTTTCGGCTTTTTGGACGAATGTTGCACCTTGCACCGCGAATGTTGCACCCTGCGGATATCGATTCTTCGGACGGCCATAACTGTTGGCTCGTTTAGAGTTATAGGAGCCATAACCAATCAAAACGAAGGTCTCGGTGAGTTCTACCGCTTTGACAGCTATAAGCCGTCAATGGATAGTCTCATACCCAAAAAAGTCTATCCGAACCCCAATCGGGTCTCTGAAGTTTTTTGGCCTTTTTTTCCATCACGTGAACTTTTACGTTAAAACGGGCTGGTCTTCGATTTACCTTCCCTGGAGAGCGGTGCACCATGGTACTGTTCCATTTCAAATCCCTGCACTCACTTCTAAAAGTCGAACGATGCTGTTTCGACTTTTTGGACGAATGTTGCACCTTGCACCGCGAATGTTGCACCCTGTGGATATCGATTCTTCGGACGGCCATAACTGTTGGCTCATTTAGAGTTACGGGAGCCATAACCAGTCAAAACGAAGGTCTCGGTGAGTTCTACCGCTTTGATAGCTATATGCCGTCAATAGATAGTTTCATACCCAAAAAAGTATATCCGTACCTCAATCGGGTCTTTGATGTTTTTTGGCCTTCTATTTTCCATCACGTGAATTTTTACGTTAAAACGGGATCACCGTGGCTGGTCTTCGATTTACCTTCCCTGGAGAGCGGTGCACCATGGTACTGTTCCATTTCAAAACCCTGCACCCACTTCTAAAAGTCGAACGGTGCTGTTTCGGCTTTTTGGACGAATGTTGCACCTTGCACCGCGAATGTTGCACCATGTGGATATCGATTCTTCGGACGGCCATAACTGTTGGCTCGTTTAGAGTTACGGGAGCCATAACCAGTCAAAACGAAGGTCTCGGTGAGTTCTACCGCTTTGACGGCTATAAGCGGTCAATGGATAGTTTCATACCCAAAAAAGTCTATCCGAACCTCAATCGGGTCTTTGAAGTTTTTTGGCCTTCTTTTTTCCATCACGTGAATTTTTACGTTAAAACGGGATCACCGTGGTTGGTCTTCAATTTACCTTCCCTGGAGAGCGGTGCACCATGGTACTGTTCCATTTCAAATCCCTGCTCTCACTTCTAAAAGTCGAACGATGTTGTTTCGACTTTTTGGACGAATGTTGCACCTTGCACCGCGAATGTTGCACCCTGTGGATATCAATTCTTCGGACGGCCATAACTGTTGGCTCGTTTAGAGTTACGGGAGCCATAACCAGTAAAAACGAAGGTCTCGGTGAGTTCTACCGCTTTGACGGCTATAAGCCGTCAATGGATAGTTTCATACCCAAAAAAGTCTATCCGTACCTCAATCGGGTCTTTGATGTTTTTTGGCCTTCTATTTTCCATCACGTGAATTTTTACGTTAAAACGGGATCACTGTGGCTGGTCTTCGATTTACCTTCCCTGGAGAGCGGTGCACCATGGTACTGTTCCATTTCAAATCCCTGCACCCACTTCTAAAAGTCGAACGGTGCTGTTTCGGCTTTTTGGACGAATGTTGCACCTTGCACCGCGAATGTTGCACCATGTGGATATCGATTCTTCGGACGGCCATAACTGTTGGCTCGTTTAGAGTTATGGGAGCCATAACCATTCAAAATGAAGGTCTCGGTGAGTTCTACCGCTTTGACGGCTATAAGCCGTCAATGGATAGTTTCATACCCAAAAAAGTCTATCCGAACCTCAATCGGGTCTCTGAAGTTTTTTGGCCTTCTTTTTTCCATCACGTGAATTTTTACGTTAAAACGGGCTGGTCTTTGATTTACCTTCCCTGGAGAGCGGTGCACCATGGTACCATTCCATTTCAAATCCCTGCACTCACTTCTAAAAGTCGAACGATGCTGTTTCGACTTTTTGGACGAATGTTGCACCTTGCACCACGAATGTTGCACCCTGTGGATATCGATTCTTCGGACGGCCATAACTGTTGGCTCGTTTAGAGTTACGGGAGCCATAACCAGTCAAAACGAAGGTCGCGGTGAGTTCTACCGCTTTGACAGCTATAAGCCGTCAATGGATAGATTCATGCCGAAAAAAGTCTATCCGAACCTCAATCGGGTCTCTGAAGTTTTTTGGCCTTCTTTTTTCCACCACGTGAATTTTTACGTTAAAACGGGATCACCGTTGCTGGTCTTCGATTTAACTTCCCTGGAGAGCGGTGCACCATGGTACTGTTCCATTTCAAATCCCTGCACTCACTTCTAAAAGTCGAAAGGTGCTGTTTCGACTTTTTGGACGAATGTTGCACCTTGCACCGCGAATGTTGCACCCTATGGATATCGATTCTTCGGACGGCCATAACTGTTGGCTCATTTAGAGATACGGGAGCCATAACCAGTCAAAATGAAGCTCTCGGTGAGTTCTACCACTTTGACAGCTATAAGCCGTCAATGGATAGTTTCATACCCAAAAAAGACTATCCGAACCTCAATCGGGTCTCTGAAGTTTTTTGCCCTTCTTTTTTCCATCACGTGAATTTTTACATTAAAACGGGATCACCGTGGCTGGTCTTCGATTTACCTTCCCTGGAGAGCGGTGCACCATGGTACTATTCCATTTTAAATCCCTGCACCCACTTCAAAAAGTGGAACGGTGCTGTTTCGGCTTTTTGGACGAATGTTGCACCTTGCACCGCGAATGTTGCGCCCTGTGGATATCGATTCTTCGGACGGCCATAACTGTTGGATCGTTTAGAGTTACGGGAGCCATAACCAGTCAAAACAAAGGTCTCGGTGAGTTCTACCGCTTTGATAGCTATAAGCCGTCAATGGATAGTTTCATACCCAAAAAAGGTCTATCCGTACCTCAATCGCGTCTCTGAAGTTTTTTGGCCTTCTTTTTTCCATCACGTGAATTTTTACGTTAAAACGGGATCACCGTGGCTGGTCTTCGATTTACCTTCCCTGGAGAGCGGTGCACCATGGTACCGTTCCATTTCAAATCCCTACACCCACTTCTAAAAGTCGAACGGTGCTGTTTCGGCTTTTTGGACGAATGTTGCACCTTGCGCCGCGAATGTTGCACCCTGTGGATATCGATTCTTCGGACGGCCATAACTGTTGGCTCGTTTAGAGTTACGGGAGCCAAAACCATTCAAAATGAAGGTCGCGGTGAGTTCTACCACTTTGACAGCTATAAGCCATCAATGGATAGTTTCATACCCAAAAAAGTCTATCTGAACCTCAATCGGGTCTCTGAAGTTTTTTGGCCTTCTTTTTTCCATCACGTGAATTTTTACGTTAAAACGGGATCACCGTGGCTGGTCTTCGATTTACCTTCCCTGGAGAGCGGTGCACCATGGTACTGTTCCATTTCAAATCCCTGCACTCACTTCTAAATGTCAAACGGTGCTGTTTCGACTTTTTGGACGAATGTTGCACCTTGCACCGCGAATGTTGCACCCTGTGGATATCGATTCTTCGGACGGCCATAACTGTTGGCTCATTTAGAGTTACGGGAGCCATAACCAGTCAAAACGAAGGTCTCGGTGAGTTCTACCACTTTGATAGCTATATGCCGTCAATAGTTAGTTGCATACCCAAAAAAGTATATCCGTACCTCAATCGGGTCTTTGATGTTTTTTGGCCTTCTATTTTCCATCACGTGAATTTTTACGTTAAAACGGGATCACCGTGGCTGGTCTTCGATTTACCTTCCCTGGAGAGCGGTGCACCATGGTACTGTTCCATTTCAAAACCCTGCACCCACTTCTAAAAGTCGAACGGTGCTGTTTCGGCTTTTTGGACGAATGTTGCACCTTGCACCGCGAATGTTGCACCATGTGGATATCGATTCTTCGGACGGCCAGAACTGTTGGCTCGTTTAGAGTTACGGGAGCCATAACCAGTCAAAACGAAGGTCTCGGTGAGTTCTACCGCTTTGACGGCTATAAGCCGTCAATGGATAGTTTCATACCCAAAAAAGTCTATCCGAACCTCAATCGGGTCTTTGAAGTTTTTTGGCCTTCTTTTTTCCATCACGTGAATTTTTACGTTAAAACGGGATCACCGTGGTTGGTCTTCAATTTACCTTCCCTGGAGAGTGGTGCACCATGGTACTGTTCCATTTCAAATCCCTGCTCTCACTTCTAAAAGTCGAACGATGTTGTTTCGACTTTTTGGACGAATGTTGCACCTTGCACCGCGAATGTTGCACCCTGTGGATATCAATTCTTCGGACGGCCATAACTGTTGGCTCGTTTAGAGTTACGGGAGCCATAACCAGTAAAAACGAAGGTCTCGGTGAGTTCTACCGCTTTGACGGCTATAAGCCGTCAATGGATAGTTTCATACCCAAAAAAGTCTATCCGTACCTCAATCGGGTCTTTGATGTTTTTTGGCCTTCTATTTTCCATCACGTGAATTTTTACGTTAAAATGGGATCACTGTGGCTGGTCTTCGATTTACCTTCCCTGGAGAGCGGTGCACCATGGTACTGTTCCATTTCAAATCCCTGCACCCACTTCTAAAAGTCGAACGGTGCTGTTTCGGCTTTTTGGACGAATGTTGCACCTTGCACCGCGAATGTTGCACCATGTGGATATCGATTCTTCGGACGGCCATAACTGTTGGCTCGTTTAGAGTTATGGGAGCCATAACCATTCAAAATGAAGGTCTCGGTGAGTTCTACTGCTTTGACGGCTATAAGCCGTCAATGGATAGTTTCATACCCAAAAAAGTCTATCCGAACCTCAATCGGGTCTCTGAAGTTTTTTGGCCTTCTTTTTTCCATCACGTGAATTTTTACGTTAAAACGGGCTGGTCTTTGATTTACCTTCCCTGGAGAGCGGTGCACCATGGTACTGTTCCATTTCAAATCCCTGCACTCACTTCTAAAAGTCGAACGATGCTGTTTCGACTTTTTGGACGAATGTTGCACCTTGCACCGCGAATGTTGCACCCTGTGGATATCGATTCTTCGGACGGCCATAACTGTTGGCTCGTTTAGAGTTACGGGAGCCATAACCAGTCAAAACGAAGGTCGCGGTGAGTTCTACCGCTTTGACAGCTATAAGCCGTCAATGGATAGATTCATGCCGAAAAAAGTCTATCCGAACCTCAATCGGGTCTCTGAAGTTTTTTGGCCTTCTTTTTTCCACCACGTGAATTTTTACGTTAAAACGGGATCACCGTGGCTGGTCTTCGATTTAACTTCCCTGGAGAGCGGTGCACCATGGTACTGTTCCATTTCAAATCCCTGCACTCACTTCTAAAAGTCGAAAGGTGCTGTTTCGACTTTTTGGACGAATGTTGCACCTTGCACCGCGAATGTTGCACCCTATGGATATCGATTCTTCGGACGGCCATAACTGTTGGCTCATTTAGAGATACGGGAGCCATAACCAGTCAAAACGAAGCTCTCGGTGAGTTCTACCACTTTGACAGCTATAAGCCGTCAATGGATAGTTTCATACCCAAAAAAGACTATCCGAACCTCAATCGGGTCTCTGAAGTTTTTTGCCCTTCTTTTTTCCATCACGTGAATTTTTACATTAAAACGGGATCACCGTGGCTGGTCTTCGATTTACCTTCCCTGGAGAGCGGTGCACCATGGTACTATTCCATTTTAAATCCCTGCACCCACTTCAAAAAGTGGAACGGTGCTGTTTCGGCTTTTTGGACGAATGTTGCACCTTGCACCGCGAATGTTCCGCCCTGTGGATATCGATTCTTCGGACGGCCATAACTGTTGGATCGTTTAGAGTTACGGGAGCCATAACCAGTCAAAACAAAGGTCTCGGTGAGTTCTACCGCTTTGATAGCTATAAGCCGTCAATGGATAGTTTCATACCCAAAAAAGGTCTATCCGTACCTCAATCGCGTCTCTGAAGTTTTTTGGCCTTCTTTTTTCCATCACGTGAATTTTTACGTTAAAACGGGATCACCGTGGCTGGTCTTCGATTTACCTTCCCTGGAGAGCGGTGCACCATGGTACCGTTCCATTTCAAATCCCTACACCCACTTCTAAAAGTCGAACGGTGCTGTTTCGGCTTTTTGGACGAATGTTGCACCTTGCGCCGCGAATGTTGCACCCTGTGGATATCGATTCTTCGGACGGCCATAACTGTTGGCTCGTTTAGAGTTACGGGAGCCAAAACCATTCAAAATGAAGGTCGCGGTGAGTTCTACCACTTTGACAGCTATAAGCCATCAATGGATAGTTTCATACCCAAAAAAGTCTATCTGAACCTCAATCGGGTCTCTGAAGTTTTTTGGCCTTCTTTTTTCCATCACGTGAATTTTTACGTTAAAACGGGATCACCGTGGCTGGTCTTCGATTTACCTTCCCTGGAGAGCGGTGCACCATGGTACTATTCCATTTCAAATCCCTGCACTCACTTCTAAATGTCAAACAGTGCTGTTTCGACTTTTTGGACGAATGTTGCACCTTGCACCGCGAATGTTGCACCCTATGAATATCGATTCTTCGGATGGCCATAACTGTTGGCTCATTTAGAGTTACGGGAGCCATAACCAGTCAAAACGAAGGTCTCGGTGAGTTCTACCGCTTTGACAGCTATAAGCCATCAATGGATAGTTTCATACCCAAAAAAGTCTATCCGAACCTCAATCGGGTCTTTGAAGTTTTTTGCCCTTCTTTTTTCCATCAGGTGAATTTTTACATTAAAACGGGATCACCGTGGCTGGTCTTCGATTTACCTTCCCTGGAGAGCGGTGCACCATGGTACTATTCAATTTTAAATCCCTGCACCCACTTATAAAAGTCGAACGGTGCTGTTTCGGCTTTTTGGACGAATGTTGCACCTTGCACCACGAATGTTGCTCCCTGTGGATATCGATTCTTCGGACGGCCATAACTGTTGGCTCGTTTAGAGTTACGGGAGCCATAACCAGTCAAAACGAAGGTCTCGGTGAGTTGTACCGCTTTGACAACTATAAGCCGTTAATGGATAGTTTCATACCTAAAACAGTCTATCCGTATCTCAATCGGGTCTCTGAAGTTTTTTGGCCTTCTTTTTTCCATCACGTGAATTTTTACGTTAAAACGGGATCACCGTGGCTGGTCTTCGATTTACCTTCCCTGGAGAGCGGTGCACCATGGTACTGTTCCATTTCAAATCCCTGCACTCACTTCTAAATGTCGAACGGTGCTGTTTCGACTTTTTGGACGAATGTTGCACCTTGCACCGCGAATGTTGCACCCTATGAATATCGATTCTTCGGACGGCCATAACTGTTGGCTCATTTAGAGTTACGGGAGCCATAACCAGTCAAAACGAAGGTCTCGGTGAGTTCTACGGCCTTGACGGCTGTAAGCCATCAACGGATAGATTCAAACCCAAAAAAGGCTATCCGAACCTCAATCGGGTCTCTGAAGTTTTTTGGCCTTCTTTTTTCCATCACGTGAATTTTTACATTAAAACGAGATCACCGTTGCTGGTCTTCGATTTACCTTCCCTGGAGAGCGGTTCAGCATGGTACTGTTCCATTTCAAATCCCTGCACCCACTTCTAAAAGTCGAACGGCGCTGTTTAGGCTTTTTGGACGAATGTTGCACCTTGCACTGCGAATGTTGCACCCTGTGGATATCGATTCTTCGGACGGCCATAACTGTTGGCTCGTTTAGAGTTACGGGAGCCATAACCAGTCAAAACGAAGGTCTCGGTGAGTTGTACCGCTTTGACAACTATAAGCCGTTAATGGATAGTTTCATACCTAAAACAGTCTATCCGTACCTCAATCGGGTCTCCGAAGTTTTTTGGCCTTCTTTTTTCCATCACGTGAATTTTTACGTTAAAACGGGATCACCGTGGCTGGTCTTCGATTTACCTTCCCTGGAGAGCAGTGCACCATGGTACTGTTCCATTTCAAATCCCTGCACTCACTTCTAAAAGTCGAACGGTGCTGTTTCGACTTTTTGGACGAATGTTGCACCTTGCACCGCGAATGTTGCACCCTGTGGATATCGATTCTTCGGATGGCCATAACTGTTGGCTCATTTAGAGTTACGGGAGCCATAACCAGTTAAAACGAAGGTCTCGATGAGTTCTACCGCTTTGACAGCTATAAGTCGTCAATGGATAGTTTCATACCCAAAAAAGTCTACCCGAACCTCAATCGGGTCTCTGATGTTTTTTGCCCTTCTTTTTTCCATCACGTGAATTTTTACGTTAAAACGGGATCACCGTGGCTGGTCTTCGATTTACCCTCCCTAGAGAGCGGAGCACCATGGTACTATTCCATTTTAAATCCCTGCACCCACTTCAAAAAGTGTAACGGTGCTGTTTTGGGTTTTTGGACGAATGTTGCACCTTGCACCGCGAATGTTGCGCCCTGTGGATATCGATTCTTCGGATGGCCATAACTGTTGGCTCGTTTAGAGTTACGGGGGACACCAGTCAAAATGAAGGTCTCGGTGAGTTCTACCGCTTTGACGGCTATAAGCCGTCAATGGATAGTTTCATACCCAAAAAGGGTCTATCCGTACCTCAATCGGGTCTCTGAAGTTTTTTGGCCTTCTTTTTTCCATCACGTGAACTGCTCTCCAGGGAAGGTAAATCGAAGACCAGCAACGGTGATCCCGTTTTAACGTAAAAATTCACGTGATGGAAAAAAGAAGGCCAAAAAACTTCAAAGACCAGATTGAGTTTCGGATAGCCTTTTTTGGGTTTGAAACTATCCGTTGACGGTTTACAGCAGTCAAGGACGTAGAACTCACCGAGAGCTTCGTTTTGACTGGTTATGGCTCCTGTAAATCTAAACGAGCCAACAGTTATGGCCGTCCGAAGAATCGATATCCACAGGGTGCAACATTCGCTGTGCAACGTGCAACATTCATCCAAAAAGCCGAAACAGCGCCGTTCGACTTTTAGAAGTGGGTGCAAGGATTTGAAATGGAACAGTACCATGCTAAACCGCTCTCCAGGGAAGTTAAATCGAAGACCAGCAACGGTGATCCCGTTTTAACGTAAAAATTCACGTGATGGAAAAAAGAAGGCCAAAAAACTTCAGAGACCAGATTGAGGTTCGGATAGCCTTTTTTGGGTTTGAAACTATCCGTTGACGGCTTACAGTAGTCAAGGCCGTAGAACTCACCGAGTGATTTGTTTTGACTGGTTATGGCTTCCGTAAATCTAAACGAGCCAACAGTTATGGCCGTCCGAAGAATCGATATACATAGGGTGCAACATTCGCTGTGCAAGGTGCAACATTCGTCCAAAAATTCGAAACAGCACCGTTCGACTTTTAGAAGTGGGTGCAGGGTTTTGAAATGGAACAGTACCATGCTGAACTGCTCTCCAGGGAAGGTAAATCGAAGACCAGCAACGGTGATCCTGTTTTAACGTAAAAATTCACGTGATGGAAAAAAGAAGGCCAAAAAACTTCAAAGACCCGATTGATGTTCGGATAGCCTTTTTTGGGTTTGAAACTGTCCGTTGACGGCTTACAGCCGTCAATGCCGTAGAACTCACCGAGAGCTTCGTTTTGACTGGTTATGGCTTCCGTAAATCTAAACAAGCCAACAGTTATGGCCGTCCGAAGAATCGATATCCACAGGGTGCAACATTCGCTGTGCAAGGTGCAACATTCGTCCAAAAAGCCGAAACAGCGCCGTTCGACTTTTAGAAGTGGGTGTAGGGATTTGAAATGGAACAGTACCATGCTGAACCGCTCTCCAGGGAAGGTAAATCGAAGACCAGCAACGGTGATCCCGTTTTAACGTAAAAATTCACGTGATGGAAAAAAGAAGGCCCAAAAACTTCAGAGACGCGATTGAGGTTCGGATAGCCTTTTTTGGGTTTGAAACTATCCGTTGACGGCTTACAGCAGTCAAGGTCGTAGATCTCACCGAGAGCTTCGTTTTGACTGGTTATGGCTCCCGTAAATCTAAACGAGCCAACAGTTATGGCCGTCCGAAGAATCGATATCCACAGGGTGCAACATTCGCTGTGCAAGGTGCAACATTCGTCCAAAAAGCCGAAACAGCGTCGTTCGACTTTTAGAAGTGGGTGCAGGGATTTGAAATGGAACAGTACCATGCTGAACCGCTCTCCAGGGAAGGTAAATCGAAGACCAGCAACAGTGATCCCGTTTTAACGTAAAAATTCACGTGATGGAAAAAAGAAGGCCAAAAAACTTCAGAGACCAGATTGAGGTTCGGATAGCCTTTTTTGGGTTTGAAACTATCTGTTGACGGTTTACAGCAGTCAAGGTCATAGAACTCACCGAGAGCTTTGTTTTGACTGGTTATGGCTCCCGTAAATCTAAACGAGCCAACAGTTATGACCGTCCGAAGAATCGATATCCATAGGGTGCAACATTCGCTGTGCAAGGTGCAACATTCGTCCAAAAAGCCGAAACAGCGCCGTTCGACTTTTAGAAGTGGGTGCATGGATTTGAAATGGAACAGTACCATGCTAAACCGCTCTCCAGGGAAGGTAAATCGAAGACCAGCAACGGTGATCCCGTCTTAACGTAAAAATTCACGTGATGGAAAAAAGAAGGCCAAAAAACTTCAGAGACGCGATTGAGGTTCGGATAGCCTTTTTTGGGTTTGAAACTATCCGTTGACGGCTTACAGCAGTCAAGGTCGTAGATCTCACCGAGAGCTTCGTTTTGACTGGTTATGGCTCCCGTAAATCTAAACGAGCCAACAGTTATGGCCGTCCGAAGAATCGATATCCACAGGGTGCAACATTCGCTGTGCAAGGTGCAACATTCGTCCAAAAAGCCGAAACAGCGTCGTTCGACTTTTAGAAGTGGGTGCAGGGATTTGAAATGGAACAGTACCATGCTGAACCGCTCTCCAGGGAAGGTAAATCGAAGACCAGCAACAGTGATCCCGTTTTAACGTAAAAATTCACGTGATGGAAAAAAGAAGGCCAAAAAACTTCAAAGACCAGATTGAGGTTCGGATAGCCTTTTTTGGGTTTGAAACTATCTGTTGACGGTTTACAGCAGTCAAGGTCATAGAACTCACCGAGAGCTTTGTTTTGACTGGTTATGGCTCCCGTAAATCTAAACGAACCAACAGTTATGGCCGTCCGAAGAATCGATATCCATAGGGTGCAACATTCGCTGTGCAAGGTGCAACATTCGTCCAAAAAGCTGAAACAGCGCCGTTCGACTTTTAGAAGTGGGTGCATGGATTTGAAATGGAACAGTACCATGCTAAACCGCTCTCCAGGGAAGGTAAATCGAAGACCAGCAACGGTGATCCCGTCTTAACGTAAAAATTCACGTGATGGAAAAAAGAAGGCCAAAAAACTTCAGAGACCAGATTGAGGTTCGGATAGCCTTTTTTGGGTTTGAAACTATCCATTGACGGCTTAAAGCAGTCAAGGCCGTAGAACTCACTGAGAGCTTCGTTTTGACTGGTTATGGCTTCCGTAAATCTAAACGAGCCAACAGTTATGGCCGTTTGAAGAATCGATATACACAGGGTGCAACATTCGCTGTGCAAGGTGCAACATTCATCCAAAAAGCCGAAACAACGCCGTTCGACTTTTAGAAGTGGGTGCAGGGATTTGAAATGGAACAGTACCATGCTGAACCGCTCTCCAAGGAAGGTAAATCGAAGACCAGCAACGGTGATCCCGTTTTAACATAAAAATTCACGTGATGGAAAAAAGAAGGCCAAAAAACTTCAGAGACCAGATTGAGGTTCGGATAGCCTTTTTTGGGTTTGAAACTATCCGTTGACGGCTTACAGCAGTCAAGGTCGTAGAACTCACCGAGAGCTTCGTTTTGACTGGTTATGGCTCCCGTAAATCTAAATGAGCCAACAGTTATGGCCGTCCGAAGAATCGATATCCACAGGGTGCAACATTCGCTGTGCAAGGTGCAATATTCGTCCAAAAAGCCGAAACAGCACCGTTCGACTTTTAGAAGTGGGTGCAGGGATTTCAAATGGAACAGTACCATGCTAAACCGCTATCCAGGGAAGGTAAATCGAAGACCAGCAATGGTGATCCCGTTTTAACGTAAAAATTCACGTGATGGAAAAAAGAAGGCCAAAAAACTTCAGAGACCAGATTGAGGTTCGGATAGCCTTTTTTGGGTTTGAAACTATCCGTTGACGGCTTACAGCTGTCAGGGCCGTAGAACTCACCGAGAGCTTCGTTTTGACTGGTTATGGCTTCCGTAAATCTAAACGAGCCAACAGTTATGGCCGTCCGAAGAATCGATATCCACAGGGTGCAACATTCGCTGTGCAAGGTGCAACATTCGTCCAAAAAGCCGAAACAGCGCCGTTCGACTTTTAGAAGTGGGTGCAGGGATTTGAAATGGAACAGTACCATGCTGAACCGCTCTCCAGGTAAGGTAAATCGAAGACCAGCAACGGTGATCCCGTTCTAACGTAAAAATTCACGTGATGGAAAATAGATGGCCAAAAAACTTCAGAGACCAGATTAATGTTCGGATAGCCTTTTTTGGGTTTGAAACTATCTGTTGACGGCTTACAGCCGTCAAGGTCGTAGAACTCACCGAGAGCTTCGTTTTGACTGGTTATGGCTCCCGTAACTCTTAACGAGCCAAGAGTTATGGCCATCCGAAGAATCGATATCCACAGGGTGCAACATTCGCTGTGCAAGGTGCAACATTCGTCCAAAAAGCAGAAACAGCACCGTTCGACTTTTAGAAGTGGGTGCAGGGATTTAAAATGGAACAGTACCATACTGAACCGCTCTCTAGGGAAGGTAAATCGAAGACCAGCAAAGGTGATCCCGTTTTAACGTAAAAATTCACGTGATGGAAAAAAGAAGGCCAAAAAACTTACGAGACCAGATTGATGTTCGGATAGCCTTTTTTGGGTTTGAAACTATCCGTTGACGGCTTACAGCTGTCAAGGCCTTATAACTCACCGAGACCTTCGTTTTGACTGGTTATGGCTCCCGTAAATCTAAACGAGCCAAGAGTTATGGCCGTCCGAAGAATCGATATCCACAGGGGGCAACATTCGCTGTGCAAGGTGCAACATTCGTCCAAAAAGCCGAAACAGCGCCGTTCGACTTTTAGAAGTGGGTGCAGGGATTTGAAATGGAACAGTACCATGGTGAACCGCTCTCCAGGGAAGGTAAATCGAAGACCAGCAACGGTGATCCTGTTTTAACGTAAAAATTCACGTGATGGAAAAAAGAAGGCCAAAAAACTTCAGAGACCAGATTGAGGTTCGGATAGCCTTTTTTGGGTTTGAAACTATGCGTTGATGGCTTACAGCGGTCAAGGCCGTAGAACTCACCGAGAGCTTCGTTTTGACTGGTTATGGCTTCCGTAAATCTAAACGAGCCAACAGTTATGGCCGTCCGAAGAATCGATATCCACAGGGTACAACATTCGCTGTGCAAGGAGCAACATTCGTCCAAAAAGCCGAAACAGCGCCGTTAGACTTTTAGAAGTGGGTGCAGGGATTTGAAATGGAACAGTACCATGTTGAACCGCTCTCCAAGGAAGGTAAATCGAAGACCAGCAACGGTGATCCCGTTTTAACGTAAAAATTCACGTGATGGAAAAAAGAAGGCCAAAATACTTCAGAGACCAGATTGATGTTCGGATAGCCTTTTTTGGGTTTGAAACTATCCGTTGACGGCTTACAGCCTTCAAGGTCGTAGAACCCACCGAGAGCTTCGTTTTGACTGGTTATGGCTTCCGTAAATCTAAACGAGCCAACAGTTATGGCCGTCCGAAGAATCGATATCCACAGGGTGCAACATTCGCTGTGCAAGGTGCAACATTCGTCCAAAAAGCCGAAACAGCGCCGTTCGACTTTTAGAAGTGGGTGCAGGGATTTGAAATGGAACAGTACCATACTGAACCGCTCTCCAGGGAAGGTAAATCGAAGACCAGCAACGGTGATCCTGTTTTAACATAAAAATTCACGTGATGGAAAAAAGAAGGCCAAAAAACTTCAGAGACCCGATTGAGGTTCGGATAGCCTTTTTTGGGTTTGAAACTATCCGTTGACGGCTTACAGCGGTCAAGACTGTAGAACTCACCGAGAGCTTCGTTTTGACTGGTTATGGCTCCCGTAACTCTAAACGAGCCAACAGTTATGGCCGTCCGAAGAATCGTTATCCACAGGGTGCAACATTCGCTGTGCAAGGTGCAACATTCGTCCAAAAAGCCGAAACAGCGCCGTTCGACTTTTAGAAGTGGGTGCAGGGATTTGAAATGGAACAGTACCATGTTGAACCGCTCTCCAAGGAAGGTAAATCGAAGACCAGCAACGGTTATCCCGTTTTAACGTAAAAATTCACGTGATGGAAAAAAGAAGGACAAAAAACTTCAGAGACCATATTGAAGTTCGGATAGCCTTTTTTGGGTTTGAAACTATCCGTTGACGGCTTACAGCAGTCAAGGTCGTAGAACCCACCGAGAGCTTCGTTTTGACTGGTTATGGCTCCCGTAAATCTAAACGAGCCAACAGTTATGGCCGTCCGAAGAATCGATATCCATAGGGTGCAACATTCGCTGTGCAAGGTGCAACATTCGTCCAAAAAGCCGAAACAGCGCCGTTCGACTTTTAGAAGTGGGTGCAGGGATTTGAAATGGAACAGTACCATGCTGAACCGCTCTCCAGGGAAGGTAAATCGAAGACCAGCAACGGTGATCCTGTTTTAACATAAAAATTCACGTGATGGAAAAAAGAAGGCCAAAAAACTTCAGAGACCCGATTGAGGTTCGGATAGCCTTTTTTGGGTTTGAAACTATCCGTTGACGGCTTACAGTGGTCAAGACCGTAGAACTCACCGAGAGCTTCGTTTTGACTGGTTATGTCTCCCGTAACTCTAAACGAGCCAACAGTTATGGCCGTCCGAAGAATCGTTATCCACAGGGTGCAACATTCGCTGTGCAAGGTGCAACATTCGTCCAAAAAGCCGAAACAGCGCCGTTCGACTTTTAGAAGTGGGTGCAGGGATTTGAAATGGAACAGTACCATGGTGAACCGCTCTCCAGGGAAGGTAAATCGAAGACCAGCAACGGTGATCCCGTTTTAACGTAAAAATTCAAGTGATGGAAAAAAGAAGGCCAAAAAACTTCAAAGACCCGATTGAGGTTCGGATAGCCTTTTTTGGGTTTAAAACTATCCGTTGATGGCTTACAACGGTCAAGGCCGTAGAACTCACCGAGAGCTTTGTTTTGACTGGTTATGGCTCAAGTAAATCTAAACGAGCCAACAGTTATGGCCGTCCGAAGAATCGATATCCACAGGGTGCAACATTCGTTGTGCAAGGTGCAACATTCGTCCAAAAAGCCGAAACAGCGCCGTTCGACTTTTAGAAGTGGGTGCAGGGATTTGAAATGGAACAGTACCATGCTGAACCGCTCTACAGGGAAGGTAAATCGAAGACCAGCAACGGTGATCCCGTTTTAACGTAAAAATTCACGTGATGGAAAAAAGAAGGCCAAAAAACTTACGAGACCAGATTGATGTTCGGATAGCCTTTTTTGGGTTTGAAACTATCCATTGACGGCTTACAGCTGTCAAGGCCGTAGAACTCACCGAGAGCTTCGTTTTGACTGGTTCTGGCTCCCGTAAATCTAAACGAGCCAACAGTTATGGCCGTCCAAAGAATCGATATCCACAGGGTGCAACATTCGCTATGCAAGGTGCAACATTCGTCCAAAAAGCCAAAATAGCGCCGTTCGGCTTTTAGAAGTGGGTGTAGGGATTTGAAATGGAATAGTATCATGCTGAACCGCTCTCCAGGGAAGGTAAATCGAAGACCAGCAACGGTGATCCCGTTATAACGTAAAAATTCACGTGATGGAAAAAAGAAGGCCAAAAAACTTCGGAGACCCGATTGAGGTTCGGATAGCCTTTCTTGGGTTTGAATCTATCCGTTGACGGCTTACAGCTGTCAAGGCCGTAGAACTCACCGAGAGCTTCGTTTTGACTGGTTATGGCTCCCGTAACTCTAAATGAGCCAACAGTTATGGCCGTCCGAAGAATCGATATCCACAGGGTGCAACATTCGCTGTGCAAGGTGCAACATTCGTCCAAAAAGCCGAAACAGCGCCGTTCGACTTTTAGAAGTGGGTGTAGGGATTTGAAATGGAACAGTACCATGGTGAACCGCTCTCCAGGGAAGGTAAATCGAAGACCAGTAACGGTGATCCCGTTTTAACGTAAAAATTCACGTGATGGAAAAAAGAAGGCCAAAAAACTTCAGAGACCAGATTGATGTTCGGATAGCCTTTTTTGGGTTTGAAACTATCTGCTGACGGCTTACAGCAGTTAAGGTCGTAGAACTCACTGAGAGCTTCGTTTTGACTGGTTATGGCTCTCGTAACTCTAAACGAGCCAACAGTTATGGCCGTCCGAAGAATCGATATCCAAAGGGTGCAACATTCGTTGTGCAAGGTGCAACATTCGTCCAAAAAGCCGAAACAGCGTCGTTCGACTTTTAGAAGTGGGTGTAGGGATTTGAAATGGAATAGTACCATGCTGAACCTCTCTCCAGGGAAGGTAAATCGAAGACCAGCAACGGTGATCCCGTTTTAACGTAAAAATTCACTCTGATGGAAAAAAGAAGACCAAAAAACTTCGGAGACCCGATTGAGGTTCGGATAGCCTTTTTTGGGCTTGAAACTATCCGTAGATGGCTTACAGGTGTCAAGGCCATAGAACTCACCGAGAGCTTCGTTTTGACTGGTTATGGCTCCCGTAACTCTAAACGAGCCAACAGTTATGGCCGTCCGAAGAATCGATATCCACAGGGTGCAACATTCGCTGTGCAAGGTGCAACATTCGTCCAAAAAGCCGAAACAGCGCCGTTCGACTATTAGAAGTGGCTGTAGGGATTTGAAATGGAACAGTACCATGCTGAACCGCTCTCTAGGGAAGGTAAATCGAAGACCAGCAACAGTGATCTCGTTTTAACGTAAAAATTCACGTGATGGAAAAAAGAAGACCAAAAAAGTTCAGAGACCCGATTGAGGTTCGGATAGCCTTTTTTGGGTTTGAAACTATCCGTTGATGGCTTACAACGGTCAAGGCCGTAGAACTCACCGAGAGCTTCGTTTTGGCTGGTTATGGCTCCCGTAAATCTAAACGAGCCAACAGTTATGGCCGTCCGAAGAATCGATATCCATAGGGTGCAACATTCGCTGTGCAAGGTGCAATATTCGTCCAAAAAGCCGAAACAGCGCCGTTCGACTTTTAGAAGTGGGTGCAGGGATTTGAAATGGAACAGTACCATGCTGAACCGCTCTCCAGGGAAGGTAAATCGAAGACCAGCAACGGTGATCCCGTTTTAACGTAAAAATTCACGTGATGGAAAAAAGAAGGCCAAAAAACTTACGAGACCAGATTGATGTTCGGATAGCCTTTTTTGGGTTTGAAACTATCCGTTGACGGCTTACAGCTGTCAAGGCCGTAGAACTCACCGAGAGCTTCGTTTTGACTGGTTATGGCTCCCGTAAATCTAAACGAGCCAACAATTATGACCGTCCAAAGAATCGATATCCACAGGGTGCAACATTCGCTATGCAAGGTGCAACATTCGTCCAAAAAGCCGAAATAGCGCCGTTCGTCTTTTAGAAGTGGGTGTAGGGATTTGAAATGGAACAGTATCATGCTGAACCGCTCTCCAGGGAAGGTAAATCGAAAACCAGCAACGGTGATCCCGTTATAACGTAAAAATTCACGTGATGGAAAAAAGAAGGCCAAAAAACTTCGGAGACCCGATTGAGGTTCGGATAGCCTTTCTTTGGTTTGAATCTATCCGTTGACGGCTTACAGCTGTCAAGGCCGTAGAACTCACCGAGAGCTTCGTTTTGACTGGTTATGGCTCCCGTAACTCTAAACGAGCCAACAGTTATGGCCGTCCGAAGAATCGATATCCACAGGGTGCAACATTCGCTGTGCAAGTTGCAACATTCGTCCAAAAAGCCGAAACAGCGCCGTTCGACTTTTAGAAGTGGGTGTAGGGATTTGAAATGGAACAGTAGCATGGTGAACTGCTCTCCAGGGAAGGTAAATCGAAGACCAGCAACGGTGATCCCGTTTTAACGTAAAAATTCACGTGATGGAAAAAAGAAGGCCAAAAAACTTCAGAGACCAGATTGATGTTCGGATAGCCTTTTTTGGGTTTGAAACTATCCGTTGACGGCTTACAGCAGTCAAGGTCGTAGAACTCACTGAGAGCTTCGTTTTGACTGGTTATGGCTCCCGTAACTCTAAACGAGCCAATAGTTATGGCCGTCCGAAGAATCGATATCCAGAGGGTGCAACATTCGCTGTGCAAGGTGCAACATTCGTCCAAAAAGCCGAAACAGCGCCGTTCGACTTTTAGAAGTGGGTGTAGGGATTTGAAATGGAATAGTACCATGCTGAACCGCTCTCCAGGGAAGGTAAATCGAAGACCAGCAACGGTGATTCCGTTTTAACGTAAAAATTCACTCTGATGGAAAAAAGAAGACCAAAAAACTTCGGAGACCCGATTGAGGTTCGGATAGCCTTTTTTGGGCTTGAAACTATCCGTAGACGGCTTACAGGTGTCAAGACCGTAGAACTCACCGAGAGCTTCGTTTTGACTGGTTATGGCTCCCGTAACTCTAAACGAGCCAACAGTTATGGCCGTCCGAAGAATCGATACCCACAGGGTGCAACATTCGCTGTGCAAGGTGCAACATTCGTCCAAAAAGCCGAAACAGCGCCGTTCGACTATTAGAAGTGGGTGCAGGGATTTGAAATGGAACAGTACCATGCTGAACCGCTCTCCAGGGAAGGTAAATCGAAGACCAGCAACGGTGATCTCGTTTTAACGTAAAAATTCACGTGATGGAAAAAAGAAGGCCTAAAAAGTTCAGAGACCCGATTGAGGTTCGGATAGCCTTTTTTGGGTTTGAAACTATCCTTTGACGGCTTACAGCGGTCAAGGCCGTAGAACTCACCGAGAACTTCGTTTTTACTGGTTATGGATCCCGTAACTCTAAACGAGCCAACAGTTATTGCCGTCCGAAGAATCGATATCCACAGGGTGCAACATTCACTGTGCAAGGTGCAACATTCGTCCAAAAAGCCGAAACAACGCCGTTCGACTTTTAGAAGTCGGTGCAGGGATTTGAAATGGAACAGTAGCATGGTGAACCGCTCTCCAGGGAAGGTAAATCGAAGACTAGCAACGGTGATCCCGTTTTAACGTAACAATTCACGTGATGGAAAAAAGAAGGCCAAAAAACTTCAAAGACCCGATTGACGTTCGGATAGCCTTTTTTGGGTTTGAAACTATCCGTTGACGGCTTACAACTATCAAGGCCGTAGAACTCACCGAGAGCTTCGTTTTGACTGGTTATGGCTCCCGTAAATCTAAACGAGCCAACAGTTATGGCCGTCCGAAGAATCGATATCCACGGGGTGCAACATTCGCTGTGCAAGGTGCAACATTCGTCCAAAAAGCCAAAACAGCGCCATTCGACTTTTAGAAGTGGGTGCAGGGATTTGAAATAGAACAGTACCATGCTAAACCGCCCTCCAGGGAAGGTAAATCGAAGACCAGCAACGGTGATCCCGTTTTAACGTAAAAATTCACGTGATGGAAAAAAGAAGGCCAAAAAACTTCAGAGACCAGATTGATGTTCGGATAGCCTTTTTTGGGTTTGAAACTATCCGTTGATGGCTTACAGCAGTCAAGGTCGTAGAACTCACTGAGAGCTTCGTTTTGACTGGTTATGGCTCCCGTAACTCTAAACGAGCCAACAGTTATGGCCGTCCGAAGAATCGATATCCAGAGGGTGCAACATTCGCTGTGCAAGGTGCAACATTCGTCCAAAAAGCCGAAACAGCGCCGTTCGACTTTTAGAAGTGGGTGTAGGGATTTTAAATGGAATAGTACCATGCTGAACCGCTCTCCAGGGAAGGTAAATCGAAGACCAGCAATGGTGATTCCGTTTTAACGTAAAAATTCACTCTGATGGAAAAAAGAAGACCAAAAAACTTCGGAGACCCGATTGAGGTTCGGATTGCCTTTTTTGGGCTTGAAACTATCCGTAGACGGCTTACAGGTGTCAAGGCCGTAGAACTCACCGAGAGCTTCGTTTTGACTGGTTATGGCTCCCGTAACTCTAAACGAGCCAACAGTTATGGCCGTCCGAAGAATCGATACCCACAGGGTGCAACATTCGCTGTGCAAGGTGCAACATTCGTCCAAAAAGCCGAAACAGCGCCGTTCGACTATTAGAAGTGGGTGCAGGGATTTGAAATGGAACAGTACCATGCTGAACCGCTCTCCAGGGAAGGTAAATCGAAGACCAGCAACGGTGATCTCGTTTTAACGTAAAAATTCACGTGATGGAAAAAAGAAGGCCTAAAAAGTTCAGAGACCCGATTGAGGTTCGGATAGCCTTTTTTGGGTTTGAAACTATCCTTTGACGGCTTACAGCGGTCAAGGCCGTAGAACTCACCGAGAACTTCGTTTTTACTGGTTATGGATCCCGTAACTCTAAACGAGCCAACAGTTATGGCCGTCCGAAGAATCGATATCCACAGGGTGCAACATTCACTGTGCAAGGTGCAACATTCGTCCAAAAAGCCGAAACAGCGCCGTTCGACTTTTAGAAGTCGGTGCAGGGATTTGAAATGGAACAGTAGCATGGTGAACCGCTCTCCAGGGAAGGTAAATCGAAGACCAGCAACGGTGATCCCGTTTTAACGTAACAATTCACGTGATGGAAAAAAGAAGGCCAAAAAACTTCAAAGACCCGATTGACGTTCGGATAGCCTTTTTTGGGTTTGAAACTATCCGTTGACGGCTTACAACTATCAAGGCCGTAGAACTCACCGAGAGCTTCGTTTTGACTGGTTATGGCTCCCGTAAATCTAAACGAGCCAACAGTTATGGCCGTCCGAAGAATCGATATCCACGGGGTGCAACATTCGTCCAAAAAGCCAAAACAGCGCCATTCGACTTTTAGAAGTGGGTGCAGGGATTTGAAATAGAACAGTACCATGCTAAACCGCCCTCCAGGGAAGGTAAATCGAAGACCAGCAACGGTGATCCCGTTTTAATGTAAAAATTCACGTGATGGAAAAAAGAAGGCCAAAAAACTTCAGAGACCAGATTGATGTTCGGATAGCCTTTTTTGGGTTTGAAACTATCCGTTGATGGCTTAAAGCTGTCAAGGCCGTAGAACTCACCGAGAGCTTCGTTTTGACTGGTTATGGCTCCCGTAAATCTAAACGAGCCAACAGTTATGGCCGTCCGAAGAATCGATATCCACAGGGTGCAACATTCGCTGTGCAAGGTGCAACATTCGTCCAAAAAGCCGAAACAGCACCGTTCGACTTTTAGAAGTGGGTGCAGGGATTTGAAATGGAACAGTACCATGCTGAACCGCTCTCCAGGGAAGGTAAATCGAAGACTAGTAATGGTGATCCCATTTTAATGTAAAAATTCACGTGATGGAAAAAAGAAGGCCAGAAAACTTCGGAGAACCGATTGAGGTTCGGATAGCCTTTTATGGGTTTGAAACTATCCGTTGACGGCTTACAGCTGTCAAGGCCGTAGAACTCACCGAGAGCTTCGTTTTGACTGGTTATGGCTCCCGTAACTCTAAACGAGCCAACAGTTATGGCCGTCCGAAGAATCGATATCCATAGGGTGCAACATTCGCTTTGAAGGTGCAACATTCGTCCAAAAAGCCGAAACAGCGCCATTCGACTTTTAGAAGTGGGTGCAGGGATTTGAAATGGAACAGTACCATGGTGAACCGCTCTCCAGGGAAGGTAAATCGAAGACCAGCAACAGTGATCCCGTTTTAACGTGAAAATTCACGTGATGGAAAAAAGAAGGCCAAAAAACTTCAGAGACCAGATTGATGTTTGGATAGCCTTTTTTGGGTTTGAAACTATCCGTTGATGGCTTACAGCAGTCAAGGTCGTAGAACTCACCGAGAGCTTCATTTTGACTGGTTATGGCTCTCGTAAATCTATACGAGCCAATAGTTATGGCCGTCCGAAGAATCGATATCCACAGGGTGCAACATTCGCTGTGCAATGTGCAACATTCGTCCAAAAAGCCGAAACAGCGCCGTTCGACTTTTAGAAGTGGGTGCAGGGATTTGAAATGGAACAGTACCATGTTGAACCGCTCTCTAGGGAAGGTAAATCGAAGACCAGCAACGGTGATCCCGTTTTAACGTAAAAATTCATGTGATGGAAAAAAGAAGGCCAAAAAACTTCAGAGACCCGATTGAGGTTAGGATAGCCATTTTTGGGTTTGAAACTATCCGTTGACGGCTGTTATCCCGCCTTTTGGCAAGGCCGTGACACCAAAAAACTGACTAGAACTCAATGACAGTTCATCCTGTAGGACAGTTACATCACCAGTTCACCATGGATATCGATGAATTTTGTCCGAGTCCGGATCGGGCCGCAATTTACGAGACATGACAAGCAACGCCATGGAAACCTGCACTCCATATTTCAAGTCAATCCGAGTTCATATGCATAGGATATGACCGATGCAAGTTGATGAAAAAAGGTACAATTTCGTATCCATCAAGCTGCATCAGCTTCGTATCGATAGAGTATGTATTCACCATCACGTCTCCATTCGTATCCATCAACTTCGCATCGATCGAGTTCGAATCCATCGATGAACCTCAACTAGCATTGACCGAGTTCGTATCCATCAACAGGACATGCGCTTCGTATCGATCAGCAACGTTCTGTTTCATATCCATCCAACCAAACACGGTCTGTATCCATGGATGGGATTCCATTCGAATCCATCGTCTTCGTATCGATCGGGGATACAAGTCCTTCGTACCCACCTGTCTTGAATCCATCAGATGACTCTGCATCCATGAGGCGCTGACCACTTCGTATCCATCAGGAATCCTTGCTCGAATCCATGAATAATTGCTTGTTCGTATCCACTGAGTCAAACAGGCCAGAGATGACGCGTGAGTTATGGATGCGAACGCGGCAAAATACCCGGAGTGACTCGATCAAACCGGAGTGAGAAGCGGGTCGACACGAAGAGCGCGCGCCACGTCAACCTACTCACGCGCGTTGCCATCGAGTCAAAGTGATCAGTTCGAATGAATGGATTCGAACCAAACAGCCATCGGGCAAACCAATTTCGTATCGACCATATCTCGCAAACCCTCGATCCAAATGCAACGAAATTTTCACAGTAGCTTCCACACAAGGTAAAGAGCAATCCTGCCAAGTTTCAGCTCGATTGGAGCATTTCCTGATCGATACGAAGTTGATTCGAATCGATCACAGATTGAGTTGAAACTTGGTGGGACCGGTCGCGTGGGCCCCCTCACGTGCCAGAAGAAGTCTCCTGAAGTTTGGGCGAGATCTGGGCCTCCTATGCCTATAAATAGCCCCCTGAAGCCTACAGAAAAAAGGATCTTTTGGCCATTGAACGTCCAGACTCTGCCGGTTTCAATTCTACACCTAATCATTGCTGTTGTTTTCAAGTTTCAGATTTATAATCCATTGTATTCTGCTATAATCAACTGAGATCATTAAGTGAATCAATAAAGACATCACCTTCAGAGTGGACGTAGGCACGATCGCCGAACCACTATAAATCCTGTGTTGTTTACTGCTTTCATTTGAATTTTCTGAGTATTCTTCATATCTGCTTTTCTACATATTTGATATCTGAGACCTGTAATTGCGAACTGGTGCTTTCAACTGTAATTGGGGTTTGTGACCATTTTTGGTGCAAACACTCTGGTACTTTCATTGAGAGGGCTGAACTCAGAAGTTCTATCATTTGAAAGTTGAATCAGAAGGCTAAGAGATTCAGATCCGAAGAATCATGACGAGACAAACTAGTAAAAGGCAGAGACCAGAGCGAAGTCAGCACGAAGGGAGTCAAGAGGCTTCCTCAGGAGCAAACCAAGCATCGATCTTCATCACCAGGGATGAGATGGAGACAATGATGAAGAGACAAGAGGAAATGATCCAGAATTTGCTTCAACAGATCGGACAACTTGGAGCACAAAATCAAGGAGCAACCAGAATCCAGAATGGAGCAGGACCGTCTAACGCAGCGCCGGAGCTGGGGGGCACACACTTAGGACATGTTGATCCAAACCTGGGAAGAGAGACAAGGACATCCGAGCAACCTGGCGGCAATAGAGGGATGAACACTCAGCCAGGGGGGCAGACACCCGAAAGCTCACACGGACACGGGGGGCAGATCGAAGGTAGCGAACAAGGACTACAGCTTGGAGACAATGATAGATTGGCAGAGATGGTCAGGCGAGCCATGAGGGGCGGATTAGTAAACAGAGATCTTGAAGACGTGAACAAGAGTCCCTTTTCTCCTGTGATTAGGTTGGTTAGGAACCCACCAGAATTCAAACTGCCAACAGTAGAAGGGTATGACGGGAGAACGGACCCTACGGTCCATCTAACGAGGTATATAAGGCACATGGAAGTGCTGGGGGCATCACAGGAAGTCATGGCCCGGTGCTTCCCATTGTATTTGACTGACATAGCAGCTTTATGGTTCAGACAGCTAGAGAGCAGCTCCATTGGGACATGGACCGATTTGATTGAGAAATTTATGAGGCAATTCAGAGTTCATATTTCGAGACCCAAGAATGTGATGAGTTTGGCAACGCTAAAGCAGAAAGCTGGGGAGTCTTTGAGGAATTTCTTGACGCGGTTCAATGCGGCAGCAGCATCGGTGTATCGGCCAGATCCATCCATGGTTATGATGGCAGCTGTGTCCGGAGTAGCTGATGGCACGGAATTCAAAAATTCATTAACTAAGGATCCGCCAATGGATCTAGGAGAATTCTATCACGAGGCAGAAAAGTTTTTACGATTGGAAGACGCTAATGCTGAAAGAGAAGAAGGAGAGGGAATAGAAGTTTATGCACTTAAAGACAAAAAGCCTCTCGAAAATGATTCAGGCAAGGATAAAGGAAAACGAAAGGCTGAAGACAATGGTGACAGGTCAAAGCGACTGCAGAGAGAGCCACGATTCACCACTTATTCAGAGTTGAATGAGAGTTTGGAGCGAATCTACCAAGATACACGAGAGCAAGTCCCTAACGTAGGCCAATACGAAGGGATCCCACTGTTGACGAGAGGAAATCAGATAGATACTGTTTATTCCACGAACTGAATGGACATAGCACTAACGACTGTAGACATCTGAAGGATGAGGTGGAAGGGCACATCAGGAACGGTATGCTACTTCAGTATGTGAGGAGGCGGGCTCCAGCGGTGGAGCCAGAGCGACCACCGTCTACATCAGCCAGGGGTGCCCCCGAGCCAGGACATCGTATGATTATCAATTAGTTGAAATAACGATGGACAAGTTGTAAACCTCTCACCAACACAAGTAAGTCATTTACACATGTGCGAGATCACGAACGGTCCATAGGCATGTTGTGAATGACTACTAACCCTATCATTGTGGGAGTTTACACTTTGACATCCTTGCTTTGCTTTTGTTTCATCTTGATTTGAATATTTGAACTTGACTTTGTTTAACATTTCTGCTAAAGACTTATTTTCAATGAAAAAATGCTACTTGTGATTTCATAACGGCTAAGCCACTTACACATGTACGGGATCACGAACGGTCCCTAGGCATGCTCTGAGATGGCGATAAACCGTTGCAAGAAATAATCCGGGAATTCACCCGGACGTGAAACCAGGTATTGATGATACTAAGTCCCTCCCCGGGCACACTCAATTCGCCTCGAACGGCATCCGACCATGAACGGTCACAATTCGATCGCGAACGATCACACTTCGCCACGAACGACATCCGACCACGAACGGTCACAAATAGCCTCGAACGGCACCCGACCTCGAACGGTCACCATTGACCTCGAACGGTCCCCGTTTGCCTCGAACGACACTCGACCGCGAACGGTCACACTTCATCTAGTATAACATTCGATCGCGAACAATCACATTTTTGCCCCGTACAACACGCGATCGCGAACGATCACATTCCTCTTACCACGTCACCTGACTGCGAACGGTCATAGTTCGCCTAGAACGACACACGATCACGAACGGTCGCAACTCGTCTAGAACGACATCCGACCGCGAACGTTCCATTTCTTTATCTACCGTGAACGACATCCGACCTCGAAAGGTCCCATATCGCCTTGAATGGCATACGATCCCAAACGATCGTCATTTGTGATCAGATAAAACTATCAATTTCTTTGCAGGGCATCAACAGGATATGAACATCCATCTTATGGCATTACAAAACACACCTTCCTATCGCAAGGCATGTTTTGGGGGGCAAATGTTATCCCGCCTTTTGGCAAAGCCATGACACCAAAAAACTGACTAGAACTCAATGACAGTTCATCTTGTAGGACAGTTACATCACAAGTTCACCATGGATATCGATGAATTTTGTCCGAGTCCGGATCGGGCCGCAATTTACGAGACATGACAAGCAAAGCCATGGAAACCTACACTCCAAATTTCAAGTCAATCCGAGTTCATATGCACAGGATATGACCGATGCAAGTTGATGAAAAAAGGTACAATTTCGTATCCATCAAGCAGCATCAGCTTCGTATCGATAGAGTATGTATTCACCATCACGTCTCCATTCGTATCCATCAACTTCGCATCGATCGAGTTCGAATCCATCGATGAACCTCAACTAGCATTGACCGAGTTCGTATCCATCAACAGGACATGTGCTTCGTATCGATCAGCAACGTCCTGTTTCGTATCCATCCAACCAAACACGGTCTGTATCCATGGATGGGATTCCATTCGAATCCATCGTCTTCGTATCGATCGGGGATACAAGTCCTTCGTACCCACCTGTCTTGAATCCATCAGATGACTCTGCATCCATGAGGCGCTGACCACTTCGTATCCATCAGGAATCCTTGCTCGAATCCGTGAATAATTGCTTGTTCGTATCCACTGAGTCAAACAGGCCAGAGACGACGCGTGAGTTATGGATGCGAACGCGGCAAAATACCCGGAGTGACTCGATCAAACCGGAGTGAGAAGCGGGTCGACACGAAGAGTGCGCGCCACGTAAACCTACTCACGCGCGTTGCCATCGAGTCAAAGTGATCAGTTCGAATGAATGGATTCGAACCAAACAGCCATCGGGCAAACCAATTTCGTATCGACCATATCTCGCAAACCCTCGATCCAAATGCAACGAAATTTTCACAGTAGCTTCCATACAAGGTAAAGAGCAATCCTGCCAAGTTTCAGCTCGATTGGAGCATTTCCTGATCGATACGAAGTTGATTCGAATCGATCACAGATTGAGTTGAAACTTGATGGGACCGGTCGCGTGGGCCCCCTCACGTGCCAGAAGAAGTCTCCTGAAGTTTGGGCGAGATCTGGGCCTCCTACGCCTATAAATAGCCCCCTGAAGCCTATAGAAAAAAGGATCTTTTGGCCATTGAACGTCCAGACTCTGCCAGTTTCAATTCTACACCTAATCATTGCTGTTGTATTCAAGTTTCAGATTTATAATCCATTGTATTCTGCTGTAATCAACTGAGATCATTAAGTGAATCAATAAAGACATCACCTTCAGAGTGGACGTAGGCACGATCGCCGAACCACTATAAATCCTATGTTGTTTACTGCTTTCATTTGAATTTTCTAAGTATTCTTCATATCTGCTTTTCTACATATTTGATATCTGAGACCTGTAATTGCGAACTGGTGCTTTCAATTGTAATTGGGGTTTGTGACCATTTTTGGTGCAAACAACGGCTTACAGCGGTCAAGGCCGTAGAACTCACCAAGAGCTTCGTTTTGACTGGTTATGGCTCCCGTAACTCCAAACGAGACAACAGTTATGGCCGTCCGAAGAATCGATATCCACAGGGTGCAACATTCGCTGTGCAAGGTGCAACATTCGTCCAAAAAGCCGAAACAGCGCCGTTCGACTTTTAGAAGCGGGTGCAGGGATTTGAAATGGAACAGTACCATGGTGAACCGCTCTCCAGGGATGGTAAATCGAAGACCAGCAACGGTGATCCCGTTTTAACGTAAAAATTCACGTGATGGAAAAAAGAAGGCCATAAAACTTCAAAGACCCGATTCAGGTTCGGATAGCCTCTTTTGGGTTTGAAACTATCCGTTGACGGCTTACAGCTGTCAAGGCCGTAGAACCCACCGAGAGCTTCGTTTTGACTGGTTATGGCTCCCTACATCTAAACGAGCCAACAATTATGGCCGTCCGAAGAATCGATATCCACAGGGTGCAACATTCGCTGTGCAAGGTGCAACATTCGTCCAAAAAGCCGAAACAGTGCCGTTCGACTTTTATAAGTGGGTGCAGAGATTTGAAATGGAACAGTACCATGCTGAACTGCTCTCCAGGGAAGGTAAATCAAAGACCAGCAACGGTGATCCCATTTTAACGTAAAAATTCACGTGATGGAAAAAAGAAGGCCAAAAAACTTCAGAGACCAGATTGAGGTTCGGATAGCCTTTTTTGGGTTTGAAACTATCCGTTGACGGCTTACAGCTGTCAACGCCGTAGAACTCACCGAGAGCTTTGTTTTTACTGGTTATGGCTCCCGTAAATCTAAACGAGCCAACAGTTATGGTCGTCCGAAGAATCGATATCCACAGGGTGCAACATTCGCTGTGCAAGGTGCAACATTTGTCCAAAAAGCCGAAACAGCACCGTTCGACTTTTAGAAGTGGGTGCAGGGATTTGAAATGGAACAGTACCATGCTAAACCGCTCTCCAGGGAAGGTAAATCGAAGACCAGCAACGGTGATCCCGTTTTAACGTAAAAATTCACGTGATGGAAAAAAGAAGGCCAAAAAACTTCAGAGACCCGATTGAGGTTCGGATAGCCTTTTTTGGGTTTGAAACTATCCGTTGACGGCTTACATCTGTCAAGGCGGTAGAACTCACCGAGAGCTTCATTTTGACTGGTTATGGCTCCCGTAAATCTAAACGAGCCAACAGTTATGGCCGTCCGAAGAATCGATATCCACAGGGTGCAACATTCGCTGTGCAAGGTGCAACATTAGTCCAAAAAGCCGGAACAACGTCGTTCGACTTTTAGAAGTGGGTGCAGGGATTTGAAATAGAACAGTACCATGCTAAACCGCTCTCCAGGGAAGGTAAATCGAAGACCAGCAACGGTGATCCCGTTTTAACGTAAAAATTCACGTGATGGAAAAAAGAAGGCCAAAAAACTTCAAAGACCCGATTGAGGTTCGGATAGCCTTTTTTGGGTTTGAAACTATCCGTTGACGGCTTACATCTGTCAAGGCCGTAGAACTCACCGAGAGCTTCATTTTGACTGGTTATGGCTCCCGTAAATCTAAACGAGCCAATAGTTATGGCCGTCCGAAGAATCGATATCCACAGGGTGCAACATTCGCTGTGCAAGGTGCAACATTAGTCCAAAAAGCCGAAACAGCGTCGTTCGACTTTTAGAAGTGGGTGCAGGGATTTGAAATAGAACAGTACCATGCTAAACCGCTCTCCAGGGAAGGTAAATCGAAGACCAGCAACGGTGATCCCGTTTTAACGTAAAAATTCACGTGATGGAAAAAAGAAGGCCAAAAAACTTCAGAGACCCGATTGAGGTTCGGATATCCTTTTTTGGGTTTGAAACTATCCGTTGACGGCTTACAGCTGTCAACGCCGTAGAACTCACCGAGAGCTTTGTTTTGACTGGTTATGGCTCCCGTAAATCTAAACGAGCCAACAGTTATGGTCGTCCGAAGAATCGATATCCACATGGTGCAACATTCGCTGTGCAAGGTGCAACATTTGTCCAAAAAGCCGAAACAGCACCGTTCGACTTTTAGAAGTGGGTGCAGGGATTTGAAATGGAACAGTACCATGCTAAACCGCTCTCCAGGGAAGGTAAATCGAAGACCAGCAAAGGTGATCCCGTTTTAACGTAAAAATTCACGTGATGGAAAAAAGAAGGCCAAAAAACTTCAGAGACCCGATTGAGGTTCGGATAGCCTTTTTTGGGTTTGAAACTATCCGTTGACGGCTTACATCTGTCAAGGCGGTAGAACTCACCGAGAGCTTCATTTTGACTGGTTATGGCTCCCGTAAATCTAAACGAGCCAACAGTTATGGCCGTCCGAAGAATCGATATCCACAGGGTGCAACATTCGCTGTGCAAGGTGCAACATTAGTCCAAAAAGCCGGAACAGCGTCGTTCGACTTTTAGAAGTGGGTGCAGGGATTTGAAATAGAACAGTACCATGCTAAACCGCTCTCCAGGGAAGGTAAATCGAAGACCAGCAACGGTGATCCCGTTTTAACGTAAAAATTCACGTGATGGAAAAAAGAAGGCCAAAAAACTTCAGAGACCCGATTGAGGTTCGGATAGCCTTTTTTGGGTTTGAAACTATCCGTTGACGGCTTACATCTGTCAAGGCCGTAGAACTCACCGAGAGCTTCATTTTGACTGGTTATGGCTCCCGTAAATCTAAACGAGCCAATAGTTATGGCCGTCCGAAGAATCGATATCCACAGGGTGCAACATTCGCTGTGCAAGGTGCAACATTAGTCCAAAAAGCCGAAACAGCGTCGTTCGACTTTTAGAAGTGGGTGCAGGGATTTGAAATAGAACAGTACCATGCTAAACCGCTCTCCAGGGAAGGTAAATCGAAGACCAGCAACGGTGATCCCGTTTTAACGTAAAAATTCACGTGATGGAAAAAAGAAGGCCAAAAAACTTCAGAGACCCGATTGAGGTTCGTATAGCCTTTTTTGGGTTTGAAACTATTCGTTGACGGCTTACATCTGTCAAGGCCGTAGAACTCACCGAGAGCTTCGTTTTGACTGGTTATGGCTCCCGTAAATCTAAACGAGCCAACAGTTATGGCCGTCCGAAGAATCGATATCCATAGGGTGCAACATTCGCTGTGCAAGGTGCAACATTCGTCCAAAAAGCCGAAACAGCACCGTTCGACTTTTAGAAGTGGGTGCATGGATTTGAATTGGAACAGTACCATGCTGAACCGCTCTCCAGGGAAGGTAAATCGAAGACTATCAATGGTGATCCCATTTTAATGTAAAAATTCACGTGATGGAAAAAAGAAGGCCAGAAAACTTCGGAGAACCGATTGAGGTTCGGATAGCCTTTTATGGGTTTGAAACTATCGGTTGACGGCTTACAGCTGTCAAGGCCGTAGAACTCACCGAGAGCTTCATTTTGACTGGTTATGGCTCCCGTAACTCTAAACGAGCCAACAGTTATGGCCGTCCGAAGAATCGATATCCATAGGGTGCAACATTCACTTTGAAGGTGCAACATTCGTCCAAAAAGCCGAAATAGCGCCGTTCGACTTTTAGAAGTGGGTGCAGGGATTTGAAATGGAACAGTACCATGGTGAACCGCTCTCCAGGGAAGGTAAATCGAAGACCAGCAACGGTGATCCCGTTTTAACGTAAAAATTCACGTGATGGAAAAAAGAAGGCCAAAAAACTTCAGAGACCAGATTGATGTTTGGATAGCCTTTTTTGGGTTTGAAACTATCCGTTGATGGCTTACAGCAGTCAAGGTCGTAGAACTCACCGAGAGCTTCATTTTGACTGGTTATGGCTCTCGTAAATCTAAACGAGCCAACAATTATGGCCGTCCGAAGAATCGATATCCACAGGGTGCAACATTCACTGTGCAAGGTGCAACATTCGTCCAAAAAGCCGAAACAGCGCCGTTCGACTTTTAGAAGTGGGTGCAGGGATTTGAAATGGAACAGTACCATGCTGAACCGCTCTCTAGGGAAGGTAAATCGAAGACCAGCAACGGTGATCCCGTTTTAACGTAAAAATTCACGTGATGGAAAAAAGAAGGCCAAAAAACTTCAGAGACCTGATTGAGGTTCGGATAGCCATTTTTGGGTTTGAAACTATCCGTTGACGGCTTACAGCGGTCAAGGCCGTAGAACTCACCGAGAGCTTCGTTTTGACTGGTTATGGCTCCCGTAACTCTAAACGAGACAACAGTTATGGCCGTCCGAAGAATCGATATCCACAGGGTGCAACATTCGCTGTGCAAGGTGCAATATTCGTCCAAAATGCCGAAACAGCGCCGTTCGACTTTTAGAAGCGGGTGCAGGGATTTGAAATGGAACAGTACCATAGTGAACCGCTCTCCAGGGATGGTAAATCGAAGACCAGCAAAGGTGATCCCGTTTTAACGTAAAAATTCACGTGATGGAAAAAAGAAGGCCATAAAACTTCAAAGACCCGATTCAGGTTCGGATAGCCTCTTTTGGGTTTGAAACTATCCTTTGACGGCTTAAAGCTGTCAAGGCCGTAGAACTTACCGAGGGCTTCCTTTTGACTAGTTATGGCTCCCTACATCTAAACGAGCCAACAGTTATGGCCGTCCGGAGAATCGATATCCACAGGGTGCAACATTCGCTGTGCAAGGTGCAACATTCGTCCAAAAAGCCGAAACAGTGCCGTTCGACTTTTAGAAGTGGGTGCAGAGATTTGAAATGGAACAGTACCATGCTGAACCGCTCTCCAGGGAAGGTAAATCGAAGACCAGCAACGGTGATCCCGTTTTAACGTAAAAATTCACGTGATGGAAAAAAGAAGGCCAAAAAACTTCAGAGACCCGATTGAGGTTCGGATAGCCTTTTTTGGGTTTGAAACTATTCGTTGACGGCTTACATCTGTCAAGGCCGTAGAACTCACCGAGAGCTTCGTTTTGACTGGTTATGGCTCCCGTAAATCTAAACGAGCCAACAGTTATGGCCGTCCGAAGAATCGATATCCACAGGGTGCAACATTCGCTGTGCAAGGTGCAACATTCGTCCAAAAAGCCGAAACAACACCGTTCGACTTTTAGAAGTGGGTGCAGGAATTTGAATTGGAACAGTACCATGCTGAACCGCTCTCCAGGGAAGGTAAATCGAAGACTAGCAATGGTGATCCCATTTTAATGTAAAAATTCACGTGATGGAAAAAAGAAGGCCAGAAAACTTCGGAGAACCGATTGAGGTTCGGATAGCCTTTTATGGGTTTGAAACTATCGGTTGACGGCTTACAGCCGTCAAGGCCGTAGAACTCACCGAGAGCTTCGTTTTGACTGGTTATGGCTCCCGTAACTCTAAACGAGCCAACAGTTATGGCCGTCCGAAGAATCGATATCCATAGGGTGCAACATTCACTTTGAAGGTGCAACATTCGTCCAAAAAGCCGAAATAGCGCCGTTCGACTTTTAGAAGTGGGTGCAGGGATTTGAAATGGAACAGTACCATGGTGAACCGCTCTCCAGGGAAGGTAAATCGAAGACCAGCAACGGTGATCCCGTTTTAACGTAAAAATTCACGTGATGGAAAAAAGAAGGCCAAAAAACTTCAGAGACCAGATTGATGTTTGGATAGCCTTTTTTGGGTTTGAAACTATCCGTTGATGGCTTACAGCAGTCAAGGTCGTAGAACTCACCGAGAGCTTCATTTTGACTGGTTATGGCTCTCGTAAATCTAAACGAGCCAATAGTTATGGCCGTCCGAAGAATCGATATCCACAGGGTGGAACATTCACTGTGCAAGGTGCAACATTCGTCCAAAAAGCCGAAACAACGCCGTTCGACTTTTAGAAGTGGGTGCAGGGATTTGAAATGGAACAGTACCATGCTGAACCGCTCTCTAGGGAAGGTAAATCGAAGACCAGCAACGGTGATCCCGTTTTAACGTAAAAATTCACGTGATGGAAAAAAGAAGGCCAAAAAACTTCAGAGACCTGATTGAGGTTCGGATAGCCATTTTTGGGTTTGAAACTATCCGTTGACGGCTTACAGCGGTCAAGGCCGTAGAACTCACCGAGAGCTTCATTTTGACTGGTTATGGCTCCCGTAACTCTAAACGAGACAACAGTTATGGCCGTCCGAAGAATCGATATCCACAGGGTGCAACATTCGCTGTGCAAGGTGCAATATTCGTCCAAAATGCCGAAACAGCGCCGTTCGACTTTTAGAAGCGGGTGCAGGGATTTGAAATGGAACAGTACCATAGTGAACCGCTCTCCAGGGATGGTAAATCGAAGACCAGCAAAGGTGATCCCGTTTTAACGTAAAAATTCACGTGATGGAAAAAAAAAGGCCATAAAACTTCAAAGACCCGATTCAGGTTCAGATAGCCTCTTTTGGGTTTGAAACTATCC
The DNA here is from genome assembly GCA_030737815.1 of Allium fistulosum. Taxonomy (NCBI): domain Eukaryota; kingdom Viridiplantae; phylum Streptophyta; class Magnoliopsida; order Asparagales; family Amaryllidaceae; genus Allium; species Allium fistulosum. The sequence continues at coordinate 53,071,866 of CM060907.1, forward strand.
TTTGACGGCTTACAGCTGTCAAGGCCGTAGAACTCACCTAGGGCTTCCTTTTGACTAGTTATGGCTCCCTACATCTAAACGAGCCAACAGTTATGGCCGTCCGGAGAATCGATATCCACAGGGTGCAACATTCGCTGTGCAAGGTGCAACATTCGTCCAAAAAGCCGAAACAGTGCCGTTCGACTTTTAGAAGTGGGTGCAGAGATTTGAAATGGAACAGTACCATGCTGAACCGCTCTCCAGGGAAGGTAAATCGAAGACCAGCAACGGTGATCACGTTTTAACGTAAATATTCACGTGATGGAAAAAAGAAGGCCAAAAAACTTCAGAGACCCGATTGAGGTTCGGATAGCCTTTTTTGGGTTTGAAACTATCCGTTGACGGCTTACATCTGTCAAGGCCGTAGAACTCACCGAGAGCTTCGTTTTGACTGGTTATGGCTCCCGTAAATCTAAACGAGCCAACAGTTATGGCCGTCCGAAGAATCGATATCCACAGGGTGCAACATTCGCTGTACAAGGTGCAACATTCGTCCAAAAAGCCAAAACAGCACCGTTCGACTTTTAGAAGTGGGTGCAGGGATTTGAAATGGAACAGTACCATGCTGAACCGCTCTCCAGGGAAGGTAAATCGAAGACTAGCAATGGTGATCCCATTTTAATGTAAAAATTCACGAGATGGAAAAAAGAAGGCCAGAAAACTTCGGAGAACCGATTGAGGTTCGGATAGCCTTTTATGGGTTTGAAACTATCGGTTGACGGCTTACAGCCGTCAAGGTCGTAGAACTCACCGAGAGCTTCGTTTTGACTGGTTATGGCTCCCGTAACTCTAAACGAGCCAACAGTTATGGCCGTCCGAAGAATCGATATCCATAGGGTGCAACATTCACTTTGAAGGTGCAACATTCGTCCAAAAAGCCGAAATAGCGCCGTTCGACTTTTAGAAGTGGGTGCAGGGATTTGAAATGGAACAGTACCATGGTGAACTGCTCTCCAGGGAAGGTAAATCGAAGACCAGCAATGGTGATCCCGTTTTAACGTAAAAATTCACGTGATGGAAAAAAGTAGGCCAAAAAACTTCAGAGACCAGATTGATGTTTGGATAGCCTTTTTTGGGTTTGAAACTATCCGTTGATGGCTTACAGCAGTCAAGGTCATAGAACTCACCGAGAGCTTCATTTTGACTGGTTATGGCTCTCGTAAATCTAAACGAGCCAACAGTTATGGCCGTCCGAAGAATCGATATCCACAGGGTGCAACATTCGTTGTGCAAGGTGCAACATTCGTCCAAAAAGCCGAAACAGCGCCGTTCGACTTTTAGAAGTGGGTGCAGGGATTTGAAATGGAACAGTACCATGCTGAACCGCTCTCTAGGGAAGGTAAATCGAAGACCAGCAACGGTGATCCCGTTTTAACGTAAAAATTCACGTGATGGAAAAAAGAAGGCCAAAAAGCTTCAGAGACCTGATTGAGGTTCGGATAGCCATTTTTGGGTTTGAAACTATCCGTTGACGGCTTACAGCGGTCAAGGCCGTAGAACTCACCGAGAGCTTCGTTTTGACTGGTTATGGCTCCCGTAACTCTAAACGAGACAACAGTTATGGCCGTCCGAAGAATCGATATCCACAGGGTGCAACATTCGCCGTGCAAGGTGCAATATTCGTCCAAAATGCCGAAACAGCGCCGTTCGACTTTTAGAAGCGGGTGCAGGGATTTGAAATGGAACAGTACCATGGTGAACCGCTCTCCAGGGATGGTAAATCGAAGACCAGCAAAGGTGATCCCGTTTTAACGTAAAAATTCACGTGATGGAAAAAAGAAGGCCATAAAACTTCAAAGACCCGATTCAGGTTCGGATAGCCTCTTTTGGGTTTGAAACTATCCTTTGACGGCTTACAGCCGTCAAGGCCGTAGAACTCACCGAGGGCTTCCTTTTGACTAGTTATGGCTCCCGTAACTCTAAACGAGCCAACAGTTATGGCCGTCCGAAGAATCGATATCCATAGGGTGCAACATTCACTTTGAAGGTGCAACATTCGTCCAAAAAGCCGAAATAGCGCCGTTCGACTTTTAGAAGTGGGTGCAGGGATTTGAAATGGAACAGTACCATGGTGAACCGCTCTCCAGGGAAGGTAAATCGAAGACCAGCAATGGTGATCCCGTTTTAACGTAAAAATTCACGTGATGGAAAAAAGTAGGCCAAAAAACTTCAGAGACCAGATTGATGTTTGGATAGCCTTTTTTGGGTTTGAAACTATCCGTTGATGGCTTACAGCAGTCAAGGTCATAGAACTCACCGAGAGCTTCATTTTGACTGGTTATGGCTCTCGTAAATCTAAACGAGCCAACAGTTATGGCCGTCCGAAGAATCGATATCCACAGGGTGCAACATTCGTTGTGCAAGGTGCAACATTCGTCCAAAAAGCCGAAACAGCGCCGTTCGACTTTTAGAAGTGGGTGCAGGGATTTGAAATGGAACAGTACCATGCTGATCCGCTCTCTACGGAAGGTAAATCGAAGACCAGCAACGGTGATCCCGTTTTAACGTAAAAATTCACGTGATGGAAAAAAGAAGGCCAAAAAGCTTCAGAGACCTGATTGAGGTTCGGATAGCCATTTTTGGGTTTGAAACTATCCGTTGACGGCTTACAGCGGTCAAGGCCGTAGAACTCACCGAGAGCTTCGTTTTGACTGGTTATGGCTCCCGTAACTCTAAACGAGACAACAGTTATGGCCGTCCGAAGAATCGATATCCACAGGGTGCAACATTCGCCGTGCAAGGTGCAATATTCGTCCAAAATGCCGAAACAGCGCCGTTCGACTTTTAGAAGCGGGTGCAGGGATTTGAAATGGAACAGTACCATGGTGAACCGCTCTCCAGGGATGGTAAATCGAAGACCAGCAAAGGTGATCCCGTTTTAACGTAAAAATTCACGTGATGGAAAAAAGAAGGCCATAAAACTTCAAAGACCCGATTCAGGTTCGGATAGCCTCTTTTGGGTTTGAAACTATCCTTTGACGGCTTACAGCCGTCAAGGCCGTAGAACTCACCGAGGGCTTCCTTTTGACTAGTTATGGCTCCCGTAACTCTAAACGAGCCAACAGTTATGGCCGTCCGAAGAATCGATATCCATAGGGTGCAACATTCACTTTGAAGGTGCAACATTCGTCCAAAAAGCCGAAATAGCGCCGTTCGACTTTTAGAAGTGGGTGCAGGGATTTGAAATGGAACAGTACCATGGTGAACCGCTCTCCAGGGAAGGTAAATCGAAGACCAGCAATGGTGATCCCGTTTTAACGTAAAAATTCAAGTGATGGAAAAAAGTAGGCCAAAAAACTTCAGAGACCAGATTGATGTTTGGATAGCCTTTTTTGGGTTTGAAACTATCCGTTGATGGCTTACAGCAGTCAAGGTCATAGAACTCACCGAGAGCTTCATTTTGACTGGTTATGGCTCTCGTAAATCTAAACGAGCCAACAGTTATGGCCGTCCGAAGAATCGATATCCACAGGGTGCAACATTCGTTGTGCAAGGTGCAACATTCGTCCAAAAAGCCGAAACAACGCCGTTCGACTTTTAGAAGTGGGTGCAGGGATTTGAAATGGAACAGTACCATGCTGAACCGCTCTCTAGGGAAGGTAAATCGAAGACCAGCAATGGTGATCCCGTTTTAACGTAAAAATTCACGTGATGGAAAAAAGAAGGCCAAAAAACTTCAGAGACCTGATTGAGGTTCGGATAGCCATTTTTGGGTTTGAAACTATCCGTTGACGGCTTACAGCGGTCAAGGCCGTAGAACTCACCGAGAGCTTCGTTTTGACTGGTTATGGCTCCCGTAACTCTAAACGAGACAACAGTTATGGCCGTCCGAAGAATCGATATCCACAGGGTGCAACATTCGCTGTGCAAGGTGCAATATTCGTCCAAAATGCCGAAACAGCGCCGTTCGACTTTTAGAAGCGGGTGCAGGGATTTGAAATGGAACAGTACCATAGTGAACCGCTCTCCAGGGATGGTAAATCGAAGACCAGCAAAGGTGATCCCGTTTTAACGTAAAAATTCACGTGATGGAAAAAAAAGGCCATAAAACTTCAAAGACCCGATTCAGGTTCGGATAGCCTCTTTTGGGTTTGAAACTATCCTTTGACGGCTTACAGCTGTCAAGGCCGTAGAACTCACCTAGGGCTTCCTTTTGACTAGTTATGGCTCCCTACATCTAAACGAGCCAACAGTTATGGCCGTCCGGAGAATCGATATCCACAGGGTGCAACATTCGCTGTGCAAGGTGCAACATTCGTCCAAAAAGCCGAAACAGTGCCGTTCGACTTTTAGAAGTGGGTGCAGAGATTTGAAATGGAACAGTACCATGCTGAACCGCTCTCCAGGGAAGGTAAATCGAAGACCAGCAACGGTGATCCCGTTTTAACGTAAAAATTCACGTGATGGAAAAAAGAAGGCCAAAAAACTTCAGAGACCCGATTGAGGTTCGGATAGCCTTTTTTGGGTTTGAAACTATCCGTTGACGGCTTACATCTGTCAAGGCCGTAGAACTCACCGAGAGCTTCGTTTTGACTGGTTATGGCTCCCGTAAATCTAAACGAGCCAACAGTTATGGCCGTCCGAAGAATCGATATCCATAGGGTGCAACATTCGCTGTACAAGGTGCAACATTCGTCCAAAAAGCCGAAACAGCACCGTTCGACTTTTAGAAGTGGGTGCAGGGATTTGAAATGGAACAGTACCATGCTGAACCGCTCTCCAGGGAAGGTAAATCGAAGACTAGCAATGGTGATCCCATTTTAATGTAAAAATTCACGAGATGGAAAAAAGAAGGCCAGAAAACTTCGGAGAACCGATTGAGGTTCGGATAGCCTTTTATGGGTTTGAAACTATCGGTTGACGGCTTACAGCCGTCAAGGCCGTAGAACTCACCGAGAGCTTCGTTTTGACTGGTTATGGCTCCCGTAACTCTAAACGAGCCAACAGTTATGGCCGTCCGAAGAATCGATATCCATAGGGTGCAACATTCACTTTGAAGGTGCAACATTCGTCCAAAAAGCCGAAATAGCGCCGTTCGACTTTTAGAAGTGGGTGCAGGGATTTGAAATGGAACAGTACCATGGTGACCTGCTCTCCAGGGAAGGTAAATCGAAGACCAGCAATGGTGATCCCGTTTTAACGTAAAAATTCACGTGATGGAAAAAAGTAGGCCAAAAAACTTCAGAGACCAGATTGATGTTTGGATAGCCTTTTTTGGGTTTGAAACTATCCGTTGATGGCTTACAGCAGTCAAGGTCATAGAACTCACCGAGAGCTTCATTTTGACTGGTTATGGCTCTCGTAAATCTAAACGAGCCAACAGTTATGGCCGTCCGAAGAATCGATATCCACAGGGTGCAACATTCGTTGTGCAAGGTGCAACATTCGTCCAAAAAGCCGAAACAGCGCCGTTCGACTTTTAGAAGTGGGTGCAGGGATTTGAAATGGAACAGTACCATGCTGAACCGCTCTCTAGGGAAGGTAAATCGAAGACCAGCAACGGTGATCCCGTTTTAACGTAAAAATTCACGTGATGGAAAAAAGAAGGCCAAAAAGCTTCAAAGACCTGATTGAGGTTCAGATAGCCATTTTTGGGTTTGAAACTATCCGTTGACGGCTTACAGCGGTCAAGGCCGTAGAACTCACCGAGAGCTTCGTTTTGACTGGTTATGGCTCCCGTAACTCTAAACGAGACAACAGTTATGGCCGTCCGAAGAATCGATATCCACAGGGTGCAACATTCGCCGTGCAAGGTGCAATATTCGTCCAAAATGCCGAAACAGCGCCGTTCGACTTTTAGAAGCGGGTGCAGGGATTTGAAATGGAACAGTACCATGGTGAACCGCTCTCCAGGGATGGTAAATCGAAGACCAGCAAAGGTGATCCCGTTTTAACGTAAAAATTCACGTGATGGAAAAAAGAAGGCCATAAAACTTCAAAGACCCGATTCAGGTTCGGATAGCCTCTTTTGGGTTTGAAACTATCCTTTGACGGCTTACAGCCGTCAAGGCCGTAGAACTCACCGAGGGCTTCCTTTTGACTAGTTATGGCTCCCGTAACTCTAAACGAGCCAACAGTTATGGCCGTCCGAAGAATCGATATCCATAGGGTGCAACATTCACTTTGAAGGTGCAACATTCGTCCAAAAAGCCGAAATAGCGCCGTTCGACTTTTAGAAGTGGGTGCAGGGATTTGAAATGGAACAGTACCATGGTGAACCGCTCTCCAGGGAAGGTAAATCGAAGACCAGCAATGGTGATCCCGTTTTAACGTAAAAATTCACGTGATGGAAAAAAGTAGGCCAAAAAACTTCAGAGACCAGATTGATGTTTGGATAGCCTTTTTTGGGTTTGAAACTATCCGTTGATGGCTTACAGCAGTCAAGGTCATAGAACTCACCGAGAGCTTCATTTTGACTGGTTATGGCTCTCGTAAATCTAAACGAGCCAACAGTTATGGCCGTCCGAAGAATCGATATCCACAGGGTGCAACATTCGTTGTGCAAGGTGCAACATTCGTCCAAAAAGCCGAAACAGCGCCGTTCGACTTTTAGAAGTGGGTGCAGGGATTTGAAATGGAACAGTACCATGCTGATCCGCTCTCTAGGGAAGGTAAATCGAAGACCAGCAACGGTGATCCCGTTTTAACGTAAAAATTCACGTGATGGAAAAAAGAAGGCCAAAAAACTTCAGAGACCTGATTGAGGTTCGGATAGCCATTTTTGGGTTTGAAACTATCCGTTGACGGCTTACAGCGGTCAAGGCCGTAGAACTCACCGAGAGCTTCGTTTTGACTGGTTATGGCTCCCGTAACTCTAAACGAGACAACAGTTATGGCCGTCCGAAGAATCGATATCCACAGGGTGCAACATTCGCCGTGCAAGGTGCAATATTCGTCCAAAATGCCGAAACAGCGCCGTTCGACTTTTAGAAGCGGGTGCAGGGATTTGAAATGGAACAGTACAATGGTGAACCGCTCTCCAGGGATGGTAAATCGAAGACCAGCAAAGGTGATCCCGTTTTAACGTAAAAATTCACGTGATGGAAAAAAGAAGGCCATAAAACTTCAAAGACCCGATTCAGGTTCGGATAGCCTCTTTTGGGTTTGAAACTATCCTTTGACGGCTTACAGCTGTCAAGGCCGTAGAACTCACCGAGAGCTTCCTTTTGACTAGTTATGGCTCCCTACATCTAAACGAGCCAACAGTTATGGCCGTCCGGAGAATCGATATCAACAGGGTGCAACATTCGCTGTGCAAGGTGCAACATTCGTCCAAAAAGCCGAAACAGTGCCGTTCGACTTTTAGAAGTGGGTGCAGAGATTTGAAATGGAACAGTACCATGCTGAACCGCTCTCCAGGGAAGGTAAATCGAAGACCAGCAACGGTGATCCCGTTTTAACGTAAAAATTCACGTGATGGAAAAAAGAAGGCCAAAAAACTTCAGAGACCAGATTGATGTTCGGATAGCCTTTTTTGGGTTTGAAACTATCCGTTGATGGCTTACAGCTGTCAAGGTCGTAGAACTCACCGAGAGCTTCGTTTTGACTGGTTATGGCTCCCGTAAATCTAAACGAGCCAATAGTTATGGCCGTCCGAAGAATCGATATCCACAGGGTGCAACATTCGCTGTGCAAGGTGCAACATTCGTCCAAAAAGCCGAAACAGCACCGTTCGACTTTTAGAAGTGGGTGCAGAGATTTGAAATGGAACAGTACCATGCTGAACCGCTCTCTAGGGAAGGTAAAACGAAGACCAGCAACGGTGATCCCGTTTTAACGTAAAAATTCACGTGATGGAAAAAAGAAGGCCAGAAAACTTCGGAGAACCGATTGAGGTTCGGATAGCCTTTTTTGGCTTTGAAACTATCCGTTGACGGCTTACAACTGTCAAGGCCGTAGAACTCACCGAGAGCTTCGTTTTTACTGGTTATGGCTCCTGTAACTCTAAACGAGCCAACAGTTATGGCCGTCCGAAGAATCGATATCCACAGGGTGCAACATTCGCTTTGAAGGTGCAACATTCGTCCAAAAAGCCGAAACAGCGCCGTTCGACTTTTAGAAGTGGGTGCAGGGATTTGAAATAGAACAGTACCATGCTAAACCGCTCTCCAGGGAAGGTAAATCGAAGACCAGGAACGGTGATCCCGTTTTAACGTAAAAATTCACGTGATGGAAAAAAGAAGGCCAAAAAACTTCAGAGACCCGATTGAGGTTCGGATAGCCTTTTTTGGGTTTGAAACTATCCGTTGACGGCTTACATCTGTCAAGGCCGTAGAACTCACCGAGAGCTTCATTTTGACTGGTTATGGCTCCCGTAAATCTAAACGAGCCAATAGTTATGGCCGTCCGAAGAATCGATATCCACAGGGTGCAACATTCGCTGTGCAAGGTGCAACATTAGTCCAAAAAGCCGAAACAGCGTCGTTCGACTTTTAGAAGTGGGTGCAGGGATTTGAAATAGAACAGTACCATGCTAAACCGCTCTCCAGGGAAGGTAAATCGAAGACCAGCAACGGTGATCCCGTTTTAACGTAAAAATTCACGTGATGGAAAAAAGAAGGCCAAAAAACTTCAGAGACCCGATTGAGGTTCGGATAGCCTTTTTTGGGTTTGAAACTATTCGCTGACGGCTTACATCTGTCAAGGCCGTAGAACTCACCGAGAGCTTCGTTTTGACTGGTTATGGCTCCCGTAAATCTAAACGAGCCAACAGTTATGGCCGTCCGAAGAATCGATATCCACAGGGTGCAACATTCGCTGTGCAAGGTGCAACATTCGTCCAAAAAGCCGAAACAGCACCGTTCGACTTTTAGAAGTGGGTGCAGGGATTTGAAATGGAACAGTACCATGCTGAACCGCTCTCCAGGGAAGGTAAATCGAAGACTAGCAATGGTGATCCCATTTTAATGTAAAAATTCACGTGATGGAAAAAAGAAGGCCAGAAAACTTCGGAGAACCGATTGAGGTTCGGATAGCCTTTTATGGGTTTGAAACTATCGGTTGACGGCTTACAGCCGTCAAGGCCGTAGAACTCACCGAGAGCTTCGTTTTGACTGGTTATGGCTCCCGTAACTCTAAACGAGCCAACAGTTATGGCCGTCCGAAGAATCGATATCCATAGGGTGCAACATTCACTTTGAAGGTGCAACATTCGTCCAAAAAGCCGAAATAGCGCCGTTCGACTTTTAGAAGTGGGTGCAGGGATTTGAAATGGAACAGTACCATGGTGAACCGCTCTCTAGGGAAGGTAAATCGAAGACCAGCAACGGTGATCCCGTTTTAACGTAAAAATTCACGTGATGGAAAAAAGAAGGCCAAAAAACTTCAGAGACCAGATTGATGTTTGGATAGCCTTTTTTGGGTTTGAAACTATCCGTTGATGGCTTACAGCTGTCAAGGTCGTAGAACTCACCGAGAGCTTCATTTTGACTGGTTATGGCTCTCGTAAATCTAAACGAGCCAACAGTTATGGCCGTCCGAAGAATCGATATCCACAGGGTGCAACATTCACTGTGCAAGGTGCAACATTAGTCCAAAAAGCCGAAACAGCGCCGTTCGACTTTTAGAAGTGGGTGCAGGGATTTGAAATGGAACAGTACCATGCTGAACCGCTCTCTAGGGAAGGTAAATCGAAGACCAGCAACGGTGATCCCGTTTTAACGTAAAAATTCACGTGATGGAAAAAAGAAGGCCAACAAACTTCAGAGACCTGATTGAGGTTCGGATAGCCATTTTTGGATTTGAAACTATCCGTTGACGGCTTACAGCGGTCAAGGCCGTAGAACTCACCGAGAGCTTCGTTTTGACTGGTTATGGCTCCCGTAACTCTAAACGAGACAACAGTTATGGCCGTCCGAAGAATCGATATCCATAGGGTGCAACATTCGCCGTGCAAGGTGCAATATTCATCCAAAATGCCAAAACAACGCCGTTCGACTTTTAGAAGCGGGTGCAGGGATTTGAAATGGAACAGTACCATAGTGAACCGCTCTCCAGGGATGGTAAATCGAAGACCAGCAAAGGTGATCCCGTTTTAACGTAAAAATTCACGTGATGGAAAAAAGAAGGCCATAAAACTTCAAAGACCCGATTCAGGTTCGGATAGCCTCTTTTGGGTTTGAAACTATCCTTTGACGGCTTACAGCTGTCAAGGCCGTAGAACTCACCGAGGGCTTCCTTTTGACTAGTTATGGCTCCCTACATCTAAACGAGCCAACAGTTATGGCCGTCCGGAGAATCGATATCCACAGGGTGCAACATTCGCTGTGCAAGGTGCAACATTCGTCCAAAAAGCCGAAACAGTGCCGTTCGACTTTTACAAGTGGGTGCAGAGATTTGAAATGGAACAGTACCATGCTGAACCGCTCTCCAGGGAAGGTAAATCGAAGACCAGCAACGGTGATCCCGTTTTAACGTAAAAATTCACGTGATGGAAAAAAGAAGGCCAAAAAACTTCAGAGACCCGATTGAGGTTCGGATAGCCTTTTTTGGGTTTGAAACTATCCATTGACGGCTTACATCTGTCAAGTCCGTAGAACTCACCGAGAGCTTCGTTTTGACTGGTTATGGCTCCCGTAAATCTAAACGAGCCAACAGTTATGGCCGTCCGAAGAATCGATATCCACAGGGTGCAACATTCGCTGTACAAGGTGCAACATTCGTCCAAAAAGCCAAAACAGCACCGTTCGACTTTTAGAAGTGGGTGTAGGGATTTGAAATGGAACAGTACCATGCTGAACCGCTCTCCAGGGAAGGTAAATCGAAGACTAGCAATGGTGATCCCATTTTAATGTAAAAATTCACGAGATGGAAAAAAGAAGGCCAGAAAACTTCGGAGAACCGATTGAGGTTCGGATAGCCTTTTATGGGTTTGAAACTATCGGTTGACGGCTTACAGCCGTCAAGGCCGTAGAACTCACCGAGAGCTTCGTTTTGACTGGTTATGGCTCCCGTAACTCTAAACGAGCCAACAGTTATGGCCGTCCGAAGAATCGATATCCATAGGGTGCAACATTCACTTTGAAGGTGCAACATTCGTCCAAAAAGCCGAAATAGCGCCGTTCGACTTTTAGAAGTGGGTGCAGGGATTTGAAATGGAACAGTACCATGGTGAACCGCTCTCCAGGGAAGGTAAATCAAAGACCAGCAATGGTGATCCCGTTTTAACGTAAAAATTCACGTGATGGAAAAAAGTAGGCCAAAAAACTTCAGAGACCAGATTGATGTTTGGATAGCCTTTTTTGGGTTTGAAACTATCCGTTGATGGCTTACAGCAGTCAAGGTCGTAGAACTCACCGAGAGCTTCATTTTGACTGGTTATGGCTCTCGTAAATCTAAACGAGCGAACAGTTATGGCCGTCCGAAGAATCGATATCCACAGGGTGCAACATTCGCTGTGCAAGGTGCAACATTCGTCCAAAAAGCCGAAACAGCGCCGTTCGACTTTTAGAAGTGGGTGCAGGGATTTGAAATGGAACAGTACCATGCTGAACCGCTCTCTAGGGAAGGTAAATCGAAGACCAGCAACGGTGATCCCGTTTTAACGTAAAAATTCACGTGATGGAAAAAAGAAGGCCAAAAAACTTCAGAGACCTGATTGAGGTTCGGATAGCCATTTTTTTGTTTGAAACTATCCGTTGACGGCTTACAGCGGTCAAGGCCGTAGAACTCACCGAGAGCTTCGTTTTGACTGGTTATGGCTCCCGTAACTCTAAACGAGACAACAGTTATGGCCGTCCGAAGAATCGATATCCACAGGGTGCAACATTCGCCGTGCAAGGAGCAATATTCGTCCAAAATGCCGAAACAGCGCCGTTCGACTTTTAGAAGCGGGTGCAGGGATTTGAAATGGAACAGTACCATGGTGAACCGCTCTCCAGGGATGGTAAATCGAAGACCAGCAAAGGTGATCCCGTTTTAACGTAAAAATTCACGTGATGGAAAAAAGAAGGCCATAAAACTTCAAAGACCCGATTCAGGTTCGGATAGCCTCTTTTGGGTTTGAAACTATCCTTTGACGGCTTACAGCTGTCAAGGCCGTAGAACTCACCGAGAGCTTCCTTTTGACTAGTTATGGCTCCCTACATTTAAACGAGCCAACAGTTATGGCCGTCCGGAGAATCGATATCCACAGGGTGCAACATTCGCTGTGCAAGGTGCAACATTCGTCCAAAAAGCCGAAACAGCGCCGTTCTACTTTTAGAAGTGGGTGCAGAAATTTGAAATGGAACAGTACCATGCTGAACCGCTCTCCAAGGAAGGTAAATCGAAGACCAGCAACGGTGATCCCGTTTTAACGTAAAAATTCACGTGATGGAAAAAAGAAGGCCAAAAAACTTCAGAGACCAGATTGATGTTCGGATAGCCTTTTTTGGGTTTGAAACTATCCGTTGATGGCTTACAACTAACAAGGTCGTAGAACTCACCGAGATCTTCGTTTTGACTGGTTATGGCACCCGTAAATCTAAACGAGCCAATAGTTATGGCCGTCCGAAGAATCGATATCCACAGGGTGCAACATTCGCTGTGCAAGGTGCAACATTCGTCCAAAAAGCCGAAACAGCGCCGTTCGACTTTTACAAGTAGGTGCAGGGATTTGAAATGGAACAGTACCATGCTGAACCGCTCTCCAGGGAAGGTAAATCGAAGACCAGCAACGGTGATCCCGTTTTAACGTAAAAATTCACGTGATGGAAAAAAGAAGGCCAAAAAACTTCAGAGACCAGATTGATGTTCGGATAGCCTTTTTTGGGTTTGAAACTATCCGTTGATGGCTTACAGCTATCAAGGTCGTAGAACTCACCGAGAGCTTCGTTTTGACTGGTTATGGCTCCCGTAAATCTAAACGAGCCAATAGTTATGGCCGTCCGAAGAATCGATATCCACAGGGTGCAACATTCGCTGTGCAAGGTGCAACATTCGTCCAAAAAGCCGAAACAGCGCCGTTCGACTTTTAGAAGTGGGTGCAGAGATTTGAAATGGAACAGTACCATGCTGAACCGCTCTCCAGGGAAGGTAAATCGAAGACCAGCAACGGTGATCCCGTTTTAACGTAAAAATTCACGTGATGGAAAAAAGAAGGCCAGAAAACTTCGGAGAACCGATTGAGGTTCGGATATCCTTTTTTGGCTTTGAAACTATCCGTTGACGGCTTACAACTGTCAAGGCCGTAGAACTCACCGAGAGCTTCGTTTTGACTGGTTATGGCTCCTGTAACTCTAAACGAGCCAACAGTTATGGCCGTCCGAAGAATCAATATCCACAGGGTGCAACATTCGCTTTGAAGGTGCAACATTCGTCCAAAAAGCCGAAACAGCGCCGTTCGACTTTTAGAAGTGGGTGCAGGGATTTGAAATGGAACAGTACCATGGTGAACCGCTCTCCAGGGAAAGTAAATCGAAGACCAGCAACGGTGATCCCGTTTTAACGTAAAAATTCACGTGATGGAAAAAAGAAGGCCAAAAAACTTCAGAGACCAGATTGATGTTCGGATAGCCTTTTTTGGGTTTGAAACTATCCATTGATGGCTTACAGCAGTCAAGGTCATAGAACTCACTGAGAGCTTCGTTTTGACTGGTTATGGCTCCCGTAAATCTAAACGAGCCAACAGTTATGGCCGTCCGATGAATCGATATCCACAGGGTGCAACATTCGCTGTGCAAGGTGCAACATTCGTCCAAAAAGCCGAAACAGCGCCGTTCGACTTTTAGAAGTGGGTGCAGGGATTTGAAATGTAATAGTACCATGCTGAACCGCTTTCTAGGGAAGATAAATCGAAGACGAGCAACGATGATCCCGTTTTAACGTAAAAATTCACGTGATGGAAAAAAGAAGGCCAAAAAACTTCGAAGACCCGATTGAGGTTCGGATATCCATTTTTGGGTTTGAAACTATCCGTTGACGGCTTACAGCGGTCAAGGCCGTAGAACTCACCGAGAGCTGCGTTTTGACCGGTTATGGCTCCCGTAACTCTAAACGAGCCAACAGTTATGGCCGTCCGAAGAATCGATATCCACAGGGTGCAACATTCGCTGTGCAAGGTGCAACATTCGTCCAAAAAGCCGAAACAGCACCGTTCGACTTTTAGAAGTGGGTGCAGGGATTTGAAATGGAACAGTACCATGGTGAACCGCTCTCCAGGGAAGGTAAATCGAAGACCAGCAACGGTGATCCCGTTTTAACGTAAAAATTCACGTGATGGAAAAAAGAAGGCCAAAAAACTTCAAAGACCCGATTGAGGTTCGGATAGCCTTTTTTGGGTTTGAAACTATCCGTTGACGGCTTACAGCTGTCAAGGCCGTAGAACTCACCAAGAGCTTCGTTTTGACTGGTTATGGCTCCCGTAAATCTAAATGAGCCAACAGTTATGGCCGTCAGAAGAATCGACATCCACAGGGTGCAACATTCGCTGTGCAAGGTGCAACATTCGTCCAAAAAGCCGAAACAGCGCCGTTCGACTTTTAGAAGTGGGTGCAGAGATTTGAAATGGAACAGTACCATGCTGAACCGCTCTCCAAGGAAGGTAAATCGAAGACCAGCAACGGTGATCCCGTTTTAACGTAAAAATTCACGTGATGGAAAAAAGAAGGCCAAAAAACTTCAGAGACCAGATTGATGTTCGGATAGCCTTTTTTGGGTTTGAAACTATCCATTGATGGCTTACAACTAACAAGGTCGTAGAACTCACCGAGATCTTCGTTTTGACTGGTTATGGCACCCGTAAATCTAAACGAGCCAATAGTTATGGCCGTCTGAAGAATCGATATCCACAGGGTGCAACATTCGCTGTGCAAGGTGCAACATTCGTCCAAAAAGCCGAAACAGCGCCGTTCGACTTTTACAAGTAGGTGCAGGGATTTGAAATGGAACAGTACCATGCTGAACCGCTCTCCAGGGAAGGTAAATCGAAGACCAGCAACGGTGATCCCGTTTTAACGTAAAAATTCACGTGATGGAAAAAAGAAGGCCAAAAAACTTCAGAGACCAGATTGATGTTCGGATAGCCTTTTTTGGGTTTGAAACTATCCGTTGATGGCTTACCGCTGTCAAGGTCGTAGAACTCACCGAGATCTTCGTTTTGACTGGTTATGGCTCCAGTAAATCTAAACGAGCCAATAGTTATGGCCGTCCGAAGAATCGATATCCACAGGGTGCAACATTCGCTGTGCAAGGTGCAACATTCGTCCAAAAAGCCGAAACAACGCCGTTCTACTTTTAGAAGTGGGTGCAGGGATTTGAAATGGAACAGTACCATGGTGAACCGCTCTCCAGGGAAGCTAAATCGAAGACCAGCAATGGTGATCCCGTTTTAACGTAAAAATTCTCGTGATTGAAAAAAGAAGGCCAAAAAACTTCAGAGACCAGATTGATGTTCGGATAGCCTTTTTTGGGTTTGAAACTATCCGTTGATGGCTTACAACTGTCAAGGTCGTAAAACTCACCGAGAACTTCGTTTTGACAAGTTATGGCTCCCGTAAATCTAAACGAGCCAACAGTTATGGCCGTCCGAAGAATCGATATCCACAGGGTGCAACATTCGCTGTGCAAGTTGCTACATTCGTCCAAAAAGCCGAAACAGCGCCGTTCGACTTTTAGAAGTGGGTGCAGGGATTTGAAATGGAACAGTACCATGCTGAACCGCTCTCTAGGGAAGGTAAATCGAAGACCAGCAACGGTGATCCCGTTTTAATGTAAAAATTCACGTGATGGAAAAAAGAAGGGCAAAAAACTTCAAAGACCCGATTGAGGTTCGGATAGCCATTTTTGGGTTTGAAACTATCCGTTGACGGTTTACAGCGGTCAAGGCCGTAGAACTCACCGAGAGCTTCGTTTTGACTGGTTATGGCTCCCGTAACTCTAAACGAGCCAACAGTTATGGCCGTCCGAAGAATCGATATCCACAGGGTGCAACATTCGCTGTGCAAGGTGCAACATTCGTCCAAAAAGCCGAAACATCGCCGTTCGACTTTTAGAAGTGGGTGCAGGGATTTGAAATGGAACAGTACCATGGTGAACCGCTCTCCAGGGAAAGTAAATCGAAGACCAGCAACGGTGATCCCGTTTTAACGTAAAAATTCACGTGATGGAAAAAAGAAGGCCAAAAAACTTCAGAGACCAGATTGATGTTCGGATAGCCTTTTTTGGGTTTGAAACTATCCATTGATGGCTTACAGCAGTCAAGGTCATAGAACTCACCGAGAGCTTCGTTTTGACTGGTTATGGCTCCCGTAAATCTAAACGAGCCAACAGTTATGGCCGTCCGAAGAATCGATATCCACAGGGTGCAACATTCGCTGTGCAAGGTGCAACATTCGTCCAAAAAGCCGAAACAGCGCCGTTCGACTTTTAGAAGTGGGTGCAGGGATTTGAAATGTAACAGTACCATGCTGAACCGCTCTCTAGGGAAGGTAAATCGAAGACCAGCAACGGTGATCCCGTTTTAACGTAAAAATTCACGTGATGGAAAAAAGAAGGCCAAAAAACTTCAAAGACCCGATTGAGGTTCGGATAGCCATTTTTGGGTTTGAAACTATCCGTTGACGGCTTACAGCGGTCAAGGCCGTAGAACTCACCGAGAGCTTCGTTTTGACTGGTTATGGCTCCCGTAACTCTAAACGAGCCAACAGTTATGGCCGTCCGAAGAATCGATATCCACAGGGTGCAACATTCGCTGTGCAAGGTGCAACATTCGTCCAAAAAGCCGAAACAGCGCCATTCGACTTTTAGAAGTGGGTGCAGGGATTTGAAATGGAACAATACCATGGTGAACCGCTCTCCAGGGAAGGTAAATCGAAGACCAGCAACGATGATCCCGTTTTAACGTAAAAATTCACGTGATGGAAAAAAGAAGGCCAAAAAACTTCAAAGACCCGATTGAGGTTCGGATAGCCTTTTTTGGGTTTGAAACTATCCGTTGACGGCTTACAGCTGTCAAGGCCGTAGAACTCACCAAGAGCTCCGTTTTGACTGGTTATGGCTCCCGTAAATCTAAATGAGCCAACAATTATGGCCGTCCGAAGAATCGATATCCACAGGGTGCAACATTCGCTGTACAAGGTGCAACATTCGTCCAAAAAGCCGAAACAGCGCCGTTCGACTTTTAGAAGTGGGTGCAGAGATTTGAAATGGAACAGTACCATGCTGAACCGCTCTCCAAGGAAGGTAAATTGAAGACCAGCAACGGTGATCCCGTTTTAACGTAAAAATTCATGTGATGGAAAAAAGAAGGCCAAAAAACTTCAGAGACCAGATTGATGTTCGGATAGCCTTTTTTGGGTTTTAAACTATCCGTTGATGGCTTACAACTAACAAGGTCGTAGAACTCACCGAGATCTTCGTTTTGACTGGTTATGGCACCCGTAAATCTAAACGAGCCAATAGTTATGGCCGTCCGAAGAATCGATATCCATAGGGTGCAACATTCGCTGTGCAAGGTGCAACATTCGTCCAAAAAGCCGAAACAGCGTCGTTCGACTTTTACAATTGGGTGCAGGGATTTGAAATGGAACAGTACCATGCTGAACCGCTCTCCAGGGAAGGTAAATCGAAGACCAGCAACGGTGATGCCGTTTTAACGTAAAAATTCACGTGATGGAAAAAAGAAGGCCAAAAAACTTCAAAGACCAGATTGATGTTCGGATAGCCTTTTTTGGGTTTGAAACTATCCGTTGATGGCTTACAGCTGTCAAGGTCGTAGAACTCACCGAGAGCTTCGTTTTGACTGGTTATGGCTCCCATAAATCTAAACGAGCCAATAGTTATGGCCGTCCGAAGAATCGATATCCACAGGGTGCAACATTCGCTGTGCAAGGTGCAACATTCGTCCAAAAAGCCGAAACAGCGCCGTTCTACTTTTAGAAGTGGGTGCAGGGATTTGAAATGGAACAGTACCATGGTGAACCGCTCTCCAGGGAAGCTAAATCGAAGACCAGCAATGGTGATCCCGTTTTAACGTAAAAATTCTCGTGATTGAAAAAAGAAGGCCAAAAAACTTCAGAGACCAGATTGATGTTCGGATAGCCTTTTTTGGGTTTGAAACTATCCGTTGATGGCTTACAGCTGTCAAGGTCGTAAAACTCACCGAGAGCTTCGTTTTGACTAGTTATGGCTCCCATAAATCTAAACGAGCCAACAGTTATGGCCGTCCGAAGAATCGATATCCACAGGGTGCAACATTCGCTGTGCAAGGTGCAACATTCGTCCAAAAAGCCGAAACAGCGCCGTTCGACTTTTAGAAGTGGGTGCAGGGATTTGAAATGTAACAGTACCATGCTGAACCGCTCTCTAGGGAAGGTAAATCGAAGACCAGCAACGGTGATCCCGTTTTAACGTAAAAATTCACGTGATGGAAAAAAGAAGGCCAAAAAACTTCAAAGACCCGATTGAGGTTCGGATAGCCATTTTTGGGTTTGAAACTATCCGTTGACGGCTTACAGCGGTCAAGGCCGTACAACTCATCGAGAGCTTCGTTTTGACTGGTTATGGCTCCCGTAACTCTAAACGAGCCAACAGTTATGGCCGTCCGAAGAATCGATATCCACAGGGTGCAACATTAGCTGTGCAAGGTGCAACATTCGTCCAAAAAGCCGAAACAGCGCCGTTCGACTTTTAGAAGTGGGTGCAGGGATTTGAAATGGAACAGTACCATGGTGAACCGCTCTCCAGGGAAGGTAAATCGAAGACCAGCAACGGTGATCCCGTTTTAACGTAAAAATTCACGTGATGGAAAAAAGAAGGCCAAAAAACTTCAAAGACCCGATTGAGGTTCGGATAGCCTTTTTTGGGTTTGAAACTATCCGTTGACGGCTTACAGCTGTCAAGGCCGTAGAACTCACCAAGAGCTTCGTTTTGACTGGTTATGGCTCCCGTAAATCTAAATGAGCCAACAGTTATGGCCGTCCGAAGAATCGATATCCACAGGGTGCAACATTCGCTGTGCAAGGTGCAACATTCGTCCAAAAAGCCGAAACAGCGCCGTTCGACTTTTAGAAGTGGGTGCAGAGATTTGAAATGGAACAGTACCATGCTGAACTGCTCTCCAAGGAAGGTAAATCGAAGACCAGCAACGGTGATCCCGTTTTAACGTAAAAATTCACGTGATGGAAAAAAGAAGGCCAAAAAACTTCAGAGACCAGATTGATGTTCGGATAGCCTTTTTTGGGTTTTAAACTATCCGTTGATGGCTTACAACTAACAAGGTCGTAGAACTCACCGAGATCTTCGTTTTGACTGGTTATGGCACCCGTAAATCTAAACGAGCCAATAGTTATGGCCGTCCGAAGAATCGATATCCACAGGGTGCAACATTCGCTGTGCAAGGTGCAACATTCGTCCAAAAAGCCGAAACAGCGCCGTTCGACTTTTACAAGTGGGTGCAGGGATTTGAAATGGAACAGTACCATGCTGAACCGCTCTCCAGGGAAGGTAAATCGAAGACCAGCAACGGTGATCCCGTTTTAACGTAAAAATTCACGTGATGGAAAAAAGAAGGCCAAAAAACTTCAGAGACCAGATTGATGTTCGGATAGCCTTTTTTGGGTTTGAAACTATCCGTTGATGGCTTACAGCTGTCAAGGTCGTAGAACTCACCGAGAGCTTCGTTTTGACTGGTTATGGCTCCCGTAAATCTAAACGAGCCAATAGTTATGGCCGTCCGAAGAATCGATATCCACAGGGTGCAACATTCGCTGTGCAAGGTGCAACATTCGTCCAAAAAGCCGAAACAGCGCCGTTCTACTTTTAGAAGTGGGTGTAGGGATTTGAAATGGAACATTACCATGGTGAACCGCTCTCTAGGGAAGCTAAATCGAAGACCAGCAATGGTGATCCCGTTTTAACGTAAAAATTCTCGTGATTGAAAAAAGAAGGCCAAAAAACTTCAGAGACCAGATTGATGTTCGGATAGCCTTTTTTGGGTTTGAAACTATCCGTTGATGGCTTACAGCTGTCAAGGTCGTAAAACTCACCGAGATCTTCGTTTTGACTAGTTATGGCTCCCGTAAATCTAAACGAGCCAACAGTTATGGCCGTCCGAAGAATCGATATCCACAGGGTGCAACATTCACTGTGCAAGGTGCAACATTCGTCCAAAAAGCCGAAACAGCGCCGTTCGACTTTTAGAAGTGGGTGCAGGGATTTGAAATGGAACAGTACCATGCTGAACCGCTCTCTAGGGAAGGTAAATCGAAGACCAGCAACGGTGATCCCGTTTTAATGTAAAAATTCACGTGATGGAAAAAAGAAGGGCAAAAAACTTCAAAGACGCGATTGAGGTTCGGATAGCCATTTTTGGGTTTGAAACTATCCGTTGACGGTTTACAGCGGTCAAGGCCGTAGAACTCACCGAGAGCTTCGTTTTGACTGGTTATGGCTCTCGTAACTCTAAACGAGCCAACAGTTATGGCCGTCCGAAGAATCGATATCCACAGGGTGCAACATTCGCTGTGCAAGGTGCAACATTCGTCCAAAAAGCCGAAACAGCGCCGTTCGACTTTTAGAAGTGCGTGCAGGGATTTGAAATGGAATAGTACCATGCTGAACTGCTCTCTAGGGAAGGTAAATCGAAGACCAGCAACGGTGATCCCGTTTTAATGTAAAAATTCACGTGATGGAAAAAAGAAGGGCAAAAGACTTCAAAGACCCGATTGAGGTTCGGATAGCCATTTTTGGGTTTGAAACTATCCGTTGACGGTTTACAGCGGTCAAGGCCATAGAACTCACCGAGAGCTTCGTTTTGACTGGTTATGGCTCTCGTAACTCTAAACGAGCCAACAGTTATGGCCGTCCGAAGAATCGATATCCACAGGGTGCAACATTCGCTGTGCAAGGTGCAACATTCGTCCAAAAAGCTGAAACAGCGCCTTTCGACTTTTAGAAGTGGGTGCAGGGATTTGAAATGGAACAGTACCATGCTGAACCACTCTCTAGGGAAGGTAAATTGAAGACCAGCAACGGTGATCCCGTTTTAACGTAAAAATTCACGTGATGGAAAAAAGAAGGCCAAAATACTTCAAAGACTCGATTGAGGTTCGGATAGCCTTTTTTGGGTTGGAAACTATCCGTTGATAGCTTACAGCCGTCAAGGCCGTAGAACTCACCGAGAGCTTCGTTTTGACTGGTTATGGCTCCCTACATCTAAACGAGCCAACAGTTATGGCCGTCCGAAGAATCGATATCCACAGGGTGCAACATTCGCTGTGCAAGGTGCAACATTCATCCAAAAAGCCGAAACAACGCCGTTCGACTTTTAGAAGTGGGTGCAGGGATTTGAAATGGAACAGTACCATGCTGAACCGCTCTCCAGGGAAGGTAAATCAAAGACCAGCAACGGTGATCCCGTTTTAACGTAAAAATTCACGTGATGGAAAAAAGAAGGCCAAAAAACTTCAGAGACCAAATTGATGTTCGGATAGCCTTTTTTGGGTTTGAAACTATCCGTTGATGGCTTACAGCTGTCAAGGTCATAGAACTCACCGAGAGCTTCGTTTTGACTGGTTTTGGCTCCCGTAAATCTAAACGAGCCAATAGTTATGGCCGTCCGAAGAATCGATATCCACAGGGTGCAACATTCGCTGTGCAAGGTGCAACATTCGTCCAAAAAGCCAAAACAACACCGTTTGACTTTTAGAAGTCGGTGCAGGGATTTGAAATGGAACAGTACCATGCTGAACCGCTCTCCAGGGAAGGTAAATCGAAGACCAGCAACGGTGATCCCGTTTTAACGTAAAAATTCACGTGATGGAAAAAAGAAGGCCAAAAAACATCGGAGAACCGATTGAGGTTCGGATAGCCTTTTTTGGGTTTGAAACTATCCGTTGATGGCTTACAACGGTCAAGGCCGTAGAACTCACCAAGAGCTTCGTTTTGACTGGTTATGGCTCCCGTAACTCTAAACGAGCCAACAGTTATGGCCGTCCGAAGAATCGATATCCAAAGGGTGCAACATTCACTGTGCAAGGTGCAACATTCGTCCAAAAAGCCGAAACAGCGCCGTTCGACTTTTAGAAGTGGGTGCAAGGATTTGAAATGGAACAGTACCATGGTGAACCGCTCTCTAGGGAAGGTAAATCGAAGACCAGCAACGGTGATCCCGTTTTAACGTAAAAATTCACGTGATGGAAAAAAGAAGGCCAAAAAACTTCAAAGACCCGATTGAGGTTCGGATAGCCTTTTTTGGGTTTGAAACTATCCGTTGACAGCTTACAGCCATCAAGGCCGTAGAACTCATCGAGAGCATCGTTTTGACTGGTTATGGCTCCCGTAACTCTAAACGAGCCAACAGTTATGGCCGTCCGAATAATCGATATCCACAGGGTGCAACATTCGCTGTGCAAGGTGCAACATTCGTCCGAAAAGCCGAAACAGCACCGTTCGACTTTTAGAAGTGGGTGCAGGGATTTGAAATGGAACAGTACCATGCAGAACCGCTATCCAGGGAAGGTAAATCGAAGACCAGCAACGGTGATCCCGTTTTAACGTAAAAATTCACGTGATGGTAAAAAGAAGGCCAAAAAACTTCACAGACCAGATTGATGTACGGATAGCCTTTTTTGGTTTGAAACTATCCGTTGACGGCTTACAGCTGTCAAGGTCGTAGAACTCACCGAGAGCTTCGTTTTTACTGGTTATTGCTCTCGTAAATCTAAACGAGCCAATATTTATGGCCGTCCGTAGACTCGATATCCACAGGGTGCAACATTCGCTGTGCAAGGTGCAACATTCGTCCAAAAAGCCGAAACAGCGCCGTTCGACTTTTAGAAGTGGGTGCAGGGATTTGAAATGGAACAGTACCATGGTGAACCGCTCTCCAGGGAAGGTAAATCGAAGACTAGCAACGGTGATCCCGTTTTAACGTAAAAAGTCACGTGATAGAAAAAAGAAGGCCAAAAAACTTCAAAGACCCGATTGAGGTTCGGATAGCTTTTTTTGGGTTTGAAACTATCCGTTGACGGCTTACATCGGTCAAGGCCGTAGAAATTACCGAGAGCTTCGTTTTGACTGGTTATGGCTCCCGTAAATCTAAACGAGCCAACAGTTATGGCCGTGCGAAGAATCGATATCCACAGGGTGCAACATTCGCTGTGCAAGGTGCAACATTCGTCCAAAAAGCCGAAACAGCGTCGTTCGGCTTTTAGAAGTGGGTGCAAGGATTTGAAATGGAACAGTACCATGGTGAACCGCTCTCCAAGGAAGGTAAATCGAAGACCAGCAACGGTGATCCCGTGTTAACGTAAAAATTCACGTGATGGAAAAAAGAAGGCCAAAAAACTTCAGAGACCAGATTGATGTTCGGATAGCCTTTTTTGGGTTTGAAACTATCCGTTGACGGCTTACAACAGTCAAGGTCGTAGAACTCACCGAGAGCTTCATTTTGACTGGTTATGGTTCCCGTAAATCTAAACGAGCCAACAGTTATGGCCGTCCGAAGAATCGATATCCATAGGGTGCAACATTCGTTGTGCAAGGTGCAACATTCGTCCAATAAGTCGAAACAGCGCCGTTTGACTTTTTCAAGTGGGTGCAGGGATTTGAAATGGAACAGTACCATGGTGAACCGCTCTCCAGGGAAGGTAAATCGAAGACCAGCAACGGTGATCCCATTTTAACGTAAAAATTCACGTGATGGAAAAAAGAAGGCCAAAAAACTTCAGAGACCAGATTGATGTTCGGATAGCCTTTTTTGGGTTTGAAACTATCCGTTGAAGGCTTACAGCTGTCAAGGTCGTAGAACTCACCGAGAGCTTCGTTTTGACTGGTTATGGCTCCCGTAAATCTAAACGAGCCAACAGTTATGGCCGTCCGAAGAATCGATATCCACAGGGTGCAACATTCGCTGTGCAAGGTGCAACATTTGTCCAAAAAGCCGAAACAGCACCGTTCGACTTTTAGAAGTGGGTGCAGAGATTTGAAATGGAACAGTACCATGCTAAACCGCTCTCCAGGGAAGGTAAATCGAAGACCAGCAACAGTGATCCCGTTTTAACGTAAAAATTCACGTGATGGAATAAAGAAGGCCAAAAAACTTCAAAGACCCGATTGAGGTTCGGATAGCCTTTTTTGGGTTTGAAACTATCCGTTGACGGCTTACATCTGTCAAGGCCGTAGAACTCACCGAGAGCTTCGTTTTGACTGGTTATGGCTCCCGTAAATCTAAACGAGCCAACAGTTATGGCCGTCCGAAGAATCGATATCCACTGGGTGCAACATTCGCTGTGCAAGGTGCAACAATAGTCCAAAAAGCCGAAACAGCGTCGTTCAACTTTTAGAAGTGCGTGCAGGGATTTGAAATAGAACAGTACCATGCTAAACCGCTCTCCAGGGAAGGTAAACCGAAGACCAGCAACGGTGATCCCGTTTTAACGTAAAAATTCACGTGATGGAAAAAAGAAGGCCAAAAAACTTCAAAGACCCGATTGAGGTTCGGATAGCCTTTTTTGGGTTTGAAACTATCCGTTGACGGCTTACATCTGTCAAGGCCGTAGAACTCACCGAGAGCTTCATTTTGACTGGTTAAGGCTCCCGTAAATCTAAACGAGCCAATAGTTATGGCCGTCCGAAGAATCGATATC
Organism: Allium fistulosum; assembly: GCA_030737815.1. NCBI lineage: Eukaryota > Viridiplantae > Streptophyta > Magnoliopsida > Asparagales > Amaryllidaceae > Allium > Allium fistulosum. The sequence goes on from CM060907.1 coordinate 53,096,471, forward strand.
CATAGGGTGCAACATTCGATGTGCAAGGTGCAACATTAGTCCAAAAAGCCGAAACAGCGTCGTTCGACTTTTAGAAGTGGGTGCAGGGATTTGAAATAGAATAGTACCATGCTAAACCGCTCTCCAAGGAAGGTAAATCGAAGACCAGCAACGGTGATCCCGTTTTAACGTAAAAATTCACGTGATGGAAAAAAGAAGGCCAAAAAACTTCAGAGACCCGATTGAGGTTCGGATAGCCTTTTTTGGGTTTGTAACTATCCATTGACGGCTTACATCTGTCAAGGCCGTAGAACTCACCGAGAGCTTCGTTTTGACTGGTTATGGCTCCCGTAAATCTAAACGAGCCAACAGTTATGGCCGTCCGAAGAATCGATATCCACAGGGTGCAACATTCGCTGTGCAAGGTGCAACATTCGTCCAAAAAGCCGAAACAGCACTGTTAGACTTTTAGAAGTGGGTGCAGGGATTTGAAATGGAACAGTACCATGTTGAACCGCTCTCCAGGGAAGGTAAATCGAAGACTAGCAATGGTGATCCCATTTTAATGTAAAAATTCACGTGATGGAAAAAAGAAGGCCAGAAAACTTCGGAGAACCGATTGAGGTTCGGATAGCCTTTTATGGGTTTGAAACTATCCGTTGACGGCTTACAGCTGTCAAGGCCGTAGAACTCACCGAGAGCTTCGTTTTGACTGGTTATGGCTCCCGTAACTCTAATAGAGCCAACAGTTATGGCCGTCCGAAGAATCGATATCCATAGGGTGCAACATTCGCTTTGAAGGTGCAACATTCGTCCAAAAAGCCGAAACAGCGCCGTTCGACTTTTAGAAGTGGGTGCAGGGATTTGAAATGGAATAGTACCATGGTGAACCGCTCTCCAGGGAAGGTAAATCGAAGACCAGCAACGGTGATCCCGTTTTAACGTAAAAATTCACGTGATGGAAAAAAGAAGGCCAAAAAACTTCAGAGACCAGATTGATGTTTGGATAGCCTTTTTTGGATTTGAAACTATCCGTTGATGGCTTACAGCAGTCAAGGTCGTAGAACTCACCGAGAGCTTCATTTTGACTGGTTATGGCTCTCGTAAATCTAAACGAGCCAACAGTTATGGCCGTCCGAAGAATCGATATCCACAGGGTGCAACATTCGCTGTGCAAGGTGCAACATTCGTCCAAAAAGCCGAAACAGCGCCGTTCGACTTTTAGAAGTGGGTGCAGGGATTTGAAATGGAACAGTACCATGCTGAACCGCTCTCTAGGGAAGGTAAATCGAAGACCAGCAACGGTGATCCCGTTTTAACGTAAAAATTCACGTGATGGAAAAAAGAAGGCCAAAAAACTTCAGAGACCCGATTGAGGTTCGGATAGCCATTTTTGGGTTTGAAACTATCCGTTGACGGCTTACAGCGGTCAAGGCCGTAGAACTGACCGAGAGCTTCGTTTTGACTGGTTATGGCTCCCGTAACTCTAAACGAGACAACAGTTATGGCCGTCCGAAGAATCGATATCCACAGGGTGCAACATTCGCCGTGCAAGGTGCAACATTCGTCCAAAATGCCGAAACAGCGCCGTTCGACTTTTAGAAGCGGGTGCAGGGATTTGAAATGGAACAGTACCATGGTGAACCGCTCTCCAGGGATGGTAAATCAAAGACCAGCAAAGGTGATCCCGTTTTAACGTAAAAATTCACGTGATGGAAAAAAGAAGGCCATAAAACTTCAAAGACCCGATTCAGGTTCGGATAGCCTCTTTTGGGTTTGAAACTATCCATTGACGGCTTACAGCTGTCAAGGCCGTAGAACTCACCGAGAGCTTCGTTTTGACTGGTTATGGCTCCCTACATCTAAACGAGCCAACAGTTATGGCCGTCCGGAGAATCGATATCCACAGGGTGCAACATTCGCTGTGCAAGGTGCAACATTCGTCCAAAAAGCCGAAACAGTGTCGTTCGACTTTTAGAAGTGGGTGCAGAGATTTGAAATGGAACAGTACCATGCTGAACCGCTCTCCAGGAAAGGTAAATCGAAGACCAGCAACGGTGATCCCATTTTAACGTAAAAATTCACGTGATGGAAAAAAGAAGGCCAAAAAACTTCAGAGACCAGATTGATGTTCGGATAGCCTTTTTTGGGTTTGAAACTATCCGTTGATGGCTTACAGCTGTCAAGGTCGTAGAACTCACCGAGAGCTTCGTTTTGACTGGTTATGGCTCCCGTAAATCTAAACGAGCCAACAGTTATGGCCGTCCGAAGAATCGATATCCACAGGGTGCAACATTCGCTGTGCAAGGTGCAACATTCGTCCAAAAAGCCGAAACAGCGCCGTTCGACTTTTAGAAGTGGGTGCAGGGACTTGAAATGGAACAGTACCATGGTGAACCGCTCTCCAGGGAACGTAAATCGAAGACCAGCAACGGTGATCCCGTTTTAACGTAAAAATTCACGTGATGGAAAAAAGAAGGCCAAAAAACTTCAGAGACCAGATTGATGTTCGGATAGCCTTTTTTGGGTTTGAAACTATCCATTGATGGCTTACAGCAGTCAAGGTCATAGAACTCACCGAGAGCTTCGTTTTGACTGGTTATGGCTCCCGTAAATCTAAACGAGCCAACAGTTATGGTCGTCCGAAGAATCGATATCCACAGGGTGCAACATTCGCTGTGCAAGGTGCAACATTCGTCCAAAAAGCCGAAACAGCGCCGTTCGACTTTTAGAAGTGGGTGCAGGGATTTGAAATGTAACAGTACCATGCTGAACCGCTCTCCAGGGAAGGTAAATCGAAGACCAGCAACGGTGATCCCGTTTTAACGTAAAAATTCACGTGATGGAAAAAAGAAGGCCAAAAAACTTCAAAGACCCGATTGAGGTTCGGATAGCCATTTTTGGGTTTGAAACTATCCGTTGATGGCTTACGGTGGTCAAGGCCGTAGAACTCACCGAGAGCTTCGTTTTGACTGGTTATGGCTCCCGTAACTCTAAACGAGCCAATAGTTATGGCCGTCCGAAGAATCGATATCCACAGGGTGCAACATTCGCTGTGCAAGGTGCAACATTCGTCCAAAAAGCCGAAACAGCGCCGTTCGACTTTTAGAAGTGGGTGCAGGGATTTGAAATGGAACAGTACCATGGTGAACCGCTCTCCAGGGAAGGTAAATCGAAGACCAGCAACGGTGATCCCGTTTTAACGTAAAAATTCACGTGATGGAAAAAAGAAGGCCAAAAAACTTCAAAGACCCGATTGAGGTTCGGATAGCCTTTTTTGGGTTTGAAACTATCCGTTGACGGCTTACAACTATCAAGGCTGTAAAACTCACCAAGAGCTTCGTTTTGACTGGTTATGGCTGCCGTAAATCTAAATGAGCCAACATTTATGGCCGTCCGAAGAATCGATATCCACAGGGTGCAACATTCGCTGTGCAAGGTGCAACATTCGTCCAAAAAGCCGAAACAGCGCCGTTCGACTTTTAGAAGTGGGTGCAGAGATTTGAAATGGAACAGTACCATGCTGAAACGCTCTCCAAGGAAGGTAAATCGAAGACCAGCAACGGTGATCCCGTTTTAACGTAAAAATTCACGTGATGGAAAAAAGAAGGCCAAAAAACTTCAAAGACCAGATTGATGTTCGGATAGCCTTTTTTGGGTTTGAAACTATCCGTTGATGGCTTACAGCTAACAAGGTCGTAGAACTCACCGAGAGCTTCGTTTTGACTGGTTATGGCACCCGTAAATCTAAACGAGCCAATAGTTATGGCCGTCCGAAGAATCGATATCCACAGGGTGCAACATTCGCTGTGCAAGGTGCAACATTCGTCCAAAAAGCCGAAACAGCGCCGTTCGACTTTTAGAAGTGGGTGCAGGGATTTGAAATGTAACAGTACCATGCTGAACCGCTCTCCAGGGAAGGTAAATCGAAGACCAGCAACGGTGATCCCGTTTTAACGTAAAAATTCACGTGATGGAAAAAAGAAGGCCAAAAAACTTCAAAGACCCGATTGAGGTTCGGATAGCCATTTTTGGGTTTGAAACTATCCGTTGATGGCTTACGGTGGTCAAGGCCGTAGAACTCACCGAGAGCTTCGTTTTGACTAGTTATGGCTCCCGTAACTCTAAACGAGCCAACAGTTATGGCCGTCCGAAGAATCGATATCCATAGGGTGCAACATTCGCTGTGCAAGGTGCAACATTCGTCCAAAAAGCCGAAACAGCGCCGTTGGACTTTTAGAAGTGGGTGCAGGGATTTGAAATGGAACAGTACCATGGTGAACCGCTCTCCAGGGAAGGTAAATCGAAGACCAGCAACGGTGATCCCGTTTTAACGTAAAAATTCACGTGATGGAAAAAAGAAGGCCAAAAAACTTCAAAGACCCGATTGAGGTTCGGATAGCCTTTTTTGGGTTTGAAACTATCCGTTGACGGCTTACAGCTGTCAAGGCTGTAAAACTCACCAAGAGCTTCGTTTTGACTGGTTATGGCTGCCGTAAATCTAAATGAGCCAACATTTATGGCCGTCCGAAGAATCGATATCCACAGGGTGCAACATTCGCTGTGCAAGGTGCAACATTCGTCCAAAAAGCCGAAACAGCGCCGTTCGACTTTTAGAAGTGGGTGCAGAGATTTGAAATGGAACAGTACCATGCTGAAACGCTCTCCAAGGAAGGTAAATCGAAGACCAGCAACGGTGATCCCGTTTTAACGTAAAAATTCACGTGATGGAAAAAAGAAGGCCAAAAAACTTCAGAGACCAGATTGATGTTCGGATAGCCTTTTTTGGGTTTGAAACTATCCGTTGATGGCTTACAGCTAACAAGGTCGTAGAACTCACCGAGAGCTTCGTTTTGACTGGTTATGGCACCCGTAAATCTAAACGAGCCAATAGTTATGGCCGTCCGAAGAATCGATATCCACAGGGTGCAACATTCGCTGTGCAAGGTGCAACATTCGTCCAAAAAGCCGAAACAGCGCCGTTCGACTTTTACAAGTGGGTGCAGGGATTTGAAATGGAACAGTAACATGGTGAACCGCTCTCCAGGGAAGGTAAATCGAAGACCAGCAACGGTGATCCCGTTTTAACGTAAAAATTCACGTGATGGAAAAAAGAAGGCCAAAAAACTTCAAAGACCCGATTGAGGTTCGGATAGCCTTTTTTGGGTTTGAAACTATCCGTTGACGGCTTACAGCTGTCAAGGTCGTAGAACTCACCGAGAGCTTCGTTTTGACTGGTTATAGCTGCCGTAAATCTAAATGAGCCAACATTTATGGCCGTCCGAAGAATCGATATCCACAGGGTGCAACATTCGCTGTGCAAGGTGCAACATTCGTCCAAAAAGCCGAAACAGCGCCGTTCGACTTTTAGAAGTGGGTGCAGAGATTTGAAATGGAACAGTACCATGCTGAAACGCTCTCCAAGGAAGGTAAATCGAAGACCAGCAACGGTGATCCCGTTTTAACGTAAAAATTCACGTGATGGAAAAAAGAAGGCCAAAAAACTTCAGAGACCAGATTGATGTTCGGATAGCCTTTTTTGGGTTTGAAACTATCCGTTGATGGCTTACAGCTGTCAAGGTCGTAGAACTCACCGAGAGTTTCGTTTTGACTGGTTATGGCTCCCGTAAATCTAAACGAGCCAACAGTTATGGCCGTCCGAAGAATCGATATCCACAGGGTGCAACATTCGCTGTGCAAGGTGCAACATTCGTCCAAAAAGCCGAAACAGCACTGTTAGACTTTTAGAAGTGGGTGCAGGGATTTGAAATGGAACAGTACCATGTTGAACCGCTCTCCAGGGAAGGTAAATCGAAGACTAACAATGGTGATCCCATTTTAATGTAAAAATTCACGTGATGGAAAAAAGAAGGCCAGAAAACTTCGGAGAACCGATTGAGGTTCGGATAGCCTTTTATGGGTTTGAAACTATCCGTTGACGGCTTACAGCTGTCAAGGCCGTAGAACTCACCGAGAGCTTCGTTTTGACTGGTTATGGCTCCCGTAACTCTAATAGAGCCAACAGTTATGGCCGTCCGAAGAATCGATATCCATAGGGTGCAACATTCGCTTTGAAGGTGCAACATTCGTCCAAAAAGCCGAAACAGCGCCGTTCGACTTTTAGAAGTGGGTGCAGGGATTTGAAATGGAATAGTACCATGGTGAACCGCTCTCCAGGGAAGGTAAATCGAAGACCAGCAACGGTGATCCCGTTTTAACGTAAAAATTCACGTGATGGAAAAAAGAAGGCCAAAAAACTTCAGAGACCAGATTGATGTTTGGATAGCCTTTTTTGGATTTGAAACTATCCGTTGATGGCTTACAGCAGTCAAGGTCGTAGAACTCACCGAGAGCTTCATTTTGACTGGTTATGGCTCTCGTAAATCTAAACGAGCCAACAGTTATGGCCGTCCGAAGAATCGATATCCACAGGGTGCAACATTCGCTGTGCAAGGTGCAACATTCGTCCAAAAAGCCGAAACAGCGCCGTTCGACTTTTAGAAGTGGGTGCAGGGATTTGAAATGGAACAGTACCATGCTGAACCGCTCTCTAGGGAAGGTAAATCGAAGACCAGCAACGGTGATCCCGTTTTAACGTAAAAATTCACGTGATGGAAAAAAGAAGGCCAAAAAACTTCAGAGACCCGATTGAGGTTCGGATAGCCATTTTTGGGTTTGAAACTATCCGTTGACGGCTTACAGCGGTCAAGGCCGTAGAACTGACCGAGAGCTTCGTTTTGACTGGTTATGGCTCCCGTAACTCTAAACGAGACAACAGTTATGGCCGTCCGAAGAATCGATATCCACAGGGTGCAACATTCGCCGTGCAAGGTGCAACATTCGTCCAAAATGCCGAAACAGCGCCGTTCGACTTTTAGAAGCGGGTGCAGGGATTTGAAATGGAACAGTACCATGGTGAACCGCTCTCCAGGGATGGTAAATCAAAGACCAGCAAAGGTGATCCCGTTTTAACGTAAAAATTCACGTGATGGAAAAAAGAAGGCCATAAAACTTCAAAGACCCGATTCAGGTTCGGATAGCCTCTTTTGGGTTTGAAACTATCCATTGACGGCTTACAGCTGTCAAGGCCGTAGAACTCACCGAGAGCTTCGTTTTGACTGGTTATGGCTCCCTACATCTAAACGAGCCAACAGTTATGGCCGTCCGGAGAATCGATATCCACAGGGTGCAACATTCGCTGTGCAAGGTGCAACATTCGTCCAAAAAGCCGAAACAGTGTCGTTCGACTTTTAGAAGTGGGTGCAGAGATTTGAAATGGAACAGTACCATGCTGAACCGCTCTCCAGGAAAGGTAAATCGAAGACCAGCAACGGTGATCCCATTTTAACGTAAAAATTCACGTGATGGAAAAAAGAAGGCCAAAAAACTTCAGAGACCAGATTGATGTTCGGATAGCCTTTTTTGGGTTTGAAACTATCCGTTGATGGCTTACAGCTGTCAAGGTCGTAGAACTCACCGAGAGCTTCGTTTTGACTGGTTATGGCTCCCGTAAATCTAAACGAGCCAATAGTTATGGCCGTCCGAAGAATCGATATCCACAGGGTGCAACATTCGCTGTGCAAGGTGCAACATTCGTCCAAAAAGCCGAAACAGCGCCGTTCGACTTTTAGAAGTGGGTGCAGAGATTTGAAATGGAACAGTACCATGCTGAACCGCCCTCCAGGGAAGGTAAATCGAAGACCAGCAACGGTGATCTCGTTTTAACGTAAAAATTCACGTGATGGAAAAAAGAAGGCCAGAAAACTTCGGAGAACCGATTGAGGTTCGGATAGCCTTTTTTGGGTTTGAAACTATCCGTTGACGGCTTACAACTGTCAAGGCCGTAGAACTCACCGAGAGCTTCATGTTGACTGGTTATGGCTCCTGTAACTCTAAACGAGCCAACAGTTATGGCCGTCCGAAGAATCGATATCCACAGGGTGCAACATTCGCTTTGAAGGTGCAACATTCGTCCAAAAAGCCGAAACAGCGCCGTTCGACTTTTAGAAGTGGGTGCAGGGACTTGAAATGGAACAGTACCATGGTGAACCGCTCTCCAGGGAACGTAAATCGAAGACCAGCAACGGTGATCCCGTTTTAACGTAAAAATTCACGTGATGGAAAAAAGAAGGCCAAAAAACTTCAGAGACCAGATTGATGTTCGGATAGCCTTTTTTGGGTTTGAAACTATCCATTGATGGCTTACAGCAGTCAAGGTCATAGAACTCACCGAGAGCTTCGTTTTGACTGGTTATGGCTCCCGTAAATCTAAACGAGCCAATAGTTATGGTCGTCCGAAGAATCGATATCCACAGGGTGCAACATTCGCTGTGCAAGGTGCAACATTCGTCCAAAAAGCCGAAACAGCGCCGTTCGACTTTTAGAAGTGGGTGCAGGGATTTGAAATGTAACAGTACCATGCTGAACCGCTCTCCAGGGAAGGTAAATCGAAGACCAGCAACGGTGATCCCGTTTTAACGTAAAAATTCACGTGATGGAAAAAAGAAGGCCAAAAAACTTCAAAGACCCGATTGAGGTTCGGATAGCCATTTTTGGGTTTGAAACTATCCGTTGATGGCTTACGGTGGTCAAGGCCGTAGAACTCACCGAGAGCTTCGTTTTGACTAGTTATGGCTCCCGTAACTCTAAACGAGCCAACAGTTATGGCCGTCCGAAGAATCGATATCCACAGGGTGCAACATTCGCTGTGCAAGGTGCAACATTCGTCCAAAAAGCCGAAACAGCGCCGTTCGACTTTTAGAAGTTGGTGCAGGGATTTGAAATGGAATAGTACCATGGTGAACCGCTCTCCAGGGAAGGTAAATCGAAGACCAGCAACGGTGATCCCGTTTTAACGTAAAAATTCACGTGATGGAAAAAAGAAGGCCAAAAAACTTCAAAGACCCGATTGAGGTTCGGATAGCCTTTTTTGGGTTTGAAACTATCCGTTGACGGCTTACAACTGTCAAGGCTGTAAAACTCACCAAGAGCTTCGTTTTGACTGGTTATGGCTGCCGTAAATCTAAATGAGCCAACATTTATGGCCGTCCGAAGAATCGATATCCACAGGGTGCAACATTCGCTGTGCAAGGTGCAACATTCGTCCAAAAAGCCGAAACAGCGCCGTTCGACTTTTAGAAGTGGGTGCAGAGATTTGAAATGGAACAGTACCATGCTGAAACGCTCTCCAAGGAAGGTAAATCGAAGACCAGCAACGGTGATCCCGTTTTAACGTAAAAATTCACGTGATGGAAAAAAGAAGGCCAAAAAACTTCAGAGACCAGATTGATGTTCGGATAGCCTTTTTTGGGTTTGAAACTATCCGTTGATGGCTTACAGCTAACAAGGTCGTAGAACTCACCGAGAGCTTCGTTTTGACTGGTTATGGCACCCGTAAATCTAAACGAGCCAATAGTTATGGCCGTCCGAATAATCGATATCCACAGGGTGCAACATTCGCTGTGCAAGGTGCAACATTCGTCCAAAAAGCCGAAACAGCGCCGTTCGACTTTTAGAAGTGGGTGCAGGGATTTGAAATGTAACAGTACCATGCTGAACCGCTCTCCAGGGAAGGTAAATCGAAGACCAGCAACGGTGATCCCGTTTTAACGTAAAAATTCACGTGATGGAAAAAAGAAGGCCAAAAAACTTCAAAGACCCGATTGAGGTTCGGATAGCCATTTTTGGGTTTGAAACTATCCGTTGATGGCTTACGGTGGTCAAGGCCGTAGAACTCACCGAGAGCTTCGTTTTGACTAGTTATGGCTCCCGTAACTCTAAACGAGCCAACAGTTATGGCCTTCCGAAGAATCGATATCCACAGGGTGCAACATTCGCTGTGCAAGGTGCAACATTCGTCCAAAAAGCCGAAACAGCGCCGTTGGACTTTTAGAAGTGGGTGCAGGGATTTGAAATGGAACAGTACCATGGTGAACCGCTCTCCAGGGAAGGTAAATCGAAGACCAGCAACGGTGATCCCGTTTTAACGTAAAAATTCACGTGATGGAAAAAAGAAGGCCAAAAAACTTCAAAGACCCGATTGAGGTTCGGATAGCCTTTTTTGGGTTTGAAACTATCCGTTGACGGCTTACAGCTGTCAAGGCTGTAAAACTCACCAAGAGCTTCGTTTTGACTGGTTATGGCTGCCGTAAATCTAAATGAGCCAACATTTATGGCCGTCCGAAGAATCGATATCCACAGGGTGCAACATTCGCTGTGCAAGGTGCAACATTCGTCCAAAAAGCCGAAACAGCGCCGTTCGACTTTTAGAAGTGGGTGCAGAGATTTGAAATGGAACAGTACCATGCTGAAACGCTCTCCAAGGAAGGTAAATCGAAGACCAGCAACGGTGATCCCGTTTTAACGTAAAAATTCACGTGATGGAAAAAAGAAGGCCAAAAAACTTCAGAGACCAGATTGATGTTCGGATAGCCTTTTTTGGGTTTGAAACTATCCGTTGATGGCTTACAGCTAACAAGGTCGTAGAACTCACCGAGAGCTTCGTTTTGACTGGTTATGGCACCCGTAAATCTAAACGAGCCAATAGTTATGGCCGTCCGAAGAATCGATATCCACAGGGTGCAACATTCGCTGTGCAAGGTGCAACATTCGTCCAAAAAGCCGAAACAGCGCCGTTCGACTTTTACAAGTGGGTGCAGGGATTTGAAATGGAACAGTAACATGGTGAACCGCTCTCCAGGGAAGGTAAATCGAAGACCAGCAACGGTGATCCCGTTTTAACGTAAAAATTCACGTGATGGAAAAAAGAAGGCCAAAAAACTTCAAAGACCCGATTGAGGTTCGGATAGCCTTTTTTGGGTTTGAAACTATCCGTTGACGGCTTACAGCTGTCAAGGTCGTAGAACTCACCGAGAGCTTCGTTTTGACTGGTTATAGCTGCCGTAAATCTAAATGAGCCAACATTTATGGCCGTCCGAAGAATCGATATCCACAGGGTGCAACATTCGCTGTGCAAGGTGCAACATTCGTCCAAAAAGCCGAAACAGCGCCGTTCGACTTTTAGAAGTGGGTGCAGAGATTTGAAATGGAACAGTACCATGCTGAAACGCTCTCCAAGGAAGGTAAATCGAAGACCAGCAACGGTGATCCCGTTTTAACGTAAAAATTCACGTGATGGAAAAAAGAAGGCCAAAAAACTTCAGAGACCAGATTGATGTTCGGATAGCCTTTTTTGGGTTTGAAACTATCCGTTGATGGCTTACAGCTAACAAGGTCGTAGAACTCACCGAGAGCTTCGTTTTGACTGGTTATGGCACCCGTAAATCTAAACGAGCCAATAGTTATGGCCGTCCGAAGAATCGATATCCACAGGGTGCAACATTCGCTGTGCAAGGTGCAACATTCGTCCAAAAAGCCGAAACAGCGCCGTTCGACTTTTAGAAGTGGGTGCAGGGATTTGAAATGTAAGAGTACCATGCTGAACCGCTCTCCAGGGAAGGTAAATCGAAGACCAGCAACGGTGATCCCGTTTTAACGTAAAAATTCACGTGATGGAAAAAAGAAGGCCAAAAAACTTCAAAGACCCGATTGAGGTTCGGATAGCCATTTTTGGGTTTGAAACTATCCGTTGATGGCTTACGGTGGTCAAGGCCGTAGAACTCACCGAGAGCTTCGTTTTGACTAGTTATGGCTCCCGTAACTCTAAACGAGCCAACAGTTATGGCCGTCCGAAGAATCGATATCCACAGGGTGCAACATTCGCTGTGCAAGGTGCAACATTCGTCCAAAAAGCCGAAACAGCGCCGTTGGACTTTTAGAAGTGGGTGCAGGGATTTGAAATGGAACAGTACCATGGTGAACCGCTCTCCAGGGAAGGTAAATCGAAGACCAGCAACGGTGATCCCGTTTTAACGTAAAAATTCACGTGATGGAAAAAAGAAGGCCAAAAAACTTCAAAGACCCGATTGAGGTTCGGATAGCCTTTTTTGGGTTTGAAACTATCCGTTGACGGCTTACAGCTGTCAAGGCTGTAAAACTCACCAAGAGCTTCGTTTTGACTGGTTATGGCTGCCGTAAATCTAAATGAGCCAACATTTATGGCCGTCCGAAGAATCGATATCCACAGGGTGCAACATTCGCTGTGCAAGGTGCAACATTCGTCCAAAAAGCCGAAACAGCGCCGTTCGACTTTTAGAAGTGGGTGCAGAGATTTGAAATGGAACAGTACCATGCTGAAACGCTCTCCAAGGAAGGTAAATCGAAGACCAGCAACGGTGATCCCGTTTTAACGTAAAAATTCACGTGATGGAAAAAAGAAGGCCAAAAAACTTCAGAGACCAGATTGATGTTCGGATAGCCTTTTTTGGGTTTGAAACTATCCGTTGATGGCTTACAGCTAACAAGGTCGTAGAACTCACCGAGAGCTTCGTTTTGACTGGTTATGGCACCCGTAAATCTAAACGAGCCAATAGTTATGGCCGTCCGAAGAATCGATATCCACAGGGTGCAACATTCGCTGTGCAAGGTGCAACATTCGTCCAAAAAGCCGAAACAGCGCCGTTCGACTTTTACAAGTGGGTGCAGGGATTTGAAATGGAACAGTAACATGGTGAACCGCTCTCCAGGGAAGGTAAATCGAAGACCAGCAACGGTGATCCCGTTTTAACGTAAAAATTCACGTGATGGAAAAAAGAAGGCCAAAAAACTTCAAAGACCCGATTGAGGTTCGGATAGCCTTTTTTGGGTTTGAAACTATCCGTTGACGGCTTACAGCTGTCAAGGTCGTAGAACTCACCGAGAGCTTCGTTTTGACTGGTTATAGCTGCCGTAAATCTAAATGAGCCAACATTTATGGCCGTCCGAAGAATCGATATCCACAGGGTGCAACATTCGCTGTGCAAGGTGCAACATTCGTCCAAAAAGCCGAAACAGCGCCGTTCGACTTTTAGAAGTGGGTGCAGAGATTTGAAATGGAACAGTACCATGCTGAAACGCTCTCCAAGGAAGGTAAATCGAAGACCAGCAACGGTGATCCCGTTTTAACGTAAAAATTCACGTGATGGAAAAAAGAAGGCCAAAAAACTTCAGAGACCAGATTGATGTTCGGATAGCCTTTTTTGGGTTTGAAACTATCCGTTGATGGCTTACAGCTGTCAAGGTCGTAGAACTCACCGAGAGTTTCGTTTTGACTGGTTATGGCTCCCGTAAATCTAAACGAGCCAATAGTTATGGCCGTCCGAAGAATCGATATCCACAGGGTGCAACATTCGCTGTGCAAGGTGCAACATTCGTCCAAAAAGCCGAAACAGCGCTGTTCGACTTTTAGAAGTGGGTGCAGAGATTATAAATGGATCAGTACCATGCTGAACCGCTCTCCAGGGAAGGTAAATCGAAGACCAGCAACGGTGATCCCGTTTTAACGTAAAAATTCACGTGATGGAAAAAAGAAGGCCAAAAAACTTCAGAGACCAGATTGATGTTCGGATAGCCTTTTTTGGGTTTGAAACTATCCGTTGATGGCTTACAGCTAACAAGGTCGTAGAATTCACCGAGTGCTTCGTTTTGACTGGTTATGGCACCCGTAAATCTAAACGAGCCAATAGTTATGGCCGTCCGAAGAATCGATATCCACAGGGTGCAACATTCGCTGTGCAAGGTGCAACATTCGTCCAAAAAGCCGAAACATCGCCGTTCGACTTTTACAAGTGGGTGCAGGGATTTGAAATGGAACAGTAACATGCTGAACCGCTCTCCAGGGAATGTAAATCGAAGACCAGCAACGGTGATCCTGTTTTAATGTAAAAATTCACGTGATGGAAAAAAGAAGGCCAAAAAACTTCAGAGACCAGATTGATGTTCGGATAGCCTTTTTTGGGTTTGAAACTATCCTTTGATGGCTTACAGCTGTCAAGGTCGTGGAACTCACCGAGAGCTTCGTTTTGACTGGTTATGGCTCCCATAAATCTAAACGAGCGAATAGTTATGGCCGTCCGAAGAATCGATATCCACAGGGTGCAACATTCGCTGTGCAAGGTGCAACATTCGTCCAAAAAGCCAAAACAGCGCCGTTCTACTTTTAGAAGTGGGTGCAGGGATTTGAAATGGAACAGTACCATGGTGAACCACTCTCCAGGGAAGCTAAATCGAAGACCAGCAATGGTGATCCCGTTTTAACGTAAAAATTCTCGTGATTGAAAAAAGAAGGCCAAAAAACTTCAGAGACCAGATTGATGTTCGGATAGCCTTTTTTGGGTTTGAAACTATCCGTTGATGGCTTACAGCTGTCAAGGTCATAAAACTCACCGAGAGCTTCGTTTTGACTAGTTATGGCTCCCGTAAATCTAAACGAGCCAACAGTTATGGCCGTCCGAAGAATCGATATCCACAGGGTGCAACATTCGCTGTGCAAGGTGCAACATTCGTCCAAAAAGCCGAAACAACGCCGTTCGACTTTTAGAAGTGGTTGCAGGGATTTGAAATGGAACAGTACCATGCTGAACCGCTCTCTAGGGAAGGTAAATCGAAGACCAGCAACGGTGATCCCGTTTTAATGTAAAAATTCACGTGATGGAAAAAAGAAGGGCAAAAAACTTCAAAGACCAGATTGAGGTTCGGATAGCCATTTTTGGGTTTGAAACTATCCGTTGACGGTTTACAGCGGTCAAGGCCATAGAACTCACCGAGAGCTTCGTTTTGACTGGTTATGGCTCCGGTAACTCTAAACGAGCCAACAGTTATGGTCGTCCGAAGAATCGATATCCACAGGGTGCAACATTCGCTGTGCAAGGTGCAACATTCGTCCAAAAAGCCGAAACATCGCCGTTCGACTTTTAGAAGTGCGTGCAGGGATTTGAAATGGAACAGTACCATGCTGAACCGCTCTCTAGGGAAGGTAAATCGAAGACCAGCAACGGTGATCCCGTTTTAATGTAAAAATTCACGTGATGGAAAAAAGAAGGGCAAAAAACTTCAAAGACCCGATTGAGGTTCGGATAGCCATTTTTGGGTTTGAAACTATCCGTTGATTGTTTATAGCGGTCAAGGCCGTAGAACTCACCGAGAGCTTCGTTTTGACTGGTTATGGCTCCCGTAACTCTAAACGAGCCAACAGTTATGGCCGTCCGAAGAATCGATATCCACAGGGTGTAACATTCGCTGTGCAAGGTGCAACATTCGTCCAAAAAGCCGAAACAGCGCCGTTCGACTTTTAGAGGTGGGTGCAGGGATTTGAAATGGAACAGTACCATGCTGAACCGCTCTCTAGGGAAGGTAAATCGAAGACCAGCAACGGTGATCCCGTTTTAACGTAAAAATTCACGTGATGGAAAAAAGAAGGCCAAAATACTTCAAAGACCCGATTGAGGTTCGGATAGCCTTTTTTGGGTTGGAAACTATCCGTTGACGGCTTACAGCTGTCAAGGCCGTAGAACTCACCGAGAGCTTCGTTTAGACTGGTTATGGCTCCCTACATCTAAACGAGCCAACAGTTATGGTCGTCCGAAGAATCGATATCCACATGGTGCAACATTCGCTGTGCAAGGTGCAACATTCGTCCAAAAAGCCGAAACAACGCCGTTCGACTTTTAGAAGTGGGTGCAGGGATTTGAAATGGAACAGTACCATGCTGAACCGCTCTCCAGGGAAGGTAAATCAAAGACCAGCAACGGTGATCCCGTTTTAACGTAAAAATTCACGTGATGGAAAAAAGAAGGCCAAAAAACTTCAGAGACCAAATTGATGTTCGGATAGCCTTTTTTGGGTTTGAAACTATCTGTTGATGGCTTACAGCTGTCAAGGTCGTAGAACTCACTGAGAGCTTCATTTTGACTGGTTATGGCTCCCGTAAATCTAAACGAGCCAATAGTTATGGCCGTCCGAAGAATCGATATCCACAGGGTGCAACATTCGCTGTGCAAGGTGCAACATTCGTCCAAAAAGCCAAAACAGCACCGTTTGACTTTTAGAAGTGGGTGCAGGGATTTGAAATGGAACAGTACCATGCTGAACTGCTCTCCAGGGAAGGTAAATCGAAGTCCAGCAACGGTGATCCCGTTTTAACGTAAAAATTCACGTGATGGAAAAAAGAAGGCCAAAAAACATCGGAGAACCGATTGAGGTTCGGATAGCCTTTTTTGGGTTTGAAACTATCCGTTGACGGCTTACAACGGTCAAGGCCGTAGAACTCACCGAGAGCTTCGTTTTGACTGGTTATGGCTCCCGTAACTCTAAACGAGCCAACAGTTATGGTCGTCCGAAGAATCGATATCCACAGGGTGCAACATTCGCTGTGCAAGGTGCAACATTCGTCCAAAAAGCCGAAACAGCGCCGTTCGACTTTTAGAAGTCGGTGCAGGGATTTGAAATGGAACAGTACCATGGTGAACCGCTCTCCAGGGAAGGTAAATCGAAGACCAGCAACGGTGATCCCGTTTTAACGTAAAAATTCACGTGATGGAAAAAAGAAGGCCAAAAAACTTCAAAGACCCGATAGAGGTTCGGATAGCCTTTTTTGGGTTTGAAACTATCCGTTGACAGCTTACAGCCATCAAGGCCGTAGAACTCATCGAGAGCTTCGTTTTGACTGGTTATGGCTCCCGTAACTCTAAACGAGCCAACAGTTATGGCCGTCCGAATAATCGATATCCACAGGGTGCAACATTCGCTGTGCAAGGTGCAACATTCGTCCAAAAAGCCGAAACAGCGTCGTACGACTTTTAGAAGTGGTTGCAGGGATTTGAAATGGAACAGTACCATGCAGAACCGCTCTTCGGGGAAGGTAAATTGAAGACCAGCAACGGTGATCCCGTTTTAACGTAAAAATTCACGTGATGGAAAAAAGAAGGCCAAAAAACTTCACAGACCAGATTGATGTTCGGATAGCCTTTTTTGGTTTGAAACTATCCGTTGATGGCTTACAGCTGTCAAGGTCGTAGAACTCACCGAGAGCTTCGTTTTTACTGGTTATTGCTCCCGTAAATCTAAACGAGCCAATAGTTATGGCCGTCCGTAGACTCGATATCCACAGGGTGCAACATTCGCTGTGCAAGGTGCAACATTCGTCCAAAAAGCCGAAACAGCGCCGTTCGACTTTTAGAAGTGGGTGCAGGGATTTGAAATGGAACAATACCATGGTGAACCGCTCTCCAGGGAAGGTAAATCGAAGACCAGCAACGGTGATCCCGTTTTAACGTAAAAAGTCACGTGATAGAAAAAAGAAGGCCAAAAAACTTCAAACACCCGATTGAGGTTCGAATAGCCTTTTTTGGGTTTGAAACTATCCGTTGACGGCTTACATCGGTCAAGGCCGTAGAACTCACCGAGAGCTTCGTTTTGACTGGTTATGGCTCCCGTAAATCTAAACGAGCCAACAGTTATGGCCGTCCGAAGAATCGATATCCACAGGGTGCAACATTCGCTGTGCAAGGTGCAACATTCGTCCAAAAAGCCGAAACAGCGCCGTTCGACTTTTACAAGTGGGTGCAGGGATTTGAAGTGGAACAGTACCATGCTGAACCGCTCTCCAGGGAAGGTAAATCGAAGACCAGCAACGGTGATCCCGTTTTAACGTAAAAATTCACGTGATGGAAAAAAGAAGGCCAAAAAACTTCAGAGACCAGATTGATGTTCGGATAGCCTTTTTTGGGTTTGAAACTATCCGTTGATGGCTTACAACAGTCAAGGTCGTAGAACTCACCGAGAGCTTCGTTTTGACTGGTTATGGTTCCCGTAAATCTAAACGAGCCAACAGTTATGGCCGTTCGAAGAATCGATATCCACAGGGTGCAACATTCGCTGTGCAAGGTGCAACATTCGTCCAATAAGCCGAAACAGCGCTGTTCGACTTTTTCAAGTGGGTGCAGGGATTTGAAATGGAACAGTACCATGCTGAACCGCTCTCCAGGGAAGGTAAATCGAAGACCAGCAACGGTGATCCCGTTTTAACGTAAAAATTCACGTGATGGAAAAAAGAAGGCCAAAAAACTTCAGAGACCAGATTGATGTTCGGATAGCCTTTTTTGGGTTTGAAACTATCCGTTGATGGCTTACAGCTGTCAAGGTCGTAGAACTCACCGAGAGCTTCGTTTTGACTGGTTATGGCTCCCGTAAATCTAAACGAGCCAACAGTTATGGCCGTCCGAAGAATCGATATCCACAAGGTGCAACATTCGTTGTGCAAGGTGCAACATTCGTCCAAAAAGCCGAAACAGCGCCGTTTGACTTTTAGAAGTGGCTGCAAGGATTTGAAATGGAACAGTACCATGCTGAACCGCTCTCCATGGAAGGTAAATCGAAGACCAGCAACGGTGATCCCGTTTTAACCTAAAAATTCACGTGATGGAAAAAAGAAGGCCAAAAAACATCGGAGAACCGATTGAGGTTTGGATAGCCTTTTTTGGATTTGAAACTATCCGTTGACGGCTTACAGCGGTCAAGGCCGTAGAACTCACCGAGAGCTTCGTTTTGACTGGTTATGGCTCCCGTAACTCTAAACGAGCCAACAGTTATGGCCGTCCGAAGAATCGATATCCAAAGGGTGCAACATTCGCTGTGCAAGGTGCAACATTCGTCCAAAAAGCCGAAACAGCGCCGTTCGACTTTTAGAAGTGGGTGCAGGGATTTGAAATGGAACAGTACCATGGTGAACCGCTCTCCAGGGAAGGTAAATCGAAGACCAGCAACGGTGATCCCGTTTTAACGTAAAAAGTCACGTGATAGAAAAAAGAAGGCCAAAAAACTTCAAAGACCCGATTGAGGTTCGGATAGCCTTTTTTGGGTTTGAAACTATCCGTTGACGGCTTACATCGGTCAAGGCCGTAGAACTCACCGAGAGCTTCGTTTTGACTGGTTATGGCTCCCGTAAATCTAAACGAGCCAACAGTTATGGCCGTCCGAAGAATCGATATCCACAGGGTGCAACATTCGCTGTGCAAGGTGCAACATTCGTCCAAAAAGCCGAAACAGCGCCGTTCGACTTTTACAAGTGGGTGCAGGGATTTGAAATGGAACAGTACCATGCTGAACCGCTCTCCAGGGAAGGTAAATCGAAGACCAGCAACGGTGATCCCGTTTTAACGTAAAAATTCACGTGATGGAAAAAAGAAGGCCAAAAAACAGCAGAGACCCGATTGAGGTTCGGATAGCCTTTTTTGGGTTTGAAACTATCTGTTGACAGCTTACAGCCATCATGGCCGTAGAACTCACCGAGAGCTTCGTTTTGACTGGTTATGGCTCCCGTAACTCTAAACGAGCCAACAATTATGGCCGTCCGAAGAATCGATATCCACAGGGTGCAACATTCGCTGTACAAGGTGCAACATTCGTCCAAAAAGCCGAAACAGCGTCGTTCGACTTTTAGAAGTGGGTGCAGGGATTTGAAATGGAACAGTACCATGCTGAACCGCCCTCCAGGGAAGGTAAATCGAAGACCAGCAACGGTGATCCCGTTTTAACGTAAAAATTCACGTGATGGAAAAAAGAAGGCCAAAAAACTTCACAGACCAGATTGATGTTCGGATAGCCTTTTTTGGTTTGAAACTATCTGTTGATGGCTTACAGCTGTCAAGGTCGTAGAACTCACCGAGAGCTTCGTTTTTACTGGTTATGGCTCCCGTAAATCTAAACGAGCCAATAGTTATGGCCGTCCGAAGACTCGATATCCACAGGGTGCAACATTCGCTGTGCAAGGTGCAACATTCATCCAAAAAGCCGAAACAGCGCTGTTCGACTTTTAGAAGTGGGTGCAGGGATTTCAAATGGAATAGTACCATGGTGAACCGCTCTCCAGGGAAGGTAAATCGAAGACCAGCAACGGTGATCCCGTTTTAACGTAAAAAGTCACGTGATAGAAAAAAGAAGGCCAAAAAACTTCAAAGACCCGATTGAGGTTCGGATAGCCTTTTTTGGGTTTGAAACTATCCGTTGACGGCTTACAGCTATCAAGGCTGTAGAACTCACCGAGAGCTTCGTTTTGACTGGTTATGGCTCCCGTAAATCTAAACGAGCCAACAGTTATGGCCGTCCGAAGAATCGATATCCACAGGGTGCAACATTCGCTGTGCAAGGTGCAACATTTGTCCAAAAAGCTGAAACA
Source organism: Allium fistulosum (assembly GCA_030737815.1). Taxonomy (NCBI): domain Eukaryota; kingdom Viridiplantae; phylum Streptophyta; class Magnoliopsida; order Asparagales; family Amaryllidaceae; genus Allium; species Allium fistulosum. Next base: position 53,116,500 of record CM060907.1, read on the forward strand.
GCGCCGTTCGGCTTTTAGAAGTGGGTGCAGGGATTTGAAATGGAACAGTACCATGGTGAACTGCTCTCCAGGGAAGGTAAATCGAAGACCAGCAACAGTGATCCCGTTTTAAAGTAAAAATTCACGTGATGGAAAAAAGAAGGCCAAAAAACTTCAGAGACCAGATTGATTTTCGGATAGCCTTTTTTGGGTTTGAAACTATCCGTTGACGGCTTACAACAGTCAAGGTCGTAGAACTCACCAAGAGATTCGTTCTGACTGGTTATGGCTCCCGTAAATCTAAACGAGCCAACAGTTATGGCCGTCCGAAGAATCGATATCCACAGGGTGCAACATTCGCTGTGCAAGGTGCAACATTCGTCCAAAAAGCCGAAACAGCATCGTTCGACTTTTAGAAGTGGATGCAGGGATTTGAAATGGAGCAGTACCATGTTGAACCGCTCTCCAGGGAAGGTAAATCGAAGACCAGCAACGGTGATCCCGTTTTAACGTAAAAATTCACGTGATGGAAAAAAGAAGGCCAAAAAACATCAGAGACCAGATTGATGTTCGGATAGCCTTTTTTGGGTTTGAAACTATCCGTTGATGGCTTACAACAGTAAAGGTCGTAGAACACACCGAGAGCTTCGTTTTGACTGGTTATGGCTCCCGTAAATCTAACCGAGCCAACAGTTATGGCCGTCCGAAGAATCGATATCCACAGGGTGCAACATTCGCTGTGCAAGGTGCAACATTCGTCCAAAAAGCCGAAACAGTGCCGTTCGACTTTTTGAAGTGGGTGCAGGGATTTGAAATGGAACAGTACCATGGTGAACTGCTCTCCAGGGAAGGTAAATCGAAGACCAGCAACGGTGATCCCGTTTTAACGTAAAAATTCACGTGATGGAAAAAAGAAGGCCAAAAAACTTCAAAGTCCCGATTGAGGTTCGGATAGCCTTTTTTGGGTTTGAAACTATCCGTTGACGGCTTACAACGGTCAAGGCCGTAGAACTCACCGAGAGCTTCGTTTTGACTGGTTATGGCTCCCGTAAATCTAAACGAGCCAACAGTTATGGCCGTCCGAAGAATCGATATCCACAGGGTGCAACATTCGCTGTGCAAGGTGCAACATTCGTCCAAAAAGCCGAAACAGCGTCGTTCGACTTTTATAAGTGGGTGCAGGGATTTGAAATGGAAAAGTACCATGCTGAACCGCTCTCCAGGGAAGGTAAATCGAAGACCAGCAACAGTGATCCCGTTTTAACGTAAAAATTCACGTGATGGAAAAAAGAAGGCCAAAAAACTTCACAGACCAGATTGATGTTCGGATAGCCTTTTTTGGTTTGAAACTATCCGTTGATGGCTTACAGCTGTCAAGGTCGTAGAACTCACCGAGAGCTTCGTTTTTACTGGTTATGGCTCCCGTAAATCTTAACGAGCCAATAGTTATGGCCGTCCGAAGACTCGATATCCACAGGGTGCAACATTCGCTGTGCAAGGTGCAACATTCGTCCAAAAAGCCGAAACAGCGCCGTTCGACTTTTAGAAGTGGGTGCAGGGATTTGAAATGGAACAGTACCATGCTGAACCGCTCTCCAGGGAAGGTAAATCGAAGACCAGCAACGGTGATCCCGTTTTAACGTAAAAATTCACGTGATGGAAAAAAGAAGGCCAAAAAACTTCAGAGACCAGATTGATGTTCGGATAGCCTTTTTTGGGTTTGAAACTATCCGTTGACGGCTTACAATCGTCAAGGCCGTAGAACTCACCGAGAGCTTCGTTTTGACTGGTTATTGGTCCTGTAAATCTAAACAAGCCAACAGTTATGGCCTTCCGAAGAATCGATATCCACAGGGTGCACCATTCGCTGTGCAAGGTGCAACATTCGTCCAAAAAGCCGAAACAGCATCGTTCGACTTTTAGAAGTGGGTGCAGGGATTTGAAATGGAACAGTACCATGCTGAACCGCTCTCCAGGGAAGGTAAATCGAAGACCAGCAACGGTGATCCCGTTTTAACGTAAAAATTCACGTGATGGAAAAAAGAAGGCCAAAAAACTTCAGAGACCCGATTGAGGTTCGGATAGACTTTTTTGGGTTTGAAACTATCCGTTGACGGCTTACAGCGGTCAAGGCCGTAGAACTCACCGAGAGCTTCGTTTTGACTGGTTATGGCTCCTGTAAATCTAAACAAGCCAACAGTTATGGCCGTCCGAAGAATCGATATCCACAGGGTGCAACATTCACTGTGCAAGGTGCAACATTCGTCCAAAAAGCCGAAACAGCGCCGTTCGGCTTTTAGAAGTGGGTGCAGGGATTTGAAATGGAACAGTACCATGGTGAAACGCTCTCCAGGGAAGGTAAATCGAAGACCAGCAACGGTGATCCCGTTTTAACGTAAAAATTCACGTGATGGAAAAAAGAAGGCCAAAAAACATCAAAGACCAGATTGATGTTCGGATAGCCTTTTTTGGGTTTGAAACTATCCGTTGACGGCTTACAACAGTCAAGGTCGTAGAACTCACCGAGTGTTTCTTTTTGATTGGTTATGGATCCCGTAAATCTAAACGAGCCAACAGTTATGGCCGTCCGAAGAATCGATATCCACAGGGTGCAACATTCGCTGTGCAAGGTGCAACATTCGTCCAATAAGTCGAAACAGCGCCGTTCGACTTTTTCAAGTGGGTGCAGAGATTTGAAATGGAACAGTACCATGGTGAACCGCTCTCCAGTGAAGGTAAATCGAAGACCAGCAACGGTGATCCCGTTTTAACGTAAAAATTCACGTGATGGAAAAAAGAAGGCCAAAAAACTTCAGAGACCAGATTGATGTTCGGATAGCCTTTTTTGGGTTTGAAACTATCCGTTGATGGCTTACAGCTATCAAGGTCATAGAACTCACTGAGAGCTTCGTTTTGACTGGTTATGGCTCCCGTAAATCTAAACGAGCCAATAGTTATGGCCGTCCGAAGAATCGATATCCACAGGGTGCAACATTCGCTGTGCAAGGTGCAACATTCGTCCAAAAAGCCGAAACAGCGCCGTTTGACTTTTAGAAGTGGGTGCAGGGATTTTAAATGGAACAGTTCCATGATGAACCGCTCTCCATGGAAGGTAAATCGAAGACCAGCAACGGTGATCCCGTTTTAACGTAAAAATTCACGGGATGGAAAAAAGAAGGCCAAAAAACTTCAGAGAACCGATTGAGGTTCGGATAGCCTTTTTTGGGTTTGAAACTATCCGTTGACGGCTTAAAGCGGTCAAGGCCGTAGAACTCACCGAGAGCTTCGTTTTGACTGGTTATGGCTCCAGTAACTCTAAACGAGCCAACAGTTATGGCGGTCCGAAGAATCGATATCCACAGGGTGCAACATTCGCTGTGCAAGGTGCAACATTCGTCCAAAAAGCCGAAACAGCGCTGTTCGGCTTTTAGAAGTGGGTGCAGGGATTTGAAATGGAACAGTACCATGGTGAACCGCTCTGCAGGGAAGGTAAATCGAAGACCAGCAACGGTGATCCCGTTTTAACGTAAAAATTCACGTGATGGAAAAAAGAAGGCCAAAAAACTTCAGAGACCCGATTGAGGTTCGGATAGCCTTTTTTGGGTTTGAAACTATCCGTTGACGGCTTACATCTATCAAGGCCGTAGAACTCACCGAGGGCTTCGTTTTGACTGGTTATGGCTCCCGTAAATCTAAACGAGCCAACAGTTATGGCCGTCCGAAGAATCGATATCCACAGGGTGCAACATTCGCTGTGCAAGGTGCAACATTCGTCCAAAAAGCCGAAACAGCGCCGTTCGGCTTTTAGAAGTGGGTGCAAGGATTTGAAATGGAACAGTACCATGCTGAACCGCTCTCCAGGGAAGGTAAATCGAAGACCAGCAACGGTGATCCCGTTTTAACGTAAAAATTCACGTGATGGAAAAAAGAAGGCCAAAAAACTTCAGAGACTCGATTGAGGTTCGGATAGCCTTTTTTGAGTTTGAAACTATCCGTAGACGGCTTACAGCCGTCTAGGCTGTAGAACACACTAAGAGCTTCGTTTTGACTGGTTATGGCTCCCGTAAATCTAAACGAGCCAACAGTTATGGCCGTCCGAAGAATCCATATCCACAGGGTGCAACATTCGTCCAAAAAGCCGAAACAGCGCCGTTCCGCTTTTAGAAGTGGGTGCAGGGATTTGAAATGGAACAGTACCATGGTGAACCGCTCTCCAGGGAAGGTAAATCGAAGACCCGCAACGGTGATCCCGTTTTAACGTAAAATTCACGTGATGGAAAAAAGAAGGCCAAAAAACTTCAGAGACCAGATAGATGTTCGGATAGCCTTTTTTGGGTTTGAAACTATCCGTTGATGGCTTACAACAGTCAAGGTCGTAGAACTCACCGAGAGCTTCGTTTTGACTGGTTATGGCTCCCGTAAATCTAAACGAGCCAACAGTTATTCCCGTCCGAAGAATCGATATCCACAGGGTGCAACATTCGCTGTGCAAGGTGCAACATTCGTCCAATAAGCCGAAACAGCGCCGTTCGACTTTTTCAAGTGGGTGCAGGGATTTGAAATGGAACAGTACCATGGTGAACCGCTCTCCAGGGAAGGTAAATCGAAGACCAGCAACAATGATCCCGTTTTAACGTAAAAATTCACGTGATGGAAAAAAGAAGGCCAAAAAACTTCAGAGACCAGATTGATGTTCGGATAGCCTTTTTTGGGTTTGAAACTATCCGTTGATGGCTTACAGCTGCCAAGGTCGTAGAACTCACCGAGAGCTTCGTTTTGACTGGTTATGGCTCCCGTAAATCTAAACGAGCCAATAGTTATGGCCGTCCGAAGAATCGATATCCACAGGGTGCAACATTCGTTATGCAAGGTGCAACATTCGTCCAAAAAGCCGAAACAGCGCCGTTTGACTTTTAGAAGTGGGTGCAGGGATTTGAAATGGAACAGTACCATGCTGAACCGCTCTCCATGAAAGGTAAATCGAAGACCAGCAACGGTGATCCCGTTTTAACGTAAAAATTCACGTGATGGAAAAAAGAAGGCCAAAAAACATCGGAGAACCGATTGAGGTTCGGATAGCCTTTTTTGGGTTTGAAACTATCCGTTGACGGCTTACAGCGGTCAAGGCCGTAGAACTCACCGAGTGTTTCTTTTTGACTGGTTATGGCTCCCGTAAATCTAAACGAGCCAACAGTTATGGCCGTCCGAAGAATCGATATCCACAGGGTGCAACATTCGCTGTGCAAGGTGCAACATTCGTCCAATAAGTCGAAACAGCGCCGTTCGACTTTTTCAAGTGGGTGCAGAGATTTGAAATGGAACAGTACCATGGTGAACCGCTCTCCAGTGAAGGTAAATCGAAGACCAGCAACGGTGATCCCGTTTTAACGTAAAAATTCACGTGATGGAAAAAAGAAGGCCAAAAAACTTCAGAGACCAGATTGATGTTCGGATAGCCTTTTTTGGGTTTGAAACTATCCGTTGATGGCTTACAGCTATCAAGGTCATAGAACTCACTGAGAGCTTCGTTTTGACTGGTTATGGCTCCCGTAAATCTAAACGAGCCAATAGTTATGGCCGTCCGAAGAATCGATATCCACAGGGTGCAACATTCGCTGTGCTAGGTGCTACATTCGTCCAAAAAGCCGAAACAGCGCCGTTTGACTTTTAGAAGTGGGTGCAGGTATTTTAAATGGAACAGTTCCATGATGAACCGCTCTCCATGGAAGGTAAATCGAAGACCAGCAACGGTGATCCCGTTTTAACGTAAAAATTCACGGGATGGAAAAAAGAAGGCCAAAAAACATCAGAGAACCGATTGAGGTTCGAATAGCCTTTTTTGGGTTTGAAACTATCCGTTGACGGCTTAAAGCGGTCAAGGCCGTAGAACTCACCGAGAGCTTCGTTTTGACTGGTTATGGCTCCAGTAACTCTAAACGAGCCAACAGTTATGGCGGTCCGAAGAATCGATATCCACAGGGTGCAACATTCGCTGTGCAAGGTGCAACATTCGTCCAAAAAGCCGAAACAGCGCTGTTCGGCTTTTAGAAGTGGGTGCAGGGATTTGAAATGGAACAGTACCATGGTGAACCGCTCTGCAGGGAAGGTAAATCGAAGACCAGCAACGGTGATCCCGTTTTAACGTAAAAATTCACGTGATGGAAAAAAGAAGGCCAAAAAACTTCAGAGACCCGATTGAGGTTCGGATAGCCTTTTTTGGGTTTGAAACTATCCGTTGACGGCTTACATCTATCAAGGCCGTAGAACTCACCGAGGGCTTCGGTTTGACTGGTTATGGCTCCCGTAAATCTAAACGAGCCAACAGTTATGGCCGTCCGAAGAATCGATATCCACAGGGTGCAACATTCGCTGTGCAAGGTGCAACATTCGTCCAAAAAGCCGAAACAGCGCCGTTCGGCTTTTAGAAGTGGGTGCAAGGATTTGAAATGGAACAGTACCATGCTGAACCGCTCTCCAGGGAAGGTAAATCGAAGACCAGCAACGGTGATCCCGTTTTAACGTAAAAATTCACGTGATGGAAAAAAGAAGGCCAAAAAACTTCAGAGACTCGATTGAGGTTCGGATAGCCTTTTTTGAGTTTGAAACTATCCGTAGACGGCTTACAGCCGTCTAGGCTGTAGAACACACCGAGAGCTTCGTTTTGACTGGTTATGGCTCCCGTAAATCTAAACGAGCCAACAGTTATGGCCGTCCGAAGAATCCATATCCACAGGGTGCAACATTCGTCCAAAAAGCCGAAACAGCGCCGTTCCGCTTTTAGAAGTGGGTGCAGGGATTTGAAATGGAACAGTACCATGGTGAACCGCTCTCCAGGGAAGGTAAATCGAAGACCCGCAACGGTGATCCCGTTTTAACGTAAAATTCACGTGATGGAAAAAAGAAGGCCAAAAAACTTCAGAGACCAGATAGATGTTCGGATAGCCTTTTTTGGGTTTGAAACTATCCGTTGATGGCTTACAACAGTCAAGGTCGTAGAACTCACCGAGAGCTTCGTTTTGACTGGTTATGGCTCCCGTAAATCTAAACGAGCCAACAGTTATGCCCGTCCGAAGAATCGATATCCACAGGGTGCAACATTCGCTGTGCAAGGTGCAACATTCGTCCAATAAGCCGAAACAGCGCCGTTCGACTTTTTCAAGTGGGTGCAGGGATTTGAAATGGAACAGTACCATGGTGAACCGCTCTCCAGGGAAGGTAAATCGAAGACCAGCAACAATGATCCCGTTTTAACGTAAAAATTCACGTGATGGAAAAAAGAAGGCCAAAAAACTTCAGAGACCAGATTGATGTTCGGATAGCCTTTTTTGGGTTTGAAACTATCCGTTGATGGCTTACAGCTGCCAAGGTCGTAGAACTCACCGAGAGCTTCGTTTTGACTGGTTATGGCTCCCGTAAATCTAAACGAGCCAATAGTTATGGCCGTCCGAAGAATCGATATCCACAGGGTGCAACATTCGTTATGCAAGGTGCAACATTCGTCCAAAAAGCCGAAACAGCGCCGTTTGACTTTTAGAAGTGGGTGCAGGGATTTGAAATGGAACAGTACCATGCTGAACCGCTCTCCATGGAAGGTAAATCGAAGACCAGCAACGGTGATCCCGTTTTAACGTAAAAATTCACGTGATGGAAAAAAGAAGGCCAAAAAACATCGGAGAACCGATTGAGGTTCGGATAGCCTTTTTTGGGTTTGAAACTATCCGTTGACGGCTTACAGCGGTCAAGGCCGTAGAACTCACCAAGAGCTTCGTTTTGACTGGTTATGGCTCCCGTAACTCTAAACGAGCCAACAGTTATGGCCGTCCGAAGAATCGATATCCATAGGGTGCAACATTCGCTGTGCAAGGTGCAACATTCGTCCAAAAAGCCGAAACAGCACCGTTCGGCTTTTAGAAGTGGGTGCAGGGATTTGAAATGGAACAGTACCATGGTGAACCGCTCTCCAGGGAAGGTAAATCGAAGACCAGCAACGGTGATCCCGTTTTGACGTAAAAATTCACGTGATGGAAAAAAGAAGGCCAAATAACTTCAGAGACCCGATTGATGTTCAGATAGCCTTTTTTGGGTTTGAAACTATCCGTTGACGGCTTAAAGATATCTAGGCCGTAGAACTCACCGAGAGCTTCGTTTTGATTGGTTATGGCTCCCGTAAATCTAAACGAGCCAACAGTTATGGCCGTCCGAAGAATCCATATCCACAGGGTGCAACATTCGTCCAAAAAGCCGAAACAGCGCCGTTCCGCTTTTAGAAGTGGGTGCAGGGATTTGAAATGGAACAGTACCATGGTGAACCGCTCTCCAGGGAAGGTAAATCGAAGACCCGCAACGGTGATCCCGTTTTAACGTAAAATTCACGTGATGGAAAAAAGAAGGCCAAAAAACTTCAGAGACCAGATAGATGTTCGGATAGCCTTTTTTGGGTTTGAAACTATCCGTTGATGGCTTACAACAGTCAAGGTCGTAGAACTCACCGAGAGCTTCGTTTTGACTGGTTATGGCTCCCGTAAATCTAAACGAGCCAACAGTTATGCCCGTCCGAAGAATCGATATCCACAGGGTGCAACATTCGCTGTGCAAGGTGCAACATTCGTCCAATAAGCCGAAACAGCGCCGTTCGACTTTTTCAAGTGGGTGCAGGGATTTGAAATGGAACAGTACCATGGTGAACCGCTCTCCAGGGAAGGTAAATCGAAGACCAGCAACAATGATCCCGTTTTAACGTAAAAATTCACGTGATGGAAAAAAGAAGGCCAAAAAACTTCAGAGACCAGATTGATGTTCGGATAGCTTTTTTTGGGTTTGAAACTATCCGTTGATGGCTTACAGCTGCCAAGGTCGTAGAACTCACCGAGAGCTTCGTTTTGACTGGTTATGGCTCCCGTAAATCTAAACGAGCCAATAGTTATGGCCGTCCGAAGAATCGATATCCACAGGGTGCAACATTCGTTATGCAAGGTGCAACATTCGTCCAAAAAGCCGAAACAGCGCCGTTTGACTTTTAGAAGTGGGTGCAGGGATTTGAAATGGAACAGTACCATGCTGAACCGCTCTCCATGGAAGGTAAATCGAAGACCAGCAACGGTGATCCCGTTTTAACGTAAAAATTCACGTGATGGAAAAAAGAAGGCCAAAAAACATCGGAGAACCGATTGAGGTTCGGATAGCCTTTTTTGGGTTTGAAACTATCCGTTGACGGCTTACAGCGGTCAAGGCCGTAGAACTCACCGAGTGTTTCTTTTTGACTGGTTATGGCTCCCGTAAATCTAAACGAGCCAACAGTTATGGCCGTCCGAAGAATCGATATCCACAGGGTGCAACATTCGCTGTGCAAGGTGCAACATTCGTCCAATAAGTCGAAACAGCGCCGTTCGACTTTTTCAAGTGGGTGCAGAGATTTGAAATGGAACAGTACCATGGTGAACCGCTCTCCAGTGAAGGTAAATCGAAGACCAGCAACGGTGATCCCGTTTTAACGTAAAAATTCACGTGATGGAAAAAAGAAGGCCAAAAAACTTCAGAGACCAGATTGATGTTCGGATAGCCTTTTTTGGGTTTGAAACTATCCGTTGATGGCTTACAGCTATCAAGGTCATAGAACTCACTGAGAGCTTCGTTTTGACTGGTTATGGCTCCCGTAAATCTAAACGAGCCAATAGTTATGGCCGTCCGAAGAATCGATATCCACAGGGTGCAACATTCGCTGTGCAAGGTGCAACATTCGTCCAAAAAGCCGAAACAGCGCCGTTTGACTTTTAGAAGTGGGTGCAGGGATTTTAAATGGAACAGTTCCATGATGAACCGCTCTCCATGGAAGGTAAATCGAAGACCAGCAACGGTGATCCCGTTTTAACGTAAAAATTCACGGGATGGAAAAAAGAAGGCCAAAAAACTTCAGAGAACCGATTGAGGTTCGGATAGCCTTTTTTGGGTTTGAAACTATCCGTTGACGGCTTAAAGCGGTCAAGGCCGTAGAACTCACCGAGAGCTTCGTTTTGACTGGTTATGGCTCCAGTAACTCTAAACGAGCCAACAGTTATGGCGGTCCGAAGAATCGATATCCACAGGGTGCAACATTCGCTGTGCAAGGTGCAACATTCGTCCAAAAAGCCGAAACAGCGCTGTTCGGCTTTTAGAAGTGGGTGCAGGGATTTGAAATGGAACAGTACCATGGTGAACCGCTCTGCAGGGAAGGTAAATCGAAGACCAGCAACGGTGATCCCGTTTTAACGTAAAAATTCACGTGATGGAAAAAAGAAGGCCAAAAAACTTCAGAGAACCGATTGAGGTTCGGATAGCCTTTTTTGGGTTTGAAACTATCCGTTGACGGCTTAAAGCGGTCAAGGCCGTATAACTCACCGAGAGCTTCGTTTTGACTGGTTATGGCTCCAGTAACTCTAAACGAGCCAACAGTTATGGCGGTCCGAAGAATCGATATCCACAGGGTGCAACATTCGCTGTGCAAGGTGCAACATTCGTCCAAAAAGCCGAAACAGCGCTGTTCGGCTTTTAGAAGTGGGTGCAGGGATTTGAAATGGAACAGTACCATGGTGAACCGCTCTGCAGGGAAGGTAAATCGAAGACCAGCAACGGTGATCCCGTTTTAACGTAAAAATTCACGTGATGGAAAAAAGAAGGCCAAAAAACTTCAGAGACCCGATTGAGGTTCGGATAGCCTTTTTTGGGTTTGAAACTATCCGTTGACGGCTTACATCTATCAAGGCCGTAGAACTCACCGAGGGCTTCGTTTTGACTGGTTATGGCTCCCGTAAATCTAAACGAGCCAACAGTTATGGCCGTCCGAAGAATCGATATCCATAGGGTGCAACATTCGCTGTGCAAGGTGCAACATTCGTCCAAAAAGCCGAAACAGCGCCGTTCGGCTTTTAGAAGTGGGTGCAAGGATTTGAAATGGAACAGTACCATGCTGAACCGCTCTCCAGGGAAGGTAAATCGAAGACCAGCAACGGTGATTCCGTTTTAACGTAAAAATTCACGTGATGGAAAAAAGAAGGCCAAAAAACTTCAGAGACTCGATTGAGGTTCGGATAGCCTTTTTTGAGTTTGAAACTATCCGTAGACGGCTTACAGCCGTCTAGGCTGTAGAACACACCGAGAGCTTCGTTTTGATTGGTTATGGCTCCCGTAAATCTAAACGAGCCAACTGTTATGGCCGTCCGAAGAATCCATATCCACAGGGTGCAACATTCGTCCAAAAAGCCGAAACAGCGCCGTTCCGCTTTTAGAAGTGGGTGCAGGGATTTGAAATGGAACAGTATCATGGTGAACCGCTCTCCAGGGAAGGTAAATCGAAGACCCGCAACGGTGATCCCGTTTTAACGTAAAATTCACGTGATGGAAAAAAGAAGGCCAAAAAACTTCAGAGACCAGATAGATGTTCGGATAGCCTTTTTTGGGTCTGAAACTATCCGTTGATGGCTTACAACAGTCAAGGTCGTAGAATTCACCGAGAGCTTCGTTTTGACTGGTTATGGCTCCCGTAAATCTAAACGAGCCAACAGTTATGCCCGTCCGAAGAATCGATATCCACAGGGTGCAACATTCGCTGTGCAAGGTGCAACATTCGTCCAATAAGCCGAAACAGCGCCGTTCGACTTTTTCAAGTGGGTGCAGGGATTTGAAATGGAACAGTACCATGGTGAACCGCTCTCCAGGGAAGGTAAATCGAAGACCAGCAACAATGATCCCGTTTTAACGTAAAAATTCACGTGATGGAAAAAAGAAGGCCAAAAAACTTCAGAGACCAGATTGATGTTCGGATAGCCTTTTTTGGGTTTGAAACTATCCGTTGATGGCTTACAGCTGCCAAGGTCGTAGAACTCACCGAGAGTTTCGTTTTGACTGGTTATGGCTCCCGTAAATCTAAACGAGCCAATAGTTATGGCCGTCCGAAGAATCGATATCCACAGGGTGCAACATTCGTTATGCAAGGTGCAACATTCGTCCAAAATGCCGAAACAGCGCCGTTTGACTTTTAGAAGTGGGTGCAGGGATTTGAAATGGAACAGTACCATGCTGAACCGCTCTCCATGGAAGGTAAATCGAAGACCAGCAACGGTGATCCCGTTTTAACGTAAAAATTCACGTGATGGAAAAAAGAAGGCCAAAAAACATCGGAGAACCGATTGAGGTTCGGATAGCCTTTTTTGGGTTTGAAACTATCCGTTGACGGCTTACAGCGGTCAAGGCCGTAGAACTCACCGAGAGCTTCGTTTTGACTGGTTATGGCTCCCGTAACTCTAAACGAGCCAACAGTTATGGCCGTCCGAAGAATCGATATCCATAGGGTGCAACATTCGCTGTGCAAGGTGCAACATTCGTCCAAAAAGCCTAAACAGCACCGTTCGGCTTTTAGAAGTGGGTGCAGGGATTTGAAATGGAACAGTACCATGGTGAACCGCTCTCCAGGGAAGGTAAATCGAAGACCAGCAACGGTGATCCCGTTTTGACGTAAAAATTCACGTGATGGAAAAAAGAAGGCCAAATAACTTCAGAGACCCGATTGATGTTCAGATAGCCTTTTTTGGGTTTGAAACTATCCGTTGACGGCTTAAAGATATCTAGGCCGTAGAACTCACCGAGAGCTTCGTTTTGACTGGTTATGGCTCCCGTAAATCTAAACGAGCCAACAGTTATGGCCGTCCGAAGAATCGATATCCACAGGGTGCAACATTCGCTCTGCAAGGTGCAAAATTCGTCCAAAAAGCCGAAACAGCGCCGTTCGACTTTTAGAAGTGGGTGCAGGGATTTGGAATGGAACAGTACCATGGTGAACCACTCTCCAGGGAAGGTAAATCGAAGACCAGCAACGGTGATCCCGTTTTAACGTAAAAATTCACGTGATGGAAAAAAGAAGGCCAAAAAACTTCAGAGACCAGATTGATGTTCGGATATCCTTTTTTGGGTTTGAAACTATCCGTTGACGGCTTACAACAGTCAAGGTCGTAGAACTCACCGAGAGCTTCGTTTTGACTGGTTATGGCTCCCGTAAACCTAAATGAGCCAACAGTTATGGCCGTCCGAAGAATCGATATCCACAGGGTGCAACATTCGCTGTGCAAGGTGCAACATTCGTCCAAAAAGCCGAAACAGCACCGTTCGACGTTTTGAAGTGGTTGTAGGGATTTGAAATGGAACAGTACCATGGTTAACTGCTCTCCAAGGAAGGTAAATCGAAGACCAGCAACGGTGATCCCGTTTTAACGTAAAAATTCACGTGATGGAAAAAAGAAGGCCAAAAAACTTCAAAGACCCGATTGAGGTTCGGATAGCCTTTTTTGGGTTTGAAACTATCCGTTGATGGCTTACAACAGTCAAGGCCGTAGAACTCACCGAGAGCTTCGTTTTGACTGGTTATGGCTCCTGTAAATCTAAACGAGCCAACAGTTATGGCCGTCCGAAGAATCGATATCCACAGGGTGCAACATTCGCTGTGCAAGGTGCAACATTCATCCAAAAAGCCGAAACAGCGTCGTTCGACTTTTAGAAGTGGGTGCAGGGATTTGAAATGGAAGAGTACCATGCTGAACCGCTCTCCAGGGAAGGTAAATCGAAGACCAGCAACGGTGATCCTATTTTAACGTAAAAATTCACGTGATGGAAGAAAGAAGGCCAAAAAACCTCAGAGACCAGATTGATGTTCGGATAGCCTTTTTTGGTTTGAAACTATCCGTTGATGGCTTACAGCTGTCAAGGTCGTAGAACTCACCGAGAGCTTCGTTTTTACTGGTTATGGCTCCCGTAAATCTAAACGAGCCAACAGTTATGGCCGTCCGACGACTCGATATCCACAGGGTGCAACATTCGCTGTACAAGGTGCAACATTCGTCCAAAAAGCCGAAACAGCGCCGTTCGACTTTTAGAAGTGGGTGCAGGGATTTGAAATGGAACAGTACCATGCTGAACCACTATCCAGGGAAGGTAAATCGAAGACCAGCAACGGTGATCCCGTTTTAACGTAAAAATTCACGTGATGGAAAAAAGAAGGCCAAAAAACTTCAGAGACCAGATTGATGTTCGGATAGCCTTTTTTGGGTTTGAAACTATCCGTTGATGGCTTACAGCCGTCATGGCCGTTGAACTCACCGAGAGCTTCGTTTTGACTGGTTATTTGTCCCGTAAATCTAAACAAGCCAACAGTTATGGCCGTCCGAAGAATCGATATCCATAGGGTGCACCATTCGCTGTGCAAGGTGCAACATTCGTCCAAAAAGCCGAAACAGCATCGTTCGACTTTTAGAAGTGGGTACAGGGATTTGAAATGGAACAGTACCATGCTGAACCGCTCTCCAGGGAAGGTAAATCGAAGACCAGCAACGGTGATCCCGTTTTAACGTAAAAATTCACGTGATGGAAAAAAGAAGGCCAAAAAACATCAAAGACCCGCTTGAGGTTCGGATAGCCTTTTTTGGGTTTGAAACTATCCGTTGACGGCTTACAGCTGTCAAGGCCATAGGACTCACCGAGAGCTTCGTTTTGACTGGTTATGGCTCCCGTAAATCTAAACGAGCCAACAGTTATGGCCGTCCGAAGAATCGATATCCACAGGGTGCAACATTCGTCCAAAAAGACGAAACAGCGCCGTTCGGCTTTTAGATGTGGGTGCAGGGATTTGAAATGGAACAGTACCATGGTGAACCGCTCTCCAGGGAAGGTAAATCGAAGACCAGCAACAGTGATCCCGTTTTAACGTAAAAATTCACGTGATGGAAAAAAGAAGGCCAAAAAACTTCAGAGACCAGATTGATGTTCGGATAGCCTTTTTTGGGTTTGAAACTATCCGTTGACGGCTTACAACAGTCAAGGTCGTAGAACTCACCGAGAGCTTCGTTTTGACTGGTTATGGCTCCCGTAAATCTAAACGAGCCAACAGTTATGGCCGTCCGAAGAATCGATATCCACAGGGTGCAACATTCGCTGTGCAAGGTGCAACATTCGTCCAATAAGCCGAAACATCGCCGTTCGACTTTTTCAAGTGGGTGCAGGGATTTGAAATGGAACAGTACCATGGTGAACTGCTCTCCAGGGAAGGTAAATCGAAGACCAGCAACGGTGATCCCGTTTTAACATAAAAATTCACGTGATGGAAAAAAGAAGGCCAAAAAACTTCAGAGACCACATTGATGTTCGGATAGCCTTTTTTGGGTTTGAAACTATCCGTTGATGGTTTACAGCTGCCAAGGTCGTAGAACTCACCGAGAGCTTCATTTTGACTGGTTATGGCTCCCGTAAATCTAAACGAGCCAATTGTTATGTCCGTCCGAAGAATCGATATCCACAAGGTGCAACATTCGCTGTGCAAGGTGCAACATTCGTCCAAAAAGCCGAAACAGCGCCGTTCGACTTTTAGAAGTGGGTGCAGGGATTTGAAATGGAACAGTACCATGGTGAACCGCTCTCCAAGGAAGGTAAATCGAAGACCAGCAACGGTGATCCCGTTTTAACGTAAAAATTCACGTGATGGAAAAAAGAAGGCCAAAAAACTTCAGAGACCAGATTGATGTTCAGATATCCTTTTTTCGGTTTGAAACTATCCGTTGACGGCTTACAACAGTCAAGGTCGTAGAACTCACCGAGAGCTTCGTTTTGACTGGTTATGGCTCCCGTAAACCTAAATGAGCCAACAGTTATGGTCATCCGAAGAATCGATATCCACAGGGTGCAACATTCGCTGTGCAAGGTGCAACATTCGTCCAAAAAGCCGAAACAGCACCGTTCGACTTTTTGAAGTGGTTGCAGGGATTTGAAATGGAACAGTACCATGGTGAACTGCTCTCCAAGGAAGGTAAATCGAAGACCAGCAACGGTGATCCCGTTTTAACGTAAAAATTCACGTGATGGAAAAAAGAAGGCCAAAAAACATCAAAGACCCGATTGAGGTTCGGATAGCCTTTTTTGGGTTTGAAACTATCCGTTGACGGCTTATAACAGTCAAGGCCGTAGAACTCACCGAGAGCTTCGTTTTGACTGGTTATGGATCCCGTAAATCTAAACGAGCCAACAGTTATGGCCGTCCGAAGAATCGATATCCATAGGGTGCAACATTCGCTGTGCAAGGTGCAACATTCGTCCAAAAAGCCGAAACAGCGTCGTTCGACTATTAGAAGTGGATGCAGGGATTTGAAATGGAAGAGTACCATGCTGAACCGCTCTCCAAAGAAGGTAAATCGAAGACCAGCAACGGTGATCCTGTTTTAACGTAAAAATTCACGTGATGGAAAAAAGAAGGCCAAAAAACTTCACAGATCAGATTGATGTTCGGATAGCCTTTTTTGGTTTGAAACTATCCGTTGATGGCTTACAGCTGTCAAGGTCGTAGAACTCACCGAGAGCTTCGTTTTTACTGGTTATGGCTCCCGTAAATCTAAACGAGCCAACAGTTATGGCCGTCCGAAGAATCGATATCCACAGGGTGCAACATTCGCTGTGCAAGGTGCAACATTCGTCCAATAAGCCGAAACATCGCCGTTCGACTTTTTCAAGTGGGTGCAGGGATTTGAAATGGAACAGTACCATGGTGAACTGCTCTCCAGGGAAGGTAAATCGAAGACCAGCAACGGTGATCCCGTTTTAACATAAAAATTCACGTGATGGAAAAAAGAAGGCCAAAAAACTTCAGAGACCACATTGATGTTCGGATAGCCTTTTTTGGGTTTGAAACTATCCGTTGATGGTTTACAGCTGCCAAGGTCGTAGAACTCACCGAGAGCTTCATTTTGACTGGTTATGGCTCCCGTAAATCTAAACGAGCCAATTGTTATGTCCGTCCGAAGAATCGATATCCACAAGGTGCAACATTCGCTGTGCAAGGTGCAACATTCGTCCAAAAAGCCGAAACAGCGCCGTTCGACTTTTAGAAGTGGGTGCAGGGATTTGAAATGGAACAGTACCATGGTGAACCGCTCTCCAAGGAAGGTAAATCGAAGACCAGCAACGGTGATCCCGTTTTAACGTAAAAATTCACGTGATGGAAAAAAGAAGGCCAAAAAACTTCAGAGACCAGATTGATGTTCAGATATCCTTTTTTCGGTTTGAAACTATCCGTTGACGGCTTACAACAGTCAAGGTCGTAGAACTCACCGAGAGCTTCGTTTTGACTGGTTATGGCTCCCGTAAACCTAAATGAGCCAACAGTTATGGTCATCCGAAGAATCGATATCCACAGGGTGCAACATTCGCTGTGCAAGGTGCAACATTCGTCCAAAAAGCCGAAACAGCACCGTTCGACTTTTTGAAGTGGTTGCAGGGATTTGAAATGGAACAGTACCATGGTGAACTGCTCTCCAAGGAAGGTAAATCGAAGACCAGCAACGGTGATCCCGTTTTAACGTAAAAATTCACGTGATGGAAAAAAGAAGGCCAAAAAACATCAAAGACCCGATTGAGGTTCGGATAGCCTTTTTTGGGTTTGAAACTATCCGTTGACGGCTTATAACAGTCAAGGCCGTAGAACTCACCGAGAGCTTCGTTTTGACTGGTTATGGATCCCGTAAATCTAAACGAGCCAACAGTTATGGCCGTCCGAAGAATCGATATCCATAGGGTGCAACATTCGCTGTGCAAGGTGCAACATTCGTCCAAAAAGCCGAAACAGCGTCGTTCGACTATTAGAAGTGGATGCAGGGATTTGAAATGGAAGAGTACCATGCTGAACCGCTCTCCAAAGAAGGTAAATCGAAGACCAGCAACGGTGATCCTGTTTTAACGTAAAAATTCACGTGATGGAAAAAAGAAGGCCAAAAAACTTCACAGATCAGATTGATGTTCGGATAGCCTTTTTTGGTTTGAAACTATCCGTTGATGGCTTACAGCTGTCAAGGTCGTAGAACTCACCGAGAGCTTCGTTTTTACTGGTTATGGCTCCCGTAAATCTAAACGAGCCAATAGTTATGGCCGTCCGACGACTCGATATCCACAGGGTGCAACATTCGCTGTGCAAGGTGCAACATTCGTCCAAAAAGCCGAAACAGCGCCGTTCGACTTTTAGAAGTGGGTGCAGGGATTTGAAATGGAACAGTACCATGCTGAACCACTATCCAGGGAAGGTAAATCGAAGACCAGCAACGGTGATCCCGTTTTAACGTAAAAATTCACGTGATGGAAAAAAGAAGGCGAAAAAACTTCAAAGACCAGATTGATGTTCGGATAGCCTTTTTTGGGTTTGAAACTATCCGTTGACGGCTTACAACAGTCAAGGTCGTAGAACTCACCGAGAGCTTCGTTTTGACTGATTATGGCTCCCGTAAATCTAAACGAGCCAACAGTTATGGCCGTCCGAAGAATCGATATCCACAGGGTGCAACATTCGCTGTGCAAGGTGCAATATTCGTCCAATAAGCCGAAACAGCGCCGTTCGACTTTTTCAAGTGGGTGCAGGGATTTGAAATGGAACAATACCATGGTGAACCGCTCTCCAGGGAAGGTAAATCGAAGACCAGCAACGGTGATCCCGTTTTAACGTAAAAATTCACGTGATGGAAAAAAGAAGGCCAAAAAACTTCAGAGACCAGATTGATGTTCGGATAGCCTTTTTTGGGTTTGAAACTATCCGTTGATGGCTTACAGCTGCCAAGGTCGTAGAACTCACCGAGAGCTTCGTTTTGACTGGTTATGGCTCCCGTAAATCTAAACGAGCCAATAGTTTTGTCCGTCCGAAGAATCGATATCCACAAGGTGCAACATTCGTTGTGCAAGGTGCAACATTCGTCCAAAAAGCCGAAACAGCGCCGTTTGACTTTTAGAAGTGGGTGCAGGGATTTGAAATGGAACAGTACCATGCTGAACCGCTCTCCATGGAAGGTAAATCGAAGACCAGCAACGGTGATCCCGTTTTAACGTAAAAATTCACGTGATGGAAAAAAGAAGGCCAAAAAACATCGGAGAACCGATTGAGGTTCGGATAGCCTTTTTTGGGTTTGAAACTATCCGTTGACGGCTTACAGCGGTCAAGGCCGTAGAACTCACCGAGAGCTTCGTTTTGACTGGTTATGGCTCCCGTAACTCTAAACGAGCCAACAGTTATGGCCGTCCGAAGAATCGATATCCACAGGGTGCAACATTCGCTGTGCAAGGTGCAACATTCGTCCAAAAAGCCGAAACAGCGCCGTTCGACTTTTAGAAGTGGGTGCAGGGATTTGAAATGGAACAGTACCATGGTGAACCGCTCTCCAGGGAAGGTAAATCGAAGACCAGCAACGGTGATCCCGTTTTAACGTAAAAATTCACGTGATGGAAAAAAGAAGGCCAAATAACTTCAGAGACCCGATTGATGTTCGGATAGCCTTTTTTGGGTTTGAAACTATCCGTTGACGGCTTACAACAATCAAGGTCGTAGAACTCACCGAGAGCTTCGTTTTGACTGGTTATGGCTCCCATAAATCTAAACGAGCCAACAGTTATGGCCGTCCGAAGAATCGATATCCACAGGGTGCAACATTCGCTGTGCAAGGTGCAACATTCGTCCAAAAAGCCGAAAGAGCGCCGTTCGACTTTTAGAAGTGGGTGCAGGGATTTGAAATGGAACAGTACCATGGTGAACCGCTCTCCAGGGAAGGTAAATCGAAGACCTGCAACGGTGATCCCGTTTTAACGTAAAAAGTCACGTGATAGAAAAAAGAAGGCCAAAAAACTTCAAAGACCCGATTGAGGTTCGGATAGCCTTTTTTGGGTTTGAAACTATCCGTTGACGGCTTACAGCTATCAAGGCCGTAGAACTCACCGAGGGCTTTGTTTTGACTGGTTATGGCTCCCGTAAATCTAAACGAGCCAATTGTTATGTCCGTCCGAAGAATCGATATCCACAAGGTGCAACATTCGCTGTGCAAGGTGCAACATTCGTCCAAAAAGCCGAAACAGCGCCGTTCGACTTTTAGAAGTGGGTGCAGGGATTTGAAATGGAACAGTACCATGGTGAACCGCTCTCCAAGGAAGGTAAATCGAAGACCAGCAACGGTGATCCCGTTTTAACGTAAAAATTCACGTGATGGAAAAAAGAAGGCCAAAAAACTTCAGAGACCAGATTGATATTTGGATATCCTTTTTTCGGTTTGAAACTATCCGTTGACGGCTTACAACAGTCAAGGTCGTAGAACTCACCGAGAGCTTCGTTTTGACTGGTTATGGCTCCCGTAAACCTAAATGAGCCAACAGTTATGGTCATCCGAAGAATCGATATCCATAGGGTTCAACATTCGCTGTGCAAGGTGCAACATTCGTCCAAAAAGCCGAAACAGCACCGTTCGACTTTTTGAAGTGGTTGCAGGGATTTGAAATGGAACAGTACCATGGTGAACTGCTCTCCAAGGAAGGTAAATCGAAGACCAGCAACGGTGATCCCGTTTTAACGTAAAAATTCACGTGATGGAAAAAAGAAGGCCAAAAAACATCAAAGACCCGATTGAGGTTCGGATAGCCTTTTTTGGGTTTGAAACTATCCGTTGACGGCTTATAACAGTCAAGGCCGTAGAACTGACCGAGAGCTTCGTTTTGACTGGTTATGGATCCCGTAAATCTAAACGAGCCAACAGTTATGGCCGTCCGAAGAATCGATATCCATAGGGTGCAACATTCGCTGTGCAAGGTGCAACATTCGTCCAAAAAGCCGAAACAGCGTCGTTCGACTATTAGAAGTGGATGCAGGGATTTGAAATGGAAGAGTACCATGCTGAACCGCTCTCCAAAGAAGGTAAATCGAAGACCAGCAACGGTGATCCTGTTTTAACGTAAAAATTCACGTGATGGAAAAAAGAAGGCCAAAAAACATCACAGATCAGATTGATGTTCGGATAGCCTTTTTTGGTTTGAAACAATCCGTTGATGGCTTACAGCTGTCAAGGTCGTAGAACTCACCGAGAGCTTCGTTTTTACTGGTTATGGCTCCCGTAAATCTAAACGAGCCAATAGTTATGGCCGTCCGACGACTCGATATCCACAGGGTGCAACATTCGCTGTGCAAGGTGCAACATTCGTCCAAAAAGCCGAAACAGCGCCGTTCGACTTTTAGAAGTGGGTGCAGGGATTTAAAATGGAACAGTACCATGCTGAACCACTATCCAGGGAAGGTAAATCGAAGACCAGCAACGGTGATCCCGTTTTAACGTAAAAATTCACGTGATGGACAAAAGAAGGCCAAAAAACTTCAAAGACCAGATTGATGTTCGGATAGCCTTTTTTGGGTTTGAAACTATCCGTTGACGGCTTACAACAGTCAAGGTCGTAGAACTCACCGAGAGCTTCGTTTTGACTGATTATGGCTCCCGTAAATCTAAACGAGCCAACAGTTATGGCCGTCCGAAGAATCGATATCCACAAGGTGCAACATTCGCTGTGCAAGGTGCAATATTCGTCCAATAAGCCGAAACAGCGCCGTTCGACTTTTTCAAGTGGGTGCAGGGATTTGAAATGGAACAATACCATGGTGAACCGCTCTCCAGGGAAGGTAAATCGAAGACCAGCAACGGTGATCCCGTTTTAACGTAAAAATTCACGTGATGGAAAAAAGAAGGCCAAAAAACTTCAGAGACCAGATTGATGTTCGGATAGCCTTTTTTGGGTTTGAAACTATCCGTTGATGGCTTACAGCTGCCAAGGTCGTAGAACTCACCGAGAGCTTCGTTTTGACTGGTTATGGATCCCGTAAATCTAAACGAGCCAACAGTTATGGCCGTCCGAAGAATCGATATCCATAGGGTGCAACATTCGCTGTGCAAGGTGCAACATTCGTCCAAAAAGCCGAAACAGCGTCGTTCGACTATTAGAAGTGGATGCAGGGATTTGAAATGGAAGAGTACCATGCTGAACCGCTCTCCAAAGAAGGTAAATCGAAGACCAGCAACGGTGATCCTGTTTTAACGTAAAAATTCACGTGATGGAAAAAAGAAGGCCAAAAAACATCACAGATCAGATTGATGTTCGGATAGCCTTTTTTGGTTTGAAACAATCCGTTGATGGCTTACAGCTGTCAAGGTCGTAGAACTCACCAAGAGCTTCGTTTTTACTGGTTATGGCTCCCGTAAATCTAAACGAGCCAATAGTTATGGCCGTCCGACGACTCGATATCCACAGGGTGCAACATTCGCTGCGCAAGGTGCAACATTCGTCCAAAAAGCCGAAACAGCGCCGTTCGACTTTTAGAAGTGGGTGCAGGGATTTGAAATGGAACAGTACCATGCTGAACCACTATCCAGGGAAGGTAAATCGAAGACCAGCAACGGTGATCCCGTTTTAACGTAAAAATTCACGTGATGGAAAAAAGAAGGCCAAAAAACTTCAAAGACCAGATTGATGTTCGGATAGCCTTTTTTGGGTTTGAAACTATCCGTTGACGGCTTACAATAGTCAAGGTCGTAGAACTCACCGAGAGCTTCGTTTTGACTGATTATGGCTCCCGTAAATCTAAACGAGCCAACAGTTATGGCCGTCCGAAGAATCGATATCCACAGGGTGCAACATTCGCTGTGCAAGGTGCAATATTCGTCCAATAAGCCGAAACAGCGCCGTTCGACTTTTTCAAGTGGGTGCAGGGATTTGAAATGGAACAATACCATGGTGAACCGCTCTCCAGGGAAGGTAAATCGAAGACCAGCAACGGTGATCCCGTTTTAACGTAAAAATTCACGTGATGGAAAAAAGAAGGCCAAAAAACTTCAGAGACCAGATTGATGTTCGGATAGCCTTTTTTGGGTTTGAAACTATCCGTTGATGGCTTACAGCTGCCAAGGTCGTAGAACTCACCGAGAGCTTCGTTTTGACTGGTTATGGCTCCCGTAAATCTAAACGAGCCAATAGTTTTGTCCGTCCGAAGAATCGATATCCACAAGGTGCAACATTCGTTGTGCAAGGTGCAACATTCGTCCAAAAAGCCGAAACAGCGCCGTTTGACTTTTAGAAGTGGGTGCAGGGATTTGAAATGGAACAGTACCATGCTGAACCGCTCTCCATGGAAGGTAAATCGAAGACCAGCAACGGTGATCCCGTTTTAACGTAAAAATTCAAGTGATGGAAAAAAGAAGGCCAAAAAACATCGGAGAACCGATTGAGGTTCGGATAGCCTTTTTTGGGTTTGAAACTATCCGTTGACGGCTTACAGCGGTCAAGGCCGTAGAACTCACCGAGAGCTTCGTTTTGACTGGTTATGGCTCCCGTAACTCTAAACGAGCCAACAGTTATGGCCGTCCGAAGAATCGATATCCACAGGGTGCAACATTCGCTGTGCAAGGTGCAACATTCGTCCAAAAAGCCGAAACAGCGCCGTTCGACTTTTAGAAGTGGGTGCAGGGATTTGAAATGGAACAGTACCATGGTGAACCGCTCTCCAGGGAAGGTAAATCGAAGACCAGCAACGGTGATCCCGTTTTAACGTAAAAATTCACGTGATGGAAAAAAGAAGGCCAAATAACTTCAGAGACCCGATTGATGTTCGGATAGCCTTTTTTGGGTTTGAAACTATCCGTTGACGGCTTACAACAATCAAGGTCGTAGAACTCACCGAGAGCTTCGTTTTGACTGGTTATGGCTCCCATAAATCTAAACGAGCCAACAGTTATGGCCGTCCGAAGAATCGATATCCACAGGGTGCAACATTCGCTGTGCAAGGTGCAACATTCGTCCAAAAAGCCGAAACAGCGCCGTTCGACTTTTAGAAGTGGGTGCAGGGATTTGAAATGGAACAGTACCATGGTGAACCGCTCTCCAGGGAAGGTAAATCGAAGACCAGCAACGGTGATCCCGTTTTAACGTAAAAAGTCACGTGATAGAAAAAAGAAGGCCAAAAAACTTCAAAGACCCGATTGAGGTTCGGATAGCCTTTTTTGGGTTTGAAACTATCCGTTGACGGCTTATAACAGTCAAGGCCGTAGAACTCACCGAGAGCTTCGTTTTGACTGGTTATGGATCCCGTAAATCTAAACGAGCCAACAGTTATGGCCGTCCGAAGAATCGATATCCATAGGGTGCAACATTCGCTGTGCAAGGTGCAACATTCGTCCAAAAAGCCGAAACAGCGTCGTTCGACTATTAGAAGTGGATGCAGGGATTTGAAATGGAAGAGTACCATGCTGAACCGCTCTCCAAAGAAGGTAAATCGAAGACCAGCAACGGTGATCCTGTTTTAACGTAAAAATTCACGTGATGGAAAAAAGAAGGCCAAAAAACTTCACAGATCAGATTGATGTTCGGATAGCCTTTTTTGGTTTGAAACTATCCGTTGATGGCTTACAGCTGTCAAGGTCGTAGAACTCACCGAGAGCTTCGTTTTTACTGGTTATGGCTCCCGTAAATCTAAACGAGCCAACAGTTATGGCCGTCCGACGACTCGATATCCACAGGGTGCAACATTCGCTGTGCAAGGTGCAACATTCGTCCAAAAAGCCGAAACAGCGCCGTTCGACTTTTAGAAGTGGGTGCAGGGATTTGAAATGGAACAGTACCATGCTGAACCACTATCCAGGGAAGGTAAATCGAAGACCAGCAACGGTGATCCCGTTTTAACGTAAAAATTCACGTGATGGAAAAAAGAAGGCCAAAAAACTTCAAAGACCAGATTGATGTTCGGATAGCCTTTTTTGGGTTTGAAACTATCCGTTGACGGCTTACAACAGTCAAGGTCGTAGAACTCACCGAGAGCTTCGTTTTGACTGATTATGGCTCCCGTAAATCTAAACGAGCCAACAGTTATGGCCGTCCGAAGAATCGATATCCACAGGGTGCAACATTCGCTGTGCAAGGTGCAATATTCGTCCAATAAGCCGAAACAGCGCCGTTCGACTTTTTCAAGTGGGTGCAGGGATTTGAAATGGAACAATACCATGGTGAACCGCTCTCCAGGGAAGGTAAATCGAAGACCAGCAACGGTGATCCCGTTTTAACGTAAAAATTCACGTGATGGAAAAAAGAAGGCCAAAAAACTTCAGAGACCAGATTGATGTTCGGATAGCCTTTTTTGGGTTTGAAACTATCCGTTGATGGCTTACAGCTGCCAAGGTCGTAGAACTCACCGAGAGCTTCGTTTTGACTGGTTATGGCTCCCGTAAATCTAAACGAGCCAATAGTTTTGTCCGTCCGAAGAATCGATATCCACAAGGTGCAACATTCGTTGTGCAAGGTGCAACATTCGTCCAAAAAGCCGAAACAGCGCCGTTTGACTTTTAGAAGTGGGTGCAGGGATTTGAAATGGAACAGTACCATGCTGAACCGCTCTCCATGGAAGGTAAATCGAAGACCAGCAACGGTGATCCCGTTTTAACGTAAAAATTCACATGATGGAAAAAAGAAGGCCAAAAAACATCGGAGAACCGATTGAGGTTCGGATAGCCTTTTTTGGGTTTGAAACTATCCGTTGACGGCTTACAGCGGTCAAGGCCGTAGAACTCACCGAGAGCTTCGTTTTGACTGGTTATGGCTCCTGTAACTCTAAACGAGCCAACAGTTATGGCCGTCCGAAGAATCGATATCCACAGGGTGCAACATTCGCTGTGCAAGGTGCAACATTCGTCCAAAAAGCCGAAACAGCGCCGTTCGACTTTTAGAAGTGGGTGCAGGGATTTGAAATGGAACAGTACCATGGTGAACCGCTCTCCAGGGAAGGTAAATCGAAGACCAGCAACGGTGATCCCGTTTTAACGTAAAAATTCACGTGATGGAAAAAAGAAGGCCAAAAAACTTCAGAGACCCGATTGATGTTCGGATAGCCTTTTTTGGGTTTGAAACTATCCGTTGACGGCTTACAACAATCAAGGTCGTAGAACTCACCGAGAGCTTCGTTTTGACTGGTTATGGCTCCCATAAATCTAAACGAGCCAACAGTTATGGCCGTCCGAAGAATCGATATCCACAGGGTGCAACATTCGTTGTGCAAGGTGCAACATTCGTCCAAAAAGCCGAAACAGCGCCGTTCGACTTTTAGAAGTGGGTGCAGGGATTTGAAATGGAATAGTACCATGGTGAACCGCTCTCCAGGGAAGGTAAATCGAAGACTAGCAACGGTGATCCCGTTTTAACGTAAAAAGTCACGTGATAGAAAAAAGAAGGCCAAAAAACTTCAAAGACCCGATTGAGGTTCGGATAGCCTTTTTTGGGTTTGAAACTATCCGTTGACGGCTTACAGCTATCAAGGCCGTAGAACTCACCGAGGGCTTTGTTTTGACTGGTTATGGCTCCCGTAAATCTAAACGAGCCAACAGTTATGGCCGTCCGAAGAATCGATATCCACAGGGTGCAACATTCGCTGTGCAAGGTGCAATATTCGTCCAAAAAGCCGAAACAACGCCGTTCGGCTTTTAGAAGTGGGTGCAGAGATTTGAAATGGAACAGTACCATGTTGAACCGCTCTCCACGGAAGGTAAATCGAAGACTAGCAACGGTGATCCCGTTTTAACGTAAAAATTCACGTGATGGAAAAAAGAAGGCCAAAAAACTTCAAAGACCAGATTGATGTTCGGATATCCATTTTTGGGTTTGAAACTATCCGTTGACGGCTTACAACAGTCAAGGTCGTAGAACTCACCGAGAGCTTCGTTTTGACTAGTTATGGCTCCCGTAAATCTAAACGAGCCAACAGTTATGGCCGTCCGAAGAATCGATATCCACAGGGTGCAACATTCGCTGTGCAAGGTGCAACATTCGTCCAAAAAGCCGAAACAGCGCCGTTCGAGTTTTTGAAGTGGGTGCAGGGATTTGAAATTGAAAAGTACCATGGTGAACTGCTCTCCAAGGAAGGTAAATCGAAGACCGGCAACGGTGATCCCGTTTTAACGTAAAAATTCACGTGATGGAAAAAAGAAGGCCAAAAAACTTCAAAGACCCGATTGAGGTTCGGATAGCCTTTTTTGGGTTTGAAACTATCCGTTGACGGCTTACAACGGTCAAGGCCGTAGAACTCACCGAGAGCTTCGTTTTGACTGGTTATGGCTCCCGTAAATCTAAACGAGCCAACAGTTATGGCCGTCCGAAGAATCGATATCCACAGGGTGCAACATTCGCTGTGCAAGGTGCAACATTCGTCCAAAAAGCCGAAACAGCGCCGTTCGACTTTTAGAAGTGGGTGCAGGGATTTGAAATGGAACAGTACCATGGTGAACCGCTCTCCAGGGAAGGTAAATCGAAGACCAGCAACGGTGATCCCGTTTTAACGTAAAAATTCACGTGATGGAAAAAAGAAGGCCAAAAAACTTCAGAGACCAGATTGATGTTCGGATAGCCTTTTTTGGGTTTCAAACTATCCGTTGACGGCTTACAACAGTCAATGTCGTAGAACTCACCAAGAGCTTCGTTTTGACTGGTTATGGCTCCCGTAAATATAAACGAGCCAACAGTTATGGCCGTCCGAAGAATCGATATCCACAGGGTGCAACATTCGCTGTGCAAGGTGCAACATTCGCTGTGCAAGGTGCAACATTCGTCCAATAAGCCGAAACAGCGCCGTTCGACTTTTTCAAGTGGGTGCAGGGATTTGAAATGGAACAGTACCATGGTGAACCGCTCTCCAGGGAAGGTAAATCGAAGACCAGCAACGGTGATCCCGTTTTAACGTAAAAAATCACATGATGGAAAAAAGAAGGCCAAAAAACTTCAGAGACCAGATTGATGTTCGGATAGCCTTTTTTGGGTTTGAATCTATCCGTTGATGGCTTACAGCTGCCAAGGTCGTAGAACTCACCGAGAGCTTCGTTTTGACTGGTTATGGCTCCCGTAAATCTAAACGAGCCAATAGTTATGTCCGTCCGAAGAATCGATATCCACAAGGTGCAACATTCGCTGTGCAAGGTGCAACATTCGTCCAAAAAGCCGAAACAGCGCCGTTTGACTTTTAGAAGTGGGTGCAGGGATTTGAAATGGAACAGTACCATGCTGAACCGCTCTCCATGGAAGGTAAATCGAAGACCAGCAACGGTGATCCCGTTTTAACGTAAAAATTCACGTGATGGAAAAAAGAAGGCCAAAAAACATCGGAGAACCGATTGAGGTTCGGATAGCCTTTTTTGGGTTTGAAACTATCCGTTGACGGCTTACAGCGCTCAAGGCCGTAGAACTCACCGAGAGCTTCGTTTTGACTGGTTATGGCTCCCGTAACTCTAAACGAGCCAACAGTTATGGCCGTCCGAAGAATCGATATCCATAGGGTGCAACATTCGCTGTGCAAGGTGCAACATTCGTCCAAAAAGCCGAAACAGCGCCGTTCGGCTTTTAGAAGTGGGTGCAGGGATTTGAAATGGAACAGTACCATGGTGAACCGCTCTCCAGGGAAGGTAAATCGAAGACCAGCAACGGTGATCCCGTTTTAACGTAAAAATTCACGTGATGGAAAAAAGAAGGCCAAATAACTTCAGAGACCCGATTGATGTTCGGATAGCCTTTTTTGGGTTTGAAACTATCCGTTGACGGCTTACAACAATCAAGGTCGTAGAACTCACCGAGAGCTTCGTTTTGACTGGTTATGGCTCCCGTAAATCTAAACGAGCCAACAGTTATGGCCGTCCGAAGAATTGATATCCACAGGGTGCAACATTCGCTATGCAAGGTGCAACATTCGTCCAAAAAGCCGAAACAGCGCCGTTCGACTTTTAGAAGTGGGTGCAGGGATTTGAAATGGAATAGTACCATGGTGAACCGCTCTCCAGGGAAGGTAAATCGAAGACCAGCAACGGTGATCCCGTTTTAACGTAAAAAGTCACGTGATAGAAAAAAGAAGGCCAAAAAACTTCAAAGACCCGATTGAGGTTCGGATAGCCTTTTTTGGGTTTGAAACTATCCGTTGACGGCTTACAGCTATCAAGGCCGTAGAACTCACCGAGAGCTTCATTCTGACTGGTTATGGCTCCCGTAAATCTAAACGAGCCAACAGTTATGGCCGTCCGAAGAATCGATATCCACAGGGTGCAACATTCGCTGTGCAAGGTGCAACATTTGTCCTAAAAGCCGAAACAGCGCCGTTAGGCTTTTAGAAGTGGGTGCAGAGATTTGAAATGGAACAGTACCATGGTGAACCGCTCTCCACGGAAGGTAAATCGAAGACCAGCAACGGTGATCCCGTTTTAACGTAAAAATTCACGTGATGGATAAAAGAAGGCCAAAAAACTTCAGAGACCAGATTGATGTTCGAATATCCTTTTTTGGGTTTGAAACTATCCGTTGACGGCTTACAACAGTCAAGGTCGTAGAACTCACCGAGAGCTTCGTTTTGACTGGCTATGGCTCCCGTAAATCTAAACGAGCCAACAGTTATGGCCGTCCGAAGAATCGATATCCACAGGGTGCAACATTCGCTGTGCAAGGTGCAACATTCGTCCAAAAAGCCGAAACAGCGCCGTTCGACTTTTTAAAGTGGGTGCAGGGATTTGAAATTGAAAAGTACCATGGTGAACTGCTCTCCAAGGAAGGTAAATCGAAGACCGGCAACGGTGATCCCATTTTAACGTAAAAATTCACGTGATGGAAAAAAGAAGGCCAAAAAACTTCAAAGACCCGATTGAGGTTCGGATAGCCTTTTTTGGGTTTGAAACTATCCGTTGACGGCTTACAACAGTCAAGGTCGTAGAACTCACCGAGAGCTTCGTTTTGACTGGTTATGGCTCCCGTAAATCTAAACGAGCCAACAGTTATGGCCGTCCGAAGAATCGATATCCACAGGGTGCAACATTCGCTGTGCAAGGTGCAACATTCGCTGTGCAAGGTGCAACATTCGTCCAATAAGCCGAAACAGCGCCGTTCGACTTTTTCAAGTGGGTGCAGGGATTTGAAATGGAACAGTACCATGGTGAACCGCTCTCTAAGGAAGGTAAATCGAAGACCAGCAAAGGTGATCCCGTTTTAACGTAAAAATTCACGTGATGGAAAAAAGAAGGCCAAAAAACTTCAGAGACCAGATTGATGTTCGGATAGCCTTTTTTGGGTTTGAAACTATCCGTTGATGGCTTACAGCTGCCAAGGTCGTAGAACTCACCGAGAGCTTCGTTTTGACTGGTTATGGCTCCCGTAAATCTAAACGAGCCAATAGTTATGTCCGTCCGAAGAATCGATATCCACAAGGTGCAACATTCGCTGTGCAATGTGCAACATTCGTCCAAAAAGCCGAAACAGCGCCGTTTGACTTTTAGAAGTGGGTGCAGGGATTTGAAATGGAACAGTACCATGCTGAACCGCTCTCCATGGAAGGTAAATCGAAGACCAGCAACGGTGATTCCGTTTTAACGTAAAAATTCACGTGATGGAAAAAAGAAGGCCAAAAAACATCGGAGAACCGACTGAGGTTCGGATAGCCTTGTTTGGGTTTGAAACTATCCGTTGACGGCTTACAGCGGTCAAGGCCGTAGAACTCATCGAGAGCTTCGTTTTGACTGGTTATGGCTCCCGTAACTCTAAACGAGCCAACAGTTATGGTCGTCCGAAGAATCGATATCCATAGGGTGCAACATTCGCTGTGCAAGGTGCAACATTCGTCCAAAAAGCCGAAACAGCGCCGTTCGGCTTTTAGAAGTGGGTGCAGGGATTTGAAATGGAACAGTACCATGGTGAACCGCTCTCCAGGGAAGGTAAATCGAAGACCAGCAACGGTGATCCCGTTTTAACGTAAAAATTCACGTGATGGAAAAAAGAAGGCCAAATAACTTCAGAGACCCGATTGATGTTCGGATAGCCTTTTTTGGGTTTGAAACTATCCGTTGACGGCTTACAACAATCAAGGTCGTAGAACTCACCGAGAGCTTCGTTTTGACAGGTTATGGCTCCAGTAAATCTAAACGAGCCAACAGTTATGGCCGTCCGAAGAATCGATATCCACAGGGTGCAACATTCGCTGTGCAAGGTGCAACATTCGTCCAAAAAGCCGAAACAGCGCCGTTCGACTTTTAGAAGTGGGTGCAGGGATTTGAAATGGAATAGTACCATGGTGAACCGCTCTCCAGGGAAGGTAAATTGAAGACCAGCAACGGTGATCCCGTTTTAACGTAAAAAGTCACGTGATAGAAAAAAGAAGGCCAAAAAACTTCAAAGACCCGATTGAGGTTCGGATAGCCTTTTTTGGGTTTGAAACTTTCCGTTGACGGCTTACAGCTATCAAGGTCGTAGAACTCACCGAGAGCTTCGTTTTGACTGGTTATGGCTCCCGTAAATCTAAACGAGCCAACAGTTATGGCCGTCCGAAGAATCGATATCCACAGGGTGCAACATTCGCTGTGCAAGGTGCAACATTCGTCCAAAAAGCCGAAACAGCGCCGTTCGGCTTTTAGAAGTGGGTGCAGAGATTTGAAATGGAACAGTACCATGGTGAACCGCTCTCCACGGAAGGTAAATCGAAGACCAGCAACGGTGATCCCGTTTTAACGAAAAAATTCACGTGATGGAAAAAAGAAGGCCAAAAAACTTCAGAGACCAGATTGATGTTCGGATATCCTTTTTTGGGTTTGAAACTATCCGTTGACGGCTTACAACAGTCAAGGTCGTAGAACCCACCGAGAGCTTCGTTTTGACTGGTTATGGCTCCCGTAAATCTAAACGAGCCAACAGTTATGGCCGTCCGAAGAATCGATATCCACAGGGTGCAACATTCGCTGTGCAAGGTGCAACATTCGTCCAAAAAGCCGAAACAGCGCCGTTCGACTTTTTGAAGTGGGTGCAGGGATTTGAAATTGAAAAGTACCATGGTGAACTGCTCTCCAAGGAAGGTAAATCGAAGACCGGCAACGGTGATCCCGTTTTAACGTAAAAATTCACATGATGGAAAAAAGAAGGCCAAAAAACTTCAAAGATCCGATTGAGGTTCGGATAGCCTTTTTTGGGTTTGAAACTATCCGTTGACGGCTTACAACAGTCAAGGTCGTAGAACTTACCGAGAGCTTCGTTTTGACTGGTTATGGCTCCCGTAAATCTAAACGAGCCAACAGTTATGGCCGTCCGAAGAATCGATATCCACAGGGTGCAACATTCGCTGTGCAAGGTGCAACATTCGCTGTGCAAGGTGCAACATTCGTCCAATAAGACGAAACAGCGCCGTTCGACTTTTTCAAGTGGGTGCAGGGATTTGAAATGGAACAGTACCATGGTGAACCGCTCTCTAGGGAAGGTAAATCGAAGACCAGCAACGGTGATCCCGTTTTAACGTAAAAATTCACGTGATGGAAAAAAGAAGGCCAAAAAACTTCAAAGAGCGGATTGATGTTCGGATAGCCTTTTTTGGGTTTGAAACTATCCGTTGATGGCTTACAGCTGCCAAGGTCGTAGAACTCACCGAGAGCTTCGTTTTGACTGGTTATGGCTCCCGTAAATCTAAACGAGCCAATAGTTATGTCCGTCCGAAGAATCGATATCCACAAGGTGCAACATTCGCTGTGCAATGTGCAACATTCGTCCAAAAAGCCGAAACAGCGCCGTTTGACTTTTAGAAGTGGGTGCAGGGATTTGAAATGGAACAGTACCATGCTGAACCGCTCTCCATGGAAGGTAAATCGAAGACCAGCAACGGTGATCCCGTTTTAAAGTAAAAATTCACGTGATGGAAAAAAGAAGGCCAAAAAACATCGGAGAACCGATTGAGGTTCGGATAGCCTTTTTTGGGTTTGAAACTATCCGTTGACGGCTTACAGCGGTCAAGGCCATAGAACTCACCGAGAGCTTCGTTTTGACTGGTTATGGCTCCCGTAACTCTAAACGAGCCAACAGTTATGGCCGTCCGAAGAATCGATATCCATAGGGTGCAACATTCGCTGTGCAAGGTGCAACATTCGTCCAAAAAGCCGAAACAGCGCCGTTCGGCTTTTAGAAGTGGGTGCAGGGATTTGAAATGGAACAGTACCATGGTGAACCGCTCTCCAGGGAAGGTAAATCGAAGACCAGCAACGGTGATCCCGTTTTAACGTAAAAATTCACGTGATGGAAAAAAGAAGGCCAAATAACTTCAGAGACCCGATTGATGTTCGGATAGCCTTTTTTGGGTTTGAAACTATCCGTTGACGGCTTACAACAATCAAGGTCGTAGAACTCACCGAGAGCTTCGTTTTGACTGGTTATGGCTCCCGTAAATCTAAACGAGCCAACAGTTATGGCCGTCCGAAGAATCGATATCCACAGGGTGAAACATTCGCTGTGCAAGGTGCAACATTCGTCCAAAAAGCCGAAACAGCGCCGTTCGACTTTTAGAAGTGGGTGCAGGGATTTGAAATGGAATAGTACCATGGTGAACCGCTATCCAGGGAAGGTAAATCGAAGACCAGCAACGGTGATCCCGTTTTAACGTAAAAAGTCACGTGATAGAAAAAAGAAGGCCAAAAAACTTCAAAGACCCGATTGAGGTTCGGATAGCCTTTTTTGGGTTCGAAACTTTCCGTTGACGGCTTACAGCTATCAAGGCCGTAGAACTCACCGAGAGCTTCGTTTTGACTGGTTATGGCTCCCGTAAATCTAAACGAGCCAACAGTTATGGCCGTCCGAAGAATCGATATCCACAGGGTGCAACATTCGCTGTGCAAGGTGCAACATTCGTCCAAAAAGCCGAAACAGCGCCGTTCGGCTTTTAGAAGTGGGTGCAGAGATTTGAAATGGAACAGTACCATGGTGAACCGCTCTCCACGGAAGGTAAATCGAAGACCAGCAACGGTGATCCCGTTTTAACGTAAAAATTCACGTGATGGAAAAAAGAAGGCCAAAAAACTTCAGAGACCAGATTGATGTTCGGATATCCTTTTTTGGGTTTGAAACTATCCGTTGACGGCTTACAACAGTCAAGGTCGTAGAACTCACCGAGAGCTTCGTTTTGACTGGTTATGGCTCCCGTAAATCTAAACGAGCCAACAGTTATGGCCGTCCGAAGAATCGATATCCACAGGGTGCAACATTCGCTGTGCAAGGTGCAACATTCGTCCAAAAAGCCGAAACAGCGCCGTTCGACTTTTTGAAGTGGGTGCAGGGATTTGAAATTGAAAAGTACCATGGTGAACTGCTCTCCAAGGAAGGTAAATCGAAGACCGGCAACGGTGATCCCGTTTTAACGTAAAAATTCACGTGATGGAAAAAAGAAGGCCAAAAAACTTAAAAGACCCGATTGAGGTTCGGATAGCCTTTTTTGGGTTTGAAACTATCCGTTGACGGCTTACAACAGTCAAGGTCGTAGAACTCACCGAGAGCTTCGTTTTGACTGGTTATGGCTCCCGTAAATCTAAACGAGCCAACAGTTATGGCCGTCCGAAGAATCGATATCCACAGGGTGCAACATTCGCTGTGCAAGGTGCAACATTCGCTGTGCAAGGTGCAACATTCGTCCAATAAGCCGAAACAGCGCCGTTCGACTTTTTCAAGTGGGTGCAGGGATTTGAAATGGAACAGTACCATGGTGAACCGCTCTCTAGGGAAGGTAAATCGAAGACCAACAACGGTGATCCCGTTTTAACGTAAAAATTCACGTGATGGAAAAAAGAAGGCCAAAAAACTTCAGAGACCAGATTGATGTTCGGATAGCCTTTTTTGGGTTTGAAACTATCCGTTGATGGCTTACAGCTTCCAAGGTCGTAGAACTCACCGAGAGCTTCGTTTTGACTGGTTATGGCTCCCGTAAATCTAAACGAGCCAATAGTTATGTCCGTCCGAAGAATCGATATCCACAAGGTGCAACATTCGCTGTGCAATGTGCAACATTCGTCCAAAAAGCCGAAACAGCGCCGTTTGACTTTTAGAAGTGGGTGCAGGGATTTGAAATGGAACAGTACCATGCTGAACCGCTCTCCATGGAAGGTAAATCGAAGACCAGCAACGGTGATCCCGTTTTAACGTAAAAATTCACGTGATGGAAAAAAGAAGGCCAAAAACATCGGAGAACCGATTGAGGTTCGGATAGCCTTTTTTGGGTTTGAAACTATCCGTTGACGGCTTACAGCGGTCAAGGCCGTAGAACTCACCGAGAGCTTCGTTTTGACTGGTTATGGCTCCCGTAACTCTAAACGAGCCAACAGTTATGGCCGTCCGAAGAATCGATATCCATAGGGTGCAACATTCGCTGTGCAAGGTGCAACATTCGTCCAAAAAGCCGAAACAGCGTCGTTCGGCTTTTAGAAGTGGGTGCAGGGATTTGAAATGGAACAGTACCATGGTGAACCGCTCTCCAGGGAAGGTAAATCGAAGACCAGCAACGGTGATCCCGTTTTAACGTAAAAATTCACGTGATGGAAAAAAGAAGGCCAAATAACTTCAGAGACCCGATTGATGTTCCGATAGCCTTTTTTGGGTTTGAAACTATCCGTTGACGGCTTACAACAATCAAGGTCGTAGAACTCACCGAGAGCTTCGTTTTGACTGGTTATGGCTCTCGTAAATCTAAACGAGCCAACAGTTATGGCCGTCCGAAGAATCGATATCCACAGGGTGCAACATTCGCTGTGCAAGGTGCAACATTCGTCCAAAAAGCCGAAACAGCGCCGTTCGACTTTTAGAAGTGGGTGCAGGGATTTGAAATGGAATAGTACCATGGTGAACCGCTCTCCAGGGAAGGTAAATCGAAGACCAGCAACGGTGATCCCGTTTTAACGTAAAAAGTCACGTGATAGAAAAAAGAAGGCCAAAAAACTTCAAAGACCCGATTGAGGTTCGGATAGCCTTTTTTGGGTTTGAAACTTTCCGTTGACGGCTTACAGCTATCAAGGCCGTAGAACTCACAGAGAGCTTCGTTTTGACTGGTTATGGCTCCCGTAAATCTAAACGAGCCAACAGTTATGGCCGTCCGAAGAATCGATATCCACAGGGTGCAACATTCGCTGTGCAAGGTGCAACATTCGTCCAAAAAGCCGAAACAGCGCCGTTCGGCTTTTAGAAGTGGGTGCAGAGATTTGAAATGGAACAGTACCATGGTGAACCGCTCTCCACGGAAGGTAAATCGAAGACCAGCAACGGTGATCCCGTTTTAACGTAAAAATTCACGTGATGGAAAAAAGAAGGCCAAAAAACTTCATAGACCAGATTGATGTTCGGATATCCTTTTTTGGGTTTGAAACTATCCGTTGACGGCTTACAACAGTCAAGGTCGTAGAACTCACCGAGAGCTTCGTTTTGACTGGTTATGGCTCCCGTAAATCTAAACGAGCCAACAGTTACGGCCGTCCGAAGAATCGATATCCACAGGGTGCAACATTCGCTGTGCAAGGTGCAACATTCGTCCAAAAAGCCGAAACAGCGCCGTTCGACTTTTTGAAGTGGGTGCAGGGATTTGAAATTGAAAAGTACCATGGTGAACTGCTCTCCAAGGAAGGTAAATCGAAGACCGGCAACGGTGATCCCGTTTTAACGTAAAAATTCACGTGATGGAAAAAAGAAGGCCAAAAAACTTCAAAGACCAGATTGAGGTTCGGATAGCCTTTTTTGGGTTTGAAACTATCCGTTGACGGCTTACAACAGTCAAGGTCGTAGAACTCACCGAGAGCTTCGTTTTGACTGGTTATGGCTCCCGTAAATCTAAACGAGCCAACAATTATGGCCGTCCGAAGAATCGATATCCACAGGGTGCAACATTCGTTGTGCAAGGTGCAACATTCGCTGTGCAAGGTGCAACATTCGTCCAATAAGCCGAAACAGCGCCGTTCGACTTTTTCAAGTGGGTGCAGGGATTTGAAATGGAACAGTACCATGGTGAACCGCTCTCTAGGGAAGGTAAATCGAAGACCAGCAACGGTGATCCCGTTTTAACGTAAAAATTCACATGATGGAAAAAAGAAGGCCAAAAAACTTCAGAGACCAGATTGATGTTCGGATAGCCTTTTTTGGGTTTGAAACTATCCGTTGATGGCTTACAGCTGCAAAGGTCGTAGAACTCACCGAGAGCTTCGTTTTGACTGGTTATGGCTCCCGTAAATCTAAACGAGCCAATAGTTATGTCCGTCCGAAGAATCGATATCCACAAGGTGCAACATTCGCTGTGCAATGTGCAACATTCGTCCAAAAAGCCGAAACAGCGCCGTTTGACTTTTATAAGTGGGTGCAGGGATTTGAAATGGAACAGTACCATGCTGAACCGCTCTCCATGGAAGGTAAATCGAAGACCAGCAAAGGTGATCCCGTTTTAACGTAAAAATTCACGTGATGGAAAAAAGAAGGCCAAAAAACATCGGAGAACCGATTGAGGTTCGGATAGCCTTTTTTGGGTTTGAAACTATCCGTTGACGGCTTACAGCGCTCAAGGCCGTAGAACTCACCGAGAGCTTCGTTTTGACTGGTTATGGCTCCCGTAACTCTAAACGAGCCAACAGTTATGGCCGTCCGAAGAATCGATATCCATAGGGTGCAACATTCGCTGTGCAAGGTGCAACATTCGTCCAAAAAGCCGAAACAGCGCCGTTCGGCTTTTAGAAGTGGGTGCAGGGATTTGAAATGGAACAGTACCATGGTGAACCGCTCTCCAGGGAAGGTAAATCGAAGACCAGCAACGGTGATCCCGTTTTAACGTAAAAATTCACGTGATGGAAAAAAGAAGGCCAAATAACTTCAGAGACCCGATTGATGTTCGGATAGCCTTTTTTGGGTTTGAAACTATCCGTTGACGGCTTACAACAATCAAGTTCGTAGAACTCACCGAGAGCTTCGTTTTGACTGGTTATGGCTCCCGTAAATCTAAACGAGCCAACAGTTATGGCCGTCCGAAGAATCGATATCCACAGGGTGCAACATTCGCTGTGCAAGGTGCAACATTCGTCCAAAAAGCCGAAACAGCGCCGTTCGACTTTTAGAAGTGGGTGCAGGGATTTGAAATGGAATAGTACCATGGTGAACCGCTCTCCAGGGAAGGTAAATCGAAGAACAGCAACGGTGATCCCGTTTTAACGTAAAAAGTCACGTGATAGAAAAAAGAAGGCCAAAAAACTTCAAAGACCCGATTGAGGTTCGGATAGCCTTTTTTGGGTTTGAAACTTTCCGTTGACGGCTTACAACTATCAAGGCCGTAGAACTCACCGAGAGCTTCGTTTTGACTGGTTATGGCTCCCGTAAATCTAAACGAGCCAACAGTTATGGCCGTCCGAAGAATCGATATCCATAGTGTGCAACATTCGCTGTGCAAGGTGCAACATTCGTCCAAAAAGCCGAAACAGCGCCGTTCGGCTTTTAGAAGTGGGTGCAGAGATTTGAAATAGAACAATACCATGGTGAACCGCTCTCCACGGAAGGTAAATCGAAGACCAGCAACGGTGATCCCGTTTTAACGTAAAAATTCACGTGATGGAAAAAAGAAGGCCAAAAAACTTCAGAGACCAGATTGATGTTCGGATATCCTTTTTTGGGTTTGAAACTATCCGTTGACGGCTTACAACAGTCAAGGTCGTAGAACTCACCGAGAGCTTCGTTTTGACTGGTTATGGCTCCCGTAAATCTAAACGAGCCAACAGTTATGGCCGTCCGAAGAATCGATATCCACAGGGTGCAACATTCGCTGTGCAAGGTGCAACATTCGTCCAAAAAGCCGAAACAGCGCCGTTCGACTTTTTGAAGTGGGTGCAGGGATTTGAAATTGAAAAGTACCATGGTGAACTGCTCTCCAAGGAAGGTAAATCGAAGACCGGCAACGGTGATCCCGTTTTAACGTAAAAATTCACGTGATGGAAAAAAGAAGGCCAAAAAACTTTAGAGACCCGATCGAGGTTCGGATAGCCTTTTTTGGGTTTGAAACTATCTGTTGACGGCTTACAGCGGTCAAGGCCGTAGAACTCACCGAGAGCTTCGTTTTTACTGGTTATGGCTCCCGTAAATCTAAACGAGCCAACAGTTATGGCCGTCCGAAGACTCGATATCCACAGGGTGCAACATTCGCTGTGCAAGGTGCAACATTCGTCCAAAAAGCCGAAATAGCGCCGTTCGACTTTTAGAAGTGGGTGCAGGGATTTGAAATGGAACAGTACCATGCTGAACCGCTCTCCAGGGAAGGTAAATCGAAGACCAGCAACGGTGATCCCGTTTTAACGTAAAAATTCACGTGATGGAAAAAAGAAGGCCAAAAAACTTCAGAGACCCGATTGAGGTTCGGATAGCCTTTTTTGGGTTTGAAACTATCCGTTGACGGCTTACAGCTATCAAGGCCGTAGAACTCACCGAGAGCTTCGTTTTGACTGGTTATGGCTCCCGTAAATCTAAACGAGCCAACAGTTATGGCCGTCCGAAGAATCGATATCCACAGGGTGCAACATTCGCTGTGCAAGGTGCAACATTCGTCCAAAAAGCCGAAACAGCGCCGTTCGGCTTTTAGAAGTGGGTGCAGAGATTTGAAATGGAACAGTACCATGGTGAACCGCTCTCCACGGAAGGTAAATCGAAGACCAGCAACAGTGATCCCGTTTTAACGTAAAAATTCACGTGATGGAAAAAAGAAGGCCAAAAAACTTCAGAGACCAGATTGATGTTCGGATATCCTTTTTTAGGTTTGAAACTATCCGTTGATGGCTTACAACAGTCAAGGTCGTAGAACTCACCGAGAGCTTCGTTTTGACTGGTTATGGCTCCCGTAAATCTAAACGAGCCAACAGTTATGGCCGTCCGAAGAATCGATATCCACAGGGTGCAACATTCGCTGTGCAAGGTGCAACATTCGTCCAAAAAGCCGAAACAGCGCCGTTCGACTTTTTGAAGTGGGTGTAGGGATTTGAAATTGAAAAGTACCATGGTGAACTGCTCTCCAAGGAAGGTAAATCGAAGACCGGCAACGGTGATCCCGTTTTAACGTAAAAATTCACGTGATGGAAAAAAGAAGGCCAAAAAACTTCAAAGACCCGATTGAGGTTCGGATAGCCTTTTTTGGGTTTGAAACTATCCGTTGACGGCTTACAACGGTCAAGGCCGTAGAACTCACCGAGAGCTTCGTTTTGACTGGTTATGGCTCCCGTAAATCTAAACGAGCCAACAGTTATGGCCGTCCGAAGAATCGATATCCACAGGGTGCAACATTCGCTGTGCAAGGTGCAACATTCGTCCAAAAAGCCGAAACAGCTTCGTTCGACTTTTAGAAGTGGGTGCAGGGATTTGAAATGGAACAGTACCATGCCGAACCGCTCTCCAGGGAAGGTAAATCGAAGACCAGTAACGGTGATCCTGTTTTAACGTAAAAATTCACGTGATGGAAAAAAGAAGGCCAAAAAACTTCACAGACCAGATTGATGTTCGGATAGCCTTTTTTGGTTTGAAACTATCCGTTGATGGCTTACAGCTGTCAAGGTCGTAGAACTCACCGAGAGCTTCGTTTTTACTGGTTATGGCTCCCGTAAATCTAAACGAGCCAACAGTTATGGCCGTCCGAAGACTCGATATCCACAGGGTGCAACATTCGCTGTGCAAGGTGCAACATTCGTCCAAAAAGCCGAAATAGCGCCGTTCGACTTTTAGAAGTGGGTGCAGGGATTTGAAATGGAACAGTACCATGCTGAACCGCTCTCCAGGGAAGGTAAATCGAAGACCAGCAACGGTGATCCCGTTTTAACGTAAAAATTCACGTGATGGAAAAAAGAAGGCCAAAAAACTTCAGAGACCCGATTGAGGTTCGGATAGCCTTTTTTGGGTTTGAAACTATCCGTTGACGGCTTACAGCTATCAAGGCCGTAGAACTCACCGAGAGCTTCGTTTTGACTGGTTATGGCTCCCGTAAATCTAAACGAGCCAACAGTTATGGCCGTCCGAAGAATCGATATCCACAGGGTGCAACATTCGCTGTGCAAGGTGCAACATTCGTCCAAAAAGCCGAAACAGCGCCGTTCGGCTTTTAGAAGTGGGTGCAGAGATTTGAAATGGAACAGTACCATGGTGAACCGCTCTCCACGGAAGGTAAATCGAAGACCAGCAACGGTGATCCCGTTTTAACGTAAAAATTCACGTGATGGAAAAAAGAAGGCCAAAAAACTTCAGAGACCAGATTGATGTTCGGATATCCTTTTTTAGGTTTGAAACTATCCGTTGATGGCTTACAACAGTCAAGGTCGTAGAACTCACCGAGAGCTTCGTTTTGAC
The DNA here is from genome assembly GCA_030737815.1 of Allium fistulosum. Taxonomy (NCBI): domain Eukaryota; kingdom Viridiplantae; phylum Streptophyta; class Magnoliopsida; order Asparagales; family Amaryllidaceae; genus Allium; species Allium fistulosum. Next base: position 53,157,462 of record CM060907.1, read on the forward strand.
TGGTTATGGCTCCCGTAAATCTAAACGAGCCAACAGTTATGGCCGTCCGAAGAATCGATATCCACAGGGTGCAACATTCGCTGTGCAAGGTGCAACATTCGTCCAAAAAGCCGAAACAGCGCCGTTCGACTTTTTGAAGTGGGTGCAGGGATTTGAAATTGAAAAGTACCATGGTGAACTGCTCTCCAAGGAAGGTAAATCGAAGACCGGCAACGGTGATCCCGTTTTAACGTAAAAATTCACGTGATGGAAAAAAGAAGGCCAAAAAACTTCAAAGACCCGATTGAGGTTCGGATAGCCTTTTTTGGGTTTGAAACTATCCGTTGACGGCTTACAACGGTCAAGGCCATAGAACTCACCGAGAGCTTCGTTTTGACTGGTTTTGGCTCCCGTAAATCTAAACGAGCCAACAGTTATGGCCGTCCGAAGAATCGATATCCACAGGGTGCAACATTCGCTGTGCAAGGTGCAACATTCGTCCAAAAAGCCGAAACAGCGTCGTTCGACTTTTAGAAGTGGGTGCAGGGATTTGAAATGGAACAGTACCATGCTGAACCGCTCTCCAGGGAAGGTAAATTGAAGACCAGTAACGGTGATCCTGTTTTAACGTAAAAATTCACGTGATGGAAAAAAGAAGGCCAAAAAACTTCACAGACCAGATTGATGTTCGGATAGCCTTTTTTGGTTTGAAACTATCCGTTGATGGCTTACAGCTGTCAAGGTCGTAGAACTCACCGAGAGCTTCGTTTTTACTGGTTATGGCTCCCGTAAATCTAAACGAGCCAATAGTTATGGCCGTCCGAAGACTCGATATCCACAGGGTGCAACATTCGCTGTGCAAGGTGCAACATTCGTCCAAAAAGCCGAAACAGCGCCGTTCGACTTTTAGAAGTGGGTGCAGGGATTTGAAATGGAACAGTACCATGCTGAACCGCTCTCCAGGGAAGGTAAATCGAAGACCAGCAACTGTGATCCCGTTTTAACGTAAAAATTCACGTGATGGAAAAAAGAAGGCCAAAAAACTTCAGAGACCCGATTGAGGTTCGGATAGCCTTTTTTGGGTTTGAAACTATCCGTTGATGGCTTACAGTTATCAAGGCCGTAGAACTCACCGAGAGCTTCGTTTTGAGTGGTTATGGCTCCCGTAACTCTAAACGAGCCAACAGTTATGGCCGTCCGAAGAATCGATATCCACAGGGTGCAACATTCGTTGTGCAAGGTGCAACATTCGTCCAAAAAGCCGAAACAGCGCCGTTCGACTTTTAGAAGTGGGTGCAGGGATTTGAAATGGAACAATACCATGGTGAACCGCTCTCCAGGGAAGGTAAATCGAAGACCAGCAACGGTGATCCTGTTTTAACGTAAAAATTCACGTGATGGAAAAAAGAAGGCCAAAATACTTCAAAGACCAGATTGATGTTCAGATAGACTTTTTTGGGTTTGAAACTATCCGTTGATGGCTTACAGCAGTCAAGGTCGTAGAACTCACCGAGAGCTTTGTTTTGACTGGTTATGGCTCCCGTAAATCTAAACGAGCCAACAGTTATGGCTGTCCGAAGAATCGATATCCACAGGGTGCAACATTCGCTGTGCAAGGTGCAACATTCGTTCAAAAAGCCGAAACGGTGCCATTCGACTTTTAGAAGTGGGTGCAGGGATTTGAAATGGAACAGTACCATGCTGAACTGCTCTCCAGGGAAGGTAAATCGAAGACTAGCAATGGTGATCCCGTTTTAACGTAAAAATTCACGTAATGCAAAAATGAAGGCCAAAAAACTTCAAAGACCCGATTGAGGTACGGATAGCCTTTTTTGGGTTTGAAACTATCCGTTGATGGCTTACAGTTGTCAAGGCCATAGAACTCACCGAGAGCTTCGTTTTGAGTGGTTATGGCTCCCGTAACTCTAAACGAGCCAACAGTTATGGCCGTTCGAAGAATCGATATCCACAGGGTGCAACATTCGTTGTGCAAGGTGCAACATTCGTCCAAAAAGCCGAAACAGCGCCGTTCGACTTTTAGAAGTGGGTGCAGGGATTTGAAATGGAACGGTACCATGCTAAACCGCTTTCCAAGGAAGGTAAATCGAAGACCAGCAACGGTGATCCCGTTTTAACGTAAAAATTCACGTGATGGAAAAAAGAAGGCCAAAATACTTCAAAGACCAGATTGATGTTCAGATAGACTTTTTTGGGTTTGAAACTATCCGTTGATGGCTTACTGCAGTCAAGGTCGTAGAACTCACCGAGAGCTTTGTTTTGACTGGTTATGGCTCCCGTAAATCTAAACGAGCCAACAGTTATGGCCGTCCGAAGAATCGATATCCACAGGGTGCAACATTCGCTGTGCAAGGTGCAACATTCGTTCAAAAAGCCGAAACGGCGCCATTCGACTTTTAGAAGTGGGTGCAGGGATTTGAAATGGAACAGTACCATGCTGAACCGCTCTCCAGGGAAGGTAAATCGAAGACCAGCAACGGTGATCCCGTTTTAACGTAAAAATTCACGTAATGCAAAAAAGAAGGCCAAAAAACTTCAAAGACCCGATTGAGGTACGAATAGCCTTTTTTGGGTTTGAAACTATCCGTTGACGGCTTACAGCAGTCAAGGCCGTAGAACTCACCGAGAGCTTCGTTTTGACTGGTTATGGCTTCCGTAAATCTAAACGAGCCAACAGTTATGGCCGTCAGAAGAATCGATATCCACAGGGTGCAACATTCGCCGTGCAAGGTGCAACATTCGTCCAAAAAGCCGAAACAGCACCGTTCGACTTTTAGAAGTGGGTGCAGGGATTTGAAATGGAACAGTACCATGCTGAACCGCTCTCCAGGGAAGGTAAATCGAAGACCAGCAATGGTGATCCCGTTTTAACGTAAAAATTCACGTGATGGAAAAAAGAAGGCCAAAAAACTTCAGAGACCCGATTGAGGTTCGGATAGCCTTTTATGGGTTTGAAACTATCCATTGACGGCTTACAGCAGTCAAGGCTGTAGAACTCACTGAGAGCTTCGTTTTGACTGGTTATGGCTCTCGTAACTCTAAACGAGCCAAGAGTAATGGCCGTCCGAAGAATCGATATCCACAGGGTGCAACATTCGCTGTGCAAGGTGCAACATTCATCCAAAAAGCCGAAACTATGCCGTTCGACTTTTAGAAGTGGTGCAGGGATTTGAAATGGAACAGTACCATGGTGAACCGTTCTCCAGTGAAGGTAAATCGAAGACCAGCAAAGGTGATCCCGTTTTAACGTAAAAATTCACGTGATGGAAAAAAGAAGGCCAAAAAACTTCAGAGACCAGATTGATGTTCGGATAGACTTTTTTGGGTTTGAAACTATCCGTTGACGGCTTACAGCAGTCAAAGTCGTAGAACTCATCGAGAGCTTCGTTTTGACTGGTTATGGCTCCCGTAAATCTAAACGAGCCAACAGTTATGGCCGTCCGAAGAATCGATATCTACTGGGTACAACGTTCGCTGTGCAAGGTGCAACATTCGTCCAAAAAGCCGAAACAGCGCCGTTCGACTTTTAGAAGTGGGTGCAGGGATTTGAAATGGAACAGTACCATGCTGAACCGCTCTCCAGGGAAGGTAAATCGAAGACCAGCAACGGTGATCCCGTTTTAACCTAAAAATTCACGTGATGGAAAAAAGAAGGGCAAAAAACTTCAGAGACACGATTGAGGTTCGTATAGCCTTTTTTGGATTTGAAACTATCCGTTGACGGCTTGCAGCAGTCAAGGTCGTAGAACTCACTGAGAGCTTCGTTTTGACTGGTTATGGCTTCCGTAAATCTAAACGAGCCAACAGTTATGGCCGTCCGAAGAATCGATTTCCACAGGGTGCAACATTCGCTGTGCAAGGTGCAACATTCGTCCAAAAAGCCGAAACAGCGCCGTTCGACTTTTAGAAGTGGGTGCAGGGATTTGAAATGGAACAGTACCATGCTGAACAGCTCTCCAGGGAAGGTAAATCGAAGACCAGCAACGGTGATCCCGTTTTAACGTAAAAATTCACGTGATGGAAAAAAGAAGGCCAAAAAACTTCAAAGACTCGATTGAGGTACGGATAGCCTTTTTTGGGTTTGAAACTATCCGTTGACGGCTTACAGCAGTCAAGGCCGTAGAACTCACCGAGAGCTTCGTTTTGACTGGTTATGGCTTCCGTAAATCTAAACGAGCCAACGGTTATGGCCGTCCGAAGAATCGATATCCACAGGGTGCAACATTCGCCGTGCAAGGTGCAACATTCGTCCAAAATGCCGAAACAGCGCCGTTCGACTTTTAAAAGTGGGTGTAGGGATTTGAAAAGGAACAGTACCATGCTGAACCGCTCTCCAGGGAAGGTAAATCGAAGACCTGCAACGGTGATCCCGTTTTAACGTAAAAATTCACGTGATGGAAAAAAGAAGACCAAAAAACTTCAGAGACCCGATTGAGGTTCAGATAGCCTTTTTTGGGTTTGAAACTATCCGTTGACGGCTTACAGCTGTCAAGGCCGTAGAACTCACCGAGAGCTTCGTTTTGACTGGTTATGGCTCCCGTAAATCTAAACGAGCCAAGCGTTATGGCTGTCCAAAGGATCGATATCTACTGGGTGCAACATTCGCTGTGCAAGGTGCAACATTCGTCGAAAAAGCCGAAACAACGCCGTTCGACTTTTAGAAGTGGGTGCAGGGATTTGAAATGGAACAGTACCATGCTGAACCGCTCTCCAGGGAAGGTAAATCGAAGACCAGCAACGGTGATCCCGTTTTAACGTAAAAATTCACGTGATGGAAAAAAGAAGGCCAAAAAACTTCAGAGACCAGATTGAGGTTCGGATAGCCTTTTTTGGGTTTCAAACTATCCGTTGACGGCTTACAGCAGTCAAGGTCATAGAACTCACCGAGAGCTTCGTTTTGACTGGTTATGGCTCCCGTAAATCTAAACGAGCCAATAGTTATGGCCGTCCGAAGAATCGATATCCACAGGGTGCAACATTCGCTGTCTAAGGTGCAACATTCGTCCAAAAAGCCGAAACCGCGCCGTTCGACTTTTAGAAGTGGGTGCAGGGATTTGAAATGAAACAGTACCATGCTGAACTGCTCTCCAGGGAAGGTAAATCGAAGATCAGAAACGGTGATCCCGTTTTAACGTAAAAATTCACGTGATGGAAAAAAGAAGGCCAAAAAACATCAAAGACCCGATTGAGGTTCGGATAGCCTTTTTTGGGTTTGAAACTGTCCGTTGATGGCTTACAGCTGTCAAGGCTGTAGAACTCACTGAGACCTTCGTTTTGACTGGTTATGGCTCTCGTAACTCTAAACGAGCCAAGAGTTATGGCCGTCCGAAGAATCGATATCCACAGGGTGCAACATTCGCTGCGCAAGGTTCAACATTCGTCCAAAAAGCCGAAACAGCGCCGTTCGACTTTTAGAAGTGGGTCCAGGGATTTGAAATGGAACATTACCATGGTGAACCGCTCTCTAGGGAAGGTAAATCGAAGACCAGCAAAGGTGATCCCGTTTTAACGTAAAAATTCACGTGATGGAAAAAAGAAGACCAAAAAACTTCAGAGACCAGATTGATGTTCGGATAGCCTTTTTTGGGTTTGAAACTATCCGTTGACGGCTTACAGCAGTCAAGGTCGTAAAACTCACCGAGAGCTTCGTTTTGACTGGTTATGGCTCCCGTAAATCTAAACGAGCCAACAGTTATGGCCGTCCGAAGAATCGATATCCAAAGGGTGCAACATTCGCTGTGCAAGGTGCAACATTCGTCCAAAAAGCCGAAACAGCGCCGTTCGACTTTTAGAAGTGGGTGCAGGGATTTGAAATGGAACAGTACCATGCTGAACCACTCTCCAGGGAAGGTAAATCGAAGACCAGCAACGGTGATCCCATTTTAACGTAAAAATTCACGTGATGCAAAAAAGAAGGTCAAAAAACTTCATAGACCCGATTGAGGTACGGATGGCCTTTTTTGGGTTTGAAACTATCCGTTGACGGCTTACAGCAGTCAAGGCCGTAGAACTCACCGAGAGCTTCGTTTTGACTGGTTATGGCTCCCGTAAATTAAACGAGCCAACAGTTATGGCCGTCCGAAGAATCGATATCTACTGGGTGCAACATTCGCTGTGCAAGGTGCAACATTCGTCCAAAAAGCCGAAACAGCGCCGTTCGACTTTTAGAAGTGGGTGCAGGGATTTGAAATGGAATAGTACCATGCTGAACCGCTCTCCAGGGAAGGTAAATCGAAGACCAGCAACGGTGATCCCGTTTTAACGTAAAAATTCACGTGATGGAAAAAAGAAGACCAAAAAACTTCAGAGACCAGATTGATGTTCGGATAGCCTTTTTTGGGTTTGAAACTATCCGTTGACGGCTTACAGCTCTCAAGGTCGTAGAACTCACCGAGAGCTTCGTTTTGACTGGTTATGGCTCCCGTAAATCTAAACGAGCCAACAGTTATGGCCGTCCGAAGAATCGATATCTACTGGGTACAACGTTCGCTGTGCAAGGTGCAACATTCGTCCAAAAAGCCGAAACAGCGCCGTTCGACTTTTAGAAGTGGGTGCAGGGATTTGAAATGGAACAGTACCATGCTGAACCGCTCTCCAGGGAAGGTAAATCGAAGACCAGCAACGGTGATCCCGTTTTAACCTAAAAATTCACGTGATGGAAAAAAGAAGGGCAAAAAACTTCAGAGACACGATTGAGGTTCGTATAGCCTTTTTTTGGTTTGAAACTATCCGTTGACGGCTTACAGCAGTCAAGGTCGTAGAACTCACTGAGAGCTTCGTTTTGACTGGTTATGGCTCCCGTAAATCTAAACGAGCCAACAGTTATGGCCGTCCGAAGAATCGATATCCATAGGGTGCAACATTCGCTGTGCAAGGTGCAACATTCGTCCAAAAAGCCGAAACAGCGCCGTTCCATTTCAAATCCCTGCACCCACTTCAAAAAGTCGAACGGCGCTGTTTCGGCTTTTTGGACGAATGTTGCACCTTGCACAGCGAATGTTGCACCCTGTGGATATCGATTCTACGGACGGCCATAACTGTTGGCTCGTTTAGAGTTACGGGAGCCATAACTAGTCAAAACGAAGCTCTCGGTGAGTTCTACCGCCTAGATGGCTGTAAGCCGTCAACAGATAGTTTCAAACCCAAAAAAGGCTATCCGAACCTCAATCGGGTCTTTGAAGTTTTTTGGCCTTCTTTTTTCCATCACGTGAATTTTTACGTTAAAACGGGATCACCGTTTCTGGTCTTCGATTTACCTTCCCTGGAGAGCGGTTCACCATGGTACTGTTCCATTTCAAATCCCTGCACCCACTTCTAAAAGTCGAACGGCGCGGTTTCGGCTTTTAGGACGAATGTTGCACCTTAGACAGCGAATGTTGCACCCTGTGGATATCGATTCTTCGGACGGCCATAACTGTTGGCTCGTTTAGATTTACGGGAGCCATAACCAGTCAAAACGAAGCTCTAGGTGAGTTCTACGACCTTGACTGCTGTAAGCCGTCAACGGATAGTTTCAAACCCAAAAAAGGCTATCCGAACGTCAGTCGCGTCTCTGAAGTTTTTTGGCCTTCTTTTTTCCATCACGTGAATTTTTACGTTAAAACGGGATCACCGTTGCTGGTCTTCGAATTACCTTCCCTGGAGAGCGGTTCAGCATGGTACTGTTCCATTTCAAATCCCTGCACCTACTTCTCAAAGTCGAACGGCGCTGTTTCGGCTTTTTGGACGAATGTTGCACCTTGCACAGCGAATGTTGCACCCTGTGGATATCGATTCTTCGGACGGCCATAACTGTTGGCTCGTTTAGAGTTATGGGAGCCATAACCAGTCAAAACGAAGCTCTCGGTGAGTTCTATGGCCTTGACAGCTGTAAGCCGTCAACGGATAGTTTCAAACCCAAAAAAGGCTATCCGAACCTCAATCGGGTCTTTGAAGTTTTTTGGCCTTCTTTTTTCCATCACGTGAATTTTTACGTTAAAACGGGATCACCGTAGCTGGTCTTCGATTTACCTTCCCTGGAGAGCGGTTCACCATGGTACTGTTCCATTTCAAATCCCTGCACCACTTCTAAAAGTCGAACGGTGCTGTTTCGGCTTTTTGGACGAATGTTGCACCTTGCACAGCGAATGTTGCACCCTGTGGATATCGATTCTTCGGACGGCCATAACTGTTGGCTCGTTTAGAGTTACGGGAGTCATAACCAGTCAAAACGAAGCTCTCGGTGAGTTCTACGGCCTTGACGGCTGTAAGCCGTCAACGGATAGTTTCAAACCCAAAAAAGGCTATCCGAACCTCAATCGCGTCTCTGAAGTTTTTTGGCCTTCTTTTTTCCATCACGTGAATTTTTACGTTAAAACGGGATCACCGTTGCTGGTCTTCGATTTACCTTCCCTGGAGAGCGGTTCAGCATGGTACTGTTCCATTTCAAATCCCTGCACCCACTTCTCAAAGTGGAACGGCGCTGTTTCGGCTTTTTGGACGAATGTTGCACCTTGCACAGCGAATGTTGCACCCTGTGGATATCGATTCTTCGGACGACCATAACTGTTGGCTCGTTTAGAGTTACGGGAGCCATAACCAGTCAAAACAAAGCTCTCGGTGAGTTCTACGGCCTTGACGGCTATAAGCCGTCAACGGATAGTTTCAAACCCAAAAAAGGCTATCCGAACCTCAATCGGGTCTTTGAAGTTTTTTGGCCTTCTTTTTTCCATCACGTGAATTTTTACGTTAAAACGGGATCACTGTTGCTGGTCTTCGATTTACCTTCCCTGGAGAGCGGTTCACCATGGTACTGTTCCATTTCAAATCCCTGCACCCACTTCTAAAAGTCGAACGGTGCTGTTTCGGCTTTTTGGACGAATATTGCACCTTGCACAGTGAATGTTGCACCCTGCGGATATCGATTCTTCGGACGGCCATAACTGTTGGCTCGTTTAGAGTTACGGGAGGCATAACCAGTCAAAACAAAGCTCACGGTGAGTTCTACGGCCTTGGCAGCTGTAAGCCGTCAACGGATAGTTTCAAACCCAAAAAAGGCTATCCGAACCTCAATTGGGTCTCTGAAGTTTTTTGGCCTTCTTTTTTCCATCACGTGAATTTTTATGTTAAAACGGGATCACCATTGCTAGTCTTCGATTTACCTTCCCTGGAGAGCGGTTCAGCATGGTATTGTTCCATTTGAAATCCCTGCACCCACTTCTACAAGTCGAACGGCGTTGTTTCGGCTTTTTGGACGAATGTTGCACCGTGCACAACGAATGTTGCACCCTGTGGATATCGATTCTTCGGACGGCCATAACTGTTGGCTCGTTTAGAGTTACGGGAGCCATAACTAGTCAAAATGAAGCTCTCGATGAGTTCTACGGCCTTGATGGCTATAAGCCGTCAACGGATAGTTTCAAACCCAAAAAAGGCTATCCGAACCTCAATCGGGTCTCTGAAGTTTTTTGGCCTTCTTTTTTCCATCTCGTGAATTTTTACGTTAAAACGGGATCACCGTTGCTGTTCTTCGATTTACCTTACCTGGAGAGCGGTTCACCATGTTACTGTTCCATTTCAAATCCCTGCACCCACTTCAAAAAGTCGAACGGCGCTGTTTCGGCTTTTTGGACGAATGTTGCACCTTGCAAAGCGAATGTTGCACCCTGTGGATATCGATTCTACGGACGGCCATAACTGTTGGCTCGTTTAGAGTTACGGGAGCCATAACTAGTCAAAACGAAGCTCTCGGTGAGTTCTACCGCCTAGATGGCTGTAAGCCGTCAACGGATAGTTTCAAACCCAAAAAAGGCTATCCGAACCTCAATCGCGTCTCTGAAGTTTTTTGGCCTTCTTTTTTCCATCACGTGAATTTTTACGTTAAAACGGGATCACCGTTGCCGGTCTTCGATTTACCTTCCCTGGAGAGCGGTTCAGCATGGTGCTGTTCCATTTCAAATCCCGGCACCCACTTCTCAAAGTCGAACGGCGCTGTTTCGGCTTTTTGGACGAATGTTGCACCTTGCACAGCGAATGTTGCACCCTGTGGATATCGATTCTTCGGACGGCCATAACTGTTGGCTCGTTTAGATTTACGGGAGCCATAACCAGTCAAAACGAAGCTCTCGGTGAGTTCTACGGCCTTGATGGCTGTAAGCCGTCAACGGATAGTTTCAAACCCAAAAAAGGCTATTCGAACCTCAATCGCGTCTCTTAAGTTTTTTGGCCTTCTTTTTTCCATCACGTGAATTTTTACGTTAAAACGGGATCACCGTTGCTGGCCTTCGATTTACCTTCCCTGGAGAGCGGTTCACCATGGTATTGTTTCATTTCAAATCCCTGCACCCACTAAAAGTCGAACGGCACTGTTTCGGCTTTTTGGACGAATGTTGCACCTTGCACAGCGAATGTTGCACCTTGTGGATATCGATTCTTCGGACGGCCATAACTGTTGGCTTGTTTAGAGTTACGGGAGCCATAACCAGTCAAAACGAAGCTCGAGGTGAGTTCTACGGCCTTGACCGCTGTAAGCCGTCAACGGATACTTTCAAACCCAAAAAAGGCTATCCGAACCTCAATCGGGTCTCTGAAGTTTTTTGCCCTTCTTTTTTCCATCACGTGAATTTTTACGTTAAAACGGGATCATCGTTGCTGGTCTTCGATTTACCTTCCCTGGAGAGCGGTTCACCATGGTACTATTCCATTTCAAATCCCTGCACCCACTTCTAAAAGTCGAACGGCGCTGCTTCGGCTTTTTGGACGAATGTTGCACCTTGCACAGCGAATGTTGCACCCTGCGGATATCGATTCTTCGGACGGCCATAACTGTTGGCTCGTTTAGAGTTACGGGAGGCATAACCAGTCAAAACGAAGCTCATGGTGAGTTCTACGGCCTTGGCAGCTGTATGCCGTCAACGGATAGTTTCAAACCCAAAAAAGGCTATGCGAACCTCAATCGGGTCTCTGAAGTTTTTTGGCCTTCTTTTTTCCATCACGTGAATTTTTACGTTAAAACGGGATCACCGTTGCTGGTCTTCGATTTACCTTCCCTGGAGAGCGGTTCACCATGGTACTGTTCCATTTCAAATCCCTGCACCCACTTCTAAAAGTCGAACGGCGCTGTTTCTGCTTTTTGGACGAATGTTGCACCTTGCACAGCGAATGTTGCACCCTATGGATATCGATTCTTCGGACGGCCATAACTGTTGGCTCGTTTAGAGTTACGGGAGCCATAACCAGTCAAAACGAAGCTCTCGGTGAGTTCTACTGCCTTGATGGCTGTAAGCCGTCAACGGAAAGTTTAAAACCCAAAAAAGGCTATCCGAACCTCAATCGCGTCTTTGAAGTTTTTTGGCCTTCTTTTTTCCATCACGTGAATTTTTACGTTAAAACGGGATCACCGTTGCTGGTCTTCGATTTACCTTCCCTGGAGAGCGGTTCAGCATGGTGCTGTTCCATTTCAAATCCCTGCACCCACTTCTCAAAGTCGAACGGCGCTGTTTCGGCTTTTTGGACGAATGTTGCACCGTGCACAACGAATGTTGCACCGTGCACAGCGAATGTTGCACCCTGTGGATATCGATTCTTCGGACGGCCATAACTGTTGGCTCGTTTAGATTTAGGGGAGCCATAACCAGTCAAAACGAAGCTCTCGGTGAGTTCTACGGCCTTGACGGCTGTAAGCCGTCAACGGATAGTTTCAAACCCAAAAAAGGCTATTCGAACCTCAATCGCGTCTCTGAAGTTTTTTGGCCTTCTTTTTTCCATCACGTGAATTTTTACGTTAAAACGGGATCACCGTTGCTGGCCTTCGATTTACCTTCCCTGGAGAGCGGTTCACCATGGTATTGTTTCATTTCAAATCCCTGCACCCACTAAAAGTCGAACGGCGCTGTTTCGGCTTTTTGGACGAATGTTGCACCTTGCACAGCGAATGTTGCACCCTGTGGATATCGATTCTTCGGACGGCCATAACTGTTGGCTTGTTTAGAGTTACGGGAGCCATAACCAGTCAAAACGAAGCTCGCGGTGAGTTCTACGGCCTTGATCGCTGTAAGCCGTTAATGGATAGTTTCAAACCCAAAAAAGGCTATCCGAACCTCAATCGGGTCTCTGAAGTTTTTTGCCCTTCTTTTTTCCATCACGTGAATTTTTACGTTAAAATGGGATCACCGTTGCTGGTCTTCGATTTACCTTCCCTGGAGTGCGGTTCACCATGGTACTATTCCATTTCAAATCCCTGCACCCACTTCTAAAAGTCGAACGGCGCTGTTTCGGCTTTTTGGACGAATGTTGCACCTTGCACAGCGAATGTTGCACCTTGCACAACGAATGTTGCACCCTGCGGATATCGATTCTTCGGACGGCCATAACTGTTGGCTCGTTTAGAGTTACGGGAGGCATAACCAGTCAAAACGAAGCTCATGGTGAGTTCTACGGCCTTGGCAGCTGTAAGCCGTCAACGGATAGTTTCAAACCCAAAAAAGGCTATCCGAACCTCAATCGGGTCTCTGAAGTTTTTTGGCCTTCTTTTTTCCATCACGTGAATTTTTACGTTACAACGGGATCACCGTTGCTGGTCTTCGATTTACCTTCCCTGGAGAGCGGTTCAGCATGGTACTGTTCCATTTCAAATCCCTGCACCCACTTCTAAAAGTCGAACGGCGCTGTTTCGGCTTTTTGGACGAATGTTGCACCTTGCACATCGAATGTTGCACCCTGTGGATATCGATTCTTCGGACGGCCATAACTGTTGGCTCGTTTAGAGTTACGGGAGCCATAACCAGTCAAAACAAAGATCTCAGTGAGTTCTACGGCCTTGACGGCTGTAAGCCGTCAACGGATAGTTTCAAACCCAAAAAAGGCTATCCGAATCTCAATCGGGTCTCTGAAGTTTTTTGGCCTTCTTTTTTCCATCACGTGAATTTTTACGTTAAAACGGGATCACCGTTGCTGGTTTTTGATTTACCTTCCCTGGAGAGCGGTTCACCATGGTACTGTTCCATTTCAAATCCCTACACCCACTTCTAAAAGTCGAACGGCGCTGTTTCGGCTTTTTGGATGAATGTTGCACCTTGCACAGCGAATGTTGCACCCTACGGATATCGATTCTTCGGACGGCCATAACTGTTGGCTCGTTTAGAGTTACGGGAGGGATAACCAGTCAAAACGAAGCTCACGTTGAGTTCTACGGCCTTGGCAGCTGTAAGCCGTAAACGGATAGTTTCAATCCCAAAAAAGCCTATCCGAACCTCAATCGGGTCTCTGAAGTTTTTTGGCCTTCTTTTTTCCATCACGTGAATTTTTACGTTAAAACGGGATCACCGTTGCTGGTCTTCGATTTACCTTCCCTGGATTGAGGTTCACCATGGTACTGTTCCATTTCAAATCCCTGCACCCACTTCTAAAAGTCGAACGGCGCTGTTTCGGCTTTTTGGACGAATGTTGCACCTTGCACAGCGAATGTTGCACCCTGTGGATATCGATTCTTCGGACGGCCATAACAGTTGGCTCGTTTAGAGTTATGGGAGCCATAACCAGTCAAAATGAAGCTCTTGGTGAGTTCTACGGCCTTGACAGCTATAAGCCGTCAACGGATAGTAACAAACCCAAAAAAGGCTATCCGAACCTCAATCACGTCTCTGAAGTTTTTTGGCCTTCTTTTTTCCATCACGTGAATTTTTACGTTAAAACAGGATCACCGTTGCTGGTCTTCGATTTACCTTCCCCGGAGAGCGGTTCAGCATGGTACTGTTCCATTTCAAATACCTGCACCCACTTCTAAAAGTCGAACGGCGCTGTTTCGGCTTTTTGGACGAATGTTGCACCTTGCACATCGAATGTTGCACCCTGTGGATATCGATTCTTCGGACGGCCATAACTGTTGGCTTGTTTAGAGTTACGGGAGCCATAACCCGTCAAAACGAAGCTCGCGGTGAGTTCTACGGCCTTGACAGCTGTAAGCCGTCAACGGATAGTTTCAAACCCAAAAAAGGCTATCCGAACCTCAATCGGGTCTCTGAAGTTTTTTGGCCTTCTTTTTTCCATCACGTGAATTTTTACGTTAAAACGGGATCACCGTTGCTGGTCTTCGATTTACCTTCCCTGGAGAGCGGTTCAGCATGGTACGGTTCCATTTCAAATCCCTGCACCCACTTCTAAAAGTCGAACAGCGCTGTTTCGGCTTTTTGGACGAATGTTGCACCTTACCCAGCGAATGTTGCACCCTGTGGATATCGATTCTTCGGACGGCTATAACTGTTGGCTCGTTTAGAGTTACGGGAGCCATAACCAGTCAAAACGAAGCTCGCGGTGAGTTCTACGGCCTTGACAGCTGTAAGCCGTCAACGGATAGTTTCAAACCCAAAAAAGGCTATCCGAACCTCAATCGGGTCTCTGAAGTTTTTTGGCCTTCTTTTTTCCATCACGTGAATTTTTACGTTAAAACGGGATCACCGTTGCTGGTCTTCGATTTACCTTCCCTGTAGAGCGGTTCAGCATGGTATGGTTCCATTTCAAATCCCTGCACCCACTTCTAAAAGTCGAACAGCGCTGTTTCGGCTTTTTGGACGAATGTTGCACCTTGCCCAGCGAATGTTGCACCCTATGGATATCGATTCTTCGGATGGCCATAACTGTTGGCTCGTTTAGAGTTACGGGAGCCATAACCAGTCAAAACGAAGCTCTTGGTGAGTTCTACGGCCTTGAAAGCTGTAAGCCGTCAACGGATAGTTTCAAACCCAAAAAAGGCAATCCGAACCTCAATCACGTCTCTGAAGCTTTTTGGCCTTCTTTTTTCCATCACGTGAATTTTTACGTTAAAACGGGATCACCGTTGCTGGTCTTCGACTTACCTTCCCCGGAGAGCGGTTCAGCATGGTACTGTTCCATTTCAAATCCCTCCATGCACTTCTCAAGGTCGAACGACGCTGTGTCGGCTTTTTGGACGAATGTTGCACCCTTGCACAGCGAATGTTGCACCCTGTGGATATCGATTCTTCGGATGGCCATAACTGTTGGCTCGTTTAGAGTTACGGGAGCCATAACCAGTCAAAACGAAGCTCTTGGTGAGTTCTACGGCCTTGAAAGCTGTAAGCCGTCAACGGATAGTTTCAAACCCAAAAAAGGCAATCCGAACCTCAATCACGTCTCTGAAGTTTTTTGGCCTTCTTTTTTCCATCACGTGAATTTTTACGTTAAAACGGGATCACCGTTGCTGGTCTTCGACTTACCTTCCCCGGAGAGCGGTTCAGCATGGTCCTGTTCCATTTCAAATACCTGCACCCACTTCTAAAAGTCGAACGGCGCTGTTTCGGCTTTTTGGACGAATGTTGCACCTTGCACAGCGAATGTTGCACCCTATGGATATCGATTCTTCGGACGGCCATAACTGTTGGCTTGTTTAGAGTTACGGGAGCCATAACCAGTCAAAACGAAGCCCGCGGTGAGTTCTACGGCCTTGACAACTGTAAGCCGTCAACGGATAGTTTCAAACCCAAAAAAGGCTATCCGAACCTCAATCGGGTCTCTGAAGTTTTTTGGCCTTCTTTTTTCCATCACGTGAATTTTTACATTAAAACGGGATCACCGTTGCTGGTCTTCGATTTACCTTCCCTGGAGAGCGGTTCAGCATGGTACGGTTCCATTTCAAATCCCTGTACCCACTTCTAAAAGTCGAACAGCGCTGTTTCGGATTTTTGGACAAATGTTGCACCTTGCCCAGCGAATGTTGAACCCTGTGGATATCGATTCTTCGGACGGCTATAACTGTTGGCTCGTTTAGAGTTACGGGAGCCATAACCAGTCAAAACGAAGCTCTCGGTGATTTCTACGGCCTTGATAGCTGTAAGCCATCAACGGATAGTTTCAAACCCAAAAAAGGCTATCCGAACCTCAATCGCGTCTCTGAAGTTTTTTGGCCGTCTTTTTCCCATCATGTGAATTTTTACGTTAAAACGGGATCACCGTGGCTGGTCTTCGATTTACCTTCCCTGGAGAGCGGTTCACCATGGTACTATTCCATTTCAAATCCCTGCACCCACTTCTAAAAGTCGAACGGCGCTGTTTCGGCTTTTTGGACGAATGTTGCACCTTGCACAGCGAATGTTGCACCTTGCACAACGAATGTTGCACCCTGCGGATATCGATTCTTCGGACGGCCATAACTGTTGGCTCGTTTAGAGTTACGGGAGGCATAACAAGTCAAAACGAAGCTCATGGTGAGTTCTACCGCCTTGGCAGCTGTAAGCCGTCAACGGATAGTTTCAACCCCAAAAAAGGCTATCCGAACCTCAATCGGGTCTCTGAAGTTTTTTGGCCTTCTTTTTTCCATCACGTGAATTTTTACGTTAAAACGGGATCACCGTTGCTGGTCTTCGATTTACCTTCCCTGGACAGCGGTTCAGCATGGTACTGTTCCATTTCAAATCCCTGCACCCACTTCTAAAAGTCGAACGGCGTTGTTTCGGCTTTTTGGACGAATGTTGCACCTTGCACATCGAATGTTGCACCATGTGGATATCGATTCTTCGGACGGCCATAACTGTTGGCTCGTTTAGAGTTACGGGAGCCATAACCAGTCAAAACAAAGATCTCGGTGAGTTCTACGGCTTTGACGGCTGTAAGCCGTCAACGGATAGTTTCAAACCCAAAAAAGGCTATCCGAACCTCAATCGGGTCTCTGAAGTTTTTTGGCCTTCTTTTTTCCATCACGTGAATTTTTACGTTAAAACGGGATCACCGTTGCTGGTTTTTGATTTACCTTCCCTGGAGAGCGGTTCACCATGGTACTGTTCCATTTCAAATCCCTACACCCACTTCTAAAAGTCGAACGGTGCTGTTTCGGCTTTTTGGACGAATGTTCAGCGAATGTTGCACCCTGCGGATATCGATTCTTCGGACGGCCATAACTGTTGGCTCGTTTAGAGTTACGGGAGGGATAACCAGTCAAAACGAAGCTCACGGTAAGTTCTACGGCCTTGTCAGCTGTAAGCCGTCAACGGATAGTTTCAATCCCAAAAAAGGCTATCCGAACCTCAATCGGGTCTTTGAAGTTTTTTGGCCTTCTTTTTTCCATCACGTGAATTTTTACGTTAAAACGGGATCACCGTTGCTGGTCTTCGATTTACCTTCCCTGGAGAGCGGTTCACCATCGTACTGTTCCATTTCAAATCCCTGCACCCACTTCTAAAAGTCGAACGGCGCTGTTTCGGCTTTTTGGACGAATGTTGCACCTTGCACAGCGAATGTTGCACCCTGTGGATATCGATTCTTCGGACGGCCATAACAGTTGGCTCGTTTAGAGTTACGGGAGCCATAACCAGTCAAAATGAAGCTCTTGGTGAGTTCTACGGCCTTGACAGCTGTAAGCCGTCAACGGATAGTAACAAACCCAAAAAAGGCTATCTGAACCTCAATCACGTCTCTGAAGTTTTTTGGCCTTCTTTTTTCCATCACGTGAATTTTTACGTTAAAACGGGATCACCGTTGCTGGTCTTCGATTTACCGTCCCCGGAGAGCGGTTGAGCATGGTACTGTTCCATTTCAAATACCTGCACCCACTTCTAAAAGTCGAACGGCGCTGTTTCGGCTTTTTGGACGAATGTTGCACCTTACACAGCGAATGTTGCACCCTGTGGATATCGATTCTTCGGACGGCTATAACTGTTGGCTCGTTTAGAGTTACGGGAGCCATAACCAGTCAAAACGAAGCTCTCGGTGATTTCTACGGCCTTGACAGCTGTAAGCCATCAACGGGTAGTTTCAAACCCAGAAAAGGCTATCCGAACCTCAATCGCGTCTCTGAAGCTTTTTGGCCGTCTTTTTCCCATCATGTGAATTTTTACGTTAAAACGGGATCACCGTTGCTGGTCTTCGATTTACCTTCCCTGGAGAGCGGTTCAGCATGGTACTGTTCCATTTCAAATCCCTCCATGCACTTCTCAAGGTCGAACGGCGCTGTTTCGGCCTTTTGGACGAATGTTGCACCCTTGCACAGCGAATGTTGCACCCTGTGGATATCGATTCTTCGGATGGCCATAACTGTTGGCTCGTTTAGAGTTACGGGAGCCATAACCAGTCAAAACGAAGCTCTTGGTGAGTTCTACGGCCTTGAAAGCTGTAAGCCGTCCACGGATAGTTTCAAACCCAAAAAAGGCAATCCGAACCTCAATCACGTCTCTGAAGTTTTTTGGCCTTCTTTTTTCCATCACGTGAATTTTTACGTTAAAACGGGATCACCGTTGCTGGTCTTCGACTTACCTTCCCAGGAGAGCGGTTCAGCATGGTACTGTTCCATTTCAAATACCTGCACCCACTTCTAAAAGTCGAACGGCGCTGTTTTGGCTTTTTGGACGAATGTTGCACCTTGCACAGCGAATGTTGCACCCTATGGATATCGATTCTTCGGACGGCCATAACTGTTGGCTTGTTTAGAGTTACGGGAGCCATAACCAGTCAAAACGAAGCTCGCGGTGAGTTCTACGGCCTTGACAGCTGTAAGCCGTCAACGGATAGCTTTAAACCCAAAAAAGGCTATCCGAACCTCAATCGCGTCTCTGAAGTGTTTTGGCCTTCTTTTTCCCATCATGTGAATTTTTACGTTAAAACGGGAACACCGTTGTTGGTCTTCGATTTATCTTCCCTGGAGAGCGGTTCAGCATGGTACTGTTCCATTTCAAATCCCTCCACCCACTTTTCAAGGTCGAACGGCGCTGTTTCGGATTTTTGGACGAATGTTGCACCTTGCACAGCGAATATTGCACCCTGTGGATATCGATTCTTCGGACGACCATAACTGTTGGCTCGTTTAGAGTTACGGGAGCCATAACCAGTCAAAACAAAGCTCTCGGTGAGTTCTACGGCCTTGACAGCTATAAGCCGTCAACGGATAGTTTCAAACCCAAAAAAGGCTATCCGAACCTCAATCACGTCTTTGAAGTTTTTTGGCCTTCTTTCCTCCATCACGTGAATTTTTACGTTAAAACGGGATCACCGTTGCTGGTCTTCGATTTACCTTCCCCGGAGAGCGGTTCAGCATGGTACTGTTCCATTTCAAATACCTGCACCCACTTCTAAAAGTCGAACGGCGTTGTTTTGGATTTTTGGACGAATGTTGCACCTTGCACAGCGAATGTTGCACCCTGTGGATATCGATTCTTCGGACGGCCATAACTATTGGCTTGTTTAGAGTTACGGGGACCATAACCAGTCAAAACGAAGCTCACGGTGAGTTCTACGGCCTTGACAGCTGTAAGCCGTCAACGGATAGTTTCGAACCCAAAAAAGGCTATCCGAACCTCAATCGGGTCTCTGAAGTTTTTTGGCCTTCTTTTTTCCATCACGTGAATATTTACGTTAAAACGGGATCACCGTTGCTGGTCTTCGATTTACCTTCCCCGGAGAGCGGTTCAGCATGGTACTGTTCCATTTCAAATACCTGCACTAACTTCTAAAAGTCGAACGGCGCTGTTTCGGCTTTTTGGACGAATGTTGCACCTTGCACAGCGAATGTTGCAGCCTGTGGATATCAATTCTTCGGACGGCCATAACTGTTGGCTTGTTTAGAGTTATGGGAGCCATAACCAGTCAAAACGAAGCTCGAGGTGAGTTCTACGGCCTTGACTGCTGTAAGCCGTCAACGGATAGTTTCAAACCCAAAAAAGGCTATCCGAACCTCAATCGGGTCTTTGAAGTTTTTTGGCCTTCTTTTTTCCATCACGTGAATTTTTACGTTAAAACGGGATCACCGTTGCTGGTCTTCGATTTACCTTCCCTGGAGAGCGGTTCAGCATGGTACGGTTCCATTTCAAATCCCTGTACCCACTTCTAAAAGTCGAACAGCGCTGTTTCAGCTTTTTGGACGAATGTTGCACCTTGCCCAGCGAATGTTGCACCCTATAGATATCGATTCTTCGGACGGCTATAACTGTTGGCTCGTTTAGAGTTACGGGAGCCATAACCAGTCAAAACGAAGCTCTCGGTGATTTCTACGGCCCTGACAGCTATAAGCCATCAACGGATAGTTTCAAACCCAAAAAAGGCTATCCGAACCTCAATCGCGTCTCTGAAGTTTTTTGGCCGTCTTTTTCCCATCATGTGAATTTTTACGTTAAAACGGGATCACCGTTGCTGGTCTTCGATTTACCTTCCCTGGAGAGCGGTTCAGCATGGTACTGTTCCATTTCAAATCCCTTCACGCACTTCTCAAGGTCGAACGGCGCTGTTTCGGCTTTTTGGACGAATGTTGCACCCTTGCACAGCGAATGTTGCACCCTGTGGATATCGATTCTTCGGATGGCCATAACTGTTGGCTCGTTTAGAGTTACGGGAGCCATAACCAGTCAAAACCAAGCTCTTGGTGAGTTCTACGGCCTTGACAGCTGTAAGCCATCAACGGATAGTTTCAAACCCAAAAAAGGCAATCTGAACCTCAATCACGTCTCTGAAGTTTTTTGGCCTTCTTTTTTCCATCACGTGAATTTTTACGTTAAAACGGGATCACCGTTGCTGGTCTTCGATTTACCTTCCCCGGAGAGCGGTTCAGCATGGTACTGTTCCATTTCAAATACCTGCACCCACTTCTAAAAGTCGAACGGCGTTGTTTCGGCTTTTTGGACGAATGTTGCACCTTGCACAGCGAATGTTGCACCCTGGGGATATCGATTCTTCGGACGGCCATAACTGTTGGCTTGTTTAGAGTTACGGGAGCCATAACCAGTCAAAACAAAGCTCGCGGTGAGTTCTACGGCCTTGACAGCTGTAAGCCATCAACGGATAGTTTCAAACCCAAAAAAGGCTATCCGAACCTCAATCGGGTCTCTGAAGTTTTTTGGCCTTCTTTTTTCCATCATGTGAATTTTTACGTTAAAACGGGATCACCGTTGGTGGTCTTCGATTTACCTTCCCTGGAGAGCGGTTCAGCATGGTACGGTTCCATTTCAAATCCCTGTAACCACTTCTAAAAGTCGAACAGCGCTGTTTCGGCTTTTTGGACGAATGTTGCACCTTGCCCAGCGAATGTTGCACCCTGTGGATATCGATTCTTCGGACGGCCATAACTGTCGGCTCGTTTAGAGTTACGGGAGCCATAACCAGTCAAAACGAAGCTCTCGGTGATTTCAACCTCCTTGATAGCTGTATGCCGTCAACGGATAGTTTCAAACCCAAAAAAGGCTATCCGAACCTCAATCGCGTCTCTGAAGTTTTTTGGCCTTCTTTTTCCCATCATGTGAATTTTTACGTTAAAACGGGATCACCGTTGCTGGTCTTCGATTTACCTTCCCTGAAGAGCGGTTCAGCATGGTACTGTTCCATTTCAAATCCCTCCACCCACTTCTCAAGGTCGAACGGCGCTGTTTCGGCTTTTTGGACGAATGTTGCACCTTGCACAGCGAATATTGCACCCTGTGGATATCGATTCTTCGGACGACCATAACTGTTGGCTCGTTTAGAGTTACGGGAGCCATAACCAGTCAAAACAAAGCTCTCGGTGAGTTCTACGGCCTTGACAGCTATAAGCCGTCAACGGATAGTTTCAAACCCAAAAAAGGCTATCCGAACCTCAATCACGTCTCTGAAGTTTTTTGGCCTTCTTTCCTCCATCACGTGAATATTTACGTTAAAACGGGATCACCGTTGCTGGTCTTCGATTTACCTTCCCCGGAGAGCGGATCAGCATGGTACTGTTCCATTTCAAATACCTGCACCCACTTCTAAAAGTCAAACGGCGCTGTTTCGGCTTTTTGGGCGAATGTTGCACCTTGCACAGCGAATGTTGCACCCTGTGGATATCGACTCTTCGGACGGCCATAACTATTGGCTTGTTTAGAGTTACGGGGGCCATAACCAGTCAAAACGAAGCTCACGGTGAGTTCTACGGCCTTGACAGCTGTAAGCCGTCAACGGATAGTTTCAAACCCAAAAAAGGCTATCCGAACCTCATTCGGGTCTCTGAAGTTTTTTGGCCTTCTTTTTTCCATCACGTGAATTTTTACGTTAAAACGGGATCACCGTTGCTGGTCTTCGATTTACCTTCCCCGGAGAGCGGTTCAGCATAGTACTGTTCCATTTCAAATACCTGCACCCACTTCTAAAAGTCGAACGGCGCTGTTTCGGCTTTTTGGACGAATGTTGCACCTTGCACAACGAATGTTGCACCCTTTGGATATCGATTCTTCGGACGGCCATAATTGTTGGCTTGTTTAGAGTTACGGGAGCCATAACCAGTCAAAACGAAGCTTGCGGTGAGTTCTACGGCCTTGACAGCTGTAAGCCGTCAACGGATAGTTTCAAACCCAAAAAAGGCTATCCGAACCTCAACCTGGTCTCTGAAGTTTTTTGGCCTTCTTTTTTCCATCACGTGTATTTTTACGTTAAAACGGGATCACCGTTGCTGGTCTTCGATTTACCTTCCCTGGAGAGCTGTTCAGCATGGTACGGTTCCATTTCAAATCCCTACACCCACTTCTAAAAGTCGAACAGCGCTGTTTCGGCTTTTTGGACGAATGTTGCACCTTGCCCAGCGAATGTTGCACCCTGTGGATATCGATTCTTCGGACGGCCATAACTGTTGACTCGTTTAGAGTTACGGGAGCCATAACCAGTCAAAACGAAGCTCTCGGTGATTTCTACGGCCTTGACAGCTGTAAGCCGTCAACGGATAGTTTCAAACCCAAAAAGGCTATCCGAACCTCAATCGCGTCTCTGAAGTTTTTTGGCCTTCTTTTTCCCATCATGTGAATTTTTACGTTAAAACGGGATCACCGTTGCTGGTCTTCGATTTACCTTCCCTGGAGAGCGGTTCAGCATGGTACTGTTCCATTTCAAATCCCTGCACCCACTTCTAAAAGTCGAACAGCGCTGTTTCGGCTTTTTGGACGAATGTTGCACCTTGCCCAGCGAATGTTGCACCCTGTGGATATCGATTCTTCGGACGGCTATAACTGTTGGCTCGTTTAGAGTTACGGGAGCCATAACCAGTCAAAACGAAGCTCGCGGTGAGTTCTACGGCCTTGACAGGTGTAAGCCGTCAACGGATAGTTTCAAACCCAAAAAAGGCTATCCGAACCTCAATCGCGTCTCTGAAGCTTTTTGGCCGTCTTTTTCCCATCATGTGAATTTTTACGTTAAAACGGGATCACCGTTGCTGGTCTTCGATTTACCTTCCCTGGAGAGCGGTTCAGCATGGTACTGTTCCATTTCAAATCCCTCCATGCACTTCTCAAGGTCGAACGGCGCTGTTTTGGCTTTTTGGATGAATGTTGCACCCTTGCACAGCGAATGTTGCACCCTGTGGATATCGATTCTTCGGACGGCTATAACTGTTGGCTCGTTTAGAGTTACGAGAGCCATAACCAGTCAAAACGAAGCTCTTGGTGAGTTCTACGTCCTTGACAGCTGTAAGCCGTCAACGGATAGTTTCAAACCCAAAAAAGGCTATCCGAACCTCAATCGCGTCTTTGAAGTTTTTTGGCCTTCTTTTTTCCATCACGTGAATATTTACGTTAAAACGGGATCACCGTTGCTGGTCTTCGATTTACCTTCCCCGGAGAGCGGATCAGCATGGTACTGTTCCATTTCAAATACCTGCACCCACTTCTAAAAGTCAAACGGCGCTGTTTCGGCTTTTTGGGCGAATGTTGCACCTTGCACAACGAATGTTGCACCCTGTGGATATCGATTCTTCGGACGGCCATAACTGTTGGCTTGTTTAGAGTTACGGGAGCCATAACCAGTCAAAACGAAGCTCGCGGTGAGTTCTACGGCCTTGACAGCTGTAAGCCATCAACGGATAGTTTCAAACCCAAAAAGGCTATCCGAACCTCAATCGCGTCTCTGAAGTTTTTTGGCCTTCTTTTTCCCATCATGTGAATTTTTTCGTTAAAACGGGATCACCGTTGCTGGTCTTCGATTTACCTTCCCTGGAGAGCGGTTCAGCATGGTACTGTTCCATTTCAAATCCCTGCACCCACTTCTAAAAGTCGAACAGCGCTGTTTCGGCTTTTTGGACGAATGTTGCACCTTGCCCAGCGAATGTTGCACCCTGTGGATATCGATTCTTCGGACGGCTATAACTGTTGGCTCGTTTAGACTTACGGGAGCCATAACCAGTCAAAACGAAGCTCGCGGTGAGTTCTACGGCCTTGACAGCTGTAAGCCGTCAACGGATAGTTTCAAACCCAAAAAAGGCTATCCGAACCTCAATCTGGTCTCTAAAGTTTTTTGGCCTTCTTTTTTCCATCACGTGAATTTTTACGTTAAAACGAGATCACCGTTGCTGGTCTTCGATTTACCTTCCCTGGAGAGCTGTTCAGCATGGTACGGTTTCATTTCAAATCCCTACACCCACTTCTAAAAGTCGAACAGCGCTGTTTCGGCTTTTTGGACGAATGTTGCACCTTGCCCAGCGAATGTTGCACCCTGTGGATATCGATTCTTCGGAAGGCCATAACTGTTGGCTCGTTTAGAGTTACGGGAGCCATAACCAGTCCAAACGAAGCTCTCTGTGATTTCTACGGCCTTGACGGCTGCAAGCCGTCAACGGATAGTTTCAAACCCAAAAAGGCTATCCGAACCTCAATCGCGTCTCTGAAGTTTTTTGGCCTTCTTTTTCCCATCATGTGAATTTTTACGTTAAAACGGGATCACCGTTGCTGGTCTTCGATTTACCTTCCCTGGAAAGTGGTTCAGCATAGTACTATTCCATTTCAAATCCCTGCACCTACTTCAAAAAGTCGAACAGCGCTGTTTCGGCTTTTTGGACGAATGTTGCACCTTGCCCAGCGAATGTTGCACCCTGTGGATATCGATTCTTCGGACGGCTATAACTGTTGGCTCGTTTAGAGTTACGGGAGCCATAACCAGTCAAAACGAAGCTCTTGGTGAGTTCTACGGCCTTGACTGGTGTAAGCCGTCAACGGATAGTTTCAAACCCAAAAAAGGCTATCCGAACCTCAATCGGGTCTCTGAAGTTTTTTGGCCTTCTTATTTCCATCACGTGAATTTTTACGTTAAAACGGGATCACCGTTGCTGGTCTTCGATTTACCTTCCCTGGAGAGCGGTTCAGCATGGTACGGTTCCATTTCAAATCCCTTCACCCACTTCTAAAAGTCGAACAACGCTGTTTCGGCTTTTTGGACGAATGTTGCACCTTGCCCAGCGAATGTTGCACCCTGTGGATATCGATTCTTCGGACGGTTATAACTGTTGGCTCGTTTAGAGTTACGGGAGCCATAACCAGTCAAAACGAAGCTCTTGGTGAGTTCTACGGCCTTGACAGCTGTAAGCCGTCAACGGATAGTTTCAAACCCAAAAAGGCTATACGAACCTCAATCGCGTCTCTGGAGTTTTTTGGCCTTCTTTTTTCCATCACGTGAATTTTTACGTTAAAACGGGATCACCGTTGCTGGTCTTCGATTTACCTTCCCTGGAGAGCGGTTCAGCATGGTACGGTTCCATTTCAAATACTTGCACCCACTTCTAAAAGTCGAACGGTGCTGTTTCGGCTTTTTGGGCGAATGTTGCACCTTGCACAACGAATGTTGCACCCTGTGGATATCGATTCTTCGGACGGCCATAACTGTTGGCTTGTTTAGAGTTACGGGAGCCATAACCAGTCAAAACGAAGCTCGCGGTGAGTTCTACGGCCTTGACCGCTGTAAGCCGTCAACGGATAGTTTCAAACCCAAAAAAGGCTATCCGAACCTCAATCGCGTCTTTGAAGTTTTTTGGCCTTCTTTTTTCCATCACGTGAATTTTTACGTTAAAACGGGATCACCGTTGCTGGTCTTCGATTTACCTTCCTCGGAGAGCGGTTCAGCATGGTACTGTTCCATTTCAAATCCCTGCACCCACTTCTAAAAGTCGAACAGCGCTGTTTCGGCTTTTTGGACGAATGTTGCACCTTGCCCGACGAATGTTGCACCCTGTGGATATCGATTCTTCGGACGGCGATAACTGTTGGCTCGTTTAGAGTTACGGGAGCCATAACCAGTCAAAACGAAGCTCGCGGTGAGTTCTACGGCCTTGACAGGTGCAAGCCGTCAACGGATAGTTTCAAACCCAAAAAAGGCTATCCGAACCTCAATCGGGTCTCTGAAGTTTTTTGGCCTTCTTTTTTCCATCACGTGAATTTTTACGTTAAAACGGGATCACCGTTGCTGGTCTTCGATTTACCTTCCCTGGAGAGCGGTTCAGCATGGTACGGTTCCATTTCAAATCCCTACACCCACTTCTAAAAGTCGAACAGCGCTGTTTCGGCTTTTTGGACGAATGTTGCACCTTGCCCAACGAATGTTGCACCCTGTGGATATCGATTCTTCGGACGGCCATAACTGTTGGCTCGTTTAGAGTTACGGGAGCCATAACCAGTCAAAATGAAGCTCTCGGTGATTTCTACGGCCTTGACAGCTGTAAGCCGTCAACGGATAGTTTCAAACCCAAAAAGGCTATCCGAACCTCAATCGCGTCTCTGAAGTTTTTTGGCCTTCTTTTTCCCATCATGTGAATTTTTATGTTAAAATGGGATCACCGTTCCTGGTCTTCGATTTACCTTCCCTGGAGAGCGGTTCAGCATGCAACTGTTCCATTTCAAATCCCTCCACCCACTTCTCAAGGTCGAACGGTGCTGTTTCGGCTTTTTGGACGAATGTTGCACCTTGCACAGCGAATGTTGCACCCTATGGATATCGATTCTTCGGACGACCATAACTGTTGGCTCGTTTAGAGTTACGGGAGACATAACCAGTCAAAATGAAGCTCTTGGTGAGTTCTACGGCCTTGACAGCTGTAAGCCGTCAACGCATAGTTTCAAACCCAAAAAAGGCTATCCGAACCTCAATCACGTCTCTGAAGTTTTTTGGCCTTCTTTTTTCCATCACGTGAATTTTTACGTTAAAACGGGATCACCGTTGCTGGTCTTCGATTTACCTTCCCCGGAGAGCGGTTCAGCATGGTACTGTTCCATTTCAAATACCTGCACCCACTTCTAAAAGTCGAACGGCGCTATTTCGGCTTTTTGGGCGAATGTTGCACATTGCACAACGAATGTTGCACCCTGTGGATATCGATTCTTCGGACGGCCATAACTGTTGGCTCGTTTAGAGTTACGGGAGCCATAACCAGTCAAAACGAAGCTTGCGGTGAGTTCTACGGCCTTGACGGTTGTAAGCCGTCAACGGATAGTTTCAAACCCAAAAAAGGCTATCCGAACCTCAATCGCGTCTCTGAAGTTTTTTGGCCTTCTTTTTTCCATCACGTGAATTTTTACGTTAAAACGGGATCACCGTTGCTGGTCTTCGATTTACCTTCCCTAGAGAGCGGTTCAGCATGGTACTGTTCCATTTCAAATCCCTGCACCCACTTCTAAAAGTCGAACGGCGTTGTTTCGGCTTTTTGGACGAATGTTGCACCTTGCACAGCGAATGTTGCACCCTGTGGATATCGATTCTTCGAACGGCCATAACTGTTGGCTCGTTTAGAGATACGGGAGCCATAACCTCTCAAAACGAAGCTCTCGGTGAGTTCTACGGCCTTGACGGCTGTAAGCCGTCAACGGATAGTTTCAAACCCAAAAAAGGATATCCGAACCTCAATCGGGTCTCTGAAGTTTTTTGTCCTTCTTTTTTCCATCATGTGAATTTTTACGTTAAAACGGGATCACCGTTGCTGGTCTTCGATTTACCTTCCCTGGAGAGCGGTTCAGCATGGTATTGTTCCATTTCAAATCCCTGCACCCACTTCTCGAAGTCGAACGGCGCTGTTTCGGCTTTTTGGACGAATGTTGCACCTTGCACATCGAATGTTGCACCCTGTGGATATCGATTCTTCGGACGGCCATAACTGTTGGCTCGTTTAGAGTTACGGGAGCCATAACCAGTCAAAACGAAGCTCTCGGTGAGTTCTACGGCCTTGATGGCTATAAGCCGTCAACGGATAGTTTCAAACCCAAAAAAGGCTATCCGAACCTCAATCGCGTCTCTGAAGTTTTTTGGCCTTCTTTTTTCCATCACGTGAATTTTTACATTAAAACGGGATCACGGTTGCTGGTCTTCGATTTACCTTCCCTGGAGCGCGGTTCAGCATGGTACTGTTCCATTTCAAATCCCTGCACCCACTTCTAAAAGTCGAACGGCGCTGTTTCGGCTTTTTGGACGAATGTTGCACCTTGCACAACGAATGTTGCACCCTGCGGATATCGATTCTTCGGACGGCCATAACTGTTGGCTCGTTTAGAGTTACGGGAGCCATAACCAGTCAAAACGAAGCTCTGGGTGAGTTCTACGGCCTTGACGGTTGTAAGCCGTCAACGGATAGTTTCAAACCCAAAAAAGGCTATCCGAACCTCAATCGCGTCTCTGAAGTTTTTTGGCCTTCTTTTTTCCATCACGTGAATTTTTACGTTAAAACGGGATCACCGTTGCTGGTCTTCGATTTACCTTCCCCGGAGAGCAGTTCAGCATGGTACTATTCCATTTCAAATCCCTGCACCCACTTCTCAAAGTCGAACGGCGCTGTTTCGGCTTTTTGGACGAATGTTGCACCCTGCACAGTGAATGTTGCAGCCTGTGGATATCGATTCTTCGGACGACCATAACTGTTGGCTCGTTTAGAGTTACGGGAGCCATAACTAGTCAAAATGAAGCTCTCGGTGAGTTCTACGGCCTTGATGGCTGTAAGCCATCAACGGATAGTTTCATACCCAAAAAAGCCTATCCGAACCTCAATCACGTCTTTGATGTTTTTTGGCCTTCTTTTTTCCATCACGTGAATTTTTATGTTAAACGGGATCACCATTGCTGGACTTCGATTTACCTTCCCTGAAGAGCGGTTCAACATGGTACTGTTCCATTTCAAATCCCTGCACATACTTCTCAAAGTCGAACGGCGCTGTTTCGGCTTTATGGACGAATGTTGCACCTTGCACAGCGAATGTTGCACCCTGCGGATATCGATTCTTCGGACGGCCATAACTGTTGGCTCGTTTAGAGTTACGGGAGCCATAACCAGTCAAAACGAAGCTCTCGGTGAGTTCTACGGCCTTGACAGCTGTAAGCATTCAACGGATAGTTTCAAACCCAAAAAAGGCTATCCGAACCTCAATCGGGTCTCCGAAGTTTTTTGGCCTTCTTTTTTCCATCACGTGAATTTTTACGTTAAAACGGGATCACCGTTGCTGGTCTTCGATTTACCCTCCCTGGAGAGCGGTTCACCATGGTACTGTTCCATTTCAAATCCCTGCACCCACTTCTCGAAGTCGAATGGCGTTGTTTCGGCTTTTTGGACGAATGTTGCACCTTGCACAGCGAATGTTGCACCTTGTGGATATCGATTCTTCGGACGGCCATAACTGTTGGCTCGTTTAGAGTTACGGGAGCCATAACCAGTCAAAACGAAGATCTCGGTGAGTTCTACGGCCTTGACCGCTGTAAGCCGTCAACGGATAGTTTCAAACCCAAAAAAGGCTATCCGAACCTCAATCCCGTCTCTGAAGTTTTTTGGCCTTCTTTTTTCCATCGCGTGAATTTTTACATTAAAACGGGATCACCGTTGCTGGTCTTCGATTTACCTTCCCTGGAGAGCGGTTCAGCATGGTACTGTTCCATTTCAAATCCCTACACCCACTTCTAAAAGTCGAACGGCGCTGTTTCGGCTTTTTGGACGAATGTTGCACCTTGCACAGCGAATGTTGCACCCTGTGGATATCGATTCTTCGAACGGCCATAACTGTTGGCTCGTTTAGAGATACGGGAGCCATAACCTCTCAAAACGAAGCTCTCGGTGAGTTCTACGGCCTTGACGGCTGTAAGCCGTCAACGGATAGTTTCAAACCCAAAAAAGGATATCCGAACCTCAATCGGGTCTCTGAAGTTTTTTGTCCTTCTTTTTTCCATCATGTGAATTTTTACGTTAAAACGGGATCACCGTTGCTGGTCTTCGATTTACCTTCCCTGGAGAGCGGTTCAGCATGGTATTGTTCCATTTCAAATCCCTGCACCCACTTCTCGAAGTCGAACGGCGCTGTTTCGGCTTTTTGGACGAATGTTGCACCTTGCACATCGAATGTTGCACCCTGTGGATATCGATTCTTCGGACGGCCATAACTGTTGGCTCGTTTAGAGTTACGGGAGCCATAACCAGTCAAAACGAAGCTCTCGGTGAGTTCTACGGCCTTGATGGCTATAAGCCGTCAACGGATAGTTTCAAACCCAAAAAAGGCTATCCGAACCTCAATCGCGTCTCTGAAGTTTTTTGGCCTTCTTTTTTCCATCACGTGAATTTTTACATTAAAACGGGATCACGGTTGCTGGTCTTCGATTTACCTTCCCTGGAGCGCGGTTCAGCATGGTACTGTTCCATTTCAAATCCCTGCACCCACTTCTAAAAGTCGAACGGCGCTGTTTCGGCTTTTTGGACGAATGTTGCACCTTGCACAACGAATGTTGCACCCTGCGGATATCGATTCTTCGGACGGCCATAACTGTTGGCTCGTTTAGAGTTACGGGAGCCATAACCAGTCAAAACGAAGCTCTGGGTGAGTTCTACGGCCTTGACGGTTGTAAGCCGTCAACGGATAGTTTCAAACCCAAAAAAGGCTATCCGAACCTCAATCGCGTCTCTGAAGTTTTTTGGCCTTCTTTTTTCCATCACGTGAATTTTTACGTTAAAACGGGATCACCGTTGCTGGTCTTCGATTTACCTTCCCCGGAGAGCAGTTCAGCATGGTACTATTCCATTTCAAATCCCTGCACCCACTTCTCAAAGTCGAACGGCGCTGTTTCGGCTTTTTGGACGAATGTTGCACCCTGCACAGTGAATGTTGCAGCCTGTGGATATCGATTCTTCGGACGACCATAACTGTTGGCTCGTTTAGAGTTACGGGAGCCATAACTAGTCAAAATGAAGCTCTCGGTGAGTTCTACGGCCTTGATGGCTGTAAGCCATCAACGGATAGTTTCATACCCAAAAAAGCCTATCCGAACCTCAATCACGTCTTTGATGTTTTTTGGCCTTCTTTTTTCCATCACGTGAATTTTTATGTTAAACGGGATCACCATTGCTGGACTTCGATTTACCTTCCCTGAAGAGCGGTTCAACATGGTACTGTTCCATTTCAAATCCCTGCACATACTTCTCAAAGTCGAACGGCGCTGTTTCGGCTTTATGGACGAATGTTGCACCTTGCACAGCGAATGTTGCACCCTGCGGATATCGATTCTTCGGACGGCCATAACTGTTGGCTCGTTTAGAGTTACGGGAGCCATAACCAGTCAAAACGAAGCTCTCGGTGAGTTCTACGGCCTTGACAGCTGTAAGCATTCAACGGATAGTTTCAAACCCAAAAAAGGCTATCCGAACCTCAATCGGGTCTCCGAAGTTTTTTGGCCTTCTTTTTTCCATCACGTGAATTTTTACGTTAAAACGGGATCACCGTTGCTGGTCTTCGATTTACCCTCCCTGGAGAGCGGTTCACCATGGTACTGTTCCATTTCAAATCCCTGCACCCACTTCTCGAAGTCGAACGGCGTTGTTTCGGCTTTTTGGACGAATGTTGCACCTTGCACAGCGAATGTTGCACCTTGTGGATATCGATTCTTCGGACGGCCATAACTGTTGGCTCGTTTAGAGTTACGGGAGCCATAACCAGTCAAAACGAAGATCTCGGTGAGTTCTACGGCCTTGACCGCTGTAAGCCGTCAACGGATAGTTTCAAACCCAAAAAAGGCTATCCGAACCTCAATCGCGTCTCTGAAGTTTTTTGGCCTTCTTTTTTCCATCGCGTGAATTTTTACATTAAAACGGGATCACCGTTGCTGGTCTTCGATTTACCTTCCCTGGAGAGCGGTTCAGCATGGTACTGTTCCATTTCAAATCCCTACACCCACTTCTAAAAGTCGAACGGCGCTGTTTCGGCTTTTTGGACGAATGTTGCACCTTGCACAGCGAATGTTGCACCCTACGGATATCGATTCTTCGGACGGCCATAACTATTGGCTCGTTTAGAGTTACGGGAGCCATAACCAGTCAAAACGAAGCTCTCGGTGAGTTCTACGGCCTTGATGGTTGTAAGCTATCAACGGATAGTTTCAAAACCAAAAAAAGGCTATCCGAACCTCAATCGCGTCTCTGAAGTTTTTTGGCCTTCTTTTATCCATCACGTGAATTTTTACGTTAAAACGGGATCACCGTTGCTGGTCTTCGATTTACCTTCCCTGGAGAGCGGTTCAACATGGTACTGTTCCATTTCAAATCCCTGCACCCACTTCTAAAAGTCGAACGGCGCTGTTTCGGCTTTTTGGACGAATGTTGCACCTTGCACAGCGAATGTTGCACCCTGTGGATATCGATTCTTCGGACGGCCATAACTGTTGGCTCGTTTAGAGTTACGGGAGCCATAACCTGTCAAAACGAAGCTCTCGGTGAGTTCTACGGCCTTGACGGCTATAAGCCGTCAACGGATAGTTTCAAACCCAAAAAAGGCTATCCAAACCTCAATCGGGTCTCCCAAGTTTTTTGGCTTTCTTTTTTCCATCATGTGAATTTTTGCGTTAAAACGAGATCAACGTTGCTGGTCTTCGATTTACCTTCCCTGGAGAGCGGTTCAGCATGGTACTGTTCCATTTCAAATCCCTGCACCCACTTCTCGAAGTCGAACGGCGCTGTTTCGGCTTTTTGGACGAATGTTGCACCATGCACAGCGAATGTTGCACCCTGTGGATATCGATTCTTCGGACGGCCATAACTGTTGGCTCGTTTAGAGTTACGGGAGCCATAACCAGTCAAAACGAAGCTCTCGGTGTGTTCTACGGCCTTGATGGCTATAAGCCGTCAACGGATAGTTTCAAACCCAAAAAAGGCTATCCGAACCTCAATCGCGTCTTTGAAGTTTTTTGGCCTTCTTTTTTCCATCACGTGAATTTTTACATTAAAACGGGATCACCGTTGCTGGTCTTCGATTTACCTTCCCTGGAGAGCGGTTCAGCATGGTACTGTTCCATTTCAAATCCCTACACCCACTTCTAACAGTCGAACGGCGCTGTTTCGGCTTTTTGGACGAATGTTACACCTTGCACAACGAATGTTGCACCCTGCGGATATCGATTCTTCGGACGGCCATAACTGTTGGCTCGTTTAGAGTTACGGGAGCCATAACCAGTCAAAACGAAGCTCTCGGTGAGTTCTACGACCTTGACGGTTGTAAGCTGTCAACGGATAGTTTCAAACCCAAAAAAGGCTATCTGAACATCTATCGCGTCTCTGAAGTTTTTTGGCCTTCTTTTTTCCATCACGTGAATTTTTACGTTAAAACGGGATCACCGTTCTGGTCTTCGATTTACCTTCCCTGGAGAGCAGTTCAGCATGGTACTATTCCATTTCAAATCCCTGCACCCACTTCTCAAAGTCCAACGGCGCTGTTTCGGCTTTTTGGACGAATGTTGCACCTTGCACAGCGAATGTTGCAGCCTGTGGATATCGATTCTTCGGACGGCCATAACTGTTGGCTCGTTTAGAGTTACGGGAGCCATAACTAGTCAAAACGAAGCTTTCGGTGAGTTCTACGGCCTTGACGGCTGTAAGCCGTCAACGGATAGTTTCAAACCCAAAAAAGGCTATCCGAACCTCAATCGCCTCTGAAGTTTTTTGGCCTTCTTTTTTCCATCACGTGAATTTTTACGTTAAAACGGGATCACCGTTGCTGGACTTCGATTTACCTTCCCTGGAGAGCGGTTCAGCAT
Source organism: Allium fistulosum (assembly GCA_030737815.1). Taxonomy (NCBI): domain Eukaryota; kingdom Viridiplantae; phylum Streptophyta; class Magnoliopsida; order Asparagales; family Amaryllidaceae; genus Allium; species Allium fistulosum. Next base: position 53,191,170 of record CM060907.1, read on the forward strand.
GGTACTGTTCCATTTCAAATCCCTGCACATACTTCTCAAAGTCGAACGGCGCTGTTTCGGCTTTATGGACGAATTTGCACCTTGCACAGCGAATGTTGCACCCTGCAGATATCGATTCTTCGGACGGCCATAACTGTTGGCTCGTTTAGAGTTACGGGAGCCATAACCAGTCAAAATGAAGCTCTCGGTGAGTTCTACGGCATTGACAACTGTAAGCCTTCAACGGATAGTTTCAAACCCAAAAAAGGCTATCCGAACCTCAATCGGGTCTCCGAAGTTTTTTGGCCATCTTTTTTCCATCACGTGAATTTTTACGTTAAAACGGGATCACCGTTGCTGGTCTTCGATTTACCCTCCCTGGAGAGCGGTTCACCATGGTACTGTTCCATTTCAAATCCCTGCACCCACTTCTAAAAGTCGAACGGCGCTGTTTCTGCTTTTTGGACGAATGTTGCACCTTGCACAGCGAATGTTGCACCCTGTGGATATCGATTCTTCGGACGGCCATAACTGTTGGCTCGTTTAGAGATACGGGAGCCATAACCAGTCAAAACGAAGCTCTCGGTGAGTTCTACGGCCTTGACCGCTGTAAGCCGTCAACGGATAGTTTTAAACCAAAAAAAGGCTATCCGAACCTCAATCGGGTCTCTGAAGTTTTTTGGCCTGCTTTTTTCCATCACGTGAATTTTTACGTTAAAACGGAATCACCGTTGCTGGTCTTCGATTTACCCTCCCTAGAGAGCGGTTCAGCATGGTACTATTCCATTTGAAATCCCTGCACCCACTTCTCAAAGTCGAACGGCGCTGTTTCGGCTTTTTGGACGAATGTTGCACCTTGCACAGCGAATGTTGCACCCTGTGGATATCGATTCTTCGGACGGCCATAACTGTTGGCTTGTTTAGAGTTACGGGAGCCATAACCAGTCAAAACGAAGCTCGTGGTGAGTTCTACGGCCTTGACGGCTGTAAGCCGTCAACGGATAGTTTCAAACCCAAAAAAGGCTATCCGAACCTCAATCGGGTCTCTGAAGTTTTTTGGCCTTCTTTTTTCTATCACGTGAATTTTTACGTTAAAACGGGATCATCATTGCTGGTCTTCGATTTTCTTCCCTGGAGAGCGGTTCACCATGGTACTGTTCCATTTCAAATCCCTACACCCACTTCTAAAAGTCGAACGGCGCTGTTACGGCTTTTTGGACGAATGTTGCACCTTGCACAGCGAATGTTGCACCCTGCGGATATCGATTCTTCAAACGACCATAACTGTTGGATCGTTTAGAGTTACGGGAGCCATAACCAGTCAAAACGAAGCTCGCGGTGAGTTCTACGGCCTTGACAGCTGTAAGCCGTCAACGGATAGTTTCAAACCCAAAAAAGGCTATCCGAACCTCAATCGGGTCTCTGAAGTTTTTTGGCCTTCTTTTTTCCATCACGTGAATTTTTACGTTAAAACGGGATCACCGTTGCTGGTCTTCGATTTACCTTCCCTGGAGAGCGGTTCAGCATGGTACTGTTCCATTTCAAATCCCTGCACCCACTTCTAAAAGTCGAACGGCGCTGTTTCGGCTTTTTGGACGAATGTTGCACCTTGCACAGCGAATGTTGCACCCTGTGGATATCGATTCTTCGAACGGCCATAACTGTTGGCTCGTTTAGAGATACGGGAGCCATAACCTGTCAAAACGAAGCTCTCGGTGAGTTCTACGGCCTTGACGGCTGTAAGCCGTCAACGGATAGTTTCAAACCCAAAAAAGGCTATCCGAACCTCAATCGGGTCTCTGAAGTTTTTTGGCCTTCTTTTTTCCATCATGTGAATTTTTACGTTAAAACGGGATCACCGTTGCTGGTCTTCGATTTACCTTCCCTGGAGAGCGGTTCAGCATGGTATTGTTCCATTTCAAATCCCTGCACCCACTTCTCGAAGTCGAACGGCGCTGTTTCGGCTTTTTGGACGAATGTTGCACCTTGCACATCGAATGTTGCACCCTGTGGATATCGATTCTTCGGACGGCCATAACTGTTGGCTCGTTTAGAGTTACGGGAGCCATAACCAGTCAAAACGAAGCTCTCGGTGAGTTCTACGGCCTTGACGGTTGTAAGCCGTCAACGGATAGTTTCAAACCCAAAAAAGGCTATCCGAACCTCAATCGCGTCTCTGAAGTTTTTTGGCCTTCTTTTTTCCATCACGTGAATTTTTACGTTAAAACGGGATCACCGTTGCTGGTCTTCGATTTACCTTCCCTGGAGAGCAGTTCAGCATGGTACTATTCCATTTCAAATCCCTGCACCCACTTCTCAAAGTCGAACGGCGCTGTTTCGGCTTTTTGTACGAATGTTGCACCCTGCACAGTGAATGTTGCAGCCTGTGGATATCGATTCTTCGGACGACCATAACTGTTGGCTCGTTTAGAGTTACGGGAGCCATAACTAGTCAAAATGAAGCTCTCGGTGAGTTCTACGGCCTTGATGGCTGTAAGCCGTCAACGGATAGTTTCATACCCAAAAAAGCCTATCCGAACCTCAATCACGTCTTTGATGTTTTTTGGCCTTCTTTTTTCCATCACGTGAATTTTTACGTTAAAACGGGATCACCATTGCTGGACTTCGATTTACCTTCCCTGAAGAGCGGTTCAACATGGTACTGTTCCATTTCAAATCCCTGCACATACTTCTCAAAGTCGAACGGCGCTGTTTCGGCTTTATGGACGAATGTTGCACCTTGCACAGCGAATGTTGCACCCTGCGGATATCGATTCTTCGGACGGCCATAACTGTTGGCTCGTTTAGAGTTACGGGAGCCATAACCAGTCAAAACGAAGCTCTCGGTGAGTTCTACGGCCTTGACAGCTGTAAACCTTCAACGGATAGTTTCAAACCCAAAAAAGGCTATCCGAACCTCAATCGGGTCTCCGAAGTTTTTTGGCCTTGTTTTTTCCATCACGTGAATTTTTACGTTAAAACGGGATCACCGTTGCTGGTCTTCGATTTACCCTCCCTGGAGAGCGGTTCACCATGGTACTGTTCCATTTCAAATCCCTGCACCCACTTCTAAAAGTCGAACGGCGCTGTTTCGACTTTTTGGACGAATGTTGCACCTTGCACAGCGAATGTTGCACCCTGTGGATATCGATTCTTCGGATGGCCATAACTGTTGGCTCGTTTAGAGTTACGGGAGCCATAACCAGTCAAAACGAAGCTCTCGGTGAGTTCTACGGCCTTGACCGCTGTAAGCCGTCAACGGATAGTTTCAAACCCAAAAAAGGCTATCCGAACCTCAATCGGGTCTTTGAAGTTTTTTGGCCTGCTTTTTTCCATCACGTGAATTTTTACGTTAAAACGGAATCACCGTTGCTGGTCTTCGATTTACCCTCCCTGGAGAGCGGTTCAGCATGGTACTATTCCATTTGAAATCCCTGCACCCACTTCTCAAAGTCGAACGGCGCTGTTTCGGCTTTTTGGACGAATGTTGCACCTTGCACAGCGAATGTTGCACCCTGTGGATATCAATTCTTCGGACGACCATAACTGTTGGCTCGTTTAGAGTTACGGGAGCCATAACCAGTCAAAACAAAGCTCTCGGTGAGTTCTATGGCCTTGACGGCTGTAAGCCGTCAACGGATAGTTTCAAAACCAAAAAAGGCTATCCGAACCTCAATCGCGTCTTTGAAGTTTTTTGCCTTCTTTTTTCCATCACGTGAATTTTTACGTTAAAACGGGATCACCGTTGCTGGTCTTCGATTTACCTTCCCGGAAGAGCGGTTCAGCATGGTACTATTCCATTTTAAATACCTGCACCCAGTTCTAAAAGTCGAACGGCGCTGTTTCGGCTTTTTGGACGAATGTTGCACCTTGCACAGCGAATGTTGCAACCTGTGGATATCGATTCTTCGGACGGCCATAACTGTTGGCTTGTTTAGAGTTATGGGAGCCATAACCAGTCATAATGAAGCTCGCGGTGAGTTCTACGGCCTTGACTGCTATAAGCCGTCAACGGATAGTTTCAAACCCAAAAAAGGCTATCCGAACCTCAATCGGGTCTCTGAAGTTTTTTGGCCTTCTTTTTTCCATCACGTGAATTTTTACGTTAAAACGGGATTACCGTTGCTGGTCTTCGATTTACCTTCCCTGGAGAGCGGTTCAGCATGGTACGGTTCCATTTCAAATCATTGCACCCACTTCTAAAAGTCGAACGACGCTGTTACGGCTTTTTGGACGAATGTTACACCTTGCCCAGCGAATGTTGCACCCTGTGGATATCGATTCTTCGGACGGCCATAACTGTTGCCTTGTTTAGAGTTATGGGAGCCATAACCAGTCAAAACGAAGCTCTCGGTGAGTTCTACGGCCTTGACTGCTGTAAGCCGTCAATGGATAGTTTCAAACCCAAAAAAGGCTATCCGAACCTCAATCGGGTCTCTGTAGTTTTTTGGCCTTCTATTTTCCATCACGTGATTTTTTACGTTAAAACGGGATCACCGTTGCTGGTCTTCGATTTACATTCCCTGGACAGCGGTTCAACATGGTACGGTTCCATTTCAAATCCCTGCACCCACTTCTAAAAGTCGAACGGCGCTGTTTCGGCTTTTTGGACGAATGTTGCACCTTGCCCAGCGAATGTTGCACCCTGTGGATATCGATTCTTCGGACGGCCATAACTCTTGGCTCGTTTAGAGTTACGGGAGCCATAACCAGTCAAAACGAAGCTCTCGGTGATTTCTACGGCCTTGATAGCTGTAAGCCGTCAACGGATAGTTTGAAACCCAAAAAAGGCTATCCGAACCTCAATCGGGTCTCTGAAGTTTTTTGGCCTTCTTTTTTCCATCACGTGAAATTTTACGTTAAAACGGGATCACTGTTGCTGGTCTTCGATTTACCCTCCTTGGAGAGCGGTTCACCATGGTACTGTTCCATTTCAAATCCCTGCACCCACTTCTAAAAGTCGAACGGCGCTGTTTCGGCTTTTTGGACGAATGTTGCACCATGCACTGCGAATGTTGCACCCTGCGGATATCGATTCTTCGGACGGCCATAACTGTTGGCTCGTTTAGAGTTACGGGAGCCATAACCAGTCAAAACGAAGCTCTCGGTGAGTTCTATGGCCTTGACCGCTGTAAGCCGTCAACGGATAGTTTCAAACCCAAAAAAGGCTATCCGAACGTCAATCGGGTCTCTGAAGTTTTTTGGCCTTCTTTTTTCCATCACGTGAATTTTTACGTTAAAACGGGATCACCGTTGCTGGTCTTCGATTTACCTTCCCTGGAGAGCGGTTCAGCATGGTACTGTTCCATTTCAAATCCCTGCACCCACTTCTAAAATCGAACGGCGCTGTTTCGACTTTTTGGACGAATGTTGCACCTTGCACAGCGAATGTTGCACCCTGTGGATATCGATTCTTCGGACGGCCATAACTGTTGGGTCGTTTAGAGTTACGGGAGCCATAACCAGTCAAAACGAAGCTCTCGGTGAGTTCTACGGCCTTGACGGCTGTAAGCCATCAACGGATAGTTTCAAACCCAAAAAAGGCTATCCGAACCTCAATCGGGTCTCTGAAGTTTTTTGGCCTTCTTTTTTCCATCACGTGAATTTTTACGTTAAAACGGGATCACCGTTGCTGGTCTTCGATTTACCTTCCCTGGAGAGCGGTTCAGCATGGTACTGTTCCATTTCAAATCCCTGCACCCACTTCTAAATGTCGAACGGCGCTGTTTCGGCTTTTTGGACGAATGTTGCACCTTGCACAGCGAATGTTGCACCCTATGGATATCGATTCTTCGGACGGCCATAACTGTTGGCTCGTTTAGAGTTACGGGAGCCATAACCAGTCAAAACGAAGCTCTCGGTGAGTTCTACGGCCTTGACGGCTGTAAGCCGTCAACCGATAGTTTCAAACCCAAAAAAGGCTATCTGAACCTCAATCGGGTCTCTGAAGTTTTTTGGCCTTCTTTTTTCCATCACGTGAATTTTTACGTTAAAACGGGATCACCGTTGCTGGTCTTCGATTTACCTTCCCTGGAGAGCGGTTCAGCATGGTACTGTTCCATTTCAAATCCCTGCACCCACTTCTAAAAGTCGAACGGCGCTGTTTCGACTTTTTGGACGAATGTTGCACCTTGCATAGCGAATGTTGCACCCTGTGGATATCGATTCTTCGGACGGCCATAACTGTTGGCTCCTTTAGGGTTATGGGAGCCATAACCAATCAAAACGAAGCTCTCGGTGAGTTCTACGGCCTTGACGGCTGTAAGCCGTCAACGGATAGTTTCAAACCCAAAAAAGGATATCCGAACCTCAATCGGGTCTTTGAAGTTTTTTGGCCTTCTTTTTTCCATCACGTGAATTTTTACGTTAAAACGGGATCACCTTTGCTGGTCTTCGATTTACCTTCCCTGGAGAGCGGTTCAGCATGGTACTGTTCCATTTCAAATCCCTGCACCCACTTCTAAAAGTCGAACGGCGCTGTTTCGGCTTTTTGAACGAATGTTGCACCTTGCACAGCGAATGTTGCACCCTGTGGATATCGATTCTTTGGACGGCCATAACTGTTGGCTCGTTTAGAGTTACGGGAGCCATAACCAGTCAAAACGAAGCTCTCGGTGAGTTCTACGGCCTTGACGGCTGTAAGCCATCAACGGATAGTTTCAAACCCAAAAAAGGCTATCCGAACCTCAATCGGGTCTCTGAAGTTTTTTGGCCTTCTTTTTTCCATCACGTGAATTTTTACGTTAAAACGGGATCACCGTTGCTGGTCTTCGATTTACCTTCCCTAGAGAGCGGTTCAGCATGGTACTGTTCCATTTCAAATCCCTGCACCCACTTCTCGAAGTCGAACGGCGCTGTTTCGGCTTTTTGGACGAATGTTGCACCTTGCACAGCGAATGCTGCACCCTGTGGATATCGATTCTTCGGACGGCCATAACTGTTGGCTCGTTTAGGGTTACGGGAGCCATAACCAGTCAAAACGAAGCTCTCGGTGAGTTCTACGGCCTTGAGGGATATAAGCCATCAACGGATAGTTTCAAACCCAAAAAAGGCTATCCGAACCTCAATCGCGTCTCTGAAGTTTTTTGGCCTTCTTTTTTCCATCACGTGAATTTTTACGTTAAAACGGGATCACCGTTGCTGGTCTTCGATTTACCTTCCCTGGAGAGCGGTTCAGCATTGTACTGTTCCATTTCAAATCCCTACAAACACTTCTCAAAGTCGAACGGCGCTGTTTCGGCTTTTTGGACGAATGTTGCACCTTGCACAGCGAATGTTGCACCCTGCGGATATCGATTCTTCGGACGGCCATAACTGTTGGCTCGTTTAGAGTTACGGGAGCCATAACCAGTCAAAACGAAGCTCTCGGTGAGTTCTACGGCCTTGACGGCTGTAAGCCGTCAACGGATAGTTTTAAACCCAAAAAAGGCTATCCTAACCTCAATCGCGTCTCTGATGTTTTTTGGCCTTCTTTTTTCCATCACGTGAATTTTTACGTTAAAACGGGATCACCGCTGCTGGTCTTCGATTTACCTTCCCTGGAGAGCAGTTCAGCATGGTACTATTCCATTTCAAATCCCTGCACCTACTTCTCAAAGTCGAACGGCGCTGTTTCGGCTTTTTGGACGAATGTTGCACCTTGCACAGCGAATGTTGCACCCTGTGGATATTGATTCTTCGGACGGCCATAACTGTTGGCTCGTTTAGAGTTACGGGAGCCATAACTAGTCAAAACGAAGCTCTCGGTGAGTTCTACGGCCTTGACGGTTGTAAGCCGTCAACGGATAGTTTCAAACCCAAAAAAGGCTATCCGAACCTCAATCGCGTCTCTGAAGTTTTTTGGCATTCTTTTCACCATCATGTGAATTTTTACGTTAAAACGGGATCACCGTTGCTGGTCTTCGATTTACCTTCCCTGGAGAGCGGTTCAGCATGGTACTGTTCCATTTCAAATCCCTGCACCCACTTCTAAAAGTCAAACGGCGCTGTTTCGGCTTTTTCGACGAATGTTGCACCTTGCACAGCGAATGTTGCACCCTGCGGATATCGATTCTTCGGACGGCCATAACTGTTGGCTCGTTTAGAGTTATGGGAGCCATAACCAGTCAAAACGAAGCTCTCGGTGAGTTCTACGGCCTTGACGGCTGTAAGCCGTCAACGGATAGTTTTAAACCCAAAAAAGGCTATCCTAACCTCAATCGCGTCTCTGATGTTTTTTGGCCTTCTTTTTTCCATCACGTGAATTTTTACGTTAAAATGGGATCACCGCTGCTGGTCTTCGATTTACCTTCCCTGGAGAGCAGTTCAGCATGGTACTATTCCATTTCAAATCCCTGCACCTACTTCTCAAAGTCGAACGGCGCTGTTTCGGCTTTTTGGACGAATGTTGCACCTTGCAAAGCGAATGTTGCAGCTTGTGGATATTGATTCTTCGGACGGCCATAACTGTTGGCTCGTTTAGAGTTACGGGAGCCATAACCAGTCAAAACGAAGCTCTCGGTGAGTTCTACGGCCTTGACGGCTGTAAGCCGTCAACGGATAGTTTCAAACCCAAAAAAGGCTATCCGAACCTCAATCGCGTCTCTGAAGTTTTTTGGCCTTCTTTTTTCCATCACGTTAATTTTTACGTTAAAACGGGATCACCGTTGCTGGACTTCAATTTACCTTCCCTGGAGAGCGGTTCAGCATGGTACTGTTCCATTTCAAATCCCTACACCCACTTCTCAAAGTCGAACGGCGCTGTTTCGGCTTTATGGACGAATGTTGCACCTTGCACAGCGATTGTTGCACCCTGCGGATATCGATTCTTCGGACGGCCATAACTGTTGGCTCGTTTAGAGTTACGGGAGCCATAACCAGTCAAAACGAAGCTCTCGGTGAGTTCTACGGCCTTGACAGCTGTAAGCCGTCAACGGATTGTTTCAAACCCAAAAAAGGCTATCCGAACCTCAATCGGGTCTCTGAAGTTTTTTGGCCTTCTTTTTTCCATCACGTGAATTTTTACGTTAAAACGGGATCACCGTTGCTGGTCTTCGATTTACCTTCCCTGGAGAGCGGTTCACCATGGTACTGTTCCATTTCAAATCCCTGCACCCACTTCTAAAAGTCAAACGGCGCTGTTTCGGCTTTTTCGACGAATGTTGCACCTTGCACAGCGAATGTTGCACCCTGCGGATATCGATTCTTCGGACGGCCATAACTGTTGGCTCGTTTAGAGTTACGGGAGCCATAACCAGTCAAAACGAAGCTCTCGGTGAGTTCTACGGCCTTGACTGCTGTAAGCCGTCAACGGATAGTTTTAAACCCAAAAAAGGCTATCCTAACCTCAATCGCGTCTCTGATGTTTTTTGGCCTTCTTTTTTCCATCACGTGAATTTTTACGTTAAAACGGGATCACCGCTGCTGGTCTTCGATTTACCCTCCTTGGAGAGCGGTTCACCATGGTACTGTTCCATTTCAAATCCCTGCACCCACTTCTAAAAGTCGAACGGCGCTGTTTCGGCTTTTTGGACGAATGTTGCACCATGCACTGCGAATGTTGCACCCTGCGGATATCGATTCTTCGGACGGCCATAACTGTTGGCTCGTTTAGAGTTACGGGAGCCATAACCAGTCAAAACGAAGCTCTCGGTGAGTTCTATGGCCTTGACCGCTGTAAGCCGTCAACGGATAGTTTCAAACCCAAAAAAGGCTATCCGAACCTCAATCGGGTCTCTGAAGTTTTTTGGCCTTCTTTTTTCCATCACGTGAATTTTTACGTTAAAACGGGATCACCGTTGCTGGTCTTCGATTTACCTTCCCTGGAGAGCGGTTCAGCATGGTACTGTTCCATTTCAAATCCCTGCACCCACTTCTAAAATCGAACGGCGCTGTTTCGACTTTTTGGACGAATGTTTCACCTTGCACAGCGAATGTTGCACCCTGTGGATATCGATTCTTCGGACGGCCATAACTGTTGGGTCGTTTAGAGTTACGGGAGCCATAACCAGTCAAAATGAAGCTCTCGGTGAGTTCTACGGCCTTGACGGCTGTAAGCCGTCAACGGATAGTTTCAAACCCAAAAAAGGCTATCCGAACCTCAATCGGGTCTCTGAAGTTTTTTGGCCTTCTTTTTTCCATCACGTGAATTTTTACGTTAAAACGGGATCACCGTTGCTGGTCTTCGATTTACCTTCCCTGGAGAGCGGTTCAGCTTGGTACTGTTCCATTTCAAATCCCTGCACCCACTTCTAAAAGTCGAACGGCGCTGTTTCGACTTTTTGGACGAATGTTGCACCTTGCACAGCGAATGTTGCACCCTGTGGATATCGATTCTTCGGACGGCCATAACTGTTGGCTCGTTTAGGGTTACGGGAGCCATAACCAGTCAAAACGAAGCTCTCGGTGAGTTCTACGGCCTTGACGGCTGTAAGCCGTCAACGGATAGTTTCAAACCCAAAAAAGTCTATCCGAACCTCAATCGGGTCTCTAAAGTTTTTTGGCCTTCTTTTTTCCATCACGTGAATTTTTACGTTAAAACGGGATCACCGTTGCTGGTCTTCGATTTACCTTCCCTGGAGAGCGGTTCAGCATGGTACTGTTCCATTTCAAATCCCTGCACCCACTTCTAAAAGTCGAACGGCGTTGTTTCGGCTTTTTGAACGAATGTTGCACCTTGCACAGCGAATGTTGCACCCTGTGGATATCGATTCTTTGGACGGCCATAACTGTTGGCTCGTTTAGAGTTACGGGAGCCATAACCAGTCAAAACGAAGCTCTCGGTGAGTTCTACGGCCTTGACGGCTGTAAGCCGTCAACGGATAGTTTCAAACCCAAAAAAGGCTATCCGAACCTCAATCGGGTCTCTGAAGTTTTTTGGCCTTCTTTTTTCCATCACGTGAATTTTTACGTTAAATCGGGATCACCTTTGCTGGTCTTCGATTTACCTTCCCTAGAGAGCGGTTCAGCATGGTAATGTTCCATTTCAAATCCCTGCACCCACTTCTCGAAGTCGAACGGCGCTGTTTCGGCTTTTTGGACGAATGTTGCACCTTGCACAGCGAATGTTGCACCCTGTGGATATCGATTCTTCGGACGGCCATAACTGTTGGCTCGTTTAGGGTTACGGGAGCCATAACCAGTCAAAACGAAGCTCTCGGTGAGTTCTACGGCCTTGAGGGCTATAAGCCGTCAACGGATAGTTTCAAACCCAAAAAAGGCTATCCGAACCTCAATCGCGTCTCTGAAGTTTTTTGGCCTTCTTTTTTCCATCACGTGAATTTTTACGTTAAAACGGGATCACCGTTGCTGGTCTTCGATTTACCTTCCCTGGAGAGCGGTTCAGCATGGTACTGTTCCATTTCAAATCCCTGCACCCACTTCTAAAAGTCAAACGGCGCTGTTTCGGCTTTTTCGACGAATGTTGCACCTTGCACAGCGAATGTTGCACCCTGCGGATATCGATTCTTCGTACGGCCATAACTGTTGGCTCGTTTAGAGTTATGGGAGCCATAACCAGTCAAAACGAAGCTCTCGGTGAGTTCTACGGCCTTGACGGCGGTAAGCCGTCAACGGATAGTTTTAAACCCAAAAAAGGCTATCCTAACCTCAATCGCGTCTCTGATGTTTTTTGGCCTTCTTTTTTCCATCACGTGAATATTTACGTTAAAACGGGATCACCGCTGCTGGTCTTCGATTTACCTTCCCTGGAGAGCAGTTCAGCATGGTACTATTCCATTTCAAATCCCTGCACCTACTTCTCAAAGTCGAACGGCGCTGTTTCGGCTTTTCGGACGAATGTTGCACCTTGCACAGCGAATGTTGCAGCCTATGGATATTGATTCTTCGGACGGCCATAACTGTTGGCTCGTTTAGAGTTACGGGAGCCATAACTAGTCAAAACGAAGCTCTCGGTGAGTTCTACGGCCTTGACGGTTGTAAGCCATCAACGGATAGTTTCAAACCCAAAAAAGGCTATCCGAACCTCAATCGCGTCTCTGAAGTTTTTTGGCCTTCTTTTTTCCATCACGTTAATTTTTACGTTAAAACGGGATCACCGTTGCTGGACTTCGATTTACCTTCCCTGGAGAGCGGTTCAGCATGGTACTGTTCCATTTCAAATCCCTACACCCACTTCTCAAAGTCGAACGGCGCTGTTTCGGCTTTATGGACGAATGTTGCACCTTGCACAGCGATTGTTGCACCCTGCGGATATCGATTCTTCGGACGGCCATAACTGTTGGCTCGTTTAGAGTTACGGGAGCCATAACCAGTCAAAACGAAGCTCTCGATGAGTTCTACGGCCTTGACAGCTGTAAGCCGTCAACGGATAGTTTCAAACCCAAAAAAGGCTATCCGAACCTCAATCGGGTCTCTGAAGTTTTTTGGCCTTCTTTTTTCCATCACGTGAATTTTTACGTTAAAACGGGATCACCGTTGCTGGTCTTCGATTTACCTTCCCTGGAGAGCGGTTCACCATGGTACTGTTCCATTTCAAATCCCTGCACCCACTTCTAAAAGTCGAACGGCGCTGTTTCGGCTTTTTGGACGAATGTTGCACCTTGCACAGTGAATGTTGCACCCTGTGGATATCGATTCTTCGGACGGCCATAACTGTTGACTTGTTTAGAGTTACGGGAGCCATAACCAGTCAAAATGAAGCTCTCGGTGAGTTCTATGGCCTTGACCTCTGTAAGCCGTCAACGGATAGTTTCAAACCCAAAAAAGGATATCCGAACCGCAATCGGGTCTCTGAAGTTTTTTGGCCTGCTTTTTTCCATCACGTGAATTTTTACGTTAAAACGGGGTCACCGTTGCTGGTCTTCGATTTACCTTCCTCGGAGAGCGGTTCAGCATGGTACTATTCCATTTGAAATCCCTGCACCCACTTCTCAAAGTCGAACGGCGTTGTTTCGGCTTTTTGGATGAATGTTGCACCTTGCACAGCGAATGTTGCACCCTGTGGATATCGATTCTTCGGACGGCCATAACTGTTGGCTCGTTTAGAGTTACGGGAGCCATAACCAGTCAAAACAAAGCTCTCGGTGAGTTCTACGGCCTTGACGGCTGTAAGCGGTCAACGGATAGTTTCAAACCCAGAAAAGGCTATCCGAACCTCAATCGCATCTCTGAAGTTTTTTGCCTTCTTTTTTCCATCACGTGAATTTTTACGTTAAAACAGGATCACCGTTGCTGGTCTTCGATTTACCTTCCCCGGAGAGCGGTTCAGCATGGTACTGTTCCATTTCAAATCCCTGCACCCACTTCTAAAATCGAACGGCGCTGTTTCGACTTTTTGGACGAATGTTGCACCTTGCACAGTGAATGTTGCACCCTGTGGATATCGATTCTTCGGACGGCCATAACTGTTGGGTCGTTTAGAGTTACGGGAGCCATAACCAGTCAAAACGAAGCTCTTGGTGAGTTCTACGGCCTTGACGGCTGTAAGCCGTCAACGGATAGTTTCAAACCCAAAAAAGGCTATCCGAACCTCAATCGGGTCTCTGAAGTTTTTTGGCCTTCTTTTTTCCATCACGTGAATTTTTACGTTAAAACGGGATCATCGTTGCTGGTCTTCGATTTACCTTCCCTGGAGAGCGGTTCAGCATGGTACTGTTCCATTTCAAATCCCTGCACCCACTTCTAAAAGTCGAACGGCGCTGTTTCGGCTTTTTGGACGAATGTTGCACCTTGCACAGCGAATGTTGCACCCTGTGGATATCGATTCTTCGGACGGCCATAACTGTTGGTTCGTTTAGAGTTACGGGAGCCATAACCAGTCAAAACAAAGCTCTCGGTGAGTTCTACGGCCTTGACGGCTAGCCGTAAGCCGTCAACCGATAGTTTCAAACCCAAAAAAGGCTATCCGAACCTCAATCGGGTCTCTGAAGTTTTTTGGCCTTCTTTTTTCCATCACGTGAATTTTTACGTTAAAACGGGATCACCGTTGCTGGTCTTCGATTTACCTTCCCTGGAGAGCGGTTCAGCATGGTACTGTTCCATTTCAAATCCCTGCACCCACTTCTAAAAGTCGAACGGCGCTGTTTCGACTTTTTGGACGAATGTTGCACCTTGCACAGCGAATGTTGCACCCTGTGGATATCGATTCTTCGGACGGCCATAACTGTTGGCTCGTTTAGGGTTACGGGAGCCATAACCAGTCAAAACGAAGCTCTCGGTGAGTTCTACGGCCTTGACGGCTGTAAGCCGTCAACGGATAGTTTCAAACCCAAAAAAGGATATCCGAACCTCAATCGGGTCTCTGAAGTTTTTTGGCCTTCTTTTTTCCATCACGTGAATTTTTACGTTAAAACGGAATCACCGTTGCTGGTCTTCGATTTACCTTCCCTGGAGAGCGGTTCAGCATGGTACTGTTCCATTTCAAATCCCTGCACCCACTTCTAAAAGTCGAACGGCGCTGTTTCGGCTTTTTGAACGAATGTTGCACCTTGCACAGCGAATGTTGCACCCTGTGGATATCGATTCTTTGGACGGCCATAACTGTTGGCTCGTTTAGAGTTACGGGAGCCATAACCAGTCAAAACGAAGCTCTCGGTGAGTTCTACGGCCTTGACGGCTGTAAGCCGTCAACGGATAGTTTCAAACCCAAAAAAGGCTATCCGAACCTCAATCGGGTCTCTGAAGTTTTTTGGCCTTCTTTTTTCCATCACGTGAATTTTTACGTTAAAAACGGGATCACCGTTGCTGGTCTTCGATTTACCTTCCCTAGAGAGCGGTTCAGCATGGTACTGTTCCATTTCAAATCCCTGCACCCACTTCTCGAAGTCGAACGGCGCTGTTTCGGCTTTTTGGACGAATGTTGCACCTTGCACAGCGAATGCTGCACCCTGTGGATATCGATTCTTCGGACGGCCATAATTGTTGGCTCGTTTAGGGTTACGGGAGCCATAACCAGTCAAAACGAAGCTCTCGGTGAGTTCTACGGCCTTGAGGGCTATAAGCCGTCAACGGATAGTTTCAAACCCAAAAAAGGCTATCCGAACCTCAATCGCGTCTCTGAAGTTTTTTGGCCTTCTTTTTTCCATCACGTGAATTTTTACGTTAAAACGGGATCACCGTTGCTGGTCTTCGATTTACCTTCCCTGGAGAGCGGTTCAGCATGGTACTGTTCCATTTCAAATCCCTGCACCCACTTCTAAAAGTCAAACGGCGCTGTTTCGGCTTTTTCGACGAATGTTGCACCTTGCACAGCGAATGTTGCACCCTGCGGATATCGATTCTTCGGACGGCCATAACTGTTGGCTCGTTTAGAGTTACGGGAGCCATAACCAGTCAAAACGAAGCTCTCGGTGAGTTCTACGGCCTTGACGGATGTAAGCCGTCAACGGATAGTTTTAAACCCAAAAAAGGCTATCCTAACCTCAATCGCGTCTCTGATGTTTTTTGGCCTTCTTTTTTCCATCACGTGAATTTTTACGTTAAAACGGGATCACCGCTGCTGGTCTTCGATTTACCTTCCCTGGAGAGCAGTTCAACATGGTATTATTCCATTTCAAATCCCTGCACCTACTTCTCAAAGTCGAACGGCGCTGTTTCGGCTTTTTGGACGAATGTTGCACCTTGCACAGCGAATGTTGCACCCTGTGGATATTGATTCTTCGGACGGCCATAACAGTTGGCTCGTTTAGAGTTACGGGAGCCATAACTAGTCAAAACGAAGCTCTCGGTGAGTTCTACGGCCTTGACGGTTGTAAGCCGTCAACGGATAGTTTCAAACCCAAAAAAGGCTATCCGAACCTCAATCGCGTCTCTGAAGTTTTTTGGCCTTCTTTTCCCCATCATGTGAATTTTTACGTTAAAACGGGATCACCGTTGCTGGTCTTCGATTTACCTTCCCTGGAGAGCGGTTCAGCATGGTACTGTTCCATTTCAAATCCCTGCACCCACTTCTAAAAGTCAAACGGTGCTGTTTCGGCTTTTTCGACGAATGTTGCACCTTGCACAGCGAATGTTGCACCCTGCGGATATCGATTCTTCGGACGGCCATAACTGTTGGCTCGTTTAGAGTTACGGGAGCCATAACCAGTCAAAACGAAGCTCTCGGTGAGTTCTACGGCCTTGACTGCTGTAAGCCGTCAACGGATAGTTTTAAACCCAAAAAAGGCTATCCTAACCTCAATCGCGTCTCTGATGTTTTTTGGCCTTCTTTTTTCCATCACGTGAATTTTTACGTTAAAACGGGATCACCGCTGCTGGTCTTCGATTTACCTTCCCTGGAGAGCAGTTCAGCATGGTACTATTCCATTTCAAAACCCTGCACCTACTTCTCAAAGTCGAACGGCGCTGTTTTGGCTTTTTGGACAAATGTTGCACCTTGCACAGCGAATGTTGCAGCCTGTGGATATTGATTCTTCGGACGGCCATAACTATTGGCTCGTTTAGAGTTACGGGAGCCATAACTAGTCAAAACGAAGCTCTCGGTGAGTTCTACGGCCTTGACGGTTGTAAGCCGTCAACGGATAGTTTCAAACCCAAAAAAGGCTATCCGAACCTCTATCGCGTCTCTGAAGTTTTTTGGCCTTCTTTTTTCCATCACGTTAATTTTTACGTTAAAACAGGATCACCATTGCTGGACTTCGATTTACCTTCCCTGGAGAGCGGTTCAGCATGGTACTGTTCCATTTCAAATCCCTACACCCACTTCTCAAAGTCGAACGGCGCTGTTTCGGCTTTATGGACGAATGTTGCACCTTGCACAGCGATTGTTGCACCCTGCGGATATCGATTCTTCGGACGGCCATAACTGTTGGCTCGTTTAGAGTTACGGGAGCCATAACCAGTCAAAACGAAGCTCTCGGTGAGTTCTACGGCCTTGACTGCTGTAAGCCGTCAACGGATAGTTTTAAACCCAAAAAAGGCTATCCTAACCTCAATCGCGTCTCTGATGTTTTTTGGCCTTCTTTTTTCCATCACGTGAATTTTTACGTTAAAACGGGATCACCGTTGCTGGTCTTCGATTTACCTTCCCTGGAGAGCGGTTCAGCATGGTACTGTTCCATTTCAAATCCCTGCACCCACTTCTAAAAGTCAAACGGCGCTGTTTCGGCTTTTTCGACGAATGTTGCACCTTGCACAGCGAATGTTGCACCCTGCGGATATCGATTCTTCGGACGGCCATAACTGTTGGCTCGTTTAGAGTTACGGGAGCCATAACCAGTCAAAACGAAGCTCTCGGTGAGTTCTACGGCCTTGACGGATGTAAGCCGTCAACGGATAGTTTTAAACCCAAAAAAGGCTATCCTAACCTCAATCGCGTCTCTGATGTTTTTTGGCCTTCTTTTTTCCATCACGTGAATTTTTACGTTAAAACGGGATCACCGCTGCTGGTCTTCGATTTACCTTCCCTGGAGAGCAGTTCAACATGGTATTATTCCATTTCAAATCCCTGCACCTACTTCTCAAAGTCGAACGGCGCTGTTTCGGCTTTTTGGACGAATGTTGCACCTTGCACAGCGAATGTTGCACCCTGTGGATATTGATTCTTCGGACGGCCATAACAGTTGGCTCGTTTAGAGTTACGGGAGCCATAACTAGTCAAAACGAAGCTCTCGGTGAGTTCTACGGCCTTGACGGTTGTAAGCCGTCAACGGATAGTTTCAAACCCAAAAAAGGCTATCCGAACCTCAATCGCGTCTCTGAAGTTTTTTGGCCTTCTTTTCCCCATCATGTGAATTTTTACGTTAAAACGGGATCACCGTTGCTGGTCTTCGATTTACCTTCCCTGGAGAGCGGTTCAGCATGGTACTGTTCCATTTCAAATCCCTGCACCCACTTCTAAAAGTCAAACGGCGCTGTTTCGGCTTTTTCGACGAATGTTGCACCTTGCACAGCGAATGTTGCACCCTGCGGATATCGATTCTTCGGACGGCCATAACTGTTGGCTCGTTTAGAGTTACGGGAGCCATAACCAGTCAAAACGAAGCTCTCGGTGAGTTCAACGGCCTTGACTGCTGTAAGCCGTCAACGGATAGTTTTAAACCCAAAAAAGGCTATCCTAACCTCAATCGCGTCTCTGATGTTTTTTGGCCTTCTTTTTTCCATCACGTGAATTTTTACGTTAAAACGGGATCACCGCTGCTGGTCTTCGATTTACCTTCCCTGGAGAGCAGTTCAGCATGGTACTATTCCATTTCAAAACCCTGCACCTACTTCTCAAAGTCGAACGGCGCTGTTTTGGCTTTTTGGACAAATGTTGCACCTTGCACAGCGAATGTTGCAGCCTGTGGATATTGATTCTTCGGACGGCCATAACTGTTGGCTCGTTTAGAGTTACGGGAGCCATAACTAGTCAAAACGAAGCTCTCGGTGAGTTCTACGGCCTTGACGGTTGTAAGCCGTCAACGGATAGTTTCAAACCCAAAAAAGGCTATCCGAACCTCTATCGCGTCTCTGAAGTTTTTTGGCCTTCTTTTTTCCATCACGTTAATTTTTACGTTAAAACAGGATCACCATTGCTGGACTTCGATTTACCTTCCCTGGAGAGTGGTTCAGCATGGTACTGTTCCATTTCAAATCCCTACACCCACTTCTCAAAGTCGAACGGCGCTGTTTCGGCTTTATGGACGAATGTTGCACCTTGCACAGCGATTGTTGCACCCTGCGGATATCGATTCTTCGGACGGCCATAACTGTTGGCTCGTTTAGAGTTACGGGAGCCATAACCAGTCAAAACGAAGCTCTCGGTGAGTTCTACGGCCTTGACAGCTGTAAGCCGTCAACGGATAGTTTCAAACCCAAAAAAGGCTATCCGAACCTCAATCGGGTCTCTGAAGTTTTTTGGCCTTCTTTTTTCCATCACGTGAATTTTTACGTTAAAACGGGATCACCGTTGCTGGTCTTCGATTTACCTTCCCTGGAGAGCGGTTCACCATGGTACTGTTCCATTTCAAATCCCTGCACCCACATCTAAAAGTCGAACGGCGCTGTTTCGGCTTTTTGGACGAATGTTGCACCTTGCACAGCGAATGTTGCACCCTGTGGATATCGATTCTTCGGACGGCCATAACTGTTGACTCGTTTAGAGTTACGGGAGCCATAACCAGTCAAAATGAAGCTCTCGGTGAGTTCTATGGCCTTGACCGCTGTAAGCCGTCAACGGATAGTTTCAAACCCAAAAAAGGATATCCGAACCGCAATCGGGTCTCTGAAGTTTTTTGGCCTGCTTTTTTCCATCACGTGAATTTTTACGTTAAAACGGGATCACCGTTGCTGGTCTTCGATTTACCTTCCTCGGAGAGCGGTTCAGCATGGTACTATTCCATTTGAAATCCCTGCACCCACTTCTCAAAGTCGAACGGCGTTGTTTCGGCTTTTTGGACGAATGTTGCACCTTGCACAGCGAATGTTGCACCCTGTGGATATCGATTCTTCGGACGGCCATAACTGTTGGCTCGTTTAGAGTTACGGGAGCCATAACCAGTCAAAACAAAGCTCTCGGTGAGTTCTACGGCCTTGACGGCTGTAAGCGGTCAACGGATAGTTTCAAACCCAGAAAAGGCTATCCGAACCTCAATCGCGTCTCTGAAGTTTTTTGCCTTCTTTTTTCCATCACGTGAATTTTTACGTTAAAACAGGATCACCGTTGCTGGTCTTCGATTTACCTTCCCCGGAGAGCGGTTCAGCATGGTACTGTTCCATTTCAAATCCCTACACCCACTTCTCAAAGTCGAACGGTGCTGTTTCGGCTTTATGGACGAATGTTGAACCTTGCACAGCGAATGTTGCACCCTGTGGATATTGATTCTTCGGACGGCCATAACTGTTGGCTTGTTTAGAGTTATGAGAGCCATAACCAGTCAAAACGAAGCTCGCGGTGAGTTCTACGGCCTTAATGGCTGTAAGCCGTCAACGGATAGTTTCATACCCAAAAAAGCCTATCCGAACCTCAATCACGTCTCTGATGTTTTTTGGCCTTCTTTTTTCCATCACGTGAATTTTTACGTTCAAACGGGATCACCGTTGCTGGACTTCGATTTACCTTCCCTGAAGAGCGGTTCAGCATTGTACTGTTCCATTTCAAATCCCTGCACATACTTCTCAAAGTCGAACGGCGCTGTTTCGGCTTTTTGGACGAATGTTGCACCTTGCCCAGCGAATGTTGCACCCTGTGGATATCGATTCTTCGGACGGCCATAACTGTTGGCTTGTTTAGAGTTATGGGAGCCATAACCAGTCAAAACGAAGCTCTCGGTGAGTTCTACGGCCTTGACAGCTGTAAGCCGTCAACGGATAGATTCAAACCCAAAAAAGGCTATCCGAACCTCAATCGGGTTTCTGATGTTTTTTGGCCTTCTATTTTCCATCACGTGAATTTTTATGTTAAAACGGGATCACTGTTGCTGGTCTTCGATTTACCTTCCCTAGAGAGCGGTTCAGCATGGTACGGTTCCATTTCAAATCCCTGCACCCACTTCTAAAAGTCGAACGGCGCTGTTTCGGCTTTTTGGACGAATGTTGCACCTTGCCCAGCGAATGTTGCACCCTGTGGATATCGATTCTTCGGACGGCCATAACTGTTGGCTCGTTTAGAGTTACGGGAGCCATAACCAGTCAAAACGAAGCTCTCGGTGATTTCTACGGCCTTGACCGCTGTAAGCCGTCAACGGATAGTTTCAAACACAAAAAAGGCTATCCGAACCCCAATCGCGTCTCTGAAGTTTTTTGGCCTTCTTTTTCCCATCATGTGAATTTTTACGTTAAAACGGGATCACCGTTTCTGGTCTTCGATTTACCTTCCCTGGAGAGCGGTTCAGCATGGTATTGTTCCATTTCAAATCCCTCCACCCACTTCTCAAAGTCGAATGTCGCTGTTTCGGCTTTTTGGACGAATGTTGCACCTTGCACAGCGAATGTTGCACCCTGCGGATATCGATTCTTCGGACGGCCATAACTGTTGGCTCGTTTAGAGTTACGGGAGCCATAACCAGTCAAAATGAAGCTCTCGGTGAGTTCTACGGCCTTGACCGCTGTAAGCCGTCAACGGATAGTTTCAAACCCAAAAAAGGCTATCCGAACCTCAATCGGGTCTCTGAAGTTTTTTGGCCTTCTTTTTTCCATCACGTGAATTTTTACGTTAAAAACGGGATCACCGTTGCTGGTCTTCGATTTACCTTCCCTAGAGAGCGGTTCAGCATGGTACTGTTCCATTTCAAATCCCTGCACCCACTTCTCGAAGTCGAACGGCGCTGTTTCGGCTTTTTGGACGAATGTTGCACCTTGCACAGCGAATGCTGCACCCTGTGGATATCGATTCTTCGGACGGCCATAATTGTTGGCTCGTTTAGGGTTACGGGAGCCATAACCAGTCAAAACGAAGCTCTCGGTGAGTTCTACGGCCTTGAGGGCTATAAGCCGTCAACGGATAGTTTCAAACCCAAAAAAGGCTATCCGAACCTCAATCGCGTCTCTGAAGTTTTTTGGCCTTCTTTTTTCCATCACGTGAATTTTTACGTTAAAACGGGATCACCGTTGCTGGTCTTCGATTTACCTTCCCTGGAGAGCGGTTCAGCATGGTACTGTTCCATTTCAAATCCCTGCACCCACTTCTAAAAGTCAAACGGCGCTGTTTCGGCTTTTTCGACGAATGTTGCACCTTGCACAGCGAATGTTGCACCCTGCGGATATCGATTCTTCGGACGGCCATAACTGTTGGCTCGTTTAGAGTTACGGGAGCCATAACCAGTCAAAACGAAGCTCTCGGTGAGTTCTACGGCCTTGACGGATGTAAGCCGTCAACGGATAGTTTTAAACCCAAAAAAGGCTATCCTAACCTCAATCGCGTCTCTGATGTTTTTTGGCCTTCTTTTTTCCATCACGTGAATTTTTACGTTAAAACGGGATCACCGCTGCTGGTCTTCGATTTACCTTCCCTGGAGAGCAGTTCAACATGGTATTATTCCATTTCAAATCCCTGCACCTACTTCTCAAAGTCGAACGGCGCTGTTTCGGCTTTTTGGACGAATGTTGCACCTTGCACAGCGAATGTTGCACCCTGTGGATATTGATTCTTCGGACGGCCATAACAGTTGGCTCGTTTAGAGTTACGGGAGCCATAACTAGTCAAAACGAAGCTCTCGGTGAGTTCTACGGCCTTGACGGTTGTAAGCCGTCAACGGATAGTTTCAAACCCAAAAAAGGCTATCCGAACCTCAATCGCGTCTCTGAAGTTTTTTGGCCTTCTTTTCCCCATCATGTGAATTTTTACGTTAAAACGGGATCACCGTTGCTGGTCTTCGATTTACCTTCCCTGGAGAGCGGTTCAGCATGGTACTGTTCCATTTCAAATCCCTGCACCCACTTCTAAAAGTCAAACGGCGCTGTTTCGGCTTTTTCGACGAATGTTGCACCTTGCACAGCGAATGTTGCACCCTGCGGATATCGATTCTTCGGACGGCCATAACTGTTGGCTCGTTTAGAGTTACGGGAGCCATAACCAGTCAAAACGAAGCTCTCGGTGAGTTCTACGGCCTTGACTGCTGTAAGCCGTCAACGGATAGTTTTAAACCCAAAAAAGGCTATCCTAACCTCAATCGCGTCTCTGATGTTTTTTGGCCTTCTTTTTTCCATCACGTGAATTTTTACGTTAAAACGGGATCACCGCTGCTGGTCTTCGATTTACCTTCCCTGGAGAGCAGTTCAGCATGGTACTATTCCATTTCAAAACCCTGCACCTACTTCTCAAAGTCGAACGGCGCTGTTTTGGCTTTTTGGACAAATGTTGCACCTTGCACAGCGAATGTTGCAGCCTGTGGATATTGATTCTTCGGACGGCCATAACTATTGGCTCGTTTAGAGTTACGGGAGCCATAACTAGTCAAAACGAAGCTCTCGGTGAGTTCTACGGCCTTGACGGTTGTAAGCCGTCAACGGATAGTTTCAAACCCAAAAAAGGCTATCCGAACCTCTATCGCGTCTCTGAAGTTTTTTGGCCTTCTTTTTTCCATCACGTTAATTTTTACGTTAAAACAGGATCACCATTGCTGGACTTCGATTTACCTTCCCTGGAGAGCGGTTCAGCATGGTACTGTTCCATTTCAAATCCCTACACCCACTTCTCAAAGTCGAACGGCGCTGTTTCGGCTTTATGGACGAATGTTGCACCTTGCACAGCGATTGTTGCACCCTGCGGATATCGATTCTTCGGACGGCCATAACTGTTGGCTCGTTTAGAGTTACGGGAGCCATAACCAGTCAAAACGAAGCTCTCGGTGAGTTCTACGGCCTTGACTGCTGTAAGCCGTCAACGGATAGTTTTAAACCCAAAAAAGGCTATCCTAACCTCAATCGCGTCTCTGATGTTTTTTGGCCTTCTTTTTTCCATCACGTGAATTTTTACGTTAAAACGGGATCACCGTTGCTGGTCTTCGATTTACCTTCCCTGGAGAGCGGTTCAGCATGGTACTGTTCCATTTCAAATCCCTGCACCCACTTCTAAAAGTCAAACGGCGCTGTTTCGGCTTTTTCGACGAATGTTGCACCTTGCACAGCGAATGTTGCACCCTGCGGATATCGATTCTTCGGACGGCCATAACTGTTGGCTCGTTTAGAGTTACGGGAGCCATAACCAGTCAAAACGAAGCTCTCGGTGAGTTCTACGGCCTTGACGGATGTAAGCCGTCAACGGATAGTTTTAAACCCAAAAAAGGCTATCCTAACCTCAATCGCGTCTCTGATGTTTTTTGGCCTTCTTTTTTCCATCACGTGAATTTTTACGTTAAAACGGGATCACCGCTGCTGGTCTTCGATTTACCTTCCCTGGAGAGCAGTTCAACATGGTATTATTCCATTTCAAATCCCTGCACCTACTTCTCAAAGTCGAACGGCGCTGTTTCGGCTTTTTGGACGAATGTTGCACCTTGCACAGCGAATGTTGCACCCTGTGGATATTGATTCTTCGGACGGCCATAACAGTTGGCTCGTTTAGAGTTACGGGAGCCATAACTAGTCAAAACGAAGCTCTCGGTGAGTTCTACGGCCTTGACGGTTGTAAGCCGTCAACGGATAGTTTCAAACCCAAAAAAGGCTATCCGAACCTCAATCGCGTCTCTGAAGTTTTTTGGCCTTCTTTTCCCCATCATGTGAATTTTTACGTTAAAACGGGATCACCGTTGCTGGTCTTCGATTTACCTTCCCTGGAGAGCGGTTCAGCATGGTACTGTTCCATTTCAAATCCCTGCACCCACTTCTAAAAGTCAAACGGCGCTGTTTCGGCTTTTTCGACGAATGTTGCACCTTGCACAGCGAATGTTGCACCCTGCGGATATCGATTCTTCGGACGGCCATAACTGTTGGCTCGTTTAGAGTTACGGGAGCCATAACCAGTCAAAACGAAGCTCTCGGTGAGTTCAACGGCCTTGACTGCTGTAAGCCGTCAACGGATAGTTTTAAACCCAAAAAAGGCTATCCTAACCTCAATCGCGTCTCTGATGTTTTTTGGCCTTCTTTTTTCCATCACGTGAATTTTTACGTTAAAACGGGATCACCGCTGCTGGTCTTCGATTTACCTTCCCTGGAGAGCAGTTCAGCATGGTACTATTCCATTTCAAAACCCTGCACCTACTTCTCAAAGTCGAACGGTGCTGTTTTGGCTTTTTGGACAAATGTTGCACCTTGCACAGCGAATGTTGCAGCCTGTGGATATTGATTCTTCGGACGGCCATAACTGTTGGCTCGTTTAGAGTTACGGGAGCCATAACTAGTCAAAACGAAGCTCTCGGTGAGTTCTACGGCCTTGACGGTTGTAAGCCGTCAACGGATAGTTTCAAACCCAAAAAAGGCTATCCGAACCTCTATCGCGTCTCTGAAGTTTTTTGGCCTTCTTTTTTCCATCACGTTAATTTTTACGTTAAAACAGGATCACCATTGCTGGACTTCGATTTACCTTCCCTGGAGAGCGGTTCAGCATGGTACTGTTCCATTTCAAATCCCTACACCCACTTCTCAAAGTCGAACGGCGCTGTTTCGGCTTTATGGACGAATGTTGCACCTTGCACAGCGATTGTTGCACCCTGCGGATATCGATTCTTCGGACGGCCATAACTGTTGGCTCGTTTAGAGTTACGGGAGCCATAACCAGTCAAAACGAAGCTCTCGGTGAGTTCTACGGCCTTGACAGCTGTAAGCCGTCAACGGATAGTTTCAAACCCAAAAAAGGCTATCCGAACCTCAATCGGGTCTCTGAAGTTTTTTGGCCTTCTTTTTTCCATCACGTGAATTTTTACGTTAAAACGGGATCACCGTTGCTGGTCTTCGATTTACCTTCCCTGGAGAGCGGTTCACCATGGTACTGTTCCATTTCAAATCCCTGCACCCACATCTAAAAGTCGAACGGCGCTGTTTCGGCTTTTTGGACGAATGTTGCACCTTGCACAGCGAATGTTGCACCCTGTGGATATCGATTCTTCGGACGGCCATAACTGTTGACTCGTTTAGAGTTACGGGAGCCATAACCAGTCAAAATGAAGCTCTCGGTGAGTTCTATGGCCTTGACCGCTGTAAGCCGTCAACGGATAGTTTCAAACCCAAAAAAGGATATCCGAACCGCAATCGGGTCTCTGAAGTTTTTTGGCCTGCTTTTTTCCATCACGTGAATTTTTACGTTAAAACGGGATCACCGTTGCTGGTCTTCGATTTACCTTCCTCGGAGAGCGGTTCAGCATGGTACTATTCCATTTGAAATCCCTGCACCCACTTCTCAAAGTCGAACGGCGTTGTTTCGGCTTTTTGGACGAATGTTGCACCTTGCACAGCGAATGTTGCACCCTGTGGATATCGATTCTTCGGACGGCCATAACTGTTGGCTCGTTTAGAGTTACGGGAGCCATAACCAGTCAAAACAAAGCTCTCGGTGAGTTCTACGGCCTTGACGGCTGTAAGCGGTCAACGGATAGTTTCAAACCCAGAAAAGGCTATCCGAACCTCAATCGCGTCTCTGAAGTTTTTTGCCTTCTTTTTTCCATCACGTGAATTTTTACGTTAAAACAGGATCACCGTTGCTGGTCTTCGATTTACCTTCCCCGGAGAGCGGTTCAGCATGGTACTGTTCCATTTCAAATCCCTACACCCACTTCTCAAAGTCGAACGGTGCTGTTTCGGCTTTATGGACGAATGTTGAACCTTGCACAGCGAATGTTGCACCCTGTGGATATTGATTCTTCGGACGGCCATAACTGTTGGCTTGTTTAGAGTTATGAGAGCCATAACCAGTCAAAACGAAGCTCGCGGTGAGTTCTACGGCCTTAATGGCTGTAAGCCGTCAACGGATAGTTTCATACCCAAAAAAGCCTATCCGAACCTCAATCACGTCTCTGATGTTTTTTGGCCTTCTTTTTTCCATCACGTGAATTTTTACGTTCAAACGGGATCACCGTTGCTGGACTTCGATTTACCTTCCCTGAAGAGCGGTTCAGCATTGTACTGTTCCATTTCAAATCCCTGCACATACTTCTCAAAGTCGAACGGCGCTGTTTCGGCTTTTTGGACGAATGTTGCACCTTGCCCAGCGAATGTTGCACCCTGTGGATATCGATTCTTCGGACGGCCATAACTGTTGGCTTGTTTAGAGTTATGGGAGCCATAACCAGTCAAAACGAAGCTCTCGGTGAGTTCTACGGCCTTGACAGCTGTAAGCCGTCAACGGATAGATTCAAACCCAAAAAAGGCTATCCGAACCTCAATCGGGTTTCTGATGTTTTTTGGCCTTCTATTTTCCATCACGTGAATTTTTATGTTAAAACGGGATCACTGTTGCTGGTCTTCGATTTACCTTCCCTAGAGAGCGGTTCAGCATGGTACGGTTCCATTTCAAATCCCTGCACCCACTTCTAAAAGTCGAACGGCGCTGTTTCGGCTTTTTGGACGAATGTTGCACCTTGCCCAGCGAATGTTGCACCCTGTGGATATCGATTCTTCGGACGGCCATAACTGTTGGCTCGTTTAGAGTTACGGGAGCCATAACCAGTCAAAACGAAGCTCTCGGTGATTTCTACGGCCTTGACCGCTGTAAGCCGTCAACGGATAGTTTCAAACACAAAAAAGGCTATCCGAACCCCAATCGCGTCTCTGAAGTTTTTTGGCCTTCTTTTTCCCATCATGTGAATTTTTACGTTAAAACGGGATCACCGTTTCTGGTCTTCGATTTACCTTCCCTGGAGAGCGGTTCAGCATGGTATTGTTCCATTTCAAATCCCTCCACCCACTTCTCAAAGTCGAATGTCGCTGTTTCGGCTTTTTGGACGAATGTTGCACCTTGCACAGCGAATGTTGCACCCTGCGGATATCGATTCTTCGGACGGCCATAACTGTTGGCTCGTTTAGAGTTACGGGAGCCATAACCAGTCAAAATGAAGCTCTCGGTGAGTTCTACGGCCTTGACCGCTGTAAGCCGTCAACGGATAGTTTCAAACCCAAAAAAGGATATCCGAACCTCAATCGGGTCTCTGAAGTTTTTTGGCCTTTTTTTTCCATCACGTGAATTTTTACGTTAAAACGGGATCACCGTTGCTGGTCTTCGATTTACCTTTCCTGGAGAGCGGTTCAGCATGGTACTGTTCCATTTCAAATCCCTACACCCACTTCTAAAAGTCGAACGGCGTTGTTTAGGCTTTTTGGACGAATGTTGCACCTTGCACAGCGAATGTTGCACCCTGCGGATATCGATTCTTCGGACGGCCATAACTGTTGGCTCGTTTAGAGTTACGGGAGCCATAACCAGTCAAAACGAAGATCTCGGTGAGTTCTACGGCCTTGATAGTTGAAACCCGTCAACGGATAGTTTCAAACCCAAAAAAGGCTATCCGAACCTCAATCGGGTCTCTGAAGTTTTTTGGCCTTCTTTTTTCCATCACGTGAATTTTTACGTTAAAACGGGATCACCGTTGCTGGTTTACGATTTATCCTCCCTGGAGAGCGGTTCACCATGGTACTGTTCCATTTCAAATCCCTGCACCCACTTCTAAAAGTCGAACGGCGTTGTTTCGGCTTTTTGGACGAATGTTGCACCTTGCACAGCGAATGTTGCACCCTGTGGATATCGATTCTTCAGACGGCCATAACTGTTGGCTCGTTTAGAGTTACAGGAGCCATAACCAGTCAAAACGAAGCTCTCGGTGAGTTCTACGGCCTCGACCGCTGTAAGCCGTCAACGGACAGTTTCAAACCCAAAAATGGATATCCGAACCTCAATCGGGTCTCTGAAGTTTTTTGGCCTGCTTTTTTCCATCACGTGAATTTTTACGTTAAAACGGGATCACCGTTGCTGGTCTTCGATTTACCTTCCTCGGAGAGCGGTTCAGCACGGTACTATTCCATTTGAAATCCCTGCACCCACTTCTCAAAGTCGAACGGCGTTGTTTCGGCTTTTTGGACGAATGTTGCACCTTGCACAGCGAATGTTGCACCCTGTGGATATCGATTCTTCGGAAGGCCATAACTGTTGGCTCGTTTAGACTTACGGGAGCCATAACCAGTCAAAACAAAGCTCTCGGTGAGTTCTACGGCCTTGACGGCTGTAAGCCGTCAACGGATAGTTTCAAACCCAAAAAAGGCTATCCGAACCTCAATTGCGTCTCTGAAGTTTTTTGCCTTCTTTTTTCCATCACGTGAATTTTTACGTTAAAACGGGATCACCATTGCTGGTCTTCGATTTACCTTCCCTGGAGAGCGGTTCAGCATGGTACTGTTCCATTTCAATCCCTACACCCACTTCTAAAAGTCGAACGGCGCTGTTTAGGCTTTTTGGACGAATGTTGCACCTTGCACAGCGAATGTTGCACCCTGCGGATATCGATTATTCGGACGGCCATAACTGTTGGCTAGTTTAGAGTTACGGGAGCCATAACCAGTCAAAACGAAGCTCTCGGTGAGTTCTACGGCCTTGATAGCTGTAACCCGTCAACGGATAGTTTCAAACCCAAAAAAGGCTATCCGAACCTCAATCGGGTCTCTGAAGTTTTTTGGCCTTCTTTTTTCCATTACGTGAATTTTTACGTTAAAACGGGATCACCGTTGCTGGTCTTCGATTTACCCTCCCTGAAGAGCGGTTCACCATGGTATTGTTCCATTTCAAATCCCTGCACCCACTTCTAAAAGTCGAACGGCGCTGTTTCGGCTTTTTGGACGAATGTTGCACCTTGCACAGCGAATGTTGCACCCTGTGGATATCGATTCTTCGGACGGCCATAACTGTTGGCTCGTTTAGAGTTACGGGAGCCATAACCAGTCAAAACGAAGCTCTCGGTGAGTTCTACGGCCTTGACCGCTGTAAGCCGTCAACGGATAGTTTCAAACCCAAAAAAGGATATCCGAACCTCAATCGGGTCTCTGAAGTTTTTTGGCCTGCTTTTTTCCATCACGTGAATTTTTACGTTAAAACGGGATCACCGTTGCTGGTCTTCGATTTACCTTCCTCGGAGAGCGGTTCAGCATGGTACTATTCCATTTGAAATCCCTGCACCCACTTCTCAAAGTCGAACGGCGTTGTTTCGGCTTTTTGGACGAATGTTGCACCTTGCACAGCGAATGTTGCACCCTGTGGATATCGATTCTTCGGACGGCCATAACTGTTGGCTCGTTTAGAGTTACGGGAGCCATAACCAGTCAAAACAAAGCTCTCGGTGAGTTCTACGGCCTTGACGGCTGTAAGCCGTCAACGGATAGTTTCAAACCCAAAAAAGGCTATCCGAACCTCAATCGCGTCTCTGAAGTTTTTTGCCTTCTTTTTTCCATCACGTGAATTTTTACGTTAAAACGGGATCACCGTTGCTGGTCTTCGAATTACCTTCCCCGGAGAGCGGTTCAGCATGGTACGGTTCCATTTCAAATCATTGCACCCACTTCTAAAAGTCAAACGGCGCTGTTTCGGCTTTTTGGACGAATGTTGCACCTTGCCCAGCGAATGTTGCACCCTGTGGATATCGATTCTTCGGACGGCCATAACTGTTGGCTTGTTTAGAGTTATGGCAGCCATAACCAGTCAAAACGAAGCTCGCGGTGAGTTCTACGGCCTTGACTGCTGTAAGCCGTCAACGGATAGTTTCAAACCCAAAAAAGGCTATCCGAACCTCAATCGGGTCTCTGAAGTTTTTGGGCCTTCTTTTTTCCATCACGTGAATTTTTACGTTAAAACGGGATCACCATTGCTGGTCTTCGATTTACCTTCCCTGGAGAGCGGTTCAGCATGGTACTGTTCCATTTCAATCCCTACACCCACTTCTAAAAGTCGAACGGCGCTGTTTAGGCTTTTTGGACGAATGTTGCACCTTGCACAGCGAATGTTGCACCCTGCGGATATCGATTATTCGGACGGCCATAACTGTTGGCTAGTTTAGAGTTACGGGAGCCATAACCAGTCAAAACGAAGCTCTCGGTGAGTTCTACGGCCTTGATAGCTGTAACCCGTCAACGGATAGTTTCAAACCCAAAAAAGGCTATCCGAACCTCAATCGGGTCTCTGAAGTTTTTTGGCCTTCTTTTTTCCATTACGTGAATTTTTACGTTAAAACGGGATCACCGTTGCTGGTCTTCGATTTACCCTCCCTGAAGAGCGGTTCACCATGGTATTGTTCCATTTCAAATCCCTGCACCCACTTCTAAAAGTCGAACGGCGCTGTTTCGGCTTTTTGGACGAATGTTGCACCTTGCACAGCGAATGTTGCACCCTGTGGATATCGATTCTTCGGACGGCCATAACTGTTGGCTCGTTTAGAGTTACGGGAGCCATAACCAGTCAAAACGAAGCTCTCGGTGAGTTCTACGGCCTTGACCGCTGTAAGCCGTCAACGGATAGTTTCAAACCCAAAAAAGGATATCCGAACCTCAATCGGGTCTCTGAAGTTTTTTGGCCTGCTTTTTTCCATCACGTGAATTTTTACGTTAAAACGGGATCACCGTTGCTGGTCTTCGATTTACCTTCCTCGGAGAGCGGTTCAGCATGGTACTATTCCATTTGAAATCCCTGCACCCACTTCTCAAAGTCGAACGGCGTTGTTTCGGCTTTTTGGACGAATGTTGCACCTTGCACAGCGAATGTTGCACCCTGTGGATATCGATTCTTCGGACGGCCATAACTGTTGGCTCGTTTAGAGTTACGGGAGCCATAACCAGTCAAAACAAAGCTCTCGGTGAGTTCTACGGCCTTGACGGCTGTAAGCCGTCAACGGATAGTTTCAAACCCAAAAAAGGCTATCCGAACCTCAATCGCGTCTCTGAAGTTTTTTGCCTTCTTTTTTCCATCACGTGAATTTTTACGTTAAAACGGGATCACCGTTGCTGGTCTTCGAATTACCTTCCCCGGAGAGCGGTTCAGCATGGTACGGTTCCATTTCAAATCATTGCACCCACTTCTAAAAGTCAAACGGCGCTGTTTCGGCTTTTTGGACGAATGTTGCACCTTGCCCAGCGAATGTTGCACCCTGTGGATATCGATTCTTCGGACGGCCATAACTGTTGGCTTGTTTAGAGTTATGGCAGCCATAACCAGTCAAAACGAAGCTCGCGGTGAGTTCTACGGCCTTGACTGCTGTAAGCCGTCAACGGATAGTTTCAAACCCAAAAAAGGCTATCCGAACCTCAATCGGGTCTCTGAAGTTTTTGGGCCTTCTTTTTTCCATCACGTGAATTTTTACGTTAAAACGGGATCACCGTTGCTGGTCTTCGATTTACCTTCCCTGGAGAGCGGTTCAGCATGGTACGGTTCCATTTCAAATCATTGCACCCACTTCTAAAAGTCAAACGGCGTTGTTTCGGCTTTTTGGACGAATGTTGCACCTTGCCCAGCGAATGTTGCACCCTGTGGATATCGATTCTTCGGACGGCCATAACTGTTGGCTTGTTTAGAGTTATGGGAGCCATAACCAGTCAAAACGAAGCTCTCGGTGAGTTTTACGGCCTTGACAGCTATAATCCGTCAACGGATAGTTTCAAACCCAAAAAAGGCTATCCGAACCTCAATCGGGTTTCTGAAGTTTTTTGGCCTTCTATTTTCCATCACGTGAATTTTTATGTTAAAACGGGATCACCGTTGCTGGTCTTCGATTTACCTTCCCTGGAGAGCGGTTCAGCATGGTACGGTTCCATTTCAAATCCCTGCACCCACTTCTAAAAGTCGAACGGCGCTGTTTCGGCTTTTTGGACGAATGTTGCACCTTGCCCGGCGAATGTTGCACCCTATGGATATCGATTCTTCGGACGGCCATAACTGTTGGCTCGTTTAGAGTTACGGGAGCCATAACCAGTCAAAACGAAGATCTCGGTGATTTCTACGGCCTTGACAGCTATAAGCCGTCAACGGATAGTTTCAAACACAAAAAAGGCTATCCGAACCTAAATCGCGTCTCTGAAGTTTTTTGGCCTTCTTTTTCCCATCACGTGAATTTTTACGTTAAAACGGGATCACCGTTGCTGGTCTTCGATTTACCTTCCCTGGAGAGCGGTTCAGCATGGTACTGTTCCATTTCAAATCCCTACACCCACTTCTAAAAGTCGAACGGCGCTGTTTAGGCTTTTTGGACGAATGTTGCACCTTGCACTGCGAATGTTGCACCCTGTGGATATCGATTCTTCGGACGGCCATAACTGTTGGCTCGTTTAGAGTTACGGGAGCCATAACCAGTCAAAACGATGCTCGCGGTGAGTTCTATGGCCTTGACTGCTGTAAGCCGTCAACGGATAGTTTCAAACCCAAAAAAGGCTATCCGAACCTCAATCGGGTCTTTGAAGTTTTTTGGCCTTCTTTTTTCCATCACGTGAATTTTTACGTTAAAACGGGATCACCGTTGCTGGTCTTCGATTTACCTTCCCTGGAGAGCGGTTCAGCATGGTACTGTTCCATTTCAAATCCCTGCACCCACTTCTAAAAGTCGAACGGCGCTGTTTCGGCTTTTTGGACGAATGTTGCACCTTGCACAGCGAATGTTGCACCCTGTGGATATCGATTCTTCGGACGGCCATAACTGTTGGCTTGTTTAGAGTTACTGTAGCCATAATCAGTCAAAACGAAGCTCTCGGTGAGTTCTACGGCCTTGACGGCTGTAAGCCGTCAATGGATAGTTTCAAACCCAAAAAAGGCTATCCGAACCTCAATCGGGTCTCTGAAGTTTTTTGGCCTTCTTTTTTCCATCACGTGAATTTTTACGTTAAAACGGGATCACCGTGCTGGTCTTCAATTTACCTTCCCTGGAGAGCGGTTCAGCATGGTACGGTTCCATTTCAAATCCCTGCACCCACTTCTAAAAGTCGAACGGCGCTGTTTCGGCTTTTTGGACGAATGTTGCACCTTGCCCAGCGAATGTTGCACCCTGTGGATATCGATTCTTCGGACGGCCATAACTGTTGGCTCGTTTAGAGTTACGGGAGCCATAACCAGTCACAACGAAGCTCTCGGTGAGTTCTACGGCCTTGACCGCTGTAAGCCGTCAACGGATAGTTTCAAACCCAAAAAAGGATATCCGAACCTCAATCGGGTCTCTGAAGTTTTTTGGCCTGCTTTTTTCCATCACGTGAATTTTTACGTTAAAACGGGATCACCGTTGCTGGTCTTCGATTTACCTTCCTCGGAGAGCGGTTCAGCATGGTACTATTCCATTTGAAATCCCTGCACCCACTTCTCAAAGTCGAACGGCGTTGTTTCGGCTTTTTGGACGAATGTTGCACCTTGCACAGCGAATGTTGCACCCTGTGGATATCGATTCTTCGGACGGCCATAACTGTTGGCTCGTTTAGAGTTACGGGAGCCATAACCAGTCAAAACAAAGCTCTCGGTGAGTTCTACGGCCTTGACGGCTGTAAGCCGTCAACGGATAGTTTCAAACCCAAAAAAGGCTATCCGAACCTCAATCGCGTCTCTGAAGTTTTTTGCCTTCTTTTTTCCATCACGTGAATTTTTACGTTAAAACGGGATCACCGTTGCTGGTCTTCGAATTACCTTCCCCGGAGAGCGGTTCAGCATGGTACGGTTCCATTTCAAATCATTGCACCCACTTCTAAAAGTCAAACGGCGCTGTTTCGGCTTTTTGGACGAATGTTGCACCTTGCCCAGCGAATGTTGCACCCTGTGGATATCGATTCTTCGGACGGCCATAACTGTTGGCTTGTTTAGAGTTATGGCAGCCATAACCAGTCAAAACGAAGCTCGCGGTGAGTTCTACGGCCTTGACTGCTGTAAGCCGTCAACGGATAGTTTCAAACCCAAAAAAGGCTATCCGAACCTCAATCGGGTCTCTGAAGTTTTTGGGCCTTCTTTTTTCCATCACGTGAATTTTTACGTTAAAACGGGATCACCGTTGCTGGTCTTCGATTTACCTTCCCTGGAGAGCGGTTCAGCATGGTACGGT
Source organism: Allium fistulosum (assembly GCA_030737815.1). NCBI lineage: Eukaryota > Viridiplantae > Streptophyta > Magnoliopsida > Asparagales > Amaryllidaceae > Allium > Allium fistulosum. Next base: position 53,225,474 of record CM060907.1, read on the forward strand.
TCCATTTCAAATCATTGCACCCACTTCTAAAAGTCAAACGGCGTTGTTTCGGCTTTTTGGACGAATGTTGCACCTTGCCCAGCGAATGTTGCACCCTATGGATATCGATTCTTCGGACGGCCATAACTGTTGGCTTGTTTAGAGTTATGGGAGCCATAACCAGTCAAAACGAAGCTCTCGGTGAGTTTTACGGCCTTGACAGCTATAATCCGTCAACGGATAGTTTCAAACCCAAAAAAGGCTATCCGAACCTCAATCGGGTTTCTGAAGTTTTTTGGCCTTCTATTTTCCATCACGTGAATTTTTATGTTAAAACGGGATCACCGTTGCTGGTCTTCGATTTACCTTCCCTGGAGAGCGGTTCAGCATGGTACGGTTCCATTTCAAATCCCTGCACCCACTTCTAAAAGTCGAACGGCGCTGTTTCGGCTTTTTGGACGAATGTTGCACCTTGCCCGGCGAATGTTGCACCCTATGGATATCGATTCTTCGGACGGCCATAACTGTTGGCTCGTTTAGAGTTACGGGAGCCATAACCAGTCAAAACGAAGATCTCGGTGATTTCTACGGCCTTGACAGCTATAAGCCGTCAACGGATAGTTTCAAACACAAAAAAGGCTATCCGAACCTAAATCGCGTCTCTGAAGTTTTTTGGCCTTCTTTTTCCCATCACGTGAATTTTTACGTTAAAACGGGATCACCGTTGCTGGTCTTCGATTTACCTTCCCTGGAGAGCGGTTCAGCATGGTACTGTTCCATTTCAAATCCCTACACCCACTTCTAAAAGTCGAACGGCGCTGTTTAGGCTTTTTGGACGAATGTTGCACCTTGCACTGCGAATGTTGCACCCTGTGGATATCGATTCTTCGGACGGCCATAACTGTTGGCTCGTTTAGAGTTACGGGAGCCATAACCAGTCAAAACGATGCTCGCGGTGAGTTCTATGGCCTTGACTTCTGTAAGCCGTCAACGGATAGTTTCAAACCCAAAAAAGGCTATCCGAACCTCAATCGGGTCTCTGAAGTTTTTTGGCCTTCTTTTTTCCATCACGTGAATTTTTACGTTAAAACGGGATCACCGTTGCTGGTCTTCGATTTACCTTCCCTGGAGAGCGGTTCAGCATGGTACTGTTCCATTTCAAATCCCTGCACCCACTTCTAAAAGTCGAACGGCGCTGTTTCGGCTTTTTGGACGAATGTTGCACCTTGCACAGCGAATGTTGCACCCTGTGGATATCGATTCTTCGGACGGCCATAACTGTTGGCTTGTTTAGAGTTACGGTAGCCATAATCAGTCAAAACGAAGCTCTCGGTGAGTTCTACGGCCTTGACGGCTGTAAGCCGTTAATGGATAGTTTCAAACCCAAAAAAGGCTATCCGAACCTCAATCGGGTCTCTGAAGTTTTTTGGCCTTCTTTTTTCCATCACGTGAATTTTTACGTTAAAACGGGATCACCGTGCTGGTCTTCAATTTACCTTCCCTGGAGAGCGGTTCAGCATGGTACGGTTCCATTTCAAATCCCTGCACCCACTTCTAAAAGTCGAACGGCGCTGTTTCGGCTTTTTGGACGAATGTTGCACCTTGCCCAGCGAATGTTGCACCCTGTGGATATCGATTCTTCGGACGGCCATAACTGTTGGCTCATTTAGAGTTACGGGAGCCATAACCAGTCAAAACGAAGCTCTCGGTGATTTCTACGGCCTTGACAGCTGTAAGCCGTCAACGGATAGTTTCAAACACAAAAAAGGCTATCCGAACCTCAATCGCATCTCTGAAGTTTTTTGGCCTTCTTTTTCCCATCATGTGAATTTTTACGTTAAAACGGGATCACCGTTGCTGGTCTTCGATTTACCTTCCCTGGAGAGCGGTTCAGCATGGTACTGTTCCATTTCAAATCCCTCCACCCACTTCTCAAAGTCGAACGGCGCTGTTTCTGCTTTTTGGACGAATGTTGCACCTTGCACAGCGAATGATGCACCCTGTGGATATCGATTCTTCGGACGGCCATAACTGTTGGCTCGTTTAGAGTTACGGGAGCCATAACCAGTCAAAACAAAGCTCTTGGTGAGTTCTACGGTCTTGACAGCTGTAAGCCGTCAACGGATAGTTTCAAACCCAAAAAAGGCTATCCGAACCTCAATCGGGTCTCTAAAGTTTTTTGGCCTTTTTTTTCCATCACGTGAATTTTTACGTTAAAACGGGATCACCGTTGCTGGTCTTCGATTTACCTTCCCTGGAGAGCGGTTCAGCATGGTACTGTTCCATTTAAAATCCCTACACCCACTTCTAAAAGTCGAACGGCGCTGTTTAGGCTTTTTGGACGAATGTTGCACCTTGCACTGCGAATGTTGCACCCTGTGGATATCGATTCTTCAGACGGCCATAACTGTTGGCTCGTTTAGAGTTACGGGAGCCATAACCAGTCAAAATGAAGCTCTCGGTGATTTCTACGGCCTTGATAGCTGTAACCCGTCAACGGATAGTTTCAAACCCAAAAAAGGCTATCCGAACCTCAATCGGGTCTCTGAAGTTTTTTGGCCTTCTTTTTTCCATCACGTGAATTTTTACGTTAAAACGGGATCACCGTTGCTGGTCTTCGATTTACCTTCCCTGGAGAGCGGTTCAGCATGGTACTGTTCCATTTCAAATCCCTGCACCCACCTCTAAAAGTCGAACGGCGTTGTTTCGGCTTTTTGGACGAATGTTGCACCTTGCACAGCGAATGTTGCACCCTGTGGATATCGATTCTTCGGACGGCCATAACTGTTGGCTTGTTTTGAGTTACGGTAGCCATAATCAGTCAAAACGAAGCTCTCGGTGAGTTCTATGGCCTTGACGGCTGTAAGCCGTCAATGGATAGTTTCAAACCCAAAAAAGGCTATCCGAACCTCAATCGGGTCTCTGAAGTTTTTTGGCCTTCTTTTTTCCATCACGTGAATTTTTACGTTAAAACGGGATCACCATGCTGGTCTTCGATTTACCTTCCCTGGAGAGCGGTTCAGCATGGTACTGTTCCATTTCAAATCCCTGCACCCACTTCTAAAAGTCGAACGACGCTGTTTCGGCTTTTTGGACGAATGTTGCACCTTGCACAGCGAATGTTGCACCCTGTGGATATCGATTCTTCGGACGGCCATAACTGTTGGCTCGTTTAGAGTTATGGGAGCCATAACCAGTCAAAACGAAGCTCTCAGTTAGTTCTACGGCCTTGATGGCTATAAACCGTCAACGGATAGTTTGAAACCCAAAAAAGGCTATCCGAACCTCAATCGCGTCTCTGAAGTTTTTTGGCCTTCTTTTTTCCATCACGTGAATTTTTACGTTAAAAGGGGATCACCGTTGCTGGTCTTCGATTTACCTTCCCTGGAGAGCGGTTCAGCATGGTACTGTTCCATTTCAAATCCCTGCACCCACTTCTAAAAGTCGAACGGCGCTGTTTCGGCTTTTTGGACGAATGTTGCACCTTGCACAGCGAATGTTGCACCCTGCGGATATCGATTCTTCGGTCGGCCATAACTGTTGGCTCGTTTAGAGTTACGGGAGCCATAACGTCAAAACGAAGCTCTCGGTGAGTTCTACGGTCTTGACGGCTGTAAGCCATCAACGGATAGTTTCAAACCCAAAAAAGGCCATCCGAACCTCAATCGCGTCTCTGAAGTTTTTTGGCCTTTTTTTTTCCATCACGTGAACTTTTACGTTAAAACGGGATCACCATTGCTGGTCTTCGATTTACCTTCCCTGGAGAGCGGTTCAGCAAGGTACTATTCCATTTCAAATCCCTGCACCCACTTCTAAAAGTCGAACGGCGTTGTTTCGGCTTTTTGGACGAATGTTGCACCTTGCACAGCGAATGTTGCACCCTGTGGATATCGATTCTTCGGACGGCCATAACTGTTGGCTCGTTTAGAGTTACGGTAGCCATAACCAGTCAAAACGAAACCCTCGGTGAGTTCTACGGCCTTGACGGCTGTAAGCCGTCAACGGATAGTTTCAAACCCAAAAAAGGCTATCCGAACCTCAATCGGGTCTTTGAAGTTTTTTGGCCTTCTTTTTTCCATCACGTGAATTTTTACGTTAAAATGGGATCACCGTTGCTGGTCTTCGATTTACCTTCCCTGGAGAGCGGTTCAGCATGGTACTGTTCCATTTCAAATCCCTGCACCCACTTCTCGAAGTCGAATGGCGCTGTTTCGGCTTTTTGGACGAATGTTGCACCTTGCACAACGAATGTTGCACCCTGTGGATATCGATTCTTCGGGCGGCCATAATTGTTGGCTCGTTTAGAGTTACGGGAGCCATAACCAGTCAAAACGAAGCTCTCGGTGAGTTCTATGGCCTTGACTGCTGTAAGCCGTCTACGGATAGTTTCAAACCCAAAAAAGGCTATCCGAACCTCAATCGGGTCTCTGAAGTTTTTTGGCCTTCTTTTTTCCATCACGTGAATTTTTACGTTAAAACGGGATCACCATTGCTGGTCTTCGATTTACCTTCCCTGGAGAGCGGTTCAGCATGGTACTGTTCCATTTCAAATCCCTCCACCCACTTCTCAAAGTCGAACGGCGCTGTTTTGGCTTTTTGGACGAATGTTGCACCTTGCACAGCGAATGTTGCACCCTGTGGATATCGATTCTTCGGACGGCCATAACTGTTGGCTCGTTTAGAGTTACGGGAGCCATAACCAGTCAAAACAAAGCTCTTGGTGAGTTCTACGGTCTTGACAGCTGTAAGCCGTCAACGGATAGTTTCAAACCCAAAAAAGGCTATCCGAACCTCAATCGGGTCTCTAAAGTTTTTTGGCCTTTTTTTTTCCATCACGTGAATTTTTACGTTAAAACGGGATCACCGTTGCTGGTCTTCGATTTACCTTCCCTGGAGAGCGGTTCAGCATGGTACTGTTCCATTTCAAATCCCTACACCCACTTCTAAAAGTCGAACGGCGCTGTTTAGGCTTTTTGGACGAATGTTGCACCTTGCACAGCGAATGTTGCACCCTATGGATATCGATTCTTCGGACGGCCATAACTGTTGGCTCGTTTAGAGTTACGGGAGCCATAACCAGTCAAAACGAAGCTCGCGGTGAGTTCTATGGCCTTGACTGCTGTAAGCCGTCAACGGATAGTTTCAAAGCCAAAAAAGGCTATCCGAACCTCAATCGGGTCTCTGAAGTTTTTTGGCCTTCTTTTTTCCATCACGTGAAGTTTTACGTTAAAACGGGATCACCGTTGCTGGTCTTCGATTTACCTTCCCTGGAGAGCGGTTCAGCATGGTACTGTTCCATTTCAAATCCCTGCACCCACTTCTAAAAGTCGGACGGCGCTGTTTCGGCTTTTTGGACGAATGTTGCACCTTGCACAGCGAATGTTGCACCCTGCGGATATCGATTCTTCGGTCGGCCATAACTGTTGGCTCGTTTAGAGTTACGGGAGCCATAACGTCAAAACGAAGCTCTCGGTGATTTCTACGGTCTTGACGGCTGTAAGCCATCAACGGATAGTTTCAAACCCAAAAAAGGCCATCCGAACCTCAATCGCGTCTCTGAAGTTTTTTGGCCTTTTTTTTCCATCACGTGAACTTTTACGTTAAAACGGGATCACCATTGCTGGTCTTCGATTTACCTTCCCTGGAGAGCGGTTCAGCAAGGTACTATTCCATTTCAAATCCCTGCACCCACTTCTAAAAGTCGAACGGCGTTGTTTCGGCTTTTTGGACGAATGTTGCACCTTGCACAGCGAATGTTGCACCCTGTGGATATCGATTCTTCGGACGGCCATAACTGTTGGCTCGTTTAGAGTTACGGTAGCCATAACCAGTCAAAACGAAACCCTCGGTGAGTTCTACGGCCTTGACGGCTGTAAGCCGTCAACGGATAGTTTCAAACCCAAAAAAGGCTATCCGAACCTCAATCGGGTCTTTGAAGTTTTTTGGCCTTCTTTTTTCCATCACGTGAATTTTTACGTTAAAATGGGATCACCGTTGCTGGTCTTCGATTTACCTTCCCTGGAGAGCGGTTCAGCATGGTACTGTTCCATTTCAAATCCCTGCACCCACTTCTCGAAGTCGAATGGCGCTGTTTCGGCTTTTTGGACGAATGTTGCACCTTGCACAACGAATGTTGCACCCTGTGGATATCGATTCTTCGGGCGGCCATAATTGTTGGCTCGTTTAGAGTTACGGGAGCCATAACCAGTCAAAACGAAGCTCTCGGTGAGTTCTATGGCCTTGACTGCTGTAAGCCGTCTACGGATAGTTTCAAACCCAAAAAAGGCTATCCGAACCTCAATCGGGTCTCTGAAGTTTTTTGGCCTTCTTTTTTCCATCACGTGAATTTTTATGTTAAAACGGGATCACCATTGCTGGTCTTCGATTTACCTTCCCTGGAGAGCGGTTCAGCATGGTACTGTTCCATTTCAAATCCCTCCACCCACTTCTCAAAGTCGAACGGCGCTGTTTCGGCTTTTTGGACGAATGTTGCACCTTGCACAGCGAATGTTGCACCCTGTGGATATCGATTCTTCGGACGGCCATAACTGTTGGCTCGTTTAGAGTTACGGGAGCCATAACCAGTCAAAACAAAGCTCTTGGTGAGTTCTACGGTCTTGACAGCTGTAAGCTGTCAACGGATAGTTTCAAACCCAAAAAAGGCTATCCGAACCTCAATCGGGTCTCTAAAGTTTTTTGGCCTTTTTTTTTCCATCACGTGAATTTTTACGTTAAAACGGGATCACCGTTGCTGGTCTTCGATTTACCTTCCCTGGAGAGCGGTTCAGCATGGTACTGTTCCATTTCAAATCCCTACACCCACTTCTAAAAGTCGAACGGCGCTGTTTAGGCTTTTTGGACGAATGTTGCACCTTGCACTGCGAATGTTGCACCCTGTGGATATCGATTCTTCGGACGGCCATAACTGTTGGCTCGTTTAGAGTTACGGGAGCCATAACCAGTCAAAACGAAGCTCGCGGTGAGTTCTATGGCCTTGACTGCTGTAAGCCGTCAACGGATAGTTTCAAAGCCAAAAAAGGCTATCCGAACCTCAATCGGGTCTCTGAAGTTTTTTGGCCTTCTTTTTTCCATCACGTGAATTTTTACGTTAAAACGGGATCACCGTTGCTGGTCTTCGATTTACCTTCCCTGGAGAGCGGTTCAGCATGGTACAGTTCCATTTCAAATCCCTGCACCCACTTCTAAAAGTCGAACGGCGCTGTTTCGGCTTTTTGGACGAATGTTGCACCTTGCACAGCGAATGTTGCACCCTGTGGATATCGAATCTTCGGACGGCCATAACTGTTGGCTTGTTTAGAGTTACGGTAGCCATAATCAGTCAAAACGAAGCTCTCGATGAGTTCTACGGCCTTGACGGCTGTAAGCCGTCAATGGATAGTTTCAAACCCAAAAAAGGCTATCCGAACCTCAATCGGGTCTCTGAAGTTTTTTGGCCTTCTTTTTTCCATCACGTGAATTTTTACGTTAAAACGGGATCACCGTGCTGGTCTTCGATTTACCTTCCCTGGAGAGCGGTTCAGCATGGTACTGTTCCATTTCAAATCCCTGCACCCACTTCTAAAAGTCGAACGGTGCTGTTTCGGCTTTTTGGACGAATGTTGCACCTTGCACAGCGAATGTTGCACCCTGTGGATATCGATTCTTCGGACGGCCATAACTGTTGGCTCGTTTAGAGTTATGGGAGCCATAACCAGTCAAAACGAAGCTCTCAGTGAGTTCTACGGCCTTGATGGCTATAAGCCGTCAACAGATAGTTTGAAACCCAAAAAAGGCTATCCGAACCTCAATCGCATCTCTGAAGTTTTTTGGCCTTCTTTTTTCAATCACGTGAATTTTTACGTTAAAACGAGATCACCGTTGCTGGTCTTCGATTTACCTTCCTTGGAGAGCGGTTCAGCATGGTACGGTTCCATTTCAAATCCCTGCACCCACTTCTAAAAGTCGAATGGCGCTGTTTCGGCTTTTTGGACGAATGTTGCACCTTGCACAGCGAATGTTGCACCCTGCGGATATCGATTCTTCGGACGGCCATAACTGTTGGCTCGTTTAGAGTTACGGGAGCCATAACGTCAAAACGAACCTCTTGGTGAGTTCTACGGCCTTGACGGCTATAAGCCATCAACGGATAGTTTCAAACCCAAAAAAGGCTATCCGAACCTCAATCGCGTCTCTGAAGTTTTTTGGCCTTTTTTTTTCCATCACATGAATTTTTACGTTAAAACGGGATCACCATTGCTGGTCTTCGATTTACCTTCCCTGGAGAGCGGTTCAGCAAGGTACTATTCCATTTCAAATCCCTGCACCCACTTCTAAAAGTCGAACGACGTTGTTTCGGCTTTTTGGACGAATGTTGCACCATGCACAGCGAATGTTGCACCCTGTGGATATCGATTCTTCGGACGGCCATAACTGTTGGCTCGTTTAGAGTTACGGTAGCCATAACCAGTCAAAACGAAACCCTCGGTGAGTTCTACGGCCTTGACGGCTGTAAGCCGTCAACGGATAGTTTCAAACCCAAAAAAGGCTATCCGAACCTCAATCGGGTCTTTGAAGTTTTTTGGCCTTCTTTTTTCCATCACGTGAATTTTTACGTTAAAACGGGATCACCGTTGCTGGTCTTCGATTTACCTTCCCTGGAGAGCGGTTCAGCATGGTACTGTTCCATTTCAAATCCCTTCACCCACTTCTCGAAGTCGAACGGCTCTGTTTCGGCTTTTTGGACGAATGTTGCACCTTGCACAGCGAATGTTGCACCCTGTGGATATCGATTCTTCGGACGGCCATAACTGTTGGCTCGTTTAGAGTTACGGGAGCCATAACCAGTCAAAACGAAGCTCTCGGTGAGTTCTATGTCCTTGACTGCTGTAAGCCGTCTACGGATAGTTTCAAACCCAAAAAAGGCTATCCGAACCTCAATCGGGTCTCTGAAGTTTTTTGGCCTTTTTTTTGAAAGTTTGTACGCTTGTGCACACTAATTACGGATCGTGTAATATGGACTAATATATGCGGAATGTTATTTACAATTGCTATACAAGTAAATATTCAATAAACTAACTATATAGCAATTCACAGATATAGAATAGTAAATGCAGTAAACTGTAAAAATCACACCAGGGATTTTTATACTGGTTCGGACCTCCCGTCCTACGTCCAGTCCCAGACTCCTATCTGGATTTTCACAACCAACTACCTTGCTTCACCCGGAGGAACAGGTTTACAACACCCGAACAGCCGAACGGGATTTCGTGCCTCTTACAACACCGAGGACTTCAACAAAAAACAAATACAATTGCCGTTGACAACTTGTGCTCTTGATAACACGGATTTGTCACTTGTAGTACACCCTTCCTATAATCTTATCCTCAAAGTATGTGAATGATGTTTGTGAAGATTGAAGGAAGTATATTACTTAATTGAATCAAAAGATATGAAATAATTTCAATGATTCAATAAGCAATTGAAATGTTTGAGAGTTCAAGACAGAGATCAATAGAATAGAGATTCGAATAATAGAATTGGTTTATTGGAATAATGATTTCATGATGTTTATATAAGAAATAAACAGTTGTAACCCTTTGTGAAAAGATACAAACAAAGGTCATGATCATTGGTGAAGAGAAAGAGAAGCAACCGTTGAAGAAAAGGAAGTGTCTGTACGAAAGGTTGCTTTCTGTTTGAAAACGGTCGACAGGTCAAAATGGACCAGTAGACAAGAATTTGAATATATATACGTTATGTACACTTGTGCACGTTATCTGTGCATTCTGGGTAGAAACGGTCGACCGCCTTGTTTTAAACCGGTCGACCGGTTTAGCCCAGACTGCACAGTTAATGTGCACTCATACATATATACATTTATATTCAAAGATTGAAGTTATGAGATTATTTGAGGATAGATTTTAACATAAATAACACTACTAATATACCAAATAATCAACCTCTAATGTATGGAGCTCTTTGTGTCTCTTTAAAACAATGAATAACTTCTTTTTGTCGATCACGGCTTATCCCTTTGTCAGAAATCAAAACTCTATAAAAATCTTGACTCAACACTTTTTTCCATCACGTGAATTTTTACGTTAAAACGGGATCACCGTTGCTGGTCTTCGATTTACCTTCCCTGGAGAGCGGTTCAGCATGGTACTGTTCCATTTCAAATCCCTGCACCCACTTCTAAAAGTCGAACGGCGCTGTTTCGGCTTTTTGGACGAATGTTGCACCTTGCACAGCGAATGTTGCACCCTGTGGATATCGATTCTTCGGACGGCCATAACTGTTGGCTTGTTTAGAGTTACGGTAGCCATAATCAGTCAAAACGAAGCTCTCGGTGAGTTCTACGGCCTTGACGGCTGTAAGCCGTCAATGGATAGTTTCAAACCCAAAAAAGGCTATCCGAACCTCAATCGGGTCTCTGATGTTTTTTGGCCTTCTTTTTTCCATCACGTGAATTTTTACGTTAAAACGGGATCACCGTTGTTGGTCTTCGATTTACCTTCCCTGGAGAGCGGTTCAGCATGGTACTGTTCCATTTCAAATCCCTGCACCCACTTCTAAAAGTCGAATGGCGCTGTTTCGGCTTTTTGGACGAATGTTGCACCTTGCACAGCGAATGTTGCACCCTGTGGATATCGATTCTTCGGACGGCCATAACTGTTGGCTCGTTTAGAGTTATGGGAGCCATAACCAGTCAAAACGAAGCTCTCGGTGAGTTCTACGGCCTTGATGGCTATAAGCCGTCAACGGATAGTTTGAAACCCAAAAAAGGCTATCCGAACCTCAATCGCGTCTCTGAAGTTTTTTGGCCTTCTTTTTTCCATCACGTGAATTTTTACGTTAAAACGGGATCACCGTTGCTGGTCTTCGATTTACCTTCCCTGGAGAGCGGTTCAGCATGGTACTGTTCCATTTCAAATCCCTGCACCCACTTCTAAAAGTCGAACGGCGCTGTTTCGGCTTTTTGGACGAATGTTGCACCTTGCACAGCGAATGTTGCACCCTGCGGACATCGATTCTTCGGACGGCCATAACTGTTGGCTCGTTTAGAGTTACGGGAGCCATAACGTCAAAACGAAGCTCTTGGTGAGTTCTACGGCCTTGACGGCTGTAAGCCATCAACGGATAGTTTCAAACCCAAAAAAGGCTATCCGAACCTCAATCGCGTCTCTGAAGTTTTTTGGCCTTTTTTTTCCATCACGTGAATTTTTACGTTAAAACGGGATCACCATTGCTGGTCTTCGATTTACCTTCCCTGGAGAGCGGTTCAACAAGGTACTGTTCCATTTCAAATCCCTACAGCCACTTCTAAAAGTCGAACGGCATTGTTTCGGCTTTTTGGACGAATGTTGCACCTTGCACAGCGAATGTTGCACCCTGTGGATATCGATTCTTCGGACGGCCATAACTGTTGGCTCGTTTAGAGTTACGGTAGCCATAACCAGTCAAAACGAAGCTCTCGGTGAGTTCTACGGCCTTGACGGCTGTAAGCCGTCAACGGATAGTTTCAAACCCAAAAAAGGCTATCCGAACCTCAATCGGGTCTCTGAAGTTTTTTGGCCTTCTTTTTTCCATCACGTGAATTTTTACGTTAAAACGGGATCACCGTTGCTGGTCTTCAATTTACCTTCCCTGTAGAGCGGTTCAGCATGGTACTGTTCCATTTCAAATCCCTGCACCCACTTCTCGAAGTCGAACGGCGTTGTTTAGGCTTTTTGGACGAATGTTGCACCTTGCACAGCGAATGTTGCACCCTGTGGATATCGTTTCTTCGGACAGCCATAACTGTTGGCTCGTTTAGAGTAACGGGAGCCATAACCAGTCAAAAAGAAGCTCTCGGTGAGTTCTACGGCCTTGATGCCTATTAGCCGTCAACGGATAGTTTCAAACCCAAAAAAGGCTATCTGAACCTCAATCGCGTCTCTGAAGTTTTTTGACCTTCTTTTTTCCATCACGTGAATTTTTATGTTAAAACGGGATCACCATTGCTGGTCTTCGATTTACCTTCCCTGGAGAGCGGTTAAGCATGGTACTGTTCCATTTCAAATCCCTGCACCCACTTCTAAAAGTCGAACGGCGCTGTTTCGGCTTTTTGGACGAATGTTGCACCTTGCACAGCGAATGTTGCACCCTGCGGATATCGATTCTTCGGACGGCCATAACTGTTGGCTCATTTAGAGTTACGGGAACCATAACCAGTCAAAACGAAGCTCTCGGTGAGTTCTACGGCCTTGACGGCTGTAAGCCGTCGACGGATAGTTTCAAACCCAAAAAAGGCTATCCGAACCTCAATCGCGTCTTTGAAGTTTTTTGGCCTTCTTTTTTCCATCACGTGAATTTTTACGTTAAAATGGGATCACCGTTGCTGATCTTCGATTTACCATCCCTGGAGAGCGGTTCAGCATGGTACTATTCCATTTCAAATCCCTGCACCCACTTCTCAAAGTCGAACGGCGCTGTTTCGGCTTTTTGGACGAATGTTGCACCTTGAACAGCGAATGTTGCAGCCTGTGGATATCGATTCTTCGGACGGCCATAACTGTTGGCTCGTTTAGAGTTACGGGAGCCATAACTAGTCAAAACGAAGCTCTCGGTGAGTTCTACGGCCTTGATGGCTGTAAGCCGTCAACGGATAGTTTCAAACCCAAAAAAGGCTATCCGAACCTAAATCGGGTCTCTGAAGTTTTTTGGCTTTCTTTTTTCCATCACATGAATTTTTACATTAAAACGGGATCACCGTTGCTGGTCTTCGATTTACCTTCCTCGGAGAGCGGTTCAGCATGGTACTGTTCCATTTCAAATCCCAGCACCCACTTCTCAAAGTCGAACGGCGCTGTTTCGGCTTTTTGGACGAATGTTGCACCTTGCACAGCGAATGTTGCACCCTATGGATATCGATTCTTCGGATGGCCATAACTATTGGCTCGTTTAGAGTTACGGGAGCCATAACTAGTCAAAACGAAGCTCTCGATGAGTTCTACGGCCTTGACAGTTGTAAGCCGTCAACGAATAGTTTCAAACCCAAAAAAGGCTATCCGAACCTCAATCACGTCTCTGAAGTTTTTTGGCCTTCTTTTTTCCATCACGTGAATTTTTACGTTAAAACGGGATCACCGTTGCTGGTCTTCGATTTACCTTCCCCGGAGAGCGGTTCAACATGGTATTGTTCCATTTCAAGTCCCTGCACCCACTTCTAAAAGTCGAACGACGCTGTTTCGGCTTTTTGGACGAATGTTGCACCTTGCACAGCGAATGTTGCACCCTGTGGATATCGATTCTTCGGACAACCTAACTGTTGGCTTGTTTAGAGTTACGGGAGCCATAACCAATCAAAACGAAGCTCGCGGTGAGTTCTACGGCCTTGACGGCTATAAGCCGTCAACGAATAGTTTCAAACCCAAAAAAGGCTATCCAAACCTCAATCGGGTCTCTTAAGTTTTTTGGCCTTCTTTTTTCCATCATGTGAATTTTTACGTTAAAACGGGATCACCATTGCTGGTCTTCGATGTACCTTCCATGGAGAGCGATTCAGCATGGTATGGTTTCATTTCAAATCCCTGCACCCACTTCTAAAAGTCGAACGGCGTTGTTTCGGCTTTTTGGACGAATGTTGCACCTTGCACAGCGAGTGTTGCACCCTGTGGATATCGATTCTTCGGACGGCCATAACTGTTGGCTCGTTTAGAGTTACGGGAGCCATAACCCGTCAAAACGAAGCCCTCGGTGATTTCTACGGCCTTGACAGCTGTAAGCCGTCAACGGATAGTTTCAAACCCAAAAAAGGCTATCCGAACCTCAATCGCGTCTTTGAAGTTTTTTGACCTTTTTTTTCCATCACGTGGATTTTTACATTAAAACGGGATCACCGTTGCTGGTCTTCGATTTACCTTCCCTGGAGAGCGGTTCACCATGGTACTGTTCCATTTCAAATCCCTGCACCCACTTCTAAAAGTAAAACGGCGTTGTTTAGGCTTTTTGGACGAATGTTGCACCTTGCACTGCGAATGTTGCACCCTTTGGATATCGATTCTTCGGACGGCCATAACTGTTGGCTCGTTTAGAGTTACGGGAGCCATAACCAGTAAAAACGAAGATCGCGGTGAGTTCTACGGCCTTGATCGCTGTAAGCCATCAACGGATAGTTTTAAACCCAAAAAAGGCTATCCGAACCTCAATTGGGTCTCTGAAGTTTTTTGGCCTTCTTTTTTCCATCACGTGAATTTTTACGTTAAAACGGGATCACCGTTGCTGGTCTTCGATTATCCTTCCCTGGAGAGTGGTTCAGCATGCAACTGTTCCATTTCAAATCCCCCCACCCACTTCTAAAAGTCGAACGGCGCTGTTTCGGCTTTTTGGACGAATGTTGCACCTTGCACAGCGAATGTTGCACCCTGTGGATATCGATTCTTCGGACGGCCATAACTGTTGGCTCGTTTAGAGTTACGGGAGCCATAACCAGTCAAAACGAAGCTCTCGGTGAGTTCTACGGCCTTGACTGCTGTAAGCCATCAACGGATAGTTTCAAACCCAAAAAAGGCTATCCGAACCTCAATCCGGTCTCTGAAGTTTTTTGGCCTTCTTTTTTCCATCACGTGAATTTTTACGTTAAAACGGGATCACCTTTGCTGGTCTTCGATTTACCTTCCCTGGAGAGCGGTTCAGCATGGTACTGTTCCATTTCAAATCCCTACATCCACTTCTCAAAGTCGAACGGCGATGTTTCGGCTTTTTGGACGAATGTTGCACCTTGCACAGCGAATGTTGCACCCTGCGGATATCGATTCTTCAGACGGCCATAACTGTTGGCTCGTTTAGAGTTACGGGAGCCATAACCAGTCAAAACGAAGCTCTCGGTGAGTTCTACGGCCTTGACGGCTGTAAGCCATCAACGGATAGTTTCAAACCCAAAAAAGGCTATCCGAACCTCAATCGGGTCTCTGAAGTTTTTTGGCCTTCTTTTTTCCATCACGTGAATTTTTACGTTAAAACGGGATCACCTTTGCTGGTCTTCGATTTACCTTCCCTGGAGAGTGGTTCAGCATGGTACTGTTCCATTTCAAATCCCTACATCCACTTCTCAAAGTCGAACGGCGATGTTTCGGCTTTTTGGACGAATGTTGCACCTTGCACAGCGAATGTTGCACCCTGTGGATATCGATTCTTCGGACGGCCATAACTGTTGGCTTGTTTAGAGTTATGGGAGACATAACCAGTCAAAACGAATCTCGCAGTGAGTTCTACGGCCTTGACTCCTGTAAGCCGTCAACGGATAGTTTCAAACCCAAAAAAGGCTATCCGAACCTCAATCGGGTCTCTGAAGTTTTTTGGCCTTCTTTTTTCCATCACGTGAATTTTTACGTTAAAACGGGATCATCGTTGCTGGTTTTCGATTTACCTTCCCTGGAGAGCGGTTCAGCATGGTACGGTTCCATTTCAAATCCCTGCACCCACTTCTAAAAGTCGAACGGCGCTGTTTTGGCTTTTTGGACGAATGTTGCACCTTGCCCAGCGAATGTTGCACCCTGTGGATATCGATTCTTCGGACGGCCATAACTGTTGGCTTGTTTAGAGTTATGGGAGCCATAACCAGTCAAAACGAAGCTCTCGGTGAGTTCTACGGCCTTGACAGCTGTAAGCCGTCAACGGATAGTTTCAAACCCAAAAAAAGCTATCCGAACCTCAATCGGGTCTCTGAAGTTTTTTGGCCTTCTATTTTCCATCACGTGAATTTTTACGTTAAAACGGGATCACCGTTGCTGGTCTTCGATTTACCTTCCCTGGAGAGCGGTTTAGCATGGTACGGTTCCATTTCAAATCCCTGCACCCACTTCTAAAAGTCGAACGGCGCTGTTTCGGATTTTTGGACGAATGTTGCACCTTGCCCAGCGAATGTTGCACCGTGTGGATATCGATTTTTCGGACGGCCATAACTGTTGGCTCGTTTAGAGTTACGGGAGCCATAACCAGTCAAAACGAAGCTCGCGGTGAGTTCTACGGCCTTGACTGCTGTAAGCCGTCAACGGATAGTTTCAAACCCAAAAAAGGCTATCCGAACCTCAATCGGGTCTTTGATGTTTTTTGGCCTTCTTTTTTCCATCACGTGAATTTTTACGTTAAAACGGGATCACCGTTGCTGGTCTTCGATTTACCTTCCCTGGAGAGCGGTTCAGCATGGTACTGTTCCATTTCAAATCCATGCACCCACTTCTAAAAGTCGAACGGCGCTGTTTCGGCTTTTTGGACGAATGTTGCACCTTGCACAGCGAATGTTGCACCCTGTGGATATCGATTCTTCGGACAGCCATAACTGTTGGCTCGTTTAGATTTACGGGAGCCATAACCAGTCAAAACGAAGCTCTCGGTGAGTTCTACGGCCTTGACGGCTGTAAGCCGTCAACGGATAGTTTCAAACCCAAAAAAGGCTATCCGAACCTCAATCGGGTCTCTGAAGTTTTTTGGCTTTCTTTTTTCCATCACATGAATTTTTACGTTAAAACAGGATCACCGTTGCTGGTCTTCGATTTACCTTCCTCGGAGAGCGGTTCACCATGGTACTGTTCCATTTCAAATCCCTGCACCCACTTCTAAAAGTCGAACGGCGCTGTTTCGGCTTTTTGGACGATTGTTGCACCTTGCACAGCGAGTGTTGCACCCTATGGATATCGATTCTTCGGACGGCCATAACTGTTGGCTCGTTTAGAGTTACGGGAGCCATAACCCGTCAAAACGAAGCCCTCGGTGATTTCTACGGCCTTGACAGCTGTAAGCCGTCAACGGATAGTTTCAAACCCAAAAAAGGCTATCCGAACCTCAATCGCGTCTTTGAAGTTTTTTGACCTTCTTTTTTCCATCACGTGAATTTTTACGTTAAAACGGGATCACCGTTGCTGGTCTTCGATTTACCTTCCCTGGAGAGCGGTTCAGCATGGTACTGTTCCATTTCAAATCCATGCACCCACTTCTAAAAGTCGAACGGCGCTGTTTCGGCTTTTTGGACGAATGTTGCACCTTGCACAGCGAATGTTGCACCCTGTGGATATCGATTCTTCGGACAGCCATAACTGTTGGCTCGTTTAGATTTACGGGAGCCATAACCAGTCAAAACGAAGCTCTCGGTGAGTTCTACGGCCTTGACGGCTGTAAGCCGTCAACGGATAGTTTCAAACCCAAAAAAGGCTATCCGAACCTCAATCGGGTCTCTGAAGTTTTTTGGCTTTCTTTTTTCCATCACATGAATTTTTACGTTAAAACGGGATCACCGTTGCTGGTCTTTGATTTACCTTCCTCGGAGAGCGGTTCACCATGGTACTGTTCCATTTCAAATCCCTGCACCCACTTCTAAAAGTCGAACGGCGCTGTTTCGGCTTTTTGGACGATTGTTGCACCTTGCACAGCGAGTGTTGCACCCTGTGGATATCGATTCTTCGGACGGCCATAACTGTTGGCTCGTTTAGAGTTACGGGAGCCATAACCCGTCAAAACGAAGCCCTCGGTGATTTCTACGGCCTTGACAACTGTAAGCCGTCAACGGTAGTTTCAAACCCAAAAAAGGCTATCCGAACCTCAATCGCGTCTTTGAAGTTTTTTGACCTTTTTTTTCCATCACGTGAATTTTTACATTAAAACGGGATCACCGTTGCTGGTCTTCGATTTACCTTCCCTGGAGAGCGGTTCACCATGGTACTGTTCCATTTCAAATCCCTGCACCCACTTCTAAAAGTAAAACGGCGCTGTTTAGGCTTTTTGGACGAATGTTGCACCTTGCACTGCGAATGTTGCACCCTTTGGATATCGATTCTTCGGACGGCCATAACTGTTGGCTCGTTTAGAGTTACGGGAGCCATAACCAGTCAAAACGAAGATCGCGGTGAGTTCTACGGCCTTGATCGCTGTAAGCCATCAACGGATAGTTTTAAACCCAAAAAAGGCTATCCGAACCTCAATTGGGTCTCTGAAGTTTTTTGGCCTTCTTTTTTCCATCACGTGAATTTTTACGTTGAAACGGGATCACCTTTGCTGGTCTTCGATTATCCTTCCCTGGAGAGTGGTTCAGCATGCAACTGTTCCATTTCAAATCCCCGCACCCACTTCTAAAAGTCGAACGGCGCTGTTTCGGCTTTTTGGACGAATGTTGCACCTTGCACAGCGAATGTTGCACCCTGTGGATATCGATTCTTCGGACGGCCATAACTGTTGGCTCGTTTAGAGTTACGGGAGCCATAACCAGTCAAAACGAAGCTCTCGGTGAGTTCTACGGCCTTGACTGCTGTAAGCCATCAACGGATAGTTTCAAACCCAAAAAAGGCTATCCGAACCTCAATCCGGTCTCTGAAGTTTTTTGGCCTTCTTTTTTCCATCACGTGAATTTTTACGTTAAAACGGGATCACCTTTGCTGGTCTTCGATTTACCTTCCCTGGTGAGCGGTTCAGCATGGTACTGTTCCATTTCAAATCCCTACATCCACTTCTCAAAGTCGAACGGCGATGTTTCGGCTTTTTGGACGAATGTTGCACCTTGCACAGCGAATGTTGCACCTTGCGGATATCGATTCTTCAGACGGCCATAACTGTTGGCTCGTTTAGAGTTACGGGAGCCATAACCAGTCAAAACGAAGCTCTCGGTGAGTTCTACGGCCTTGACGGCTGTAAGCCATCAACGGATAGTTTCAAACCCAAAAAAGGCTATCCGAACCTCAATCGGGTCTCTGAAGTTTTTTGGCCTTCTTTTTTCCATCACGTGAATTTTTACGTTAAAACGGGATCACCTTTGCTGGTCTTCGATTTACCTTCCCTGGAGAGCGGTTCAGCATGGTACTGTTCCATTTAAAATCCCTACATCCACTTCTCAAAGTCGAACGGCGATGTTTCGGCTTTTTGGACGAATGTTGCACCTTGCACAGCGAATGTTGCACCCTGCGGATATCGATTCTTCGGACGGCCATAACTGTTGGCTCGTTTAGAGTTACGGGAGCCATAACCAGTCAAAACAAAGCTCTCGGTGAGTTCTACGGCCTTGACAGCTGTAAGCCGTCAACGGATAGTTTCAAACCCAAAAAAGGCTATCCGAACCTCAATCGGGTCTCTGATGTTTTTTGGCCTTCTTTTTTCCATCACGTGAATTTTTACGTTAAAACGAGATCACCGTTGCTGGTCTTCGATTTACCTTCCCTGGAGAGCGGTTCACCATGGTACTGTTCCATTTCAAATCCCTGCACCCACTTCTAAAAGTCGAACGGTGCTGTTTCGGCTTTTTGGACGAATGTTGCACCTTGCCCAGCGAATGTTGCACCCTGTGGATATCGATTCTTCGGACGGTCATAACTGTTGGCTCGTTTAGAGTTACGGGAGCCATAACCAGTCAAAACGAAGCTCTCGGTGATTTCTACGGCCTTGACAGCTGTAAGCCGTCAACGGATAGTTTCAAACCCAAAAAAGGCTATCCGAACCTCAATCGTGTCTCTGAAGTTTTTTGGCCTTCTTTTTCCCATCATGTGAATTTTTACGTTAAAACGGGATCACCTTTGCTGGTCTTCGATTTACCTTCCCTGGAGAGCGGTTCAGCATGGTACTGTTCCATTTCAAATCCCTCCACCCACTTCTCAAAGTCGAACGGTGCTGTTTCAGCATTTTGGACGAATGTTGCACCTTGCACAGCGAATGTTGCACCCTGTGGATATCGATTCTTCGGACGGCCATAACTGTTGGCTCGTTTAGAGTTACGGGAGCCATAACCAGTCAAAACGAAGCTCTTGGTGAGTTCCACTGCCTTGATAGCTGTAAGCCGTCAACGGATAGTTTCAAACCTAAAAAAGGCTATCCGAACCTCAATCGGGTCTTTGAAGTTTTTTGGCCTTTTTTTTTCCATTACGTGAATTTTTACGTTAAAACGGGATCACCGTTGCTGGTCTTCGATTTACCTTCCCTGGAGAGCGGTTCAGCATGGTACTGTTCCATTTCAAATCCCTGCACCCACTTCTAAAAGTCGAACGGTGCTGTTTAGGCTTTTTGGACGAATGTTGCACCTTGCACTGCGAATGTTGCACCCTGTGGATATCGATTCTTCGGACGGCCATAACTGTTGGCTCGTTTAGAGTTACGGGAGACATAACCAGTCAAAACGAAGCTCGCGGTGAGTTCTACGGCCTTGACTGCTGTAAGCCGTCAACGGATAGTTTCAAACCCAAAAAAAAGGCTATCCGAACCTCAATCGGGTCTCTGATGTTTTTTGGCCTTCTTTTTTCCATCACGTGAATTTTTACGTTAAAACGGGATCACCGTTGCTGGTCTTCGATTTACCTTCCCTGGAGAGCGGTTCAGCATGGTACTGTTCCATTTCAAATCCCTCCACCCACTTCTCAAAGTCGAACGGTGTTGTTTCGGCATTTTGGACGAATGTTGCACCTTGCACAGCGAATGTTGCACCCTGTGGATATCGATTCTTCGGACGGCCATAACTGTTCGCTCGTTTAGAGTTACGGGAGCCATAACCAGTCAAAACGAAGCTCTTGGTGAGTTCCACTGCCTTGACAGCTGTAAGCCGTCAACGGATAGTTTCAAACCCAAAAAAGGCTATCCGAACCTCAATCGGGTCTCTGAAGTTTTTTGGCCTTTTTTTTTCCATTACGTGAATTTTTACGTTAAAACGGGATCACCGTTGCTGGTCTTCGATTTACCTTCCCTGGAGAGTGGTTCAGCATGGTACTGTTCCGTTCAAATCCCTGCACCGACTTCTAAAAGTCGAACGGTGCTGTTTAGGCTTTTTGGACGAATGTTGCACCTTGCACTGCGAATGTTGCACCCTGTGGATATCGATTCTTCGGACGGCCATAACTGTTGGCTCGTTTAGAGTTACGGGAGCCATAACCAGTCAAAACGAAGCTCGCGGTGAGTTCTACGGCCTTGACTGCTGTAAGCCATCAACGGATAGTTTCAAACCCAAAAAAGGCTATCCGAACCTCAATCGGGTCTTTGATGTTTTTTGGCCTTCTTTTTTCCATCACGTGAATTTTTACGTTAAAACGGGATCACCGTTGCTGGTCTTCGATTTACCTTCCCTGGAGAGCGGTTCAGCATGGTACTGTTCCATTTCAAATCCATGCACCCACTTCTAAAAGTCGAACGGCGCTGTTTCGGCTTTTTGGACGAATGTTGCACCTTGCACAGCGAATGTTGCACCCTGTGGATATCGATTCTTCGGACAGCCATAACTGTTGGCTCGTTTAGATTTACGGGAGCCATAACCAGTCAAAACGAAGCTCTCGGTGAGTTCTACGGCCTTGACGGCTGTAAGCCGTCAACGGATAGTTTCAAACCCAAAAAAGGCTATCCGAACCTCAATCGGGTCTCTGAAGTTTTTTGGCTTTCTTTTTTCCATCACATGAATTTTTACGTTAAAACGGGATCACCGTTGCTGGTCTTCGATTTACCTTCCTCGGAGAGCGGTTCACCATGGTACTGTTCCATTTCAAATCCCTGCACCCACTTCTAAAAGTCGAACGGCGCTGTTTCGGCTTTTTGGACGATTGTTGCACCTTGCACAGCGAGTGTTGCACCCTGTGGATATCGATTCTTCGGACGGCCATAACTGTTGGTTCGTTTAGAGTTACGGGAGCCATAACCCGTCAAAACGAAGCCCTCGGTGATTTCTACGGCCTTGACAGCTGTAAGCCGTCAACGGATAGTTTCAAACCCAAAAAAGGCTATCCGAACCTCAATCGCGTCTTTGAAGTTTTTTGACCTTTTTTTTCCATCACGTGAATTTTTACATTAAAACGGGATCACCGTTGCTGGTCTTCGATTTACCTTCCCTGGAGAGCGGTTCACCATGGTACTGTTCCATTTCAAATCCCTACACCCACTTCTAAAAGTAAAACGGCGCTGTTTAGGCTTTTTGGACGAATGTTGCACCTTGCACTGCGAATGTTGCACCCTTTGGATATCGATTCTTCGGACGGCCATAACTGTTGGCTCGTTTAGAGTTACGGGAGCCATAACCAGTCAAAACGAAGATCGCGGTGAGTTCTACGGCCTTGATCGCTGTAAGCCATCAACGGATAGTTTTAAACCCAAAAAAGGCTATCCGAACCTCAATTGGGTCTCTGAAGTTTTTTGGCCTTCTTTTTTCCATCACATGAATTTTTACGTTAAAACGGGATCACCTTTGCTGGTCTTCGATTATCCTTCCCTGGAGAGTGGTTCAGCATGCAACTGTTCCATTTCAAATCCCCACACCCACTTCTAAAAGTCGAACGGCGCTGTTTCGGCTTTTTGGACGAATGTTGCACCTTGCACAGCGAATGTTGCACCCTGTGGATATCGATTCTTCGGACGGCCATAACTGTTGGCTCGTTTAGAGTTACGGGAGCCATAACCAGTCAAAACGAAGCTCTCGGTGAGTTCTACGGCCTTGACTGCTGTAAGCCATCAACGGATAGTTTCAAACCCAAACAAGGCTATCCGAACCTTAATCCGGTCTCTGAAGTTTTTTGGCCTTCTTTTTTCCATCACGTGAATTTTTACGTTAAAACGGGATCACCTTTGCTGGTCTTCGATTTACCTTCCCTGGTGAGCGGTTCAGCATGGTACTGTTCCATTTCAAATCCCTACATCCACTTCTCAAAGTCGAACGGCGATGTTTCGGCTTTTTGGACGAATGTTGCACCTTGCACAGCGAATGTTGCACCCTGCGGATATCAATTCTTCAGACGGCCATAACTGTTGGCTCGTTTAGAGTTACGGGAGCCATAACCAGTCAAAACGAAGCTCTCGGTGAGTTCTACGGCCTTGACGGCTGTAAGCCATCAACGGATAGTTTCAAACCCAAAAAAGGCTATCCGAACCTCAATCGGGTCTCTGAAGTTTTTTGGCCTTCTTTTTTCCATCACGTGAATTTTTACGTTAAAACGGGATCACCTTTGCTGGTCTTCGATTTGCCTTCCTTGGAGAGCGGTTCAGCATGGTACTGTTCCATTTCAAATCCCTACATCCACTTCTCAAAGTCGAACGGCGATGTTTCGGCTTTTTGGACGAATGTTGCACCTTGCACAGCGAATGTTGCACCCTGCGGATATCGATTCTTCGGACGGCCATAACTGTTGGCTCGTTTAGAGTTACGGGAGCCATAACCAGTCAAAACAAAGCTCTCGGTGAGTTCTACGGCCTTGATTGCTGTAAGCCGTCAACGGATAGTTTCAAACCCAAAAAAGGCTATCCGAATCTCAATCGGGTCTCTGATGTTTTTTGGCCTTCTTTTTTCCATCACGTGAATTTTTACGTTAAAACGAGATCACCGTTGCTGGTCTTCGATTTACCTTCCCTGGAGAGCGGTTCACCATGGTACTGTTCCATTTCAAATCCCTGCACCCACTTCTAAAAGTCGAACGGCGCTGTTTCGGCTTTTTGGACGAATGTTGCAGCTTGCACAGCGAATGTTGCACCCTGTGGATATCGATTCTTCGGACGGCCATAACTGTTGGCTTGTTTAGAGTTACGGCAGCCATAACCAGTCAAAACGAAGCTCGCGGTGAGTTCTACGGCCTTGACAGCTGTAAGCCGTCAATGGATAGTTTCAAACCCAAAAAAGGCTATCCGAACCTCAATCGGGTCTCTGAAGTTTTTTGGCCTTCTATTTTCCATCACGTGAATTTTTACGTTAAAACGGGATCACCGTTGCTGGTCTTCGATTTACCTTCCCTGGAGAGCGGTTCAGCATGGTACGGTTCCATTTCAAATCCCTGCACCCACTTCTAAAAGTCGAACGGCGCTGTTTCGGCTTTTTGGACGAATGTTGCACCTTGCCCAGCGAATGTTGCACCCTGTGGATATCGATTCTTCGGACGGTCATAACTGTTGGCTCGTTTAGAGTTACGGGAGCCATAACCAGTCAAAACGAAGCTCTCGGTGATTTCTACGGCCTTGACAGCTGTAAGCCGTCAACGGATAGTTTCAAACCCAAAAAAGGCTATCCGAACCTCAATCGCGTCTCTGAAGTTTTTTGGCCTTCTTTTTCCCATCATGTGAATTTTTACGTTAAAACGGGATCACCGTTGCTGGTCTTCGATTTACCTTCCCTGGAGAGCGGTTCAGCATGGTACTGTTCCATTTCAAATCCCTCCACCCACTTCTCAAAGTCGAACGGTGCTGTTTCAGCATTTTGGACGAATGTTGCACCTTGCACAGCGAATGTTGCACCCTGTGGATATCGATTCTTCGGACGGCCATAACTGTTGGCTCGTTTAGAGTTACGGGAGCCATAACCAGTCAAAACGAAGCTCTTGGTGAGTTCCACTGCCTTGACAGCTGTAAGCCGTCAACGGATAGTTTCAAACCTAAAAAAGGCTATCCGAACCTCAATCGGGTCTTGGAAGTTTTTTGGCCTTTTTTTTTCCATTACGTGAATTTTTACGTTAAAACGGGATCACCGTTGCTGGTCTTCGATTTACCTTCCCTAGAGAGTGGTTCAGCATGGTACTGTTCCATTCAAATCCCTGCACCCACTTCTAAAAGTCGAACGGTGCTGTTTAGGCTTTTTGGACGAATGTTGCACCTTGCACTGCGAATGTTGCACCCTGTGGATATCGATTCTTCGGACGGCCATAACTGTTGGCTCGTTTAGAGTTACGGGAGCCATAACCAGTCAAAACGAAGCTTGCGGTGAGTTCTACGGCCTTGACTGCTGTAAGCCGTCAACGGATAGTTTCAAACCCAAAAAAGGCTATCCGAACCTCAATCGGGTCTCTGATGTTTTTTGGCCTTCTTTTTTCCATCACGTGAATTTTTACGTTAAAACGGGATCACCGTTGCTGGTCTTCGATTTACCTTCCCTGGAGAGCGGTTCAGCATGGTACTGTTCCATTTCAAATCCCTGCACCCACTTCTAAAAGTCGAACGGCGTTGTTTCGGCTTTTTGGATGAATGTTGCACCTTGCACAGCGAATGTTGCACCCTGTGGATATCGATTCTTCGGACGGCCATAACTGTTAGCTCGTTTATAGTTACGGGAGCCATAACCAGTCAAAACGAAGCTCTCGGTGAGTTCTACGGCCTTGACGGCTATAAGCCGTCAACGGATAGTTTCAAACCCAAAAAAGGCTATCCGAACCTCAATCGGGTCTCTGAAGTTTTTTGGCTTTCTTTTTTCCATCACATGAATTTTTACGTTAAAACGGGATCACCGTTGCTGGTCTTCGATTTACCTTCCTCGGAGAGCGGTTCAGCATGGTACTGTTCCATTTCAAATCCCTGCACCCACTTCTCAAAGTCGAACGGCGCTGTTTCGGCTTTTTGGACGAATGTTGCACCTTGCACAGCGAATGTTGCACCCTATGGATATTGATTCTTCGGATGGCCATAACTGTTGGCTCGTTTAGAGTTACGGGAGCCATAACTAGTCAAAACGAAGCTCTCGATGAGTTCTACGGCCTTGACAGTTGTAAGCCGTCAACGAATAGTTTCAAACCCAAAAAAGGCTATCCGAACCTCAATCACGTCTCTGAAGTTTTTTGGCCTTCTTTTTTCCATCACGTGAATTTTTACGTTAAAACGGGATCACCGTTGCTGGTCTTCGATTTACCTTCTCCGTAGAGCGGTTCAACATGGTATTGTTCTATTTCAAGTCCCTGCACCCACTTCTAAAAGTCGAACGTCGCTGTTTCGGCTTTTTGGACGAATGTTGCACCTTGCACAGCGAATGTTGCACCCTGTGGATATCGATTCTTCGGACAGCCTAACTGTTGGCTTGTTTAGAGTTACGGGAGCCATAACCAATCAAAACGAAGCTCGCGGCGAGTTCTACGGCCTTGACGGCTATAAGCCGTCAACGAATAGTTTCAAACCCAAAAAAGGCTATCCAAACCTCAATCGGGTCTCTTAAGTTTTTTGGCCTTCTTTTTTCCATCATGTGAATTTTTACGTTAAAACGGGATCACCATTGCTGGTCTTCGATTTACCTTCCATGGAGAGCGATTCAGCATGGTATGGTTTCATTTCAAATCCCTGCACCCACTTCTAAAAGTCGAACGGCGTTGTTTCGGCTTTTTGGACGAATGTTGCACCTTGCACAGCGAGTGTTGCACCCTGTGGATATCGATTCTTCGGACGGCCATAACTGTTGGCTCGTTTAGAGTTACGGGAGCCATAACCCGTCAAAACGAAGCCCTCGGTGATTTCTACGGCCTTGACAGCTGTAAGCCGTCAACGGATAGTTTCAAACCCAAAAAAGGCTATCCGAACCTCAATCGCGTCTTTGAAGTTTTTTGACCTTTTTTTTCCATCACGTGAATTTTTACATTAAAACGGGATCACCGTTGCTGGTCTTCGATTTACCTTCCCTGGAGAGCGGTTCACCATGGTACTGTTCATTTCAAATCCCTGCACCCACTTCTAAAAGTAAAACGGCGCTGTTTAGGCTTTTTGGACGAATGTTGCACCTTGCACTGCGAATGTTGCACCCTTTGGATATCGATTCTTCGGACGGCCATAACTGTTGGCTCGTTTAGAGTTACGGGAGCCATAACCAGTCAAAACGAAGATCGCGGTGAGTTCTACGGCCCTGATCGCTGTAAGCCATCAACGGATAGTTTTAAACCCAAAAAAGGCTATCCGAACCTCAATTGGGTCTCTGAAGTTTTTTGGCCTTCTTTTTTCCATCACGTGAATTTTTACGTTAAAACGGGATCACCGTTGCTGGTCTTCGATTATCCTTCCCTGGAGAGTGGTTCAGCATGCAACTGTTCCATTTCGAATCCCCGCACCCACTTCTAAAAGTCGAACGGCGCTGTTTCGGCTTTTTGGACGAATGTTGCACCTTGCACAGCGAATGTTGCACCCTGTGGATATCGATTCTTCGGACGGCCATAACTGTTGGCTCGTTTAGCCTTACGGGAGCCATAACCAGTCAAAACGAAGCTCTCAGTGAGTTCTACGGCCTTGACGGCTGTAAGCCATCAACGGATAGTTTCAAACCCAAAAAAGGCTATCCGAACCTCAATCCGGTCTCTGAAGTTTTTTGGCCTTCTTTTTTCCATCACGTGAATTTTTACGTTAAAACGGGATCACCTTTGCTGGTCTTCGATTTACCTTCCCTGGAGAGCGGTTCAGCATGGTACTGTTCCATTTCAAATCCCTACATCCACTTCTCAAAGTCGAACGACGATGTTTCGGCTTTTTGGACGAATGTTGCACCTTGCACAGCGAATGTTGCACCCTACGGATATCGATTCTTCGGACGGCCATAACTGTTGGCTCGTTTAGAGTTACGGGAGCCATAACCAGTCAAAACGAAGCTCTCGGTGAGTTCTACGGCCTTGATGGCTGTAAGCCATCAACGGATAGTTTCAAACCCAAAAAAGGCTATCCGAACCTCAATCGAGTCTCTGAAGTATTTTGGCCTTCTTTTTTCCAGCACGTGAATTTTTACGTTAAAACGGGATCACCTTTGCTGGTCTTCGATTTACCTTCCCTGGAGAGCGGTTCAGCATGGTACTGTTCCATTTCAAATCCCTACATCCACTTCTCAAAGTCGAACGGCGATGTTTCGGCTTTTTAGACGAATGTTGCACCTTGCACAGCGAATGTTGCACCCTGCGGATATCGATTCTTCGGACGGCCATAACTGTTGGCTCGTTTAGAGTTACGGGAGCCATAACCAGTCAAAACAAAGCTCTCGGTGAGTTCTACGGCCTTGACTGCTGTAAGCCGTCAACGGATAGTTTCAAACCCAAAAAAGGCTATCCGAACCTCAATCGGGTCTCTGATGTTTTTTGGCCTTCTTTTTTCCATCACGTGAATTTTTACGTTAAAACGAGATCACCGTTGCTGGTCTTCGATTTACCTTCCCAGGAGAGCGGTTCACCATGGTACTGTTCCATTTCAAATCCCTGCACCCACTTCTAAAAGTCGAACGGCGCTGTTTCGGCTTTTTGGACGAATGTTGCAGCTTGCACAGCGAATGTTGCACCCTGTGGATATCGATTCTTCGGACGGCCATAACTGTTGGCTTGTTTATAGTTACGGGAGCCATAACCAGTCAAAACGAAGCTCGCGGTGAGTTCTACGGCCTTGACAGCTGTAAGCCGTCAATGGATAGTTTCAAACCCAAAAAAGGCTATCCGAACCTCAATCGGGTCTCTGAAGTTTTTTGGCCTTCTTTTTTCCATCACGTGAATTTTTACGTTAAAACGGGATCACTATTGCTGGACTTCGATTTACCTTCCCAGGAGAGCGGTTCAACATGGTACTGTTCCATTTCAAATCCCTGCACCCACTTCTCAAAGTCGAACGGCGCTGTTTCGGCTTTATGGACGAATATTGCACCTTGCACAGCGAATGTTGCACCCTGCGGATATCGATTCTTCGGACGGCCATAACTGTTGGCTCGTTTAGGGTTACGGGAGCCATAACCAGTCAAAACGAAGCTCTTGGTGAGTTCTACGGCCTTGACAGTTGTAAGCCGTCAACGGATAGTTTCAAACCCAAAAAAGGCTATCCGAACCTCAATCGGGTCTCTGAAGTTTTTTGGCCTTATTTTTTCCATCATGTGAATTTTTACGTTAAAACGGGATCACTGTTGCTAGTCTTCGATTTACCCTCCCTGGAGAGCGGTTCACCATGGTACTGTTCCATTTCAAATCCCTGCACCCACTTCTCAAAGTCGAACGGCGCTGTTTCGGCTTTTTGGACGAATGTTGCACCTTGCACAGCGAATGTTGCACCCTGCGGATATCGATTCTTCGGACGGCCATAACTGTTGGCTCGTTTAGAGTTACGGGAGCCATAACGTCAAAACGAAGCTCTCGGTGAGTTCTACGGCCTTGACGGCTTTAAGCCGTCAACGGATAGTTTCAAACCCAAAAAAGGCTATCCGAACCTCAATCGCGTCTCTGAAGTTTTTTGGCCTTCTTTTTTCCATCACGTGAATTTTTATGTTAAAATGGGATCACCGTTGCTGGTCTTCGATTTACCTTCCCTGGAGAGCGGTTCAGCATGGTACTGTTCCATTTCAAATCCCTGCACCCACTTCTCGAAGTCGAACGGCGTTGTTTCGGCTTTTTGGACGAATGTTGCACCTTGCACAGCGAATGTTGCACCCTGTGGATATCGATTCTTCGGACGGCCATAACTGTTGGCTCGTTTAGAGTTACGGGAGCCATAACCAGTCAAAACGAAGCTCTCGATGAGTTCTACGGCCTTGACGGCTATAAGCCGTCAACGGATAGTTTCAAACCCAAAAAAGGCTATCCGAACCTCAATCGCGTCTCTGAAGTTTTTTGGCCTTCTTTTTTCCATCACGTGAATTTTTATGTTAAAACGGGATCACCGTTGCTGGTCTTCGATTTACCTTCCCTGGAGAGCGGTTCAACATGGTACTGTTCCATTTCAAATCCCTGCACCCACTTCTAAAAGTCGAACGGCGCTGTTTCGGCTTTTTGGACGAATGTTGCACCTTGCACAGTGAATGTTGCACCCTGCGGATATCGATTCTTCGGACGGCCATAACTGTTGGCTCGTTTAGGGTTACGGGAGCCATAACCAGTCAAAACTAAGCTCTCGGTGAGTTCTATGGCCTTGACGGCTATAAGCCGTTAACGGATAGTTTCAAACCCAAAAAAGGCTATCCGAACCTCAATCGCGTCTCTGAAGTTTTTTGGCCTTCTTTTTTCCATCACGTGAATTTTTACGTTAAAACGGGATCACCGTTGCTGGTCTTCGATTTACCTTCCTTGGAGAGCAGTTCAGCATGGTACTATTCCATTTCAAATCCCTACACCCACTTCTCAAAGTCGAACGACGCTGTTTCGGCTTTTTGGACGAATGTTGCACCTTGCACAGCAAATGTTGCAGCCTATGGATATCGATTCTTCGGACGGCCATAACTGTTGGCTCGTTTAGAGTTACGGGAGCCATAACTAGTCAAAACGAAGCTCTCGGTGAGTTCTATGGCCTTGACGGCTGTAAGCCCTCAACGGATAGTTTCAAACCCAAAAAAGGCTATCCGAACCTCAATCGCGTCTCTGAAGTTTTTTGGCCTTCTTTTTTCCATCACGTGAATTTTTACGTTAAAACGGGATCACCGTTGCTGGACTTCGATTTACCTTCCCTGGAGAGCGGTTCATCATGGTACTGTTCCATTTCAAATCCCTGCACCCACTTCTCAAAGTCGAACGGCGCTGTTTCGGCTTTATGGACGAATGTTGCACCTTGCACAGCGAATGTTGCACCCTGCGGATATCGATTCTTCGGACGGCCATAACTGTTGGCTCGTTTAGAGTTACGGGAGCCATAACCAGTCAAAAAAAAGCTCTCGGTGAGTTCTACGGCCTTGACAGCTGTAAGCCGTCAACGGATAGTTTCAAACCCAAAAAAGGCTATCCGAACCTCAATCGGATCTCTGAAGTTTTTTGGCCTTCTTTTTTCCATCACGTGAATTTTTACGTTAAAACGGGATCACCGTTGCTGGTCTTCGATTTACCCTCCCTGGAGAGCGGTTCACCATGGTACTGTTCCATTTCAAATCCCTGCACCAACTTCTAAAAGTCGAACGGCGCTGTTTCGGCTTTTTGGACGAATGTTGCACCTTGCACAGCGAATGTTGCACCCTGCGGATATCGATTCTTCGGACGGCCATAACTGTTGGCTCGTTTAGAGTTACGGGAGCCATAACCAGTCAAAACGAAGCTCTCGGTGATTTCTACGGCCTTGACCGCTGTAAGCCGTCAACGGATAGTTTCAAACCCAAAAAAGGCTATCCGAACCTCAATCGGGTCTCTGAAGTATTTTGGCCTGCTTTTTTCCATCACGTGAATTTTTACGTTAAAACGGGATCACCGTTGCTGGTCTTCGATTTACCCTCCCTGGAGAGCGGTTCACCATGGTACTGTTCCATTTCAAATCCCTGCACCAACTTCTAAAAGTCGAACGGCGCTGTTTCGGCTTTTTGGACGAATGTTGCACCTTGCACAGCGAATGTTGCACCCTGCGGATATCGATTCTTCGGACAGCCATAACTGTTGGATCGTTTAGAGTTACGGGAGCCATAACCAGTCAAAACGAAGCTCTCGGTGAGTTCTACGGCCTTGACCGCTGTAAGCCGTCAACGGATAGTTTCAAACCCAAAAAAGGCTATCCGAACCTCAATCGGGTCTCTGAAGTATTTTGGCCTACTTTTTTCCATCACGTGAATTTTTACGTTAAAACGGGATCACCGTTGCTGGTCTTCGATTTACCTTCCCTGGAGAGCGGTTCAGCATGGTACTGTTCCATTTCAAATCCCTACATCCACTTCTCAAAGTCGAACGGCGATGTTTCGGCTTTTTAGACGAATGTTGCACCTTGCACAGCGAATGTTGCACCCTGCGGATATCGATTCTTCGGACGGCCATAACTGTTGGCTCGTTTAGAGTTACGGGAGCCATAACCAGTCAAAACAAAGCTCTCGGTGAGTTCTACGGCCTTGACTGCTGTAAGCCGTCAACGGATAGTTTCAAACCCAAAAAAGGCTATCCGAACCTCAATCGGGTCTCTGATGTTTTTTGGCCTTTTTTTTCCATCACGTGAATTTTTACGTTAAAACGAGATCACCGTTGCTGGTCTTCGATTTACCTTCCCAGGAGAGCGGTTCACCATGGTACTGTTCCATTTCAAATCCCTGCACCCACTTCTAAAAGTCGAACGGCGCTGTTTCGGCTTTTTGGACGAATGTTGCAGCTTGCACAGCGAATGTTGCACCCTGTGGATATCGATTCTTCGGACGGCCATAACTGTTGGCTTGTTTATAGTTACGGGAGCCATAACCAGTCAAAACGAAGCTCGCGGTGAGTTCTACGGCCTTGACAGCTGTAAGCCGTCAATGGATAGTTTCAAACCCAAAAAAGGCTATCCGAACCTCAATCGGGTCTCTGAAGTTTTTTGGCCTTCTTTTTTCCATCACGTGAATTTTTACGTTAAAACGGGATCACTATTGCTGGACTTCGATTTACCTTCCCAGGAGAGCGGTTCAACATGGTACTGTTCCATTTCAAATCCCTGCACCCACTTCTCAAAGTCGAACGGCGCTGTTTCGGCTTTATGGACGAATATTGCACCTTGCACAGCGAATGTTGCACCCTGCGGATATCGATTCTTCGGACGGCCATAACTGTTGGCTCGTTTAGGGTTACGGGAGCCATAACCAGTCAAAACGAAGCTCTTGGTGAGTTCTACGGCCTTGACAGCTGTAAGCCGTCAACGGATAGTTTCAAACCCAAAAAAGGCTATCCGAACCTCAATCGGGTCTCTGAAGTTTTTTGGCCTTATTTTTTCCATCATGTGAATTTTTACGTTAAAACGGGATCACTGTTGCTAGTCTTCGATTTACCCTCCCTGGAGAGCGGTTCAGCATGGTACTGTTCCATTTCAAATCCCTGCACCCACTTCTAAAAGTCGAACGGCGCTGTTTCGGCTTTTTGGACGAATGTTGCACCTTGCACAGCGAATGTTGCACCCTGCGGATATCGATTCTTCGGATGGCCATAACTGTTGGCTCGTTTAGGGTTTCGGGAGCCATAACCAGTCAAAACTATGCTCTCGGTGAGTTCTACGGCCTTGACGGCTATAAGCCGTCAACGGATAGTTTCAAACCCAAAAAAGGCTATCCAAACCTCAATCGCGTCTCTGAAGTTTTTTGGCCTTCTTTTTTCCATCACGTGAATTTTTACGTTAAAACGGGATCACCGTTGCTGGACTTCGATTTACCTTCCCTGGATAGCGGTTCAGCATGGTACTGTTCCATTTCAAATCCCTACACCCACTTCTCAAAGTTGAACGGCGCTGTTTCGGCTTTTTGGACGAATGTTGCACCTTGCACAGCGAATGTTGCAGCCTGTGGATATCGATTCTTCGGACGGCCATAACTGTTTGCTCGTTTAGAGTTACGGGAGCCATAACTAGTCAAAACGAAGCTCCTGGTGAGTTCTATGGCCTTGACGGCTGTAAGCCGTCAACGGATAGTTTCAAACCCAAAAAAGGCTATCCGAACCTCAATCGCGTCTCTGAAGTTTTTTGGCCTTCTTTTTTCCATCACGTGAATTTCTACGTTAAAACGGGATCACCGTTGCTGGACTTCGATTTACCTTCCCTGGAGAGCGGTTCAGCATGGTACTGTTCCATTTCAAATCCCTGCACCCACTTCTCAAAGTCGAACGGCGCTGTTTCGGCTTTATGGACGAATGTTGCACCTTGCACAAAGAATGTGGCACCCTGCGGATATCGATTCTTCGGACGGCCATAACTGTTGGCTCGTTTAGAGTTACGGGAGCCATAACCAGTCAAAACGAAGCTCTCGGTGATTTCTACGGCCTTGACCGGTGTAAGCCGTCAACGGATAGTTTCAAACCCAAAAAAGGCTATCCGAACCTCAATCGGGTCTCTGAAGTATTTTGGCCTGCTTTTTTCCATCACGTGAA
Source organism: Allium fistulosum (assembly GCA_030737815.1). Taxonomy (NCBI): domain Eukaryota; kingdom Viridiplantae; phylum Streptophyta; class Magnoliopsida; order Asparagales; family Amaryllidaceae; genus Allium; species Allium fistulosum. The sequence continues at coordinate 53,258,905 of CM060907.1, forward strand.
TTTTTACGTTAAAACGGGATCACCGTTGCTGGTCTTCGATTTACCCTCCCTGGAGAGCGGTTCACCATGGTACTGTTCCATTTCAAATCCCTGCACCAACTTCTAAAAGTCGAACGGCGCTGTTTCGGCTTTTTGGATGAATGTTGCACCTTGCACAGCGAATGTTGCACCCTGCGGATATCGATTCTTCGGACGGCCATAACTGTTGGCTCGTTTAGAGTTACGGGAGCCATAACCAGTCAAAACGAAGCTCTCGGTGAGTTCTACGGCCTTGACCGCTGTAAGCCGTCAACGGATAGTTTCAAACCCAAAAAAGGCTATCCGAACCTCAATCGGGTCTCTGAAGTATTTTGGCCTACTTTTTTCCATCACGTGAATTTTTACGTTAAAACGGGATCACCGTTGCTGGTCTTCGATTTACCTTCCTCGGAGAGCGGTTCAGCATGGTACTGTTCCATTTCTAATCCCTGCACCCACTTCTAAAAGTCGAACGGCGCTGTTTCGGCTTTTTGGACGAATGTTAAACCTTGCACAGCGAATGTTGCACCCTGCGGATATCGATTCTTCGGACGGCAATAACTGTTGGCTCGTTTAGAGTAACGGGAGCCATAACCAGTCAAAACGAAGCTCTCGGTGAGTTCTACGGCCTTGACGGCTGTAAGCCGTCAACGGATAGTTTCAAACCCAAAAAAGGCTATCCGAACCTCAATCGGGTCTCTGAAGTATTTTGGCCTACTTTTTTCCATCACGTGAATTTTTACGTTAAAACGGGATCACCGTTGCTGGTCTTCGATTTACCTTCCCCGGAGAGCGGTTCAGCATGGTACTGTTCCATTTCGAATACCTGCACCCACTTCTAAAAGTTGAACGGCGCTGTTTCGGCTTTTTGGACGAATGTTGCACCTTGCACAGCGAATGTTGCACCCTGTGGATATCGATTCTTCGGACGGCCATAACTGTTGGCTTGTTTAGAGTTATGGGAGCCATAACAAGTCAAAACGAAGCTCGCGGTGAGTTCTACGGCCTTGACGGCTGTAAGCGGTCAACGGATAGTTTCAAACCCAAAAAAGGCTAAACGAACCCCAATCGGGTATCTAAAGTTTTTTGGCCTTCTTTTTTCCATCACGTGAATTTTTACGTTAAAACGGGATCACCGTTGCTGGTCTTCGATTTACCTTCCCTGGAGAGCGGTTCAGCATGGTACTGTTCCATTTCAAATCCCTGCACCCACTTCTTGAAGTCGAACGGCGCTGTTTCGGCTTTTTGGACGAATGTTGCACCTTGCACAGCGAATGTTGCACCCTGTGGATATCGATTCTTCGGACGGCCATAACTGTTGGATCGTTTAGAGTTACGGGAGCCATAACCAGTCAAAACGAAGCTCTCGGTGAGTTCTACGGCCTTGACGGCTATAAGCCGTCAACGGATAGTTTCAAACCCAAAAAATCCTATCCGAACCTCAATCGCGTCTACGAAGTTTTTTAGCCTTCTTTTTTCCATCACGTGAATTTTTATGTTAAAACGGGATCACCGTTGCTGGTCTTCGATTTACCTTCCCTGGAGAGCGGTTCAGCATGGTACTGTTCCATTTCAAATCCCTGCACCCACTTCTAAAAGTCGAACGGCGCTGTTTCGGCTTTTTGGACGAATGTTGCACCTTGCACAGCGAATGTTGCACCCTGCGGATATCGATTCTTCGGATGGCCATAACTGTTGGCTCGTTTAGGGTTTCGGGAGCCATAACCAGTCAAAACTAAGCTCTCGGTGAGTTCTACGGCCTTGACGGCTATAAGCCGTCAACGGATAGTTTCAAACCCAAAAAAGGCTATCCGAACCTCAATCGCGTCTCTGAAGTTTTTTGGCCTTCTTTTTTCCATCACGTGAATTTTTACGTTAAAACGGGATCACCGTTGCTGGACTTCGATTTACCTTCCCTGGATAGCGGTTCAGCATGGTACTGTTCCATTTCAAATCCCTACACCCACTTCTCAAAGTTGAACGGCGCTGTTTCGGCTTTTTGGACGAATGTTGCACCTTGCACAGCGAATGTTGCAGCCTGTGGATATCGATTCTTCGGACGGCCATAACTGTTGGCTCGTTTAGAGTTACGGGAGCCATAACTAGTCAAAACGAAGCTCCTGGTGAGTTCTATGGCCTTGACGGCTGTAAGCCGTCAACGGATAGTTTCAAACCCAAAAAAGGCTATCCGAACCTCAATCGCGTCTCTGAAGTTTTTTGGCCTTCTTTTTTCCATCACGTGAATTTCTACGTTAAAACGGGATCACCGTTGCTGGACTTCGATTTACCTTCCCTGGAGAGCGGTTCAGCATGGTACTGTTCCATTTCAAATCCCTGCACCCACTTCTCAAAGTCGAACGGCGCTGTTTCGGCTTTATGGACGAATGTTGCACCTTGCACAAAGAATGTGGCACCCTGCGGATATCGATTCTTCGGACGGCCATAACTGTTGGCTCGTTTAGAGTTACGGGAGCCATAACCAGTCAAAACGAAGCTCTCGGTGATTTCTACGGCCTTGACCGCTGTAAGCCATCAACGGATAGTTTCAAACCCAAAAAAGGCTATCCGAACCTCAATCGGGTCTCTGAAGTATTTTGGCCTGATTTTTTCCATCACGTGAATTTTTACGTTAAAACGGGATCACCGTTGCTGGTCTTCGATTTACCCTCCCTGGAGAGCGGTTCACCATGGTACTGTTCCATTTCAAATCCCTGCACCAACTTCTAAAAGTCGAACGGCGCTGTTTCGGCTTTTTGGACGAATGTTGCACCTTGCACAGCGAATGTTGCACCCTGCGGATATCGATTCTTCGGACGGCCTTAACTGTTGGCTCGTTTAGAGTTACGGGAGCCATAACCAGTCAAAACGAAGCTCTCGGTGAGTTCTACGGCCTTGACCGCTGTAAGCCGTCAACGGATAGTTTCAAACCCAAAAAAGGCTATCCGAACCTCAATCGGGTCTTTGAAGTATTTTGGCCTGCTTTTTTCCATCACGTGAATTTTTACGTTAAAACGGGATCACCGTTGCTGGTCTTCGATTTACCTTCCCTGGAGAGCGGTTCAGCATGGTACTGTTCCATTTCAAATCCCTGCACCCACTTCTAAAAGTCGAACGACGCTGTTTCGGCTTTTTGGATGAATGTTGCACCTTGCACAGCGAATGTTGCACCCTGCGGATATCGATTCTTCGGACGGCCATAACTGTTGGCTCGTTTAGAGTTACGGGAGCCATAACAAGTCAAAACGAAGCTCTCGGTGAGTTCTACGGCCTTGACGGCTGTAAGCCGTCAACGGATAGTTTCAAACCCAAAAAAGGCTATCCGAACCTCAATCGGGTCTCTGAAGTATTTTGGCCTACTTTTTTCCATCACGTGAATTTTTATGTTAAAACGGGATCACCGTTGCTGGTCTTCGATTTACCTTCCCTGGAGAGCGGTTCAGCATGGTAATGTTCCATTTCAAATCCCTGCACCCACTTCTTGAAGTCGAACGGCGCTGTTTCGGCTTTTTGGACGAATGTTGCACCTTGCACAGCGAATGTTGCACCCTGTGGATATCGATTCTTCGGACGGCCATAACTGTTGGATCGTTTAGAGTTACGGGAGCCATAACCAGTCAAAACAAAGCTCTCGGTGAGTTCTACGGCCTTGACGGCTGTAAGCCGTCAACGGATAGTTTCAAACTCAAAAAAGGCTATCCGAACCTCAATCGCGTCTCCGAAGTTTTTTAGCCTTCTTTTTTCCATCACGTGAATTTTTACGTTAAAACGGGATCACCGTTGCTGGTCTTCGATTTATCTTCCCTGGAGAGCGGTTCAGCATGGTACTGTTCCATTTCAAATCCCTGCACCCACTTCTAAAAGTCGAACGGCGTTGTTTCGGCTTTTTGGACGAATGTTGCACCTTGCACAGCGAATGTTGCACCCTGCGGATATCGATTCTTCGGACGGCCATAACTGTTGGCTCGTTTAGAGTTATGGGAGCCATAACCAGTCAAAACGAAGCTCTCGGTGAGTTCTACAGCCTTGACGGCTGTAAGCCGTCAACGGATAGTTTCAAACCCAAAAAAGGCTATCTGAAACCTCAATCGCGTCTCTGAAGTTTTTTGGCCTTCTTTTTTCTATCACGTGAATTTTTACGTTAAAACGGGATCACCGTTGCTGGTCTTCGATTTACCTTCCCTGGAGAACGGTTCAGCATGGTACTATTCCATTTCAAATCCCTACAACCACTTCTCAAAGTCGAACGGCGCTGTTTCGGCTTTGTGGACGAATGTTGCACCTTGCACAGCGAATGTTGCAGCCTGTGGATATCGATTCTTCGGACGACCATAACTGTTGGCTCGTTTAGAGTTACGGGAGCCATAACTAGTCAAAACGAAGCTCCTGGTGATTTCTATGGCCTTGACGACTGTAAGCCGTCAACGGATAGTTTCAAACCCAAAAAAGGCTATCCGAACCTCAAGCGCGTCTCTGAAGTTTTTTGGCCTTCTTTTTTCCATCACGTGAATTTCTACGTTAAAACGGGATCACCGTTGCTGGACTTCGATTTACCTTCCCTGGAGAGCGGTTCAGCATGGTACTGTTCCATTTCAAATCCCTGCACCCACTTCTCAAAGTCGAACGGCGCTGTTTCGGCTTTATGGACGAATGTTGCACCTTGCACAGCGAATGTTGCACCCTGCGGATATCGATTCTTCGGACGGCCATAACTGTTGGCTCGTTTAGAGTTACGGGAGCCATAACCAGTCAAAACGAAGCTCTCGGTGAGTTCTACGGCCTTGACCGCTGTAAGCCGTCAACAGATAGTTTCAAACCAAAAAAAGGCTATCCGAACCTCAATCGGGTCTCTGAAGTTTTTTGGCCTTCTTTTTTCCATCACGTGAATTTTTACGTTAAAACGGGATCACCGTTGCTGATCTTCGATTTACCCTCCATGGAGAGCGGTTCACCATGGTACTGTTCCATTTCAAATCCCTGCACCCACTTCTAAAAGTCGAACGGCGCTGTTTCGGCTTTTTGGGCGAATGTTGCACCTTGCACAGCGAATGTAGCACCCTGCGGATATCGATTCTTCGGACGGCCATAACTGTTGGCTCGTTTAGAGTCACGGGAGCCATAACCAGTCAAAACGAAGCTCTCGGTGAGTTCTACGGCCTTGACCGCTGTAAGCCGTCAGCGGATAGTTTCAAACCCAAAAAAGGATATCCGAACCTCAATCGGGTCTCTGAAGTATTTTGGCCTGCTTTTTTCCATCACGTGAATTTTTACGTTAAAACGGGATCACCGTTGCTGGTCTTCGATTTACGTTCCTCGGAGAGCGGTTTAGCATGGTACTATTCCATTTCAAATCCCTGCACCCACTTCTCAAAGTTGAACGGCGCTGTTTTGGCTTTTTGGACGAATGTTGCACCTTGCACAGCGAATGTTGCACCCTGTGGATATCGATTCTTCGGACGGCCATAACTGTTGGCTCGTTTAGTGTTACGGGAGCCATAACCAGTCAAAACGAAGCTCTCGGTGAGTTCTACGGCCTTGACGGCTGTAAGCCGTCAACGGATAGTTTCAAACCCAAAAAAGGCTATCCGAACCTCAATCGCGTCTCTGAAGTTTTTTGCCTTCTTTTTTCCATCACGTGAATTTTTACGTTAAAACAGGATCACCGTTGCTGGTCTTCGATTTACCTTCCCCGGAGAGCGGTTCATCATGGTACTGTTCCATTTCAAATACTTGCACCCACTTCTAAAAGTTGAACGGCGCTGTTTCGGCTTTTTGGACGAATGTTGCACCTTGCACAGCGAATGTTGCACCCTATGGATATCGATTCTTCGGACGGCCATAACTATTGGCTTGTTTAGAGTTATGGGAGACATAACCAGTCAAAACGAAGCTCGCGGTGAGTTCTACGGCCTTGACTCCTGTAAGCCGTCAACGGAGAGTTTCAAACCCAAAAAAGGCTATCCGAACCTCAATCGGGTCTCTGAAGTTTTTTGGCCTTCTTTTTTCCATCACGTGAATTTTTACGTTAAAACGGGATCATCGTTGCTGGTCTTCGATTTACCTTCCCTGGAGAGCGGTTCAGCATGGTACGGTTCCATTTCAAATCCCTGCACCCACTTCTAAAAGTCGAACGGCGCTGTTTCGGCTTTTTGGACGAATGTTGCACCTTGCCCAGCGAATGTTGCACCCTGTGGATATCGATTCTTCGGACGGCCATAACTGTTGGCTCGTTTAGAGTTATAGGAGCCATAACCAGTCAAAACGACGCTCTCGGTGAGTTCTACGGCCTTGACAGTTGTAAGCCGTCAACGGATAGTTTCAAACCCAAAAAGGCTATCCGAACCTCAATCGGGTCTCTGAAGTTTTTTGGCCTTCTATTTTCCATCACGTGAATTTTTACGTTAAAACGGGATCACCGTTGCTGGTCTTCGATTTACCTTCCCTGGAGAGCGGTTCAGCATGGTACGGTTCCATTTCAAATCCCTGCACCCACTTCTAAAAGTCGAACGGCACTGTTTCGGCTTTTTGGACGAATGTTGCACCTTGCCCAGCGAATGTTGCACCCTGTGGATATCGATTCTTCGGACGGTCATAACTGTTGGCTCGTTTAGAGTTACGGGAGCCATAACCAGTCAAAACGAAGCTCTCAGTGATTTCTATGGCCTTGACAGCTGTAAGCCGTCAACGGATAGTTTCAAACCCAAAAAAGGCTATCCGAACCTCGATCGCGTCTCTGAAGTTTTTTGGCCTTCTTTTTCCCATCATGTGAATTTTTACGTTAAAACGGGATCACCGTTGCTGGTCTTCGATTTACCTTCCCTGGAGAGCGGTTTAGCATGGTACTGTTCCATTTCAAATCCCTCCACCCACTTCTCAAAGTCGAACTGCGCTGTTTCGGCTTTTTGGACGAATGTTGCACCTTGCACAGCGAATGTTGCACCCTATGGATATCGATTCTTCGGACGGCCATAACTGTTGGCTCGTTTAGAGTTACGGGAGCCATAACCAGTCAAAACGAAGCTCTCGGTGAGTTCTACGACCTTGACGGCTATAAGCCGTCAACGGATAGTTTCAAACCCAAAAAAGGCTATCCGAACCTCAATCGCGTCTCTGAAGTTTTTTGGCCTTCTTTTTTCCATCACGTGAATTTTTATGTTAAAACGGGATCACCGTTGCTGGTCTTCGATTTACCTTCCCTGGAGAGCGGTTCAGCATGGTACGGTTCCATTTCAAATCCCTGTACCCACTTATAAAAGTCGAACGGCGCTGTTTCGGCTTTTTGGACGAATGTTGCACCTTGCACAGCGAATGTTGCACCCTACGGATATCGATTCTTCGGACGGCCATAACTGTTGGCTCGTTTAGAGTTACGGGAGCCATAACCAGTCAAAACGAAGCTCTCGGTGAGTTCAACGGCCTTGACGGCTGTAAGCCGTCAACGGATAGTTTCAAACCCAAAAAAAGCTATCCGAACCTCAATCGTGTCTCTGAAGTTTTTTGGCCTTCTTTTTTCCATCACGTGAATTTTTACGTTAAAACGGGATCACCGTTGCTGGTCTTCGATTTACCTTCCCTAGAGAGCGGTTCAACATGGTACTATTCCATTTCAAATCCCTACACCCACTTCTCAAAGTCGAACGGCGCTGTTTCGGCTTTTTGGACGAATGTTACACCTTGCACAGCGAATGTTGCAGCCTGTGGATATCGATTCTTCGGACGGCCATAACTGTTGGCTCGTTTAGAGTTACGGGAGCCATAACTAGTCAAAACGAAGCTCTCGGTGAGTTCTATGGCCTTGACGGCTGTAAGCCGTCAACGGATAGTTTCAAACCCAAATAAGGCTATCCGAACCTCAATCGCGTCTTTGAAGTTTTTTGGCCTTCTTTTTTCCATCACGTGAATTTTTACGTTAAAACGGGATCACCGTTGCTGGACTTCGATTTACCTTCCCTGGAGAGCGGTTCAGCATGGTACTGTTCCATTTCAAATCCCTGCACCCACATCTCAAAGTCGAACGGCGCTGTTTCGGCTTTATGGACGAATGTTGCACCCTGCGGATATCGATTCTTCGGACGGCCATAACTGTTGGCTCGTTTAGAGTTACGGGAGCCATAACCAGTCAAAACGAAGCTCTCGGTGAGTTCTACGGCCTTGATAGCTGTAAGCCGTCAACGGATAGTTTCAAACCCAAAAAGGGCTATCCGAACCTCAATCGGGTCTCTGAAGTTTTTTGGCCTTCTCTTTTCCATCATTTGAATTTTTACGTTAAAACGGGATCACCGTTGCTGGTCTTCGATTTACCCTCCCTGGAGAGCGGTTAACCATGGTACGGTTCCATTTCAAATCCCTGCACCCACTTCTAAAAGTCGAACGACGCTGTTTCGGCTTTTTGGACGAATGTTGCACCTTGCACAGCGAATGTTGCACCCTATGGATATCGATTCTTCGGACGGCCATAACTGTTGGCTTGTTTAGAGTTATGGGAGCCATAACCAGTCAAAACGAAGCTCGCGGTGAGTTCTACGGCCTTGACTCCTGTAAGCCGTCAACGGATAGTTTCAAACCCAAAAAAGACTATCCGAACCTCAATCGGGTCTCTGAAGTTTTTTGGCCTTCTTTTTTCCATCACGTGAATTTTTACGTTAAAACGGGATCATCGTTGCTGGTCTTCGATTTACCTTCCCTGGAGAGCGGTTCAGCATGGTACGGTTCCATTTCAAATCCCTGCACCCACTTCTAAAAGTCGAACGGCGCTGTTTCGGCTTTTTGGACGAATGTTGCACCTTGCACAGCGAATGTTGCACCCTGTGGATATCGATTCTTAGGACGGCCATAACTGTTGGCTCGTTTAGAGTTACGGGAGCCATAACCCATCAAAACGAAGCCCTTGGTGATTTCTACGGCCTTGACAGCTGTAAGCCGTCAACGAATAGTTTCAAAATCAAAAAAGGCTATCCGAACCTCAATCGGGTCTCTGAAGTTTTTTAGCCTTCTTTTTTCCATCACGTGAATTTTTACGTTAAAACGGGATCACCGTTGCTGGTCTTCGATTTACCTTCCCTAGAGAGCGGTTCAGCATGGTACTATTCCATTTCAAATCCCTACACCCACTTCTCAAAGTCGAACGGCGCTGTTTCGGCTTTTTGGACGAATGTTACACCTTGCACAGCGAATGTTGCAGCCTGTGGATATCGATTCTTCGGACGGCCATAACTGTTGGCTCGTTTAGAGTTACGGGAGCCATAACTAGTCAAAACGAAGCTCTCGGTGAGTTCTATGGCCTTGACGGCTGTAAGCCGTCAACGGATAGTTTCAAACCCAAAAAAGGCTATCCGAACCTCAATCGCGTCTTTGAAGTTTTTTGGCCTTCTTTTTTCCATCACGTGAATTTTTACGTTAAAACGGGATCACCGTTGCTGGACTTCGATTTACCTTCCCTGGAGAGCGGTTCAGCATGGTACTGTTCCATTTCAAATCCCTGCACCCACATCTCAAAGTCGAACGGCGCTGTTTCGGCTTTATGGACGAATGTTGCACCCTGCGGATATCGATTCTTCGGACGGCCATAACTGTTGGCTCGTTTAGAGTTACGGGAGCCATAACCAGTCAAAACGAAGCTCTCGGTGAGTTCTACGGCCTTGATAGCTGTAAGCCGTCAACGGATAGTTTCAAACCCAAAAAGGGCTATCCGAACCTCAATCGGGTCTCTGAAGTTTTTTGGCCTTCTCTTTTCCATCACTTGAATTTTTACGTTAAAACGGGATCACCGTTGCTGGTCTTCGATTTACCCTCCCTGGAGAGCGGTTAACCATGGTACGGTTCCATTTCAAATCCCTGCACCCACTTCTAAAAGTCGAACGACGCTGTTTCGGCTTTTTGGACGAATGTTGCACCTTGCACAGCGAATGTTGCACCCTATGGATATCGATTCTTCGGACGGCCATAACTGTTGGCTTGTTTAGAGTTATGGGAGCCATAACCAGTCAAAACGAAGCTCGCGGTGAGTTCTACGGCCTTGACTCCTGTAAGCCGTCAACGGATAGTTTCAAACCCAAAAAAGACTATCCGAACCTCAATCGGGTCTCTGAAGTTTTTTGGCCTTCTTTTTTCCATCACGTGAATTTTTACGTTAAAACGGGATCATCGTTGCTGGTCTTCGATTTACCTTCCCTGGAGAGCGGTTCAGCATGGTACGGTTCCATTTCAAATCTCTGCACCCACTTATAAAAGTCGAACGGCGCTGTTTCGGCTTTTTGGACGAATGTTGCACCTTGCCCAGCGAATGTTGCACCCTGTGGTTATCGATTCTTCGGACGACCATAACTGTTGGCTTGTTTAGAGTTATAGGAGCCATAACCAGTCAAAACGAAGCTCTTGGTGAGTTCTACGGCCTTGACAGCTGTAAGCCGTTAACGGATAGTTTCAAACCCAAAAAAGGCTATCCGAACCTCAATCGGGTCTATGAAGTTTTTTGGCCTTCTATTTTCCATCACGTGAATTTTTACGTTAAAACGGGATCACCGTTGTTGGTCTTCGATTTACCTTCCCTGGAGAGCGGTTCGGCATGGTACGGTTCCATTTCAAATCCCTGCACCCACTTCTAAAAGTCGAACGACGCTGTTTCGGCTTTTTGGACGAATGTTGCACCTTGCCCAGTGAATGTTGCACCCTGTGGATATCGATTCTTCGGACGGTCATAACTGTTGGCTCGTTTAGAGTTACGGGAGCCATAACCAGTCAAAACGAAGCTCTCGGTGATTTCTACGGCCTTGACGGCTTTAAGCCGTCAACGGATAGTTTCAAACCCAAAAAAGGTTATCCGAACCTCCATCTCGTCTCTAAAGTTTTTTGGCCTTCTTTTTCCCATCATGTGAATTTTTACGTTAAAACAGGATCACCGTTGCTGGTCTTCGATTTACCTTCCCTGGAGAGCGGTTCAGCATGGTACTGTTCCATTTCAAATCCCTCCACCCACTTCTCAAAGTCGAACGGCGCTGTTTCGGCTTTTTGGACGAATTTTGCACCTTGCACAGCGAATGTTGCACCATGTGGATATCGATTCTTCGGACGGCCATAACTGTTGGCTCGTTTAGAGTTACGGGAGCCATAACCAGTCAAAACGAAGCTCTTGGTGAGTTCTACGGCCTTGACTGCTGTAAGCCGTCAACGGATAGTTTCAAACCCAAAAAAGGCTATCCGAACCTCAATCGGGTCTCTGAAGTTTTTTGGCCTTTTTTTTCCATTATGTGAATTTTTACGTTAAAACGGGATCACCGTTGTTGGTCTTCGATTTACCTTCCCTGGAGAGTGGTTCAGCATGGTACTGTTCCATTTCAAATCCCTGCACCCACTTCTAAAAGTCGAACGGCGCTGTTTAGGCTTTTTGGACAAATGTTGCACCTTGCACTGCGAATGTTGCACCCTGTGGATATCGATTCTTCGGACGGCCATAACTGTTGGCTCGTTTAGAGTTATGGGAGCCATAACCAGTCAAAACGAAGCTCGCGGTGAGTTCTACGGCCTTGACTACTGTAAGCCGTCAATGGATAGTTTCAAACCCAAAAAAGGCTATCCGAACCTCAATCGGGTCTCTTAAGTTTTTTGGCCTTCTTTTTTCCATCATGTGAATTTTTACGTTAAAACGGGATCACCATTACTGGTCTTCGATTTACCTTCCATGGAGAGCGGTTCAGCATGGTACGGTTCCATTTCAAATCCCTGCACCCACTTCTAAAAGTCGAACGGCGCTGTTTCGGCTTTTTGGACGAATGTTGCACCTTGCACAGCGAATGTTGCACCCTGTGGATATCGATTCTTAGGACGGCCATAACTGTTGGCTCGTTTAGAGTTACGGGAGCCATAACCCATCAAAACGAAGCCCTTGGTGATTTCTACGGCCTTGACAGCTGTAAGCCGTCAACGAATAGTTTCAAACCCAAAAAAGGCTATCCGAACCTCAATCGCGTCTCTGAAGTTTATTGGCCTTCTTTTTCCCATCATTTTAATTTTTACGTTAAAACGAGATCACCGTTGCTGGTCTTCGATTTTCCTTCCCTGGAGAGCGGTTCAGCATGGTACTGTTCCATTTCAAACCCCTCCACCCACTTCTCAAAGTCGAACGGCGCTGTTTCGGCTCTTTGGACGAATGTTGCACCTTGCACAGCAAATGTTGCACCCTGTGGATATCGATTCTTCGGACGGCCATAATTGTTGGCTCGTTTAGAGTTACGGGAGCCATAACCAGTCAAAACGAAGCTCTTGGTGAGTTCTACGGCCATGACTGCTGTAAGCCGTCAACGGATAGTTTCAAACCCAAAAAAGGCTATCCGAACCTCAATCGGGTCTCTGAAGTTTTTTGGCCTTTTTTTTCCATCACGTGAATTTTTACGTTAAAACGGGATCACCGTTGCTGGTCTTCGATTTACCTTCCCTGGAGAGCGGTTCACCATGGTACTGTTCGATTTCAAATCCCTGCACCCACTTCTAAAAGTAAAACGGCGCTGTTTAGGCTTTTTGGACGAATGTTGCACCTTGCACTGCGAATGTTGCACCCTTTGGATATCGATTCTTCGGACGACCATAATTGTTGGCTCATTTAGAGTTACGGGAGCCATAACCAGTCAAAACGAAGCTCGCGGTGAGTTCTACGGCCTTGACCGCTGTAAGCCATCAACGGATAGTTTCAAAATCAAAAAAGGCTATCCGAACCTCAATCGGGTCTCTGAAGTTTTTTAGCCTTCTTTTTTCCATCACGTGAATTTTTACGTTAAAACGGGATCACCGTTGCTGGTCTTCGATTTACCTTCCCTGGAGAGCGTTTCAGCATGGTACTGTTCCATTTCAAATATCTGCACCCACTTCTAAAAGTCGAACGGCGCTGTTTCGGCTTTTTGGACGAATGTTGCACCTTGCACAGTGAATGTTGCACCCTGTGGGTATCGATTCTTCGGACGGCCATAACTGTTGGCTCGTTTAGAGTTACGGGAGCCATAACCAGTCAAAACGAAACTCTTGGTGAGTTCTACGGCCTTGATGGCTGTAAGCCATCAACGGATAGTTTCAAACCCAAAAAAGGCTATCCGAACCTCAATCGGGTCTCTGAAGTTTTTTGGCCTTCTTTTTTCCATCACGTGAATTTTTACGTTAAAATGGGATCACCTTTGTTGGTCTTCGATTTACCTTCCCTGGAGAGTGGTTCAGCATGGTACTGTTCCATTTCAAATCCCTACAAACACTTCTCAAAGTCGAACGGCGCTGTTTCGGCTTTTTGGACGAATGTTGTACCTTGCACAGCGAATGTTGCAACATGCGGATACCGATTCTTCGGACGGCCATAACTGTTGGCTCGTTTAGAGTTACGGGAGCCATAACCAGTCAAAACAAAGCTCTCGGTGAGTTCTACGGCCTTGACCGCTGTAAGCCGTCAATGGATAGTTTCAAACCCAAAAAAGGCTATCCGAACCTTAATCGGGTCTCTGAAGTTTTTTGGCCTTCTTTTTTCCATCACGTGAATTTTTACGTTAAAACGAGATCACCGTTGCTCGTCTTCGATTTACCTTCCCTGGAGAGCTGTTCACCATGGTACTGTTCCATTTCAAATCCCTGCACCCACTTCTAAAAGTCGAACGGCGCTGTTTCGGCTTTTTGGACGAATGTTGCAGCTTGCATAGCGAATGTTGCACCCTGTGGATATCGATTCTTCGGACGGCCATAACTGTTGGCTTGTTTAGAGTTACGGGAGCCATAACCAGTCAAAACGAAGCTCGTGGTGAGTTCTACGGCCTTGACAGCTGTAAGCCGTCAATGGATAGTTTCAAACCCAAAAAAGGCTATCCGAACCTCAAACGGGGCTCTAAAGTTTTTTGGCCTTCTTTTTTCCATCACGTGAATTTTTACGTTAAAACGGGATCACCGTTGCTGGTCTTTGATTTACATTCCTTGGAGAGCGGTTCAGCATGGTACTGCTCCATTTCAAATCCCTGTACCCACTTCTAAAAGTCGAACGACGCTGTTTCGGCTTTTTGGACGAATGTTGCATCTTGCACAGCGAATTTTGCACCTTGTGGATATCGATTCTTGGGACGGCCATAACTGTTGGCTCGTTTAGAGTTACGGGAGCCATAACTAGTCAAAACGAAGCTCTCGGCGAGTTCTACGGCCTTGATGGCTGTAAGCCGTCAACGGATAGTTTCAAACCCAAAAAAGGCTATCCGAACCTCAATCGGGTCTCTGAAGTTTTTTGGCCTTCTTTTTTCCATCACGTGAATTTTTACGTTAAAACGGGATCACCGTTGCTGGTCTTCGATTTACCTTCCTCGGAGAGCGGTTCAGCATGGTACTGTTCCATTTCAAATCCCTGCACCCACTTCTCAAAGTCGAACGGTGCTGTTTCGGCTTTTTGGACGAATGTTGCACCTTGCACAGCGAATGTTGCACCTTGTGGATATCGATTCTTCGGACGGCCATAACTGTTGGCTCGTTTAGAGTTACGGGAGCCATAACCAGTCAAAACGAAGATCTTGGTGAGTTCTACGGCCTTGACCGCTGTAAGCCGTCAACGGATAGTTTCAAACCCAAAAAAGGCTATCCGAACCTCAATGGCGTCTCTGATGTTTTTTGGCCTTCTTTTTTCCATCACGTGAATTTTTACGTTAAAACGGGATCACTGTTGCTGGACTTCGATTTACCTTCCCTGGAGAGCGGTTCAGCATGGTACTGTTCCATTTCAAATCTTTGCACCCACTTCTCAAAGTCGAACGGCGCTGTTTCGGCTTTTTGGACGAATGTTGCACCTTGCACAGCGAATGTTGCACCCTATGGATATCGATTCTTCGGACGGCCATAACTGTTGGCTCGTTTAGAGTTACGGGAGCCATAACCAGTCAAAACGATGCTCTCGGTGAGTTCTACGGCCTTGACGGCTGTAAGCCATCAACGGATAGTTTCAAACCCAAAAAAGGCTATCCGAACCTCAATCGCGTCTCTGAAGTTTTTTGGCCTTCTTTTTTCCATCACGTGAATTTTTACGTTAAAACGGAATCACTGTTGCTGGACTTCGATTTACCTTCCCTAGAGAGCGGTTCATCATGGTACTGTTCCATTTCAAATCCCTACACCTACTTCTCAATGTCGAACGGCGCTGTTTCGGCTTTATGGACGAATGTTGCACCTTGCACAGCGAATGTTGCACCCTGCGGATATCGATTCTTCGGACGGCCATAACTGTTGGCTCGTTTAGAGGTACGGGAGCCATAACCAGTCAAAACGAAGCTCTCGGTGAGTTCTACGGCCTTGACAGCTGTAAGCCATCAACGGATAGTTTCAAACCCAAAAAAGGCTATCCGAACCTCAATCGGGTCTCTGAAGTTTTTTGGCCTTCTTTTTTCCATCATGTGAATTTTTACGTTAAAACGGGATCACCGTTGCTGGTCTTCGATTTACCCTCCCTGGAGAGCGGTTCACCATGGTACTGTTCCATTTCAAATCCCTGCACCCACTTCTAAAAGTCAAACGGCGATGTTTCGGCTTTTTGGACGAATGTTGCACCTTGCACAACGAATGTTGCACCCTGTGGATATCGATTCTTCGGATGGCCTTAACTGTTGGCTCATTTAGAGTTACGGGAGCCATAACCAGTCAAAACGAATCTCTCGGTGAGTTCTACGGCCTTGACCGCTATAAGCCGTCAACGGATAGTTTCAAACCCAAAAAAGGCTATCCGAACCTCAATCGGGTCTCTGAAGTTTTTTGGCCTTCTTTTTTCCATCACGTGAATTTTTACGTTAAAACGGGATCACCGTTGTTGGTCTTCGATTTAACTTCCTCGGAGAGCGGTTCAGCATGGTACTGTTTCATTTCAAATCCCTGCACCCACTTCTCAAAGACGAACGGTGCTGTTTCGGCTTTTTGGACGAATGTTGCACCTTGCACAGCGAATGTTGCACCTTGTGGATATCGATTCTTCGGACGGCCATAACTGTTGGCTCGTTTAGAGTTACGGGAGCCATAACCAGTCAAAACGAAGATCTCGGTGAGTTCTACGGCCTTGACCGCTGTAAGCCGTCAAAGGATAGTTTCAAACCCAAAAAAGGTTATCCGAACCTCAATCGCGTCTCTGATGTTTTTTGGCCTTCTTTTTTCCATCACGTGAATTTTTACGTTAAAACGGGATCACTGTTGCTGGACATCGATTTACCTTCCCTGGAGAGCGGTTCAGCATGGTACTGTTCCATTTCAAATCTTTGCACCCACTTCTCAAAGTCGAACGGCGCTGTTTCGGCATTTTGGACGAATGTTGCACCTTGCACAGCGAATGTTGCACCCTGCGGATATCGATTCTTCGGACGGCCATAACTGTTGGCTCGTTTAGAGTTACGGGAGCCATAACCAGTCAAAACGAAGCTCTCGGTGAGTTCTACGGCCTTGACGGCTGTAAGCCGTCAACGGATAGTTTCAAACCCAAAAAAGGCTATCCGAACCTCAATCGCGTCTCTGAAGTTTTTTGGCCTTCTTTTTTCCATAACGTGAATTTTTACGTTAAAACGGAATCACTTTTGCTGGACTTCGATTTACCTTCTCTGGAGAGCGGTTCAGCATGGTACTGTTCCATTTCAAATCCCTGCACCTACTTCTCAATGTCGAATGGCGCTGTTTCGGCTTTATGGACGAATGTTGCACCTTGCACAGCGAATGTTGCACCCTGCGGATATCGATTCTTCGGACGGCCATTACTGTTGGCTCGTTTAGAGGTACGGGAGCCATAACCAGTCAAAACGAAGCTCTCGGTGAGTTCTACGGCCTTGACAGCTGTAAGCCATCAACGGATAGTTTCAAAACCAAAAAAAGCTATCTGAACCTCAATCCGGTCTCTGAAGTTTTTTGGCCTTCTTTTTTCCATCACGTGAATTTTTACGTTAAAACGGGATCACCGTTGCTGGTCTTCGATTTACCCTCCCTGGAGAGCGGTTCACCATGGTACTGTTCCATTTCAAATCCCTGCACCCACTTCTAAAAGTCAAACGGCGCTGTTTCGGCTTTTTGGACGAATGTTGCACCTTGCACAACGAATGTTGCACCCTGTGGATATCGATTCTTCGGATGGCCTTAACTGTTGGCTTATTTCGAGTTACGGGAGCCATAACCAGTCAAAACGAAGCTCTCGGTGAGTTCTACGGCCTTGACCGCTGTAAGCCGTCAACGGATAGTTTCAAACCCAAAAAAGGCTATCCGAACCTCAATCGGGTCTCTGAAGTTTTTTGGCCTTCTTTTTTCCATCACGTGAATTTTTACGTTAAACGGGATCACCATTGCTGGTCTTCGATTTACCTTCCTCGGAGAGCGGTTCAGCATGGTACTGTTCCATTTCAAATCCCTGCACCCACTTCTAAAAGTCGAACGGCGCTGTTTCGGCTTTTTGGACGAATGTTGCACCTTGCACAGCGAATGTTGCACCCTGCGGATATCGATTCTTCGGACGGCCATAACTGTTGGCTCGTTTAGAGTTACGGGAGCCATAACCAGTCAAAACGAAGCTCTCGGTGAGTTCTACGGCCTTGACAGCTGTAAGCCGTCAATGGATAGTTTCAAATCAAAAAAAGGCTATCCGAACCTCAATCGGGTCTCTGAAGTTTTTTGGCCTTCTTTTTTCCATCACGTGAATTTTTACGTTAAAACGGGATCACCGTTGCCGGTCTTTGATTTACCCTCCCTGGAGAGCGGTTCACCATGGTACTGTTCCATTTCAAATCCCTGCACCCACTTCTAAAAGTCGAACGGCGCTATTTCGGCTTTTTGGACGAATGTTGCACCTTGCACAACGAATGTTGCACCCTGTGGATATCGATTCTTCGGATGGCCATAACTGTTGGCTCGTTTAGAGTTACGGGAGCCATAACCAGTCAAAATGAAGCTCTCGGTGAGTTCTACGGCCTTGACCGCTGTAAGCTGTCAACGGATAGTTTCAAACCCAAAAAAGGCTATCCGAACCTCATTCGGGTCTCTGAAGTTTTTTGGCCTTCTTTTTTCCATCACGTGAATTTTTACGTTAAACGGGATCACCGTTGCTGGTCTTCGATTTACCTTCCTCAGAGAGCGGTTCAGCATGGTACTGTTCCATTTCAAATCCCTGCACCCACTTGTAAAAGTCGAACGGCATTGTTTCTGCTTTTTGGACGAATGTTGCACCTTGCACAGCGAATGTTGCACCCTGTGGATATTGATTTTTCGGACGGCCATAACTGTTGGCTCGTTTAGAGTTACGGGAGCCATAACCATTCAAAACGAAGCTCGCGGTGAGTTCTACGGCCTTGACAGCTGTAAGCCGTCAACGGATAGTTTCAAACCCAAAAAAGGCTATCCGAACCTCAATCGGGTCTCTGAAGTTTTTTGGCCTTCTTTTTTCCATCACGTGAATTTTTACGTTAAAACGGGATCACCGTTGCTAGTCTTCGATTTACCTTCCCCGGAGAGCGGTTCAGCAATGGTACTGTTCCATTTCAAATACCTGCACCCACTTCTAAATGTCGAACGGCACTGTTTCGGCTTTTTGGACGAATGTTGCACCTTGCACAGCGAATGTTGCACCCTGTGGATATCGATTCTTCGGACGGCCATAACTGTTGGCTTGTTTAGAGTTATGGGAGCCATAACCAGTCAAAACGAAGCTCGCGGTGAGTTCTACGGCCTTGACTGCTGTAAGCCGTCAACGGATAGTTTTAAACCCAAAAAAGGCTATCCAAACCTCAATCACGTCTCTGAAGTTTTTTGGCCTTCTTTTTTCCATCACGTGAATTTTTACGTTAAAACGGGATCACCGTTGCTGGTCTTCGATTTACCCTCCCTGGAGAGCGGTTCACCATGGTACTGTTCCATTTCAAATCCCTGCACCCACTTCTAAAAGTCGAACGGCGCTATTTCGGCTTTTTGGACGAATGTTGCACCTTGCACAACGAATGTTGCACCCTGTGGATATCGATTCTTCGGATGGCCATAACTGTTGGCTCGTTTAGAGTTACGGGAGCCATAACCAGTCAAAACGAAGCTCTCGGTGAGTTCTACGGCCTTGACCGCTGTAAGCTGTCAACGGATAGTTTCAAACCCAAAAAAGGATATCCGAACCTCAATCGGGTCTCTGAAGTTTTTTGGCCTTCTTTTTTCCATCACGTGAATTTTTACGTTAAAACGGGATCACCGTTGCTGGTCTTCGATTTACCCTCCCTGGAGAGAGCGGTTCACCATGGTACTGTTCCATTTCAAATCCCTGCACCCACTTCTAAAAGTCGAACGGCGCTATTTCGGCTTTTTGGACGAATGTTGCAACTTGCACAACGAATGTTGCACCCTGTGGATATCGATTCTTCGGATGGCCATAACTGTTGGCTCGTTTAGAGTTACGGGAGCCATAACCAGTCAAAACGAAGCTCTCGGTGAGTTCTACGGCCTTGACCGCTGTAAGCTGTCAACGGATAGTTTCAAACCCAAAAAAGGCTATCCGAACCTCATTCGGGTCTCTGAAGTTTTTTGGCCTTCTTTTTTCCATCACGTGAATTTTTACGTTAAACGGGATCACCGTTGCTGGTCTTCGATTTACCTTCCTCAGAGAGCGGTTCAGCATGGTACTGTTCCATTTCAAATCCCTGCACCCACTTGTAAAAGTCGAACGGCATTGTTTCTGCTTTTTGGATGAATGTTGCACCTTGCACAGCGAATGTTGCACCCTGTGGATATTGATTTTTCGGACGGCCATAACTGTTGGCTCGTTTAGAGTTACGGGAGCCATAACCAGTCAAAACGAAGCTCGCGGTGAGTTCTACGGCCTTGACAGCTGTAAGCCGTCAACGGATAGTTTCAAACCCAAAAAAGGCTATCCGAACCTCAATCGGGTCTCTGAAGTTTTTTGGCCTTCTTTTTTCCATCACGTGAATTTTTACGTTAAAACGGGATCACCGTTGCTGGTCTTCGATTTACCTTCCCCGGAGAGCGGTTCAGCAATGGTACTGTTCCATTTCAAATACCTACACCCACTTCTAAATGTCGAACGGCACTGTTTCGGCTTTTTGGACGAATGTTGCACCTTGCACAGCGAATGTTGCACCCTGTGGATATCGATTCTTCGGACGGCCATAACTGTTGGCTTGTTTAGAGTTATGGGAGCCATAACCAGTCAAAACGAAGCTCGCGGTGAGTTCTACGGCCTTGACTGCTGTAAGCCGTCAACGGATAGTTTTAAACCCAAAAAAGGCTATCCGAACCTCAATCACGTCTCTGAAGTTTTTTGGCCTTCTTTTTTCCATCACGTGAATTTTTACGTTAAAACGGGATCACCGTTGCTGGTCTTTGATTTACCTTCCCCAGAGAGCGGTTCAGCATGGTACTGTTCCATTTCATATACCTGCACCCACTTCTAAAAGTCGAACGGCGCTGTTTCGGCTTTTTGGACGAATGTTGCACCTTGCACAGCGAATGTTGCAGCCTGTGGATATCGATTCTTTGGACGGCCATAACTGTTGGCTTGTTTAGAGTTATGGGAGCCATAACCAGTCAAAACGAAGCTCTCGGTGAGTTCTACGGCCTTGACTGCTGTAAGCCGTCAACGGATAGTTTCAAACCCAAAAAAGGCTATTCGAACCTCAAACGGGTCTCTGAAGTTTTTTGGCCTTCTTTTTTCCATCACGTGAATTTTTACGTTAAAACGGGATACCGTTACTGGTCTTCGATTTACCTTCCCTGGAGAGCGGTTCAGCATGGTACGGTTCCATTTCAAATCCCTGCACCCACTTCTAAAAGTCGAACGGCGCTGTTTCGGCTTTTTGGACGAATGTTGCACCTTGCCCAGCGAATGTTGCACCCTGTGGATATCGATTCTTCGGACGGCCATAACTGTTGGCTTGTTTAGAGTTATGGGAGCCATAACCAGTCAAAACGTAGCCTTCGGTGATTTCTACGGCCTTGACAGCTGTAAGCCGTCAACGGATAGTTTCAAACCCAAAAAAGGCTATCCGAACCTCAATCGGGTCTATGAAGTTTTTTGGCCTTCTTTTTTCCATCACGTGAATTTTTACGTTAAAACGGGATCACCGTTGCTGGTCTTTGATTTACACTCCCTGGAGAGCGGTTCACCATGGTACTGTTCCATTTCAAATCCCTACACCCACTTCTAAAAGTCGAACGACGCTGTTTCGGCTTTTTGGACGAATGTTGCACCTTGCACAACGAATGTTGCACCCTGTGGATATCGATTCTTCGTATGGCCATAACTGTTGGCTCGTTTAGAGTTACGGGAGCCATAACCAGTCAAAACGAAGCTCTCGGTGAGTTCTACGGCCTTGACCGCTGTAAGCCATCAACGGATAGTTTCAAACCCAAAAAAGGCTATCCGAACCTCAATCGGGTCTCTGAAGTTTTTTGGCCTTCTTTTTTCCATCACGTGAATTTTTACGTTAAAACGGGATCACCGTTGCTAGTCTTCGATTTACCTTCCTCGGAGAGCGGTTCAGCATGGTACTGTTCCATTTCAAATCCCTGCACCCACTTCTCAAAGTCGAACGGCGCTGTTTCAGCTTTTTGGACGAATGTTGCACCTTGCACAGCGAATGTTGCACCCTGTGGATATTGACTCTTCGGATGGCCATAACTGTTGGCTCGTTTAGAGTTACGGGAGCCATAACCAGTCAAAACGAAGCTCTCGGTGAGTTCTACGGCCTTGACAGCTGTAAGCCATCAACGGATAGTTTCAAACCCAAAAAAGGCTATCCGAACCTCAATCACGTCTCTGAAGTTTTTTGGCCTTCTTTTTTCCATCATGTGAATTTTTACGTTAAAACGGGATCACCGTTGCTGGTCTTTGATTTACCTTCCCCAGAGAGCGGTTCAGCATGGTACTGTTCCATTTCAAATACCTGCACCCACTTCTAAAAGTCGAACGGCGCTGTTTCGGCTTTTTGGACGAATGTTGCACCTTGCACAGCGAATGTTGCAGCCTGTGGATATCGATTCTTTGGACGGCCATAACTGTTGGCTTGTTTAGAGTTATGGGAGCCATAACCAGTCAAAACGAAGCTCTCGGTGAGATCTACGGCCTTGACTTACTGTAAGCCGTCAACGGATAGTTTCAAACCCAAAAAAGGCTATTCGAACCTCAATCGGGTCTCTGAAGTTTTTTGGCCTCCTTTTTTCCATCACGTGAATTTTTACGTTAAAACGGGATCACCGTTACTGGTCTTCGATTTACCTTCCCTGGAGAGCGGTTCAGCATGGTACGGTTCCATTTCAAATCCCTGCACCCACTTCTAAAAGTCGAACGGCGCTGTTTCGGCTTTTTGGACGAATGTTGCACCTTGCCCAGCGAATGTTGCACCCTGTGGATATCGATTCTTCGGACGGCCATAACTGTTGGCTTGTTTAGAGTTATGGGAGCCATAACCAGTCAAAACGAAGCTCGCGGTGAGTTCTACGGCCTAGACTGCTGTAAGCCGTCAACGGATAGTTTCAACCCCAAAAAAGGCTATCCGAACATCAATCGGGTCTCTGAAGTTTTTTGGCCTTCTTTTTTCCATCACGTGAATTTTTACGTTAAAACGGGATCACCGTTGCTGGTCTTCGATTTACCTTCCCCGGAGAGCGGTTCAGCAATGGTACTGTTCCATTTCAAATACCTGCACCCACTTCTAAATGTCGAACGGCACTGTTTCGGCTTTTTGGACGAATGTTGCACCTTGCACAACGAATGTTGCACCCTGTGGATATCGATTCTTCGGACGGCCATAACTGTTGGCTTGTTTAGAGTTATGGGAGCCATAACCAGTCAAAACGAAGCTCGCGGTGAGTTCTACGGCCTTGACTGCTGTAAGCCGTCAACGGATAGTTTCAAACCCAAAAAAGGCTATCCGAACCTCAATCACGTCTCTGAAGTTTTTTGGCCTTCTTTTTTCCATCACGTGAATTTTTACGTTAAAACGGGATCACCGTTGCTGGTCTTTGATTTACCTTCCCCAGAGAGCGTTTCAGCATGGTACTGTTCCATTTCATATACCTGCACCCACTTCTAAAAGTCGAACGGCGCTGTTTCGGCTTTTTGGACGAATGTTGCACCTTGCACAGCGAATGTTGCAGCCTGTGGATATCGATTCTTTGGACGGCCATAACTGTTGGCTTGTTTAGAGTTATGGGAGCCATAACCAGTCAAAACGAAGCTCTCGGTGAGTTCTACGGCCTTGACTGCTGTAAGCCGTCAACGGATAGTTTCAAACCCAAAAAAGGCTATTCGAACCTCAATCGGGTCTCAGAAGTTTTTTGGCCTTCTTTTTTCCATCACGTGAATTTTTACGTTAAAACGGGATCACCGTTACTGGTCTTCGATTTACCTTCCCTGGAGAGCGGTTCAGCATGGTAAGGTTCCATTTCAAATCCCTGCACCCACTTCTAAAAGTCGAACGGCGCTGTTTCGGCTTTTTCGACGAATGTTGCACCTTGCCCAGCGAATGTTGCACTCTGTGGATATCGATTCTTCGGACGGCCATAACTGTTGGCTTGTTTAGAGTTATGGGAGCCATAACCAGTCAAAACGTAGCCCTCGGTGATTTCTACGGCCTTGACTGCTGTAAGCCGTCAACTGATAGTTTCAAACCCAAAAAAGGCTATCCGAACCTCAATCGGGTCTCTAAGTTTTTTGGCCTTCTTTTTTCCATCATGTGAATTTTTACGTTAAAACGGGATCACCGTTGCTGGTCATCGATTTACACTCCCTGGAGAGCGGTTCACCATGGTACTGTTCCATTTCAAATCCCTACAGCCACTTCTAAAAGTCGAACGGCGCTGTTTCGGCTTTTTGGACGAATGTTGCACCTTGCACAACGAATGTTGCACCCTGTGGATATCGATTCTTCGTATGGCCATAACTGTTGGCTCGTTTAGAGTTACGGGAGCCATAACCAGTCAAAACGAAGCTCTCGGTGAGTTCTACGGCCTTGACCGCTGTAAGCCGTCAACGGATAGTTTCAAACCCAAAAAAGGCTATCCGAACCTCAATCGGGTCTCTGAAGTTTTTTGGCCTTCTTTTTTCCATCACGTGAATTTTTACGTTAAAACGGGATCACCGTTGCTGGTCTTCGATTTACCTTCCTCGGAGAGCGGTTCAGCATGGTACTGTTCCATTTTAAATCCCTGCACCCACTTCTCAAAGTCGAACGGCGCTGTTTCAGCTTTTTGGACGAATGTTGCACCTTGCACAGCGAATGTTGCACCCTGTGGATATTGATTCTTCGGATGGCCATAACTGTTGGCTCGTTTAGAGTTACGGGAGCCATAACCAGTCAAAACGAAGCTCTCAGTGAGTTCTACGGCCTTGACAGCTGTAAGCCATCAACGGATAGTTTCAAACCCAAAAAAGGCTATCCGAACCTCAATCACGTCTCTGAAGTTTTTTGGCCTTCTTTTTTCCATCACGTGAATTTTTACGTTAAAACGGGATCACCGTTGCTGGTCTTTGATTTACCTTCCCCAAAGAGCGGTTCAGCATGGTACTGTTCCATTTCAAATACCTGCACCCACTTCTAAAAGTCGAACGGCGCTGTTTCGGCTTTTTGGACGAATGTTGCACCTTGCACAGCGAATTTTGCAGCCTGTGGATATCGATTCTTTGGACGACCATAACTGTTGGCTTGTTTAGAGTTATGGGTGCCATAACCAGTCAAAACGAAGCTCTCGGTGAGTTCTACGGCCTTGACTGCTGTAAGCCGTCAACGGATAGTTTCAAACCCAAAAAAGGCTATTCGAACCTCAATCGGGTCTCTGAAGTTTTTTGGCCTTCTTTTTTCCATCACGTGAATTTTTACGTTAAAACGGGATCACCGTTACTGGTCTTCGATTTACCTTCCCTGGAGAGCGGTTCAGCATGGTACGGTTCCATTTCAAATCCCTGCACCCACTTCTAAAAGTCGAACGGCGCTGTTTCGGCTTTTTGGACGAATGTTGCACCTTGCCCAGCGAATGTTGCACCCTGTGGATATCGATTCTTCGGACGGCCATAACTGTTGGCTTGTTTAGAGTTATGGGAGCCATAACCAGTCAAAACGAAGCTCGCGGTGAGTTCTACGGCCTAGACTGCTGTAAGCCGTCAACGGATAGTTTCAAACCCAAAAAAGGCTATCCGAACCTCAATCGGGTCTCTGAAGTTTTTTGCCCTTCTTTTTTCCATCACGTGAATTTTTACATTAAAACGGGATCACCGTTGCTGGTCTTCGATTTACCCTCCCTGGAGAGCGGTTCACCATGGTACGGTTCCATTTCAAATCCCTGCACCCACTTCTAAAAGTCGAACGGCGCTGTTTCGGCTTTTTGGACGAATGTTGCACCTTGCCCAGCGAATGTTGCACCCTGTGGATATCGATTCTTCGGACGGCCATAACTGTTGGCTTGTTTAGAGTTATGGGAGCCATAACCAGTCAAAACGTAGCCCTCGGTGATTTCTACGGCCTTAATAGCTGTAAGCCGTCAACGGATAGTTTCAAACCCAAAAAAGGCTATCCGAACCTCAATCGGGTCTCTGAAGTTTTTTGGCCTTCTTTTTTCCATCACGTGAATTTTTACGTTAAAACGGGATCACCGTTGCTGGTCTTCGATTTACCCTCCCTGGAGAGCGGTTCACCATGGTACTGTTCCATTTCAAATCC
Organism: Allium fistulosum; assembly: GCA_030737815.1. Classification (NCBI taxonomy): domain Eukaryota; kingdom Viridiplantae; phylum Streptophyta; class Magnoliopsida; order Asparagales; family Amaryllidaceae; genus Allium; species Allium fistulosum. Next base: position 53,284,587 of record CM060907.1, read on the forward strand.
CTACACCCACTTCTAAAAGTCGAACGGCGCTGTTTCGGCTTTTTGGACGAATGTTGCACCTTGCAAAACGAATGTTGCACCCTGTGGATATCGATTCTTCGTATGGCCTTAACTGTTGGCTCGTTTAGAGTTACGGGAGCCATAACCAGTCAAAACGAAGCTCTCGGTGAGTTCTACGGCCTTGACCGCTGTAAGCCGTCAACGGATAGTTTCAAACCCAAAAAAGGCTATCCGAACCTCAATCGGATCTCTGAAGTTTTTTGGCCTTCTTTTTTCCATCACGTGAATTTTTACGTTAAACGGGATCACCGTTGCTGGTCTTCGATTTACCTTCCTCAGAGAGCGGTTCAGCATGGTACTATTCCATTTCAAATCCCTGCACCCACTTCTAAAAGGCGAACGGCATTGTTTCGGCTTTTTGGACGAATGTTGCACCTTGCACGGCGAATGTTGCACCCTGTGGATATCGATTTTTCGGACGGCCATAACTGTTGGCTCGTTTAGAGTTACGGGAGCCATAACCAGTCAAAACGAAGCTCGCGGTGAGTTCTACGGCCTTGACAGCTGTAAGCCATCAACGGATAGTTTCAAACCCAAAAAAGGCTATCCGAACCTCAATCGGGTCTCTGAAGTTTTTTGGCCTTCTTTTTTCCATCACGTGAATTTTTACGTTAAAACGGGATCACCGTTGCTGGTCTTCGATTTACCTTCCCCGGAGAGCGGTTCAGCAATGGTACTGTTCCATTTCAAATACCTGCACCCACTTCTAAATGTCGAACGGCACTGTTTCGGCTTTTTGGACGAATGTTGCACCTTGCACAGCGAATGTTGCAGCCTGTGGATATCGATTCTTTGGACGGCCATAACTGTTGGCTTGTTTAGAGTTATGGGAGCCATAACCAGTCAAAACGAAGCTCGCGGTGAGTTCTACGGCCTTGACAGCTGTAAGCCGTCAACGGATAGTTTCAAACCCAAAAAAGGCTATTCGAACCTCAATCGGGTCTCTGAAGTTTTTTGGCCTTCTTTTTTCCATCACGTGAATTTTTACGTTAAAACGGGATCACCGTTGCTGGTCTTCGATTTACCTTCCCTGGAGAGCGGTTCAGCATGGTACGGTTCCATTTCAAATCCCTGCACCCACTTCTAAAAGTCGAACGGCGCTGTTTCGGCTTTTTGGACGAATGTTGCACCTTGCCCAGCGAATGTTGCACCCTGTGGATATCGATTCTTCGGACGGCCATAACTGTTGGCTTGTTTAGAGTTATGGGAGCCATAACCAGTCAAAACGTAGCCCTCGATGATTTCTACGGCCTTGACAGCTGTAAGCCGTCAACGGATAGTTTCAAATCCAAAAAAGGCTATCCGAACCTCAATCGCGTCTCTGAAGTTTTTTGGCCTTCTTTTTCCCATCATGTGAATTTTTACGTTAAAACGGGATCACCGTTGCTGGTCTTCGATTTACCTTCCCTAGAGAGCGGTTCAGCATGGTACGGTTCCATTTCAAATCCCTGCACCCACTTCTAAAAGTCGAACGGCGCTGTTTCGGCTTTTTGGACGAATGTTGCACCTTGCCCAGCGAATGTTGCACCCTGTGGATATCGATTCTTCGGACGGCCATAACTGTTGGCTCGTTTAGAGTTACGGGAGCCATAACCACTCAAAATGAAGCCCTCGGTGATTTCTACGGCCTTGACAGGTGTAAGCCATCAACGGATAGTTTCAAACCCAAAAAAGGCTATCCGAACCTCAATCGCGTCTCTGAAGTTTTTTGGCCTAATATTTCCCATCATGTGAATTTTTACGTTAAAACGGGATCACCGTTGCTGGTCTTCGATTTACCTTACCTGGAGAGCGGTTCAGCATGGTACTGTTCTATTTCAAATACCTGCACCCACTTCTAAAAGTCGAACGGCGCTGTTTCGGCTTTTTGGACGAATGTTGCACCTTGCACAGCGAATGTTGCACCCTGTGGATTTCGATTCTTCGGACGGCCATAACTGTTGGCTTGTTTAGAGTTATGGGAGCCATAACCAGTCAAAACGAAGCTCGCGGTGAGTTCTACGGCCTTGACTGCTTTAAGCCATCAACGAATAGTTTCAAACGCAAAAAAGGCTATCCGAACCTCAATCGAGTCTCTGAAGTTTTTTGGCCTTCTTTTTTCCATCACGTGAATTTTTACGTTAAAACGGGATCACCGTTGCTGGTCTTCGATTTACCTTCCCTGGAGAGCGGTTCAGCATGGTACGGTTCCATTTCAAATCCCTGCACCCACTTCTAAAAGTCGAACGGTGCTGTTTCGGCTTTTTGGACGAATGTTGCACCTTGCCCAGCGAATGTTGCACCCTGTGGATATCGATTCTTCGGATGGCCATAAGTGTTGGCTCGTTTAGAGTTACGGGAGCCATAACCAATCAAAACGAAGCTCTCGGTGAGTTCTACGGCCTTGACAGCTGTAAGCCGTCAACGGATAGTTTCAAACCCAAAAAAGGCTATCCAAACCTCAATCACATCTTTGAAGTTTTTTGGCCTTCTTTTTTCCATCACGTGAATTTTTACGTTAAAACGGGATCACCGTTGCTGGTCTTCGATTTACCTTCCCCGGAGAGCGGTTCAGCATGGTACTATTCCATTTCAAATACCTGCACCCACTTCTAAAAGTCGAACGGCGCTGTTTCGGCTTTTTGGACGAATGTTGCACCTTGCACATCGAATGTTGCACCCTGTTGATATCGATTCTTCGGACGGCAATAACTGTTGGCTTGTTTAGAGTTATGGGAGCCATAACCAGTCAAAACGAAGCTCGCGGTGATTTCTATGGCCTTGACTGCTGTAAGCCGTCAACGGATAGTTTCAAACCCAAAAAAGGCTATCCGAACCTCAATCGGGTCTCTGAAGTTTTTTGGCCTTCTTTTTTCCATCACGTGAATTTTTACGTTAAAACGGGATCACCGTTGCTGGTCTTCGATTTACCTTCCCTGGAGAGCGGTTCAGCATGGTACGGTTCCATTTCATATCCCTGCACCCACTTCTAAAAGTCGAACGGCGCTGTTTCGGCTTTTTGGACGAATGTTGCACCTTGCCCAGCGAATGTTGCACCCTGTGGATATCGATTCTTCGGACGGCCATAACTGTTGGCTTGTTTAGAGTTATGGGAGCCATAAAAAGTCAAAACGAAGCTCGCGGTGAGTTCTACGGCCTTGACTGCTGTAAGCCGTCAACGGATAGTTTAAAACCCAAAAAAGGCTATCCGAACCTCAATCGGGTCTCTGAAGTTTTTTGGCCTTCTTTTTTCCATCACGTGAATTTTTACGTTAAAACGGGATCACCGTTGCTGGTCTTCGATTTACCCTCCCTGGAGAGCGGTTCACCATGGTACTGTTCCATTTCAAATCCCTGCACCCACTTATAAAAGTCGAACGGCGCTGTTTCGGCTTTTTGGACGAATGTTGCACCTTGCACAACGAATGTTGCACCCTATGGATATCGATTCTTCGGATGGTCATAACTGTTGGCTCGTTTAGAGTTACGGGAGCCATAACCAGTCAAAACGAAGCTCTTGGTGAGTTCTACGGCCTTGACTGCTGTAAGCCGTCAACGGATAGTTTCAAACCCAAAAAAGGCTATCCGAACCTCAATCGGGTCTTTGAAGTTTTTTGGCCTTCTTTTTTCCATCACGTGTATTTTTACGTTAAACGGGATCACCGTTGCTGGTCTTCGATTTACCTTCCTCGTAGAGCGGTTCAGCATGGTACTGTTCCATTTCAAATCCCTGCACCCACTTCTCAAAGTCGAACGGCGCTGTTTCGGCTTTTTGGACGAATGTTGCACCTTGCACAGCGAATGCTGCACCCTGTGGATATCGATTCTTCGGATGGCCATAACTGTTGGCTCGTTTAGAGTTACGGGAGCCATAACCAGTCAAAACGAAGCTCTCGGTGAGTTCTACGGCCTTGACAGCTGTAATCCATCAACGGATAGTTTCAAACCCAAAAAAGGCTATCCGAACCTCAATCACGTCTCTGAAGTTTTTTGGCCTTCTTTTTTCCATCACGTGAATTTTTACGTTAAAACGGGATCACCGTTGGTGGTCTTCGATTTACCTTCCTTGGAGAGCGCTTCAGCATGGTACGGTTCCATTTCAAATCCCTACACCCACTTCTAAAAGTCGAACGGCGCTGTTTCGGCTTTTTGGACGAATGTTGCACCTTGCCCAGCGAATGTTGCACCCTGTGGATATCGATTCTTCGGACGGCCATAACTGTTGGCTTGTTTAGAGTTATGGGAGCCATAACCAGTCAAAACGAAGCTCGCGGTGAGTTCTACGGCCTAGACTGCTGTAAGCCGTCAACGGATAGTTTCAAACCCAAAAAAGGCTATCTGAACCTCAATCGGGTCTCTGAAGTTTTTTGGCCTTCTTTTTTCCATCACGTGAATTTTTACATTAAAACGGGATCACCGTTGCTGGTCTTCGATTTACCCTCCCTGGAGAGTGGTTCACCATGGTACTGTTGTTTGTACCAAAAATGGGCACAACACTCTTCAGAAGTTTTTGAAGAGATAAAAGTGAAGAATGAAGATTAAAACTGTGGATTATCTAACAAAAACTCCAAATAACAGAAAATAAATTGCAAAGACAAGCGATTTAGAGTGGTTCGGCGTTTTGCCTACGTCCACTGTGAAATTGGATGATTTTATTGCTCGATTACTTGAAGATTACAGTAGTTAATAAGGCAATACAACTGAATCTAAATGCTAAGTGTCAATCTAAAGCAGCGGCGGTGTTCTGGAGTAAATCTGGCAGAATCTGGGCGCTCTTCAGTACTTAGAATTATCCGACCTCTTTTCTGAATGATCAGGGGCTCTATTTATAGGTGTAGGAGGCTGATATTTCGCCTAAATTGAGGGAAGACCAGTTCTGGCGCGTGAGGGGGCCCACATGCCCGCTCTTTGGAAATCCGGGCCCACTTTGGGATCGATTCGACCCTTGCTTCGAATCGATCAAGATTTGCTCCGATTGAGCTGAATTTTGGCATGGTCATTCCTTATGTTTCCAGTTAGCTCCTGTCCAAATTTCATAGCATTTGGAGTTGTAGATCTCGAGATATGATCGATGCAAGTTGGCCCATATCGATTCGACCCTTGCTTCGAATCGATCAAGATTTGCTCCGATTGAGCTAAAATTTGGCATGGACATTCCTTAGGTTTCCAGTTAGCTCCTGTCCAAATTTCATAGCATTTGGAGTTGTAGATCTCGAGATATGATCGATGCAAGTTGGCCCATATCGATTCGACCCTTGCTTCGAATCGATCAAGATTTGCTCCGATTGAGCTGAAATTTGGCAAGGACATTACTTAGGTTGCCAGTTAGCTACTGTCCAAATTTGGTGGCATTTGGAATTGTAGATCTCGAGTTATGATCGATTCAAGTTGGTCCATATCGATTCGACCCTTGGTTCGAATCGATCAAGAATTGCTCCGATCGAGCTGAAATTTGGCGTGGAGATTATTTAGGTTGCCAGTTAGCTACTGTCCAAATTTGGTGGCATTTGGAATTGTAGATCTCGAGTTATGATCGATTCAAGTTGGTCCATATCGATTCGACCCTTGGTTCGAATCGATCAAGAATTGCTCCGATCGAGCTGAAATTTGGCGTGGAGATTCCTTATGTTGCCAGTAAGCTACTGTCCAAATTTGGTGGCATTTGGACTTGTAGATCTCGAGATATGATCGATGCAAGTTCGGATTTCTCAGCCGTGATCCATCAATATCTGGAGCATATGAACTCCGATTGATTTGAAATTCCGAATGTTGGCTCCCATAGCTTTGCTTGTCATGTCATATCAATTGTAGCCCGATCCGGACTCGGAAAAAATTTGTCGATATCCATAGTGAGCCTGCGTATAACCGATCTCCAAGACGAACTGTCATTGGTTTGTAGTCAAGTTCTTGGTGTCACGGCCTTGCCAAAAGGCGGGATAACATTTGCCCCCCAAAGTATGTCTTGTGTGAACATGACGTGCTTTGAAATGCTGCATCCTTTATTCTGAAAAAGTTCTATCTGATTCGTTGAGTAGTTGCTATCTTTTCGTCAAAAGATGTAACCCTCGATTGATTTCCAGTAATATTAATGTTTATTGAACCACTGTCAGTGATTATGTAGTGCAATGTTGTAACTGAGTGTAGAGTGCTAGCGATTTGTTATTCGCTGTTGTAATTGTCATCAGGTGAGCATTCAATTCCTGTAAATTTTGAAAATTGAATGTTAGTCCGTCATACATGTACGTATGTTAACCTGGCTCCTGTTAACGTTTGCACGTTCACGAGTCGTTGTCAAGTTCTTTAGTTTTTGTTTGGATTGAGTTTCGTATCGATCCTCTCCTGGATCGAAGTGAAATTCAAGTTGTAACAACGTTCGATGGTTGTTTTGAGTCCTTCCTTTGTATCGATCCTCTCCTGGATCGATCTGAGATGTTGGAATGTATGCTTCGTATCGACGGATACGTCATAATGGGTCTCAGATTGGTGGATACAGGAGTAATGCTTTGTATCGACGGAGTCGAACGATCTTGACGTAATCATGCAGTGAGGCTTCACAGAGGATATTCCATTTCTCATTCCTTCATTCAAAAAGAATCCCTGATTGTGGATAATCTTTGATAGGAATCATCCATAACTCTTTTTCTAGATCCGTTTCCAAGATATAGTTGATCTTCATATGTCAATGCCTAGAATAATAAGTATTTCAACTGGGACAAAGTCTATATGTCGTGCATCCCCAGAACTGGCTAGCTTGGCGATTGATTCGGCCTTTTCGTTTAGTTCTCTAAGGATTTGTGTAGTGGTGTAATAGTCGAAGCCGGCTAGTAGCTTTTGGTCCCGGTTGAGATAAGGAGCAAGACGATGCCCCCTAATCAGATAATCTTCCCTGACTTGGCGTACTATTAACCAATAATCACATAAAACATGTAAAGTTTCCACTCGTAGTTTTCTTGCAAGTTTGAGTGCCAAGGCGTCATACTTAGCTTCGTTATTTGTTGTAGGGAAGTTGAGTTTCAGGGCGTAGCAGATCGTTCGTTCCTCAGGAGTCGTTAACGCAACTTCGATGTTAGAAAGCTGATTATTGGAAGTTCCATCGGTGTACGTTCTCCATCGGTTGGACGGTTCTCCACTGTTCTTCGGATAATTGTCTGATGTGGTGGATTCAGATATGAAGAATGCTAATGTTTAACCATGGAGAGCTCTCCGAGGGAGATAAGTATACATCTAAGGTTTCTATTGGACCTATCTTAACAGTTGGTCGATATGGATGTTAATGGGGTGAGCTTGCCAGTAGCCCGCCTTCACCATATACGGGTCTTTGGATTCATTTCTTTTCACATAGCATCGCGATGCTTATGGCGTGTGTTGACATGGCCCAATTGATGTATAAATCTTCGCGATCCAAAAGCTTAGGTAAAATGGGAGGTCTCTTTAAGCGATCTATTAGAGCTGCTTGGTTGTCCTCGGTACATGGGTGTCTCTAATTGTCGGAATTTTCTAGAAATTAGTCTTGATTCCATAAGAATTGATGATGAAAACAAAGAATCTTTCTAATGTAATGATGAAAGAGCATTTCAAAGGATCGAGTTTCATCCTGCATTTTTTGGAGAGCACTGAATACCTCTGTCAAGTCATCGATATGGTCGTTTGATAGCCGTGATCTCGCGAGCATATTAACCACATCTACTTTCATCGGTCGGTCGATCTAATTTTTGAATGATCTGCTAATCGTCCTTTTGTAAGTAATACAAGTGTCCTTAAGTTTGAATCTATAGATTGCAGCATAGCACTATAGGCCCAGGTTAGTAGCGAAACAGTTGTATTCCTGGTTTTGGGACATGCTTCATTATTTGATTGTATCCGGAGTTTGCATCCATGGATGTGAGTAATTCATGTCTGATGGTCGGGTCCATCAGTTGGTTGATCATTGGAAGTGGAAAGCTGTGCTTTGTCATACCCCATGCAAATCTGAGTAGTTGACGTATGTCCTCCACTCCCTGTTTGTTTTTCTTATAAGTAAAGGATTGGATACTCGTTTTGGTTGGAGGGCATAACGGATCAACCCACTGGTTTTGAGCAGATTTGCCTCCTCTTTAAGTGCAACAGATCTCTCCGGATCCATGTCGCATCGCTTTTGTTTACCGAGACATGCCTCGGGTCGACATTTAATGTAGGGTTCTCCTTGGCTGGCGAGAGTCCATATATATATATGAGATCGAGTCCAGGCGAACACATCAAGATTCACCGGAAGTAAAACAGTTGACTCTGTCTTCATCATTGCGCAGAGTTGTGATCTGATCTACAGTACTCGTGATGGGTTGTAGGCGCCTCATGTGTTTATTTGCAATGGTAAATGATCAGGCTTACAAGGATGTCGAATCAAAGGATTAGTAGAACTTAGCCTTGTATTGCACGCTGCTACATAGCTGGCTCCAGCTTTGAGATTGAATTGACTTATGTTTCTGAATGATGCGCTTTTCATTCAATGTACCTGCGATCCATTGCTCACTGGAAAGGTCAGAATGATGATCAGTCGCCCATAAGTCCTGGTATTGATCCGATGACTCTATCTCTAGGCATCCTTTCGGTCGCAACCTTATTTTCTTGTTCGTGCCCCTAAGTCTGGGGAATATCTCGATAAGTGGTAGGGTAGATAATGTCCCCTTCAATTTTGTATTCTATCCCATTAAACCATGGGATCGAGTTAATCAATGTAAGGCTGAGTCGTGCCTGTCCTGTATTATGTTCTAGTTCTTTTTTCTTAGCGGAATACATTGTTACTTTGCCAACATTCAGACATAAGCTAGATTCTGGACGGTCAATGACATTCACTTCGCTGCTTATGTCGCCGTACTTTGGGCAAAAACTGAAGAGTGAATCGTCCAATCAGATCTAATGCAGGATTGATGCTTCCCTTGTTGAATCCAGGGTAAGAATCAGTGTGCAAATGTTTAGGTTGCACTTGTTTTGAATTGCTCTTTTAGTTGGATCATGGTAAGAGTCAATGAATGAATGGTCGCGTTGCATTCATTTGGAGTTGGGTGATCAACCATGTCCATTTCGATTTACGTTCTCCCGTCAGATCTAGGGATTAAGTCAGCTCAAATGCGGTCATGTCATGCTCATTTGGTCTCATGCTCTTCCTGACGGATCGAAGGAAGGCGACGGAGGACGAATGGTCAAGTCACACTCATTCGTGGTTTATTCTTCTATCCGTGCTCTATTGGTCAAAGGTATTCGATGGACGTTCGGGTCCCGATATTGACCGTCGATTCAACGGCACGATGAGAATGCTCGGACCTCATTTCCTATCGATCCAATGGTATGATATGAAAGGTGCAGATCGATATTGCCCGTCGATCCGGCGGTATGATATAATTGGTTGCCCAGAACTTCGGGCATCATTCTGATTGGTTAGCATGAAGGTCTCCTTGTAGTCATTTCCTTAAGTTGTAAAGGACGCTAAGCTGGAGATGTAGCGAGTCACCTTTCTCTTCTTTAAGTGATTTGCACTTCTGCCCCCAGTCTTGGGTTAGCAGAGTTAGTTCGTGGATGGTCTAATTGCACCTGTAGTGAGTTTACACTCCTCACGTTGAGTTCAGGTCAGAGTTGGTGAATGAATGGTCGAATCTCATTCATTCGTTTATCTATTCTTGTAGCCACACTTTGGGGATCAGAGTCAGTTGAAGGGCCATTCATCGCACCTATTTGATGTTTATACCCCTGTCCACACTCTGGGGACTTGTATCTTTATGACAGCTGTTGATCACTCATTTTCATGTGTTGATTCTGCGCCTATGCTCGGGGAATGAGTGATGTAACTTGGTTGAGATGCAGTCGAAGTTGTTAGGTGGACGGGTCCACCCTCCTCAAGGCCGTACTTGATGGAGATGCAGTCGAAGTAGTTAGGTGGATGGGTCCATCCTCCTCGAAGCTGAATTGAATGGAGATACGGTCGAATTTGTTAGGTGGACGGGTCCACCCTCCTCGAGGCCGTACTTGATGGAGATGTAGTCGAAGTCGTTAGGTGGACGGGTGCACCCTCCTCGAAGCTGCATTGAATGGAGATACGGTCGAAGTCGTTAGGTAGATGTATCTACCCTCCTCGAAGCCGTATTTGATGGGGATGCAGTCGAAGTCGTTAGGTGGACGGGTCCACCCTCCTCGAAGCTGCATTGAATGGAGATACGGTCGAAGTCGTTAGGTAGATGGATCTACCCTCCTCGAAGCCGTATTTGATGGGGATGCAGTCGAAGTCGTTAGGTGGACGGGTCCACCATCCCCGAAGCTGCATTGAATGGAGATACGGTCGAAGTCGTTAGGTAGATGGATCTACCCTCCTCGAGGCCGTACTTGATGGAAATGCAGTCGAAGTCATTAGGTGGACGGGTCCACCCTCCTCGAAGCTGCATTGAATGGAGATACGGTCGAAGTCGTTAGGTAGACGGATCCACCCTCCTCGAAGCCGTAGTGGGTAGTAGTTTATACTCTGGCTCGAGCTCTCGGAGTCCGGAGTTAGTTTAATGTTTATACTCCAGTTCACACTCTCGAAAGCTGGAGTTTGTTGATGTTTATACTCCGGTTCGCGCTCTCGGAATCCGGAGTTGGTTAATGTTTATACTCCAGTTCGCGCTCTCGGAAGCTGGAGTTTGTTGATGTTTATACTCCGATTCGCGCTCTCGGAATCCGGAGTTAGTTAATGTTTATACTCCAGTTCGCGCTCTCGGAAGCTGGAGTTTGTTGATGTTTGTACCCAGCTCGCGCTCTCGGAGTACTCTGGGGTTTGGTTAATGTTTATACTCCGTCTCGCACTCTGGGAGTACGGAGTTGGTTAAATGTTTATACTCCGTCTCGCACTCTGGGAGTACGGAGTTGATGTATGTTTATACTCCGTCTCGCACTCTGGGAGTACGGAGTTGGTTAAATGTTTATACTCCGTCTCGCACTCTGGGAGTACGGAGTTGGTTAAATGTTTATACTCCGTCTCGCACTCTGGGAGTACGGAGTTGGTTGAATGTTTATACTCCGTCTCGCACTCTGGGAGTACGGAGTTGGTGTTGGGATTGTCGTGTATCGACCCATTTTTAGCCTTGAAGTGATGGCTTGCCCCTGAGCTCGGGGTTTCACTTAGCGAGTGATCGGTGGGATCCCGATTATCTTCCACTTATCTGCCCTTCAACGAAGGGTGAGATTTAGTTTATGGACAGTTGGATCGCGTCCATGTTCATTTGGATTCCGCTTTTGCCAGGCCTAAGGAGTAAGATTAGTGTTCTGGCAAACTTTGTGCTTGAGCATAGGAAGGGATGGTCGAATTACATCCACTCTGAGTTGTGTATTTTTCCTTAAGTCGGGTGCAAGAATTGGAGAGCAGACAGTCGGGTCACGTCCAATTTATACTTTGCATTCTTTGGATCCAGCTAAGGAAAAGAGTTGAAATGAAAGCTCATGACGGTTAGCGAGTAGGCAGTCAGTCGTTGATGACTTTAAATTGAGGGTTGGCCCCTGATGAAGTCGGTTTAAGGCATGATTGTTTTGCCGAATCACAGACGCAAACTGGGGAGTGAACGGTCAAATCATATCCACTTTAAACATGTGTTTTCAAATAACCCCAAGTGTCTAATGTAGGATTGGATGCATGGATGGTGACGTTGCATCCACCCTTGGTGTGATTCCGATTTTATCGGACATCAGAAGAAGCGTAAGTATGTTGGTGAGCTTCAAGTACGAGATGGAGAGTACATTGTTGGGATATATCACTCCAAGTCTTTCCCAGATCTCCAATTAAATTGCATAGGCGGCTGAGTGGATGGTCGGTTGCATCCACTCTGTACTAGAGTCCTGACCTTGTCGGTCTCTTATGCTTTGATGCCTTGCCCCCAGTCAGGGGCGTATAGTAGCAAATGAGTGGTTGAATCATGATCGTCATGATGATGCCTCAATGATTTGATCATAGTCTGCGGAGGTTGTTTTGCACCCAATCTTGAGTACTCGGTTACCTGCATCATTTGCAAGTAGTTAATTCAAGTAGGTCATATTTCGCAATGTAAATGAAATTGAATTGGAAATAATTCAAAAGAGATCGAATCAAATCTCGCTGATAAGTGAGGCAGCGTCGTATGCTTGCTATTGCACTTCATTCCAGCCCTTCTCAGTTGGAAGTCTAATGCAAATGGTTCAATTTGACCAAAGTCCTCGATTGATAGGGATGGGATGTTCACGGTCCTTCGTTTTATGGGGCTTGCACATATTGTCGGAGCTATCCTTCCCGGAGAACCCTTATGGCGTTGGCGTTCATGGTAGCCATTTAGAGAAGAGGAGTTTTCCAATTTAGAGTATGGAGCAGGTCCCCTCCTTATCTTGCTATTTTGATCCTTCGTCTGATTCATCAACTCAAAATTTGCCTATACATGTTGGTGTAGTTGTCGGTGGCAGTCCACCAGTTCTCTTGTCAAAGTCTGGAAATAAGCGCTGGTGATGAATTCATTTATGGGTATCGGCAGCAACTGGCTGCGGGCTTTGGATAAATTCGTTGGCTGCCAGCTTCTTCATTCACTTCAACAATATAAGAAGTAGAACTGGTATGTCTAACCACGATTGACAATGTTCTTTGAGGAATGGGGGAAGACATCCGCGTTTAATGGCACTCGTCACCCTTGGTAGTGTCGGGGGTCGTATTTACATAGTAAACCGACATAGTTAACATGTCGAATTTTCATTGGAAGTTCTGCATGTAGGATGGTTTCAAAGAATAGGTCTCGACCGGGAAAGATTCTCCAATCGCCATTATGATTAAGTCCATTTTATTGCCAAGGGGTTTTGTAACACTGGTGAATGATGTATGCACGATTGTCCAACGCTTGAGTGGTTTGGTGATACCGATTGGATGGTGAGTTGGTAAAGATGGGCTCATAGATTGTTGATTATTTCTAATTTTCACCCAGATAGGAGACCTATATAGAGTATTAAGGAAGTCCTCTTGAGGTTGTATGTCATGCTTTTAGTCATGTGGACGTGGAATGATTAAGATGCGGGCATTTGAAGATGGTTCAAGAGCGACCAGCTATGTTTTGAGTTGGCATTGTAGGGCAGTCGTCATATTAGCCATCGTACCATAGTTGTCAATTCAGGAGTTTAAAAGCTAGTCAATTGGAGGAAGTAGCATTCCACCCATTCCTTGATTGCAACTCAACGTTTGCTGTTGTGATCTCCTATGTCTTGCTCAGTCATGGAACAATTAGAAGCACGGATGGAATGTTCCTTCATTAAATTGGTGATTGAATTCACTATGCGAGTGCCCTGCGCTGCGGCTAGGGTTCGGGGGTTTCCCCCGAAAAATATTTTTTTAGCCTCTTTTTAGGAAATTTGGGTCGTACCCGAAAATATTTTTTAAAAAAAATTTCGTATCGTTCTTGTTCGAATCCATCCTGTTCGTATCCATCCAGAGAATTAGCTCTACTAACATCGATACGAAATGCGCATGGCTAGATCGATACGAAAGTGGTATCTGTTGATCGACACAAATAGGGCGCAGTTGGATCGATTCGAATTGCAGTTAAGTATCGATACGAATTGGGTGCAGTTGGATCGATTCGAACTGCAGTTGAGTATCGATACGAATTGGGTGCAAATGGATGGATACGAATTAGTGGCAGATTGATGGATACGAACTTCATGCGAGTATCGATACGAATTGGAGGCAGATGGATGGATACGAAGCAGCGCTTCCTGATGGATGCGAAGTAGCGCATCCTGATGGATACGAAGTAGCGCATCCTGATGGATACGAAGTAGCGCGACCTGATGGATACGAAGTAGCGCTTCCTGATGGATACGAAGTAGCGCATCCTGATGGATACGAAGTAGCGCATCCTAATGGATACAAAGTAGCGCGACCTGATGGATACGAAGTAGCGCTTCCTGATGGATACGAAGTAGCGCATCCTGATGGATACGAAGTAGCGCGACCTGATGGATACGAAGTAGCGCTTCCTGATGGATACGAAGTAGCGCATCCTGATGGATACGAAGTAGCGCTTCCTGATGGATACGAAGTAGCGCGACCTGATGGATACGAAGTAGCGCTTCCTGATGGATACGAAGTAGATGGATGCGAGGGTCTTGTGTCTCTGATCGATACGAAGACAATGGATTCGAAGTGAGGCTATGCTTATGGATACGAACGCTCGGTCCAGATGGGTTCGAAGACATGGATACGAAAATCACCATATTTTCATGGATTCGAAGACATGGATACGAAAATCACCATACTTTCATGGATTCGAAGACATGGATACGAAAATCACCATACTTTCATGGATTCGAAGACATGGATACGAAAATCACCATATTTTCATGGATTCGAAGACATGGATACGAAAATCACCATACTTTCTGGAAACAAATACATGGATACGAAAATCACCATATTTTCATGGATTCGAAGACATGGATACGAAAATCATCATATTTTCATGGATTCGAAGGTATGCATACGAAAATCATCATATTTTCATGGATTCGAAATATGGATACGAAAACCATCATATTTTCATGGATTAGAAAATATGGATACGAAAACCATCATATTTTCATGGATTCGAAAATATGGATACGAAAACCATCATATTTTCATGGATACGAAAAATTGCATTTTTTCTGGATTCGAAAATGTGGGTATGGAATTCATGATGAATGTAGTTCCTCTTAGATCTGGAGCAATCTGAATAGAATAGAAGGAACCACTTATGAACAGATCTGGATCTTTTCCTTAGATTTTTGCAATCCAACGACGGTAGTAGATCCAACGAGCAGGAGAAAAAACTTGGTTTTTTCTCAGTGAAAGCACCAAAGTGTTTGTACCAAAAATGGGCACAACACTCTTCGGAAGTTTTTGAAGAGATAAAAGTGAAGAATGAAGATTAAAACTGTGGATTATCTAATAAAAACTCCAAATAACAGAAAATAAATTGCAAAGACAAGCGATTTAGAGTGGTTCGGCGTTTTGCCTACGTCCACTGTGAAATTGGATGATTTTATTGCTCGATTACTTGAAGATTACAGTAGTTAATAAGGCAATACAACTGAATCTAAATGCTAAGTGTCAATCTAAAGCAGCGGCGGTGTTCTGGAGTAAATCTGGCAGAATCTGGGCGCTCTTCAGTACTTAGAATTATCCGACCTCTTTTCTGAATGATCAGGGGCTCTATTTATAGGTGTAGGAGGCTGATATTTCGCCTAAATTGAGGGGAGACCAGTTCTGGCGCGTGAGGGGGCCCACATGCCCGCTCTTTGGAAATCCGGGCCCACTTTGGGTCGATTCGACCCTTGCTTCGAATCGATCAAGATTTGCTCCGATTGAGCTGAATTTTGGCATGGTCATTCCTTATGTTTCCAGTTAGCTCCTGTCCAAATTTCATAGCATTTGGAGTTGTAGATCTCGAGATATGATCGATGCAAGTTGGCCCATATCGATTCGACCCTTGCTTCGAATCGATCAAGATTTGCTCCGATTGAGCTGAAATTTGGCATGGACATTCCTTAGGTTTCCAGTTAGCTCCTGTCCAAATTTCATAGCATTTGGAGTTGTAGATCTCGAGATATGATCGATGCAAGTTGGCCCATATCGATTCGACCCTTGCTTCGAATCGATCAAGATTTGCTCCGATTGAGCTGAAATTTGGCAAGGACATTACTTAGGTTGCCAGTTAGCTACTGTCCAAATTTGGTGGCATTTGGAATTGTAGATCTCGAGTTATGATCGATTCAAGTTGGTCCATATCGATTCGACCCTTGGTTCGAATCGATCAAGAATTGCTCCGATCGAGCTGAAATTTGGCGTGGAGATTACTTAGGTTGCCAGTTAGCTACTGTCCAAATTTGGTGGCATTTGGAATTGTAGATCTCGAGTTATGATCGATTCAAGTTGGTCCATATCGATTCGACCCTTGGTTCGAATCGATCAAGAATTGCTCCGATCGAGCTGAAATTTGGCGTGGAGATTCCTTATGTTGCCAGTAAGCTACTGTCCAAATTTGGTGGCATTTGGACTTGTAGATCTCGAGATATGATCGATGCAAGTTCGGATTTCTCAGCCGTGATCCATCAATATCTGGAGCATATGAACTCCGATTGATTTGAAATTCTGAATGTTGGCTCCCATAGCTTTGCTTGTCATGTCATATCAATTGTAGCCCGATCCGGACTCGGAAAAAATTTGTCGATATCCATAGTGAGCCTGCGTATAACCGATCTCCAAGACGAACTGTCATTGGTTTGTAGTCAAGTTCTTGGTGTCACGGCCTTGCCAAAAGGCGGGATAACAACTGTTCCATTTAAAATCCCTGCACCCACTTCTAAAAGTCGAACGGAGCTGTTTCGGCTTTTTGGTCGAATGTTGCACCATGCACAACGAATGTTGCACCTTGTGGATATCGATTCTTCGGATGGCCATAACTGTTGGCTCGTTTAGAGTTACGGGAGCCGTAACTAGTCAAAACGAAGCTCTCGGTGAGTTCTACGGCCTTGACCGCTGTAAGCCGTCAACGGATAGTTTCAAACCCAAAAAAGGCTATCCGAACCTCAATCGGGTCTCTGAAGTTTTTTGGCCTTCTTTTTTCCATCACGTGTATTTTTACGTTTAACGGGATCACCGTTGCTGGTCTTCGATTTACCTTCCTCGGAGAGCGGTTCAGCATGGTACTGTTCCATTTCAAATCCCTGCACCCACTTCTCAAAGTCGAACGGCGCTGTTTCGGCTTTTTGGACGAATGTTGCACCTTGCACAGCGAATGTTGCACCCTGTGGATATCGATTCTTCGGATGGCCATAACTGTTGGCTCGTTTAGAGTTACGGGAGCCATAACCAGTCAAAACGAAGCTCTCGGTGAGTTCTACGGCCGTGACAGCTGTAAGCCATCAACGGATAGTTTCAAACCCAAAAAAGGCTATCCGAACCTCAATCACGTCTCTGAAGTTTTTTGGCCTTCTTTTTTCCATCACGTGAATTTTTACGTTAAAACGGGATCACCGTTGCTGGTCTTCGATTTACCTTCCCCAGAGAGCGGTTCAGCATGGTACTGTTCCATTTCAAATACCTGCACCCACTTCTAAAAGTCGAACGGCGCTGTTTCGGCTTTTTGGACGAATGTTGCACCTTGCACAGCGAATGTTGCAGCCTGTGGATATCGATTCTTCGGACGGCCATAACTGTAGGCTTGTTTAGAGTTATGGGAGCCATAACCAGTCAAAACGAAGCTCGCGGTGAGTTCTACGGTCTTGACTGCTGTAAGCCGTCAACGGATAGTTTCAAACCCAAAAAAGGCTATCCGAACCTCAATCGGGTCTCTGAAGTTTTTTGGCCTTCTTTTTTCAATCACGTGAACTTTTACGTTAAAACGGGATCACCGTTACTGGTCTTCGATTTACCTTCCCTGGAGAGCTGTTCAGCATGGTACGGTTCCATTTCAAATCCCTGCACCCACTTCTAAAAGTAGAACGGCGCTGTTTCGGCTTTTTGGACGAATGTTTCACCTTGCCCAGCGAATGTTGCACCCTGTGGATATCGATTCTTCGGACGGCCATAACTGTTGGCTTGTTTAGAGTTATGGGAGCCATAACCAGTCAAAACGAAGCTCGCGGTGAGTTCTACGGCCTAGACTGCTGTAAGCCGTTAACGGATAGTTTCAAACCCAAAAAAGGCTATCCGAACCTCAATCGGGTCTCTGAAGTTTTTTGCCCTTCTTTTTTCCATCACGTGAATTTTTACATTAAAACGGGATCACCGTTGCTGGTCTTCGATTTACCCTCCCTGGAGAGCGGTTCACCATGGTACTGTTCCATTTAAAATCCCTGCACCCACTTCTAAAAGTCGAACGGCGCTGTTTCGGCTTTTTGGACGAATGTTGCACCTTGCACAACGAATGTTGCACCCTGTGGATATCGATTCTTCGGATGGCCATAACTGTTGGCTCGTTTAGAGTTACGGGAGCCGTAACCAGTCAAAACGAAGCTCTCGGTGAGTTCTACGGCCTTGACAGCTGTAAGGCGTCAACGGATAGTTTCAAATCCAAAAAAGGCTATCCGAACCTCAATCGTGTCTCTGAAGTTTTTTGGCCTTCTTTTTTCCATTACGTGAATTTTTACGTTAAACGAGATCACCGTTGCTGGTCTTCGATTTACCTTCCTCGGAGAGAGGTTCAGCATGGTACTGTTCCATTTCGAATACCTGCACCCACTTCTAAAAGTCGAACGGCGCTGTTTCGGCTTTTTGGACGAATGTTGCACCTTGCACAGCGAATGTTGCAGCCTGTGGATATCGATTCTTCGGACGGCCATAACTGTTGGCTTGTTTAGAGTTATGGGAGCCATAACCAGTCAAAACGAAGCTCACGGTGAGTTCTACGGCCTTGACTGCTGTAAGCCATCAATGGATAGTTTCAAACCCAAAAAAGGCTATCCGAACCTCAATCACGTCTCTGAAGTTTTTTGGCCTTCTTTTTTCCATCACGTGAATTTTTACGTTAAAACGGGATCACCTTTACTGGTCTTTGATTTACCTTCCCCAGAGAGCGGTTCAGCATGGTACTGTTCCATTTCAAATACCTGCACCCACTTCTAAAAGTCGAACGGCGCTGTTTCGGCTTTTTGGACGAATGTTGCACCTTGCACAGCGAATGTTGCAGCCTGTGGATATCGATTCTTTGGACGGCCATAACTGTTGGCTTGTTTAGACTTATGGGAGCCATAACCAGTCAAAACGTAGCCCTCGGTGATTTCTACGGCCTTGACAGCTGTAAGCCATCAACGGATAGTTTCAAACCCAAAAAAGGCTATCCGAACCTCAATCGGGTCTCTGAAGTTTTTTTGCCTTCTTTTTTCCATCACGTGAATTTTTACGTTAAAACGGGATCACCGTTGCTGGTCTTCGATTTACCCTCCCTGGAGAGCGGTTCACCATGGTACTGTTCCATTTCAAATCCCTGCACCCACTTCTAAAAGTCGAACGGCGCTGTTTCGGCTTTTTGGACGAATGTTGCACCTTGCACAACGAATGTTGCACCCTGTGGATACCGATTCTTCGTATGGCCATAACTGTTGGCTCGTTTAGAGTTACGGGAGCCATAACCAGTCAAAACGAAGCTCTCGGTGAGTTCTACGGCCTTGACCGCTGTAAGCCGTCAACGGATAGTTTCAAACCCAAAAAAGGCTATCCGAACCTCAATCGGGTCTCTGAAGTTTTTTGGCCTTCTTTTTTCCATCACGTGAATTTTTACGTTAAACGGGATCACCGTTGCTGGTCTTCGATTTACCTTCCTCGGAGAGCGGTTCAGCATGGTACTGTTCCATTTCAAATCCCTGCACCCACTTCTAAAAGTCGAACGGCGCTGTTTCGGCTTTTTGGACGAATGTTGCACCTTGCACAGCGAATGTTGCACCCTGTGGATATCGATTTTTCGGACGGCCATAACTGTTGGCTCGTTTAGAGTTACGGGAGCCATAACCAGTCAAAACGAAGCTCGCGGTGAGTTCTACGGCCTTGACAGCTGTAAGCCGTCAACGGATTGTTTCAAACCCAAAAAAGGCTATCCGAACCTCAATCGGGTCTCTGAAGTTTTTTGGCCTTCTTTTTTCCATCACGTGAATTTTTACGTTAAAACGAGATCACCGTTGCTGGTCTTCGATTTACTTTCCCCGGAGAGCGGTTCAGCATGGTACTGTTCCATTTCAAATACCTGCACCCACTTCTAAATGTCGAACGGCACTGTTTCGGCTTTTTGGACGAATGTTGCACCTTGCACAGCGAATGTTGCACCATGTGGATATCGATTCTTCGGACGGCCATAACTGTTGGCTTGTTTAGAGTTATGGGAGCCATAACCAGTCAAAACGAAGCTCGCGGTGAGTTCTACGGCCTTGACTGCTGTAAGCCGTCAACGGATAGTTTCAAACCCAAAAAAGGCTATCCGAACCTCAATCGGGTCTCTGAAGTTTTTTGGCCTTCTTTTTTCCATCACGTGAATTTTTACGTTAAAACGGGATCACCGTTGCTGGTCTTCGATTTACCCTCCCTGGAGAGCGGTTCACCATGGTACTGTTCCATTTAAAATCCCTGCACCCACTTCTAAAAGTCGAACGACGCTGTTTTGGCTTTTTGGACGAATGTTGCACCTTGCACAACGAATGTTGCACCCTGTGGATATCGATTCTTCGGATGGCCATAACTGTTTGCTCGTTTAGAGTTACGGGAGCCGTAACCAGTCAAAACGAAGCTCTCGGTGAGTTCTACGGCCTTGATTGCTGTAAGCCGTCAACGGATAGTTTCAAACCCAAAAAAGGCTATCCGAACCTCAATCGGGTCTCTGAAGATTTTTGGCCTTCTTTTTTCCATTACGTGAATTTTTACGTTAAACGGGATCACCGTTGCTGGTGTTCGATTTACCTTCCTCAGAGAGCGGTTCAGCATGGTACTGTTCCATTTCAAATCCCTGCACCCACTTCTCAAAGTCGAACGGCGCTGTTTCGGCTTTTTGGACGAATGTTGCACCTTGCACAGCGAATGTTGCACCCTGTGGATATCGATTCTTCGGATGGCCATAACTGTTGGCTCGTTTAGAGTTACGGGAGCCATAACCAGTCAAAACGAAGCTCTCGGTGAGTTCTACGGCCTTGACAGCTGTAAGCCATCAACGGATAGTTTCAAACCCAAAAAAGGCTATTCGAACCTCAATCGGGTCTCTGAAGTTTTTTGGCCTTCTTTTTTCCATCACGTGAATTTTTACGTTAAAACGGGATCACCGTTGCTGGTCTTCGATTTACCTTCCCTGGAGAGCGGTTCAGCATGGTACGGTTCCATTTCAAATCCCTGCACCCACTTCTAAAAGTCGAACGGCGCTGTTTCGGATTTTTGGACGAATGTTGCACCTTGCCCAACGAATGTTGCACCCTGTGGATATCGATTCTTCGGACGGCCATAACTGTTGGCTTGTTTAGAGTTATGGGAGGCATAACCAGTCAAAACGAAGCTCGCGGTGAGTTCTACGGCCTTGACTGCTGTAAGCCGTCAACGGATAGTTTCAATCCCAAAAAAGGCTATCCGAACCTCAATCGGGTCTCTGAAGTTTTTTGGCCTTCTTTTTTCCATCACGTGAATTTTTACGTTAAAACAGGATCACCGTTGCTGGTCTTCGATTTACCTTCCCCGGAGAGCGGTTCAGCATGGTACGGTTCCATTTCAAATCCCTACACCCGCTTCTAAAAGTCGAACGACGCTGTTTCGGCTTTTTGGACGAATGTTGCACCTTGCCCAGCGAATGTTGCACCCTGTGGATATCGATTCTTCGGACGGCCATAATTGTTGGCTTGTTTAGAGTTATGGGAGCCATAACCAGTCAAAACGAAGCTCGCGGTGAGTTCTACGGCCTTGACTGCTGTAAGCCATCAACGGATAGTTTCAAACCCAAAAAAGGCTATCCGAACCTCAATCGCGTCTCTGAAGTTTTTTGGCCTTCTTTTTCCCATCATGTGAATTTTTACGTTAAAACGGGATCACCGTTGCTGGTCTTCGATTTACCTTCCCTGGAGAGCGGTTCAGCATGGTACTGTTCCATTTCAAATACCTGCACCCACTTCTAAAAGTCGAACGGCGCTGTTTCGGCTTTTTGGACGAATGTTGCATCTTGCACAGCGAATGTTACACCCTGTGGATATCGATTCTTCGGACGGCCATAACTGTTGGTTTGTTTAGAGTTATGGGAGCCATAACCAGTCAAAACGAAACTCGCGGTGAGTTCTACGGCCTTGACTGCTGTAAGCCGTCAACGGATAGTTTCAAACGCAAAAAAGGCTATCTGAACCTCAATCGGGTCTCTGAAGTTTTTTGGCCTTCTTTTTTCCATCACGTGAATTTTTACGTTAAAACGGGATCACCGTTGCTGGTCTTCGATTTACCTTCCCCGGAGAGCGGTTCAGCATGGTACTGTTCCATTTCAAATACCTGCACCCACTTCTAAAAGTCGAACGGCGCTGTTTCGGCTTTTTGGACGAATGTTGCACCTTGCACAGCGAATGTTGCACCCTGTGGATATCGATTCTTCGGACGGCCATAACTGTTGGCTCGTTTAGAGTTACGGGAGCCATAACCAGTCAAAACGAAGCTCGCGGTGAGTTCTACGGCCTTGACTGCTGTAAGCCGTCAACGGATAGTTTCAAATCCAAAAAAGGCTATCCGAACCTCAATCGGGTCTCTGAAGTTTTTTGGCCTTCTTTTTTCCATCACGTGAATTTTTACGTTAAAACGGGATCACCGTTGCTGGTCTTCGATTTACCTTCCCCGGAGAGCGGTTCAGCATGGTACGGTTCCATTTCAAACCCATGCACCGACTTCTAAAAGTCGAACGACGCTGTTTTGGCTTTTTGGACGAATGTTGCACCTTGCACAGCGAATGTTGCACCCTGTGGATATCGATTATTCGGACGGCCATAACTGTTGGCTTTTTTATGGTTATGGGAGCCATAACCAGTCAAAACTAAGCTCGCGGTGAGTTCTACGGCCTTGACTGCTGTAAGCCGTCAACGGATAGTTTCACACCCAAAAAAGGCTATCCGAACCTCAATCGGGTCTCTGAAGTTTTTTGGCCTTCTTTTTTCCATCACGTGAATTTTTACGTTAAAACGGGATCACCGTTGCTGGTCTTCGATTTACCTTCCCTGGAGAGCGGTTCAGCATGGTACGGTTCCATTTCAAATCCCCGCACCCACTTCTAAAAGTCGAACGGCGCTGTTTCGGCTTTTTGGACGAATGTTGCACCTTGCCCAGCGAATGTTGCACCCTGTGGATATCGATTCTTCGGACGGCCATAACTGTTGGCTTATTTAGAGTTATGGGAGCCATAACCAGTCAAAACGAAGCTCGCGGTGAGTTCTACGGCCTTGACTGCTGTAAGCCGTCAACGGATAGTTTCAAACCCAAAAAAGGCTATCCGAACCTCAATCGGGTCTTTGAAGTTTTTTGGCCTTCTTTTTTCCATCACGTGAATTTTTACGTTAAAACGGGATCACCGTTGCTGGTCTTCGATTTACCTTCCCCGGAGAGCGGTTCACCATGGTACTGTTCCATTTCAAATCCCTGCACCCACTTCTAAAAGTCGAACGGTGCTGTTTCGGCTTTTTGGACGAATGTTGCACCTTGCACAACGAATGTTGCACCCTGTGGATATCGATTCTTCGGATGGCCATAACTGTTGGCTCGTTTAGAGTTACGGGAGCCATAACCAGTCAAAACGAAGCTCTCGGTGAGTTCTACGGCCTTGACCGCTGTAAGCCGTCAACGGATAGTTTCAAACCCAAAAAAGGCTATCCGAACCTCAATCGGGCCTCTGAAGTTTTTTGGCCTTCTTTTTTCCATCACGTGTATTTTTACGTTAAACGGGATCACCGTTGCTGGTCTTCGATTTACCTTCCTCGGAGAGCGGTTCAGCATGGTACTGTTCCATTTCAAATCCCTGCACCCACTTCTCAAAGTCGAACGGCGCTGTTTCGGCTTTTTGGACGAATGTTGCACCTTGCACAGCGAATGTTGCACCCTGTGGATATCGATTCTTCGGATGGCCATAACTGTTGGCTCGTTTAGAGTTACGGGAGCCATAACCAGTCAAAACGAAGCTCTCGGTGAGTTCTACGGCCTTGACAGCTGTAAGCCATCAACGGATAGTTTCAAACCCAAAAAAGGCTATCCAAACCTCTATCACGTCTCTGAAGTTTTTTGGCCTTATTTTTTCCATCACTTGAATTTTTACGTTAAAACGGGATCACCGTTGCTGGTCTTCGATTTACCTTCCCTGGAGAGCGGTTCAGCATGGTACTGTTCCATTTCGAATACCTGCACCCACTTCTAAAAGTCGAACGGCGCTGTTTCGGCTTTTTGGACGAATGTTGCACCTTGCACAGCGAATGTTGCAGCCTGTGGATATCGATTCTTCGGACGGCCATAACTGTTGGCTCGTTTAGAGTTACGGGAGCCATAACCAGTCAAAACGAAGCTCTCGGTGAGTTCTACGGCCTTGACAGCTGTAAGCCATCAACGGATAGTTTCAAACCCAAAAAAGGCTATCCAAACCTCTATCACGTCTCTGAAGTTTTTTGGCCTTATTTTTTCCATCACTTGAATTTTTACGTTAAAACAGGATCACCGTTGCTGGTCTTCGATTTACCTTCCCCGGAGAGCGGTTCAGCATGGTACTGTTCCATTTCAAATCCCTGCACCCACTTCTAAAAGTCGAACGGTGCTGTTTCGGCTTTTTGGACGAATGTTGCACCTTGCACAACGAATGTTGCACCCTGTGGATATCGATTCTTCGGATGGCCATAACTGTTGGCTCGTTTAGAGTTACGGGAGGCATAACCAGTCAAAACGAAGCTCTCGGTGAGTTCTATGGCCTTGACCGCTGTAAGCCGTCAACGGATAGTTTCAATCCCAAAAAAGGCTATCCGAACCTCAATTGGGTCTCTGAAGTTTTTTGGCCTTCTTTTTTCCATCACGTGAATTTTTACGTTAAAACAGGATCACCGTTGCTGGTCTTCGATTTACCTTCCCCGGAGAGCGGTTCAGCATGGTACGGTTCCATTTCAAATCCCTACACCCGCTTCTAAAAGTCGAACGACGCTGTTTCGGCTTTTTGGACGAATGTTGCACCTTGCCCAGCGAATGTTGCACCCTGTGGATATCGATTCTTCGGACGGCCATAATTGTTGGCTCGTTTAGAGTTATGGGAGCCATAACCAGTCAAAACGAAGCTCGCGGTGAGTTCTACGGCCTTGACTGCTGTAAGCCGTCAACAGATAGTTTCAAACCCAAAAAAGGCTATCCGAACCTCAATCGGGTCTCTGAAGTTTTTTGGCCTTCTTTTTTCCATCACGTGAATTTTTACGTTAAAACGGGATCACCGTTGCTGGTCTTCGATTTACCTTCCCTGGAGAGCGGTTCAGCATGGTACGGTTCCATTTCAAATCCCTGCACCCACTTCTAAAAGTCGAACGGCGCTGTTTCGGCTTTTTGGACGAATGTTGCACCTTGCCCAGCGAATGTTGCACCCTATGGATATCGATTCTTCGGACGGCCATAACTGTTGGCTTATTTAGAGTTATGGGTTCCATAACCAGTCAAAACGAAGCTCGCGGTGAGTTCTACGGCCTTGTCTGCTGTAAGCCATCAACGGATAGTTTCAAACCCAAAAAAGGCTATTCGAACCTCAATCGGGTCTCTGAAGTTTTTTGGCCTTCTTTTTTCCATCATGTGAATTTTTACGTTAAAACGGGATCACCGTTGCTGGTCTTCGATTTACCTTCCCTGGAGAGCGGTTCAGCATGGTACGGTTCCATTTCAAATCCCTGCACCCACTTCTAAAAGTCGAACGACGCTGTTTTGGCTTTTTGGACGAATGTTGCACCTTGCACAGCGAATGTTGCACCCTGTGGATATCGATTCTTCGGACGGCCATAACTGTTGGCTCGTTTAGAGTTACGGGAGCCATAACCAGTCAAAACGAAGCTCTCGGTGAGTTCTACGGCCTTGACAGCTGTAAGCCATCAACGGATAGTTTCAAACCCAAAAAAGGCTATCCAAACCTCTATCACGTCTCTGAAGTTTTTTGGCCTTATTTTTTCCATCACTTGAATTTTTACGTTAAAACGGGATCACCGTTGCTGGTCTTCGATTTACCTTCCCCGGAGAGCGGTTCAGCATGGTACTGTTCCATTTCGAATACCTGCACCCACTTCTAAAAGTCGAACGGCGCTGTTTCGGCTTTTTGGACGAATGTTGCACCTTGCACAGCGAATGTTGCAGCCTGTGGATATCGATTCTTCGGACGGCCATAACTGTTGGCTTGTTTAGAGTTATGGGAGGCATAACCAGTCAAAACGAAGCTCGCGGTGAGTTCTACGGCCTTGACTGCTGTAAGCCGTCAACGGATAGTTTCAATCCCAAAAAAGGCTATCCGAACCTCAATCGGGTCTCTGAAGTTTTTTGGCCTTCTTTTTTCCATCACGTGAATTTTTACGTTAAAACAGGATCACCGTTGCTGGTCTTCGATTTACCTTCCCCGGAGAGCGGTTCAGCATGGTACGGTTCCATTTCAAATCCCTACACCCGCTTCTAAAAGTCGAACGACGCTGTTTCGGCTTTTTGGACGAATGTTGCACCTTGCCCAGCGAATGTTGCACCCTGTGGATATCGATTCTTCGGACGGCCATAATTGTTGGCTTGTTTAGAGTTATGGGAGCCATAACCAGTCAAAACGAAGCTCGCGGTGAGTTCTACGGCCTTGACTGCTGTAAGCCGTCAACAGATAGTTTCAAACCCAAAAAAGGCTATCCGAACCTCAATCGGGTCTCTGAAGTTTTTTGGCCTTCTTTTTTCCATCACGTGAATTTTTACGTTAAAACGGGATCACCGTTGCTGGTCTTCGATTTACCTTCCCTGGAGAGCGGTTCAGCATGGTACGGTTCCATTTCAAATCCCTGCACCCACTTCTAAAAGTCGAACGGCGCTGTTTCGGCTTTTTGGACGAATGTTGCACCTTGCCCAGCGAATGTTGCACCCTATGGATATCGATTCTTCGGACGGCCATAACTGTTGGCTTATTTAGAGTTATGGGTGCCATAACCAGTCAAAACGAAGCTCGCGGTGAGTTCTACGGCCTTGTCTGCTGTAAGCCATCAACGGATAGTTTCAAACCCAAAAAAGGCTATTCGAACCTCAATCGGGTCTCTGAAGTTTTTTGGCCTTCTTTTTTCCATCATGTGAATTTTTACGTTAAAACGGGAT
Organism: Allium fistulosum; assembly: GCA_030737815.1. Classification (NCBI taxonomy): domain Eukaryota; kingdom Viridiplantae; phylum Streptophyta; class Magnoliopsida; order Asparagales; family Amaryllidaceae; genus Allium; species Allium fistulosum. The sequence continues at coordinate 53,311,447 of CM060907.1, forward strand.
CACCGTTGCTGGTCTTCGATTTACCTTCCCTGGAGAGCGGTTCAGCATGGTACGGTTCCATTTCAAATCCCTGCACCCACTTCTAAAAGTCGAACGACGCTGTTTTGGCTTTTTGGACGAATGTTGCACCTTGCACAGCGAATGTTGCACCCTGTGGATATCGATTCTTCGGACGGCCATAACTGTTGGCTCGTTTAGAGTTACGGGAGCCATAACCAGTCAAAACGAAGCTCTCGGTGAGTTCTACGGCCTTGACAGCTGTAAGCCATCAACGGATAGTTTCAAACCCAAAAAAGGCTATCCAAACCTCTATCACGTCTCTGAAGTTTTTTGGCCTTATTTTTTCCATCACTTGAATTTTTACGTTAAAACGGGATCACCGTTGCTGGTCTTCGATTTACCTTCCATGGAGAGCGGTTCAGCATGGTACGGTTCCATTTCAAATCCCTGCACCCACTTCTAAAAGTCGAACGGCGCTGTTTCGGATTTTTGGACGAATGTTGCACCTTGCCCAACGAATGTTGCACCCTGTGGATATCGATTCTTCGGACGGCCATAACTGTTGGCTTGTTTAGAGTTATGGGAGGCATAACCAGTCAAAACGAAGCTCGCGGTGAGTTCTACGGCCTTGACTGCTGTAAGCCGTCAACGGATAGTTTCAATCCCAAAAAAGGCTATCCGAACCTCAATCGGGTCTCTGAAGTTTTTTGGCCTTCTTTTTTCCATCACGTGAATTTTTACGTTAAAACAGGATCACCGTTGCTGGTCTTCGATTTACCTTCCCCGGAGAGCGGTTCAGCATGGTACGGTTCCATTTCAAATCCCTACACCCGCTTCTAAAAGTCGAACGACGCTGTTTCGGCTTTTTGGACGAATGTTGCACCTTGCCCAGCGAATGTTGCACCCTGTGGATATCGATTCTTCGGACGGCCATAATTGTTGGCTTGTTTAGAGTTATGGGAGCCATAACCAGTCAAAACGAAGCTCGCGGTGAGTTCTACGGCCTTGACTGCTGTAAGCCGTCAACAGATAGTTTCAAACCCAAAAAAGGCTATCCGAACCTCAATCGGGTCTCTGAAGTTTTTTGGCCTTCTTTTTTCCATCACGTGAATTTTTACGTTAAAACGGGATCACCGTTGCTGGTCTTCGATTTACCTTCCCTGGAGAGCGGTTCAGCATGGTACGGTTCCATTTCAAATCCCTGCACCCACTTCTAAAAGTCGAACGGCGCTGTTTCGGCTTTTTGGACGAATGTTGCACCTTGCCCAGCGAATGTTGCACCCTATGGATATCGATTCTTCGGACGGCCATAACTGTTGGCTTATTTAGAGTTATGGGTGCCATAACCAGTCAAAACGAAGCTCGCGGTGAGTTCTACGGCCTTGTCTGCTGTAAGCCATCAACGGATAGTTTCAAACCCAAAAAAGGCTATTCGAACCTCAATCGGGTCTCTGAAGTTTTTTGGCCTTCTTTTTTCCATCATGTGAATTTTTACGTTAAAACGGGATCACCGTTGCTGGTCTTCGATTTACCTTCCCTGGAGAGCGGTTCAGCATGGTACGGTTCCATTTCAAATCCCTGCACCCACTTCTAAAAGTCGAACGACGCTGTTTTGGCTTTTTGGACGAATGTTGCACCTTGCACAGCGAATGTTGCACCCTGTGGATATCGATTCTTCGGACGGCCATAACTGTTGGCTCGTTTAGAGTTACGGGAGCCATAACCAGTCAAAACGAAGCTCTCGGTGAGTTCTACGGCCTTGACAGCTGTAAGCCATCAACGGATAGTTTCAAACCCAAAAAAAGGCTATCCAAACCTCTATCACGTCTCTGAAGTTTTTTGGCCTTATTTTTTCCATCACTTGAATTTTTACGTTAAAACGGGATCACCGTTGCTGGTCTTCGATTTACCTTCCCCGGAGAGCGGTTCAGCATGGTACTGTTCCATTTCGAATACCTGCACCCACTTCTAAAAGTCGAACGGCGCTGTTTCGGCTTTTTGGACGAATGTTGCACCTTGCACAGCGAATGTTGCAGCCTGTGGATATCGATTCTTCGGACGGCCATAACTGTTGGCTTGTTTAGAGTTATGGGAGCCATAACCAGTCAAAACGAAGCTCACGGTGAGTTCTACGGCCTTGACTGCTGTAAGCCATCAATGGATAGTTTCAAACCCAAAAAAGGCTATTCGAACCTCAATCGGGTCTCTGAAGTTTTTTGGCCTTCTTTTTTTCATCACGTGAATTTTTACGTTAAAACGGGATCACCGTTGCTGGTCTTCGATTTACCTTCCCTGGAGAGCGGTTCAGCATGGTACGGTTCCATTTCAAATCCCTGCACCCACTTCTAAAAGTCGAACGGCGCTGTTTCGGATTTTTGGACGAATGTTGCACCTTGCCCAACGAATGTTGCACCCTGTGGATATCGATTCTTCGGACGGCCATAACTGTTGGCTTGTTTAGAGTTATGGGAGGCATAACCAGTCAAAACGAAGCTCGCGGTGAGTTCTACGGCCTTGACTGCTGTAAGCCGTCAACGGATAGTTTCAATCCCAAAAAAGGCTATCCGAACCTCAATCGGGTCTCTGAAGTTTTTTGGCCTTCTTTTTTCCATCACGTGAATTTTTACGTTAAAACAGGATCACCGTTGCTGGTCTTCGATTTACCTTCCCCGGAGAGCGGTTCAGCATGGTACGGTTCCATTTCAAATCCCTACACCTGCTTCTAAAAGTCGAACGACGCTGTTTCGGCTTTTTGGACGAATGTTGCACCTTGCCCAGCGAATGTTGCACCCTGTGGATATCGATTCTTCGGACGGCCATAATTGTTGGCTTGTTTAGAGTTATGGGAGCCATAACCAGTCAAAACGAAGCTCGCGGTGAGTTCTATGGCCTTGACTGCTGTAAGCCGTCAACAGATAGTTTCAAACCCAAAAAAGGCTATCCGAACCTCAATCGGGTCTCTGAAGTTTTTTGGCCTTCTTTTTTCCATCACGTGAATTTTTACGTTAAAACGGGATCACCGTTGCTGGTCTTCGATTTACCTTCCCTGGAGAGCGGTTCAGCATGGTACGGTTCCATTTCAAATCCCTGCTCCCACTTCTAAAAGTCGAACGGCGCTGTTTCGGCTTTTTGGACGAATGTTGCACCTTGCCCAGCGAATGTTGCACCCTATGGATATCGATTCTTCGGACGGCCATAATTGTTGGCTTATTTAGAGTTATGGGAGCCATAACCAGTCAAAACGAAGCTCGCGGTGAGTTCTACGGCCTTGACCGCTGTAAGCCATCAACGGATAGTTTCAAACCCAAAAAAGGCTATCCGAACCTCAATCGGGTCTCTGAAGTTTTTTGGCCTTCTTTTTTCCATCACGTGAATTTTTACGTTAAAACGGGATCACCGTTGCTGGTCTTCGATTTACCTTCCCTGGAGAGCGGTTCAGCATGGTACGGTTCCATTTCAAATCCCTGCACCCACTTCTAAAAGTCGAACGGCGCTGTTTCGGCTTTTTGGACGAATGTTGCACCTTGCCCAGCGAATGTTGCACCCTGTGGATATAGATTCTTCGGACGGCCATAACTGTTGGCTTGTTTAGAGTTATGGGCGCCATAACCAGTCAAAACGAAGCTCGCGGTGAGTTCTACGGCCTTGACTGCTGTAAGCCATCAACGGATAGTTTCAAACCTAAAAAAGGCTATTCGAACCTCAATCGGGTCTCTGAAGTTTTTTGGCCTTCTTTTTTCCATCACGTGAATTTTTATGTTAAAACGGGATCACCGTTGCTGGTCTTCGATTTACCTTCCCTGGAGAGCGGTTCAGCATGGTACGGTTCCATTTCAAATCCCTGCACCCACTTCTAAAAGTCGAACGGCGCTGTTTCGGCTTTTTGGACGAATGTTGCACCTTGCACAGCGAATGTTGCACCCTGTGGATATCGATTCTTCGGACGGCCATAACTGTTGGCTCGTTTAGAGTTACGGGAGCCATAACCACTCAAAACGAAGCCCTCAGTGATTTCTACGGCCTTGACAGGTGTAAGCCATCAACGGATAGTTTCAAACCCAAAAAAGGCTATCCGAACCTCAATCGCGTCTCTGAAGTTTTTTGGCCTTCTTTTTCCCATCATGTGAATTTTTACGTTAAAACGGGATCACCGTTGCTGGTCTTCGATTTACCTTCCCTGGAGAGCGGTTCAGCATGGTACTGTTCCATTTCAAATACCTGCACCCACTTCTAAAAGTCGAACGGCGCTGTTTCGGCTTTTTGGACGAATGTTGCATCTTGCACAGCGAATGTTACACCCTGTGGATATCGATTCTTCGGACGGCCATAACTGTTGGTTTGTTTAGAGTTATGGGAGCCATAACCAGTCAAAACGAAACTCGCGGTGAGTTCTACGGCCTTGACTGCTGTAAGCCGTCAACGGATAGTTTCAAACACAAAAAAGGCTATCTGAACCTCAATCGGGTCTCTGAAGTTTTTTGGCCTTCTTTTTTCCATCACGTGAATTTTTACGTTAAAACGGGATCACCGTTGCTGGTCTTCGATTTACCTTCCCCGGAGAGCGGTTCAGCATGGTACTGTTCCATTTCAAATACCTGCACCCACTTCTAAAAGTCGAACGGCGCTGTTTCGGCTTTTTGGACGAATGTTGCACCTTGCACAGCGAATGTTGCACCCTGTGGATATCGATTCTTCGGACGGCCATAACTGTTGGCTCGTTTAGAGTTACGGGAGCCATAACCAGTCAAAACGAAGCTCGCGGTGAGTTCTACGGCCTTGACTGCTGTAAGCCGTCAACGGATAGTTTCAAATCCAAAAAAGGCTATCCGAACCTCAATCGGGTCTCTGAAGTTTTTTGGCCTTCTTTTTTCCATCACGTGAATTTTTACGTTAAAACGGGATCACCGTTGCTGGTCTTCGATTTACCTTCCCCGGAGAGCGGTTCAGCATGGTACGGTTCCATTTCAAACCCATGCACCGACTTCTAAAAGTCGAACGACGCTGTTTTGGCTTTTTGGACGAATGTTGCACCTTGCACAGCGAATGTTGCACCTTGTGGATATCGATTATTCGGACGGCCATAACTGTTGGCTTTTTTATGGTTATGGGAGCCATAACCAGTCAAAACTAAGCTCGCGGTGAGTTCTACGGCCTTGACTGCTGTAAGCCGTCAACGGATAGTTTCACACCCAAAAAAGGCTATCCGAACCTCAATCGGGTCTCTGAAGTTTTTTGGCCTTCTTTTTTCCATCACGTGAATTTTTACGTTAAAACGGGATCACCGTTGCTGGTCTTCGATTTACCTTCCCTGGAGAGCGGTTCAGCATGGTACGGTTCCATTTCAAATCCCCGCACCCACTTCTAAAAGTCGAACGGCGCTGTTTCGGCTTTTTGGACGAATGTTGCACCTTGCCCAGCGAATGTTGCACCCTGTGGATATCGATTCTTCGGACGGCCATAACTGTTGGCTTATTTAGAGTTATGGGAGCCATAACCAGTCAAAACGAAGCTCGCGGTGAGTTCTACGGCCTTGACTGCTGTAAGCCGTCAACGGATAGTTTCAAACCCAAAAAAGGCTATCCGAACCTCAATCGGGTCTTTGAAGTTTTTTGGCCTTCTTTTTTCCATCACGTGAATTTTTACGTTAAAACGGGATCACCGTTGCTGGTCTTCGATTACCCTCCCTGGAGAGCGGTTCACCATGGTACTGTTCCATTTCAAATCCCTGCACCCACTTCTAAAAGTCGAACGGTGCTGTTTCGGCTTTTTGGACGAATGTTGCACCTTGCACAACGAATGTTGCACCCTGTGGATATCGATTCTTCGGATGGCCATAACTGTTGGCTCGTTTAGAGTTACGGGAGCCATAACCAGTCAAAACGAAGCTCTCGGTGAGTTCTACGGCCTTGACCGCTGTAAGCCGTCAACGGATAGTTTCAAACCCAAAAAAGGCTATCCGAACCTCAATCGGGCCTCTGAAGTTTTTTGGCCTTCTTTTTTCCATCACGTGTATTTTTACGTTAAACGGGATCACCGTTGCTGGTCTTCGATTTACCTTCCTCGGAGAGCGGTTCAGCATGGTACTGTTCCATTTCAAATCCCTGCACCCACTTCTCAAAGTCGAACGGCGCTGTTTCGGCTTTTTGGACGAATGTTGCACCTTGCACAGCGAATGTTGCACCCTGTGGATATCGATTCTTCGGATGGCCATAACTGTTGGCTCGTTTAGAGTTACGGGAGCCATAACCAGTCAAAACGAAGCTCTCGGTGAGTTCTACGGCCTTGACAGCTGTAAGCCATCAACGGATAGTTTCAAACCCAAAAAAGGCTATCCAAACCTCTATCACGTCTCTGAAGTTTTTTGGCCTTATTTTTTCCATCACTTGAATTTTTACGTTAAAACGGGATCACCGTTGCTGGTCTTCGATTTACCTTCCCCGGAGAGCGGTTCAGCATGGTACTGTTCCATTCCGAATACCTGCACCCACTTCTAAAAGTCGAACGGCGCTGTTTCGGCTTTTTGGACGAATGTTGCACCTTGCACAGCGAATGTTGCAGCCTGTGGATATCGATTCTTCGGACGGCCATAACTGTTGGCTTGTTTAGAGTTATGGGAGCCATAACCAGTCAAAACGAAGCTCACGGTGAGTTCTACGGCCTTGACTGCTGTAAGCCATCAATGGATAGTTTCAAACCCAAAAAAGGCTATTCGAACCTCAATCGGGTCTCTGAAGTTTTTTGGCCTTCTTTTTTTCATCACGTGAATTTTTACGTTAAAACGGGATCACCGTTGCTGGTCTTCGATTTACCTTCCCTGGAGAGCGGTTCAGCATGGTACGGTTCCATTTCAAATCCCTGCACCCACTTCTAAAAGTCGAACGACGCTGTTTTGGCTTTTTGGACGAATGTTGCACCTTGCACAGCGAATGTTGCACCCTGTGGATATCGATTCTTCGGACGGCCATAACTGTTGGCTCGTTTAGAGTTACGGGAGCCATAACCAGTCAAAACGAAGCTCTCGGTGAGTTCTACGGCCTTGACAGCTGTAAGCCATCAACGGATAGTTTCAAACCCAAAAAAGGCTATCCAAACCTCTATCACGTCTCTGAAGTTTTTTGGCCTTATTTTTTCCATCACTTGAATTTTTACGTTAAAACGGGATCACCTTTGCTGGTCTTCGATTTACCTTCCCCGGAGAGCGGTTCAGCATGGTACTGTTCCATTTCGAATACCTGCACCCACTTCTAAAAGTCGAACGGCGCTGTTTCGGCTTTTTGGACGAATGTTGCACCTTGCACAGCGAATGTTGCACCCTGTGGATATCGATTCTTCGGACGGCCATAACTGTTGGCTTGTTTAGAGTTATGGGAGGCATAACCAGTCAAAACGAAGCTCGCGGTGAGTTCTACGGCCTTGACTGCTGTAAGCCGTCAACGGATAGTTTCAATCCCAAAAAAGGCTATCCGAACCTCAATCGGGTCTCTGAAGTTTTTTGGCCTTCTTTTTTCCATCACGTGAATTTTTACGTTAAAACAGGATCACCGTTGCTGGTCTTCGATTTACCTTCCCCGGAGAGCGGTTCAGCATGGTACGGTTCCATTTCAAATCCCTACACCCGCTTCTAAAAGTCGAACGACGCTGTTTCGGCTTTTTGGACGAATGTTGCACCTTGCCCAGCGAATGTTGCACCCTGTGGATATCGATTCTTCGGACGGCCATAACTGTTGGCTTGTTTAGAGTTATGGGAGCCATAACCAGTCAAAACGAAGCTCGCGGTGAGTTCTACGGCCTTGACTGCTGTAAGCCGTCAACAGATAGTTTCAAACCCAAAAAAGGCTATCCGAACCTCAATCGGGTCTCTGAAGTTTTTTGGCCTTCTTTTTTCCATCACGTGAATTTTTACGTTAAAACGGGATCACCGTTGCTGGTCTTCGATTTACCTTCCCTGGAGAGCGGTTCAGCATGGTACGGTTCCATTTCAAATCCCTGCACCCACTTCTAAAAGTCGAACGGCGCTGTTTCGGCTTTTTGGACGAATGTTGCACCTTGCCCAGCGAATGTTGCACCCTATGGATATCGATTCTTCGGACGGCCATAACTGTTGGCTTATTTAGAGTTATGGGTGCCATAACCAGTCAAAACGAAGCTCGCGGTGAGTTCTACGGCCTTGTCTGCTGTAAGCCATCAACGGATAGTTTCAAACCCAAAAAAGGCTATTCGAACCTCAATCGGGTCTCTGAAGTTTTTTGGCCTTCTTTTTTCCATCATGTGAATTTTTACGTTAAAACGGGATCACCGTTGCTGGTCTTCGATTTACCTTCCCTGGAGAGCGGTTCAGCATGGTACGGTTCCATTTCAAATCCCCACACCCACTTTTAAAAGTCGAACGGCGCTGTTTCGTCTTTTTGGACGAATGTTGCACCTTGCCCAGCGAATGTTGCACCCTGTGGATATCGATTCTTCGGACGGCCATAACTGTTGGCTTATTTAGAGTTATGGGAGCCATAACCAGTCAAAACGAAGCTCGCGGTGAGTTCTACGGCCTTGACCGCTGTAAGCCATCAACGGATAGTTTCAAACCCAAAAAAGGCTATCCGAACCTCAATCGGGTCTCTGAAGTTTTTTGGCCTTCTTTTTTCCATCACGTGAATTTTTACGTTAAAACGGGATCACCGTTGCTGGTCTTCGATTTACCTTCCCTGGAGAGCGGTTCAGCATGGTACGGTTCCATTTCAAATCCCTGCACCCACTTCTAAAAGTCGAACGGCGCTGTTTTGGCTTTTTGGACGAATGTTGCACCTTGCCCAGCGAATGTTGCACCCTGTGGATATCGATTCTTCGGACGGCCATAACTGTTGGCTTATTTAGAGTTATGGGAGCCATAACCAGTCAAAACGAAGCTCGTGGTGAGTTCTACGGCCTTGACTACTGTAAGCCATCAACGGATAGTTTCAAACCCAAAAAAGGCTATTCGAACCTCAATCGGGTCTTTGAAGTTTTTTGGCCTTCTTTTTTCCATCACGTGAATTTTTACGTTAAAACGGGATCACCGTTGCTGGTCTTCGATTTACCTTCCCTGGAGAGCGGTTCAGCATGGTACGGTTCCATTTCAAATCCCTGCACCCACTTCTAAAAGTCGAACGACGCTGTTTTGGCTTTTTGGACGAATGTTGCACCTTGCACAGCGAATGTTGCACCCTGTGGATATCGATTATTCGGACGGCCATAACTGTTGGCTTGTTTAGAGTTATGGGAGCCATAACCAGTCAAAACGAAGCTCGCGGTGAGTTCTACGGCCTTGACTGCTGTAAGCCGTCAACGGATAGTTTCAAACCCAAAAAAGGCTATCCGAACCTCAATCGGGTCTCTGAAGTTTTTTGGCCTTCTTTTTTCCATCACGTGAATTTTTACGTTAAAACGGGATCACCGTTGCTGGTCTTCGATTTACCTTCCCTGGAGAGCGGTTCATCATGGTACGGTTCCATTTCAAATCCCCGCACCCACTTCTAAAAGTCGAACGGCGCTGTTTCGGCTTTTTGGACGAATGTTGCACCTTGCCCAACGAATGTTGCACCCTGTGGATATCGATTCTTCGGACGGCCATAACTGTTGGCTTATTTAGAGTTATGGGAGCCATAACCAGTCAAAACGAAGCTCGCGGTGAGTTCTACGGCCTTGACTGCTGTAAGCCGTCAACGGATAGTTTCAAACCCAAAAAAGGCTATCCGAACCTCAATCGGGTCTCTGAAGTTTTTTGGCCTTCTTTTTTCCATCACGTGAATTTTTACGTTAAAACGGGATCACCGTTGCTGGTCTTCGATTTACCCTCCCTGGAGAGCGGTTCACCATGGTACTGTTCCATTTCAAATCCCTGCACCCACTTCTAAAAGTCGAACGGCGCTGTTTCGGCTTTTTGGACGAATGTTGCACCTTGCACAACGAATGTTGCACCCTGTGGATATCGATTCTTCGGATGGCCATAACTGTTGGCTCGTTTAGAGTTACGGGAGCCATAACCAGTCAAAACGAAGCTCTCGGTGAGTTCTACGGCCTTGACCGCTGTAAGCCGTCAACGGATAGTTTCAAACCCAAAAAAGGCTATCCGAACCTCAATCGGGTCTCTGAAGTTTTTTGGCCTTCTTTTTTCCATCACGTGTATTTTTACGTTAAACGGGATCACCGTTGCTGGTCTTCGATTTACCTTCCTCGGAGAGCGGTTCAGCATGGTACTGTTCCATTTCAAATCCCTGCACCCACTTCTCAAAGTCGAACGGCGCTGCTTCGGCTTTTTGGACGAATGTTGCACCTTGCACAGCGAATGTTGCACCCTGTGGATATCGATTCTTCGGATGGCCATAACTGTTGGCTCGTTTAGAGTTACGGGAGCCATTACCAGTCAAAACGAAGCTCTCGGTGAGTTCTACGGCCTTGACAGCTGTAAGCCATCAACGGATAGTTTCAAACCCAAAAAAGGCTATCCAAACCTCTATCACGTCTCTGAAGTTTTTTGGCCTTATTTTTTCCATCACTTGAATTTTTACGTTAAAACGGGATCACCGTTGCTGGTCTTCGATTTACCTTCCCCGGAGAGCGGTTCAGCATGGTACTGTTCCATTTCAAATACCTGCACCCACTTCTAAAAGTCGAACGGCGCTGTTTCGGCTTTTTGGACGAATGTTCCACCTTGCACAGCGAATGTTGCAGCCTGTGGATATCGATTCTTCGGACGGCCATAACTGTTGGCTTGTTTAGAGTTATGGGAGCCATAACCAGTCAAAACGCAGCTCACGGTGAGTTCTACGGCCTTGACTGCTGTAAGCCATCAACGGATAGTTTCAAACCCAAAAAAGGCTATTCGAACCTCAATCGGGTCTTTGAAGTTTTTTGGCCTTCTTTTTTCCATCACGTGAACTTTTACGTTAAAACGGGATAACCGTTGCTGGTCTTCGATTTACCTTCCCTGGAGAGCGGTTCAGCATGGTACGGTTCCATTTCAAATCCCCGCACCCACTTCTAAAAGTCGAACGGCGCTGTTTCGGCTTTTTGGACGAATGTTGCACCTTGCCCAGCGAATGTTGCACCCTGTGGATATCGATTCTTCGGACGGCCATAACTGTTGGCTTATTTAGAGTTATGGGAGCCATAACCAGTCAAAACGAAGCTCGCGGTGAGTTCTACGGCCTTGACTGCTGTAAGCCGTCAACGGATAGTTTTAAACCCAAAAAAGGCTATCCGAACCTCAATCGGGTCTCTGAAATTTTTTGGCCTTCTTTTTTCCATCACGTGAATTTTTACGTTAAAACGGGATCACCGTTGCTGGTCTTCGATTTACCCTCCCTGGAGAGGGGTTCACCATGGTACTATTCCATTTCAAATCCCTGCACCCACTTCTAAAAGTCGAACGGCGCTGTTTCGGCTTTTTGGACGAATGTTGCACCTTGCACAACGAATGTTGCACCCTGTGGATATCGATTCTTCGGATGGCCATAACTGTTGGCTCGTTTAGAGTTACGGGAGCCATAACCAGTCAAAACGAAGCACTCGGTGAGTTCTACGGCCTTGACCGCTGTAAGCCGTCAACGGATAGTTTCAAACCCAAAAAAGGCTATCCGAACCTCAATCGGGTCTCTGAAGTTTTTTGGCCTTCTTTTTTCCATCACGTGTATTTTTACGTTAAACGGGATCACCGTTGCTGGTCTTCGATTTACCTTCCTGGGAGAGCGGTTCAGCATGGTACTGTTCCATTTCAAATCCCTGCACCCACTTCTCAAAGTCAAACGGCGCTGTTTCGGCTTTTTGGACGAATGTTGCACCTTGCACAGCGAATGTTGCACCCTGTGGATATCGATTCTTCGGATGGCCATAACTGTTGGCTCGTTTAGAGTTACGGGAGCCATAACCAGTCAAAACGAAGCTCTCGGTGAGTTCTATGGCCTTGACAGCTGTAAGCCATCAACGGATAGTTTCAAACCCAAAAAAGGCTATCCAAACCTCTATCACGTCTCTGAAGTTTTTTGGCCTTATTTTTTCCATCACTTGAATTTTTACGTTAAAACGGGATCACCGTTGCTGGTCTTCGATTTACCTTCCCCGGAGAGCGGTTCAGCATGGTACTGTTCCATTTCAAGTACCTGCACCCACTTCTAAAAGTCGAACGGCGCTGTTTCGGCTTTTTGGACGAATGTTGCACCTTGCACAACGAATGTTGCAGCCTGTGGATATCGATTCTTCGGACGGCCATAACTGTTGGCTTGTTTAGAGTTATGGGAGCCATAACCAGTCAAAACGAAGCTCACGGTGAGTTCTACGACCTTGACTGCTGTAAGCCATCAACGGATAGTTTCAAACCCAAAAAAGGCTATTCGAACCTCAATCGGGTCTCTGAAGTTTTTTGGCCTTCTTTTTTCCATCACGTGAATTTTTACGTTAAAACGGGATCACCGTTGCTGGTCTTCGATTTACCTTCCCTGGAGAGCGGTTCAGCATGGTACGGTTCCATTTCAAATCCCTGCACCCACTTCTAAAAGTCGAACGGCGCTGTTTCAGCTTTTTGGACGAATGTTGCACCTTGCCCAGCGAATGTTGCACCCTGTGGATATCGATTCTTCGGACGGCCATAACTGTTGGCTTGTTTAGAGTTATGGGAGCCATAACCAGTCAAAACGAAGCTCGCGGTGAGTTCTACGGCCTTGACTGTTGTAAGCCATCAACGGATAGTTTCAAACCCAAAAAAGGCTATTCGAACCTCAATCGGGTCTCTGAAGTTTTTTGGCCTTCTTTTTTCCATCACGTGAATTTTTACGTTAAAACGGGATCACCGTTGCTGGTCTTCGATTTACCTTCCCTGGAGAGCGGTTCAGCATGGTACGGTTCCTTTTCAAATCCCCGCACCCACTTCTAAAAGTTGAACGGCGCTGTTTCGGCTTTTTGGACGAATGTTGCACCTTGCCCAGCGAATGTTGCACCCTGTGGATATCGATTCTTCGGACGGCCATAACTGTTGGCTTATTTAGAGTTATGGGAGCCATAACCAGTCAAAACGAAGCTCGCGGTGAGTTCTACGGCCTAGACTGCTGTAAGCCGTCAACTGATAGTTTCAAACCCAAAAAAGGCTATCCGAACCTCAATCGGGTCTCTGAAGTTTTTTGGCCTTCTTTTTTCCATCACGTGAATTTTTACGTTAAAACGGGATCACCGTTGCTGGTCTTCGATTTACCCTCCCTGGAGAGCGGTTCACCATGGTACTGTTCCATTTCAAATCCCTGCACCCACTTCTAAAAGTCGAACGGCGCTGTTTCGGCTTTTTGGACGAATGTTGCACCTTGCACAGCGAATGTTGCACCCTGTGGATATCGATTCTTCGGATGGCCATAACTATTGGCTCGTTTAGAGTTACGGGAGCCATAACCAGTCAAAATGAAGCTCTCGGTGAGTTCTACGGCCTTGACCGCTGTAAGCCGTCAACGGATAGTTTCAAACCCAAAAAAGGCTATCCGAACCTCAATCGGGTCTCTGAAGTTTTTTGGCCTTCTTTTTTCCATCACGTGAATTTTTACGTTAAAACGGGATCACCGTTGCTGGTCTTCGATTTACCTTCCCTGGAGAGCGGTTCAGCATGGTACGGTTCCATTTCAAATCCCTGCACCCACTTCTAAAAGTCGAACGGCGCTGTTTCGGCTTTTTGGACGAATGTTGCACCTTGCCCAGCGAATGTTGCACCCTGTGGATATCGATTCTTCGGACGGCCATAACTGTTGGCTTATTTAGAGTTATGGGAGCCATAACCAGTCAAAATGAAGCTCGCGGTGAGTTCTACGGCCTTGACTGCTGTAAGCCATCAACGGATAGTTTCAAACCCAAAAAAGGCTATTCGAACCTCAATCGGTTCTCTGAAGTTTTTTGGCCTTCTTTTTTTCATCACGTGAATTTTTACGTTAAAACGGGATCACCGTTGCTGGTCTTCGATTTACCTTCCCTGGAGAGCGGTTCAGCATGGTACGGTTCCATTTCAAATCCCTGCACCGACTTCTAAAAGTCGAACGACGCTGTTTTGGCTTTTTGGACGAATGTTGCACCTTGCACAGCGAATGTTGCACCCTGTGGATATCGATTCTTCGGATGGCCATAACTGTTGGCTCGTTTAGAGTTACGGGAGCCATAACCAGTCAAAACGAAGCTCTCGGTGAGTTCTACGGCCTTGACAGGTGTAAGCCATCAACGGATAGTTTCAAACCCAAAAAAGGCTATCCAAACCTCAATCACGTCTCTGAAGTTTTTTGGCCTTATTTTTTCCATCACTTGAATTTTTACGTTAAAACGGGATCACCGTTGCTGGTCTTCGATTTACCTTCCCCGGAGAGCGGTTCAGCATGGTACTGTTCCATTTCAAATACCTACACCCACTTCTAAAAGTCGAACGGCGCTGTTTCGGCTTTTTGGACGAATGTTGCACCTTGCACAGCGAATGTTGCAGCCTGTGGATATCGATTCTTCGGACGGCCATAACTGTTGGCTTGTTTAGAGTTATGGGAGCCATAACCAGTCAAAACGAAGCTCACGGTGAGTTCTACGGCCTTGACTGCTGTAAGCCATCAACGGATAGTTTCAAACCCAAAAAAGGCTATTCGAACCTCAATCGGGTCTCTGAAGTTTTTTGGCCTTCTTTTTTCCATCACGTGAATTTTTACGTTAAAACGGGATCACCGTTGCTGGTCTTCGATTTACCTTCCCTGGAGAGCGGTTCAGCATGGTACGGTTCCATTTCAAATCCCTGCACCCACTTCTAAAAGTCGAACGGCGCTGTTTCGGCTTTTTGGACGAATGTTGCACCTTGCCCAGCGAATGTTGCACCCTGTGGATATCGATTCTTCGGGCGGCCATAACTGTTGGCTTGTTTAGAGTTATGGGAGCCATAACCAGTCAAAACGAAGCTCGCGGTGAGTTCTACGGCCTTGACTGCTGTAAGCCATCAACGGATAGTTTCAAACCCAAAAAAGGCTATTCGAACCTCAATCGGGTCTTTGAAGTTTTTTGGCCTTCTTTTTTCCATCACGTGAATTTTTACGTTAAAACGGGATCACCGTTGCTGGTCTTCGATTTACCTTCCCTGGAGAGCGGTTCAGCATGGTACGGTTCCATTTCAAATCCCCGCACCCACTTCTAAAAGTCGAACGGCGCTGTTTTGGCTTTTTGGACGAATGTTGCACCTTGCCCAGCGAATGTTGCACCCTGTGGATATCGATTCTTCGGACGGCCATAACTGTTGGCTTATTTAGAGTTATGGGAGCCATAACCAGTCAAAACGAAGCTCGCGGTGAGTTCTACGGCCTTGACTGCTGTAAGCCGTCAACGGATAGTTTCAAACCCAAAGAAGGCTATCCGAACCTCAATCGGGTCTCTGAAGTTTTTTGGCCTTCTTTTTTCCATCACGTGAATTTTTACGTTAAAACGGGATCACCGTTGCTGGTCTTCGATTTACCCTCCCTGGAGAGCGGTTCACCATGGTACTGTTCCATTTCAAATCCCTGCACCCACTTCTAAAAGTCGAACGGCGCTGTTTCGGCTTTTTGGACGAATGTTGCACCTTGCACAACGAATGTTGCACCCTGTGGATATCGATTCTTCGGATGGCCATAACTGTTGGCTCGTTTAGAGTTACGGGAGCCATAACTAGTCAAAACGAAGCTCTCGGTGAGTTCTACGGCCTTGACCGCTGTAAGCCGTCAACGGATAGTTTCAAACCCAAAAAAGGCTATCCGAACCTCAATCGGGTCTTTGAAGTTTTTTGGCCTTCTTTTTTCCATTACGTGAATTTTTACGTTAAAACGGGATCACCGTTGCTGGTCTTCGATTTACCTTCCCTGGAGAGCGGTTCACCATGGTACTGTTCCATTTCAAATCCCTGCACCCACTTCTAAAAGTCGAACGGCACTGTTTCGGCTTTTTGGACGAATGTTGCACCTTGCACAGCGAATGTTGCACCCAGTGGATATCGATTCTTCGGACGGCCATAACTTTTGGCTCGTTTAGATTTATGGGAGCCATAACCAGTCAATACCAAGAACTTGGTGAGTTCTACGGCCTTGACGGCTGTAAGCCGTCAACGGATAGTTTTAAACCCAAAAAAGGCTATCCGAACCTCAATCGGGTCTCTGAAGTTTTTTGGCCTTCTTTTTTCCATCACGTGAATTTTTACGTTAAAACGGGATCACCGTTGCTGGTCTTCGATTTACCCTCCCTGGAGAGCGGTTCACCATGGTACTGTTCCATTTCAAATCCCTGCACCCACTTCTAAAAGTCGAACGGCACTGTTTCGGCTTTTTGGACGAATGTTGCACCTTGCCCAGCGAATGTTGCACCCTGTGGATATCGATTCTTCGGACGGCCATAACTGTTGGCTTGTTTAGAGTTATGGGAGCCATAACCAGTCAAAACAAAGCTCGCGGTGAGTTCTACGGCCTTGACTATTGTAAGCCGTCAACGGATAGTTTCAAACCCAAAAAGGCTATCCGAACCTCAATCGGGTCTCTGAAGTTTTTTGGCCTTCTTTTTTCCATCACGTGAATTTTTACGTTAAAACGGGATCACCGTTGCTGGTCTTCGATTTACCTTCCCTGGAGAGCGGTTCAGCATGGTACGGTTCCATTTCAAATCCCTGCACCCACTTCTAAAAGTCGAACGGCGATGTTTCGGCTTTTTGGACGAATGTTGCACCTTGCCCAGCGAATGTTGCACCCTGTGGATATCGATTCTTCGGACGGCCATAACTGTTGGCTTATTTAGAGTTATGGGAGCCATAACCAGTCAAAACGAAGCTCGCGGTGAGTTCTACGGCCTTGACTGCTGTAAGCCATCAACGGATAGTTTCAAACCCAAAAAAGGCTATTCGAACCTCAATCGGGTCTCTGAAGTTTTTTGGCCTTCTTTTTTCCATCACGTGAATTTTTACGTTAAAACGGGATCACCGTTGCTGGTCTTCGATTTACCTTCCCTGGAGAGCGGTTCAGCATGGTACGGTTCCATTTCAAATCCCTGCACCCACTTCTAAAAGTCGAACGACGCTGTTTTGGCTTTTTGGACGAATGTTGCACCTTGCACAGCGAATGTTGCACCCTGTGGATATCGATTATTCGGACGGCCATAACTGTTGGCTTGTTTAGAGTTATGGGAGCCATAACCAGTCAAAACGAAGCTCGCGGTGAGTTCTACGGCCTTGACTGCTGTAAGCCGTCAACGGATAGTTTCAAACCCAAAAAAGGCTATCCGAACCTCAATCGGGTCTTTGAAGTTTTTTGGCCTTCTTTTTTCCATCACGTGAATTTTTACGTTAAAACGGGATCACCGTTGCTGATCTTCGATTTACCTTCCCTGGAGAGCGGTTCAGCATGGTACGGTTCCATTTCAAATCCCCGCACCCACTTCTAAAAGTCGAACGGCGCTGTTTCGGCTTTTTGGACGAATGTTGCACCTTGCCCAGCGAATGTTGCACCCTGTGGATATCGATTCTTCGGACGGCCATAACTGTTGGCTTGTTTAGAGTTATGGGAGCCATAACCAGTCAAAACGAAGCTCGCGGTGAGTTCTACGGCCTTGACTGCTGTAAGCCGTCAACGGATAGTTTCAAACCCAAAAAAGGCTATCCGAACCTCAATTGGGTCTCTGAAGTTTTTTGGCCTTCTTTTTTCCATCACGTGAATTTTTACGTTAAAACGGGATCACCGTTGCTGGTCTTCGATTTACCTTCCCTGGAGAGCGGTTCAGCATGGTACGGTTCCATATCAAATCCCTGCACCCACTTCTAAAAGTCGAACGGCGCTGTTTCGGCTTTTTGGACGAATGTTGCACCTTGCCCAGCGAATGTTGCACCCTGTGGATATCGATTCTTCGGACGGCCATAACTGTTGGCTTATTTAGAGTTATGGGAGCCATAACCAGTCAAAATGAAGCTCGCGGTGAGTTCTACGGCCTTGACTGCTGTAAGCCATCAACGGATAGTTTCAAACCCAAAAAAGGCTATTCGAACCTCAATCGGGTCTCTGAAGTTTTTTGGCCTTCTTTTTTCCATCACGTGAATTTTTACGTTAAAACGGGATCACCGTTGCTGGTCTTCGATTTACCTTCCCTGGAGAGCGGTTCAGCATGGTACGGTTCCATTTCAAATCCCTGCACCGACTTCTAAAAGTCGAACGACGCTGTTTTGGCTTTTTGGACGAATGTTGCACCTTGTACAGCGAATGTTGCACCCTGTGGATATCGATTCTTCGGATGGCCATAACTGTTGGCTCGTTTAGAGTTACGGGAGCCATAACCAGTCAAAACGAAGCTCTCGGTGAGTTCTACAGCCTTGACAGGTGTAAGCCATCAACAGATAGTTTCAAACCCAAAAAAGGCTATCCAAACCTCTATCACGTCTCTGAAGTTTTTTGGCCTTATTTTTTCCATCACTTGAATTTTTACGTTAAAACGGGATCACCGTTGCTGGTCTTCGATTTACCTTCCCCGGAGAGCGGTTCAGCATGGTACTGTTCCATTTCAAATACCTACACCCACTTCTAAAAATCGAACGGCGCTGTTTCGGCTTTTTGGACGAATGTTGCACCTTGCACAGCGAATGTTGCAGCCTGTGGATATCGATTCTTCGGACGGCCATAACTGTTGGCTTGTTTAGAGTTATGGGAGCCATAACCAGTCAAAACAAAGCTCACGGTGAGTTCTACGGCCTTGACTGCTGTAAGCCATCAACGGATAGTTTCAAACCCAAAAAAGGCTATTCGAACCTCAATCGGGTCTCTGAAGTTTTTTGGCCTTCTTTTTTCCATCACGTGAATTTTTATGTTAAAACGGGATCACCGTTGCTGGTCTTCGATTTACCTTCCCTGGAGAGCGGTTCAGCATGGTACGGTTCCATTTCAAATCCCTGCACCCACTTCTAAAAGTCGAACGGCGCTGTTTTGGCTTTTTGGACGAATGTTGCACCTTGCACAGCGAATGTTGCACCCTGTGGATATCGATTATTCGGACGGCCATAACTGTTGGCTTGTTTAGAGTTATGGGAGCCATAACCAGTCAAAACGAAGCTCGCGGTGAGTTCTACGGCCTTGACTGCTGTAAGCCGTCAACGGATAGTTTCAAACCCAAAAAAGGCTATCCGAACCTCAGTCGGTTCTCTGAAGTTTTTTGGCCTTCTTTTTTCCATCACGTGAATTTTTACGTTAAAACGGGATCACCGTTGCTGGTCTTCGATTTACCTTCCCTGGAGAGCGGTTCAACATGGTACGGTTCCATTTCAAATCCCTGCACCCACTTCTAAAAGTCGAACGGCGCTGTTTCGGCTTTTTGGACGAATGTTGCACCTTGCCCAGCGAATGTTGCACCCTGTGGATATCGATTCTTCGGACGGCCATAACTGTTGGCTTATTTAGAGTTATGGGAGCCATAACCAGTCAAAACGAAGCTCGCGGTGAGTTCTACGGCCTTGACTGCTGTAAGCCGTCAACGGATAGTTTCAAACCCAAAAAAGGCTATCCGAACCTCTATCGGGTCTCTGAAGTTTTTTGGCCTTCTTTTTTCCATCACGTGAATTTTTACGTTAAAACGGGATCACCGTTGCTGGTCTTCGATTTACCCTCCCTGGAGAGCGGTTCACCATGGTACTGTTCCATTTCAAATCCCTGCACCCACTTCTAAAAGTCGAACGGCGCTGTTTCGGCTTTTTGGACGAATGTTGCACCTTGCACAACGAATGTTGCACCCTGTGGATATCGATTCTTCGGATGGCCATAACTGTTGGCTCGTTTAGAGTTACGGGAGCCATAACCAGTCAAAACGAAGCTCTCGGTGAGTTCTACGGCCTTGACCGCTGTAAGCCGTCAACGGATAGTTTCAAACCCAAAAAAGGCTATCCGAACCTCAATCGGGTCTCTGAAGTTTTTTGGCCTTCTTTTTTCCATCGCGTGAATTTTTACGTTAAACGGGATCACCGTTGCTGGTCTTCGATTTACCTTCCTCGGAGAGCGGTTCAGCATGGTACTGTTCCATTTCAAATCCCTGCACCCACTTCTCAAAGTCGAACGGCGCTGTTTCGGCTTTTTGGACGAATGTTGCACCTTACACAGCGAATGTTGCACCCTATGGATATCGATTCTTCGTATGGCCATAACTGTTGGCTCGTTTAGAGTTACGGGAGCCATAACCAGTCAAAACGAAGCTCTCGATGAGTTCTACGGCCTTGACAGCTGTAAGCCATCAACGGATAGTTTCAAACCCAAAAAAAGCTATCCGAACCTCAATCACGTCTCTGAAGTTTTTTGGCCTTCTTTTTTCCATCACGTGAATTTTTACGTTAAAACGGGATCACCGTTGCTGGTCTTCGATTTACCATCCCCGGAGAGGGGTTCAGCATGGTACTGTTCCATTTCAAATACCTGCACCCACTTCTAAAAGTCGAACGGCGCTGTTTCGGCTTTTTGGACGAATGTTGCACCTTGCACAGCGAATGTTGCAGCCTGTGGATATCGATTCTTCGGACGGCCATAACTGTTGGCTTGTTTAGAGTTATGGGAGCCATAACCAGTCAAAACGAAGCTCGCGGTGAGTTCTACGGCCTTGACTGCTGTAAGCCGTCAATGGATAGTTTCAAACCCAAAAAAGGCTATTCGAACCTCTATCGGGTCTCTGTAGTTTTTTGGCCTTCTTTTTTCCATCACGTGAATTTTTACGTTAAAACGGGATCACCGTTGCTGGCCTTCGATTTACCTTCCCTGGAGAGCGGTTCAGCATGGTACGGTTCCATTTCAAATCCCTGCACCCACTTCTAAAAGTCAAACGGCGCTGTTTCGGCTTTTTGGACGAATGTTGCACCTTGCCAGCGAATGTTGCACCCTATGGATATCGATTCTTCGGATAGCCATAACTGTTGGCTCGTTTAGAGTTACGGGAGCCATAACCAGTCAAAACGAAGCTCTCGGTGATTTCTACGGCCTTGACAGCTGTAAGCCGTCAACGGATAGTTTCAAACCCAAAAAAGGCTATCCGAACCTCAATCGCGTCTCTGAAGTTTTTTGGCCTTCTTTTCCCCATCATGTGAATTTTTACGTTAAAACGGGATCACCGTTGCTGGTCTTCGATTTACCTTCCCTGGAGAGCGGTTCAGCATGGTACTGTTCCATTTCAAATCCCTCCACCCACTTCTCAAAGTCGAACGGCGCTGTTTCGGCTTTTTGGATGAATGTTGCACCTTGCACAGCGAATGTTGCACCCTGTGGATATCGATTCTTCGGACGGCCATAACTGTTGGCTCGTTTAGAGTTACGGGAGCCACAACCACTCAAAACGAAGCCCTCGGTGATTTCTACGGCCTTGACAGGTGTAAGCCATCAATGGATAGTTTCAAACCTAAAAAAGGCTATCCGAACCTCAATCGCGTCTCTGAAGTTTTTTGGCCTTCTTTTTCCCATCATGTGAATTTTTACGTTAAAACGGGATCACCGTTGCTGGTCTTCGATTTACCTTCCCTGGAGAGCGGTTCAGCATGGTACTGTTCCATTTCAAATACCTGCACCCACTTCTAAAAGTCGAACGGCGCTGTTTCGGCTTTTTGGACGAATGTTGCACCTTGCACAGCGAATGTTGCACCCTGTGGATATCGATTCTTCGGACGGCCATAATTGTTGGCTTGTTTAGAGTTATGGGAGCCATAACCAGTCAAAACGAAGCTCACGGTGAGTTCTATGGCCTTGACTGCTGTAAGCCGTCAACGGATAGTTTCAAACCTAAAAAAGGCTATTCGAACCTCAATCGGCTCTCTGAAGTTTTTTGGCCTTCTTTTTTCCATCACGTGAATTTTTACGTTAAAACGGGATCACCGTTGCTGGTCTTTGATTTACCTTCCCTGGAGAGCGGTTCAGCATGGTACGGTTCCATTTCAAATCCCTGCACCCACTTCTAAAAGTCAAACGGCGCTGTTTCGGCTTTTTGGACGAATGTTGCACCTTGCCCAGCGAATGTTGCACCCTGTGGATATCGATTCTTCGGACGGCCATAACTGTTGGATTGTTTAGAGTTATGGGAGCCATAACCAGTCAAAACGAAGCCCTCGGTGATTTCTACGGCCTTGACAGCTGTAAGCCGTCAACAGATAGTTTCAAACCCAAAAAAGGCTATCCGAACCTCAATCGCATCTCTGAAGTTTTTTGGCCTTCTTTTCCCCATCATGTGAATTTTTACGTTAAAACGGGATCACCGTTGCTGGTCTTCGATTTACCTTCCCTGGAGAGCGGTTCAGCATGGTACGGTTCCATTTCAAATCCCTGCACCCACTTCTAAAAGTCGAACGGCGCTGTTTCGGCTTTTTGGACGAATGTTGCACCTTGCACAACGAATGTTGCACCCTATGGATATCGATTCTTCGGATGGCCATAACTGTTGGCTCGTTTAGAGTTACTTGAGCCATAACCAGTCAAAACGAAGCTCTCGGTGAGTTCTACGGCCTTGACCGCTGTAAGCCGTCAACGGATAGTTTCAAACCCAAAAAAGGCTATCCGAACCTCAATCGGGTCTTTGAAGTTTTTTGGCCTTCTTTTTTCCATCACGTGAATTTTTACGTTAAACGGGATCACCGTTGCTGGTCTTCGATTTACCTTCCTCGGAGAGCGGTTCAGCATGGTACGGTTCCATTTCAAATCCCTGCACCCACTTCTCAAAGTCGAACGGCGCTGTTTCGGCTTTTTGGACGAATGTTGCACCTTGCACAGCGAATGTTGCACCCTGTGGATATCGATTCTTCGGATGGCCATAACTGTTGGCTCATTTAGAGTTACGGGAGCCATAACCAGTCAAAACGAAGCTCTCGGTGAGTTCTACGGCCTTGATAGCTGTAAGCCATCAACGGATAGTTTCAAACCCAAAAAAGGCTATCCAAACCTCAATCACGTCTCTGAAGTTTTTTGGCCTTCTTTTTTCCATCACGTGAATTTTTACGTTAAAACGGGATCACCGTTGCTGGTCTTCGATTTACCTTCCCCGGAGAGCGGTTCAGCATGGTACTGTTCCATTTCAAATACCTGCACCCACTTCTAAAAGTCGAACGGCGCTGTTTCGGCTTTTTGGACGAATGTTGCACCTTGCACAGTGAATGTTGCAGCCTGTGGATATCGATTCTTCGGACGGCCATAACTGTTGGCTTGTTTAGAGTTATGGGAGCCATAACCAGTCAAAACGAAGCTCGCGGTGAGTTCTACGGCCTTGACTGCTGTAAGCCGTCAACGGATAGTTTCAAACCCAAAAAAGGCTATTCGAACCTCAATCGGGTCTCCGAAGTTTTTTGGCCTTCTTTTTTCCATCACATGAATTTTTACGTTAAAACGGGATCACCGTTGCTGGTCTTCGATTTACCTTCCCTGGAGAGAGCGGTTCAGCATGGTACAGTTCCATTTCAAATCCCTGCACCCACTTCTAAAAGTCGAACGGTGCTGTTTCGGCTTTTTGGACGAATGTTGCACCTTGCCCAGCGAATGTTGCACCCTGTGGATATCGATTCTTCGGACGGCCATAACTGTTGGCTTGTTTAGAGTTATGGGAGCCATAACCAGTCAAAACGAAGCCCTCGGTGATTTCTACGGCCTTGACAGTTGTAAGCCGTCAATGGATAGTTTCAAACCCAAAAAAGGCTATCCGAACCTCAATCGCGTCTCTGAAGTTTTTTGGCCTTCTTTTTCCCATCATGTGAATTTTTACGTTAAAACGGGATCACCGTTGCTGGTCTTCGATTTACCTTCCCTGGAGAGCGGTTCAGCATGGTACTGTTCCATTTCAAATACCTGCACCCACTTCTAAAAGTCGAACGGCGCTGTTTCGGCTTTTTGGACGAATGTTGCACCTTGCACAGCGAATGTTGCACCCTGTGGATATCGATTCTTCGGACGGCCATAATTGTTGGCTTGTTTAGAGTTATGGGAGCCATAACCAGTCAAAACGAAGCTCACGGTGAGTTCTATGGCCTTGACTGTTGTAAGCCGTCAACGGATAGTTTCAAACCCAAAAAAAGCTATTCGAACCTCAATCGGGTCTTTGAAGTTTTTTGGCCTTCGTTTTCCCGTCACACGAATTTTTACGTTAAATAGGGAACACCGTGGCTGGTCTTCGATTTACCATCCCTGGAGAGTGGTGCACCATGGTACCGGTCGATTTCAAATCCCTCCACCCATTTCTAAAAGTCGCACGGCGCTGTTTCGTCTTTTTAGACGAATGTTGCACCTTGCACCGCAGATGTTGCACCCTGTGGATATCGATTCTTCGGACGGCCATAACTGTTGCCTCGTTTAGAGTTACGGGAGCCATAACCAGTCAAAACGAAGGTCTCAGTGAGTTCTACGGCATTGACGGCTGTAAGCCGTCAACGGATAGTTTCATACCCAAAAAAAAGCTATCCGAACCTCAATCGGGTCTTTGAAGTTTTTTGGCCTTCGTTTTCCCGTCACACGAATTTTTACGTTAAATAGGGAACACCGTGGCTGGTCTTCGATTTACCATCCCTGGAGAGTGGTGCACCATGGTACCGGTCGAATTCAAATCCCTGCACCCATTTCTAAAAGTCGCACGGCGCTGTTTCGTCTTTTTACACGAATGTTGCACCTTGCACCGCAGATGTTGCACCCTGTGGATATCGATTCTTCGGACGGCCATAACTGTTGCCTCGTTTAGAGTTACGGGAGCCATAACCAGTCAAAACGAAGGTCTCGGTGAGTTCTACGGCTTTGATGGCTGTAAGCCATCAACGGATAGTTTCATACCCAAAAAAAAGCTATCCGAACCTCAATCGGGTCTTTGAAGTTTTTTGGCCTTCGTTTTCCCATCACACGAATTTTTACGTTAAATAGGGAACACCGTGGCTGGTCTTCGATTTACCATCCCTGGAGAGTGGTGCACCATGGTACCGGTCGATTTCAAATCCCTGCACCCATTTCTAAAAGTCGCACGGCGCTGTTTCGTCTTTTTAGACGAATGTTGCACCTTGCACCGCAGATGTTGCACCCTGTGGATATCGATTCTTCGGACGGCCATAACTGTTGCCTCGTTTAGAGTTACGGGAGCCATAACCAGTCAAAACGAAGGTCTCAGTGAGTTCTACGGCTTTGATGGCTGTAAGCCGTCAACGGATAGTTTCATACCCAAAAAAAAGCTATCCGAACCTCTATCGGGTCTTTGAAGTTTTTTGGCCTTCGTTTTCCCGTCACACGAATTTTTACGTTAAATAGGGAACACCATGGATGGTCTTCGATTTACCATCCCTGGAGAGTGGTGCACCATGGTACCGGTCGATTTCAAATCCCTCCACCCATTTCTAAAAGTCGCACGGCGCTGTTTCGTCTTTTTACAAGAATGTTGCACCTTGCACCGCAGATGTTGCACCCTGTGGATAACGATTCTTCGGACGGCCATAACTGTTGCCTCGTTTAGAGTTACGGGAGCCATAACCAGTCAAAACGAAGGTCTCAGTGAGTTCTACGGCTTTGACGGCTGTAAGCCGTCAACGGATAGTTTCATACTCAAAAAAAAGCTATCCGAACCTCAATCGGGTCTTTGAAGTTTTTTGGCCTTCGTTTTCCCGTCACACGAATTTTTACGTTAAATAGGGAACACCGTGGCTGGTCTTCGATTTACCATCCCTGGAGAGTGGTGCACCATGGTACCGGTCGATTTCAAATCCCTGCACCCATTTCTAAAAGTCGCACGGCGCTGTTTCGTCTTTTTAGACGAATGTTGCACCTTGCACCGCAGATGTTGCACCCTGTGGATATCGATTCTTCGGACGGCCATAACTGTTGCCTCGTTTAGAGTTACGGGAGCCATAACCAGTCAAAACGAAGGTTTCAGTGAGTTCTACGGCTTTGACGGCTGAAAGCCGTCAACGGATAGTTTCATACCCAAAAAAAGCTATCCGAACCTCAATCGGGTCTTTGAAGTTTTTTGGCCTTCGTTTTCCCGTCACACGAATTTTTACGTTAAATAGGGAACACCGTGGCTGGTCTTCGATTTACCAACCCTGGAGAGTGGTGCACCATGGTACCGGTCGATTTCAAATCCCTGCACCCATTTCTAAAAGTCGCACGGCGCTGTTTCGTCTTTTTAGACGAATGTTGCACCTTGCACCGCAGATGTTGCACCCTGTGGATATCGATTCTTCGGACGGCCATAACTGTTGCCTCGTTTAGAGTTACGGGAGCCATAACCAGTCAAAACGAAGGTCTCGGTGAGTTCTACGGCTTTGATGGCTGTAAGCCATCAACGGATAGTTTCATACCCAAAAAAAAGCTATCCGAACCTCAATCGGGTCTTTGAAGTTTTTTGGCCTTCGTTTTCCCGTCACACGAATTTTTACGTTAAATAGGGAACACCGTGGCTGGTCTTCGATTTACCATCCCTGGAGAGTGGTGCACCATGGTACCGGTCGATTTCAAATCCCTGCACCCATTTCTAAAAGTCGCACGGCGCTGTTTCGTCTTTTTAGACGAATGTTGCACCTTGCACCGCAGATGTTGCACCCTGTGGATATCGATTCTTCGGACGGCCATAACTGTTGCCTCGTTTAGAGTTACGGGAGCCATAACCAGTCAAAACGAAGGTCTCAGTGAGTTCTACGGCTTTGATGGCTGTAAGCCGTCAACGGATAGTTTCATACCCAAAAAAAAGCTATCCGAACCTCTATCGGGTCTTTGAAGTTTTTTGGCCTTCGTTTTCCCGTCACACGAATTTTTACGTTAAATAGGGAACACCGTGGCTGGTCTTCGATTTACCATCCCTGGAGAGTGGTGCACCATGGTACCGGTCGATTTCAAATCCCTCCACCCATTTCTAAAAGTCGCACGGCGCTGTTTCGTCTTTTTACAAGAATGTTGCACCTTGCACCGCAGATGTTGCACCCTGTGGATAACGATTCTTCGGACGGCCATAACTGTTGCCTCGTTTAGAGTTACGGGAGCCATAACCAGTCAAAACGAAGGTCTCAGTGAGTTCTACGGCTTTGACGGCTGTAAGCCGTCAACGGATAGTTTCATACTCAAAAAAAAGCTATCCGAACCTCAATCGGGTCTTTGAAGTTTTTTGGCCTTCGTTTTCCCGTCACACGAATTTTTACGTTAAATAGGGAACACCGTGGCTGGTCTTCGATTTACCATCCCTAGAGAGTGGTGCACCATGGTACCGGTCGATTTCAAATCCCTGCACCCATTTCTAAAAGTCGCACGGCGCTGTTTCGTCTTTTTAGACGAATGTTGCACCTTGCACCGCAGATGTTGCACCCTGTGGATATCGATTCTTCGGACGGCCATAACTGTTGCCTCGTTTAGAGTTACGGGAGCCATAACCAGTCAAAACGAAGGTTTCAGTGAGTTCTACGGCTTTGACGGCTGAAAGCCGTCAACGGATAGTTTCATACCCAAAAAAAAGCTATCCGAACCTCAATCGGGTCTTTGAAGTTTTTTGGCCTTCGTTTTCCCGTCACACGAATTTTTACGTTAAATAGGGAACACCGTGGCTGGTCTTCGATTTACCAACCCTGGAGAGTGGTGCACCATGGTACCGGTCGATTTCAAATCCCTGCACCCATTTCTAAAAGTCGCACGGCGCTGTTTCGTCTTTTTAGACGAATGTTGCACCTTGCACCGCAGATGTTGCACCCTGTGGATATCGATTCTTCGGACGGCCATAACTGTTGCCTCGTTTAGAGTTACGGGAGCCATAACCAGTCAAAACGAAGGTCTCAGTGAGTTCTACGGCTTTGACGGCTGTAAGCCGTCAACGGATAGTTTCATACCCAAAAAAAAGCTATCCGAACATCAATCTGGTCTTTGAAGTTTTTTGTCCTTCGTTTTCCCGTCACACGAATTTTTACGTTAAATAGGGAACACCGTGGCTGGTCTTCGATTTACCATCCCTGGAGAGTGGTGCACCATGGTACCGGTCGATTTCTAATCCCTGCACCCATTTCTAAAAGTCGCACGGCGCTGTTTCGTCTTTTTACACGAATGTTGCACCTTGCACCGCAGATGTTGCACCCTGTGGATATCGATTCTTCGGACGGCCATAACTGTTGCCTCGTTTAGAGTTACGGGAGCCATAACCAGTCAAAACGAAGGTCTCAGTGAGTTCTACGGCTTTGACGGCTGTAAGCCGTAAACGGATAGTTTCATACCCAAAAAAAAGCTATCCGAACATCAATCGGGTCTTTGAAGTTTTTTGGCCTTCGTTTTCCCGTCACATGAATTTTTACGTTAAATAGGGAACACCGTGGCTGGTCTTCGATTTACCATCCCTGGAGAGTGGTGCACCATGGTACCGGTCGATTTCAAATCCCTGCACCCATTTCTAAAAGTCGCACGGCGCTGTTTCGTCTTTTTAGACGAATGTTGCACCTTGCACCGCAGATGTTGCACCCTGTGGATATCGATTCTTCGGACGGCCATAACTGTTGCCTCGTTTAGAGTTACGGGAGCCATAACCAGTCAAAACGAAGGTCTCAGTGAGTTCTACGGCTTTGACCGCTGTAAGCCGTCAACGGATAGTTTCATACCCAAAAAAAGCTATCCGAACCTCAATCGGGTCTTTGAAGTTTTTTGGCCTTCGTTTTCCCGTCACACGAATTTTTACGTTAAATAGGGAACACCGTGGCTGGTCTTCGATTTACCATCCCTGGAGTGTGGTGCACCATGGTACCGGTCGATTTCAAATCCCTGCACCCATTTCTAAAAGTCGCACGGCGCTGTTTCGTCTTTTTAGACGAATGTTGCACCTTGCACCGCAGATGTTGCACCCTGTGGATATCGATTCTTCGGACGGCCATAACTGTTGCCTCGTTTAGAGTTACGGGAGCCATAACCAGTCAAAACGAAGGTCTCAGTGAGTTCTACGACTTTGACGGCTATAAGCCGTTAACGGATAGTTTCATACCCAAAAAAAAGCTATCCGAACATCAATCGGGTCTTTGAAGTTTTTTGGCCTTCGTTTTCCCGTCACACGAATTTTTACGTTAAATAGGGAACACCGTGGCTGGTCTTCGATTTACCATCCCTGGAGAGTGGTGCACCATGGTACCGGTCGATTTCTAATCCCTGCACCCATTTCTAAAAGTCGCACGGCGCTGTTTCGTCTTTTTACACGAATGTTGCACCTTGCACCGCAGATGTTGCACCCTGTGGATATCGATTCTTCGGACGGCCATAACTGTTGCCTCGTTTAGAGTTACGGGAGCCATAACCAGTCAAAACGAAGGTCTCAGTGAGTTCTACGGCTTTGACGGCTGTAAGCCGTCAACGGATAGTTTCATACCCAAAAAAAAGCTATCCGAACATCAATCGGGTCTTTGAAGTTTTTTGGCCTTCGTTTTCCCGTCACACGAATTTTTACGTTAAATAGGGAACACCGTGGCTGGTCTTCGATTTACCATCCCTGGAGAGTGGTGCACCATGGTACCGGTCGATTTCAAATCCCTGCACCCATTTCTAAAAGTCGCACGGCGCTGTTTCGTCTTTTTAGACGAATGTTGCACCTTGCACCGCAGATGTTGCACCCTGTGGATATCGATTCTTCGGACGGCCATAACTGTTGCCTCGTTTAGAGTTACGGGAGCCATAACCAGTCAAAACGAAGGTCTCAGTGAGTTCTACGGCTTTGACCGCTGTAAGCCGTCAACGGATAGTTTCATACCCAAAAAAAAGCTATCCGAACCTCAATCGGGTCTTTGAAGTTTTTTGGCCTTCGTTTTCCCGTCACACGAATTTTTACGTTAAATAGGGAACACCGTGGCTGGTCTTCGATTTACCATCCCTGGAGAGTGATGCACCATGGTACCGGTCGATTTCAAATCCCTGCACCCATTTCTAAAAGTCGCACGGCGCTGTTTCGTCTTTTTAAACGAATGTTGCACCTTGCACCGCAGATGTTGCAGCCTGTGGATATCGATTCTTCGGACGGCCATAACTGTTGCCTCGTTTAGAGTTACGGGAGCCATAACCAGTCAAAACGAAGGTCTCAGTGAGTTCTACGGCTTTGACGGCTGTAAGCCATCAACAGATAGTTTCATACCCAAAAAAAAGCTATCCGAACCTCAATCGGGTCTTTGAAGTTTTTTGGCCTTCGTTTTCCCGTCACACGAATTTTTACGTTAAATAGGGAACACCGTGGCTGGTCTTCGATTTACCATCCCTGGAGAGTGGTGCACCATGATACCGGTCGATTTCAAATCCCTGCACCCATTTCTAAAAGTCGCACGGCGCTGTTTCGTCTTTTTAGACGAATGTTGCACCTTGCACCGCAGATGTTGCACCCTGTGGATATCGATTCTTCGGACGGCCATAACGGTTGCCTCGTTTAGAGTTACGGGAGCCATAACCAGTCAAAACGAAGGTCTCGGTGAGTTCTACGGCTTTGACGGCTGTAAGCCGTCAACGGATAGTTTCATACCCAAAAAAAAGCTATCCGAACATCAATCGGGTCTTTGAAGTTTTTTGGCCTTCGTTTTCCCGTCACACGAATTTTTACGTTAAATAGGGAACACCGTGGCTGGTCTTCGATTTACCATCCCTGGAGAGTGGTGCACCATGGTACCGGTCGATTTCAAATCCCTGCACCCATTTCTAAAAGTCGCACGGCGCTGTTTCGTCTTTTTAGACGAATGTTGCACCTTGCACCGCAGATGTTGCACCCTGTGGATATCGATTCTTCGGACGGCCATAACTGTTGCCTCGTTTAGAGTTACGGGAGCCATAACCAGTCAAAACGAAGGTCTCAGTGAGTTCTACGGCTTTGACCGCTGTAAGCCGTCAACGGATAGTTTCATACCCAAAAAAAGCTATCCGAACCTCAATCGGGTCTTTGAAGTTTTTTGGCCTTCGTTTTCCCGTCACACGAATTTTTACGTTAAATAGGGAACACCGTGGCTGGTCTTCGATTTACCATCCCTGGAGTGTGGTGCACCATGGTACCGGTCGATTTCAAATCCCTGCACCCATTTCTAAAAGTCGCACGGCGCTGTTTCGTCTTTTTAGACGAATGTTGCACCTTGCACCGCAGATGTTGCACCCTGTGGATATCGATTCTTCGGACGGCCATAACTGTTGCCTCGTTTAGAGTTACGGGAGCCATAACCAGTCAAAACGAAGGTCTCAGTGAGTTCTACGACTTTGACGGCTATAAGCCGTTAACGGATAGTTTCATACCCAAAAAAAAGCTATCCGAACATCAATCGGGTCTTTGAAGTTTTTTGGCCTTCGTTTTCCCGTCACACGAATTTTTACGTTAAATAGGGAACACCGTGGCTGGTCTTCGATTTACCATCCCTGGAGAGTGGTGCACCATGGTACCGGTCGATTTCTAATCCCTGCACCCATTTCTAAAAGTCGCACGGCGCTGTTTCGTCTTTTTACACGAATGTTGCACCTTGCACCGCAGATGTTGCACCCTGTGGATATCGATTCTTCGGACGGCCATAACGGTTGCCTCGTTTAGAGTTACGGGAGCCATAACCAGTCAAAACGAAGGTCTCGGTGAGTTCTACGGCTTTGACGGCTGTAAGCCGTCAACGGATAGTTTCATACCCAAAAAAAAGCTATCTGAACCTCAATCGGGTCTTTGAAGTTTTTTGGCCTTCGTTTTCCCGTCACACGAATTTTTACGTTAAATAGGGAACACCGTGGCTGGTCTTCGATTTACCATCCCTGGAGAGTGGTGCACCATGGTACCGGTCGATTTCAAATCCCTGCACCCATTTCTAAAAGTCGCACGGCGCTGTTTCG
Organism: Allium fistulosum; assembly: GCA_030737815.1. NCBI lineage: Eukaryota > Viridiplantae > Streptophyta > Magnoliopsida > Asparagales > Amaryllidaceae > Allium > Allium fistulosum. The sequence goes on from CM060907.1 coordinate 53,343,234, forward strand.
TCTTTTTAGACGAATGTTGCACCTTGCACCGCAGATGTTGCACCCTATGGATATCGATTCTTCGGACGGCCATAACTGTTGCCTCGTTTAGAGTTACGGGAGCCATAACCAGTCAAAACGAAGGTCTCAGTGAGTTCTACGGCTTTGACGGCAGTAAGCCGTCAACGGATAGTTTCATACCCAAAAAAAAGCTCTCCGAACCTCAATCGGGTCTTTGAAGTTTTTTGGCCTTCGTTTTCCCGTCACACGAATTTTTACGTTAAATAGGGAACACCGTGGCTGGTCTTCGATTTACCATCCCTAGAGAGTGGTGCACCATGGTACCGGTCGATTTCAAATCCCTACACCCATTTATAAAAGTCGCACGGCGCTGTTTCGTCTTTTTACACGAATGTTGCACCTTGCACCGCAGATGTTGCACCCTGTGGATATCGATTCTTCGGACGGCCATAACTGTTGCCTCGTTTAGAGTTACGGGAGCCATAACCAGTCAAAACGAAGGTCTCGGTGAGTTCTACGGCTTTGACGGCTGTAAGCCGTCAACGGATAGTTTCATACCCAAAAAAAAGCTATCCGAACCTCAATCGGGTCTTTGAAGTTTTTTGGCCTTCGTTTTCCCGTCACACGAATTTTTACGTTAAATAGGGAACACCGTGGCTGGTCTTCGATTTACCATCCCTGGAGAGTGGTGCACCATGGTACCGGTCGATTTCAAATCCCTGCACCCATTTCTAAAAGTCGCACGGCGCTGTTTCGTCTTTTTAGACGAATGTTGCACCTTGCACCGCAGATGTTGCACCCTATGGATATCGATTCTTCGGACGGCCATAACTGTTGCCTCGTTTAGAGTTACGGGAGCCATAACCAGTCAAAACGAAGGTCTCAGTGAGTTCTACGGCTTTGACGGCTGTAAGCCTTCAACGGATAGTTTCATACCCAAAAAAAAGCTATCCGAACCTCAATCGGGTCTTTGAAGTTTTTTGGCCTTCGTTTTCCCGTCACACGAATTTTTACGTTAAATAGGGAACACCGTGGCTGGTCTTCGATTTACCATCCCTGGAGAGTGGTGCACCATGGTACCGGTCGATTTCAAATCCCTGCACCCATTTCTAAAAGTCGCACGGCGTTGTTTCGTCTTTTTAGACGAATGTTGCACCTTGCACCGCAGATGTTGCACCCTGTGGATATCGATTCTTCGGACGGCCATAACTGTTGCCTCGTTTAGAGTTACGGGAGCCATAACCAGTCAAAACGAAGGTCTCGGTGAGTTCTACGGCTTTGACGGCTGTAAGCCGTCAACGGATAGTTTCATACCCAAAAAAAGCTATCCGAACCTCAATCGGGTCTTTGAAGTGTTTTGGCCTTCGTTTTCCCATCACACGAATTTTTACGTTAAATAGGGAACACCGTGGCTGGTCTTCGATTTACCATCCCTCGAGAGTGGTGCACCATGGTACCGGTCGATTTCAAATCCCTGCACCCATTTCTAAAAGTCGCACGGCGCTGTTTCGTCTTTTTAGACGAATGTTGCACCTTGCACCGCAGATGTTGCACCCTGTGGATATCGATTCTTCGGACGGCCATAACTGTTGCCTCGTTTAGAGTTACGGGAGCCATAACTAGTCAAAACGAAGGTCTCAGTGAGTTCTACGGCTTTGACGGCAGTAAGCCGTCAACGGATAGTTTCATACCCAAAAAAAAGCTCTCCGAACCTCAATCGGGTCTTTGAAGTTTTTTGGCCTTCGTTTTCCCGTCACACGAATTTTTACGTTAAATAGGGAACACCGTGGCTGGTCTTCGATTTACCATCCCTGGAGAGTGGTGCACCATGGTACCGGTCGATTTCAAATCCCTGCACCCATTTCTAAAAGTCGCACGGCGCTGTTTCGTCTTTTTACACGAATGTTGCACCTTGCACCGCAGATGTTGCACCCTGTGGATATCGATTCTTCGGACGGCCATAACTGTTGCCTCGTTTAGAGTTACGGGAGCCATAACCAGTCAAAACGAAGGTCTCGGTGAGTTCTACGGCTTTGACGGCTGTAAGCCGTCAACGGATAGTTTCATACCCAAAAAAAAGCTATCCGAACCTCAATCGGGTCTTTGAAGTTTTTTGGCCTTCGTTTTCCCGTCACACGTATTTTTACGTTAAATTGGGAACACCGTGGCTGGTCTTCGATTTACCATCCCTGGAGAGTGGTGCACCATGGTACCGGTCGATTTCAAATCCCTGCACCCATTTCTAAAAGTCGCACGGCGCTGTTTCGTCTTTTTAGACGAATGTTGCACCTTGCACCGCAGATGTTGCACCCTGTGGATATCGATTCTTCGGACGGCCATAACTGTTGCCTCATTTAGAGTTACGGGAGCCATAACCAGTAAAAACGAAGGTCTCAGTGAGTTCTACGGCTTTGACGGCTGTAAGCCGTCAACGGATAGTTTCATACCCAAAAAAAAGATATCCGAACCTCAATCGGGTCTTTGAAGTTTTTTGGCCTTCGTTTTCCCGTCACACGAATTTTTACGTTAAATAGGGAACACCGTGGCTGGTCTTCGATTTACCATCCCTGGAGAGTGGTGCACCACGGTACCGGTCGATTTCAAATCCCTGCACCCATTTCTAAAAGTCGCACGGCGCTGTTTCGTCTTTTTACACGAATGTTGCACCTTGCACCGCAGATGTTGCACCCTGTGGATATCGATTCTTCGGACGGCCATAACTGTTGCCTCGTTTAGAGTTACGGGAGCCATAACCAGTCAAAACGAAGGTCTCGGTGAGTTCTACGGCTTTGACAGCTGTAAGCCATCAACGAATAGTTTCATACCCAAAAAAAAGCTCTCCGAACCTCAATCGGGTCTTTGAAGTTTTTTGGCCTTCGTTTTCCCGTCACACGAATTTTTACGTTAAATAGAGAACACCGTGGCTGGTCTTCGATTTACCATCCCTGGAGAGTGGTGCACCATGGTACCGGTCGATTTCAAATCCCTGCACCCATTTCTAAAAGTCGCACGGCGCTGTTTCGTCTTTTTACACGAATGTTGCACCTTGCACCGCAGATGTTGCACCCTGTGGATATCGATTCTTCGGACGGCCATAACTGTTGCCTCGTTTAGAGTTACGGGAGCCATAACCAGTCAAAACGAAGGTCTCAGTGAGTTCTACGGCTTTGACCATTGTAAGCCGTCAACGGATAGTTTCATACCCAAAAAAAAGCTATCCGAACCTCAATCGGGTCTTTGAAGTTTTTTGGCCTTCGTTTTCCCGTCACACGAATTTTTACGTTAAATAGGGAACACCGTGGCTGGTCTTCGATTTACCATCCCTGGAGAGTGGTGCACCATGGTACCGGTCAATTTCAAATCCCTGCACCCATTTCTAAAAGTCGCACGGCGCTGTTTCGTCTTTTTAGACGAATGTTGCACCTTGCACCGCAGATGTTGCACCCTGTGGATATCGATTCTTCGGACGGCCATAACTGTTGCCTCGTTTAGAGTTACGGGAGCCATAACCAGTCAAAACGAAGGTCTCAGTGAGTTCTACGGCTTTGACGGCTGTAAGCCTTCAACGGATAGTTTCATACCCAAAAAAAAGCTATCCGAACCTCAATCGGGTCTTTGAAGTTTTTTGGCCTTCGTTTTCCCGTCACACGAATTTTTACGTTAAATAGGGAACACCGTGGATGGTCTTCGATTTACCATCCCTGGAGAGTGGTGCACCATGGTACCGGTCGTTTTCAAATCCCTGCACCCATTTCTAAAAGACGCACGGCGCTGTTTCGTCTTTTTAGACGAATGTTGCACCTTGCACCGCAGATGTTGCACACTGTGGATATCGATTCTTCGGACGGCCATAACTGTTGCCTCGTTTAGAGTTACGAGAGCCATAACCAGTCAAAACGAAGGTCTCGGTGAGTTCTACGGCTTTGATGGCTGTAAGCCGTCAACGGATAGTTTCATACCCAAAAAAAGCTATCCGAACCTCAATCGGGTCTTTGAAGTTTTTTGGCCTTCGTTTTCCCATCACACGAATTTTTACGTTAAATAGGGAACACCGTGGCTGGTCTTCGATTTACCATCCCTCGAGAGTGGTGCACCATGGTACCGGTCGATTTCAAATCCCTGCACCCATTTCTAAAAGTCGCACGGCGCTGTTTCGTATTTTTAGACGAATGTTGCACCTTGCACCGCAGATGTTGCACCCTGTGGATATCGATTCTTCGGACGGCCATAACTGTTGCCTCGTTTAGAGTTACGGGAGCCATAACTAGTCAAAACGAAGGTCTCAGTGAGTTCTACGGCTTTGACGGCAGTAAGCCGTCAACAGATAGTTTCATACCCAAAAAAAAGCTCTCCGAACCTCAATCGGGTCTTTGAAGTTTTTTGGCCTTCGTTTTCCCGTCACACGAATTTTTACGTTAAATAGGGAACACCGTGGCTGGTCTTCGATTTACCATCCCTGGAGAGTGGTGCACCATGGTACCGGTCGATTTCAAATCCCTGCACCCATTTCTAAAAGTCGCACGGCGCTGTTTCGTCTTTTTACACGAATGTTGCACCTTGCACCGCAGATGTTGCACCCTGTGGATATCGATTCTTCGGACGGCCATAACTGTTGCCTCGTTTAGAGTTACGGGAGCCATAACTAGTCAAAACGAAGGTCTCAGTGAGTTCTACGGCTTTGACGGCAGTAAGCCGTCAACGGATAGTTTCATACCCAAAAAAAAGCTCTCCGAACCTCAATCGGGTCTTTGAAGTTTTTTGGCCTTCGTTTTCCCGTCACACGAATTTTTACGTTAAATAGGGAACACCGTGGCTGGTCTTCGATTTACCATCCCTCGAGAGTGGTGCACCATGGTACCGGTCGATTTCAAATCCCGGCACCCATTTCTAAAAGTCGCACGGCGCTGTTTCGTCTTTTTAGACGAATGTTGCACCTTGCACCGCAGATGTTGCACCCTGTGGATATCGATTCTTCGGACGGCCATAACTGTTGCCTCGTTTAGAGTTACGGGAGCCATAACTAGTCAAAACGAAGGTCTCAGTGAGTTCTACGGCTTTGACGGCAGTAAGCCGTCAACGGATAGTTTCATACCCAAAAAAAAGCTCTCCGAACCTCAATCGGGTCTTTGAAGTTTTTTGGCCTTCGTTTTCCCGTCACACGAATTTTTACGTTAAATAGGGAACACCGTGGCTGGTCTTCGATTTACCATCCCTGGAGAGTGGTGCACCATGGTACCGGTCGATTTCAAATCCCTGCACCCATTTCTAAAAGTCGCACGGCGCTGTTTCATCTTTTTAGACGAATGTTGCACCTTGCACCACAGATGTTGCACCCTGTGGATATCGATTCTTCGGACGGCCATAACTGTTGCCTCGTTTAGAGTTACGGGAGCCATAACCAGTCAAAACGAAGGTCTCGGTGAGTTCTACGGCTTTGACGGCTGTAAGCCGTCAACGGATAGTTTCATACCCAAAAAAAAGCTATCCGAACCTCAATCGGGTCTTTGAAGTTTTTTGGCCTTCGTTTTCCCGTCACACGAATTTTTACGTTAAATTGGGAACACCGTGGCTGGTCTTCGATTTACCATCCCTGGAGAGTGGTGCACCATGGTACCGGTCGATTTCAAATCCCTGCACCCATTTCTAAAAGTCGCACGGCGCTGTTTCGTCTTTTTAGACGAATGTTGCACCTTGCACCGCAGATGTTGCACCCTGTGGATATCGATTCTTCGGACGGCCATAACTGTTGCCTCATTTAGAGTTACGGGAGCCATAACCAGTAAAAACGAAGGTCTCAGTGAGTTCTACGGCTTTGATGGCTGTAAGCCGTCAACGGATAGTTTCATACCCAAAAAAAAGATATCCGAACCTCAATCGGGTCTTTGAAGTTTTTTGGCCTTCGTTTTCCCGTCACACGAATTTTTACGTTAAATAGGGAACACCGTGGCTGGTCTTCGATTTACCATCCCTGGAGAGTGGTGCACCATGGTACCGGTCGATTTCAAATCCCTGCACCCATTTCTAAAAGTCGCACGGCGCTGTTTCGTCTTTTTACACGAATGTTGCATCTTGCACCGCAGATGTTGCACCCTGTGGATATCGATTCTTCGGACGGCCATAACTGTTGCCTCGTTTAGAGTTACGGGAGCCATAACCAGTCAAAACGAAGGTCTCGGTGAGTTCTACGGCTTTGACAGCTGTAAGCCATCAACGAATAGTTTCATACCCAAAAAAAAGCTCTCCGAACCTCAATCGGGTCTTTGAAGTTTTTTGGCCTTCGTTTTCCAGTCACACGAATTTTTACGTTAAATAGGGAACAACGTGGCTGGTCTTCGATTTACCATCCCTGGAGAGTGGTGCACCATGGTACCGGTCGATTTCAAATCCCTGCACCCATTTCTAAAAGTCGCACGGCGCTGTTTCGTCTTTTTACACGAATGTTGCACCTTGCACCGCAGATGTTGCACCCTGTGGATATCGATTCTTCGGACGGCCATAACTGTTGCCTCGTTTAGAGTTACGGGAGCCATAACTAGTCAAAACGAAGGTCTCAGTGAGTTCTACGGCTTTGACCATTGTAAGCCGTCAACGAATAGTTTCATACCCAAAAAAAAGCTATCCGAACCTCAATCGGGTCTTTGAAGTTTTTTGGCCTTCGTTTTCCCGTCACACGAATTTTTACGTTAAATAGGGAACACCGTGGCTGGTCTTCGATTTACCATCCCTGGAGAGTGGTGCACCATGGTACCGGTCGATTTCAAATCCCTGCACCCATTTCTAAAAGTCGCACGGCGCTGTTTCGTCTTTTTAGACGAATGTTGCACCTTGCACCGCAGATGTTGCACCCTGTGGATATCGATTCTTCGGACGGCCATAACTGTTACCTCGTTTAGAGTTACGGGAGCCATAACCAGTCAAAACGAAGGTCTCGGTGAGTTCTACGGCTTTGACGGCTGTAAGCCGTCAACGGATAGTTTCATACCCAAAAAAAAGCTATCCGAACCTCAATCGGGTCTTTGAAGTTTTTTGGCCTTCGTTTTCCCGTCACACGAATTTTTACGTTAAATAGGGAACACCGTGACTGGTCTTCGATTTACCATCCCTGGAGAGTGGTGCACCATGGTACCGGTCGATTTCAAATCCCTGCACCCATTTCTAAAAGTCGCACGGCGCTGTTTCGTCTTTTTAGACGAATGTTGCACCTTGCACCGCAGATGTTGCATCCTGTGGATATCGATTCTTCGGACGGCCATAATTGTTGCCTCGTTTAGAGTTACGGGAGCCATAACCAGTCAAAACGAAGGTCTCGGTGAGTTCTACGGCTTTGACGGCTGTAAGCCGTTAACGGATAGTTTCATACCCAAAAAAAAGCTCTCCGAACCTCAATCGGGTCTTTGAAGTTTTTTGGCCTTCGTTTTCCCGTCACACGAATTTTTACGTTAAATAGGGAACACCGTGGCTGGTCTTCGATTTACCATCCCTGGAGAGTGGTGCACCATGGTACCGGTCGATTTCAAATCCCTGCACCCATTTCTAAAAGTCGCACGGCGCTGTTTCGTCTTTTTACACGAATGTTGCACCTTGCACCGCAGATGTTGCACCCTATGGATATCGATTCTTCGGACGGCCATAACTGTTGCCTCGTTTAGAGTAACGGGAGCCATAACCAGTCAAAACGAAGGTCTCAGTGAGTTCTACGGCTTTGACCGTTGTAAGCCGTCAACGGATAGTTTCATACCCAAAAAAAAGCTATCCGAACCTCAATCGGGTCTTTGAAGTTTTTTGGCCTTCGTTTTCCCGTCACACGAATTTTTACGTTAAATAGGGAACACCATGGCTGGTCTTCGATTTACCATCCCTGGAGAGTGGTGCACCATGGTACCGGTCGATTTCAAATCCCTGCACCCATTTCTAAAAGTCGCACGGCGCTGTTTCGTCTTTTTAGACGAATGTTGCACCTTGCACCGCAGATGTTGCACCCTGTGGATATCGATTCTTCGGACGGCCATAACTGTTGCCTCGTTTAGAGTTACGGGAGCCATAACCAGTCAAAACGAAGGTCTCGGTGAGTTCTACGGCTTTGACGGCTGTAAGCCATCAACGGATAGTTACATACCCAAAAAAAAGCTATCCGAACCTCAATCGGGTCTTTGAAGTTTTTTGGCCTTCGTTTTCCCGTCACACGAATTTTTACGTTAAATAGGGAACACCGTGGCTGGTCTTCGATTTACCATCCCTGGAGAGTGGTGCACCATGGTACCGGTCGATTTCAAATCCCTGCACCCATTTCTAAAAGTCGCACGGCGCTGTTTCGTCTTTTTAGACGAATGTTGCACCTTGCACCGCAGATGTTGCACCCTGTGGATATCGATTCTTCGGACGGCCATAACTGTTGCCTCGTTTAGAGTTACGGGAGCCATAACCAGTCAAAACGAAGGTCTCAGTGAGTTCTACGGCTTTGACGGCAGTAAGCCGTCAACGGATAGTTTCATACCAAAAAAAAAGCTCTCCGAACCTCAATCGGGTCTTTGAAGTTTTTTGGCCTTCGTTTTCCCGTCACACGAATTTTTACGTTAAATAGGGAACACCGTGGCTGGTCTTTGATTTACCATCCCTGGAGAGTGGTGCACCATGGTACCGGTCGATTTCAAATCCCTGCACCCATTTCTAAAAGTCGCACGGCGCTGTTTCGTCTTTTTACACGAATGTTGCACCTTGCACCGCAGATGTTGCACCCTGTGGATATCGATTCTTCGGACGGCCATAACTGTTGCCTCGTTTAGAGTTACGGGAGCCATAACCAGTCAAAACGAAGGTCTCGGTGAGTTCTACGGCTTTGACGGCTGTATGCCGTCAACGGATAGTTTCATACCCAAAAAAAAGCTATCCGAACCTCAATCGGGTCTTTGAAGTTTCTTGGCCTTCGTTTTCCCGTCACACGAATTTTTACGTTAAATAGGGAACACCGTGGTTGGTCTTCGATTTACCATCACTGGAGAGTGGTGCACCATGGTACCGGTCGATTTCAAATCCCTGCACCCATTTCTAAAAGTCGCACGGCGCTGTTTCGTCTTTTTAGACGAATGTTGCACCTTGCACCGCAGATGTTGCACCCTGTGGATATCGATTCTTCGGACGGCCATAACTGTTGCCTCGTTTAGAGTTACGGGAGCCATAACCAGTCAAAACGAAGGTCTCAGTGAGTTCTACGGCTTTGACGGCTGTAAGCCGTCAACGGATAGTTTAATACCCAAAAAAAAGCTATCCGAACCTCAATCGGGTTTTTGAAGTTTTTTGGCCTTCGTTTTCCCGTCACACGAATTTTTACGTTAAATAGGGAACACCGTGGCTGGTCTTCGATTTACCATCCCTAGAGAGTGGTGCACCATGGTACCGGTCGATTTCAAATCCCTGCACCCATTTCTAAAAGTCGCACGGCGCTGTTTCGTCTTTTTACACGAATGTTGCACCTTGCACCGCAGATGTTGCACCCTGTGGATATCGATTCTTCGGACGACCATAACTGTTGCCTCGTTTAGAGTTACGGGAGCCATAACCAGTCAAAACGAAGGTCTCGGTGAGTTCTACGGCTTTGACAGCTGTAAGCCATCAACGGATAGTTTCATACCCAAAAAAAAGCTCTCCGAACCTCAATCGGGTCTTTGAAGTTTTTTGGCCTTCGTTTTCCCGTCACACGAATTTTTACGTTAAATAGGGAACACCGTGGATGGTCTTCGATTTACCATCCCTGGAGAGTGGTGCACCATGGTACCGGTCGTTTTCAAATCCCTGCACCCATTTCTAAAAGACGCACGGCGCTGTTTCGTCTTTTTAGACGAATGTTGCACCTTGCACCGCAGATGTTGCACACTGTGGATATCGATTCTTCGGACGGCCATAACTGTTGCCTCGTTTAGAGTTACGAGAGCCATAACCAGTCAAAACGAAGGTCTCAGTGAGTTCTACGGCTTTGACTGCTGTAAGCCGTCAACGGAAAGTTTCATACCCAAAAAAAAGCTATCCGAACCTCAATCGGGTCTTTGAAGTTTTTTGGCCTTCGTTTTCCCGTCACACGAATTTTTACGTTAAATAGGGAACACCGTGGCTGGTCTTCGATTTACCATCCCTGGAGAGTGGTGCACCATGGTACCGGTCGATTTCAAATCCCTGCACCAATTTCTAAAAGTCGCACGGCGCTGTTTCGTCTTTTTAGACGAATGTTGCACCTTGCACCGCAGATGTTGCACCCTATGGATATCGATTCTTCGGACGGCCATAACTATTGCCTCGTTTAGAATTACGGGAGCCATAACCAGTCAATACGAATGTCTCAGTGAGTTCTACGGCTTTGACAGCTGTAAGCCATCAACGGATAGTTTCATACCCAAAAAAAAGCTCTCCGAACCTCAATCGGGTCTTTGAAGTTTTTTGGCCTTCGTTTTCCCGTCACACGAATTTTTACGTTAAATAGGGAACACCGTGGCTGGTCTTCGATTTACCATCCCTGGAGAGTGGTGCACCATGGTACCGGTCGATTTCAAATCCCTGCACCCATTTCTAAAAGTCGCACGGCGCTGTTTCGTCTTTTTACACGAATGTTGCACCTTGCACCGCAGATGTTGCACCCTGTGGATATCGATTCTTCGGACGACCATAACTGTTGCCTCGTTTAGAGTTACGGGAGCCATAACCAGTCAAAACGAAGGTCTCAGTGAGTTCTACGGCTTTGACCGTTGTAAGCCGTCAACGGATAGTTTCATACCCAAAAAAAAGCTATCCGAACCTCAATCGGGTCTTTGAAGTTTTTTGGCCTTCGTTTTCCCGTCACATGAATTTTTACGTTAAATAGGGAACACTGTGGCTGGTCTTCGATTTACCATCCCTGGAGAGTGGTGCACCATGGTACCGGTCGATTTCAAATCCCTGCACCCATTTCTAAAAGTCGCACGGCGCTGTTTCGTCTTTTTAGACGAATGTTGCACCTTGCACCGCAGATGTTGCACCCTATGGATATCGATTCTTCGGACGGCCATAACTGTTGCCTCGTTTAGAGTTACGGGAGCCATAACCAGTCAAAACGAAGGTCTCGGTGAGTTCTACGGCTTTGACGGCTGTAAGCCGTCAACGGATAGTTTCATACCCAAAAAAAAGCTATCCGAACCTCAATCGGGTCTTTGAAGTTTTTTGGCCTTCGTTTTCCCGTCACACGAATTTTTACGTTAAATAGGGAACACCGTGGCTGGTCTTCGATTTACCATCCCTGGAGAGTGGTGCACCATGGTACCGGTCGATTTCAAATCCCTGCACCCATTTCTAAAAGTCGCACGGCGCTGTTTCGTCTTTTTACACGAATGTTGCACCTTGCACCGCAGATGTTGCACCCTGTGGATATCGATTCTTCGGACGACCATAACTGTTGCCTCGTTTAGAGTTACGGGAGCCATAACCAGTCAAAACGAAGGTCTCGGTGAGTTCTACGGCTTTGACAGCTGTAAGCCATCAACGGATAGTTTCATACCCAAAAAAAAGCTCTCCGAACCTCAATCGGGTCTTTGAAGTTTTTTGGCCTTCGTTTTCCCGTCACACGAATTTTTACGTTAAATAGGGAACACCGTGGCTGGTCTTCGATTTACCATCCCTGGAGAGTGGTGCACCATGGTACCGGTCGATTTCAAATCCCTGCACCCATTTCTAAAAGTCGCACGGCGCTGTTTCGTCTTTTTACACGAATGTTGCACCTTGCACCGCAGATGTTGCACCCTGTGGATATCGATTCTTCGGACGGCCATAACTGTTGCCTCGTTTAGAGTTACAGGAGCCATAACCAGTCAAAACGAAGGTCTCAGTGAGTTCTACGGCTTTGACCGTTGTAAGCCGTCAACGGATAGTTTCATACCCAAAAAAAAGCTATCCGAACCTCAATCGGGTCTTTGAAGTTTTTTGGCCTTCGTTTTCCCGTCACACGAATTTTTACGTTAAATAGGGAACACCGTGGCTGGTCTTCGATTTACCATCCCTGGAGAGTGGTGCACCATGGTACCGGTCGATTTCTAATCCCTGCACCCATTTCTAAAAGTCGCACGGCGCTGTTTCGTCTTTTTACACGAATGTTGCACCTTGCACCGCAGATGTTGCACCCTGTGGATATCGATTCTTCGGACGGCCATAACTATTGCCTCGTTTAGAATTACGGGAGCCATAACCAGTCAATACGAAGGTCTCAGTGAGTTCTACGGCTTTGACAGCTGTAAGACATCAACGGATAGTTTCATACCCAAAAAAAAGCTCTCCGAACCTCAATCGGGTCTTTGAAGTTTTTTGGCCTTCGTTTTCCCGTCACACGAATTTTTACGTTAAATAGGGAACACCGTGGCTGGTCTTCGATTTACCATCCCTGGAGAGTGGTGCACCATGGTACCGGTCGATTTCAAATCCCTGCACCCATTTCTAAAAGTCGCACGGCGCTGTTTCGTCTTTTTACACGAATGTTGCACCTTGCACCGCAGATGTTGCACCCTGTGGATATCGATTCTTCGGACGGCCATAACTGTTGCCTCGTTTAGAGTTACGGGAGCCATAACCAGTCAAAACGAAGGTCTTAGTGAGTTCTACGGCTTTGACCGTTGTAAGCCGTCAACGGATATTTTCATACCCAAAAAAAAGCTATCCGAACCTCAATCGGGTCTTTGAAGTTTTTTGGCCTTCGTTTTCCCGTCACACGAATTTTTACGTTAAATAGGGAACACCGTGGCTGGTCTTCGATTTACCATCCCTGGAGAGTGGTGCACCATGGTACCGGTCGATTTCAAATCCCTGCACCCATTTCTAAAAGTCGCACGGCGCTGTTTCGTCTTTTTACACGAATGTTGCACCTTGCACCGCAGATGTTGCACCCTGTGGATATCGATTCTTCGGACGGCCATAACTGTTGCCTCGTTTAGAGTTACGGGAGCCATAACCAGTCAAAACGAAGGTCTCAGTGAGTTCTACGGCTTTGACCGTTGTAAGCCGTCAACGGATGTTTTCATACCCAAAAAAAAGCTATCCGAACCTCAATCGGGTCTTTGAAGTTTTTTGGCCTTCGTTATCCCGTCACACGAATTTTTACGTTAAATAGGGAACACCGTGGCTGGTCTTCGATTTACCATCCCTGGAGAGTGGTGCACCATGGTACCGGTCGATTTCAAATCCTTGCACCCATTTCTAAAAGTCGCACGGCGCTGTTTCGTCTTTTTACACGAATGTTGCACCTTGCACCGCAGATGTTGCACCCTGTGGATATCGATTCTTCGGACGGCCATAACTGTTGCCTCGTTTAGAGTTACGGGAGCCATAACCAGTCAAAACGAAGGTCTCAGTGAGTTCTACGGCTTTGACTGCTGTAAGCCATCAACGGATAGTTTCATACCCAAAAAAAGCTATCCGAACCTCAATCGGGTCTTTGAAGTTTTTTGGCCTTCGTTATCCCGTCACACGAATTTTTACGTTAAATAGGGAACACCGTGGCTGGTCTTCGATTTACCATCCCTGGAGAGTGGTGCACCATGGTACCGGTCAATTTCAAATCCCTTCACCCATTTCTAAAAGTCGCACGGCGCTGTTTCGTCTTTTTACACGAATGTTGCACCTTGCACCGCAGATGTTGCACCCTGTGGATATCGATTCTTCGGACGGCCATAACTGTTGCCTCGTTTAGAGTTACGGGAGCCATAACCAGTCAAAACGAAGGTCTCAGTGAGTTCTACGGCTTTGACCGCTGTAAGCCGTCAACGGATAGTTTCATACCCAAAAAAAAGCTATCCGAACCTCAATCGGGTCTTTGAAGTTTTTTGGCCTTCGTTTTCCCGTCACACGAATTTTTACGTTAAATAGGGAACATCGTGGCTGGTCTTCGATTTACCATCCCTGGAGAGTGGTGCACCATGGTACCGGTCGATTTCAAATCCCTGCACCCATTTCTAAAAGACGCACGGCGCTGTTTCGTCTTTTTAGACGAATGTTGCACCTTGCACCGCAGATGTTGCACACTGTGGATATCGATTCTTCGGACGGCCATAACTGTTGCCTCGTTTAGAGTTATGGGAGCCATAACCAGTGAAAACGAAGGTCTCAGTGAGTTCTACGGCTTTGACTGCTGTAAGCCGTCAACGGATAGTTTCATACCCAAAAAAAAGCTATCCGAACCTCAATCGGGTCTTTGAAGTTTTTTGGCCTTCGTTTTCCCGTCACACGAATTTTTACGTTAAATAGGGAACACCGTGGCTGGTCTTCGATTTACCATCCCTGGAGAGTGGTGCACCATGGTACCGGTCGATTTCAAATCCCTGCACCCATTTCTAAAAGTCGCACGGCGCTGTTTCGTCTTTTTAGACGAATGTTGCACCTTGCACCGCAGATGTTGCACCCTGTGGATATCGATTCTTCGGACGGCCATAACTGTTGCCTCGTTTAGAGTTACGGGAGCCATAACCAGTCAAAACGAAGGTCTCAGTGAGTTCTACGGCTTTGACCGTTGTAAGCCGTCAACGGATGTTTTCATACCCAAAAAAAAGCTATCCGAACCTCAATCGGGTCTTTGAAGTTTTTTGGCCTTCGTTATCCCGTCACACGAATTTTTACGTTAAATAGGGAACACCGTGGCTGGTCTTCGATTTACCATCCCTGGAGAGTGGTGCACCATGGTACCGGTCGATTTCAAATCCCTGCACCCATTTCTAAAAGTCGCACGGCGCTGTTTCGTCTTTTTACACGAATGTTGCACCTTGCACCGCAGATGTTGCACCCTGTGGATATCGATTCTTCGGACGGCCATAACTGTTGCCTCGTTTAGAGTTACGGGAGCCATAACCAGTCAAAACGAAGGTCTCAGTGAGTTCTACGGCTTTGACTGCTGTAAGCCGTCAACGGATAGTTTCATACCCAAAAAAAGCTATCCGAACCTCAATCGGGTCTTTGAAGTTTTTTGGCCTTCGTTATCCCGTCACACGAATTTTTACGTTAAATAGGGAACACCGTGGCTGGTCTTCGATTTACCATCCCTGGAGAGTGGTGCACCATGGTACCGGTCGATTTCAAATCCCTGCACCCATTTCTAAAAGTCGCACGGCGCTGTTTCGTCTTTTTACACGAATGTTGCACCTTGCACCGCAGATGTTGCACCCTGTGGATATCGATTCTTCGGACGGCCATAACTGTTGCCTCGTTTAGAGTTACGGGAGCCATAACCAGTCAAAACGAAGGTCTCAGTGAGTTCTACGGCTTTGACCGCTGTAAGCCGTCAACGGATAGTTTCATACCCAAAAAAAAGCTATCCGAACCTCAATCGGGTCTTTGAAGTTTTTTGGCCTTCGTTTTCCCGTCACACGAATTTTTACGTTAAATAGGGAACATCGTGGCTGGTCTTCGATTTACCATCCCTGGAGAGTGGTGCACCATGGTACCGGTCGATTTCAAATCCCTGCACCCATTTCTAAAAGACGCACGGCGCTGTTTCGTCTTTTTAGACGAATGTTGCACCTTGCACCGCAGATGTTGCACACTGTGGATATCGATTCTTCGGACGGCCATAACTGTTGCCTCGTTTAGAGTTATGGGAGCCATAACCAGTGAAAACGAAGGTCTCAGTGAGTTCTACGGCTTTGACTGCTGTAAGCCGTCAACGGATAGTTTCATACCCAAAAAAAAGCTATCCGAACCTCAATCGGGTCTTTGAAGTTTTTTGGCCTTCGTTTTCCCGTCACACGAATTTTTACGTTAAATAGGGAACACCGTGGCTGGTCTTCGATTTACCATCCCTGGAGAGTGGTGCACCATGGTACCGGTCGATTTCAAATCCCTGCACCCATTTCTAAAAGTCGCACGGCGCTGTTTCGTCTTTTTAGACGAATGTTGCACCTTGCACCGCAGATGTTGCACCCTGTGGATATCGATTCTTCGGACGGCCATAACTGTTGCCTCGTTTAGAGTTACGGGAGCCATAACCAGTCAAAACGAAGGTCTCAGTGAGTTCTACGGCTTTGACCGTTGTAAGCCGTCAACGGATGTTTTCATACCCAAAAAAAAGCTATCCGAACCTCAATCGGGTCTTTGAAGTTTTTTGGCCTTCGTTATCCCGTCACACGAATTTTTACGTTAAATAGGGAACACCGTGGCTGGTCTTCGATTTACCATCCCTGGAGAGTGGTGCACCATGGTACCGGTCGATTTCAAATCCCTGCACCCATTTCTAAAAGTCGCACGGCGCTGTTTCGTCTTTTTACACGAATGTTGCACCTTGCACCGCAGATGTTGCACCCTGTGGATATCGATTCTTCGGACGGCCATAACTGTTGCCTCGTTTAGAGTTACGGGAGCCATAACCAGTCAAAACGAAGGTCTCAGTGAGTTCTACGGCTTTGACTGCTGTAAGCCGTCAACGGATAGTTTCATACCCAAAAAAAGCTATCCGAACCTCAATCGGGTCTTTGAAGTTTTTTGGCCTTCGTTATCCCGTCACACGAATTTTTACGTTAAATAGGGAACACCGTGGCTGGTCTTCGATTTACCATCCCTGGAGAGTGGTGCACCATGGTACCGGTCGATTTCAAATCCCTGCACCCATTTCTAAAAGTCGCACGGCGCTGTTTCGTCTTTTTACACGAATGTTGCACCTTGCACCGCAGATGTTGCACCCTGTGGATATCGATTCTTCGGACGGCCATAACTGTTGCCTCGTTTAGAGTTACGGGAGCCATAACCAGTCAAAACGAAGGTCTCAGTGAGTTCTACGGCTTTGACCGCTGTAAGCCGTCAACGGATAGTTTCATACCCAAAAAAAAGCTATCCGAACCTCAATCGGGTCTTTGAAGTTTTTTGGCCTTCGTTTTCCCGTCACACGAATTTTTACGTTAAATAGGGAACATCGTGGCTGGTCTTCGATTTACCATCCCTGGAGAGTGGTGCACCATGGTACCGGTCGATTTCAAATCCCTGCACCCATTTCTAAAAGACGCACGGCGCTGTTTCGTCTTTTTAGACGAATGTTGCACCTTGCACCGCAGATGTTGCACACTGTGGATATCGATTCTTCGGACGGCCATAACTGTTGCCTCGTTTAGAGTTATGGGAGCCATAACCAGTGAAAACGAAGGTCTCAGTGAGTTCTACGGCTTTGACTGCTGTAAGCCGTCAACGGATAGTTTCATACCCAAAAAAAAGCTATCCGAACCTCAATCGGGTCTTTGAAGTTTTTTGGCCTTCGTTTTCCCGTCACACGAATTTTTACGTTAAATAGGGAACACCGTGGCTGGTCTTCGATTTACCATCCCTGGAGAGTGGTGCACCATGGTACCGGTCGATTTCAAATCCCTGCACCCATTTCTAAAAGTCGCACGGCGCTGTTTCGTCTTTTTAGACGAATGTTGCACCTTGCACCGCAGATGTTGCACCCTGTGGATATCGATTCTTCGGACGGCCATAACTGTTGCCTCGTTTAGAGTTACGGGAGCCATAACCAGTCAAAACGAAGGTCTCAGTGAGTTCTACGGCTTTGACTGCTGTAAGCCGTCAACGGATAGTTTCATACCCAAAAAAAAAGCAATCCGAACCTCAATCGGGTCTTTGAAGTTTTTTGGCCTTCGTTTTCCCGTCACACGAATTTTTACGTTAAATAGGGAACACCGTGGCTGGTCTTCGATTTACCATCCCTGGAGAGTGGTGCACCATGTTACCGGTCGATTTCAAATCCCTGCACCCATTTCTAAAAGTCGCACGGCGCTGTTTCGTCTTTTTAGACGAATGTTGCACCTTTCACCGCAGATGTTGCACCCTGTGGATATCGATTCTTCGGACGGCCATAACTATTGCCTCGTTTAGAATTACGGGAGCCATAACCAGTCAATACGAAGGTCTCAGTGAGTTCTACGGCTTTGACAGCTGTAAGCCATCAACGGATAGTTTCAAACCCAAAAAAAAGCTCTCCGAACCTCAATCGGGTCTTTGAAGTTTTTTGGCCTTCGTTTTCCCGTCACACGAATTTTTACGTTAAATAGGGAACACCGTGGCTGGTCTTCGATTTACCATCCCTGGAGAGTGGTGCACCATGGTACCGGTCGATTTCAAATCCCTGCACCCATTTCTAAAAGTCGCACGGCGCTGTTTCGTCTTTTTAGACGAATGTTGCACCTTGCACCGCAGATGTTGCACCCTGTGGATATCGATTCTTCGGACGGCCATAACTGTTACCTCGTTTAGAGTTACGGGAGCCATAACCAGTCAAAACGAAGGTCTCAGTGAGTTCTACGCCGTTGACCGCTGTAAGCCGTCAACGGATAGTTTCATACCCAAAAAAAAGCTATCCGAACCTCAATCGGGTCTTTGAAGTTTTTTGGCCTTCGTTTTCCCGTCACACGAATTTTTACGTTAAATAGGGAACACCGTGGCTGGTCTTCGATTTACCATCCCTGGAGAGTGGTGCACCATGGTACCGGTCGATTTCAAATCCCTGCACCCATTTCTAAAAGTTGCACGGCGCTGTTTCGTCTTTTTAGACGAATGTTGCACCTTGCACCGCAGATGTTGCACCCTATGGATATCGATTCTTCGGACGGCCATAACTGTTGCCTCGTTTAGAGTTACGGGAGCCATAACCAGTCAAAACGAAGGTCTCAGTGAGTTCTACGGCTTTGACTGCTGTAAGCCATCAACGGATAGTTTCATACCTAAAAAAAAGCTATCCGAACCTCAATCGGGTCTTTGAAGTTTTTTGGCCTTCGTTTTCCCGTCACACGAATTTTTACGTTAAATAGGGAACACTGTGGCTGGTCTTCGATTTACCATCCCTGGAGAGTGGTGCACCATGGTACCGGTCGATTTCAAATCCCTGCACCCATTTCTAAAAGTCGCACGGCGCTGTTTCGTCTTTTTAGACGAATGTTGCACCTTGCACCGCAGATGTTGCACCCTGTGGATATCGATTCTTCGGACGGCCATAACTATTGCCTCGTTTAGAATTACGGGAGCCATAACCAGTCAATACGAAGGTCTCAGTGAGTTCTACGGCTTTGACAGCTGTAAGCCATCAACGGATAGTTTCATACCCAAAAAAAAGCTCTCCGAACCTCAATCGGGTCTTTCAAGTTTTTTTGCCTTCGTTTTCCCGTCACACGAATTTTTACGTTAAATAGGGAACAGCGTGGCTGGTCTTCGATTTACCATCCCTGGAGAGTGGTGCACCATGGTACCGGTCGATTTCAAATCCCTGCACCCATTTCTAAAAGTCGCACGGCGCTGTTTCGTCTTTTTAAACGAATGTTGCACCTTGCACCGCAGATGTTGCACCCTGTGGATATCGATTCTTCGGACGGCCATAACTATTGCCTCGTTTAGAGTTACGGGAGCCATAACCAGTCAAAACGAAGGTCTCAGTGAGTTCTACGGCTTTGACCGCTGTATGCCGTCAACGGATAGTTTCATACCCAAAAAAAAGCTATCCGAACCTCAATCGGGTCTTTGAAGTTTTTTGGCCTTCGTTTTCCCGTCACACGAATTTTTACGTTAAATAGGTAACACCGTGGCTGGTCTTCGATTTACCATCCCTGGAGAGTGGTGCACCATGGTACCGGTCGATTTCAAATCCCTGCACCCATTTCTAAAAGTCGCACGGCGCTGTTTCGTCTTTTTAGACGAATGTTGCACCTTGCACCGCAGATGTTGCACCCTGTGGATATCGATTCTTCGGACGGCCATAACTGTTGCCTCGTTTAGAGTTACGGGAGCCATAACCAGTCAATACGAAGGTCTCAGTAAGTTCTACGGCTTTGACTGCTGTAAGCCGTCAACGGATAGTTTCATACCCAAAAAAAAGCTATCCGAACCTCAATCGGGTCTTTGAAGTTTTTTGGCCTTCGTTTTCCCGTCACATGAATTTTTACGTTAAATAGGGAACACCGTGGCTGGTCTTCGATTTACCATCCCTGGAGAGTGGTGCACCATGGTACCGGTCGATTTCAAATCCCTGCACCCATTTCTAAAAGTCGCACGGCGCTGTTTCGTCTTTTTAGACGAATGTTGCACCTTGCACCGCAGATGTTGCACCCTGTGGATATCGATTCTTCGGACGGCCATAACTATTGCCTCGTTTAGAATTACGGGAGCCATAACCAGTCAATACGAAGGTCTCAGTGAGTTCTACGGCTTTGACAGCTGTAAGCCATCAACGGATAGTTTCATACCCAAAAAAAAGCTCTCCGAACCTCAATCGGGTCTTTGAAGTTTTTTGGCCTTCGTTTTCCCGTCACACTAATTTTTACGTTAAATAGGGAACACCGTGGCTGGTCTTCGATTTACCATCCCTGGAGAGTGGTGCACCATGGTACCGGTCGATTTCAAATCCCTGCACCCATTTCTAAAAGTCGCACGGCGCTGTTTCGTCTTTTTAGACGAATGTTGCACCTTGCACCGCAGATGTTGCACCCTGTGGATATCGATTCTTCGGACGGCCATAACTATTGCCTCGTTTAGAGTTACGGGAGCCATAACCAGTCAAAACGAAGGTCTCAGTGAGTTCTACGGCTTTGACCGCTGTAAGCCGTCAACGGATAGTTTCATACCCAAAAAAAAGCTATCCGAACCTCAATCGGGTCTTTGAAGTTTTTTGGCCTTCGTTTTCCCGTCACACGAATTTTTACGTTAAATAGGGAACACCGTGGCTGGTCTTCGATTTACCATCCCTGGAGAGTGGTGCACCATGGTACCGGTCGATTTCAAATCCCTGCACCCATTTCTAAAAGTCGCATGGCGCTGTTTCGTCTTTTTAGACGAATGTTGCACCTTGCACCGCAGATGTTGCACCCTGTGGATATCGATTCTTCGGACGGCCATAACTGTTGCCTCGTTTAGAGTTACGGGAGCCATAACCAGTCAAAACGAAGGTCTCAGTGAGTTCTACGGCTTTGACAGCTGTAAGCCATCAACGGATAGTTTCATACCCAAAAAAAAGCTCTCCGAACCTCAATCGGGTCTTTGAAGTTTTTTGGCCTTCGTTTTCCCATCACACGAATTTTTACGTTAAATAGGGAACACCGTGGCTGGTCTTCGATTTACCATCCCTGGAGAGTGGTGCACCATGGTACCGGTCGATTTCAAATCCCTGCACCCATTTCTAAAAGTCGCACGTCGCTGTTTCGTCTTTTTAGACGAATGTTGCACCTTGCACCGCAGATGTTGCACCCTGTGGATATCGATTCTTCGGACGGCCATAACTATTGCCTCGTTTAGAGTTACGGGAGCCATAACCAGTCAAAACGAAGGTCTCAGTGAGTTCTACGGCTTTGACCGCTGTAAGCCGTCAATGGATAGTTTCATACCCAAAAAAAGATATCCGAACCTCAATCGGGTCTTTGAAGTTATTTGGCCTTCGTTTTCCCGTCACATGAATTTTTACGTTAAATAGGGAACACCGTGGCTGGTCTTCGATTTACCATCCCTGGAGAGTGGTGCACCATGGTACCGGTCGATTTCAAATCCCTGTACCCATTTCTAAAAGTCGCACGGTGCTGTTTCGTCTTTTTAGACGAATGTTGCACCTTGCACCGCAGATGTTGCACCCTGTGGATATCAATTCTTCGGACGGCCATAACTGTTGCCTCGTTTAGAGTTACGGGAGCCATAACCAGTCAAAACGAAGGTCTCACTGAGTTCTACGGCTTTGACCGCTGTAAGCCGTCAACGGATAGTTTCATACCCAAAAAAAAGCTATCCGAACCTCAATCGGGTCTTTGAAGTTTTTTGGCCTTCGTTTTCCCGTCACACGAATTTTTACGTTAAATAGGGAACACCGTGGCTGGTCTTCGATTTACCATCCCTGGAGAGTGGTGCACCATGGTACCGGTCGATTTCAAATCCCTGCACCCATTTCTAAAAGTCGCACGGCGCTGTTTCGTCTTTTTAGACGAATGTTGCACCTTGCACCGCAGATGTTGCACCCTGTGGATATCGATTCTTCGGTCGGCCATAACTATTGCCTCGTTTAGAATTACGGGAGCCATAACCAGTCAATACGAAGGTCTCAGTAAGTTCTACGGCTTTGACAGCTGTAAGCCATCAACGGATAGTTTCATACCCAAAAAAAAGCTCTCCGAACCTCAATCGGGTCTTTGAAGTTTTTTGGCCTTCGTTTTCCCGTCACACGAATTTTTACGTTAAATAGGGAACACCGTGGCTGGTCTTCGATTTACCATCCCTGGAGAGTGGTGCACCATGGTACCGGTCGATTTCAAATCCCTGCACCCATTTCTAAAAGTCGCACGGCGCTGTTTCGTCTTTTTAGACGAATGTTGCACCTTGCACCGCAGATGTTGCACCCTGTGGATATCGATTCTTCGGACGGCCATAACTATTGCCTCGTTTAGAATTACGGGAGCCATAACCAGTCAATACGAAGGTCTCAGTGAGTTCTACGGCTTTGACAGCTGTAAGCTATCAACGGATAGTTTCATACCCAAAAAAAAGCTCTCCGAACCTCAATCGGGTCTTTCAAGTTTTTTTGCCTTCGTTTTCCCGTCACACGAATTTTTACGTTAAATAGGGAACAGCGTGGCTGGTCTTCGATTTACCATCCCTGGAGAGTGGTGCACCATGGTACCGGTCGATTTCAAATCCCTGCACCCATTTCTAAAAGTCGCACGGCGCTGTTTCGTCTTTTTAAAAGAATGTTGCACCTTGCACCGCAGATGTTGCACCCTGTGGATATCGATTCTTCGGACGGCCATAACTATTGCCTCGTTTAGAGTTACGGGAGCCATAACCAGTCAAAACGAAGGTCTCAGTGAGTTCTACGGCTTTGACCGCTGTAAGCCGTCAACGGATAGTTTCGTACCCAAAAAAAAGCTATCCGAACCTCAATCGGGTCTTTGAAGTTTTTTGGCCTTCGTTTTCCCGTCACACGAATTTTTACGTTAAATAGGTAACACCGTGGCTGGTCTTCGATTTACCATCCCTGGAGAGTGGTGCACCATGGTACCGGTCGATTTCAAATCCCTGCACCCATTTCTAAAAGTCGCACGGCGCTGTTTCGTCTTTTTAGACGAATGTTGCACCTTGCACCGCAGATGTTGCACCCTGTGGATATCGATTCTTCGGACGGCCATAACTGTTGCCTCGTTTAGAGTTACGGGAGCCATAACCAGTCAATACGAAGGTCTCAGTAAGTTCTACGGCTTTGACTGCTGTAAGCCGTCAACGGATAGTTTCATACCCAAAAAAAAGCTATCCGAACCTCAATCGGGTCATTGAAGTTTTTTGGCCTTCGTTTTCCCGTCACACGAATTTTTACGTTAAATAGGGAACACCGTGGCTGGTCTTCGATTTACCATCCCTGGAGAGTGGTGCACCATGGTACCGGTCGATTTCAAATCCCTGCACCCATTTCTAAAAGTCGCACGGCGCTGTTTCGTCTTTTTAGACGAATGTTGCACCTTGCACCGCAGATGTTGCACCCTGTGGATATCGATTCTTCGGAAGGCCATAACTATTGCCTCGTTTGGAATTACGGGAGCCATAACCAGTCAATACGAAGGTCTCAGTGAGTTCTACGGCTTTGACAGCTGTAAGCCATCAACGGATAGTTTCATACCCAAAAAAAAGCTCTCCGAACCTCAATCGGGTCTTTGAAGTTTTTTGGCCTTCGTTTTCCCGTCACACTAATTTTTACGTTAAATAGGGAACACCGTGGCTGGTCTTCGATTTACCATCCCTGGAGAGTGGTGCACCATGGTACCGGTCGATTTCAAATCCCTGCACCCATTTCTAAAAGTCGCACGGCGCTGTTTCGTCTTTTTAGACGAATGTTGCACCTTGCACCGCAGATGTTGCACCCTGTGGATATCGATACTTCGGACGGCCATAACTATTGCCTCGTTTAGAGTTACGGGAGCCATAACCAGTCAAAACGAAGGTCTCAGTGAGTTCTACGGCTTTGACCGCTGTAAGCCGTCAACGGATAGTTTCATACCCAAAAAAAAGCTATCCGAACCTCAATCGGGTCTTTGAAGTTTTTTGGCCTTCGTTTTCCCGTCACACGAATTTTTACGTTAAATA
The DNA here is from genome assembly GCA_030737815.1 of Allium fistulosum. Lineage (NCBI taxonomy): Eukaryota > Viridiplantae > Streptophyta > Magnoliopsida > Asparagales > Amaryllidaceae > Allium > Allium fistulosum. The sequence goes on from CM060907.1 coordinate 53,367,309, forward strand.
GGGAACACCGTGGCTGGTCTTCGATTTACCATCCCTGGAGAGTGGTGCACCATGGTACCGGTCGATTTCAAATCCCTGCACCCATTTCTAAAAGTCGCACGGCGCTGTTTCGTCTTTTTAGACGAATGTTGCACCTTGCACCGCAGATGTTGCACCCTGTGGATATCGATTCTTCGGACGGCCATAACTGTTGCCTCGTTTAGAGTTACGGGAGCCATAACCAGTCAAAACGAAGGTCTCAGTGAGTTCTACGGCTTTGACAGCTGTAAGCCATCAACGGATAGTTTCATACCCAAAAAAAAGCTCTCCGAACCTCAATCGGGTCTTTGAAGTTTTTTGGCCTTCGTTTTCCCATCACACGAATTTTTACGTTAAATAGGGAACACCGTGGCTGGTCTTCGATTTACCATCCCTGGAGAGTGGTGCACCATGGTACCGGTCGATTTCAAATCCCTGCACCCATTTCTAAAAGTCGCACGGCGCTGTTTCGTCTTTTTAGACGAATGTTGCACCTTGCACCGCAGATGTTGCACCCTGTGGATATCGATTCTTCGGACGGCCATAACTATTGCCTCGTTTAGAGTTACGGGAGCCATAACCAGTCAAAACGAAGGTCTCAGTGAGTTCTACGGCTTTGACCGCTGTAAGCCGTCAACGGATAGTTTCATACCCAAAAAAAGATATCCGAACCTCAATCTGGTCTTTGAAGTTTTTTGGCCTTCGTTTTCCCGTCACATGAATTTTTACGTTAAATAGGGAACACCGTGGCTGGTCTTCGATTTACCATCCCTGGAGAGTGGTGCACCATGGTACCGGTCGATTTCAAATCCCTGTACCCATTTCTAAAAGTCGCACGGCGCTGTTTCGTCTTTTTAGACGAATGTTGCACCTTGCACCGCAGATGTTGCACCCTGTGGATATCGATTCTTCGGACGGCCATAACTGTTGCCTCGTTTAGAGTTACGGGAGCCATAACCAGTCAAAACGAAGGTCTCAGTGAGTTCTACGGCTTTGACCGCTGTAAGCCGTCAACGGATAGTTTCATACCCAAAAAAAAGCTATCCGAACCTCAATCGGGTCTTTGAAGTTTTTTGGCCTTCGTTTTCCCATCACACGAATTTTTACGTTAAATAGGGAACACCGTGGCTGGTCTTCGATTTACCATCCCTGGAGAGTGGTGCACCATGGTACCGGTCGATTTCAAATCCCTGCACCCATTTCTAAAAGTCGCACGGCGCTGTTTCGTCTTTTTAGACGAATGTTGCACCTTGCACCGCAGATGTCGCACCCTGTGGATATCGATTCTTCGGTCGGCCATAACTATTGCCTCGTTTAGAATTACGGGAGCCATAACCAGTCAATACGAAGGTCTCAGTGAGTTCTACGGCTTTGACAGCTGTAAGCCATCAACGGATAGTTTCATACCCAAAAAAAAGCTCTCCGAACCTCAATCGGGTCTTTGAAGTTTTTTGGCCTTCGTTTTCCCGTCACACGAATTTTTACGTTAAATAGGGAACACCGTGGCTGGTCTTCGATTTACCATCCCTGGAGAGTGGTGCACCATGGTACCGGTCGATTTCAAATCCCTGCACCCATTTCTAAAAGTCGCACGGCGCTGTTTCGTCTTTTTAGACGAATGTTGCACCTTGCACCGCAGATGTTGCACCCTGTGGATATCGATTCTTCGGACGGCCATAACTGTTGCCTCGTTTAGAGTTACGGGAGCCATAACCAGTCAAAACGAAGGTCTCAGTGAGTTCTACGGCTTTGACTGCTGTAAGCCGTCAACGGATAGTTTCATACCCAAAAAAAAGCTATCCGAACCTCAATCAGGTCTTTGAAGTTTTTTGGCCTTCGTTTTCCCGTCACACGAATTTTTACGTTAAATAGGGAACACCGTGGCTGGTCTTCGATTTACCATCCCTGGAGAGTGGTGCACCATGGTACCGGTCGATTTCAAATCCCTGCACCCATTTCTAAAAGTCGCAGGGCGCTGTTTCGTCTTTTTAGACGAATGTTGCACCTTGCACCGCAGATGTTGCACCCTGTGGATATCGATTATTCGGACGGCCATAACTATTGCCTCGTTTAGAATTACGGGAGCCATAACCAGTCAATACGAAGGTCTCAGTGAGTTCTACGGCTTTGACAGCTGTAAGCCATCAACGGATAGTTTCATACCCAAAAAAAAGCTCTCCGAACCTCAATCGGGTCTTTGAAGTTTTTTGGCCTTCGTTTTCCCGTCACATGAATTTTTACGTTAAATAGGGAACACCGTGGCTGGTCTTCGATTTACCATCCCTGGAGAGTGGTGCACCATGGTACCGGTCGATTTCAAATCCCTGCACCCATTTCTAAAAGTCGCACGGCGCTGTTTCGTCTTTTTAGACGAATGTTGCACCTTGCACCGCAGATGTTGCACCCTGTGGATATCGATTCTTCGGACGGCCATAACTGTTGCCTCGTTTAGAGTTACGGGAGCCATAACCAGTCAAAACGAAGGTCTCAGTGAGTTCTACGGCTTTGACGGCTGTAAGCCGTCAACGGATAGTTTCATACCCCAAAAAAAGCTATTCGAACCTCAATCGGGTCTTTGAAGTTTTTTGGCCTTCGTTTTCCCGTCACACGAATTTTTACGTTAAATAGGGAACACCGTGGCTGGTCTTCGATTTACCATCCCTGGAGAGTGGTGCACCATGGTACCGGTCGATTTCAAATCCCTGCACCCATTTCTAAAAGTCGAACGGCGCTATTTCGTCTTTTTAGACGAATGTTGCACCTTGCACCGCAGATGTTGCACCCTGTGGATATCGATTCTTCGGACGTCCATAACTGTTGCCTCGTTTAGAGTTACGGGAGCCATAACCAGTCAAAACGAAGTTCTCAGTGAGTTCTACGGCTTTGACCGCTGTAATCCGTCAACAGATAGTTTCATATCCAAAAAAAAGCTATCCGAACCTCAATCGGGTCTTTGAAGTTTTTTGGCCTTCGTTTTCCCGTCACACGAATTTTTACGTTAAATAGGGAACACCGTGGCTGGTCTTCGATTTACCATCCCTGGAGAGTGGTGCACCATGGTACCGGTCGATTTCAAATCCCTGCACCCATTTCTAAAAGTCGCACGGCGCTGTTTCGTCTTTTTAGACGAATGTTGCACCTTGCACCGCAGATGTTGCACCCTGTGGATATCGATTCTTCGGACGGCCATAACTGTTGCCTCGTTTAGAGTTACGGGAGCCATAACCAGTCAAAACGAAGGTCTCAGTGAGTTCTACGGCTTTGACCGCTGAATCCGTCAACGGATAGTTTCATACCCAAAAAAAAGCTATCCGAACCTCAATCAGGTCTTTGAAGTTTTTTGGCCTTCGTTTTCCCGTCACACGAATTTTTACGTTAAATAGGGAACACCGTGGCTGGTCTTCGATTTACCATCCCTGGAGAGTGGTGCACCATGGTACCGGTCGATTTCAAATCCCTGCACCCATTTCTAAAAGTCGCACGGCGCTGTTTCGTCTTTTTAGACGAATGTTGCACCTTGCACCGCAGATGTTGCACCCTGTGGATATCGATTCTTCGGACGGCCATAACTATTGCCTCGTTTAGAATTACGGGAGCCATAACCAGTCAATACGAAGGACTCAGTGAGTTCTACGGCTTTGACAGCTGTAAGCCATCAACGGATAGTTTCATACCCAAAAAAAAGCTCTCCGAACCTCAATCGGGTCTTTGAAGTTTTTTGGCCTTCGTTTTCCCGTCACACGAATTTTTACGTTAAATAGGGAACACCGTGGCTGGTCTTCGATTTACCATCCCTGGAGAGTGGTGCACCATGGTACCGGTCGATTTCAAATCCCTGCACCCATTTCTATAAGTCGCACGGCGCTGTTTCGTCTTTTTAGACGAATGTTGCACCTTGCACCGCAGATGTTGCACCCTGTGGATATCGATTCTACGGACGGCCATAACTATTGCCTCGTTTAGAATTACGGGAGCCATAACCAGTCAATACGAAGGTCTCAGTGAGTTCTACGGCTTTGACAGCTGTAAGCCATCAACGGATAGTTTCATACCCAAAAAAAAGCTATCCGAACCTCAATCGGGTCTTTGAAGTTTTTTGGCCTTCGTTTTCCCGTCACACGAATTTTTACGTTAAATAGGGAACACCGTGGCTGGTCTTCGATTTACCATCCCTGGAGAGTGGTGCACCATGGTACCGGTCGATTTCAAATCCCTGCACCCATTTCTAAAAGTCGCACGGCGCTGTTTCGTCTTTTTAGACGAATGTTGCACCTTGCACCGCAGATGTTGCACCCTGTGGATATCGATTCTTCGGACGACCATAACTGTTGCCTCGTTTAGAGTTACGGGAGCCATAACCAGTCAAAACGAAGGTCTTAGTGAGTTCTACGGCTTTGACAGCTGTAAGCCATCAACGGATAGTTTCATACCCAAAAAAAAGCTATCCGAACCTCAATCGGGTCTTTGAAGTTTTTTGGCCTTCGTTTTCCCGTCACACGAATTTTTACGTTAAATAGGGAACACCGTGGCTGGTCTTCGATTTACCATCCCTGGAGAGTGGTGCACCATGGTACCGGTCGATTTCAAATCCCTGCACCCATTTCTAAAAGTCGCACGGCGTTGTTTCGTCTTTTTAGACGAATGTTGCACCTTGCACCGCAGATGTTGCACCCTGTGGATATCGATTCTTCGGACGGCCATAACTGTTGCCTCGTTTAGAGTTACGGGAGCCATAACCAGTCAAAACGAAGGTCTCAGTGAGTTCTACGGCTTTGAATGCTGTAAGCCGTCAACGGATAGTTTCATACCCAAAAAAAAGCTATCCGAACCTCAATCGGGTCTTTGAAGTTTTTTGGCCTTCGTTTTCCCGTCACACGAATTTTTACGTTAAATAGGGAACACCGTGGCTGGTCTTCGATTTACCATCCCTGGAGAGTGGTGCACCATGGTACCGGTCGATTTCAAATCCCTGCACCCATTTCTAAAAGTCGCACGGCGCTGTTTCGTCTTTTTAGACGAATGTTGCACCTTGCACCGCAGATGTTGCACCCTGTGGATATCGATTCTTCGGACGGCCATAACTGTTGCCTCGTTTAGAGTTACGGGAGCCATAACCAGTCAAAACGAAGGTCTCAGTGAGTTCTACGGCTTTGACGGCTGTAAGCCGTCAACGGATAGTTTCATACCCAAAAAAAAGCTATCCGAACCTCAATCGGGTCTTTGAAGTTTTTTTGCCTTCGTTTTCCCGTCACACGAATTTTTACGTTAAATAGGGAACACCGTGGCTGGTCTTCGATTTACCATCCCTGGAGAGTGGTGCACCATGGTACCGGTCGATTTCAAATCCCTGCACCCATTTCTTAAAGTCGCATGGCGCTGTTTCGTCTTTTTAGACGAATGTTGCACCTTGCACCGCAGATGTTGCACCCTGTGGATATCGATTCTTCGGACGGCCATAACTGTTGCCTCGTTTAGAGTTACGGGAGCCATAACCAGTCAAAACGAAGGTCTCAGTGAGTTCTACGGCTTTGAATGCTGTAAGCCGTCAACGGATAGTTTCATACCCAAAAAAAAGCTATCCGAACCTCAATCGGGTCTTTGAAGTTTTTTGGCCTTCGTTTTCCCGTCACACGAATTTTTACGTTAAATAGGGAACACCGTGGCTGGTCTTCGATTTACCATCCCTGGAGAGTGGTGCACCATGGTACCGGTCGATTTCAAATCCCTGCACCCATTTCTAAAAGTCACACGGCGCTGTTTCGTCTTTTTAGACGAATGTTGCACCTTGCACCGCAGATGTTGCACCCTGTGGATATCGATTCTTCGGACGGCCATAACTATTGCCTCGTTTAGAATTACGGGAGCCATAACCAGTCAAAACGAAGGTCTCAGTGAGTTCTACGGCTTTGACAGCTGTAAGCCATCAACGGATAGTTTCATACCCAAAAAAAAGCTATCCGAACCTCAATCGGGTCTTTGAAGTTTTTTGGCCTTCGTTTTCCCGTCACACGAATTTTTACGTTAAATAGGGAACACCGTGGCTGGTCTTCGATTTACCATCCCTGGAGAGTGGTGCACCATGGTACCGGTCGATTTCAAATCCCTGCACCCATTTCTAAAAGTCGCACGGCGTTGTTTCGTCTTTTTAGACGAATGTTGCACCTTGCACCGCAGATGTTGCACCCTGTGGATATCGATTCTTCGGACGGCCATAACTGTTGCCTCGTTTAGAGTTACGGGAGCCATAACCAGTCAAAACGAAGGTCTCAGTGAGTTCTACGGCTTTGAATGCTGTAAGCCGTCAACGGATAGTTTCATACCCAAAAAAAAGCTATCCGAACCTCAATCGGGTCTTTGAAGTTTTTTGGCCTTCGTTTTCCCGTCACACGAATTTTTACGTTAAATAGGGAACACCGTGGCTGGTCTTCGATTTACCATCCCTGGAGAGTGGTGCACCATGGTACCGGTCGATTTCAAATCCCTGCACCCATTTCTAAAAGTCGCACGGCGCTGTTTCGTCTTTTTAGACGAATGTTGCACCTTGCACCGCAGATGTTGCACCCTGTGGATATCGATTCTTCGGACGGCCATAACTGTTGCCTCGTTTAGAGTTACGGGAGCCATAACCAGTCAAAACGAAGGTCTCAGTGAGTTCTACGGCTTTGACGGCTGTAAGCCGTCAACGGATAGTTTCATACCCAAAAAAAAGCTATCCGAACCTCAATCGGGTCTTTGAAGTTTTTTGGCCTTCGTTTTCCCGTCACACGAATTTTTACGTTAAATAGGGAACACCGTGGCTGGTCTTCGATTTACCATCCCTGGAGAGTGGTGCACCATGGTACCGGTCGATTTCAAATCCCTGCACCCATTTCTTAAAGTCGCATGGCGCTGTTTCGTCTTTTTAGACGAATGTTGCACCTTGCACCGCAGATGTTGCACCCTGTGGATATCGATTCTTCGGACGGCCATAACTGTTGCCTCGTTTAGAGTTACGGGAGCCATAACCAGTCAAAACGAAGGTCTCAGTGAGTTCTACGGCTTTGAATGCTGTAAGCCGTCAACGGATAGTTTCATACCCAAAAAAAGCTATCCGAACCTCAATCGGGTCTTTGAAGTTTTTTGGCCTTCGTTTTCCCGTCACACGAATTTTTACGTTAAATAGGGAACACCGTGGCTGGTCTTCGATTTGCCATCCCTGGAGAGTGGTGCACCATGGTACCGGTCGATTTCAAATCCCTGCACCCATTTCTAAAAGTCACACGGCGCTGTTTCGTCTTTTTAGACGAATGTTGCACCTTGCACCGCAGATGTTGCACCCTGTGGATATCGATTCTTCGGACGGCCATAACTATTGCCTCGTTTAGAATTACGGGAGCCATAACCAGTCAATACGAAGGTCTCAGTGAGTTCTACGGCTTTGACAGCTATAAGCCATCAACGGATAGTTTCATACCCAAAAAAAAGCTCTCCGAACCTCAATCGGGTCTTTGAAGTTTTTTGGCCTTCGTTTTCCCGTCACACGAATTTTTACGTTAAATAGGGAACACCGTGGCTGGTCTTCGATTTACCATCCCTGGAGAGTGGTGCACCATGGTACCGGTCGATTTCAAATCCCTGCACCCATTTCTAAAAGTCGCACGGCGCTGTTTCATCTTTTTAGACGAATGTTGCACCTTGCACCACAGATGTTGCACCCTGTGGATATCGATTCTTCGGACGGCCATAACTGTTGCCTCGTTTAGAGTTACGGGAGCCATAACCAGTCAAAACGAAGGTCTCAGTGAGTTCTACGGCTTTGACGGCTGTAAGCTGTCAACGGATAGTTTCATACCCAAAAAAAAGCTATCCGAACCTCAATCGGGTCTTTGAAGTTTTTTGGCCTTCGTTTTCCCGTCACACGAATTTTTACGTTAAATAGGGAACACCGTGGCTGGTCTTCGATTTACCGTCCCTGGAGAGTGGTGCACCATGGTACCGGTCGATTTCAAATCCCTGCACCCATTTCTAAAAGTCGAACGGCGCTATTTCGTCTTTTTAGACGAATGTTGCACCTTGCACCGCAGATGTTGCACCCTGTGGATATCGATTCTTCGGACGGCCATAACTGTTGCCTCATTTAGAGTTACGGGAGCCATAACCAGTCAAAACGAAGGTCTCAGTGAGTTCTACGGCTTTGACCGCTGTAATCCGTCAACGGATAGTTTCATATCCAAAAAAAAGCTATCCGAACCTCGATCGGGTCTTTGAAGTTTTTTGGCCTTCGTTTTCCCGTCACACGAATTTTTACGTTAAATAGGGAACACCGTGGCTGGTCTTCGATTTACCATCCCTGGTGAGTGGTGCACCATGGTACCGGTCGATTTCAAATCCCTGCACCCATTTCTAAAAGTCGCACAGCGCTGTTTCGTCTTTTTAGACGAATGTTGCACCTTGCACCGCAGATGTTGCACCCTGTGGATATCGATTCTTCGGACGGCCATAACTGTTGCCTCGTTTAGAGTTACGGGAGCCATAACCAGTCAAAACGAAGGTCTCAGTGAGTTCTACGGCTTTGACCGCTGAAGCCGTCAACGGATAGTTTCATACCCAAAAAAAAGCTATCCGAACCTCAATCAGGTCTTTGAAGTTTTTTGGCCTTCGTTTTCCCGTCACACGAATTTTTACGTTAAATAGGGAACACCGTGGCTGGTCTTCGATTTACCATCCCTGGAGAGTGGTGCACCATGGTACCGGTCGATTTCAAATCCCTGCACACATTTCTAAAAGTCGCACGGCGCTGTTTCGTCTTTTTAGACGAATGTTGCACCTTGCACCGCAGATGTTTCACCCTGTGGATATCGATTCTTCGGACGGCCATAACTATTGCCTCGTTTAGAATTACGGGAGCCATAACCAGTCAATACGAAGGACTCAGTGAGTTCTACGGCTTTGACAGCTGTAAGCCATCAACGGATAGTTTCATACCCAAAAAAAAGCTCTCCGAACCTCAATCGGGTCTTTGAAGTTTTTTGGCCTTCGTTTTCCCGTCACACGAATTTTTACGTTAAATAGGGAACACCGTGGCCGGTCTTCGATTTACCATCCCTGGAGAGTGGTGCACCATGGTACCGGTCGATTTCAAATCCCTGCACCCATTTCTAAAAGTCGCACGGCGCTGTTTCGTCTTTTTAGACGAATGTTGCACCTTGCACCGCAGATGTTGCACCCTGTGGATATCGATTCTACGGACGGCCATAACTATTGCCTCGTTTAGAATTACGGGAGCCATAACCAGTCAATATGAAGGTCTCAGTGAGTTCTACGGCTTTGACAGCTGTAAGCCATCAACGGATAGTTTCATACCCAAAAAAAAGCTATCCGAACCTCAATCGGGTCTTTGAAGTTTTTTGGCCTTCGTTTTCCCGTCACACGAATTTTTACGTTAAATAGGGAACACCGTGGCTGGTCTTCGATTTACCATCCCTGGAGAGTGGTGCACCATGGTACCAGTCGATTTCAAATCCCTGCACCCATTTCTAAAAGTCGCACGGCGCTGTTTCGTCTTTTTAGACGAATGTTGCACCTTGCACCGCAGATGTTGCACCCTGTGGATATCGATTCTTCGGACGGCCATATCTGTTGCCTCGTTTAGAGTTACGGGAGCCATAACCAGTCAAAACGAAGGTCTCAGTGAGTTCTACGGCTTTGACAGCTGTAAGCCGTCAACGGATAGTTTCATACCCAAAAAAAAGCTATCCGAACCTCAATCGGGTCTTTGAAGTTTTTTGGCCTTCGTTTTCCCGTCACACGAATTTTTACGTTAAATAGGGAACACCGTGGCTGGTCTTCGATTTACCATCCCTGGAGAGTGGTGCACCATGGTACCGGTCGATTTCAAATCCCTACACCCATTTCTAAAAGTCGCACGGCGCTGTTTCGTCTTTTTAGACGAATGTTGCACCTTGCACCGCAGATGTTGCACCCTGTGGATATCGATTCTTCGGACGGCCATAACTGTTGCCTCGTTTAGAGTTACGGGAGCCATAACCAGTCAAAACGAAGGTCTCAGTGAGTTCTACGGCTTTGAATGCTGTAAGCCGTCAACGGATAGTTTCATACCCAAAAAAAGCTATCCGAACCTCAATCGGGTCTTTGAAGTTTTTTGGCCTTCGTTTTCCCGTCACACGAATTTTTACGTTAAATAGGGAACACCGTGGCTGGTCTTCGATTTACCATCCCTAGAGAGTGGTGCACCATGGTACCGGTCGATTTCAAATCCCTGCACCCATTTCTAAAAGTCGCACGGCGCTGTTTCGTCTTTTTAGACGAATGTTGCACCTTGCACCGCAGATGTTGCACCCTGTGGATATCGATTCTTCGGACGGCCATAACTGTTGCCTCGTTTAGAGTTACGGGAGCCATAACCAGTCAAAACGAAGGTCTCAGTGAGTTCTACGGCTTTGATGGCTGTAAGCCGTCAACGGATAGTTTCATACCCAAAAAAAAGCTATCCGAACCTCAATCGGGTCTTTGAAGTTTTTTGGCCTTCGTTTTCCCGTCACACGAATTTTTACGTTAAATAGGGAACACCGTGGCTGGTCTTCGATTTACCATCCCTGGAGAGTGGTGCACCATGGTACCGGTCGATTTCAAATCCCTGCACCCATTTCTAAAAGTCGCACGGCGCTGTTTCGTCTTTTTAGACGAATGTTGCACCTTGCACCGCATATGTTGCACCCTGTGGATATCGATTCTTCGGACGGCCATAACTGTTGCCTCGTTTAGAGTTACGGGAGCCATAACCAGTCAAAACGAAGGTCTCAGTGAGTTCTACGGCTTTGAATGCTGTAAGCCGTCAACGGATAGTTTCATACCCAAAAAAAAGCTATCCGAACCTCAATCGGGTCTTTGAAGTTTTTTGGCCTTCGTTTTCCCGTCACACGAATTTTTACGTTAAATAGGGAACACCGTGGCTGGTCTTCGATTTACCATCCCTGGAGAGTGGTGCACCATGGTACCGGTCGATTTCAAATCCCTGCACCCATTTCTAAAAGTCGCACGGCGTTGTTTCGTCTTTTTAGACGAATGTTGCACCTTGCACCGCAGATGTTGCACCCTGTGGATATCGATTCTTCGGACGGCCATAACTATTGCCTCGTTTAGAATTACGGGAGCCATAACCAGTCAATACGAAGGTCTCAGTGAGTTCTACGGCTTTGACAGCTGTAAGCCATCAACGGATAGTTTCATACCCAAAAAAAAGCTCTCCGAACCTCAATCGGGTCTTTAAAGTTTTTTGGCCTTCGTTTTCCCGTCACACGAATTTTTACGTTAAATAGGGAACACCGTGGCTGGTCTTCGATTTACCATCCCTGGAGAGTGGTGCACCATGGTACCGGTCGATTTCAAATCCCTGCACCCATTTCTAAAAGTCGCACGGCGTTGTTTCGTCTTTTTAGACGAATGTTGCACCTTGCACCGCAGATGTTGCACCCTGTGGATATCGATTCTTCGAACGGCCATAACTGTTGCCTCGTTTAGAGTTACGGGAGCCATAACCAGTCAAAACGAAGGTCTCAGTGAGTTCTACGGCTTTGATGGCGGTAAGCCATCAATGGATAGTTTCATACCCAAAAAAAAGCTATCCGAACCTCAATCGGGTCTTTGAAGTTTTTTGGCCTTCGTTTTCCCGTCACACGAATTTTTACGTTAAATAGGGAACACCGTGGCTGGTCTTCGATTTACCATCCCTGGAGAGTGGTGCACCATGGTACCGGTCGATTTCAAATCCCTGCACCCATTTCTAAAAGTCGCACGGCGCTGTTTCGTCTTTTTAGACGAATGTTGCACCTTGCACCGCAGATGTTGCACCCTGTGGATATCGATTCTTCGGACGGCCATAACTGTTGCCTCGTTTAGAGTTACGGGAGCCATAACCAGTCAAAACGAAGGTCTCAGTGAGTTCTACGGCTTTGACGGCTGTAAGCCGTCAACGGATAGTTTCATACCCAAAAAAAAGCTATCCGAACCTCAATCGGGTCTTTGAAGTTTTTTGGCCTTCGTTTTCCCGTCACACGAATTTTTACGTTAAATAGGGAACACCGTGGCTGGTCTTCGATTTACCATCCCTGGAGAGTGGTGCACCATGGTACCGGTCGATTTCAAATCCCTGCACCCATTTCTAAAAGTCGCACGGCGCTGTTTCGTCTTTTTAGACGAATGTTGCACCTTGCACCGCAGATGTTGCACCCTGTGGATATCGATTCTTCGGACGGCCATAACTGTTGCCTCGTTTAGAGTTACGGGAGCCATAACCAGTCAAAACGAAGGTCTCAGTGAGTTCTACGGCTTTCACCGCTGTAAGCCGTCAACAGATAGTTTCATACTCAAAAAAAAGCTATCCGAACCTCAATCGGGTCTTTGAAGTTTTTTGGCCTTCGTTTTCCCGTCACACGAATTTTTACGTTAAATAGGGAACACCGTGGCTGGTCTTCGATTTACCATCCCTGGAGAGTGGTGCACCATGGTACCGGTCGATTTCAAATCCCTGCACCCATTTCTAAAAGTCGCACGGCGCTGTTTCGTCTTTTTAGACGAATGTTGCACCTTGCACCGCAGATGTTGCACCCTGTGGATATCGATTCTTCGGACGGCCATAACTGTTGCCTCGTTTAGAGTTACGGGAGCCATAACCAGTCAAAACGAAGGTCTCAGTGAGTTCTACAGCTTTGACGGCTGTAAGCCGTCAACGGATAGTTTCATACCCAAAAAAAAGCTATCCGAACCTCAATCGGGTCTTTGACGTTTTTTGGCCTTCGTTTTCCCGTCACACGAATTTTTACGTTAAATAGGGAACACCGTGGCTGGTCTTCGATTTACCATCCCTGGAGAGTGGTGCACCATGGTACCGGTCGATTTCAAATCCCTGCACCCATTTCTAAAAGTCGCACGGCGCTGTTTCCTCTTTTTAGACGAATGTTGCACCTTGCACCGCAGATGTTGCACCCTGTGGATATCGATTCTTCGGACGGCCATAACTGTTGCCTCGTTTAGAGTTACGGGAGCCATAACCAGTCAAAACGAAGGTCTCAGTGAGTTCTACGGCTTTGACCGCTGTAAGCCGTCAACGGATAGTTTCATACCCAAAAAAAGCTATCCGAACCTCAATCGGGTCTTTGAAGATTTTTGGCCTTCGTTTTCCCGTCACACGAATTTTTACGTTAAATAGGGAACACCGTGGCTGGTCTTCGATTTACCATCCCTGGAGAGTGGTGCACCATGGTACCGGTCGATTTCAAATCCCTGCACCCATTTCTAAAAGTAGCACGGCGTTGTTTCGTCTTTTTAGACGAATGTTGCACCTTGCACCGCAGATGTTGCACCCTGTGGATATCGATTCTTCGAACGGCCATAACTGTTGCCTCGTTTAGAGTTACGGGAGCCATAACCAGTCAAAACGAAGGTCTCAGTGAGTTCTACGGCTTTGATGGCGGTAAGCCATCAATGGATAGTTTCATACCCAAAAAAAAGCTATCCGAACCTCAATCGGGTCTTTGAAGTTTTTTGGCCTTCGTTTTCCCGTCACACGAATTTTTACGTTAAATAGGGAACACCGTGGCTGGTCTTCGATTTACCATCCCTGGAGAGTGGTGCACCATGGTACCGGTCGATTTCAAATCCCTGCACCCATTTCTAAAAGTCGCACGGCGCTGTTTCGTCTTTTTAGACGAATGTTGCACCTTGCACCGCAGATGTTGCACCCTGTGGATATCGATTCTTCGGACGGCCATAACTGTTGCCTCGTTTAGAGTTACGGGAGCCATAACCAGTCAAAACGAAGGTCTCAGTGAGTTCTACGGCTTTGAATGCTGTAAGCCGTCAACGGATAGTTTCATACCCAAAAAAAAGCTATCCGAACCTCAATCGGGTCTTTGAAGTTTTTTGGCCTTCGTTTTCCCGTCACACGAATTTTTACGTTAAATAGGGAACACCGTGGCTGGTCTTCGATTTACCATCCCTGGAGAGTGGTGCACCATGGTACCGGTCGATTTCAAATCCCTGCACCCATTTCTAAAAGTCGCACGGCGCTGTTTCGTCTTTTTAGACGAATGTTGCACCTTGCACCGCAGATGTTGCACCCAGTGGATATCGATTCTTCGGACGGCCATAACTGTTGCCTCGTTTAGAGTTACGGGAGCCATAACCAGTCAAAACGAAGGTCTCAGTGAGTTCTACGGCTTTGACCACTGTAAGCCGTCAACGGATAGTTTCATACCCAAAAAAAAGCTATCCGAACCTCAATCGGGTCTTTGAAGTTTTTTGGCCTTCATTTTCCCGTCACACGAATTTTTACGTTAAATAGGGAACACCGTGGCTGGTCTTCGATTTACCATCCCTGGAGAGTGGTGCACCATGGTACCGGTCGATTTCAAATCCCTGCACCCATTTCTAAAAGTCGCACGGCGCTGTTTCGTCTTTTTAGACGAATGTTGCACCTTGCACCGCAGATGTTGCACCCTGTGGATATCGATTCTTCGGACGGCCATAACTGTTGCCTCGTTTAGAGTTACGGGAGCCATAACCAGTCAAAACGAAGGTCTCAGTGAGTTCTACGGCTTTGAATGCTGTAAGCCGTCAACGGATAGTTTCCTACCCAAAAAAAAGCTATCCGAACCTCAATCGGGTCTTTGAAGTTTTTTGGCCTTCGTTTTCCCGTCACACGAATTTTTACGTTAAATAGGGAACACCGTGGCTGGTCTTCGATTTACCATCCCTAGAGAGTGGTGCACCATGGTACCGGTCGATTTCAAATCCCTGCACCCATTTCTAAAAGTCGCACGGCGCTGTTTCGTCTTTTTAGACGAATGTTGCACCTTGCACCGCAGATGTTGCACCCTGTGGATATCGATTCTTCGGACGGCCATAACTGTTGCCTCGTTTAGAGTTACGGGAGCCATAACCAGTCAAAACGAAGGTCTCAGTGAGTTCTACGGCTTTGACGGCTGTAAGCCGTCAACGGATAGTTTCATACCCAAAAAAAAGCTATCCGAACCTCAATCGGGTCTTTGAAGTTTTTTGGCCTTCGTTTTCCCGTCACACGAATTTTTACGTTAAATAGGGAACACCGTGGCTGGTCTTCGATTTACCATCCCTGGAGAGTGGTGCACCATGGTACCGGTCGATTTCAAATCCCTGCACCCATTTCTAAAAGTCGCACGGCGCTGTTTCGTCTTTTTAGACGAATGTTGCACCTTGCACCGCATATGTTGCACCCTGTGGATATCGATTCTTCGGACGGCCATAACTGTTGCCTCGTTTAGAGTTACGGGAGCCATAACCAGTCAAAACGAAGGTCTCAGTGAGTTCTACGGCTTTGAATGCTGTAAGCCGTCAATAGATAGTTTCATATCCAAAAAAAAGCTATCCGAACCTCAATCGGGTCTTTGAAGTTTTTTGGCCTTCGTTTTCCCGTCACACGAATTTTTACGTTAAATAGGGAACACCGTGGCTGGTCTTCGATTTACCATCCCTGGAGAGTGGTGCACCATGGTACCGATCGATTTCAAATCTCTGCACCCATTTCTAAAAGTCGCACGGCGCTGTTTCGTCTTTTTAGACGAATGTTGCACCTTGCACCGCAGATGTTGCACCCTGTGGATATCGATTCTTCGGACGGCCATAACTGTTGCCTCGTTTAGAGTTACGGGAGCCATAACCAGTCAAAACGAAGGTCTCAGTGAGTTCTACGGCTTTGAATGCTGTAAGCCGTCAACGGATAGTTTCATACCCAAAAAAAAGCTATCCGAACCTCAATCGGGTCTTTAAAGTTTTTTGGCCTTCGTTTTCCCGTCACACGAATTTTTACGTTAAATAGGGAACACCGTGGCTGGTCTTCGATTTACCATCCCTGGAGAGTGGTGCACCATGGTACCGGTCGATTTCAAATCCCTGCACCCATTTCTAAAAGTCGCACGGCGCTGTTTCATCTTTTTAGACGAATGTTGCACCTTGCACCACAGATGTTGCACCCTGTGGATATCGATTCTTCGGACGGCCATAACTGTTGCCTCGTTTAGAGTTACGGGAGCCATAACCAGTCAAAACGAAGGTCTCAGTGAGTTCTACGGCTTTGACGGCTGTAAGCCGTCAACGGATAGTTTCATACCCAAAAAAAAGCTATCCGAACCTCAATCGGGTCTTTGAAGTTTTTTGGCCTTCGTTTTCCCGTCACACGAATTTTTACGTTAAATAGGGAACACCGTGGCTGGTCTTCGATTTACCATCCCTGGAGAGTGGTGCACCATGGTACCGGTCGATTTCAAATCCCTGCACCCATTTCTAAAAGTCGCACGGCGCTGTTTCGTCTTTTTAGACGAATGTTGCACCTTGCACCGCAGATGTTGCACCCTGTGGATATCGATTCTTCGGACGGCCATAACTGTTGCCTCGTTTAGAGTTACGGGAGCCATAACCAGTCAAAACGAAGGTCTCAGTGAGTTCTACGGCTTTGACGGCTGTAAGCCGTCAACGGATAGTTTCATACCCAAAAAAAAGCTATCCGAACCTCAATCGGGTCTTTGAAGTTTTTTGGCCTTCGTTTTCCCGTCACACGAATTTTTACGTTAAATAGGGAACACCGTGGCTGGTCTTCGATTTACCATCCCTGGAGAGTGGTGCACCATGGTACCGGTCGATTTCAAATCCCTGCATCCATTTCTAAAAGTCGCACGGCGCTGTTTCGTCTTTTTAGACGAATGTTGCACCTTGCACCGCAGATGTTGCACCCTGTGGATATCGATTCTTCGGAAGGCCATAACTGTTGCCTCGTTTAGAGTTACGGGAGCCATAACCAGTCAAAACGAAGGTCTCAGTGAGTTCTACGGCTTTCACCGCTGTAAGCCGTCAACGGATAGTTTCATACTCAAAAAAAAGCTATCCGAACCTCAATCGGGTCTTTGAAGTTTTTTGGCCTTCGTTTTCCCGTCACACGAATTTTTACGTTAAATAGGGAACACCGTGGCTGGTCTTCGATTTACCATCCCTGGAGAGTGGTGCACCATGGTACCGGTCGATTTCAAATCCCTGCACCCATTTCTAAAAGTCGCACGGCGCTGTTTCGTCTTTTTAGACGAATGTTGCACCTTGCACCGCAGATGTTGCACCCTGTGGATATCGATTCTTCGGACGGCCATAACTGTTGCCTCGTTTAGAGTTACGGGAGCCATAACCAGTCAAAACGAAGGTCTCAGTGAGTTCTACGGCTTTGACGGCTGTAAGCCGTCAACGGATAGTTTCATACCCAAAAAAAAGCTATCCGAACCTCAATCGGGTCTTTGACGTTTTTTGGCCTTCGTTTTCCCGTCACACGAATTTTTACGTTAAATAGGGAACACCGTGGCTGGTCTTCGATTTACCATCCCTGGAGAGTGGTGCACCATGGTACCGGTCGATTTCAAATCCCTGCACCCATTTCTAAAAGTCGCACGGCGCTGTTTCCTCTTTTTAGACGAATGTTGCACCTTGCACCGCAGATGTTGCACCCTGTGGATATCGATTCTTCGGACGGCCATAACTATTGCCTCGTTTAGAGTTACAGGAGCCATAACCAGTCAAAACGAAGGTCTCAGTGAGTTCTACGGCTTTGACCGCTGTAAGCCGTCAACGGATAGTTTCATACCCAAAAAAAGCTATCCGAACCTCAATCGGGTCTTTGAAGTTTTTTGGCCTTCGTTTTCCCGTCACACGAATTTTTACGTTAAATAGGGAACACCGTGGCTGGTCTTCGATTTACCATCCCTGGAGAGTGGTGCACCATGGTACCGGTCCATTTCAAATCCCTGCACCCATTTCTAAAAGTCGCACGGCGTTGTTTCGTCTTTTTAGACGAATGTTGCACCTTGCACCGCAGATGTTGCACCCTGTGGATATCGATTCTTCGAACGGCCATAACTGTTGCCTCGTTTAGAGTTACGGGAGCCATAACCAGTCAAAACGAAGGTCTCAGTGAGTTCTACGGCTTTGACGGCGGTAAGCCGTCAACGGATAGTTTCATACCCAAAAAAAAGCTATCCGAACCTCAATCGGGTCTTTGAAGTTTTTTGCCCTTCGTTTTCCCGTCACACGAATTTTTACGTTAAATAGGGAACACCGTGGCTGGTCTTCGATTTACCATCCCTGGAGAGTGGTGCACCATGGTACCGGTCGATTTCAAATCCCTGCACCCATTTCTAAAAGTCGCACGGCGCTGTTTCGTCTTTTTAGACGAATGTTGCACCTTGCACCGCAGATGTTGCACCCTGTGGATATCGATTCTTCGGACGGCCATAACTGTTGCCTCGTTTAGAGTTACGGGAGCCGTAACCAGTCAAAACGAAGGTCTCAGTGAGTTCTACGGCTTTGAATGCTGTAAGCCGTCAACGGATAGTTTCATACCCAAAAAAAAGCTATCCGAACCTCAATCGGGTCTTTGAAGTTTTTTAGCCTTCGTTTTCCCGTCACACGAATTTTTACGTTAAATAGGGAACACCGTGGCTGGTCTTCGATTTACCATCCCTGGAGAGTGGTGCACCATGGTACCGGTCGATTTCAAATCCCTGCACCCATTTCTAAAAGTCGCACGGCGCTGTTTCGTCTTTTTAGACGAATGTTGCACCTTGCACCGCAGATGTTGCACCCTGTGGATATCGATTCTTCGGACGGCCATAACTGTTGCCTCGTTTAGAGTTACGGGAGCCATAACCAGTCAAAACGAAGGTCTCAGTGAGTTCTACGGCTTTGACCGCTGTAAGCCGTCAACGGATAGTTTCATACCCAAAAAAAAGCTATCCGAACCTCAATCGGGTCTTTGAAGTTTTTTGGCCTTCGTTTTCCCCTCACACGAATTTTTACGTTAAATAGGGAACACCGTGGCTGGTCTTCGATTTACCATCCCTGGAGAGTGGTGCACCATGGTACCGGTCGATTTCAAATCCCTGCACCCATTTCTAAAAGTCGCACGGCGCTGTTTCGTCTTTTTAGACGAATGTTGCACCTTGCACCGCAGATGTTGCACCCTGTGGATATCGATTCTTCGGACGGCCATAACTGTTGCTTCGTTTAGAGTTACGGGAGCCATAACCAGTCAAAACGAAGGTCTCAGTGAGTTCTACGGCTTTGACGGCTGTAAGCCGTCAACGGATAGTTTCATACCCAAAAAAAAGCTATCCGAACCTCAATCTGGTCTTTGAAGTTTTTTTGCCTTCGTTTTCCCGTCACACGAATTTTTACGTTAAATAGGGAACACCGTGGCTGGTCTTCGATTTACCATCCCTGGAGAGTGGTGCACCATGGTACCGGTCGATTTCAAATCCCTGCACCCATTTCTAAAAGTCGCACGGCGCTGTTTCGTCTTTTTAGACGAATGTTGCACCTTGCACCGCAGATGTTGCACCCTGTGGATATTGATTCTTCGGACGGCCATAACTGTTGCCTCGTTTAGAGTTACGGGAGCCATAACCAGTCAAAACGAAGGTCTCAGTGAGTTCTACGGCTTTGACCGCTGTAAGCCGTCAACGGATAGTTTCATACCCAAAAAAAAGCTATCCGAACCTCAATCGGGTCTTTGAAGTTTTTTGGCCTTCGTTTTCCCGTCACACGAATTTTTACGTTAAATAGGGAACACCGTGGCTGGTCTTCGATTTACCATCCCTGGAGAGTGGTGCACCATGGTACCGGTCGATTTCAAATCCCTGCACCCATTTCTAAAAGTCGCACGGCGCTGTTTCGTCTTTTTAGACGAATGTTGCACCTTGCACCGCAGATGTTGCACCCTGTGGATATCGATTCTTCGGACGGCCATAACTGTTGCCTCGTTTAGAGTTACGGGAGCCATAACCAGTAAAAACGAAGGTCTCAGTGAGTTCTACGGCTTTGACGGCTGTAAGCCGTCAACGGATAGTTTCATACCCAAAAAAAAGCTATCCGAACCTCAATCGGGTCTTTGAAGTTTTTTTGCCTTCGTTTTCCCGTCACACGAATTTTTACGTTAAATAGGGAACACCGTGGCTGGTCTTCGATTTACCATCCCTGGAGAGTGGTGCACCATGGTACCGGTCGATTTCAAATCCCAACACCCATTTCTAAAAGTCGCACGGCGCTGTTTCGTCTTTTTAGACGAATGTTGCACCTTGCACCGCAGATGTTGCACCCTGTGGATATCGATTCTTCGGACGGCCATAACTGTTGCCTCGTTTAGAGTTACGGGAGCCATAACCAGTCAAAACGAAGGTCTTAGTGAGTTCTACGGCTTTGACGGCTGTAAGCCGTCAACGGATAGTTTCATACCCAAAAAAAAGCTATCCGAACCTCAATCGGGTCTTTGAACTTTTTTGGCCTTCGTTTTCCCGTCACACGAATTTTTACGTTAAATAGGGAACACCGTGGCTGGTCTTGGATTTACCATCCCTGGAGAGTGGTGCACCATGGTACCGGTTGATTTCAAATCCCTGCACCCATTTCTAAAAGTCGCACGGCGCTGTTTCGTCTTTTAAGACGAATGTTTCACCTTGCACCGCAGATGTTGCACCCTGTGGATATTGATTCTTCGGACGGCCATAACTGTTGCCTCGTTTAGAGTTACGGGAGCCATAACCAGTCAAAACGAAGGTCTCAGTGAGTTCTACGGCTTTGACCGCTGTAAGCCGTCAACGGATAGTTTCATACCCAAAAAAAAGCTATCCGAACCTCAATCGGGTCTTTGAAGTTTTTTGGCCTTCGTTTTCCCGTCACACGAACTTTTACGTTAAATAGGGAACACCGTGGCTGGTCTTCGATTTACCATCCCTGGAGAGTGGTGCACCATGGTACCGGTCGATTTCAAATCCCTGCACCCATTTCTAAAAGTCGCACGGCGCTGTTTCGTCTTTTTAGACGAATGTTGCACCTTGCACCGCAGATGTTGCACCCTGTGGATATCGATTCTTCGGACGGCCATAACTGTTGCCTCGTTTAGAGTTACGGGAGCCATAACCAGTAAAAACGAAGGTCTCAGTGAGTTCTACGGCTTTGACGGCTGTAAGCCGTCAACGGATAGTTTCATACCCAAAAAAAAGCTATCCGAACCTCAATCGGGTCTTTGAAGTTTTTGTGCCTTGGTTTTCCCGTCACACGAATTTTTACGTTAAATAGGGAACACCGTGGCTGGTCTTCGATTTACCATCCCTGGAGAGTGGTGCACCATGGTACCGGTCGATTTCAAATCCCTGCACCCATTTCTAAAAGTCGCACGGCGCTGTTCCGTCTTTTTAGACGAATGTTGCACCTTGCACCGCAGATGTTGCACCCTGTGGATATCGATTCTTCGGACGGCCATAACTGTTGCCTCGTTTAGAGTTACGGGAGCCATAACCAGTCAAAACGAAGGTCTCAGTGAGTTCTACGGCTTTGACCGCTGTAAGCCGTCAACGGATAGTTTCATACCCAAAAAAAAGCTATCCGAACCTCAATCGGGTCTTTGAAGTTTTTTGGCCTTCGTTTTCCCGTCACACGAATTTTTACGTTAAATAGGGAACACCGTGGCTGGTCTTCGATTTACCATCCCTGGAGAGTGGTGCACCATGGTACCGGTCGATTTCAAATCCCTGCACCCATTTCTAAAAGTCGCACGGCGCTGTTTCGTCTTTTTAGACGAATGTTGCACCTTGCACCGCAGATGTTGCACCCTGTGGATATCGATTCTTCGGACGGCCATAACTGTTGCCTCGTTTAGAGTTACGGGAGCCATAACCAGTAAAAACGAAGGTCTCAGTGAGTTCTACGGCTTTGACGGCTGTAAGCCGTCAACGGATAGTTTCATACCCAAAAAAAAGCTATCCGAACCTCAATCGGGTCTTTGAAGTTTTTTTGCCTTCGTTTTCCCGTCACACGAATTTTTACGTTAAATAGGGAACACCGTGGCTGGTCTTCGATTTACCATCCCTGGAGAGTGGTGCACCATGGTACCGGTCGATTTCAAATCCCAACACCCATTTCTAAAAGTCGCACGGCGCTGTTTCGTCTTTTTAGACGAATGTTGCACCTTGCACCGCAGATGTTGCACCCTGTGGATATCGATTCTTCGGACGGCCATAACTGTTGCCTCGTTTAGAGTTACGGGAGCCATAACCAGTCAAAACGAAGGTCTTAGTGAGTTCTACGGCTTTGACGGCTGTAAGCCGTCAACGGATAGTTTCATACCCAAAAAAAAGCTATCCGAACCTCAATCGGGTCTTTGAACTTTTTTGGCCTTCGTTTTCCCGTCACACGAATTTTTACGTTAAATAGGGAACACCGTGGCTGGTCTTGGATTTACCATCCCTGGAGAGTGGTGCACCATGGTACCGGTTGATTTCAAATCCCTGCACCCATTTCTAAAAGTCGCACGGCGCTGTTTCGTCTTTTAAGACGAATGTTTCACCTTGCACCGCAGATGTTGCACCCTGTGGATATTGATTCTTCGGACGGCCATAACTGTTGCCTCGTTTAGAGTTACGGGAGCCATAACCAGTCAAAACGAAGGTCTCAGTGAGTTCTACGGCTTTGACCGCTGTAAGCCGTCAACGGATAGTTTCATACCCAAAAAAAAGCTATCCGAACCTCAATCGGGTCTTTGAAGTTTTTTGGCCTTCGTTTTCCCGTCACACGAACTTTTACGTTAAATAGGGAACACCGTGGCTGGTCTTCGATTTACCATCCCTGGAGAGTGGTGCACCATGGTACCGGTCGATTTCAAATCCCTGCACCCATTTCTAAAAGTCGCACGGCGCTGTTTCGTCTTTTTAGACGAATGTTGCACCTTGCACCGCAGATGTTGCACCCTGTGGATATCGATTCTTCGGACGGCCATAACTGTTGCTTCGTTTAGAGTTACGGGAGCCATAACCAGTCAAAACGAAGGTCTCAGTGAGTTCTACGGCTTTGACGGCTGTAAGCCGTCAACGGATAGTTTCATACCCAAAAAAAAGCTATCCGAACCTCAATCTGGTCTTTGAAGTTTTTTTGCCTTCGTTTTCCCGTCACACGAATTTTTACGTTAAATAGGGAACACCGTGGCTGGTCTTCGATTTACCATCCCTGGAGAGTGGTGCACCATGGTACCGGTCGATTTCAAATCCCTGCACCCATTTCTAAAAGTCGCACGGCGCTGTTTCGTCTTTTTAGACGAATGTTGCACCTTGCACCGCAGATGTTGCACCCTGTGGATATTGATTCTTCGGACGGCCATAACTGTTGCCTCGTTTAGAGTTACGGGAGCCATAACCAGTCAAAACGAAGGTCTCAGTGAGTTCTACGGCTTTGACCGCTGTAAGCCGTCAACGGATAGTTTCATACCCAAAAAAAAGCTATCCGAACCTCAATCGGGTCTTTGAAGTTTTTTGGCCTTCGTTTTCCCGTCACACGAATTTTTACGTTAAATAGGGAACACCGTGGCTGGTCTTCGATTTACCATCCCTGGAGAGTGGTGCACCATGGTACCGGTCGATTTCAAATCCCTGCACCCATTTCTAAAAGTCGCACGGCGCTGTTTCGTCTTTTTAGACGAATGTTGCACCTTGCACCGCAGATGTTGCACCCTGTGGATATCGATTCTTCGGACGGCCATAACTGTTGCCTCGTTTAGAGTTACGGGAGCCATAACCAGTAAAAACGAAGGTCTCAGTGAGTTCTACGGCTTTGACGGCTGTAAGCCGTCAACGGATAGTTTCATACCCAAAAAAAAGCTATCCGAACCTCAATCGGGTCTTTGAAGTTTTTTTGCCTTCGTTTTCCCGTCACACGAATTTTTACGTTAAATAGGGAACACCGTGGCTGGTCTTCGATTTACCATCCCTGGAGAGTGGTGCACCATGGTACCGGTCGATTTCAAATCCCAACACCCATTTCTAAAAGTCGCACGGCGCTGTTTCGTCTTTTTAGACGAATGTTGCACCTTGCACCGCAGATGTTGCACCCTGTGGATATCGATTCTTCGGACGGCCATAACTGTTGCCTCGTTTAGAGTTACGGGAGCCATAACCAGTCAAAACGAAGGTCTTAGTGAGTTCTACGGCTTTGACGGCTGTAAGCCGTCAACGGATAGTTTCATACCCAAAAAAAAGCTATCCGAACCTCAATCGGGTCTTTGAACTTTTTTGGCCTTCGTTTTCCCGTCACACGAATTTTTACGTTAAATAGGGAACACCGTGGCTGGTCTTGGATTTACCATCCCTGGAGAGTGGTGCACCATGGTACCGGTTGATTTCAAATCCCTGCACCCATTTCTAAAAGTCGCACGGCGCTGTTTCGTCTTTTAAGACGAATGTTTCACCTTGCACCGCAGATGTTGCACCCTGTGGATATTGATTCTTCGGACGGCCATAACTGTTGCCTCGTTTAGAGTTACGGGAGCCATAACCAGTCAAAACGAAGGTCTCAGTGAGTTCTACGGCTTTGACCGCTGTAAGCCGTCAACGGATAGTTTCATACCCAAAAAAAAGCTATCCGAACCTCAATCGGGTCTTTGAAGTTTTTTGGCCTTCGTTTTCCCGTCACACGAACTTTTACGTTAAATAGGGAACACCGTGGCTGGTCTTCGATTTACCATCCCTGGAGAGTGGTGCACCATGGTACCGGTCGATTTCAAATCCCTGCACCCATTTCTAAAAGTCGCACGGCGCTGTTTCGTCTTTTTAGACGAATGTTGCACCTTGCACCGCAGATGTTGCACCCTGTGGATATCGATTCTTCGGACGGCCATAACTGTTGCCTCGTTTAGAGTTACGGGAGCCATAACCAGTAAAAACGAAGGTCTCAGTGAGTTCTACGGCTTTGACGGCTGTAAGCCGTCAACGGATAGTTTCATACCCAAAAAAAAGCTATCCGAACCTCAATCGGGTCTTTGAAGTTTTTGTGCCTTGGTTTTCCCGTCACACGAATTTTTACGTTAAATAGGGAACACCGTGGCTGGTCTTCGATTTACCATCCCTGGAGAGTGGTGCACCATGGTACCGGTCGATTTCAAATCCCTGCACCCATTTCTAAAAGTCGCACGGCGCTGTTCCGTCTTTTTAGACGAATGTTGCACCTTGCACCGCAGATGTTGCACCCTGTGGATATCGATTCTTCGGACGGCCATAACTGTTGCCTCGTTTAGAGTTACGGGAGCCATAACCAGTCAAAACGAAGGTCTCAGTGAGTTCTACGGCTTTGACCACTGTAAGCCGTCAACGGATAGTTTCATACCCAAAAAAAAGCTATCCGAACCTCAATCGGGTCTTTGAAGTTTTTTGGCCTTCGTTTTCCCGTCACACGAATTTTTACGTTAAATAGGGAACACCGTGGCTGGTCTTGGATTTACCATCCCTGGAGAGTGGTGCACCATGGTACCGGTCGATTTCAAATCCCTGCACCCATTTCTAAAAGTCGCACGGCGCTGTTTCGTCTTTTTAGACGAATGTTGCACCTTGCACCGCAGATGTTGCACCCTGTGGATATTGATTCTTCGGACGGCCATAACTGTTGCCTCGTTTAGAGTTACGGGAGCCATAACCAGTCAAAACGAAGGTCTCAGTGAGTTCTACGGCTTTGACCGCTGTAAGCCGTCAACGGATAGTTTCATACCTAAAAAAAAGCTATTCGAACCTCAATCGGGTCTTTGAAGTTTTTTGGCCTTCGTTTTCCCGTCACACGAATTTTTACGTTAAATAGGGAACACCGTGGCTGGTCTTCGATTTACCATCCCTGGAGAGTGGTGCACCATGGTACCGGTCGATTTCAAATCCCTGCACCCATTTCTAAAAGTCGCACGGCGCTGTTTCGTCTTTTTAGACGAATGTTGCACCTTGCACCGCAGATGTTGCACCCTGTGGATATCGATTCTTCGGACGGCCATAACTGTTGCCTCGTTTAGAGTTACGGGAGCCATAACCAGTAAAAACGAAGGTCTCAGTGAGTTCTACGGCTTTGACGGCTGTAAGCCGTCAACGGATAGTTTCATACCCAAAAAAAAGCTATCCGAACCTCAATCGGGTCTTTGAAGTTTTTTTGCCTTGGTTTTCCCGTCACACGAATTTTTACGTTAAATAGGGAACACCGTGGCTGGTCTTCGATTTACCATCCCTGGAGAGTGGTGCACCATGGTACCGGTCGATTTCAAATCCCTGCACCCATTTCTAAAAGTCGCACGGCGCTGTTTCGTCTTTTTAGACGAATGTTGCACCTTGCACCGCAGATGTTGCACCCTGTGGATATCGATTCTTCGGACGGCCATAACTGTTGCCTCGTTTAGAGTTACGGGAGCCATAACCAGTCAAAACGAAGGTCTCAGTGAGTTCTACGGCTTTGACCGCTGTAAGCCGTCAACGGATAGTTTCATACCCAAAAAAAAGCTATCCGAACCTCAATCGGGTCTTTGAAGTTTTTTGGCCTTCGTTTTCCCGTCACACGAATTTTTACGTTAAATAGGGAACACCGTGGCTGGTCTTCGATTTACCATCCCTGGAGAGTGGTGCACCATGGTACCGGTCGATTTCAAATCCCTGCACCCATTTCTAAAAGTCGCACGGCGCTGTTTCGTCTTTTTAGACGAATGTTGCACCTTGCACCGCAGATGTTGCACCCTGTGGATATCGATTCTTCGGACGGCCATAACTGTTGCCTCGTTTAGAGTTACGTGAGCCATAACAAGTCAAAACGAAGGTCTCAGTGAGTTCTACGGCTTTGAATGCTGTAAGCCGTCAACGGATAGTTTCATACCCAAAAAAAAGCTATCCGAACCTCAATCGGGTCTTTGAAGTTTTTTGGCCTTCGTTTTCCCGTCACACGAATTTTTACGTTAAATAGGGAACACCGTGGCTGGTCTTTGATTTGCCATCCCTGGAGAGTGGTGCACCATGGTACCGGTCGATTTCAAATCCCTGCACCCATTTCTAAAAGTCGCACGGCGCTGTTTCGTCTTTTTAGACGAAGGTTGCACCTTGCACCGCAGATGTTGCACCCTGTGGATATCGATTCTTCGGACGGCCATAACTGTTGCCTCGTTTAGAGTTACGTGAGCCATAACCAGTCAAAACGAAGGTCTCAGTGAGTTCTACGGCTTTGAATGCTGTAAGCCGTCAACGGAAAGTTTCATACCCAAAATAAAGCTATCCGAACCTCAATCGGGTCTTTGAAGGTTTTTGGCCTTCGTTTTCCCGCCACACGAATTTTTACGTTAAATAGGGAACACCGTGGCTGGTCTTCGATTTACCATCCCTGGAGAGTGGTGCACCATGGTACCGGTCGATTTCAAATCCCTGCACCCATTTCTAAAAGTCGCACGGCGCTGTTTCGTCTTTTTAGACGAATGTTGCACCTTGCACCGCAGATGTTGCACCCTGTGGATATCGATTCTTCGGACGGCCATAACTGTTGCCTCGTTTAGAGTTACGGGAGCCATAACCAGTCAAAACGAAGGTCTCAGTGAGTTCTACGGCTTTGACCGCTGTAAGCCGTCAACGGATAGTTTCATACCCAAAAAAAAGCTATCCGAACCTCAATCGGGTCTTTGAAGTTTTTTGGCCTTCGTTTTCCCCTCACACGAATTTTTACGTTAAATAGGGAACACCGTGGCTGGTCTTCGATTTACCATCCCTGGAGAGTGGTGCACCATGGTACCGGTCGATTTCAAATCCCTGCAACCATTTCTAAAAGTCGCACGGCGCTGTTTCGTCTTTTTAGACGAATGTTGCACCTTGCACCGCAGATGTTGCACCCTGTGGATATCGATTCTTCGGACGGCCATAACTGTTGCCTCGTTTAGAGTTACGGGAGCCATAACCAGTCAAAACGAAGGTCTCAGTGAGTTCTACGGCTTTGACGGCTGTAAGCCGTCAACGGATAGTTTCATACCCAAAAAAAAGCTATCCGAACCTCAATCGGGTCTTTGAAGTTTTTTGGCCTTCGTTTTCCCGTCACACGAATTTTTACGTTAAATAGGGAACACCGTGGCTGGTCTTCGATTTACCATCCCTGGAGAGTGGTGCACCATGGTACCGGTCGATTTCAAATCCCTGCACCCATTTCTAAAAGTCGCACGGCGCTGTTTCGTCTTTTTAGACGAATGTTGCACCTTGCACCGCAGATGTTGCACCCTATGGATATCGATTCTTCGGACGGCCATAACTGTTGCCTCGTTTAGAGTTACGGGAGCCATAACCAGTAAAAACGAAGGTCTCAGTGAGTTCTACGGCTTTGATGGCTGTAAGCCGTCAACGGATAGTTTCATACCCAAAAAAAAGCTATCCGAACCTCAATCGGGTCTTTGAAGTTTTTTTGCCTTGGTTTTCCCGTCACACGAATTTTTACGTTAAATAGGGAACACCGTGGCTGGTCTTCGATTTACCATCCCTGGAGAGTGGTGCACCATGGTACCGGTCGATTTCAAATCCCTGCACCCATTTCTAAAAGTCGCACGGCGCTGTTTCGTCTTTTTAGACGAATGTTGCACCTTGCACCGCAGATGTTGCACCCTCTGGATATCGATTCTTCGGACGGCCATAACTGTTGCCTCGTTTAGAGTTACGGGAGCCATAAC
This sequence comes from Allium fistulosum, assembly GCA_030737815.1. NCBI lineage: Eukaryota > Viridiplantae > Streptophyta > Magnoliopsida > Asparagales > Amaryllidaceae > Allium > Allium fistulosum. The sequence goes on from CM060907.1 coordinate 53,395,873, forward strand.
CAGTCAAAACAAAGGTCTCAGTGAGTTCTACGGCTTTGACGGCTGTAAGCCGTCAACGGATAGTTTCATACCCAAAAAAAAGCTATCCGAACCTCAATCGGGTCTTTGAAGTTTTTTGGCCTTCGTTTTCCCGTCACACGAATTTTTACGTTAAATAGGGAACACCGTGGCTGGTCTTGGATTTACCATCCCTGGAGAGTGGTGCACCATGGTACCGGTCGATTTCAAATCCCTGCACCCATTTCTAAAAGTCGCACGGCGCTGTTTCGTCTTTTTAGACGAATGTTGCACCTTGCACCGCAGATGTTGCACCCTGTGGATATTGATTCTTCGGACGGCCATAACTGTTGCCTCGTTTAGAGTTACGGGAGCCATAACCAGTCAAAATGAAGGTCTCAGTGAGTTCTACGGCTTTGACCGCTGTAAGCCGTCAACGGATAGTTTCATACCCAAAAAAAAGCTATCCGAACCTCAATCGGGTCTTTGAAGTTTTTTGGCCTTCGTTTTCCCGTCACACGAATTTTTACGTTAAATAGGGAACACCGTGGCTGGTCTTCGATTTACCATCCCTGGAGAGTGGTGCACCATGGTACCGGTCGATTTCAAATCCCTACACCCATTTCTAAAAGTCGCACGGCGCTGTTTCGTCTTTTTAGACGAATGTTGCACCTTGCACCGCAGATGTTGCACCCTATGGATATCGATTCTTCGGACGGCCATAACTGTTGCCTCGTTTAGAGTTACGGGAGCCATAACCAGTAAAAACGAAGGTCTCAGTGAGTTCTACAGCTTTGACGGCTGTAAGCCGTCAACGGATAGTTTCATACCCAAAAAAAAGCTATCCGAACCTCAATCGGGTCTTTGAAGTTTTTTTGCCTTGGTTTTCCCGTCACACGAATTTTTACGTTAAATAGGGAGCACCGTGGCTGGTCTTCGATTTACCATCCCTGGAGAGTGGTGCACCATGGTACCGGTCGATTTCAAATCCCTGCACCCATTTCTAAAAGTCGCACGGCGCTGTTTCGTCTTTTTAGACGAATGTTGCACCTTGCACCGCAGATGTTGCACCCTGTGGATATCGATTCTTCGGACGGCCATAACTGTTGCCTCGTTTAGAGTTACGGGAGCCATAACCAGTCAAAACGAAGGTCTCAGTGAGTTCTACGGCTTTGACCGCTGTAAGCCGTCAACGGATAGTTTCATACCCAAAAAAAAGCTATCCGTACCTCAATCGGGTCTTTGAAGTTTTTTGGCCTTCGTTTTCCCGTCACACGAATTTTTACGTTAAATAGGGAACAACGTGGCTGGTCTTGGATTTACCATCCCTGGAGAGTGGTGCACCATGGTACCGGTCGATTTCAAATCCCTGCACTCATTTCTAAAAGTCGCACGGCGCTGTTTCGTCTTTTTAGACGAATGTTGCACCTTGCACCGCAGATGTTGCACCCTGTGGATATTGATTCTTCGGACGGCCATAACTGTTGCCTCGTTTAGAGTTACGGGAGCCATAACCAGTCAAAATGAAGGTCTCAGTGAGTTCTACGGCTTTGGCCGCTGTAAGCCGTCAACGGATAGTTTCATACCCAAAAAAAAGCTATCCGAACCTCAATCGGGTCTTTGAAGTTTTTTGGCCTTCGTTTTCCCGTCACATGAATTTTTACGTTAAATAGGGAACACCGTGGCTGGTCTTCGATTTACCATCCCTGGAGAGTGGTGCACCATGGTACCAGTCGATTTCAAATCCCTGCACGCATTTCTAAAAGTCGCACGGCGCTGTTTCGTCTTTTTAGACGAATGTTGCACCTTGCACCGCAGATGTTGCACCCTGTGGATATCGATTCTTCGGACGGCCATAACTGTTGCCTCGTTTAGAGTTACGGGAGCCATAACCAGTCAAAACGAAGGTCTCAGTGAGTTCTACGGCTTTGACCGCTGTAAGCCGTCAACGGATAGTTTCATACCCAAAAAAAAGCTATCCGAACCTCAATCGGGTCTTTGAAGTTTTTTGGCCTTCGTTTTCCCGTCACACGAATTTTTACGTTAAATAGGGAACACCGTGGCTGGTCTTCGATTTACCATCCCTGGAGAGTGGTGCACCATGGTACCGGTCGATTTCAAATCCCTGCACCCATTTCTAAAAGTCGCACGGCGCTGTTTCGTCTTTTTAGACGAATGTTGCACCTTGCACCGCAGATGTTGCACCCTGTGGATATCGATTCTTCGGACGGCCATAACTGTTGCCTCGTTTAGAGTTACGGGAGCCATAACCAGTAAAAACGAAGGTCTCAGTGAGTTCTACGGCTTTGACGGCTGTAAGCCGTCAACGGATAGTTTCATACCCAAAAAAAAGCTATCCGAACCTCAATCGGGTCTTTGAAGTTTTTTTGCCTTGGTTTTCCCGTCACACGAATTTTTACGTTAAATAGGGAGCACCGTGGCTGGTCTTCGATTTACCATCCCTGGAGAGTGGTGCACCATGGTACCGGTCGATTTCAAATCCCTGCACCCATTTCTAAAAGTCGCACGGCGCTGTTTCGTCTTTTTAGACGAATGTTGCACCTTGCACCGCAGATGTTGCACCCTGTGGATATCGATTCTTCGGACGGCCATAACTGTTGCCTCGTTTAGAGTTACGGGAGCCATAACCAGTCAAAACAAAGGTCTCAGTGAGTTCTACGGCTTTGACCGCTGTAAGCCGTCAACAGATAGTTTCATACCCAAAAAAAAGCTATCCGTACCTCAATCGGGTCTTTGAAGTTTTTTGGCCTTCGTTTTCCCGTCACACGAATTTTTACGTTAAATAGGGAACAACGTGGCTGGTCTTGGATTTACCATCCCTGGAGAGTGGTGCACCATGGTACCGGTCGATTTCAAATCCCTGCACTCATTTCTAAAAGTCGCACGGCGCTGTTTCGTCTTTTTAGACGAATGTTGCACCTTGCACCGCAGATGTTGCACCCTGTGGATATTGATTCTTCGGACGGCCATAACTGTTGCCTCGTTTAGAGTTACGGGAGCCATAACCAGTCAAAATGAAGGTCTCAGTGAGTTCTACGGCTTTGGCCGCTGTAAGCCGTCAACGGATAGTTTCATACCCAAAAAAAAGCTATCCGAACCTCAATCGGGTCTTTGAAGTTTTTTGGCCTTCGTTTTCCCGTCACATGAATTTTTACGTTAAATAGGGAACACCGTGGCTGGTCTTCGATTTACCATCCCTGGAGAGTGGTGCACCATGGTACCAGTCGATTTCAAATCCCTGCACGCATTTCTAAAAGTCGCACGGCGCTGTTTCGTCTTTTTAGACGAATGTTGCACCTTGCACCGCAGATGTTGCACCCTGTGGATATCGATTCTTCGGACGGCCATAACTGTTGCCTCGTTTAGAGTTACGGGAGCCATAACCAGTCAAAACGAAGGTCTCAGTGAGTTCTACGGCTTTGACCGCTGTAAGCCGTCAACGGATAGTTTCATACCCAAAAAAAAGCTATCCGAACCTCAATCGGGTCTTTGAAGTTTTTTGGCCTTCGTTTTCCCGTCACACGAATTTTTACGTTAAATAGGGAACACCGTGGCTGGTCTTCGATTTACCATCCCTGGAGAGTGGTGCACCATGGTACCGGTCGATTTCAAATCCCTGCACCCATTTCTAAAAGTCGCACGGCGCTGTTTCGTCTTTTTAGACGAATGTTGCACCTTGCACCGCAGATGTTGCACCCTGTGGATATCGATTCTTCGGACGGCCATAACTGTTGCCTCGTTTAGAGTTACGGGAGCCATAACCAGTAAAAACGAAGGTCTCAGTGAGTTCTACGGCTTTGACGGCTGTAAGCCGTCAACGGATAGTTTCATACCCAAAAAAAAGCTATCCGAACCTCAATCGGGTCTTTGAAGTTTTTTTGCCTTCATTTTCCCGTCACACGAATTTTTACGTTAAATAGGGAACACCGTGGCTGGTCTTCGATTTACCATCCCTGGAGAGTGGTGCACCATGGTATCGGTCGATTTCAAATCCCAGCACCCATTTCTAAAAGTCGCACGGCGCTGTTTCGTCTTTTTAGACGAATGTTGCACCTTGCACCGCAGATGTTGCACCCTGTGGATATCGATTCTTCGGACGGCCATAACTGTTGCCTCGTTTAGAGTTACGGGAGCCATAACCAGTCAAAACGAAGGTCTTAGTGAGTTCTACGGCTTTGACGGCTGTAAGCCGTCAACGGATAGTTTCATACCCAAAAAAAAGCTATCCGAACCTCAATCGGGTCTTTGAACTTTTTTGGCCTTCGTTTTCCCGTCACACGAATTTTTACGTTAAATAGGGAACACCGTGGCTGGTCTTGGATTTACCATCCCTGGAGAGTGGTGCACCATGGTACCGGTTGATTTCAAATCCCTGCACCCATTTCTAAAAGTCGCACGGCGCTGTTTCGTCTTTTAAGACGAATGTTGCACCTTGCACCGCAGATGTTGCACCCTGTGGATATTGATTCTTCGGACGGCCATAACTGTTGCCTCGTTTAGAGTTACGGGAGCCATAACCAGTCAAAACGAAGGTCTCAGTGAGTTCTACGGCTTTGACCGCTGTAAGCCATCAACGGATAGTTTCATACCCAAAAAAAAGCTATCCGAACCTCAATCGGGTCTTTGAAGTTTTTTGGCCTTCGTTTTCCCGTCACACGAATTTTTACGTTAAATAGGGAACACCGTGGCTGGTCTTCGATTTACCATCCCTGGAGAGTGGTGCACCATGGTACCGGTCGATTTCAAATCCCTGCACCCATTTCTAAAAGTCGCACGGCGCTGTTTCGTCTTTTTAGACGAATGTTGCACCTTGCACCGCAGATGTTGCACCCTGTGGATATCGATTCTTCGGACGGCCATAACTGTTGCCTCGTTTAGAGTTACGGGAGCCATAACCAGTAAAAACGAAGGTCTCAGTGAGTTCTACGGCTTTGACGGCTGTAAGCCGTCAACGGATAGTTTCATACCCAAAAAAAAGCTATCCGAACCTCAATCGGGTCTTTGAAGTTTTTGTGCCTTGGTTTTCCCGTCACACGAATTTTTACGTTAAATAGGGAACACCGTGGCTGGTCTTCGATTTACCATCCCTGGAGAGTGGTGCACCATGGTACCGGTCGATTTCAAATCCCTGCACCCATTTCTAAAAGTCGCACGGCGCTGTTCCGTCTTTTTAGACGAATGTTGCACCTTGCACCGCAGATGTTGCACCCTGTGGATATCGATTCTTCGGACGGCCATAACTGTTGCCTCGTTTAGAGTTACGGGAGCCATAACCAGTCAAAACGAAGGTCTCAGTGAGTTCTACGGCTTTGACCTCTGTAAGCCGTCAACGGATAGTTTCATACCCAAAAAAAAGCTATCCGAACCTCAATCGGGTCTTTGAAGTTTTTTGGCCTTCGTTTTCCCGTCACACGAATTTTTACGTTAAATAGGGAACACCGTGGCTGGTCTTGGATTTACCATCCCTGGAGAGTGGTGCACCATGGTACCGGTCGATTTCAAATCCCTGCACCCATTTCTAAAAGTCGCACGGCGCTGTTTCGTCTTTTTAGACGAATGTTGCACCTTGCACCGCAGATGTTGCACCCTGAGGATATTGATTCTTCGGACGGCCATAACTGTTGCCTCGTTTAGAGTTACGGGAGCCATAACCAGTCAAAACGAAGGTCTCCGTGAGTTCTACGGCTTTGACCGCTGTAAGCCGTCAACGGATAGTTTCATACCTAAAAAAAAGCTATTCGAACCTCAATCGGGTCTTTGAAGTTTTTTGGCCTTCGTTTTCCCGTCACACGAATTTTTACGTTAAATAGGGAACACCGTGGCTGGTCTTCGATTTACCATCCCTGGAGAGTGGTGCACCATGGTACCGGTCGATTTCAAATCCCTGCACCCATTTCTAAAAGTCGCACGGCGCTGTTTCGTCTTTTTAGACGAATGTTGCACCTTGCACCGCAGATGTTGCACCCTGTGGATATCGATTCTTCGGACGGCCATAACTGTTGCCTCGTTTAGAGTTACGGGAGCCATAACCAGTAAAAACGAAGGTCTCAGTGAGTTCTACGGCTTTGACGGCTGTAAGCCGTCAACGGATAGTTTCATACCCAAAAAAAAGCTATCCGAACCTCAATCGGGTCTTTGAAGTTTTTTTGCCTTGGTTTTCCCGTCACACGAATTTTTACGTTAAATAGGGAACACCGTGGCTGGTCTTCGATTTACCATCCCTGGAGAGTGGTGCACCATGGTACCGGTCGATTTCAAATCCCTGCACCCATTTCTAAAAGTCGCACGGCGCTGTTTCGTCTTTTTAGACGAATGTTGCACCTTGCACCACAGATGTTGCACCCTGTGGATATCGATTCTTCGGACGGCCATAACTGTTGCCTCGTTTAGAGTTACGGGAGCCATAACCAGTCAAAACGAAGGTCTCAGTGAGTTCTACGGCTTTGACCGCTGTAAGCCGTCAACGGATAGTTTCATACCCAAAAAAAAGCTATCCGAACCTCAATCGGGTCTTTGAAGTTTTTTGGCCTTCGTTTTCCCGTCACACGAATTTTTACGTTAAATAGGGAACACCGTGGCTGGTCTTCGATTTACCATCCCTGGAGAGTGGTGCACCATGGTACCGGTCGATTTCAAATCCCTGCACCCATTTCTAAAAGTCGCACGGCGCTGTTTCGTCTTTTTAGACGAATGTTGCACCTTGCACCGCAGATGTTGCACCCTGTGGATATCGATTCTTCGGACGGCCATAACTGTTGCCTCGTTTAGAGTTACGTGAGCCATAACCAGTCAAAACGAAGGTCTCAGTGAGTTCTACGGCTTTGAATGCTGTAAGCCGTCAACGGATAGTTTCATACCCAAAAAAAAGCTATCCGAACCTCAATCGGGTCTTTGAAGTTTTTTGGCCTTCGTTTTCCCGTCACACGAATTTTTACGTTAAATAGGGAACACCGTGGCTGGTCTTCGATTTACCATCCCTGGAGAGTGGTGCACCATGGTACCGGTCGATTTCAAATCCCTGCACCCATTTCTAAAAGTCGCACGGCGCTGTTTCGTCTTTTTAGACGAAGGTTGCACCTTGCACCGCAGATGTTGCACCCTGTGGATATCGATTCTTCGGACGGCCATAACTGTTGCCTCGTTTAGAGTTACGTGAGCCATAACCAGTCAAAACGAAGGTCTCAGTGAGTTCTACGGCTTTGAATGCTGTAAGCCGTCAACGGATAGTTTCATACCCAAAATAAAGCTATCCGAACCTCAATCGGGTCTTTGAAGGTTTTTGGCCTTCGTTTTCCCGTCACACGAATTTTTACGTTAAATAGGGAACACCGTGGCTGGTCTTCGATTTACCATCCCTGGAGAGTGGTGCACCATGGTACCGGTCGATTTCAAATCCCTGCACCCATTTCTAAAAGTCGCACGGCGCTGTTTCGTCTTTTTAGACGAATGTTGCACCTTGCACCGCAGATGTTGCACCCTGTGGATATCGATTCTTCGGACGGCCATAACTGTTGCCTCGTTTAGAGTTACGGGAGCCATAACCAGTCAAAACGAAGGTCTCAGTGAGTTCTACGGCTTTGACCGCTGTAAGCCGTCAACGGATAGTTTCATACCCAAAAAAAAGCTATCCGAACCTCAATCGGGTCTTTGATGTTTTTTGGCCTTCGTTTTCCCCTCACACGAATTTTTACGTTAAATAGGGAACACCGTGGCTGGTCTTCGATTTACCATCCCTGGAGAGTGGTGCACCATGGTACCGGTCGATTTCAAATCCCTGCAACCATTTCTAAAAGTCGCACGGCGCTGTTTCGTCTTTTTAGACGAATGTTGCACCTTGCACCGCAGATGTTGCACCCTGTGGATATCGATTCTTCGGACGGCCATAACTGTTGCCTCGTTTAGAGTTACGGGAGCCATAACCAGTCAAAACGAAGGTCTCAGTGAGTTCTACGGCTTTGACGGCTGTAAGCTGTCAACGGATAGTTTCATACCCAAAAAAAAGCTATCCGAACCTCAATCGGGTCTTTGAAGTTTTTTGGCCTTCGTTTTCCCGTCACATGAATTTTTACGTTAAATAGGGAACACCGTGGCTGGTCTTCGATTTACCATCCCTGGAGAGTGGTGCACCATGGTACCGGTCGATTTCAAATCCCTGCACCCATTTCTAAAAGTCGCACGGCGCTGTTTCGTCTTTTTAGACGAATGTTGCACCTTGCACCGCAGATGTTGCACCCTATGGATATCGATTCTTCGGACGGCCATAACTGTTGCCTCGTTTAGAGTTACGGGAGCCATAACCAGTAAAAACGAAGGTCTCAGTGAGTTCTACGGCTTTGACGGCTGTAAGCCGTCAACGGATAGTTTCATACCCAAAAAAAAGCTATCCGAACCTCAATCGGGTCTTTGAAGTTTTTTTGCCTTGGTTTTCCCGTCACACGAATTTTTACGTTAAATAGGGAACACCGTGGCTGGTCTTCGATTTACCATCCCTGGAGAGTGGTGCACCATGGTACCGGTCGATTTCAAATCCCTGCACCCATTTCTAAAAGTCGCACGGCGCTGTTTCGTCTTTTTAGACGAATGTTGCACCTTGCACCGCAGATGTTGCACCCTCTGGATATCGATTCTTCGGACGGCCATAACTGTTGCCTCGTTTAGAGTTACGGGAGCCATAGCCAGTCAAAACGAAGGTCTCAGTGAGTTCTACGGCTTTGACGGCTGTAAGCCGTCAACGGATAGTTTCATACCCAAAAAAAAGCTATCCGAACCTCAATCGGGTCTTTGAAGTTTTTTGGCCTTCGTTTTCCCGTCACACGAATTTTTACGTTAAATAGGGAACACCGTGGCTGGTCTTGGATTTACCATCCCTGGAGAGTGGTGCACCATGGTACCGGTCGATTTCAAATCCCTGCACCCATTTCTAAAAGTCGCACGGCGCTGTTTCGTCTTTTTAGACGAATGTTGCACCTTGCACCGCAGATGTTGCACCCTGTGGATATTGATTCTTCGGACGGCCATAACTGTTGCCTCGTTTAGAGTTACGGGAGCCATAACCAGTCAAAATGAAGGTCTCAGTGAGTTCTACGGCTTTGACCGCTGTAAGCCGTCAACGGATAGTTTCATACCCAAAAAAAAGCTATCCGAACCTCAATCGGGTCTTTGAAGTTTTTTGGCCTTCGTTTTCCCGTCACACGAATTTTTACGTTAAATAGGGAACACCGTGGCTGGTCTTCGATTTACCATCCCTGGAGAGTGGTGCACCATGGTACCGGTCGATTTCAAATCCCTACACCCATTTCTAAAAGTCGCACGGCGCTGTTTCGTCTTTTTAGACGAATGTTGCACCTTGCACCGCAGATGTTGCACCCTGTGGATATCGATTCTTCGGACGGCCATAACTGTTGCCTCGTTTAGAGTTACGGGAGCCATAACCAGTAAAAACGAAGGTCTCAGTGAGTTCTACAGCTTTGACGGCTGTAAGCCGTCAACGGATAGTTTCATACCCAAAAAAAGCTATCCGAACCTCAATCGGGTCTTTGAAGTTTTTTTGCCTTGGTTTTCCCGTCACACGAATTTTTACGTTAAATAGGGAGCACCGTGGCTGGTCTTCGATTTACCATCCCTGGAGAGTGGTGCACCATGGTACCGGTCGATTTCAAATCCCTGCACCCATTTCTAAAAGTCGCACGGCGCTGTTTCGTCTTTTTAGACGAATGTTGCACCTTGCACCGCAGATGTTGCACCCTGTGGATATCGATTCTTCGGACGGCCATAACTGTTGCCTCGTTTAGAGTTACGGGAGCCATAACCAGTCAAAACGAAGGTCTCAGTGAGTTCTACGGCTTTGACCGCTGTAAGCCGTCAACGGATAGTTTCATACCCAAAAAAAAGCTATCCGAACCTCAATCGGGTCTTTGAAGTTTTTTGGCCTTCGTTTTCCCGTCACACGAATTTTTACGTTAAATAGGGAACACCGTGGCTGGTCTTGGATTTACCATCCCTGGAGAGTGGTGCACCATGGTACCGGTCGATTTCAAATCCCTGCACTCATTTCTAAAAGTCGCACGGCGCTGTTTCGTCTTTTTAGACGAATGTTGCACCTTGCACCGCAGATGTTGCACCCTGTGGATATTGATTCTTCGGACGGCCATAACTGTTGCCTCGTTTAGAGTTACGGGAGCCATAACCAGTCAAAATGAAGGTCTCAGTGAGTTCTACGGCTTTGGCCGCTGTAAGCCGTCAACGGATAGTTTCATACCCAAAAAAAAGCTATCCGAACCTCAATCGGGTCTTTGAAGTTTTTTGGCCTTCGTTTTCCCGTCACATGAATTTTTACGTTAAATAGGGAACACCGTGGCTGGTCTTCGATTTACCATCCCTGGAGAGTGGTGCACCATGGTACCAGTCGATTTCAAATCCCTGCACGCATTTCTAAAAGTCGCACGGCGCTGTTTCGTCTTTTTAGACGAATGTTGCACCTTGCACCGCAGATGTTGCACCCTGTGGATATCGATTCTTCGGACGGCCATAACTGTTGCCTCGTTTAGAGTTACGGGAGCCATAACCAGTAAAAACGAAGGTCTCAGTGAGTTCTACGGCTTTGACGGCTGTAACCCGTCAACGGATAGTTTCATACCCAAAAAAAAGCTATCCGAACCTCAATCGGGTCTTTGAAGTTTTTTTGCCTTGGTTTTCCCGTCACACGAATTTTTACGTTAAATAGGGAACACCGTGGCTGGTCTTCGATTTACCATCCCTGGAGAGTGGTGCACCATGGTACCGGTCGATTTCAAATCCCTGCACCCATTTCCAAAAGTCGCACGGCGCTGTTTCGTCTTTTTAGACGAATGTTGCACCTTGCACCGCAGATGTTGCACCCTGTGGATATCGATTCTTCGGACGGCCATAACTGTTGCCTCGTTTAGAGTTACGGGAGCCATAACCAGTCAAAACGAAGGTCTCAGTGAGTTCTACGGCTTTGACCGCTGTAAGCCGTCAACGGATAGTTTCATACCCAAAAAAAAGCTATCCGAACCTCAATCGGGTCTTTGAAGTTTTTTGGCCTTCGTTTTCCCGTCACACGAATTTTTACGTTAAATAGGGAACACCGTGGCTGGTCTTCGATTTACCATCCCTGGAGAGTGGTGCACCATGGTACCGGTCGATTTCAAATCCCTACACCCATTTCTAAAAGTCGCACGGCGCTGTTTCGTCTTTTTAGACGAATGTTGCACCTTGCACCGCAGATGTTGCACCCTGTGGATATCGATTCTTCGGACGGCCATAACTGTTGCCTCGTTTAGACTTACGGGAGCCATAACCAGTCAAAACGAAGGTCTCAGTGAGTTCTACGGCTTTGACGGCTGTAAGCCGTCAACGGATAGTTTCATACCCAAAAAAAAGCTATCCGAACCTCAATCGGGTCTTTGAAGTTTTTGGCCTTCGTTTTCCCGTCACACGAATTTTTACGTTAAATAGGGAACACCGTGGCTGGTCTTCGATTTACCATCCCTGGAGAGTGGTGCACCATGGTACCGGTCGATTTCAAATCCCTGCACCCATTTCTAAAAGTCGCACGGCGCTGTTTCGTCTTTTTAGACGAAGGTTGCACCTTGCACCGCAGATGTTGCACCCTATGGATATCGATTCTTCGGACGGCCATAACTGTTGCCTCGTTTAGAGTTACGGGAGCCATAACCAGTAAAAACGAAGGTCTCAGTGAGTTCTACGGCTTTGACGGCTGTAAGCCGTCAACGGATAGTTTCATACCCAAAAAAAAGCTATCCGAACCTCAATCGGGTCTTTGAAGTTTTTTTGCCTTGGTTTTCCCGTCACACGAATTTTTACGTTAAATAGGGAACACCGTGGCTGGTCTTCGATTTACCATCCCTGGAGAGTGGTGCACCATGGTACCGGTCGATTTCAAATCCCTGCACCCATTTCTAAAAGTCGCACGGCGCTGTTTCGTCTTTTTAGACGAATGTTGCACCTTGCACCGCAGATGTTGCACCCTCTGGATATCGATTCTTCGGACGGCCATAACTGTTGCCTCGTTTAGAGTTACGGGAGCCATAGCCAGTCAAAACGAAGGTCTCAGTGAGTTCTACGGCTTTGACGGCTGTAAGCCGTCAACGGATAGTTTCATACCCAAAAAAAAGCTATCCGAACCTCAATCGGGTCTTTGAAGTTTTTTGGCCTTCGTTTTCCCGTCACACGAATTTTTACGTTAAATAGGGAACACCGTGGCTGGTCTTGGATTTACCATCCCTGGAGAGTGGTGCACCATGGTACCGGTCGATTTCAAATCCCTGCACCCATTTCTAAAAGTCGCACGGCGCTGTTTCGTCTTTTTAGACGAATGTTGCACCTTGCACCGCAGATGTTGCACCCTGTGGATATTGATTCTTCGGACGGCCATAACTGTTGCCTCGTTTAGAGTTACGGGAGCCATAACCAGTCAAAATGAAGGTCTCAGTGAGTTCTACGGCTTTGACCGCTGTAAGCCGTCAACGGATAGTTTCATACCCAAAAAAAAGCTATCCGAACCTCAATCGGGTCTTTGAAGTTTTTTGGCCTTCGTTTTCCCGTCACACGAATTTTTACGTTAAATAGGGAACACCGTGGCTGGTCTTCGATTTACCATCCCTGGAGAGTGGTGCACCATGGTACCGGTCGATTTCAAATCCCTACACCCATTTCTAAAAGTCGCACGGCGCTGTTTCGTCTTTTTAGACGAATGTTGCACCTTGCACCGCAGATGTTGCACCCTGTGGATATCGATTCTTCGGACGGCCATAACTGTTGCCTCGTTTAGAGTTACGGGAGCCATAACCAGTAAAAACGAAGGTCTCAGTGAGTTCTACAGCTTTGACGGCTGTAAGCCGTCAACGGATAGTTTCATACCCAAAAAAAGCTATCCGAACCTCAATCGGGTCTTTGAAGTTTTTTTGCCTTGGTTTTCCCGTCACACGAATTTTTACGTTAAATAGGGAGCACCGTGGCTGGTCTTCGATTTACCATCCCTGGAGAGTGGTGCACCATGGTACCGGTCGATTTCAAATCCCTGCACCCATTTCTAAAAGTCGCACGGCGCTGTTTCGTCTTTTTAGACGAATGTTGCACCTTGCACCGCAGATGTTGCACCCTGTGGATATCGATTCTTCGGACGGCCATAACTGTTGCCTCGTTTAGAGTTACGGGAGCCATAACCAGTCAAAACGAAGGTCTCAGTGAGTTCTACGGCTTTGACCGCTGTAAGCCGTCAACGGATAGTTTCATACCCAAAAAAAAGCTATCCGAACCTCAATCGGGTCTTTGAAGTTTTTTGGCCTTCGTTTTCCCGTCACACGAATTTTTACGTTAAATAGGGAACACCGTGGCTGGTCTTGGATTTACCATCCCTGGAGAGTGGTGCACCATGGTACCGGTCGATTTCAAATCCCTGCACTCATTTCTAAAAGTCGCACGGCGCTGTTTCGTCTTTTTAGACGAATGTTGCACCTTGCACCGCAGATGTTGCACCCTGTGGATATTGATTCTTCGGACGGCCATAACTGTTGCCTCGTTTAGAGTTACGGGAGCCATAACCAGTCAAAATGAAGGTCTCAGTGAGTTCTACGGCTTTGGCCGCTGTAAGCCGTCAACGGATAGTTTCATACCCAAAAAAAAGCTATCCGAACCTCAATCGGGTCTTTGAAGTTTTTTGGCCTTCGTTTTCCCGTCACATGAATTTTTACGTTAAATAGGGAACACCGTGGCTGGTCTTCGATTTACCATCCCTGGAGAGTGGTGCACCATGGTACCAGTCGATTTCAAATCCCTGCACGCATTTCTAAAAGTCGCACGGCGCTGTTTCGTCTTTTTAGACGAATGTTGCACCTTGCACCGCAGATGTTGCACCCTGTGGATATCGATTCTTCGGACGGCCATAACTGTTGCCTCGTTTAGAGTTACGGGAGCCATAACCAGTAAAAACGAAGGTCTCAGTGAGTTCTACGGCTTTGACGGCTGTAACCCGTCAACGGATAGTTTCATACCCAAAAAAAAGCTATCCGAACCTCAATCGGGTCTTTGAAGTTTTTTTGCCTTGGTTTTCCCGTCACACGAATTTTTACGTTAAATAGGGAACACCGTGGCTGGTCTTCGATTTACCATCCCTGGAGAGTGGTGCACCATGGTACCGGTCGATTTCAAATCCCTGCACCCATTTCCAAAAGTCGCACGGCGCTGTTTCGTCTTTTTAGACGAATGTTGCACCTTGCACCGCAGATGTTGCACCCTGTGGATATCGATTCTTCGGACGGCCATAACTGTTGCCTCGTTTAGAGTTACGGGAGCCATAACCAGTCAAAACGAAGGTCTCAGTGAGTTCTACCGCTTTGACCGCTGTAAGCCGTCAACGGATAGTTTCATACCCAAAAAAAAGCTATCCGAACCTCAATCGGGTCTTTGAAGTTTTTTGGCCTTCGTTTTCCCGTCACACGAATTTTTACGTTAAATAGGGAACACCGTGGCTGGTCTTCGATTTACCATCCCTGGAGAGTGGTACACCATGGTACCGGTCGATTTCAAATCCCTGCACCCATTTCTAAAAGTCGCACGGCGCTGTTTCGTCTTTTTAGACGAAGGTTGCACCTTGCACCGCAGATGTTGCACCCTGTGGATATCGATTCTTCGGACGGCCATAACTGTTGCCTCGTTTAGACTTACGGGAGCCATAACCAGTCAAAACGAAGGTCTCAGTGAGTTCTACGGCTTTGACGGCTGTAAGCCGTCAACGGATAGTTTCATACCCAAAAAAAAGCTATCCGAACCTCAATCGGGTCTTTGAAGTTTTTGGCCTTCGTTTTCCCGTCACACGAATTTTTACGTTAAATAGGGAACACCGTGGCTGGTCTTCGATTTACCATCCCTGGAGAGTGGTGCACCATGGTACCGGTCGATTTCAAATCCCTGCACCCATTTCTAAAAGTCGCACGGCGCTGTTTCGTCTTTTTAGACGAAGGTTGCACCTTGCACCGCAGATGTTGCACCCTGTGGATATCGATTCTTCGGACGGCCATAACTGTTGCCTCGTTTAGAGTTACGTGAGCCATAACCAGTCAAAACGAAGGTCTCAGTGAGTTCTACGGCTTTGAATGCTGTAAGCCGTCAACGGATAGTTTCATACCCAAAAAAAAGCTATCCGAACCTCAATCGGGTCTTTGAAGGTTTTTGGCCTTCGTTTTCCCGTCACACGAATTTTTACGTTAAATAGGGAACACCGTGGCTGGTCTTCGATTTACCATCCCTGGAGAGTGGTGCACCATGGTACCGGTCGATTTCAAATCCCTGCACGCATTTCTAAAAGTCGCACGGCGCTGTTTCGTCTTTTTAGACGAATGTTGCACCTTGCACCGCAGATGTTGCACCCTGTGGATATCGATTCTTCGGACGGCCATAACTGTTGCCTCGTTTAGAGTTACGGGAGCCATAACCAGTAAAAACGAAGGTCTCAGTGAGTTCTACGGCTTTGACGGCTGTAAGCCGTCAACGGATAGTTTCATACCCAAAAAAAAGCTATCCGAACCTCAATCGGGTCTTTGAAGTTTTTTTGCCTTGGTTTTCCCGTCACACGAATTTTTACGTTAAATAGGGAACACCGTGGCTGGTCTTCGATTTACCATCCCTGGAGAGTGGTGCACCATGGTACCGGTCGATTTCAAATCCCTGCACCCATTTCTAAAAGTCGCACGGCGCTGTTTCGTCTTTTTAGACGAATGTTGCACCTTGCACCGCAGATGTTGCACCCTGTGGATATCGATTCTTCGGACGGCCATAACTGTTGCCTCGTTTAGAGTTACGGGAGCCATAACCAGTCAAAACGAAGGTCTCAGTGAGTTCTACGGCTTTGACCGCTGTAAGCCGTCAACGGATAGTTTCATACCCAAAAAAAAGCTATCCGAACCTCAATCGGGTCTTTGAAGTTTTTTGGCCTTCGTTTTCCCGTCACACGAATTTTTACGTTAAATAGGGAACACCGTGGCTGGTCTTCGATTTACCATCCCTGGAGAGTGGTACACCATGATACCGGTCGATTTCAAATCCCTGCACCCATTTCTAAAAGTCGCACGGCGCTGTTTCGTCTTTTTAGACGAATGTTGCACCTTGCACCGCAGATGTTGCACACTGTGGATATCAATTCTTCGGACGGCCATAACTGTTGCCTCGTTTAGAGTTACGGGAGCCATAACCAGTCAAAACGAAGGTCTCAGTGAGTTCTACGGCTTTGACGGCTGTAAGCCGTCAACGGATAGTTTCATACCCAATAAAAAGCTATCCGAACCTCAATCGGGTCTTTGAAGTTTTTTGGCCTTCGTTTTCCCGTCACACGAATTTTTACGTTAAATAGGGAACACCGTGGCTGGTCTTCGATTTACCATCCCTGGAGAGTGGTGCACCATGGTACCGGTCGATTTCAAATCCCTACACCCATTTCTAAAAGTCGCACGACGCTGTTTCATCTTTTTAGACGAAGGTTGCACCTTGCACCGCAGATGTTGCACCCTATGGATATCGATTCTTCGGACGGCCATAACTGTTGCCTCGTTTAGAGTTACGGGAGCCATAACCAGTCAAAACGAAGGTCTCAGTGAGTTCTACGGCTTTGAATGCTGTAAGCCGTCAACGGATAGTTTCATACCCAAAAAAAAGCTATCCGAACCTCAATCGGGTCTTTGAAGTTTTTTGGCCTTCGTTTTCCCGTCACACGAATTTTTACGTTAAATAGGGAACACCGTGGCTGGTCTTCGATTTACCATCCCTGGAGAGTGGTGCACCATGGTACCGGTCGATTTCAAATCCCTGCACCCATTTCTAAAAGTCGCACGGCGCTGTTTCGTCTTTTTAGACGAAGGTTGCACCTTGCACCGCAGATGTTGCACCCTGTGGATATCGATTCTTCGGACGGCCATAACTGTTGCCTCGTTTAGAGTTACGGGAGCCATAACCAGTCAAAACGAAGGTCTCAGTGAGTTCTACGGCTTTGACGGCTGTAAGCCGTCAACGGATAGTTTCATACCCAAAAAAAAGCTATCCGAACCTCAATCGGGTCTTTGAAGTTTTTTGGCCTTCGTTTTCCCGTCACACGAATTTTTACGTTAAATAGGGAACACCGTGGCTGGTCTTCGATTTACCATCCCTGGAGAGTGGTGCACCATGGTACCGGTCGATTTCAAATCCCTGCACCCATTTCTAAAAGTCGCACGGCGCTGTTTCGTCTTTTTAGACGAAGGTTGCACCTTGCACCGCAGATGTTGCACCCTGTGGATATCGATTCTTCGGACGGCCATAACTGTTGCCTCGTTTAGAGTTACGGGAGCCATAACCAGTCAAAACGAAGGTCTCAGTGAGTTCTACGGCTTTGAATGCTGTAAGCCGTCAACGGATAGTTTCATACCCAAAAAAAAGCTATCCGAACCTCAATCGGGTCTTTGAAGGTTTTTGGCCTTCGTTTTCCCGTCACACGAATTTTTACGTTAAATAGGGAACACCGTGGCTGGTCTTCGATTTACCATCCCTGGAGAGTGGTGCACCATGGTACCGGTCGATTTCAAATCCCTGCACCCATTTCTAAAAGTCGCAAGGCGTTGTTTCGTCTTTTTAGACGAATGTTGCACCTTGCACCGCAGATATTGCACCCTGTGGATATCGATTCTTCGGACGGCCATAACTGTTGCCTCGTTTAGAGTTACTGGAGCCATAACCAGTCAAAACGAAGGTCTCAGTGAGTTCTACGGCTTTGACCGCTGTAAGCCGTCAACGGATAGTTTCATACCCAAAAAAAAGCTATCCGAACCTCAATCGGGTCTTTGAAGTTTTTTGGCCTTCGTTTTCCCCTCACACGAATTTTTACGTTAAATAGGGAACACCATGGCTGGTCTTCGATTTACCATCCCTGGAGAGTGGTGCACCATGGTACCGGTCGATTTCAAATCCCTGCACCCATTTCTAAAAGTCGCACGGCGCTGTTTCGTCTTTTTAGACGAATGTTGCACCTTGCACCGCAGATGTTGCACCCTGTGGATATCGATTCTTCGGACGGCCATAACTGTTGCCTCGTTTAGAGTTACGGGAGCCATAACCAGACAAAACGAAGGTCTCAGTGAGTTCTACGGCTTTGACGGCTGTAAGCCGTCAACGGATAGTTTCATACCCAAAAAAAAAGCTATCCGAACCTCAATCGGGTCTTTGAAGTTTTTTGGCCTTCGTTTTCCCGTCACACGAATTTTTACGTTAAATAGGGAACACCGTGGCTGGTCTTCGATTTACCATCCCTGGAGAGTGGTGCACCATGGTACCGGTCGATTTCAAATCCCTGCACCCATTTCTAAAAGTCGCACGGCGCTGTTTCGTCTTTTTAGACGAATGTTGCACCTTGCACCGCAGATGTTGCACCCTGTGGATATTGATTCTTCGGATGGCCATAACTGTTGCCTCGTTTAGAGTTACGGGAGCCATAACCAGTCAAAACGAAGGTCTTAGTGAGTTCTACGGCTTTGACCACTGTAAGCCGTCAACGGATAGTTTCATACCCAAAAAAAGCTATCCGAACCTCAATCGGGTCTTTGAAGTTTTTTGGCCTTCGTTTTCCCGTCACACGAATTTTTACGTTAAATAGGGAACACCGTGGCTGGTCTTCGATTTACCATCCCTAGAGAGTGGTGCACCATGGTACCGGTCGATTTCAAATCCCTGCACCCATTTCTAAAAGTCGCACAGCGCTGTTTCGTCTTTTTAGACGAATGTTGCACCTTGCACCGCAGATGTTGCACCCTATGGATATCGATTCTTCGGACGGCCATAACTGTTGCCTCGTTTAGAGTTACGGGAGCCATAACCAGTAAAAACGAAGGTCTCAGTGAGTTCTACGGCTTTGACGGCTGTAAGCCGTCAACGGATGGTTTCATACCCAAAAAAAAGCTATCTGAACCTCAATCGGGTCTTTGAAGTTTTTTTGCCTTGGTTTTCCCGTCACACGAATTTTTACGTTAAATAGGGAACACCGTGGCTGGTCTTCGATTTACCATCCCTGGAGAGTGGTGCACCATGGTACCGGTCGATTTCAAATCCCTGCACCCATTTCTAAAAGTCGCATGGCGCTGTTTCGTCTTTTTAGACGAATGTTGCACCTTGCACCGCAGATGTTGCACGCTGTGGATATCGATTCTTCGGACGGCCATAGCTGTTGCCTCGTTTAGAGTTACGGGATCCATAACCAGTCAAAACGAAGGTCTCAGTGAGTTCTACGGCTTTGACGGCTGTAAGCCGTCAACGGATAGTTTCATACCCAAAAAAAAGCTATCCGAACCTCAATCGGGTCTTTGAAGTTTTTTGGCCTTCGTTTTTCCGTCACACGAATTTTTACGTTAAATAGGGAACACCGTGGCTGGTCTTGGATTTACCATCCCTGGAGAGTGGTGCACCATGGTACCGGTCGATTTCAAATCCCTGCACCCATTTCTAAAAGTCGCACGGCGCTGTTTCGTCTTTTTAGACGAATGTTGCACCTTGCACCGCAGATGTTGCACCCTGTGGATATCGATTCTTCGGACGGCCATAACTGTTGCCTCGTTTAGAGTTACGGGAGCCATAACCAGTCAAAACGAAGGTCTCAGTGAGTTCTACGGCTTTGACCGCTGTAAGCCGTCAACGGATAGTTTCATACCCAAAAAAAAGCTATCTGAACCTCAATCGGGTCTTTGAAGTTTTTTGGCCTTCGTTTTCCCGTCACACGAATTTTTACGTTAAATAGGGAACACCGTGGCTGGTCTTGGATTTACCATCCCTGGAGAGTGGTGCACCATGGTACCGGTCGATTTCAAATCCCTGCACCCATTTCTAAAAGTCGCACGGCGCTGTTTCGTCTTTTTAGACGAATGTTGCACCTTGCACCGCAGATGTTGCACCCTGTGGATATTGATTCTTCGGACGGCCATAACTGTTGCCTCGTTTAGAGTTACGGGAGCCATAACCAGTCAAAACGAAGGTCTCAGTGAGTTCTACGGCTTTGGCCGCTGTAAGCCGTCAACGGATAGTTTCATACCCAAAAAAAACTATCCGAACCTCAATCGGGTCTTTGAAGTTTTTTGGCCTTCGTTTTCCCGTCACACGAATTTTTACGTTAAATAGGGAACACCGTGGCTGGTCTTCGATTTACCATCCCTGGAGAGTGGTGCACCATGGTACCGGTCGATTTCAAATCCCTGCACCCATTTCTAAAAGTCGCACGGCGCTGTTTCGTCTTTTTAGACGAATGTTGCACCTTGCACCGCAGATGTTGCACCCTGTGGATATCGATTCTTCGGACGGCCATAACTGTTGCCTCGTTTAGAGTTACGGGAGCCATAACCAGTAAAAACGAAGGTCTCAGTGAGTTCTACGGCTTTGACGGCTGTAAGCCGTCAACGGATAGTTTCATACCCAAAAAAAAGCTATCCGAACCTCAATCGGGTCTTTGAAGTTTTTTTGCCTTGGTTTTCCCGTCACACGAATTTTTACGTTAAATAGGGAACACCGTGGCTGGTCTTCGATTTACCATCCCTGGAGAGTGGTGCACCATGGTACCGGTCGATTTCAAATCCCTGCACCCATTTCTAAAAGTCGCACGGCGCTGTTTCGTCTTTTTAGACGAATGTTGCACCTTGCACCGCAGATGTTGCACCCTGTGGATATCGATTCTTCGGACGGCCATAACTGTTGCCTCGTTTAGAGTTACGGGAGCCATAACCAGTCAAAACGAAGGTCTCAGTGAGTTCTACAGCTTTGACCGCTGTAAGCCGTCAACGGATAGTTTCATACCCAAAAAAAAGCTATCCGAACCTCAATCGGGTCTTTGAAGTTTTTTGGCCTTCGTTTTCCCGTCACACGAATTTTTACGTTAAATAGGGAACACCGTGGCTGGTCTTCGATTTACAATCCCTGGAGAGTGGTACACCATGGTACCGGTCGATTTCAAATCCCTGCACCCATTTCTAAAAGTCGCACGGCGCTGTTTCGTCTTTTTAGACGAATGTTGCACCTTGCACCGCAGATGTTGCACCCTGTGGATATCGATTCTTCGGACGGCCATAACTGTTGCCTCGTTTAGAGTTACGGGAGCCATAACCAGTCAAAACGAAGGTCTCAGTGAGTTCTACGGCTTTGACGGCTGTAAGCCGTCAACGGATAGTTTAATACCCAAAAAAAAGCTATCCGAACCTCAATCGGGTCTTTGAAGTTTTTTGGCCTTCGTTTTCCCGTCACACGAATTTTTACGTTAAATAGGGAACACCGTGGCTGGTCTTCGATTTACCATCCCTGGAGAGTGGTGAACCATGGTACCGGTCGATTTCAAATCCCTGCACCCATTTCTAAAAGTCGCACGGCGCTGTTTCATCTTTTTAGACGAAGGTTGCACCTTGCACCGCAGATGTTGCACCCTGTGGATATCGATTCTTCGGACGGCCATAACTGTTGCCTCGTTTAGAGTTACGGGAGCCATAACCAGTCAAAACGAAGGTCTCAGTGAGTTCTACGGCTTTGAATGCTGTAAGCCGTCAACGGATAGTTTCATACCCAAAAAAAAGCTATCCGAACCTCAACCGGGTCTTTGAAGTTTTTTGGCCTTCGTTTTCCCGTCACACGAATTTTTACGTTAAATAGGGAACACCGTGGCAGGTCTTCGATTTACCATCCCTGGAGAGTGGTGCACCATGGTACCGGTCGATTTCAAATCCCTGCACCCATTTCTAAAAGTCGCACGGCGCTGTTTCGTCTTTTTAGACGAATGTTGCACCTTGCACCGCAGATGTTGCACCCTGTGGATATCGATTCTTCGGACGGCCATAACTGTTGCCTCGTTTAGAGTTACGGGAGCCATAACCAGTCAAAACGAAGGTCTCAGTGAGTTCTACGGCTTTGACCGCTGTAAGCCGTCAACGGATAGTTTCATACCCAATCAAAAGCTATCCGAACCTCAATCGGGTCTTTGAAGTTTTTTGGCCTTCGTTTTCCCCTCACACGAATTTTTACGTTAAATAGGGAACACCGTGGCTGGTCTTCGATTTACCATCCCTGGAGAGTGGTGCACCATGGTACCGGTCGATTTCAAATCCCTGCACCCATTTCTAAAAGTCGCACGGCGCTGTTTCGTCTTTTTAGACGAATGTTGCACCTTGCACCGCAGATGTTGCACCCTGTGGATATCGATTCTTCGGACGGCCATAACTGTTGCCTCGTTTAGAGTTACGGGAGCCATAACCAGTCAAAACGAAGATCTCAGTGAGTTCTACGGCTTTGACGGCTGTAAGCCGTCAACGGATAGTTTCATACCCAAAAAAAAGCTATCCGAACCTCAATCGGGTCTTTGAAGTTTTTTGGCCTTCGTTTTCCCGTCACACGAATTTTTACGTTAAATAGGGAACACCGTGGCTGGTCTTCGATTTACCATCCCTGGAGAGTGGTGAACCATGGTACCGGTCGATTTCAAATCCCTGCACCCATTTCTAAAAGTCGCACGGCGCTGTTTCGTCTTTTTAGACGAAGGTTGCACCTTGCACCGCAGATGTTGCACCCTGTGGATATCGATTCTTCGGACGGCCATAACTGTTGCCTCGTTTAGAGTTACGGGAGCCATAACCAGTCAAAACGAAGGTCTCAGTGAGTTCTACGGCTTTGAATGCTGTAAGCCGTCAACGGATAGTTTCATACCCAAAAAAAAGCTATCCGAACCTCAACCGGGTCTTTGAAGTTTTTTGGCCTTCGTTTTCCCGTCACACGAATTTTTACGTTAAATAGGGAACACCGTGGCAGGTCTTCGATTTACCATCCCTGGAGAGTGGTGCACCATGGTACCGGTCGATTTCAAATCCCTGCACCCATTTCTAAAAGTCGCACGGCGCTGTTTCGTCTTTTTAGACGAATGTTGCACCTTGCACCGCAGATGTTGCACCCTGTGGATATCGATTCTTCGGACGGCCATAACTGTTGCCTCGTTTAGAGTTACGGGAGCCATAACCAGTCAAAACGAAGGTCTCAGTGAGTTCTACGGCTTTGACCGCTGTAAGCCGTCAACGGATAGTTTCATACCCAATCAAAAGCTATCCGAACCTCAATCGGGTCTTTGAAGTTTTTTGGCCTTCGTTTTCCCCTCACACGAATTTTTACGTTAAATAGGGAACACCGTGGCTGGTCTTCGATTTACCATCCCTGGAGAGTGGTGCACCATGGTACCGGTCGATTTCAAATCCCTGCACCCATTTCTAAAAGTCGCACGGCGCTGTTTCGTCTTTTTAGACGAATGTTGCACCTTGCACCGCAGATGTTGCACCCTGTGGATATCGATTCTTCGGACGGCCATAACTGTTGCCTCGTTTAGAGTTACGGGAGCCATAACCAGTCAAAACGAAGATCTCAGTGAGTTCTACGGCTTTGACGGCTGTAAGCCGTCAACGGATAGTTTCATACCCAAAAAAAAGCTATCCGAACCTCAATCGGGTCTTTGAAGTTTTTTGGCCTTCGTTTTCCCGTCACACGAATTTTTACGTTAAATAGGGAACACCGTGGCTGGTCTTGGATTTACCATCCCTGGAGAGTGGTGCACCATGGTACCGGTCGATTTCAAATCCCTGCACCCATTTCTAAAAGTCGCACGGCGCTGTTTCGTCTTTTTAGACGAATGTTGCACCTTGCACCGCAGATGTTGCACCCTGTGGATATTGATTCTTCGGACGGCCATAACTGTTGCCTCGTTTAGAGTTACGGGAGCCATAACCAGTCAAAACGAAGGTCTCAATGAGTTCTACGGCTTTGACCGCTGTAAGCCGTCAACGGATAGTTTCATACCCAAAAAAAAGCTATCCGAACCTCAATCGGGTCTTTGAAGTTTTTTGGCCTTCGTTTTCCCGTCACACGAATTTTTACGTTAAATAGGGAACACCGTGGCTGGTCTTCGATTTACCATCCCTGGAGAGTGGTGCACCATGGTACCGGTCGATTTCAAATCCCTGCACCCATTTCTAAAAGTCGCACGGCGCTGTTTCGTCTTTTTAGACGAATGTTGCACCTTGCACCGCAGATGTTGCACCCTGTGGATATCGATTCTTCGGACGGCCATAACTGTTGCCTCGTTTACAGTTACGGGAGCCATAACCAGTAAAAACGAAGGTCTCAGTGAGTTCTACGGCTTTGACGGCTGTAAGCCGTCAACGGATAGTTTCATACCCAAAAAAAAGCTATCCGAACCTCAATCGGGTCTTTGAAGTTTTTTTGCCTTGGTTTTCCCGTCACACGAATTTTTACGTTAAATAGGGAACACCGTGGCTGGTCTTCGATTTACCATCCCTGGAGAGTGGTGCACCATGGTACCGGTCGATTTCAAATCCCTGCACCCATTTCTAAAAGTCGCACGGCGCTGTTTCGTCTTTTTAGACGAATGTTGCACCTTGCACCGCAGATGTTGCACCCTGTGGATATCGATTCTTCGGACGGCCATAATTGTTGCCTTGTTTAGAGTTACGGGAGCCATAACCAGTCAAAACGAAGGTCTCAGTGAGTTCTACGGCTTTGACCGCTGCAAGCCGTCAACGGATAGTTTCATACCCAAATAAAAGCTATCCGAACCTCAATCGGGTCTTTGAAGTTTTTTGGCCTTCGTTTTCCCGTCACACGAATTTTTACGTTAAATAGGGAACACCGTGGCCGGTCTTCGATTTACCATCCCTGGAGAGTGGTGCACCATGGTACCGGTCGATTTCAAATCCCTGCACCCATTTCTAAAAGTCGCATGGCGCTGTTTCGTCTTTTTAGACGAATGTTGCACCTTGCACCGCAGATGTTGCACCCTGTCGATATCGATTCTTCGGACGGCCATAACTGTTGCCTCGTTTAGAGTTACGGGAGCCATAACCAGTCAAAACGAAGGTCTCAGTGAGTTCTACGGCTTTGACGGCTGTAAGCCGTCAACGGATAGTTTCATACCCAAAAAAAAGCTATCCGAACCTCAATCGGGTCTTTGAAGTTTTTTGGCCTTCGTTTTCCCGTCACACGAATTTTTACGTTAAATAGGGAACACCGTGGCTGGTCTTGGATTTACCATCCCTGGAGAGTGGTGCACCATGGTACCGGTCGATTTCAAATCCCTGCACCCATTTCTAAAAGTCGCACGGCGCTGTTTCGTCTTTTTAGACGAATGTTGCACCTTGCACCGCAGATGTTGCACCCTGTGGATATTGATTCTTCGGACGGCCATAACTGTTGCCTCGTTTAGAGTTACGGGAGCCATAACCAGTCAAAACGAAGGTCTCAGTGAGTTCTACGGCTTTGACCGCTGTAAGCCGTCAACGGATAGTTTCATACCCAAAAAAAAGCTATCCGAATCTCAATCGGGTCTTTGAAGTTTTTTGGCCTTCGTTTTCCCGTCACACGAATTTTTACGTTAAATAGGGAACACCGTGGCTGGTCTTCGATTTACCATCCCTGGAGAGTGGTGCACCATGGTACCGGTCGATTTCAAATCCCTGCACCCATTTCTAAAAGTCGCACGGCGCTGTTTCGTCTTTTTAGACGAATGTTGCACCTTGCACCGCAGATGTTGCACCCTGTGGATATCGATTCTTCGGACATCCATAACTGTTGCCTCGTTTACAGTTACGGGAGCCATAACCAGTAAAAACGAAGGTCTCAGTGAGTTCTACGGCTTTGACGGCTGTAAGCCGTCAACGGATAGTTTCATACCCAAAAAAAAGCTATCCGAACCTCAATCGGGTCTTTGAAGTTTTTTTGCCTTGGTTTTCCCGTCACACGAATTTTTACGTTAAATAGGGAACACCGTGGCTGGTCTTCGATTTACCATCCCTGGAGAGTGGTGCACCATGGTACCGGTCGATTTCAAATCCCTGCACCCATTTCTAAAAGTCGCACGGCGCTGTTTCGTCTTTTTAGACGAATGTTGCACCTTGCACCGCAGATGTTGCACCCTGTGGATATCGATTCTTCGGACGGCCATAACTGTTGCCTTGTTTAGAGTTACGGGAGCCATAACCAGTCAAAACGAAGGTCTCAGTGAGTTCTACGGCTTTGACCGATGTAAGCCGTCAACGGATAGTTTCATACCCAAAAAAAAGCTATCCGAACCTCAATCGGGTCTTTGAAGTTTTTTGGCCTTCGTTTTCCCGTCACACGAATTTTTACGTTAAATAGGGAACACCGTGGCTGGTCTTCGATTTACCATCCCTGGAGAGTGGTGCACCATGGTACCGGTCGATTTCAAATCCCTGCACCCATTTCTAAAAGTCGCACGGCGCTGTTTCGTCATTTTAGACGAATGTTGCACCTTGCACCGCAGATGTTGCACCCTGTCGATATCGATTCTTCGGACGGCCATAACTGTTGCCTCGTTTAGAGTTACGGGAGCCATAACCAGTCAAAACGAAGGTCTCAGTGAGTTCTACGGCTTTGACGGATGTAAGCCGTCAACGGATAGTTTCATACCCAAAAAAAAGCTATTCGAACCTCAATCGGGTCTTTGAAGTTTTTTGGCCTTCGTTTTCCCGTCACACGAATTTTTACGTTAAATAGGGAACACCGTGGCTGGTCTTCGATTTACCATCCCTGGAGAGTGGTGCACCATGGTACCGGTCGATTTCAAATCCCTGCACCCATTTCTAAAAGTCGCACGGCGCTGTTTCGTCTTTTTAGACGAATGTTGCACCTTGCACCGCAGATGTTGCACCCTGTGGATATCGATTCTTCGGACGGCCATAACTGTTGCCTCGTTTAGAGTTACGGGAGCCATAACCAGTCAAAACGAAGATCTCAGTGAGTTCTACGGCTTTGACGGCTGTAAGCCGTCAACGGATAGTTTCGTACCCAAAAAAAAGCTATCCGAACCTCAATCGGGTCTTTGAAGTTTTTTGGCCTTCGTTTTCCCGTCACACGAATTTTTACGTTAAATAGGGAACACCGTGGCTGGTCTTGGATTTACCATCCCTGGAGAGTGGTGCACCATGGTACCGGTCGATTTCAAATCCCTGCACCCATTTCTAAAAGTCGCACGGCGCTGTTTCGTCTTTTTAGACGAATGTTGCACCTTGCACCGCAGATGTTGCACCCTGTGGATATTGATTCTTCGGACGGCCATAACTGTTGCCTCGTTTAGAGTTACGGGAGCCATAACCAGTCAAAACGAAGGTCTCAGTGAGTTCTACGGCTTTGACCGCTGTAAGCCGTCAACGGATAGTTTCATACCCAAAAAAAAGCTATCCGAACCTCAATCGGGTCTTTGAAGTTTTTTGGCCTTCGTTTTCCCGTCACACGAATTTTTACGTTAAATAGGGAACACCGTGGCTGGTCTTCGATTTACCATCCCTGGAGAGTGGTGCACCATGGTACCGGTCGATTTCAAATCCCTGCACCCATTTCTAAAAGTCGCACGGCGCTGTTTCGTCTTTTTAGACGAATGTTGCACCTTGCACCGCAGATGTTGCACCCTGTGGATATCGATTCTTCGGACGGCCATAACTGTTGCCTCGTTTACAGTTACGGGAGCCATAACCAGTAAAAACGAAGGTCTCAGTGAGTTCTACGGCTTTGACGGCTGTAAGCCGTCAACGGATAGTTTCATACCCAAAAAAAAGCTATCCGAACCTCAATCGGGTCTTTGAAGTTTTTTTGCCTTGGTTTTCCCGTCACACGAATTTTTACGTTAAATAGGGAACACCGTGGCTGGTCTTCGATTTACCATCCCTGGAGAGTGGTGCACCATGGTACCGGTCGATTTCAAATCCCTGCACCCATTTCTAAAAGTCGCACGGCGCTGTTTCATTTTTTTAGACGAATGTTGCACCTTGCACCGCAGATGTTGCACCCTGTGGATATCGATTCTTCGGACGGCCATAACTGTTGCCTTGTTTAGAGTTACGGGAGCCATAACCAGTCAAAACGAAGGTCTCAGTGAGTTCTACGGCTTTGACCGCTGCAAGCCGTCAACGGATAGTTTCATACCCAAAAAAAAGCTATCCGAACCTCAATCGGGTCTTTGAAGTTTTTTGGCCTTCGTTTTCCCGTCACACGAATTTTTACGTTAAATAGGGAACACCGTGGCTGGTCTTCGATTTACCATCCCTGGAGAGTGGTGCACCATGGTACCGGTCGATTTCAAATCCCTGCACCCATTTCTAAAAGTCGCATGGCGCTGTTTCGTCTTTTTAGACGAATGTTGCACCTTGCACCGCAGATGTTGCACCCTGTCGATATCGATTCTTCGGACGGCCATAACTGTTGCCTCGTTTAGAGTTACGGGAGCCATAACCAGTCAAAACGAAGGTCTCAGTGAGTTCTACGGCTTTGACGGCTGTAAGCCGTCAACGGATAGTTTCATACCCAAAAAAAAGCTATCCGAACCTCAATCGGGTCTTTGAAGTTTTTTGGCCTTCGTTTTCCCGTCACACGAATTTTTACGTTAAATAGGGAACACCGTGGCTGGTCTTCGATTTACCATCCCTGGAGAGTGGTGCACCATGGTACCGGTCGATTTCAAATCCCTGCACCCATTTCTAAAAGTCGCACGGTGCTGTTTCGTCTTTTTAGACGAATGTTGCACCTTGCACCGCAGATGTTGCACCCTGTGGATATCGATTCTTCGGACGGCCATAACTGTTGCCTCGTTTACAGTTACGGGAGCCATAACCAGTAAAAACGAAGGTCTCAGTGAGTTCTACGGCTTTGACGGCTTTAAGCCGTCAACGGATAGTTTCATACCCAAAAAAAAGCTATCCGAACCTCAATCGGGTCTTTGAAGTTTTTTTGCCTTCGTTTTCCCGTCACACGAATTTTTACGTTAAATAGGGAACACCGTGGCTGGTCTTCGATTTACCATCCCTGGAGAGTGGTGCACCATGGTACCGGTCGATTTCAAATCCCTGCACCCATTTCTAAAAGTCGCACGGCGTTGTTTCGTCTTTTTAGACGAATGTTGCACCTTGCACCGCAGATGTTGCACCCTGTGGATATCGATTCTTCGGACGGCCATAACTGTTGCCTTGTTTAGAGTTACGGGAGCCATAACCAGTCAAAACGAAGGTCTCAGTGAGTTCTACGGCTTTGATCGATGTAAGCCGTCAACGGATAGTTTCATACCCAAAAAAAAGCTATCCGAACCTCAATCGGGTCTTTGAAGTTTTTTGGCCTTCGTTTTCCCGTCACACGAATTTTTACGTTAAATAGGGAACACCGTGGCTGGTCTTCGATTTACCATCCCTGGAGAGTGGTGCACCATGGTACCGGTCGATTTCAAATCCCTGCACCCATTTCTAAAAGTCGCACGGCGCTGTTTCGTCTTTTTAGACAAATGTTGCACCCTGTCGATATCGATTCTTCGGACGGCCATAACTGTTGCCTCGTTTAGAGTTACGGGAGCCATAACCAGTCAAAACGAAGGTCTCAGTGAGTTCTACGGCTTTGACGGATGTAAGCCGTCAACGGATAGTTTCATACCCAAAAAAAAGCTATCCGAACCTCAATCGGGTCTTTGAAGTTTTTTGGCCTTCGTTTTCCCGTCACACGAATTTTTACGTTAAATAGGGAACACCGTGGCTGGTCTTCGATTTACCATCCCTGGAGAGTGGTGCACCATGGTACCGGTCGATTTCAAATCCCTGCACCCATTTCTAAAAGTCGCACGGCGCTGTTTCGTCTTTTTAGACGAATGTTGCACCTTGCACCGCAGATGTTGCACCCTGTGGATATCGATTCTTCGGACGGCCATAACTGTTGCCTAGTTTAGAGTTACGGGAGCCATAACCAGTCAAAACGAAGGTCTCAGTGAGTTCTACGGCTTTGAATGCTGTAAGCCGTCAACGGATAGTTTCATACCCAAAAAAAAGCTATCCGAACCTCAATCGGGTCTTTGAAGTTTTTTGGCCTTCGTTTTCCCGTCACACGAATTTTTACGTTAAATAGGGAACACCGTGGCTGGTCTTCGATTTACCATCCCTGGAGAGTGGTGCACCATGGTACCGGTCGATTTCAAATCCCTGCACCCATTTCTAAAAGTCGCACGGCGCTGTTTCGTCTTTTTTGATGAATGTTGCACCTTGCACCGCAGATGTTGCACCCTGTGGATATCGATTCTTCGGACGGCCATAACTGTTGCCTCGTTTAGAGTTACGGGAGCCATAACCAGTCAAAACGAAGGTCTCAGTGAGTTCTACGGCTTTGACCGCTGTAAGCCGTCAACGGATAGTTTCATACCCAAAAAAAAGCTATCCGAACCTCAATCGGGTCTTTGAAGTTTTTTGGCCTTCGTTTTCCCCTCACACGAATTTTTACGTTAAATAGGGAACACCGTGGCTGGTCTTCGATTTACCATCCCTGGAGAGTGGTGCACCATGGTACCGGTCGATTTCAAATCCCTGCACCCATTTCTAAAAGTCGCACGGCGCTGTTTCGTCTTTTTAGACGAATGTTGCACCTTGCACCGCAGATGTTGCACCCTGTGGATATCGATTCTTCGGACGGCCATAACTGTTGCCTCGTTTAGAGTTACGGGAGCCATAACCAGTCAAAACGAAGGTCTCAGTGAGTTCTACGGCTTTGTCGGCTGTAAGCTGTCAACGGATAGTTTCATACCCAAAAAAAAGCTATCCGAACCTCAATCGGGTCTTTGAAGTTTTTTGGCCTTCGTTTTCCCGTCACACGAATTTTTACGTTAAATAGGGAACACCGTGGCTGGTCTTGGATTTACCATCCCTGGAGAGTAGTGCACCATGGTACCGGTCGATTTCAAATCCCTGCACCCATTTCTAAAAGTCGCACGGCGCTGTTTCGTCTTTTTAGACGAATGTTGCACCTTGCACCGCAGATGTTGCACCCTGTGGATATTGATTCTTCGGACGGCCATAACTGTTGCCTCGTTTAGAGTTACGGGAGCCATAACTAGTCAAAACGAAGGTCTCAGTGAGTTCTACGGCTTTGACCGCTGTAAGCCGTCAACGGATAGTTTCATACCCAAAAAAAAGCTATCCGAACCTCAATCGGGTCTTTGAAGTTTTTTGGCCTTCGTTTTCCCGTCACACGAATTTTTACGTTAAATAGGGAACACCGTGGCTGGTCTTCGATTTACCATCCCTGGAGAGTGGTGCACCATGGTACCGGTCGATTTCAAATCCCTGCACCCATTTCTAAAAGTCGCACGGCGCTGTTTCGTCTTTTTAGACGAATGTTGCACCTTGCACCGCAGATGTTGCACCCTGTGGATATCGATTCTTCGGACGGCCATAACTGTTGCCTCGTTTAGAGTTACGGGAGCCATAAACAGTCAAAACGAAGGTCTCAGTGAGTTCTACGGCTTTGACGGCTGTAAGTCGTCAACGGATAGTTTCATACCCAAAAAAAAGCTATCCGAACCTCAATCGGGTCTTTGAAGTTTTTTTGCCTTGGTTTTCCCGTCACACGAATTTTTACGTTAAATAGGGAACACCGTGGCTGGTCTTCGATTTACCATCCCTGGAGAGTGGTGCACCATGGTACCGGTCGATTTTAAATCCCTGCACCCATTTCTAAAAGTCGCACGGCGCTGTTTCGTCTTTTTAGACGAATGTTGCACCTTGCACCGCAGATGTTGCACCCTGTGGATATCGATTCTTCGGACGGCCATAACTGTTGCCTCGTTTAGAGTTACGGGAGCCATAACCAGTCAAAACGAAGGTCTCAGTGAGTTCTACGGCTTTGACCGCTGTAAGCCATCAACGGATAGTTTCATACCCAAAAAAAAGCTATCCGAACCTCAATCGGGTCTTTGAAGTTTTTTGGCCTTCGTTTTCCCGTCACACGAATTTTTACGTTAAATAGGGAACACCGTGGCTGGTCTTCGATTTACCATCCCTGGAGAGTGGTGCACCATGGTACCGGTCGATTTCAAATCCCTGCACCCATTTCTAAAAGTCGCACGGCGCTGTTTCGTCTTTTTAGACGAAGGTTGCACCTTGCACCGCAGATGTTGCACCCTGTGGATATCGATTCTTCGGACGGCCATAACTGTTGCCTCGTTTAGAGTTACGGGAGCCATAACCAGTCAAAACGAAGGTCTCAGTGAGTTCTACGGCTTTGACCGCTGTAAGCCGTCAACGGATAGTTTCATACCAAAAAAAAAGCTATCCGAACCTCAATCGGGTCTTTGAAGTTTTTTGGCCTTCGTTTTCCCGTCACACGAATTTTTACGTTAAATAGGGAACACCGTGGCTGGTCTTCGATTTACCATCCCTGGAGAGTGGTGCACCATGGTACCGGTCGATTTCAAATCCCTGCACCCATTTCTACAAGTTCCACGGCGCTGTTTCGTCTTTTTAGACGAATGTTGCACCTTGCACCGCAGATGTTGCACCCTGTGGATATCGATTCTTCGGACGGCCATAACTGTTGCCTCGTTTAGAGTTACGGGAGCCATAACCAGTCAAAACGAAGGTCTCAGTGAGTTCTACGGCTTTGACTGTTGTAAGCCGTCAACGGATAGTTTCATACCCAAAAAAAGCTATCCGAACCTCAATCGGGTCTTTGAAGTTTTTTTGCCTTGGTTTTCCCGTCACACGAATTTTTACGTTAAATAGGGAACACCGTGGCTGGTCTTCGATTTACCATCTCTGGAGAGTGGTGCACCATAGTACCGGTCGATTTCAAATCCCTGCACCCATTTCTAAAAGTCGCACGGCGCTGTTTCGTCTTTTTAGACGAATGTTGCACCTTGCACCGCAGATGTTGCACCCTGTGGATATCGATTCTTCGGACGGCCATAACTGTTGCCTCGTTTAGAGTTACGGGAGCCATAACCAGTCAAAACGAAGGTCTCAGTGATTTCTACGGCTTTGACCGCTGTAAGCCGTCAACGGATAGTTTCATACCCAAAAAAAAGCTATCCGAACCTCAATCGGGACTTTGAAGTTTTTTGGCCTTCGTTTTCCCGTCACACGAATTTTTACGTTAAATAGGGAACACCGTGGCTAGTCTTCGATTTACCATCCCTGGAGAGTGGTGCACCATGGTACCGGTCGATTTCAAATCCCTGCACCCATTTCTAAAAGTCGCACGGCGCTGTTTCGTCTTTTTAGACGAATGTTGCACCTTGCACCGCAGATGTTGCACCCTGTGGATATCGATTCTTCGGACGGCCATAACAGTTGCCTCGTTTAGAGTTACGGGAGCCATAACCAGTCAAAACGAAGGTCTCAGTGAGTTCTACGGCTTTGACAGCTGTAAGCCGTCAATGGATAGTTTCATACCCAAAAAAAAGCTATCCGAACCTCAATCGGGTCTTTGAAGTTTTTTGGCCTTCGTTTTCCCGTCACACGAATTTTTACGTTAAATCGGGAACACCGTGGCTGGTCTTCGATTTACCATCCCTGGAGAGTGGTGCACCATGGTACCGGTCGATTTCAAATCCCTGCACCCATTTCTAAAAGTCGCACGGCGCTGTTTCGTCTTTTTAGACGAATGTTGCACCTTGCACCGCAGATGTTGCACCCTGTGGATATCGATTCTTCGGACGGCCATAACTGTTGCCTCGTTTAGAGTTACGGGAGCCATAACCAGTCAAAACGAAGGTCTCAGTGAGTTCTACGGCTTTGACCGCTGTAAGCCGTCAACGGATAGTTTCATACCCAAAAAAAAGCTATCCGAACCTCAATCGGGTCTTTGAAGTTTTTTGGCCTTCGTTTTCCCGTCACACGAATTTTTACGTTAAATAGGGAACACCGTGGCTGGTCTTCGATTTACCATCCCTGGAGAGTGGTGCACCATGGTACCGGTCGATTTCAAATCCCTGCACCCATTTCTAAAAGTCGCACGGCGCTGTTTCGTCTTTTTAGACGAATGTTGCACCTTGCACCGCAGATGTTGCACCCTGTGGATATCGATTCTTCGGACGGCCATAACTGTTGCCTCGTTTAGAATTACGGGAGCCATAACCAGTCAAAACGAAGGTCTCAGTGAGTTCTACGGCTTTGACGGCTGTAAGCCGTCAACGGATAGTTTCATACCCAAAAAAAAGCTATCCGAACCTCAATCGGGTCTTTGTAGTTTTTTGGCCTTCGTTTTCCCGTCACACGAATTTTTACGTTAAATAGGGAACACCGTGGCTGGTCTTCGATTTACCATCCCTGGAGAGTGGTGCACCATGGTACCGGTCGATTTCAAATCCCTGCACCCATTTCTAAAAGTCGCACGGCGCTGTTTCGTCTTTTTAGACGAATGTTGCACCTTGCACCGCAGATGTTGCACCCTGTGGATATCGATTCTTCGGACGGCCATAACTGTTGCCTCGTTTAGAGTTAAGGGAGCCATAACCAGTCAAAACGAAGGACTCAGTGAGTTCTACGGCTTTGACGGCTGAAAGCCGTCAACGGATAGTTTCATACCCAAAAAAAAGCTATCCGAACCTCCATCGGGTCTTTGAAGTTTTTTGGCCTTCGTTTTGCCGTCACACGAATTTTTACGTTAAATAGGGAACACCGTGGCTGGTCTTCGATTTACCATCCCTGGAGAGTGGTGCACCATGGTACCGGTCGGTTTCAAATCCCTGCACCCATTTCTAAAAGTCGCACGGCGCTGTTTCGTCTTTTTAGACGAATGTTGCACCTTGCACCGCAGATGTTGCACCCTGTCGATATCGATTCTTCGGACGGCCATAACTGTTGCCTCGTTTAGAGTTACGGGAGCCATAACCAGTCAAAACGAAGGTCTCAGTGAGTTCTACGGCTTTGACGGATGTAAGCCGTCAATGGATAGTTTCATACCCAAAAAAAAGCTATCCGAACCTCAATCGGGTCTTTGAAGTTTTTTGGCCTTCGTTTTCCCGTCACACGAATTTTTACGTTAAATAGGGAACACCGTGGCTGGTCTTCGATTTACCATCCCTGGAGAGTGGTGCACCATGGTACCGGTCGATTTCAAATCCCTGCACCCATTTCTAAAAGTCGCACGGCGCTGTTTCGTCTTTTTAGACGAATGTTGCACCTTGCACCGCAGATGTTGCACCCTGTGGATATCGATTCTTCGGACGGCCATAACTGTTGCCTCGTTTAGAGTTACGGGAGCCATAACCAGTCAAAACGAAGGTCTCAGTGAGTTCTACGGCTTTGAATGCTGTAAGCCGTCAACGGATAGTTTCATACCCAAAAAAAAGCTATCCGAACCTCAATCGGGTCTTTGAAGTTTTTTGGCCTTCGTTTTCCCGTCACATGAATTTTTACGTTAAATAGGGAACACCGTGGCTGGTCTTCGATTTACCATCCCTGGAGAGTGGTGCACCATGGTACCGGTCGATTTCAAATCCCTGCACCCATTTCTAAAAGTCGCACGGCGCTGTTTCGTCTTTTTTGATGAATGTTGCACCTTGCACCGCAGATGTTGCACCCTGTGGATATCGATTCTTCGGACGGCCATAACTGTTGCCTCGTTTAGAGTTACGGGAGCCATAACCAGTCAAAACGAAGGTCTCAGTGAGTTCTACGGCTTTGACCGCTGTAAGCCGTCAACGGATAGTTTCATAACCAAAAAAAAGCTATCCGAACCTCAATCGGGTCTTTGAAGTTTTTTGGCCTTCGTTTTCCCCTCACACGAATTTTTACGTTAAATAGGGAACACCGTGGCTGGTCTTCGATTTACCATCCCTGGAGAGTGGTGCACCATGGTACCGGTCGATTTCAAATCCCTGCACCCATTTCTAAAAGTCGCACGGCGCTGTTTCGTCTTTTTAGACGAATGTTGCACCTTGCATCGCAGATGTTGCACCCTGTGGATATCGATTCTTCGGACGGCCATAACTGTTGCCTCGTTTAGAGTTACGGGAGCCATAACCAGTCAAAACGAAGGTCTCAGTGAGTTCTACGGCTTTGTCGGCTGTAAGCCGTCAACGGATAGTTTCATACCCAAAAAAAAGCTATCCGAACCTCAATCGGGTCTTTGTAGTTTTTTGGCCTTCGTTTTCCCGTCACACGAATTTTTACGTTAAATAGGGAACACCGTGGCTGGTCTTCGATTTACCATCCCTGGAGAGTGGTGCACCATGGTACCGGTCGATTTCAAATCCCTGCACCCATTTCTAAAAGTCGCACGGCGCTGTTTCGTCTTTTTAGACGAATGTTGCACCTTGCACCGCAGATGTTGCACCCTGTGGATATCGATTCTTCGGACGGCCATAACTGTTGCCTCGTTTAGAGTTAAGGGAGCCATAACCAGTCAAAACGAAGGACTCAGTGAGTTCTACGGCTTTGACGGCTGAAAGCCGTCAACGGATAGTTTCATACCCAAAAAAAAGCTATCCGAACCTCCATCGGGTCTTTGAAGTTTTTTGGCCTTCGTTTTGCCGTCACACGAATTTTTACGTTAAATAGGGAACACCGTGGCTGGTCTTCGATTTACCATCCCTGGAGAGTGGTGCACCATGGTACCGGTCGGTTTCAAATCCCTGCACCCATTTCTAAAAGTCGCACGGCGCTGTTTCGTCTTTTTAGACGAATGTTGCACCTTGCACCGCAGATGTTGCACCCTGTCGATATCGATTCTTCGGACGGCCATAACTGTTGCCTCGTTTAGAGTTACGGGAGCCATAACCAGTCAAAACGAAGGTCTCAGTGAGTTCTACGGCTTTGACGGATGTAAGCCGTCAATGGATAGTTTCATACCCAAAAAAAAGCTATCCGAACCTCAATCGGGTCTTTGAAGTTTTTTGGCCTTCGTTTTCCCGTCACACGAATTTTTACGTTAAATAGGGAACACCGTGGCTGGTCTTCGATTTACCATCCCTGGAGAGTGGTGCACCATGGTACCGGTCGATTTCAAATCCCTGCACCCATTTCTAAAAGTCGCACGACGCTGTTTCGTCTTTTTAGACGAATGTTGCACCTTGCACCGCAGATGTTGCACCCTGTGGATATCGATTCTTCGGACGGCCATAACTGTTGCCTCGTTTAGAGTTACGGGAGCCATAACCAGTCAAAACGAAGGTCTCAGTGAGTTCTACGGCTTTGAATGCTGTAAGCCGTCAACGGATAGTTTCATACCCAAAAAAAAGCTATCCGAACCTCAATCGGGTCTTTGAAGTTTTTTGGCCTTCGTTTTCCCGTCACATGAATTTTTACGTTAAATAGGGAACACCGTGGCTGGTCTTCGATTTACCATCCCTGGAGAGTGGTGCACCATGGTACCGGTCGATTTCAAATCCCTGCACCCATTTCTAAAAGTCGCACGGCGCTGTTTCGTCTTTTTTGATGAATGTTGCACCTTGCACCGCAGATGTTGCACCCTGTGGATATCGATTCTTCGGACGGCCATAACTGTTGCCTCGTTTAGAGTTACGGGAGCCATAACCAGTCAAAACGAAGGTCTCAGTGAGTTCTACGGCTTTGACCGCTGTAAGCCGTCAACGGATAGTTTCATAACCAAAAAAAAGCTATCCGAACCTCAATCGGGTCTTTGAAGTTTTTTGGCCTTCGTTTTCCCCTCACACGAATTTTTACGTTAAATAGGGAACACCGTGGCTGGTCTTCGATTTACCATCCCTGGAGAGTGGTGCACCATGGTACCGGTCGATTTCAAATCCCTGCACCCATTTCTAAAAGTCGCACGGCGCTGTTTCGTCTTTTTAGACGAATGTTGCACCTTGCACCGCAGATGTTGCACCCTGTGGATATCGATTCTTCGGACGGCCATAACTGTTGCCTCGTTTAGAGTTACGGGAGCCATAACCAGTCAAAACGAAGGTCTCAGTGAGTTCTACGGCTTTGTCGGCTGTAAGCCGTCAACGGATAGTTTCATACCCAAAAAAAAGCTATCCGAACCTCAATCGGGTCTTTGAAGTTTTTTGGCCTTCGTTTTCCCGTCACACGAATTTTTACGTTAAATAGGGAACACCGTGGCTGGTCTTGGATTTACCATCCCTGGAGAGTGGTGCACCATGGTACCGGTCGATTTCAAATCCCTGCACCCATTTCTAAAAGTCGCACGGCGCTGTTTCGTCTTTTTAGACGAATGTTGCACCTTGCACCGCAGATGTTGCACCCTGTGGATATTGATTCTTCGGACGGCCATAACTGTTGCCTCGTTTAGAGTTACGGGAGCCATAACTAGTCAAAACGAAGGTCTCAGTGAGTTCTACGGCTTTGACCACTGTAAGCCGTCAACGGATAGTTTCATACCCAAAAAAAAGCTATCCGAACCTCAATCGGGTCTTTGAAGTTTTTTGGCCTTCGTTTTCCCGTCACACGAATTTTTACGTTAAATAGGGAACACCGTGGCTGGTCTTCGATTTACCATCCCTGGAGAGTGGTGCACCATGGTACCGGTCGATTTCAAATCCCTGCACCCATTTCTAAAAGTCGCACGGCGCTGTTTCGTCTTTTTAGACGAATGTTGCACCTTGCACCGCAGATGTTGCACCCTGTGGATATCGATTCTTCGGACGGCCATAACTGTTGCCTCGTTTAGAGTTACGGGAGCCATAACCAGTCAAAACGAAGGTCTCAGTGAGTTCTACGGCTTTGACTGTTGTAAGCCGTCAACGGATAGTTTCATACCAAAAAAAAAGCTATCCGAACCTCAATCGGGTCTTTGAAGTTTTTTGGCCTTGGTTTTCCCGCCACACGAATTTTTACGTTAAATAGGGAACACCGTGGCTGGTCTTCGATTTACCATCCCTGGAGAGTGGTGCACCATGGTACCGGTCGATTTCAAATCCCTGCACCCATTTCTAAAAGTCGCACGGCGCTGTTTCGTCTTTTTAGACGAATGTTGCACCTTGCACCGCAGATGTTGCACCCTGTGGATATCGATTCTTCGGACGGCCATAACTGTTGCCTCGTTTAGAGTTAAGGGAGCCATAACCAGTCAAAACGAAGGACTCAGTGAGTTCTACGGCTTTGACGGCTGAAAGCCGTCAACGGATAGTTTCATACCCAAAAAAAAGCTATCCGAACCTCCATCGGGTCTTTGAAGTTTTTTGGCCTTCGTTTTGCCGTCACACGAATTTTTACGTTAAATAGGGAACACCGTGGCTGGTCTTCGATTTACCATCCCTGGAGAGTGGTGCACCATGGTACCGGTCGGTTTCAAATCCCTGCACCCATTTCTAAAAGTCGCACGGCGCTGTTTCGTCTTTTTAGACGAATGTTGCACCTTGCACCGCAGATGTTGCACCCTGTCGATATCGATTCTTCGGACGGCCATAACTGTTGCCTCGTTTAGAGTTACGGGAGCCATAACCAGTCAAAACGAAGGTCTCAGTGAGTTCTACGGCTTTGACGGATGTAAGCCGTCAATGGATAGTTTCATACCCAAAAAAAAGCTATCCGAACCTCAATCGGGTCTTTGAAGTTTTTTGGCCTTCGTTTTCCCGTCACACGAATTTTTACGTTAAATAGGGAACACCGTGGCTGGTCTTCGATTTACCATCCCTGGAGAGTGGTGCACCATGGTACCGGTCGATTTCAAATCCCTGCACCCATTTCTAAAAGTCGCACGGCGCTGTTTCGTCTTTTTAGACGAATGTTGCACCTTGCACCGCAGATGTTGCACCCTGTGGATATCGATTCTTCGGACGGCCATAACTGTTGCCTCGTTTAGAGTTACGGGAGCCATAACCAGTCAAAACGAAGGTCTCAGTGAGTTCTACGGCTTTGAATGCTGTAAGCCGTCAACGGATAGTTTCATACCCAAAAAAAAGCTATCCGAACCTCAATCGGGTCTTTGAAGTTTTTTGGCCTTCGTTTTCCCGTCACATGAATTT
This sequence comes from Allium fistulosum, assembly GCA_030737815.1. Classification (NCBI taxonomy): domain Eukaryota; kingdom Viridiplantae; phylum Streptophyta; class Magnoliopsida; order Asparagales; family Amaryllidaceae; genus Allium; species Allium fistulosum. The sequence goes on from CM060907.1 coordinate 53,435,681, forward strand.
TTACGTTAAATAGGGAACACCGTGGCTGGTCTTCGATTTACCATCCCTGGAGAGTGGTGCACCATGGTACCGGTCGATTTCAAATCCCTGCACCCATTTCTAAAAGTCGCACGGCGCTGTTTCGTCTTTTTTGATGAATGTTGCACCTTGCACCGCAGATGTTGCACCCTGTGGATATCGATTCTTCGGACGGCCATAACTGTTGCCTCGTTTAGAGTTACGGGAGCCATAACCAGTCAAAACGAAGGTCTCAGTGAGTTCTACGGCTTTGACCGCTGTAAGCCGTCAACGGATAGTTTCATAACCAAAAAAAAGCTATCCGAACCTCAATCGGGTCTTTGAAGTTTTTTGGCCTTCGTTTTCCCCTCACACGAATTTTTACGTTAAATAGGGAACACCGTGGCTGGTCTTCGATTTACCATCCCTGGAGAGTGGTGCACCATGGTACCGGTCGATTTCAAATCCCTGCACCCATTTCTAAAAGTCGCACGGCGCTGTTTCGTCTTTTTAGACGAATGTTGCACCTTGCATCGCAGATGTTGCACCCTGTGGATATCGATTCTTCGGACGGCCATAACTGTTGCCTCGTTTAGAGTTACGGGAGCCATAACCAGTCAAAACGAAGGTCTCAGTGAGTTCTACGGCTTTGTCGGCTGTAAGCCGTCAACGGATAGTTTCATACCCAAAAAAAAGCTATCCGAACCTCAATCGGGTCTTTGTAGTTTTTTGGCCTTCGTTTTCCCGTCACACGAATTTTTACGTTAAATAGGGAACACCGTGGCTGGTCTTCGATTTACCATCCCTGGAGAGTGGTGCACCATGGTACCGGTCGATTTCAAATCCCTGCACCCATTTCTAAAAGTCGCACGGCGCTGTTTCGTCTTTTTAGACGAATGTTGCACCTTGCACCGCAGATGTTGCACCCTGTGGATATCGATTCTTCGGACGGCCATAACTGTTGCCTCGTTTAGAGTTAAGGGAGCCATAACCAGTCAAAACGAAGGACTCAGTGAGTTCTACGGCTTTGACGGCTGAAAGCCGTCAACGGATAGTTTCATACCCAAAAAAAAGCTATCCGAACCTCCATCGGGTCTTTGAAGTTTTTTGGCCTTCGTTTTGCCGTCACACGAATTTTTACGTTAAATAGGGAACACCGTGGCTGGTCTTCGATTTACCATCCCTGGAGAGTGGTGCACCATGGTACCGGTCGGTTTCAAATCCCTGCACCCATTTCTAAAAGTCGCACGGCGCTGTTTCGTCTTTTTAGACGAATGTTGCACCTTGCACCGCAGATGTTGCACCCTGTCGATATCGATTCTTCGGACGGCCATAACTGTTGCCTCGTTTAGAGTTACGGGAGCCATAACCAGTCAAAACGAAGGTCTCAGTGAGTTCTACGGCTTTGACGGATGTAAGCCGTCAATGGATAGTTTCATACCCAAAAAAAAGCTATCCGAACCTCAATCGGGTCTTTGAAGTTTTTTGGCCTTCGTTTTCCCGTCACACGAATTTTTACGTTAAATAGGGAACACCGTGGCTGGTCTTCGATTTACCATCCCTGGAGAGTGGTGCACCATGGTACCGGTCGATTTCAAATCCCTGCACCCATTTCTAAAAGTCGCACGGCGCTGTTTCGTCTTTTTAGACGAATGTTGCACCTTGCACCGCAGATGTTGCACCCTGTGGATATCGATTCTTCGGACGGCCATAACTGTTGCCTCGTTTAGAGTTACGGGAGCCATAACCAGTCAAAACGAAGGTCTCAGTGAGTTCTACGGCTTTGAATGCTGTAAGCCGTCAACGGATAGTTTCATACCCAAAAAAAAGCTATCCGAACCTCAATCGGGTCTTTGAAGTTTTTTGGCCTTCGTTTTCCCGTCACATGAATTTTTACGTTAAATAGGGAACACCGTGGCTGGTCTTCGATTTACCATCCCTGGAGAGTGGTGCACCATGGTACCGGTCGATTTCAAATCCCTGCACCCATTTCTAAAAGTCGCACGGCGCTGTTTCGTCTTTTTTGATGAATGTTGCACCTTGCACCGCAGATGTTGCACCCTGTGGATATCGATTCTTCGGACGGCCATAACTGTTGCCTCGTTTAGAGTTACGGGAGCCATAACCAGTCAAAACGAAGGTCTCAGTGAGTTCTACGGCTTTGACCGCTGTAAGCCGTCAACGGATAGTTTCATAACCAAAAAAAAGCTATCCGAACCTCAATCGGGTCTTTGAAGTTTTTTGGCCTTCGTTTTCCCCTCACACGAATTTTTACGTTAAATAGGGAACACCGTGGCTGGTCTTCGATTTACCATCCCTGGAGAGTGGTGCACCATGGTACCGGTCGATTTCAAATCCCTGCACCCATTTCTAAAAGTCGCACGGCGCTGTTTCGTCTTTTTAGACGAATGTTGCACCTTGCACCGCAGATGTTGCACCCTGTGGATATCGATTCTTCGGACGGCCATAACTGTTGCCTCGTTTAGAGTTACGGGAGCCATAACCAGTCAAAACGAAGGTCTCAGTGAGTTCTACGGCTTTGTCGGCTGTAAGCCGTCAACGGATAGTTTCATACCCAAAAAAAAGCTATCCGAACCTCAATCGGGTCTTTGAAGTTTTTTGGCCTTCGTTTTCCCGTCACACGAATTTTTACGTTAAATAGGGAACACCGTGGCTGGTCTTGGATTTACCATCCCTGGAGAGTGGTGCACCATGGTACCGGTCGATTTCAAATCCCTGCACCCATTTCTAAAAGTCGCACGGCGCTGTTTCGTCTTTTTAGACGAATGTTGCACCTTGCACCGCAGATGTTGCACCCTGTGGATATTGATTCTTCGGACGGCCATAACTGTTGCCTCGTTTAGAGTTACGGGAGCCATAACTAGTCAAAACGAAGGTCTCAGTGAGTTCTACGGCTTTGACCACTGTAAGCCGTCAACGGATAGTTTCATACCCAAAAAAAAGCTATCCGAACCTCAATCGGGTCTTTGAAGTTTTTTGGCCTTCGTTTTCCCGTCACACGAATTTTTACGTTAAATAGGGAACACCGTGGCTGGTCTTCGATTTACCATCCCTGGAGAGTGGTGCACCATGGTACCGGTCGATTTCAAATCCCTGCACCCATTTCTAAAAGTCGCACGGCGCTGTTTCGTCTTTTTAGACGAATGTTGCACCTTGCACCGCAGATGTTGCACCCTGTGGATATCGATTCTTCGGACGGCCATAACTGTTGCCTCGTTTAGAGTTACGGGAGCCATAACCAGTCAAAACGAAGGTCTCAGTGAGTTCTACGGCTTTGACTGTTGTAAGCCGTCAACGGATAGTTTCATACCAAAAAAAAAGCTATCCGAACCTCAATCGGGTCTTTGAAGTTTTTTGGCCTTGGTTTTCCCGCCACACGAATTTTTACGTTAAATAGGGAACACCGTGGCTGGTCTTCGATTTACCATCCCTGGAGAGTGGTGCACCATGGTACCGGTCGATTTCAAATCCCTGCACCCATTTCTAAAAGTCGCACGGCGCTGTTTCGTCTTTTTAGACGAATGTTGCACCTTGCACCGCAGATGTTGCACCCTGTGGATATCGATTCTTCGGACGGCCATAACTGTTGCCTCGTTTAGAGTTACGGGAGCCATAACCAGTCAAAACGAAGGTCTCAGTGAGTTCTATGGCTTTGACCGCTGTAAGCCGTCAACGGATAGTTTCATACCCAAAAAAAAGCTCTCCGAACCTCAATCGGGTCTTTGAAGTTTTTTGGCCTTCGTTTTCCCGTCACACGAATTTTTACGTTAAATAGGGAACACCGTGGCTGGTATTCGATTTACCATCCCTGGAGAGTGGTGCACCATGGTACCGGTCGATTTCAAATCCCTGCACCCATTTCTAAAAGTCGCACGGCGCTGTTTCGTCTTTTTAGACGAATGTTGCACCTTGCACCGCAGATGTTGCACCCTGTGGATATCGATTCTTCGGACGGCCATAACTGTTGCCTCGTTTAGAGTTACGGGAGCCATAACCAGTCAAAACGAAGGTCTCAGTGAGTTCTACGGCTTTGACTGCTGTAAGCCGTCAACGGATAGTTTCATACCCAAAAAAAAGCTATCCGAACCTCAATCGGGTCTTTGAAGTTTTTTGGCCTTCGTTTTTCCGTCACACGAATTTTTACGTTAAATAGGGAACACCGTGGCTGGTCTTCGATTTACCATCCCTGGAGAGTGGTGCACCATGGTACCGGTCGATTTCAAATCCCTGCATCCATTTCTAAAAGTCGCACGGCGCTGTTTCGTCTTTTTAGACGAATGTTGCACCTTGCACCGCAGATGTTGCACCCTGTGGATATCGATTCTTCGGACGGCCATAACTGTTGCCTCGTTTAGAGTTACGGGAGCCATAACCAGTCAAAACGAAGGTCTCAGTGAGTTCTACGGCTTTGACCGCTGTAAGCCGTCAACGTATAGTTTCATACCCAAAAAAAAGCTATCCGAACCTCAATCCGGTCTTTGAAGTTTTTTGGCCTTCGTTTTCCCGTCACACGAATTTTTACGTTAAATAGGGAACACCGTGGCTGGTCTTCGATTTACCATCCCTCGAGAGTGGTGCACCATGGTAGCGGTCGATTTCAAATCCCTGCACCCATTTCTAAAAGTAGCACGGCGCTGTTTCGTCTTTTTAGACGAATGTTGCACCTTGCACCGCAGATGTTGCACCCTGTGGATATCGATTCTTCGGACGGCCATAACTGTTGCCTCGTTTAGAGTTACGGGAGCCATAACCAGTCAAAACGAAGGTCTCAGTGAGTTCTACGGCTTTGACTGCTGTAAGCCGTCAACGGATAGTTTCATACCCAAAAAAAAGCTATCCGAACCTCAATCGGGTCTTTGAAGTTTTTTGGCCTTCGTTTTCCCGTCACACGAATTTTTACGTTAAATAGGGAACACCGTGGCTGGTCTTCGATTTACCATCCCTGGAGAGTGGTGCACCATGGTACCGGTCGATTTCAAATCCCTGCACCCATTTCTAAAAGTCGCACGGCGCTGTTTCGTCTTTTTAGACGAATGTTGCACCTTGCACCGCAGATGTTGCACCCTGTGGATATCGATTCTTCGGACGGCCATAACTGTTGCCTCGTTTAGAGTTACGGGAGCCATAACCAGTCAAAACGAAGGTCTCAGTGAGTTCTACGGCTTTGACGGCTGTAAGCCGTCAACAGATAGTTTCATACCCAAAAAAAAGCTATCTGAACCTCAATCGGGTCTTTGAAGTTTTTTGGCCTTCGTTTTCCCGTCACACGAATTTTTACGTTAAATAGGGAACACCGTGGCTGGTCTTCGATTTACCATCCCTGGAGAGTGGTCCACCATGGTACCGGTCGATTTCAAATCCCTGCACCCATTTCTAAAAGTCGCATGGCGCTGTTTCGTCTTTTTAGACGAATGTTGCACCTTGCACCGCAGATGTTGCACCCTGTGGATATCGATTCTTCGGACGGCCATAACTGTTGCCTCGTTTAGAGTTACGGGAGCCATAACCAGTCAAAACGAAGGTCTCAGTGAGTTCTACGGCTTTGACTGTTGTAAGCCATCAACGGATAGTTTCATACCCAAAAAAAAGCTATCCGAACCTCAATCGGGTCTTTGAAGTTTTTTGGCCTTGGTTTTCCCGTCACACGAATTTTTACGTTAAATAGGGAACACCGTGGCTGGTCTTCGATTTACCATCCCTGGAGAGTGGTGAACCATGGTACCAGTCGATTTCAAATCCCTGCACCCATTTCTAAAAGTCGCACGGCGCTGTTTCGTCTTTTTAGACGAATGTTGCACCTTGCACCGCAGATGTTGCACCCTGTGGATATCGATTCTTCGGACGGCCATAACTGTTGCCTTGTTTAGAGTTACGGGAGCCATAACCAGTCAAAACGAAGGTCTCAGTGAGTTCTACGGCTTTGACCGCTGTAAGCCGTCAACGGATAGTTTCATACCCAAAAAAAAGCTCTCCGAACCTCAATCGGGTCTTTGAAGTTTTTTGGCCTTCGTTTTCCCGTCACACGAATTTTTACGTTAAATAGGGAACACCGTGGCTGGTATTCGATTTACCATCCCTGGAGAGTGGTGCACCATGGTACCGGTCGATTTCAAATCCCTGCACCCATTTCTAAAAGTCGCACGGCGCTGTTTCGTCTTTTTAGACGAATGTTGCACCTTGCACCGCAGATGTTGCACCCTGTGGATATCGATTCTTCGGACGGCCATAACTGTTGCCTCGTTTAGAGTTACGGGAGCCATAACTAGTCAAAACGAAGGTCTCAGTGAGTTCTACGGCTTTGACTGCTGTAAGCCATCAACGGATAGTTTCATACCCAAAAAAAAGCTATCCGAACCTCAATCGGGTCTTTGAAGTTTTTTGGCCTTCGTTTTCCCGTCACACGAATTTTTACGTTAAATAGGGAACACCGTGGCTGGTCTTCGATTTACCATCCCTGGAGAGTGGTGCACCATGGTACCGGTCGATTTCAAATCCCTGCACCCATTTCTAAAAGTCGCACGGCGCTGTTTCGTCTTTTTAGACGAATGTTGCACCTTGCACCGCAGATGTTGCACCCTGTGGATATCGATTCTTCGGACGGCCATAACTGTTGCCTCGTTTAGAGTTACGGGAGCCATAACCAGTCAAAACGAAGGTCTCAGTGAGTTCTACGGCTTTGACCGCTGTAAGCCGACAACGGATAGTTTCATACCCAAAAAAAAGGTATCCGAACCTCAATCGGGTCTTTGAAGTTTTTTGGCCTTCGTTTTCCCGTCACACGAATTTTTACGTTAAATAGGGAACACCGTGGCTGGTCTTCGATTTACCATCCCTGGAGAGTGGTGCACCATGGTACCAGTCGATTTCAAATCCCTGCACCCATTTCTAAAAGTCGCACGGCGCTATTTCGTCTTTTTAGACGAATGTTGCACCTTGCACCGCAGATGTTGCACCCTGTGGATATCGATTCTTCGGACGGCCATAACTGTTGCCTCGTTTAGAGTTACGGGAGCCATAACCAGTCAAGACGAAGGTCTCAGTGAGTTCTACGACTTTGACCGCTGTAAGCCATCAACAGATAGTTTCATACCCAAAAAAAAGCTATCCGAACCTCAATCGGGTCTTTGAAGTTTTTTGGCCTTCGTTTTCCCGTCACACGAATTTTTACGTTAAATAGGGAACACCGTGGCCGGTCTTCGATTTACCATCCCTGGAGAGTGGTGCACCATGGTACCGGTCGATTTCAAATCCCTGCACCCATTTCTAAAAGTCGCACGGCGCTGTTTCGTCTTTTTAGACGAATGTTGCACCTTGCACCGCAGATGTTGCACCCTGTGGATATCGATTCTTCGGACGGCCATAACTATTGCCTCGTTTAGAATTACGGGAACCATAACCAGTCAATACGAAGGTCTCAGTGAGTTCTACAACTTTGACAGCGGTAATCCATCAACGGATAGTTTCATACCCAAAAAAAAGCTCTCCGAACCTCAATCGGGTCTTTGAAGTTTTTTGGCCTTCGTTTTCCCGTCACACGAATTTTTACGTTAAATAGGGAACACCGTGGCTGGTCTTCGATTTACCATCCCTGGAGAGTGGTGCACCATGGTACCGGTCGATTTCAAATCCCTGCACCCATTTCTAAAAGTCGCACGGCGATGTTTCGTCTTTTTAGACGAATGTTGCACCTTGCACCGCAGATGTTGCACCCTGTGGATATCGATTCTTCGGACGGCCATAACTGTTGCCTCGTTTAGAGTTACGGGAGCCATAACCAGTCAAAACGAAGGTCTCAGTGAGTTCTACGGCTTTGACGGCTGTAAGCCGTCAACGGATAGTTTCATACCCAAAAAAAAGCTATCCGAACCTCAATCGGGTCTTTGAAGTTTTTTGGCTTCGTTTTCCCGTCACACGAATTTTTACGTTAAATAGGGAACACCGTGGCTGGTCTTCGATTTACCATCCCTGGAGAGTGGTGCACCATGGTACCGGTCGATTTCAAATCCCTGCACCCATTTCTAAAAGTCGCACGGCGCTGTTTCGTCTTTTTAGACGAATGTTGCACCTTGCACCGCAGATGTTGCACCCTGTGGATATCGATTCTTCGGACGGCCATAACTGTTGCCTCGTTTAGAGTTACGGGAGCCATAACCAGTCAAAACGAAGGTCTCAGTGAGTTCTACGGCTTTGACTGTTGTAAGCCATCAACGGATAGTTTCATACCCAAAAAAAAGCTATCCGAACCTCAATCGGGTCTTTGAAGTTTTTTGGCCTTCGTTTTCCCGTCACACGAATTTTTACGTTAAATAGGGAACACCGTGGCTGGTCTTCGATTTACCATCCCTGGAGAGTGGTGCACCATGGTACCGGTCGATTTCAAATCCCTGCACCCATTTCTAAAAGTCGCACGGCGCTATTTCGTCTTTTTAGACGAATGTTGCACCTTGCACCGCAGATGTTGCACCCTGTGGATATCGATTCTTCGGACGGCCATAACTGTTGCCTCGTTTAGAGTTACGGGAGCCATAACCAGTCAAGACGAAGGTCTCAGTGAGTTCTACGACTTTGACCGCTGTAAGCCGTCAACGGATAGTTTCATACCCAAAAAAAAGCTATCCGAACCTCAATCGGGTCTTTGAAGTTTTTTGGCCTTCGTTTTCCCGTCACATGAATTTTTACGTTAAATAGGGAACACCGTGGCTGGTCTTCGATTTACCATCCCTGGAGAGTGGTGCACCATGGTACCGGTCGATTTCAAATCCCTGCACCCATTTCTAAAAGTCGCACGGCGCTGTTTCGTCTTTTTAGACGAATGTTGCACCTTGCACCGCAGATGTTGCACCCTGTGGATATCGATTCTTCGGACGGCCATAACTGTTGCCTCGTTTAGAGTTACGGGAGCCATAACCAGTCAAAACGAAGGTCTCAGTGAGTTCTACGGCTTTGACTGTTGTAAGCCGTCAACGGATAGTTTCATACCAAAAAAAAAGCTATCCGAACCTCAATCGGGTCTTTGAAGTTTTTTGGCCTTGGTTTTCCCGCCACACGAATTTTTACGTTAAATAGGGAACACCGTGGCTGGTCTTCGATTTACCATCCCTGGAGAGTGGTGCACCATGGTACCGGTCGATTTCAAATCCCTGCACCCATTTCTAAAAGTCGCACGGCGCTGTTTCGTCTTTTTAGACGAATGTTGCACCTTGCACCGCAGATGTTGCACCCTGTGGATATCGATTCTTCGGACGGCCATAACTGTTGCCTCGTTTAGAGTTACGGGAGCCATAACCAGTCAAAACGAAGGTCTCAGTGAGTTCTATGGCTTTGACCGCTGTAAGCCGTCAACGGATAGTTTCATACCCAAAAAAAAGCTCTCCGAACCTCAATCGGGTCTTTGAAGTTTTTTGGCCTTCGTTTTCCCGTCACACGAATTTTTACGTTAAATAGGGAACACCGTGGCTGGTATTCGATTTACCATCCCTGGAGAGTGGTGCACCATGGTACCGGTCGATTTCAAATCCCTGCACCCATTTCTAAAAGTCGCACGGCGCTGTTTCGTCTTTTTAGACGAATGTTGCACCTTGCACCGCAGATGTTGCACCCTGTGGATATCGATTCTTCGGACGGCCATAACTGTTGCCTCGTTTAGAGTTACGGGAGCCATAACCAGTCAAAACGAAGGTCTCAGTGAGTTCTACGGCTTTGACTGCTGTAAGCCGTCAACGGATAGTTTCATACCCAAAAAAAAGCTATCCGAACCTCAATCGGGTCTTTGAAGTTTTTTGGCCTTCGTTTTTCCGTCACACGAATTTTTACGTTAAATAGGGAACACCGTGGCTGGTCTTCGATTTACCATCCCTGGAGAGTGGTGCACCATGGTACCGGTCGATTTCAAATCCCTGCATCCATTTCTAAAAGTCGCACGGCGCTGTTTCGTCTTTTTAGACGAATGTTGCACCTTGCACCGCAGATGTTGCACCCTGTGGATATCGATTCTTCGGACGGCCATAACTGTTGCCTCGTTTAGAGTTACGGGAGCCATAACCAGTCAAAACGAAGGTCTCAGTGAGTTCTACGGCTTTGACCGCTGTAAGCCGTCAACGTATAGTTTCATACCCAAAAAAAAGCTATCCGAACCTCAATCCGGTCTTTGAAGTTTTTTGGCCTTCGTTTTCCCGTCACACGAATTTTTACGTTAAATAGGGAACACCGTGGCTGGTCTTCGATTTACCATCCCTGGAGAGTGGTGCACCATGGTAGCGGTCGATTTCAAATCCCTGCACCCATTTCTAAAAGTAGCACGGCGCTGTTTCGTCTTTTTAGACGAATGTTGCACCTTGCACCGCAGATGTTGCACCCTGTGGATATCGATTCTTCGGACGGCCATAACTGTTGCCTCGTTTAGAGTTACGGGAGCCATAACCAGTCAAAACGAAGGTCTCAGTGAGTTCTACGGCTTTGACTGCTGTAAGCCGTCAACGGATAGTTTCATACCCAAAAAAAAGCTATCCGAACCTCAATCGGGTCTTTGAAGTTTTTTGGCCTTCGTTTTCCCGTCACACGAATTTTTACGTTAAATAGGGAACACCGTGGCTGGTCTTCGATTTACCATCCCTGGAGAGTGGTGCACCATGGTACCGGTCGATTTCAAATCCCTGCACCCATTTCTAAAAGTCGCACGGCGCTGTTTCGTCTTTTTAGACGAATGTTGCACCTTGCACCGCAGATGTTGCACCCTGTGGATATCGATTCTTCGGACGGCCATAACTGTTGCCTCGTTTAGAGTTACGGGAGCCATAACCAGTCAAAACGAAGGTCTCAGTGAGTTCTACGGCTTTGACGGCTGTAAGCCGTCAACAGATAGTTTCATACCCAAAAAAAAGCTATCTGAACCTCAATCGGGTCTTTGAAGTTTTTTGGCCTTCGTTTTCCCGTCACACGAATTTTTACGTTAAATAGGGAACACCGTGGCTGGTCTTCGATTTACCATCCCTGGAGAGTGGTCCACCATGGTACCGGTCGATTTCAAATCCCTGCACCCATTTCTAAAAGTCGCATGGCGCTGTTTCGTCTTTTTAGACGAATGTTGCACCTTGCACCGCAGATGTTGCACCCTGTGGATATCGATTCTTCGGACGGCCATAACTGTTGCCTCGTTTAGAGTTACGGGAGCCATAACCAGTCAAAACGAAGGTCTCAGTGAGTTCTACGGCTTTGACTGTTGTAAGCCATCAACGGATAGTTTCATACCCAAAAAAAAGCTATCCGAACCTCAATCGGGTCTTTGAAGTTTTTTGGCCTTGGTTTTCCCGTCACACGAATTTTTACGTTAAATAGGGAACACCGTGGCTGGTCTTCGATTTACCATCCCTGGAGAGTGGTGAACCATGGTACCAGTCGATTTCAAATCCCTGCACCCATTTCTAAAAGTCGCACGGCGCTGTTTCGTCTTTTTAGACGAATGTTGCACCTTGCACCGCAGATGTTGCACCCTGTGGATATCGATTCTTCGGACGGCCATAACTGTTGCCTTGTTTAGAGTTACGGGAGCCATAACCAGTCAAAACGAAGGTCTCAGTGAGTTCTACGGCTTTGACCGCTGTAAGCCGTCAACGGATAGTTTCATACCCAAAAAAAAGCTCTCCGAACCTCAATCGGGTCTTTGAAGTTTTTTGGCCTTCGTTTTCCCGTCACACGAATTTTTACGTTAAATAGGGAACACCGTGGCTGGTATTCGATTTACCATCCCTGGAGAGTGGTGCACCATGGTACCGGTCGATTTCAAATCCCTGCACCCATTTCTAAAAGTCGCACGGCGCTGTTTCGTCTTTTTAGACGAATGTTGCACCTTGCACCGCAGATGTTGCACCCTGTGGATATCGATTCTTCGGACGGCCATAACTGTTGCCTCGTTTAGAGTTACGGGAGCCATAACTAGTCAAAACGAAGGTCTCAGTGAGTTCTACGGCTTTGACTGCTGTAAGCCATCAACGGATAGTTTCATACCCAAAAAAAAGCTATCCGAACCTCAATCGGGTCTTTGAAGTTTTTTGGCCTTCGTTTTCCCGTCACACGAATTTTTACGTTAAATAGGGAACACCGTGGCTGGTCTTCGATTTACCATCCCTGGAGAGTGGTGCACCATGGTACCGGTCGATTTCAAATCCCTGCACCCATTTCTAAAAGTCGCACGGCGCTGTTTCGTCTTTTTAGACGAATGTTGCACCTTGCACCGCAGATGTTGCACCCTGTGGATATCGATTCTTCGGACGGCCATAACTGTTGCCTCGTTTAGAGTTACGGGAGCCATAACCAGTCAAAACGAAGGTCTCAGTGAGTTCTACGGCTTTGACCGCTGTAAGCCGACAACGGATAGTTTCATACCCAAAAAAAAGGTATCCGAACCTCAATCGGGTCTTTGAAGTTTTTTGGCCTTCGTTTTCCCGTCACACGAATTTTTACGTTAAATAGGGAACACCGTGGCTGGTCTTCGATTTACCATCCCTGGAGAGTGGTGCACCATGGTACCAGTCGATTTCAAATCCCTGCACCCATTTCTAAAAGTCGCACGGCGCTATTTCGTCTTTTTAGACGAATGTTGCACCTTGCACCGCAGATGTTGCACCCTGTGGATATCGATTCTTCGGACGGCCATAACTGTTGCCTCGTTTAGAGTTACGGGAGCCATAACCAGTCAAGACGAAGGTCTCAGTGAGTTCTACGACTTTGACCGCTGTAAGCCATCAACAGATAGTTTCATACCCAAAAAAAAGCTATCCGAACCTCAATCGGGTCTTTGAAGTTTTTTGGCCTTCGTTTTCCCGTCACACGAATTTTTACGTTAAATAGGGAACACCGTGGCCGGTCTTCGATTTACCATCCCTGGAGAGTGGTGCACCATGGTACCGGTCGATTTCAAATCCCTGCACCCATTTCTAAAAGTCGCACGGCGCTGTTTCGTCTTTTTAGACGAATGTTGCACCTTGCACCGCAGATGTTGCACCCTGTGGATATCGATTCTTCGGACGGCCATAACTATTGCCTCGTTTAGAATTACGGGAACCATAACCAGTCAATACGAAGGTCTCAGTGAGTTCTACAACTTTGACAGCGGTAATCCATCAACGGATAGTTTCATACCCAAAAAAAAGCTCTCCGAACCTCAATCGGGTCTTTGAAGTTTTTTGGCCTTCGTTTTCCCGTCACACGAATTTTTACGTTAAATAGGGAACACCGTGGCTGGTCTTCGATTTACCATCCCTGGAGAGTGGTGCACCATGGTACCGGTCGATTTCAAATCCCTGCACCCATTTCTAAAAGTCGCACGGCGATGTTTCGTCTTTTTAGACGAATGTTGCACCTTGCACCGCAGATGTTGCACCCTGTGGATATCGATTCTTCGGACGGCCATAACTGTTGCCTCGTTTAGAGTTACGGGAGCCATAACCAGTCAAAACGAAGGTCTCAGTGAGTTCTACGGCTTTGACGGCTGTAAGCCGTCAACGGATAGTTTCATACCCAAAAAAAAGCTATCCGAACCTCAATCGGGTCTTTGAAGTTTTTTGGCTTCGTTTTCCCGTCACACGAATTTTTACGTTAAATAGGGAACACCGTGGCTGGTCTTCGATTTACCATCCCTGGAGAGTGGTGCACCATGGTACCGGTCGATTTCAAATCCCTGCACCCATTTCTAAAAGTCGCACGGCGCTGTTTCGTCTTTTTAGACGAATGTTGCACCTTGCACCGCAGATGTTGCACCCTGTGGATATCGATTCTTCGGACGGCCATAACTGTTGCCTCGTTTAGAGTTACGGGAGCCATAACCAGTCAAAACGAAGGTCTCAGTGAGTTCTACGGCTTTGACTGTTGTAAGCCATCAACGGATAGTTTCATACCCAAAAAAAGCTATCCGAACCTCAATCGGGTCTTTGAAGTTTTTTGGCCTTCGTTTTCCCGTCACACGAATTTTTACGTTAAATAGGGAACACCGTGGCTGGTCTTCGATTTACCATCCCTGGAGAGTGGTGCACCATGGTACCGGTCGATTTCAAATCCCTGCACCCATTTCTAAAAGTCGCACGGCGCTATTTCGTCTTTTTAGACGAATGTTGCACCTTGCACCGCAGATGTTGCACCCTGTGGATATCGATTCTTCGGACGGCCATAACTGTTGCCTCGTTTAGAGTTACGGGAGCCATAACCAGTCAAGACGAAGGTCTCAGTGAGTTCTACGACTTTGACCACTGTAAGCCGTCAACGGATAGTTTCATACCCAAAAAAAAGCTATCCGAACCTCAATCGGGTCTTTGAAGTTTTTTGGCCTTCGTTTTCCCGTCACACGAATTTTTACGTTAAATAGGGAACACCGTGGCTGGTCTTCGATTTACCATCCCTGGAGAGTGGTGCACCATGGTACCGGTCGATTTCAAATCCCTGCACCCATTTCTAAAAGTCGCACGGCGCTATTTCGTCTTTTTAGACGAATGTTGCACCTTGCACCGCAGATGTTGCACCCTGTGGATATCGATTCTTCGGACGGCCATAACTGTTGCCTCGTTTAGAGTTACGGGAGCCATAACCAGTCAAGACGAAGGTCTCAGTGAGTTCTACGACTTTGACCGCTGTAAGCCGTCAACGGATAGTTTCATACCCAAAAAAAAGCTATCCGAACCTCAATCGGGTCTTTGAAGTTTTTTGGCCTTCGTTTTCCCGTCACACGAATTTTTACGTTAAATAGGGAACACCGTGGCTGGTCTTCAATTTACCATCCCTGGAGAGTGGTGCACCATGGTACCGGTCGATTTCAAATCCCTGCACCCATGTCTAAAAGTCGCACGGCGCTGTTTCGTCTTTTTAGACGAATGTTGCACCTTGCACCGCAGATGTTGCACCCTGTGGATATCGATTCTTCGGACGGCCATAACTATTGCCTCGCTTAGAATTACGGGAACCATAACCAGTCAATACGAAGGTCTCAGTGAGTTCTACGACTTTGACAGCGGTAATCCATCAACGGATAGTTTCATACCCAAAAAAAAGCTCTCCGAACCTCAATCGGGTCTTTGAAGTTTTTTGGCCTTCGTTTTCCCGTCACACGAATTTTTACGTTAAATAGGGAACACCGTGGCTGGTCTTCGATTTACCATCCCTGGAGAGTGGTGCACCATGGTACCGGTCGATTTCAAATCCCTGCACCCATTTCTAAAAGTCGCACGGCGATGTTTCGTCTTTTTAGACGAAGGTTGCACCTTGCACCGCAGATGTTGCACCCTGTGGATATCGATTCTTCGGACGGCCATAACTGTTGCCTCGTTTAGAGTTACGGGAGCCATAACCAGTCAAAACGAAGGTCTCAGTGAGTTCTACGGCTTTGACGGCTGTAAACCGTCAACGGATAGTTTCATACCCAAAAAAAAGCTATCCGAACCTCAATCGGGTCTTTGAAGTTTTTTGGCCTTCGTTTTCCCGTCACACGAATTTTTACGTTAAATAGGGAACACCGTGGCTGGTCTTCGATTTACCATCCCTGGAGAGTGGTGCACCATGGTACCGGTCGATTTCAAATCCCTGCACCCATTTCTAAAAGTCGCATGGCGCTGTTTCGTCTTTTTAGACGAATGTTGCACCTTGCACCGCAGATGTTGCACCCTGTGGATATCGATTCTTCGGACGGCCATAACTGTTGCCTCGTTTAGATTTACGGGAGCCATAACCAGTCAAAACGAAGGTCTCAGTGAGTTCTACGGCTTTGACTGTTGTAAGCCATCAACGGATAGTTTCATACCCAAAAAAAAGCTATCCGAACCTCAATCGGGTCTTTGAAGTTTTTTGGCCTTGGTTTTCCCGTCACACGAATTTTTACGTTAAATAGGGAACACCGTGGCTGGTCTTCGATTTACCATCCCTGGAGAGTGGTGCACCATGGTACCGGTCGATTTCAAATCCCTGCACCCATTTCTAAAAGTCGCACGGCGCTGTTTCGTCTTTTTAGACGAATGTTGCACTTTGCATCGCAGATGTTGCACCCTGTGGATATCGATTCTTCGGACGGCCATAACTGTTGCCTCGTTTAGAGTTACGGGAGCCATACCCAGTCAAAACGAAGGTCTCAGTGAGTTCTACGGCTTTGACCGCTGTAAGCCGTCAACGGATAGTTTCATACCCAAAAAAAAGCTCTCCGAACCTCAATCGGGTCTTTGAAGTTTTTTGGCCTTCGTTTTCCCGTCACACGAATTTTTACGTTAAATAGGGAACACCGTGGCTGGTATTCGATTTACCATCCCTGGAGAGTGGTGCACCATGGTACCGGTCGATTTCAAATCCCTGCACCCATTTCTAAAAGTCGCACGGCGCTGTTTCGTCTTTTTAGACGAATGTTGCACCTTGCACCGCAGATGTTGCACCCTGTGGATATCGATTCTTCGGACGGCCATAACTGTTGCCTCGTTTAGAGTTACGGGAGCCATAACCAGTCAAAACGAAGGTCTCAGTGAGTTCTACGGCTTTGACCGCTGAAGCCGTCAACGGATAGTTTCATACCCAAAAAAAAGCTATCCGAACCTCAATCGGGTCTTTGAAGTTTTTTGGCCTTCGTTTTCCCGTCACAAGAATTTTTACGTTAAATAGGGAACACCGTGGCTGGTCTTCGATTTACCATCCCTGGAGAGTGGTGCACCATGGTACCGGCCGATTTCAAATCCCTGCACCCATTTCTAAAAGTCGCACGGCGCTGTTTCGTCTTTTTAGACGAATGTTGCACCTTGCACCGCAGATGTTGCACCCTGTGGATATCGATTCTTCGGACGGCCATAACTGTTGCCTCGTTTAGAGTTACGGGAGCCATAACCAGTCAAAACGAAGGTCTCAGTGAGTTCTACGGCTTTGACTGCTGTAAGCCATCAACGGATAGTTTCATACCCAAAAAAAAGGTATCCGAACCTCAATCGGGTCTTTGAAGTTTTTTGGCCTTCGTTTTCCCGTCACACGAATTTTTACGTTAAATAGGGAACACCGTGGCTGGTCTTCGATTTACCATCCCTGGAGAGTGGTGCACCATGGTACCGGTCGATTTCAAATCCCTGCACCCATTTCTAAAAGTCGCACGGCGCTATTTCGTCTTTTTAGACGAATGTTGCACCTTGCACCGCAGATGTTGCACCCTGTGGATATCGATTCTTCGGACGGCCATAACTGTTGCCTCGTTTAGAGTTACGGGAGCCATAACCAGTCAAAAGGAACGTCTCAGTGAGTTCTACGACTTTGACCGCTGTAAGCCGTCAACGGATAGTTTCATACCCAAAAAATAGCTATCCGAACCTCAATCGGGTCTTTGAAGTTTTTTGGCCTTCGTTTTCCCGTCACACGAATTTTTACGTTAAATAGGGAACACCGTGGCTGGTCTTCGATTTACCATCCCTGGAGAGTGGTGCACCATGGTACCGGTCGATTTCAAATCCCTGCACCCATTTCTAAAAGTCGCACGGCGCTGTTTCGTCTTTTTAGACGAATGTTGCACCTTGCACCGCAGATGTTGCACCCTGTGGATATCGATTCTTCGGACGGCCATAACTGTTGCCTCGTTTAGAGTTACGGGAGCCATAACCAGTCAAAACGAAGGTCTCAGTGAGTTCTACGGCTTTGACGGCTGTAAGCCGTCAACGGATAGTTTCATACCCAAAAAAAAGCTATCCGAACCTCAATCGGGTCTTTGAAGTTTTTTGGCCTTCGTTTTCCCGTCACACGAATTTTTACGTTAAATAGGGAACACCGTGGCTGGTCTTCGATTTACCATCCCTGGAGAGTGGTGCACCATGGTACCGGTCGATTTCAAATCCCTGCACCCATTTCTAAAAGTCGCATGGCGCTGTTTCGTCTTTTTAGACGAATGTTGCACCTTGCACCGCAGATGTTGCACCCTGTGGATATCGATTCTTCGGACGGCCATAACTGTTGCCTCGTTTAGAGTTACGGGAGCCATAACCAGTCAAAACGAAGGTCTCAGTGAGTTCTACGGCTTTGACTGTTGTAAGCCATCAACGGATAGTTTCATACCCAAAAAAAAGCTATCCGAACCTCAATCGGGTCTTTGAAGTTTTTTGGCCTTGGTTTTCCCGTCACACGAATTTTTACGTTAAATAGGGAACACCGTGGCTGGTCTTCGATTTACCATCCCTGGAGAGTGGTGCACCATGGTACCGGTCGATTTCAAATCCCTGCACCCATTTCTAAAAGTCGCACGGCGCTGTTTCGTCTTTTTAGACGAATGTTGCACTTTGCACCGCAGATGTTGCACCCTGTGGATATCGATTCTTCGGACGGCCATAACTGTTGCCTCGTTTAGAGTTACGGGAGCCATAACCAGTCAAAACGAAGGTCTCAGTGAGTTCTACGGCTTTGACCGCTGTAAGCCGTCAACGGATAGTTTCATACCCAAAAAAAAGCTCTCCGAACCTCAATCGGGTCTTTGAAGTTTTTTGGCCTTCGTTTTCCCGTCACACGAATTTTTACGTTAAATAGGGAACACCGTGGCTGGTATTCGATTTACCATCCCTGGAGAGTGGTGCACCATGGTACCGGTCGATTTCAAATCCCTGCACCCATTTCTAAAAGTCGCACGGCGCTGTTTCGTCTTTTTAGACGAATGTTGCACCTTGCACCGCAGATGTTGCACCCTGTGGATATCGATTCTTCGGACGGCCATAACTGTTGCCTCGTTTAGAGTTACGGGAGCCATAACCAGTCAAAACGAAGGTCTCAGTGAGTTCTACGGCTTTGACCGCTGAAGCCGTCAACGGATAGTTTCATACCCAAAAAAAATCTATCCGAACCTCAATCGGGTCTTTGAAGTTTTTTGGCCTTCGTTTTCCCGTCACAAGAATTTTTACGTTAAATAGGGAACACCGTGGCTGGTCTTCGATTTACCATCCCTGGAGAGTGGTGCACCATGGTACCGGTCGATTTCAAATCCCTGCACCCATTTCTAAAAGTCGCACGGCGCTGTTTCGTCTTTTTAGACGAATGTTGCACCTTGCACCGCAGATGTTGCACCCTGTGGATATCGATTCTTCGGACGGCCATAACTGTTGCCTCGTTTAGAGTTACGGGAGCCATAACCAGTCAAAACGAAGGTCTCAGTGAGTTCTACGGCTTTGACAACTGTAAGCCGTCAACGGATAGTTTCATACCCAAAAAAAAGGTATCCGAACCTCAATCGGGTCTTTGAAGTTTTTTGGCCTTCGTTTTCCCGTCACACGAATTTTTACGTTAAATAGGGAACACCGTGGCTGGTCTTCGATTTACCATCCCTGGAGAGTGGTGCACCATGGTACCGGTCGATTTCAAATCCCTGCACCCATTTCTAAAAGTGGCACGGCGCTATTTCGTCTTTTTAGACGAATGTTGCACCTTGCACCGCAGATGTTGCACCCTGTGGATATCGATTCTTCGGACGGCCATAACTGTTGCCTCGTTTAGAGTTACGGGAGCCATAACCAGTCAAAACGAAGGTCTCAGTGAGTTCTACGACTTTGACCGCTGTAAGCCGTCAACGGATAGTTTCATACCCAAAAAAAAGCTATCCGAACCTCAATCGGGTCTTTGAAGTTTTTTGGCCTTCGTTTTCCCGTCACACGAATTTTTACGTTAAATAGGGAACACCGTGGCTGGTCTTCGATTTACCATCCCTGGAGAGTGGTGCACCATGGTACCGGTCGATTTCAAATCCCTGCACCCATTTCTAAAAGTCGCACGGCGCTGTTTCGTCTTTTTAGACGAATGTTGCACCTTGCACCGCAGATGTTGCACCTTGTGGATATCGATTCTTCGGACGGCCATAACTATTGCCTCGCTTAGAATTACGGGAACCATAACCAGTCAATACGAAGGTCTTAGTGAGTTCTACGACTATGACAGCGGTAATCCATCAACGGATAGTTTCATACCCAAAAAAAAGCTCTCCGAACCTCAATCGGGTCTTTGAAGTTTTTTGGCCTTCGTTTTCCCGTCACACGAATTTTTACGTTAAATAGGGAACACCGTGGCTGGTCTTCGATTTACCATCCCTGGAGAGTGGTGCACCATGGTACCGGTCGATTTCAAATCCCTGCACCCATTTCTAAAAGTCGCACGGCGATGTTTCGTCTTTTTAGACGAATGTTGCACCTTGCACCGCAGATGTTGCACCCTGTGGATATCGATTCTTCGGACGGCCATAACTGTTGCCTCGTTTAGAGTTACGGGAGCCATAACCAGTCAAAACGAAGGTCTCAGTGAGTTCTACGGCTTTGACGGCTGTAAGCCGTCAACGGATAGTTTCATACCCAAAAAAAAGCTATCCGAACCTCAATCGGGTCTTTGAAGTTTTTTGGCCTTCGTTTTCCCGTCACACGAATTTTTACGTTAAATAGGGAACACCGTGGCTGGTCTTCGATTTACCATCCCTGGAGAGTGGTGCACCATGGTACCGGTCGATTTCAAATCCCTGCACCCATTTCTAAAAGTCGCACGGCGCTGTTTCGTCTTTTTAGACGAATGTTGCACCTTGCACCGCAGATGTTGCACCCTGTGGA
This sequence comes from Allium fistulosum, assembly GCA_030737815.1. NCBI lineage: Eukaryota > Viridiplantae > Streptophyta > Magnoliopsida > Asparagales > Amaryllidaceae > Allium > Allium fistulosum. Next base: position 53,456,263 of record CM060907.1, read on the forward strand.
TATCGATTCTTCGGACGGCCATAACTGTTGCCTCGTTTAGAGTTACGGGAGCCATAACCAGTCAAAACGAAGGTCTCAGTGAGTTCTACGGCTTTGACTGCTGTAAGCCGTCAACGGATAGTTTCATACCCAAAAAAAAGCTATCCGAACCTCAATCGGGTCTTTGAAGTTTTTTGGCCTTCGTTTTCCCGTCACACGAATTTTTACGTTAAATTGGGAACACTGTGGCTGGTCTTCGATTTACCATCCCTGGAGAGTGGTGCACCATGGTACCGGTCGATTTCAAATCCCTGCACCCATTTCTAAATGTCGCACGGCGCTGTTTCGTCTTTTTAGACGAATGTTGCACCTTGCACCGCAGATGTTGCACCCTGTGGATATCGATTCTTCGGACGGCCATAACTGTTGCCTCGTTTAGAGTTACGGGAGCCATAACCAGTCAAAACGAAGGTCTCAGTGAGTTCTACGACTTTGACAGCGGTAAGCCATCAACGGATAGTTTCATACCCAAAAAAAAGGTATCCAAACCTCAGTCGGGTCTTTGAAGTTTTTTGGCCTTCGTTTTCCCGTCACACGAATTTTTACGTTAAATAGGGAACACCGTGGCTGGTCTTCGATTTACCATCCCTGGAGAGTGGTGCACCATGGTACCGGTCGATTTCAAATCCCTGCACCCATTTCTAAAAGTCGCACGGCGCTGTTTCGTCTTTTTAGACGACTGTTGCACCTTGCACCGCAGATGTAGCACCCTGTGGATATCGATTCTTCGGACGGCCATAACTGTTGCCTCGTTTAGAGTTACGGGAGCCATAACCAGTCAAAACGAAGGTCTCAGTGAGTTCTACGACTTAGACCGCTGTAAGCCGTCAACGGATAGTTTCATACCCAAAAAAAAGCTATCCGAACCTCAATCGGGTCTTTGAAGTTTTTTGGCCTTCGTTTTCCCGTCACACGAATTTTTACGTTAAATAGGGAACACCGTGGCTGGTCTTCGATTTACCATCCCTGGAGAGTGGTGCACCATGGTACCGGTCGATTTCAAATCCCTGCACCCATTTCTAAAAGTCGCACGGCGCTGTTTCGTCTTTTTAGACGAATGTTGCACCTTGCACCGCAGATGTTGCACCCTGTGGATATCGATTCTTCGGACGGCCATAACTGTTGCCTCGTTTAGAGTTACGGGAGCCATAACCAGTCAAAACGAAGGTCTCAGTGAGTTCTACGGCTTTGACAGCTGTAAGCCATCAACGGATAGTTTCATACCCAAAAAAAAGCTCTCCGAACCTCAATCGGGTCTTTGAAGTTTTTTGGCCTTCGTTTTCCCGTCACACGAATTTTTACGTTAAATAGGGAACACCGTGGCTGGTCTTCGATTTACCATCCCTGGAGAGTGGTGCACCATGGTACCGGTCGATTTCAAATCCCTGCACCCATTTCTAAAAGTCGCACGGCGCTGTTTCGTCTTTTTAGACGAATGTTGCACCTTGCACCGCAGATGTTGCACCCTGTGGATATCGATTCTTCGGACGGCCATAACTGTTGCCTCGTTTATAGTTACGGGAGCCATAACCAGTCAAAACGAAGGTCTCAGTGAGTTCTACGGCTTTGACAACTGTAAGCCGTCAACGGATAGTTTCATACCCAAAAAAAAGGTATCCGAACCTCAATCGGGTCTTTGAAGTTTTTTGGCCTTCGTTTTCCCGTCACACGAATTTTTACGTTAAATAGGGAACACCGTGGCTGGTCTTCGATTTACCATCCCTGGAGAGTGGTGCACCATGGTACCGGTCGATTTCAAATCCCTGCACCCATTTCTAAAAGTGGCACGGCGCTATTTCGTCTTTTTAGACGAATGTTGCACCTTGCACCGCAGATGTTGCACCCTGTGGATATCGATTCTTCGGACGGCCATAACTGTTGCCTCGTTTAGAGTTACGGGAGCCATAACCAGTCAAAACGAAGGTCTCAGTGAGTTCTACGACTTTGACCGCTGTAAGCCGTCAACGGATAGTTTCATACCCAAAAAAAAGCTATCCGAACCTCAATCGGGTCTTTGAAGTTTTTTGGCCTTCGTTTTCCCGTCACACGAATTTTTACGTTAAATAGGGAACACCGTGGCTGGTCTTCGATTTACCATCCCTGGAGAGTGGTGCACCATGGTACCGGTCGATTTCAAATCCCTGCACCCATTTCTAAAAGTCGCACGGCGCTGTTTCGTCTTTTTAGACGAATGTTGCACCTTGCACCGCAGATGTTGCACCTTGTGGATATCGATTCTTCGGACGGCCATAACTATTGCCTCGCTTAGAATTACGGGAACCATAACCAGTCAATACGAAGGTCTTAGTGAGTTCTACGACTATGACAGCGGTAATCCATCAACGGATAGTTTCATACCCAAAAAAAAGCTCTCCGAACCTCAATCGGGTCTTTGAAGTTTTTTGGCCTTCGTTTTCCCGTCACACGAATTTTTACGTTAAATAGGGAACACCGTGGCTGGTCTTCGATTTACCATCCCTGGAGAGTGGTGCACCATGGTACCGGTCGATTTCAAATCCCTGCACCCATTTCTAAAAGTCGCACGGCGATGTTTCGTCTTTTTAGACGAATGTTGCACCTTGCACCGCAGATGTTGCACCCTGTGGATATCGATTCTTCGGACGGCCATAACTGTTGCCTCGTTTAGAGTTACGGGAGCCATAACCAGTCAAAACGAAGGTCTCAGTGAGTTCTACGGCTTTGACGGCTGTAAGCCGTCAACGGATAGTTTCATACCCAAAAAAAAGCTATCCGAACCTCAATCGGGTCTTTGAAGTTTTTTGGCCTTCGTTTTCCCGTCACACGAATTTTTACGTTAAATAGGGAACACCGTGGCTGGTCTTCGATTTACCATCCCTGGAGAGTGGTGCACCATGGTACCGGTCGATTTCAAATCCCTGCACCCATTTCTAAAAGTCGCACGGCGCTGTTTCGTCTTTTTAGACGAATGTTGCACCTTGCACCGCAGATGTTGCACCCTGTGGATATCGATTCTTCGGACGGCCATAACTGTTGCCTCGTTTAGAGTTACGGGAGCCATAACCAGTCAAAACGAAGGTCTCAGTGAGTTCTACGGCTTTGACTGCTGTAAGCCGTGAACGGATAGTTTCATACCCAAAAAAAAGCTATCCGAACCTCAATCGGGTCTTTGAAGTTTTTTGGCCTTCGTTTTCCCGTCACACGAATTTTTACGTTAAATTGGGAACACTGTGGCTGGTCTTCGATTTACCATCCCTGGAGAGTGGTGCACCATGGTACCGGTCGATTTCAAATCCCTGCACCCATTTCTAAATGTCGCACGGCGCTGTTTCGTCTTTTTAGACGAATGTTGCACCTTGCACCGCAGATGTTGCACCCTGTGGATATCGATTCTTCGGACGGCCATAACTGTTGCCTCGTTTAGAGTTACGGGAGCCATAACCAGTCAAAACGAAGGTCTCAGTGAGTTCTACGACTTTGACAGCGGTAAGCCATCAACGGATAGTTTCATACCCAAAAAAAAGGTATCCAAACCTCAGTCGGGTCTTTGAAGTTTTTTGGCCTTCGTTTTCCCGTCACACGAATTTTTACGTTAAATAGGGAACACCGTGGCTGGTCTTCGATTTACCATCCCTGGAGAGTGGTGCACCATGGTACCGGTCGATTTCAAATCCCTGCACCCATTTCTAAAAGTCGCACGGCGCTGTTTCGTCTTTTTAGACGACTGTTGCACCTTGCACCGCAGATGTAGCACCCTGTGGATATCGATTCTTCGGACGGCCATAACTGTTGCCTCGTTTAGAGTTACGGGAGCCATAACCAGTCAAAACGAAGGTCTCAGTGAGTTCTACGACTTAGACCGCTGTAAGCCGTCAACGGATAGTTTCATACCCAAAAAAAAGCTATCCGAACCTCAATCGGGTCTTTGAAGTTTTTTGGCCTTCGTTTTCCCGTCACACGAATTTTTACGTTAAATAGGGAACACCGTGGCTGGTCTTCGATTTACCATCCCTGGAGAGTGGTGCACCATGGTACCGGTCGATTTCAAATCCCTGCACCCATTTCTAAAAGTCGCACGGCGCTGTTTCGTCTTTTTAGACGAATGTTGCACCTTGCACCGCAGATGTTGCACCCTGTGGATATCGATTCTTCGGACGGCCATAACTGTTGCCTCGTTTAGAGTTACGGGAGCCATAACCAGTCAAAACGAAGGTCTCAGTGAGTTCTACGGCTTTGACAGCTGTAAGCCATCAACGGATAGTTTCATACCCAAAAAAAAGCTCTCCGAACCTCAATCGGGTCTTTGAAGTTTTTTGGCCTTCGTTTTCCCGTCACACGAATTTTTACGTTAAATAGGGAACACCGTGGCTGGTCTTCGATTTACCATCCCTGGAGAGTGGTGCACCATGGTACCGGTCGATTTCAAATCCCTGCACCCATTTCTAAAAGTCGCACGGCGCTGTTTCGTCTTTTTAGACGAATGTTGCACCTTGCACCGCAGATGTTGCACCCTGTGGATATCGATTCTTCGGACGGCCATAACTGTTGCCTCGTTTATAGTTACGGGAGCCATAACCAGTCAAAACGAAGGTCTCAGTGAGTTCTACGGCTTTGACAGCTGTAAGCCATCAACGGATAGTTTCATACCCAAAAAAAAGCTCTCCGAACCTCAATCGGGTCTTTGAAGTTTTTTGGCCTTCGTTTTCCCGTCACACGAATTTTTACGTTAAATAGGGAACACCGTGGCTGGTCTTCGATTTACCATCCCTGGAGAGTGGTGCACCATGGTACCGGTCGATTTCAAATCCCTGCACCCATTTCTAAAAGTCGCACGGCGCTGTTTCGTCTTTTTAGACGAATGTTGCACCTTGCACCGCAGATGTTGCACCCTGTGGATATCGATTCTTCGGACGGCCATAACTGTTGCCTCGTTTAGAGTTACGGGAGGCATAACCAGTCAAAACGAAGGTCTCAGTGAGTTCTACGGCTTTGACGGCTGTAAGCCGTCAACGGATAGTTTCATACCCAAAAAAAAGCTATCCGAACCTCAATCGGGTCTTTGAAGTTTTTTGGCCTTCGTTTTCCCGTCACACGAATTTTTACGTTAAATAGGGAACACCGTGGCTGGTCTTCGATTTACCATCCCTGGATAGTGGTGCACCATGGTACCGGTCGATTTCAAATCCCTGCACCCATTTCTAAAAGTCGCACGGCGCTGTTTCGTCTTTTTAGACGAATGTTGAACCTTGCACCGCAGATGTTGCACCCTGTGGATATCGATTCTTCGGACGGCCATAACTGTTGCCTCGTTTAGAGATACGGGAGCCATAACCAGTCAAAACGAAGGTCTCAGTGAGTTCTACGTCTTTGACAGCTGTAAGCCATCAATGGATAGTTTCATACCCAAAAAAAAGCTCTCCGAACCTCAATCGGGTCTTTGAAGTTTTTTGGCCTTCGTTTTCCCGTCACACGAATTTTTACGTTAAATAGGGAACACGGTGGCTGGTCTTCGATTTACCATCCCTGGGGAGTGGTGCACCATGGTACCGGTCGATTTCAAATCCCTGCACCCATTTCTAAAAGTCGCACGGCGCTGTTTCGTCTTTTTAGACGAATGTTGCACCTTGCACCGCAGATGTTGCACCCTGTGGATATCGATTCTTCGAACGGCCATAACTGTTGCCTCGTTTAGAGTTACGGGAGCCATAACCAGTCAAAACGAAGGTCTCAGTGAGTTCTACGGCTTTGATAGCTGTAAGCCATCAACGGATAGTTTCATACCCAAAAAAAAGCTCTCCGAACCTCAATCGGGTCTTTGAAGTTTTTTGGCCTTCGTTTTCCCGTCACACGAATTTTTACGTTAAATAGGGAACACCGTGGCTGGTCTTCGATTTACCATCCCTGGAGAGTGGTGCACCATGGTACCGGTCGATTTCAAATCCCTGCACCCATTTCTAAATGTCGCACGGCGCTGTTTCGTCTTTTTAGACGAATGTTGCACCTTGCACCGCAGATGTTGCACCCTGTGGATATCGATTCTTCGGACGGCCATAACTGTTGCCTCGTTTAGAGTTACGGGAGCCATAACCAGTCAAAACGAAGGTCTCAGTGAGTTCTACGGCTTTGACGGCTGTAAGCCGTCAACGGATAGTTTCATACCCAAAAAAAAGCTATCCGAACCTCAATCGGGTCTTTGAAGTTTTTTGGCCTTCGTTTTCCCGTCACACGAATTTTTACGTTAAATAGGGAACACCGTGGCTGGTCTTCGATTTACCATCCCTGGAGAGTGGTGCACCATGGTACCGGTAGATTTCAAATCCCTGCACCCATTTCTAAAAGTCGCACGGCGCTGTTTCGTCTTTTTAGACGAATGTTGCACCTTGCACCGCAGATGTTGCACCCTGTGGATATCGATTCTTCGGACGGCCATAACTGTTGCCTCGTTTAGAGTTACGGGAGCCATAACCAGTCAAAACGAAGGTCTCAGTGAGTTCTACGGCTTTGACAACTGTAAGCCGTCAACGGATAGTTTCATACCCAAAAAAAAGGTATCCGAACCTCAATCGGGTCTTTGAAGTTTTTTGGCCTTCGTTTTCCCGTCACACGAATTTTTACGTTAAATAGGGAACACCGTGGCTGGTCTTCGATTTACCATCCCTGGAGAGTGGTGCACCATGGTACCGGTCGATTTCAAATCCCTGCACCCATTTCTAAAAGTGGCACGGCGCTATTTCGTCTTTTTAGACGAATGTTGCACCTTGCACCGCAGATGTTGCACCCTGTGGATATCGATTCTTCGGACGGCCATAACTGTTGCCTCGTTTAGAGTTACGGGAGCCATAACCAGTCAAAACGAAGGTCTCAGTGAGTTCTACGACTTTGACCGCTGTAAGCCGTCAACGGATAGTTTCATACCCAAAAAAAAGCTATCCGAACCTCAATCGGGTCTTTGAAGTTTTTTGGCCTTCGTTTTCCCGTCACACGAATTTTTACGTTAAATAGGGAACACCGTGGCTGGTCTTCGATTTACCATCCCTGGAGAGTGGTGCACCATGGTACCGGTCGATTTCAAATCCCTGCACCCATTTCTAAAAGTCGCACGGCGCTGTTTCGTCTTTTTAGACGAATGTTGCACCTTGCACCGCAGATGTTGCACCTTGTGGATATCGATTCTTCGGACGGCCATAACTATTGCCTCGCTTAGAATTACGGGAACCATAACCAGTCAATACGAAGGTCTTAGTGAGTTCTACGACTATGACAGCGGTAATCCATCAACGGATAGTTTCATACCCAAAAAAAAGCTCTCCGAACCTCAATCGGGTCTTTGAAGTTTTTTGGCCTTCGTTTTCCCGTCACACGAATTTTTACGTTAAATAGGGAACACCGTGGCTGGTCTTCGATTTACCATCCCTGGAGAGTGGTGCACCATGGTACCGGTCGATTTCAAATCCCTGCACCCATTTCTAAAAGTCGCACGGCGATGTTTCGTCTTTTTAGACGAATGTTGCACCTTGCACCGCAGATGTTGCACCCTGTGGATATCGATTCTTCGGACGGCCATAACTGTTGCCTCGTTTAGAGTTACGGGAGCCATAACCAGTCAAAACGAAGGTCTCAGTGAGTTCTACGGCTTTGACGGCTGTAAGCCGTCAACGGATAGTTTCATACCCAAAAAAAAGCTATCCGAACCTCAATCGGGTCTTTGAAGTTTTTTGGCCTTCGTTTTCCCGTCACACGAATTTTTACGTTAAATAGGGAACACCGTGGCTGGTCTTCGATTTACCATCCCTGGAGAGTGGTGCACCATGGTACCGGTCGATTTCAAATCCCTGCACCCATTTCTAAAAGTCGCACGGCGCTGTTTCGTCTTTTTAGACGAATGTTGCACCTTGCACCGCAGATGTTGCACCCTGTGGATATCGATTCTTCGGACGGCCATAACTGTTGCCTCGTTTAGAGTTACGGGAGCCATAACCAGTCAAAACGAAGGTCTCAGTGAGTTCTACGGCTTTGACTGCTGTAAGCCGTCAACGGATAGTTTCATACCCAAAAAAAAGCTATCCGAACCTCAATCGGGTCTTTGAAGTTTTTTGGCCTTCGTTTTCCCGTCACACGAATTTTTACGTTAAATTGGGAACACTGTGGCTGGTCTTCGATTTACCATCCCTGGAGAGTGGTGCACCATGGTACCGGTCGATTTCAAATCCCTGCACCCATTTCTAAATGTCGCACGGCGCTGTTTCGTCTTTTTAGACGAATGTTGCACCTTGCACCGCAGATGTTGCACCCTGTGGATATCGATTCTTCGGACGGCCATAACTGTTGCCTCGTTTAGAGTTACGGGAGCCATAACCAGTCAAAACGAAGGTCTCAGTGAGTTCTACGACTTTGACAGCGGTAAGCCATCAACGGATAGTTTCATACCCAAAAAAAAGGTATCCAAACCTCAGTCGGGTCTTTGAAGTTTTTTGGCCTTCGTTTTCCCGTCACACGAATTTTTACGTTAAATAGGGAACACCGTGGCTGGTCTTCGATTTACCATCCCTGGAGAGTGGTGCACCATGGTACCGGTCGATTTCAAATCCCTGCACCCATTTCTAAAAGTCGCACGGCGCTGTTTCGTCTTTTTAGACGACTGTTGCACCTTGCACCGCAGATGTAGCACCCTGTGGATATCGATTCTTCGGACGGCCATAACTGTTGCCTCGTTTAGAGTTACGGGAGCCATAACCAGTCAAAACGAAGGTCTCAGTGAGTTCTACGACTTAGACCGCTGTAAGCCGTCAACGGATAGTTTCATACCCAAAAAAAAGCTATCCGAACCTCAATCGGGTCTTTGAAGTTTTTTGGCCTTCGTTTTCCCGTCACACGAATTTTTACGTTAAATAGGGAACACCGTGGCTGGTCTTCGATTTACCATCCCTGGAGAGTGGTGCACCATGGTACCGGTCGATTTCAAATCCCTGCACCCATTTCTAAAAGTCGCACGGCGCTGTTTCGTCTTTTTAGACGAATGTTGCACCTTGCACCGCAGATGTTGCACCCTGTGGATATCGATTCTTCGGACGGCCATAACTGTTGCCTCGTTTAGAGTTACGGGAGCCATAACCAGTCAAAACGAAGGTCTCAGTGAGTTCTACGGCTTTGACAGCTGTAAGCCATCAACGGATAGTTTCATACCCAAAAAAAAGCTCTCCGAACCTCAATCGGGTCTTTGAAGTTTTTTGGCCTTCGTTTTCCCGTCACACGAATTTTTACGTTAAATAGGGAACACCGTGGCTGGTCTTCGATTTACCATCCCTGGAGAGTGGTGCACCATGGTACCGGTCGATTTCAAATCCCTGCACCCATTTCTAAAAGTCGCACGGCGCTGTTTCGTCTTTTTAGACGAATGTTGCACCTTGCACCGCAGATGTTGCACCCTGTGGATATCGATTCTTCGGACGGCCATAACTGTTGCCTCGTTTATAGTTACGGGAGCCATAACCAGTCAAAACGAAGGTCTCAGTGAGTTCTACGGCTTTGACAGCTGTAAGCCATCAACGGATAGTTTCATACCCAAAAAAAAGCTCTCCGAACCTCAATCGGGTCTTTGAAGTTTTTTGGCCTTCGTTTTCCCGTCACACGAATTTTTACGTTAAATAGGGAACACCGTGGCTGGTCTTCGATTTACCATCCCTGGAGAGTGGTGCACCATGGTACCGGTCGATTTCAAATCCCTGCACCCATTTCTAAAAGTCGCACGGCGCTGTTTCGTCTTTTTAGACGAATGTTGCACCTTGCACCGCAGATGTTGCACCCTGTGGATATCGATTCTTCGGACGGCCATAACTGTTGCCTCGTTTAGAGTTACGGGAGGCATAACCAGTCAAAACGAAGGTCTCAGTGAGTTCTACGGCTTTGACGGCTGTAAGCCGTCAACGGATAGTTTCATACCCAAAAAAAAGCTATCCGAACCTCAATCGGGTCTTTGAAGTTTTTTGGCCTTCGTTTTCCCGTCACACGAATTTTTACGTTAAATAGGGAACACCGTGGCTGGTCTTCGATTTACCATCCCTGGATAGTGGTGCACCATGGTACCGGTCGATTTCAAATCCCTGCACCCATTTCTAAAAGTCGCACGGCGCTGTTTCGTCTTTTTAGACGAATGTTGAACCTTGCACCGCAGATGTTGCACCCTGTGGATATCGATTCTTCGGACGGCCATAACTGTTGCCTCGTTTAGAGATACGGGAGCCATAACCAGTCAAAACGAAGGTCTCAGTGAGTTCTACGTCTTTGACAGCTGTAAGCCATCAATGGATAGTTTCATACCCAAAAAAAAGCTCTCCGAACCTCAATCGGGTCTTTGAAGTTTTTTGGCCTTCGTTTTCCCGTCACACGAATTTTTACGTTAAATAGGGAACACGGTGGCTGGTCTTCGATTTACCATCCCTGGGGAGTGGTGCACCATGGTACCGGTCGATTTCAAATCCCTGCACCCATTTCTAAAAGTCGCACGGCGCTGTTTCGTCTTTTTAGACGAATGTTGCACCTTGCACCGCAGATGTTGCACCCTGTGGATATCGATTCTTCGGACGGCCATAACTGTTGCCTCGTTTAGAGTTACGGGAGCCATAACCAGTCAAAACGAAGGTCTCAGTGAGTTCTACGGCTTTGATAGTTGTAAGCCATCAACGGATAGTTTCATACCCAAAAAAAAGCTCTCCGAACCTCAATCGGGTCTTTGAAGTTTTTTGGCCTTCGTTTTCCCGTCACACGAATTTTTACGTTAAATAGGGAACACCGTGGCTGGTCTTCGATTTACCATCCCTGGAGAGTGGTGCACCATGGTACCGGTCGATTTCAAATCCCTGCACCCATTTCTAAATGTCGCACGGCGCTGTTTCGTCTTTTTAGACGAATGTTGCACCTTGCACCGCAGATGTTGCACCCTGTGGATATCGATTCTTCGGACGGCCATAACTGTTGCCTCGTTTAGAGTTACGGGAGCCATAACCAGTCAAAACGAAGGTCTCAGTGAGTTCTACGGCTTTGACGGCTGTAAGCCGTCAACGGATAGTTTCATACCCAAAAAAAAGCTATCCGAACCTCAATCGGGTCTTTGAAGTTTTTTGGCCTTCGTTTTCCCGTCACACGAATTTTTACGTTAAATAGGGAACACCGTGGCTGGTCTTCGATTTACCATCCCTGGAGAGTGGTGCACCATGGTACCGGTAGATTTCAAATCCCTGCACCCATTTCTAAAAGTCGCACGGCGCTGTTTCGTCTTTTTAGACGAATGTTGCACCTTGCACCGCAGATGTTGCACCCTGTGGATATCGATTCTTCGGACGGCCATAACTGTTGCCTCGTTTAGAGTTACGGGAGCCATAACCAGTCAAAACGAAGGTCTCAGTGAGTTCTACGGCTTTGACTGCTGTAAGCCGTCAACGGATAGTTTCATACCCAAAAAAAAGCTATCCGAACCTCAATCGGGTCTTTGAAGTTTTTTGGCCTTCGTTTTCCCGTCACACGAATTTTTACGTTAAATTGGGAACACTGTGGCTGGTCTTCGATTTACCATCCCTGGAGAGTGGTGCACCATGGTACCGGTCGATTTCAAATCCCTGCACCCATTTCTAAATGTCGCACGGCGCTGTTTCGTCTTTTTAGACGAATGTTGCACCTTGCACCGCAGATGTTGCACCCTGTGGATATCGATTCTTCGGACGGCCATAACTGTTGCCTCGTTTAGAGTTACGGGAGCCATAACCAGTCAAAACGAAGGTCTCAGTGAGTTCTACGACTTTGACAGCGGTAAGCCATCAACGGATAGTTTCATACCCAAAAAAAAGGTATCCAAACCTCAGTCGGGTCTTTGAAGTTTTTTGGCCTTCGTTTTCCCGTCACACGAATTTTTACGTTAAATAGGGAACACCGTGGCTGGTCTTCGATTTACCATCCCTGGAGAGTGGTGCACCATGGTACCGGTCGATTTCAAATCCCTGCACAAATTTCTAAAAGTCGCACGGCGCTGTTTCGTCTTTTTAGACGACTGTTGCACCTTGCACCGCAGATGTAGCACCCTGTGGATATCGATTCTTCGGACGGCCATAACTGTTGCCTCGTTTAGAGTTACGGGAGCCATAACCAGTCAAAACGAAGGTCTCAGTGAGTTCTACGACTTAGACCGCTGTAAGCCGTCAACGGATAGTTTCATACCCAAAAAAAAGCTATCCGAACCTCAATCGGGTCTTTGAAGTTTTTTGGCCTTCGTTTTCCCGTCACACGAATTTTTACGTTAAATAGGGAACACCGTGGCTGGTCTTCGATTTACCATCCCTGGAGAGTGGTGCACCATGGTACCGGTCGATTTCAAATCCCTGCACCCATTTCTAAAAGTCGCACGGCGCTGTTTCGTCTTTTTAGACGAATGTTGCACCTTGCACCGCAGATGTTGCACCCTGTGGATATCGATTCTTCGGACGGCCATAACTGTTGCCTCGTTTAGAGTTACGGGAGCCATAACCAGTCAAAACGAAGGTCTCAGTGAGTTCTACGGCTTTGACAGCTGTAAGCCATCAACGGATAGTTTCATACCCAAAAAAAAGCTCTCCGAACCTCAATCGGGTCTTTGAAGTTTTTTGGCCTTCGTTTTCCCGTCACACGAATTTTTACGTTAAATAGGGAACACCGTGGCTGGTCTTCGATTTACCATCCCTGGAGAGTGGTGCACCATGGTACCGGTCGATTTCAAATCCCTGCACCCATTTCTAAAAGTCGCACGGCGCTGTTTCGTCTTTTTAGACGAATGTTGCACCTTGCACCGCAGATGTTGCACCCTGTGGATATCGATTCTTCGGACGGCCATAACTGTTGCCTCGTTTATAGTTACGGGAGCCATAACCAGTCAAAACGAAGGTCTCAGTGAGTTCTACGGCTTTGACAGCTGTAAGCCATCAACGGATAGTTTCATACCCAAAAAAAAGCTCTCCGAACCTCAATCGGGTCTTTGAAGTTTTTTGGCCTTCGTTTTCCCGTCACACGAATTTTTACGTTAAATAGGGAACACCGTGGCTGGTCTTCGATTTACCATCCCTGGAGAGTGGTGCACCATGGTACCGGTCGATTTCAAATCCCTGCACCCATTTCTAAAAGTCGCACGGCGCTGTTTCGTCTTTTTAGACGAATGTTGCACCTTGCACCGCAGATGTTGCACCCTGTGGATATCGATTCTTCGGACGGCCATAACTGTTGCCTCGTTTAGAGTTACGGGAGGCATAACCAGTCAAAACGAAGGTCTCAGTGAGTTCTACGGCTTTGACGGCTGTAAGCCGTCAACGGATAGTTTCATACCCAAAAAAAAGCTATCCGAACCTCAATCGGGTCTTTGAAGTTTTTTGGCCTTCGTTTTCCCGTCACACGAATTTTTACGTTAAATAGGGAACACCGTGGCTGGTCTTCGATTTACCATCCCTGGATAGTGGTGCACCATGGTACCGGTCGATTTCAAATCCCTGCACCCATTTCTAAAAGTCGCACGGCGCTGTTTCGTCTTTTTAGACGAATGTTGAACCTTGCACCGCAGATGTTGCACCCTGTGGATATCGATTCTTCGGACGGCCATAACTGTTGCCTCGTTTAGAGATACGGGAGCCATAACCAGTCAAAACGAAGGTCTCAGTGAGTTCTACGTCTTTGACAGCTGTAAGCCATCAATGGATAGTTTCATACCCAAAAAAAAGCTCTCCGAACCTCAATCGGGTCTTTGAAGTTTTTTGGCCTTCGTTTTCCCGTCACACGAATTTTTACGTTAAATAGGGAACACGGTGGCTGGTCTTCGATTTACCATCCCTGGGGAGTGGTGCACCATGGTACCGGTCGATTTCAAATCCCTGCACCCATTTCTAAAAGTCGCACGGCGCTGTTTCGTCTTTTTAGACGAATGTTGCACCTTGCACCGCAGATGTTGCACCCTGTGGATATCGATTCTTCGGACGGCCATAACTGTTGCCTCGTTTAGAGTTACGGGAGCCATAACCAGTCAAAACGAAGGTCTCAGTGAGTTCTACGGCTTTGATAGCTGTAAGCCATCAACGGATAGTTTCATACCCAAAAAAAAGCTCTCCGAACCTCAATCGGGTCTTTGAAGTTTTTTGGCCTTCGTTTTCCCGTCACACGAATTTTTACGTTAAATAGGGAACACCGTGGCTGGTCTTCGATTTACCATCCCTGGAGAGTGGTGCACCATGGTACCGGTCGATTTCAAATCCCTGCACCCATTTCTAAATGTCGCACGGCGCTGTTTCGTCTTTTTAGACGAATGTTGCACCTTGCACCGCAGATGTTGCACCCTGTGGATATCGATTCTTCGGACGGCCATAACTGTTGCCTCGTTTAGAGTTACGGGAGCCATAACCGGTCAATACGAAGGTCTCAGTGAGTTCTATGGCTTTGACAGCGGTAAGCCATCAACGGATAGTTTCATACCCAAAAAAAAGCTCTCCGAACCTCAGTCGGGTCTTTGAAGTTTTTTGGCCTTCGTTTTCCCGTCACACGAATTTTTACGTTAAATAGGGAACACCGTGGCTGGTCTTCGATTTAACATCCCTGGAGAATGGTGCACCATGGTACCGGTCGATTTCAAATCCCTGCACCCATTTCTAAAAGTCGCACGGCGCTATTTCGTCTTTTTAGACGAATGTTGCACCTTGCACCGCAGATGTTGCACCCTGTGGATATCGATTCTTCGGACGGCCATAACTGTTGCCTCGTTTAGAGTTACGGGAGCCATAACCAGTCAAAACGAAGGTCTCAGTGAGTTCTACGACTTTGACAGCTGTAAGCCGTCAACGGATAGTTTCATACCCAAAAAAAAGCTATCCGAACCTCAATCGGGTCTTTGAAGTTTTTTGGCCTTCGTTTTCCCGTCACACGAATTTTTACGTTAAATAGGGAACACCGTGGCTGGTCTTCGATTTACCATCCCTGGAGAGTGGTGCACCATGGTACCGGTCGATTTCAAATCCCTGCACCCATTTCTAAAAGTCGCACGGCGCTGTTTCCTCTTTTTAGACTAATGTTGCACCTTGCACCGCAGATGTTGCACCCTCTGGATATCGATTCTTCGGACGGCCATAACTGTTGCCTCGTTTAGAGTTACGGGAGCCATAACCAGTCAAAACGAAGGTCTCAGTGAGTTCTACGGCTTTGACCGCTGTAAGCCTTCAACGGATAGTTTCATACCCAAAAAAAAGCTATCCGAACCTCAATCGGGTCTTTGAAGTTTTTTGGCCTTCGTTTTCCCGTCACACGAATTTTTACGTTAAATAGGGAACACCGTGGCTGGTCTTCGATTTACCATCCCTGGAGAGTGGTGCACCATGGTACCGGTCGATTTCAAATCCCTGCACCCATTTCTAAAAGTCGCACGGCACTGTTTCGTCTTTTTAGACGAATGTTGCACCTTGCACCGCAGATGTTGCACCCTGTGGATATCGATTCTTCAGACGGCCATAACTGTCGCCTCGTTTAGAGTTACGGGAGCCATAACCAGTCAAAACGAAGGTCTCAGTGAGTTCTATGGCTTTGACAGCTGTAAGCCGTCAACGGATAGTTTCATACCCAAAAAAAAGCTCTACGAACCTCAATCGGGTCTTTGAAGTTTTTTGGCCTTCGTTTTCCCGTCACACGAATTTTTACGTTAAATAGGGAACACCGTGGCTGGTCTTCGATTTACCATCCCTGGAGAGTGGTGCACCATGATACCGGTCGATTTCAAATCCCTGCACCCATTTCTAAAAGTCGCACGGCGCTGTTTCGTCTTTTTAGACGAATGTTGCACCTTGCACCGCAGATGTTGCACCCTGTGGATATCGATTCTTCGGACGGCCATAACTGTTGCCTCGTTTAGAGTTACGGGAGCCATAACCAGTCAAAACGAAGGTCTCAGTGAGTTCTACGGCTTTGACAGCTGTAAGCCATCAACGGATAGTTTCATACCCAAAAAAAAGCTCTCCGAACCTCAATCGGGTCTTTGAAGTTTTTTGGCCTTCGTTTTCCCATCACACGAATTTTTACGTTAAATAGGGAACACCGTGGTTGGTCTTCGATTTACCATCCCTGGGGAGTGGTGCACCATGGTACCGGTAGATTTCAAATCCCTGCACCCATTTCTAAAAGTCGCACGGCGCTGTTTCGTCTTTTTAGACGAATGTTGCACCTTGCACCGCAGATGTTGCACCCTGTGGATATCGATTCTTCGGACGGCCATAACTGTTGCCTCGTTTAGAGTTACGGGAGCCATAACCAGTCAAAACGAAGGTCTCAGTGAGTTCTACGGCTTTGACAGCTGTAAGCCGTCAACGGATAGTTTCATACCCAAAAAAAAGCTCTCCGAACCTCAATCGGGTCTTTGAAGTTTTTTGGCCTTCGTTTTCCCGTCACACGAATTTTTACGTTAAATAGGGAACACCGTGGCTGGTCTTCGATTTACCATCCCTGGAGAGAGGTGCACCATGGTACCGGTCGATTTCAAATCCCTGCACCCATTTCTAAAAGTCGCACGGCGCTGTTTCGTCTTTTTAGACGAATGTTGCACCTTGCACCGCAGATGTTGCACCCTGTGGATATCGATTCTTCGGACGGCCATAACTGTTGCCTCGTTTAGAGTTACGGGAGCCATAACCAGTCAAAACGAAGGTCTCAGTGAGTTCTACGGCTTTGACTGCTGTAAGCCGTCAACGGATAGTTTCATACCCAAAAAAAAGCTATCCGAACCTCAATCGGGTCTTTGAAGTTTTTTGGCCTTCGTTTTCCCGTCACACGAATTTTTACGTTAAATAGGGAACACCGTGGCTGGTCTTCGATTTACCATCCCTGGAGAGTGGTGCACTATGGTACCGGTCGATTTCAAATCCCTGCACCCATTTCTAAAAGTCGCACGGCGCTGTTTCGTCTTTTTAGACGAATGTTGCACCTTGCACCGCAGATGTTGCACCCTGTGGATATCGATTCTTCGGACGGCCATAACTGTTGCCTCGTTTAGAGTTACGGGAGCCATAACCAGTCAAAACGAAGGTCTCAGTGAGTTCTACGGCTTTGACCGCTGTAAGCCTTCAACGGATAGTTTCATACCCAAAAAAAAGCTATCCGAACCTCAATCGGGTCTTTGAAGTTTTTTGGCCTTCGTTTTCCCGTCACACGAATTTTTACGTTAAATAGGGAACACCGTGGCTGGTCTTCGATTTACCATCCCTGGAGAGTGGTGCACCATGGTACCGGTCGATTTCAAATCCCTGCACCCATTTCTAAAAGTCGCACGGCGCTGTTTCGTCTTTTTAGACGAATGTTGCACCTTGCACCGCAGATGTTGCACCCTGTGGATATCGATTCTTCGAACGGCCATAACTGTCGCCTCGTTTAGAGTTACGGGAGCCATAACCAGTCAAAACGAAGGTCTCAGTGAGTTCTATGGCTTTGACAGCTGTAAGCCGTCAACGGATAGTTTCATACCCAAAAAAAAGCTCTACGAACCTCAATCGGGTCTTTGAAGTTTTTTGGCCTTCGTTTTCCCGTCACACGAATTTTTACGTTAAATAGGGAACACCGTGGCTGGTCTTCGATTTACCATCCCTGGAGAGTGGTGCGCCATGGTACCGGTCGATTTCAAATCCCTGCACCCATTTCTAAAAGTCGCACGGCGCTGTTTCGTCTTTTTAGATGAATGTTGCACCTTGCACCGCAGATGTTGCACCCTGTGGATATCGATTCTTCGGACGGCCATAACTGTTGCCTCGTTTAGAGTTACGGGAGCCATAACCAGTCAAAACGAAGGTCTCAGTGAGTTCTACGGCTTTGACAGCTGTAAGCCATCAACGGATAGTTTCATACCCAAAAAAAAGCTCTCCGAACCTCAATCGGGTCTTTGAAGTTTTTTGGCCTTCGTTTTCCCGTCACACGAATTTTTACGTTAAATAGGGAACACCGTGGTTGGTCTTCGATTTACCATCCCTGGGGAGTGGTGCACCATGGTACCGGTAGATTTCAAATCCCTGCACCCATTTCTAAAAGTCGCACGGCGCTGTTTCGTCTTTTTAGACGAATGTTGCACCTTGCACCGCAGATGTTGCACCCTGTGGATATCGATTCTTCGGACGGCCATAACTGTTGCCTCGTTTAGAGTTACGGGAGCCATAACCAGTCAAAACGAAGGTCTCAGTGAGTTCTACGGCTTTGACCGCTGTAAGCCGTCAACGGATAGTTTCATACCCAAAAAAAAGCTCTCCGAACCTCAATCGGGTCTTTGAAGTTTTTTTGCCTTCGTTTTCCCATCACACGAATTTTTACGTTAAATAGGGAACACCGTGGCTGGTCTTCGATTTACCATCCCTGGAGAGTGGTGCACCATGGTACCGGTCGATTTCAAATCCCTGCACCCATTTCTAAAAGTCGCACGGCGCTGTTTCGTCTTTTTAGACGAATGTTGCACCTTGCACCGCAGATGTTGCACCCTGTGGATATCGATTCTTCGGACGGCCATAACTGTTGCCTCGTTTAGAGTTACGGAAGCCATAACCAGTCAAAACGAAGGTCTCAGTGAGTTCTACGGCTTTGACAGCTGTAAGCCGTCAACGGATAGTTTCATACCCAAAAAAAAGCTCTCCGAACCTCAATCGGGTCTTTGAAGTTTTTTGGCCTTCGTTTTCCCGTCACACGAATTTTTACGTTAAATAGGGAACACCGTGGCTGGTCTTCGATTTACCATCCCTGGAGAGTGGTGCACCATGGTACCGGTCGATTTCAAATCCCTGCACCCATTTCTAAAAGTCGCACGGCGCTGTTTCGACTTTTTAGACGAATGTTGCACCTTGCACCGCAGATGTTGCACCCTGTGGATATCGATTCTTCGGACGGCCATAACTGTTGCCTCGTTTAGAGTTACGGGACCCATAACCAGTCAAAACGAAGGTCTCAGTGAGTTCTACGGCTTTGACAGCTGTAAGCCGTCAACGGATAGTTTCATACCCAAAAAAAAGCTATCCGAACCTCAATCGGGTCTTTGAAGTTTTTTGGCCTTCGTTTTCCCGTCACAAGAATTTTTACGTTAAATAGGGAACACCGTGGCTGGTCTTCGATTTACCATCCCTGGAGAGTGGTGCACCATGGTACCGGTCGATTTCAAATCCCTGCACCCATTTCTAAAAGTCGCACGGCGCTGTTTCGTCTTTTTAGACGAATGTTGCACCTTGCACCGCAGATGTTGCACCCTGTGGATATCGATTCTTCGGACGGCCATAACTATTGCCTCGTTTAGAATTACGGGATCCATAACCAGTCAATACGAAGGTCTCAGTGAGTTCTACGGCTTTGACAGCTGTAAGCCATCAACGGATAGTTTCATACCCAAAAAAAAGCTATCCGAACCTCAATCGGGTCTTTGAAGTTTTTTGGCCTTCGTTTTCCCGTCACACGAATTTTTACGTTAAATAGGGAACACCGTGGCTGGTCTTCGATTTACCATCCCTAGAGAGTGGTGCACCATGGTACCGGTCGATTTCAAATCCCTGCACCCATTTCTAAAAGTCGCACGGCGCTGTTTCGTCTTTTTAGACGAATGTTGCACCTTGCACCGCAGATGTTGCACCCTGTGGATATCGATTCTTCGGACGGCCATAACTGTCGCCTCGTTTAGAGTTACGGGAGCCATAACCAGTCAAAACGAAGGTCTCAGTGAGTTCTACGGCTTTGACCGCTGTAAGCCGTCAACGGATAGTTTCATACCCAAAAAAAAGCTATCCGAACCTCAATCGGGT
The DNA here is from genome assembly GCA_030737815.1 of Allium fistulosum. Classification (NCBI taxonomy): domain Eukaryota; kingdom Viridiplantae; phylum Streptophyta; class Magnoliopsida; order Asparagales; family Amaryllidaceae; genus Allium; species Allium fistulosum. The sequence goes on from CM060907.1 coordinate 53,476,080, forward strand.
CTTTGAAGTTTTTTGGCCTTCGTTTTCCCGTCACACGAATTTTTACGTTAAATAGGGAACACCGTGGCTGGTCTTCGATTTACCATCCCTGGAGAGTGGTGCACCATGGTACCGGTCGATTTCAAATCCCTGCACCCATTTCTAAAAGTCGCACGGCGCTGTTTCGTCTTTTTAGACGAATGTTGCACCTTGCACCGCAGATGTTGCACCCTGTGGATATCGATTCTTCGGACGGCCATAACTGTTGCCTCGTTTAGAGTTACGGGAGCCATAACCAGTCAAAACGAAGGTCTCAGTGAGTTCTACGGCTTTGACGGCTGTAAGCCATCAACGGATAGTTTCATACCCAAAAAAAAGCTATTCGAACCTCAATCGGGTCTTTGAAGTTTTTTGGCCTTCGTTTTCCCGTCACACGAATTTTTACGTTAAATAGGGAACACCATGGCTGGTTTTCGATTTACCATCCCTGGAGAGTGGTGCACCATGGTACCGGTCGATTTCAAATCCCTGCACCCATTTCTAAAAGTCGCACGGCGCTGTTTCGTCTTTTTAGACGAATGTTGCACCTTGCACCGCAGATGTTGCACCCTGTGGATATCGATTCTTCGGACGGCCATAACTGTCGCCTCGTTTAGAGTTATGGGAGCCATAACCAGTCAAAACGAAGGTCTCAGTGAGTTCTACGGCTTTGACGGCTGTAAGCCGTCAACGGATAGTTTCATACCCAAAAAAAAGCTCTACGAACCTCAATCGGGTCTTTGAAGTTTTTTGGCCTTCGTTTTCCCGTCACACGAATTTTTACGTTAAATAGGGAACACCGTGGCTGGTCTTCGATTTACCATCCCTGGAGAGTGGTGCACCATGGTACCGGTCGATTTCAAATCCCTGCACCCATTTCTAAAAGTCGCACGACGCTGTTTCGTCTTTTTAGACGAATGTTGCACCTTGCACCGCAGATGTTGCACCCTGTGGATATCGATTCTTCGGACGGCCATAACTGTTGCCTCGTTTAGAGTTACGGGAGCCATAACCAGTCAAAACGAAGGTCTCAGTGAGTTCTACGGCTTTGACCGCTGTAAGCCGTCAACTGATAGTTTCATACCCAAAAAAAAGCTATCCGAACCTCAATCGGGTTTTGAAGTTTCTTGGCCTTCGTTTTCCCGTCACACGAATTTTTACGTTAAATAGGGAACACCGTGGCTGGTCTTCGATTTACCATCCCTGGAGAGTGGTGCACCATGGTACCGGTCGATTTCAAATCCCTGCACCCATTTCTAAAAGTCGCACGGCGCTGTTTCGTCTTTTTCGACGAATGTTGCACCTTGCACCGCAGATGTTGCACCCTGTGGATATCGATTCTTCGGACGGCCATAACTGTTGCCTCGTTTAGAGTTACGGGAGCCATAACCAGTCAAAACGAAGGTCTCAGTGAGTTCTACGGCTTTGACCACTGTAAGCCGTCAACGGATAGTTTCATACCCAAAAAAAGCTATCCGAACCTCAATCGGGTCTTTGAAGTTTTTTGGCCTTCGTTTTCCCGTCACACGAATTTTTACGTTAAATAGGGAACACCGTGGCTGGTCTTCGATTTACCATCCCTGGAGAGTGGTGCACCATGGTACCGGTCGATTTCAAATCCCTGCACCCATTTCTAAAAGTCGCACGGCGCTGTTTCGTCTTTTTAGACGAATGTTGCACCTTGCAACGCAGATGTTGCACCCTGTGGATATCGATTCTTCGGACGGCCATAACTGTTGCCTCGTTTAGAGTTACGGGAGCCATAACCAGTCAAAACGAAGGTCTCAGTGAGTTCTACGGCTTTGACAGCTGTAAGCCGTCAACGGATAGTTTCATACCCAAAAAAAAGCTCTCCGAACCTCAATCGGGTCTTTGAAGTTTTTTGGCCTTCGTTTTCCCGTCACACAAATTTTTACGTTAAATAGGGAACACCGTGGCTGGTCTTCGATTTACCATCCCTGGAGAGTGGTGCACCATGGTACCGGTCGATTTCAAATCCCTGCACCCATTTCTAAAAGTCGCACGGCGCTGTTTCGTCTTTTTAGACGAATGTTGCACCTTGCACCGCAGATGTTGCACCCTGTGGATATCGATTCTTCGGACGGCCATAACTGTTGCCTCGTTTAGAGTTACGGGAGCCATAACCAGTCAAAACGAAGGTCTCAGTGAGTTCTACGGCTTTGACAGCTGTAAGCCGTCAACGGATAGTTTCATACCACAAAAAAAAGCTATCCGAACCTCAATCGGGTCTTTGAAGTTTTTTGGCCTTCGTTTTCCCGTCACACGAATTTTTACGTTAAATAGGGAACACCGTGGCTGGTCTTCGATTTACCATCCCTGGAGAGTGGTGCACCATGGTACCGGTCGATTTCAAATCCCTGCACCCATTTCTAAAAGTCGCACGGCGCTGTTTCCTCTTTTTAGACGAATGTTGCACCTTGCACCGCAGATGTTGCACCCTGTGGATATCGATTCTTCGGACGGCCATAACTGTTGCCTCATTTAGAGTTACGGGAGCCATAACCAGTCAAAACGAAGGTCTCAGTGAGTTCTACGGCTTTGACCGCTGTAAGCCTTCAACGGATAGTTTCATACCCAAAAAAAAGCTATCCGAACCTCAATCGGGTCTTTGAAGTTTTTTGGCCTCCGTTTTCCCGTCACACGAATTTTTACGTTAAATAGGGAACACCGTGGCTGGTCTTCGATTTACCATCCCTGGAGAGTGGTGCACCATGGTACCGGTCGATTTCAAATCCCTGCACCCATTTCTAAAAGTCGCACGGCGCTGTTTCGTCTTTTTAGACGAATGTTGCACCTTGCACCGCAGATGTTGCACCCTGTGGATATCGATTCTACGGACGGCCATAACTGTCGCCTCGTTTAGAGTTACGGGAGCCATAACCAGTCAAAACGAAGGTCTCAGTGAGTTCTACGGCTTTGACGGCTGTAAGCCATCAACGGATAGTTTCATACCCAAAAAAAAGCTATCCGAACCTCAATCGGGTTTTGAAGTTTCTTGGCCTTCGTTTTCCCATCACATGAATTTTTACGTTAAATAGGGAACACCGTGGCTGGTCTTCGATTTACCATCCCTGGAGAGTGGTGCACCATGGTACCGGTCGATTTCAAATCCCTGCACCCATTTCTAAAAGTCGCACGGCGCTGTTTCGTAATTTTTAGACGAATGTTGCACCTTGCACCGCAAATGTTGCACCCTGTGGATATCGATTCTTCGGACGGCCATAACTGTTGCCTCGTTTAGAGTTACGGGAGCCATAACCAGTCAAAACGAAGGTCTCAGTGAGTTCTACGGCTTTGACCGCTGTAAGCCATCAACGGATAGTTTCATACCCAAAAAAAAGCTATCCGAACCTCAATCGGGTCTTTGAAGTTTTTTGGCCTTCGTTTTCCCGTCACACGAATTTTTACGTTAAATAGGGAACACCGTGGCTGGTCTTCGATTTACCATCCCTGGAGAGTGGTGCACCATGGTACCGATCGATTTCAAATCCCTGCACCCATTTCTAAAAGTCGCACGGCGCTGTTTCGTCTTTTTAGACGAATGTTGCACCTTGCACCGCAGATGTTGCACCCTGTGGATATCGATTCTTCGGACGGCCATAACTGTTGCCTCGTTTAGAGTTACGGGAGCCATAACCAGTCAAAACGAAGGTCTCAGTGAGTTCTACGGCTTTGACCGCTGTAAGCCGTCAACGGATAGTTTCATACCCAAAAAAAAACTATCCTAACCTCAATCGGGTCTTTGAAGTTTTTTGGCCTTCGTTTTCCCGTCACACGAATTTTTACGTTAAATAGGGAACACCGTGGCTGGTCTTCGATTTACCATCCCTGGAGAGTGGTGCACCAGGGTACCGGTCGATTTCAAATCCCTGCACCCATTTCTAAAAGTCGCACGGCGCTGTTTCGTCTTTTTAGACGAATGTTGCACCTTGCACCGCAGATGTTGCACCCTGTGGATATCGATTCTTCGGACGGCCATAACTGTTGCCTCGTTTAGAGTTACGGGAGCCATAACCAGTCAAAACGAAGGTCTCAGTGAGTTCTACGGCTTTGACGGCTGTAAGCCGTCAACGGATAGTTTCATACCCAAAAAAAAGCTATCCGAACCTCAATCGGGTCTTTGAAGTTTTTTGGCCTTCGTTTTCCCGTCACACGAATTTTTACGTTAAATCGGGAACACCGTGGCTGGTCTTCGATTTACCATCCCTGGAGAGTGGTGCACCATGGTACCGGTCGATTTCAAATCCCTGCACCCATTTCTAAAAGTCGCACGGCGCTGTTTCGTCTTTTTAGACGAATGTTGCACCTTGCACCGCAGATGTTGCACCCTGTGGATATCGATTCTTCGGACGGCCATAACTGTTGCCTCGTTTAGAGTTACGGGAGCCATAACCAGTCAAAACGAAGGTCTTAGTGAGTTCTACGGCTTTGACCGCTGTAAGCCGTCAACGGATAGTTTCATACCCAAAAAAAAGCTATCCGAACCTCAATCGGGTCTTTGATGTTTTTTGGCCTTCGTTTTCCCGTCACACGAATTTTTACGTTAAATCGGGAACACCGTGGCTGGTCTTCGATTTACCATCCCTGGAGAGTGGTGCACCATGGTACCGGTCGATTTCAAATCCCTGCATCCATTTCTAAAAGTCGCACGGCGCTGTTTCGTCTTTTTAGACGAATGTTGCACCTTGCACCGCAGATGTTGCACCCTGTGGATATCGATTCTTCGGACGGCCATAACTGTTGCCTCGTTTAGAGTTACGGGAGCCATAACCAGTCAAAACGAAGGTCTCAGTGAGTTCTACGGCTTTGACTGCTGTAAGCCGTCAACGGATAGTTTCATACCCAAAAAAAAGCTATCCGAACCTCAATCGGGTCTTTGAAGTTTTTTGGCCTTCGTTTTCCCGTCACACGAATTTTTACGTTAAATAGGGAACACCGTGGCTGGTCGTCGATTTACCATCCCTGGAGAGTGGTGCACCATGGTACCGGTCGATTTCAAATCCCTGCACCCATTTCTAAAAGTCGCACGGCGCTGTTTCGTCTTTTTAGACGAATGTTGCACCTTGCACCGCAGATGTTGCACCCTGTGGATATCGATTCTTTGGACGGCCATAACTGTTGCCTCGTTTAGAGTTACGGGAGCCATAACCAGTCAAAACGAAGGTCTCTGTGAGTTCTACGGCTTTGACCGCTGTAAGCCGTCAACGGATAGTTTCATACCCAAAAAAAGGCTATCCGAACCTCAATCGGGTCTTTGAAGTTTTTTGGCCTTCGTTTTCCCGTCACACGAATTTTTACGTTAAATAGGGAACACCGTGGCTGGTCTTCGATTTACCATCCCTGGAGAGTGGTGCACCATGGTACCGGTCGATTTCAAATCCCTGCACCCATTTCTAAAAGTCGCACGGCGCTGTTTCGTCTTTTTAGACGAATGTTGCACCTTGCACCGCAGATGTTGCACCCTGTGGATATCGATTCTTCGGACGGCCATAACTGTTGCCTCGTTTAGAGTTACGGGAGCCATAACCAGTCAAAACGAAGGTCTCAGTGAGTTCTACGGCTTTGACGGCTGTAAGCCGTCAACGGATAGTTTCATACCCAAAAAAAAGCTATCCGAACCTCAATCGGGTCTTTGAAGTTTTTTGGCCTTCGTTTTCCCGTCACACGAATTTTTACGTTAAATAGGGAAAACCGTGGCTGGTCTTCGATTTACCATCCCTGGAGAGTGGTGCACCATGGTACCGGTCGATTTCAAATCCCTGCACCCATTTCTAAAAGTCGCACGGCGCTGTTTCGTCTTTTTAGACGAATGTTGCACCTTGCACCGCAGATGTTGCACCCTGTGGATATCGATTCTTCGGACGGCCATAACTGTTGCCTCGTTTAGAGTTACGGGAGCCATAACCAGTCAAAACGAAGGTCTCAGTGAGTTCTACGGCTTTGACCGCTGTAAGCCGTCAACGGATAGTTTCATACCCAAAAAAAAGCTATCCGAACCTCAATCGGGTCTTTGAAGTTTTTTGGCCTTCGTTTTCCCGTCACACGAATTTTTACGTTAAATAGGGAAAACCATGGCTGGTCTTCGATTTACCATCCCTGGAGAGTGGTGCACCATGGTACCCGTCGATTTCAAATCACTGCACCCATTTCTAAAAGTCGCACGGCGCTGTTTCGTCTTTTTAGACGAATGTTGCACCTTGCACCGCAGATGTTGCACCCTGTGGATATCGATTCTTCGGACGGCCATAACTGTTGCCTCGTTTAGAGTTACGGGAGCCATAACCAGTCAAAACGAAGGTCTCAGTGAGTTCTACGGCTTTGACTATTGTAAGCCGTCAACGGATAGTTTCATACCCAAAAAAAAGCTATCCGAACCTCAATCGGGTCTTTGAAATTTTTTGGCCTTCGTTTTCCCGTCACACGAATTTTTACGTTAAATAGGGAACACCGTGGCTGGTCTTCGATTTACCATCCCTGGAGAGTGGTGCACCATGGTACCGGTCGATTTCAAATCCCTGCACCCATTTCTAAAAGTCGCACGGCGCTGTTTCGTCTTTTTAGACGAATGTTGCACCTTGCACCGCAGAAGTTGCACCCTGTGGATATCGATTCTTCGGACGGCCATAACTATTGCCTCGTTTAGAGTTACGGGAGTCATAACCAGTCAAAACGAAGGTCTCAGTGAGTTCTACGGCTTTGACTGCTGTAAGCCGTCAACGGATAGTTTCATACCCAAAAAAAAGCTATCCGAACCTCAATCGGGTCTTTGAAGTTTTTTGGCCTTCGTTTTCCCGTCACACGAATTTTTACGTTAAATAGGGAACACCGTGGCTGGTCGTCGATTTACCATCCCTGGAGAGTGGTGCACCATGGTACCGGTCGATTTCAAATCCCTGCACCCATTTCTAAAAGTCGCACGGCGCTGTTTCGTCTTTTTAGACGAATGTTGCACCTTGCACCGCAGATGTTGCACCCTGTGGATATCGATTCTTCGGACGGCCATAACTGTTGCCTCGGTTAGAGTTACGGGAGCCATAACCAGTCAAAACGAAGGTCTCAGTGAGTTCTACGGCTTTGACGGCTGTAAGCCGTCAACGGATAGTTTCATACCCAAAAAAAAGCTATCCGAACCTCAATCGGGTCTTTGAAGTTTTTTGGCCTTCGTTTTCCCGTCACACGAATTTTTACGTTAAATCGGGAACACCGTGGCTGGTCTTCGATTTACCATCCCTGGAGAGTGGTGCACCATGGTACCGGTCGATTTCAAATCCCTGCACCCATTTCTAAAAGTCGCACGGCGCTGTTTCGTCTTTTTAGACGAATGTTGCACCTTGCACCACAAATGTTGCACCCTGTGGATATCGATTCTTCGGACGGCCATAACTGTTGACTCGTTTAGAGTTACGGGAGCCATAACCAGTCAAAACGAAGGTCTCAGTGAGTTCTACGGTTTTGACCGCTGTAAGCCGTCAACGGATAGTTTCATACCCAAAAAAAAGCTATCCGAACCTCAATCGGGTCTTTGATGTTTTTTGGCCTTCGTTTTCCCGTCACACGAATTTTTACGTTAAATCGGGAACACCGTGGCTGGTCTTCGATTTACCATCCCTGGAGAGTGGTGCACCATGGTACCGGTCGATTTCAAATCCCTGCATCCATTTCTAAAAGTCGCACGGCGCTGTTTCGTCTTTTTAGACGAATGTTGCACCTTGCACCGCAGATGTTGCACCCTGTGGATATCGATTCTTCGGACGGCCATAACTGTTGCCTCGTTTAGAGTTACGGGAGCCATAACCAGTCAAAACGAAGGTCTCAGTGAGTTCTACGGCTTTGACTGCTGTAAGCCGTCAACGGATAGTTTCATACCCAAAAAAAAGCTATCCGAACCTCAATCGGGTCTTTGAAGTTTTTTGGCCTTCGTTTTCCCGTCACACGAATTTTTACGTTAAATAGGGAACACCGTGGCTGGTCGTCGATTTACCATCCCTGGAGAGTGGTGCACCATGGTACCGGTCGATTTCAAATCCCTGCACCCATTTCTAAAAGTCGCACGGCGCTGTTTCGTCTTTTTAGACGAATGTTGCACCTTGCACCGCAGATGTTGCACCCTGTGGATATCGATTCTTTGGACGGCCATAACTGTTGCCTCGTTTAGAGTTACGGGAGCCATAACCAGTCAAAACGAAGGTCTCTGTGAGTTCTACAGCTTTGACCGCTGTAAGCCGTCAACGGATAGTTTCATACCCAAAAAAAGGCTATCCGAACCTCAATCGGGTCTTTGAAGTTTTTTGGCCTTCGTTTTCCCGTCACACGAATTTTTACGTTAAATAGGGAACACCGTGGCTGGTCTTCGATTTACCATCCCTGGAGAGTGGTGCACCATGGTACCGGTCGATTTCAAATCCCTGCACCCATTTCTAAAAGTCGCACGGCGCTGTTTCGTCTTTTTAGACGAATGTTGCACCTTGCACCGCAGATGTTGCACCATGTGGATATCGATTCTTCGGACGGCCATAACTGTTGCCTCGTTTAGAGTTACGGGAGCCATAACCAGTCAAAACGAAGGTCTCAGTGAGTTCTACGGCTTTGACGGCTGTAAGCCGTCAACGGATAGTTTCATACCCAAAAAAAAGCTATCCGAACCTCAATCGGGTCTTTGAAGTTTTTTGGCCTTCGTTTTCCCGTCACACGAATTTTTACGTTAAATAGGGAAAACCGTGGCTGGTCTTCGATTTACCATCCCTGGAGAGTGGTGCACCATGGTACCGGTCGATTTCAAATCCCTGCACCCATTTCTAAAAGTCGCACGGCGCTGTTTCGTCTTTTTAGACGAATGTTGCACCTTGCACCGCAGATGTTGCACCCTGTGGATATCGATTCTTCGGACGGCCATAACTGTTGCCTCGTTTAGAGTTACGGGAGCCATAACCAGTCAAAACGAAGGTCTCAGTGAGTTCTACGGCTTTGACCGCTGTAAGCCGTCAACGGATAGTTTCATACCCAAAAAAAAGCTATCCGAACCTCAATCGGGTCTTTGAAGTTTTTTGGCCTTCGTTTTCCCGTCACACGAATTTTTACGTTAAATAGGGAAAACCGTGGCTGGTCTTCGATTTACCATCCCTGGAGAGTGGTGCACCATGGTACCCGTCGATTTCAAATCACTGCACCCATTTCTAAAAGTCGCACGGCGCTGTTTCGTCTTTTTAGACGAATGTTGCACCTTGCACCGCAGATGTTGCACCCTGTGGATATCGATTCTTCGGACGGCCATAACTGTTGCCTCGTTTAGAGTTACGGGAGCCATAACCAGTCAAAACGAAGGTCTCAGTGAGTTCTACGGCTTTGACTATTGTAAGCCGTCAACGGATAGTTTCATACCCAAAAAAAAGCTATCCGAACCTCAATCGGGTCTTTGAAATTTTTTGGCCTTCGTTTTCCCGTCACACGAATTTTTACGTTAAATAGGGAACACCGTGGCTGGTCTTCGATTTACCATCCCTGGAGAGTGGTGCACCATGGTACCGGTCGATTTCAAATCCCTGCACCCATTTCTAAAAGTCGCACGGCGCTGTTTCGTCTTTTTAGACGAATGTTGCACCTTGCACCGCAGATGTTGCACCCTGTGGATATCGATTCTTCGGACGACCATAACTATTGCCTCGTTTAGAGTTACGGGAGTCATAACCTGTCAAAACGAAGGTCTCAGTGAGTTCTACGGCTTTGACTGCTGTAAGCCGTCAACGGATAGTTTCATACCCAAAAAAAAGCTATCCGAACCTCAATCGGGTCTTTGAAGTTTTTTGGCCTTCGTTTTCCCGTCACACGAATTTTTACGTTAAATAGGGAACACCGTGGCTGGTCGTCGATTTACCATCCCTGGAGAGTGGTGCACCATGGTACCGGTCGATTTCAAATCCCTGCACCCATTTCTAAAAGTCGCACGACGCTGTTTCGTCTTTTTAGACGAATGTTGCACCTTGCACCGCAGATGTTGCACCCTGTGGATATCGATTCTTCGGACGGCCATAACTGTTGCCTCGTTTAGAGTTACGGGAGCCATAACCAGTCAAAACGAAGGTCTCAGTGAGTTCTACGGCTTTGACGGCTGTAAGCCTTCAACGGATAGTTTCATACCCAAAAAAAAGCTATCCGAACCTCAATCGGGTCTTTGAAGTTTTTTGGCCTTCGTTTTCCCGTCACACGAATTTTTACGTTAAATCGGGAACACCGTGGCTGGTCTTCGATTTACCATCCCTGGAGAGTGGTGCACCATGGTACCGGTCGATTTCAAATCCCTGCACCCATTTCTAAAAGTCGCACGGCGCTGTTTCGTCTTTTTAGACGAATGTTGCACCTTGCACCGCAGATGTTGCACCCTGTGGATATCGATTCTTCGGACGGCCATAACTGTTGCCTCGTTTAGAGTTACGGGAGCCATAACCAGTCAAAACGAAGGTCTCAGTGAGTTCTACGGCTTTGACCGCTGTAAGCCGTCAACGGATAGTTTCATACCCAAAAAAAAGCTATCCGAACCTCAATCGGGTCTTTGAAGTTTTTTGGCCTTCGTTTTCCCGTCACACGAATTTTTACGTTAAATAGGGAACACCGTGGCTGGTCTTCGATTACCATCCCTGGAGAGTGGTGCACCATGGTACCGGTCGATTTCAAATCCCTGCACCCATTTCTAAAAGTCGCACGGCGCTGTTTCGTCTTTTTAGACGAATGTTGCACCTTGCACCGCAGATGTTGCACCTTGTGGATATCGATTCTTCGGACGGCCATAACTGTTGCCTCGTTTAGAGTTACGGGAGCCATAACCAGTCAAAACGAAGGTCTCAGTGAGTTCTACGGCTTTGACTGCTGTAAGCCGTCAATGGATAGTTTCATACCCAAAAAAAAGCTATCCGAACCTCAATCGGGTCTTTGAAGTTTTTTGGCCTTCGTTTTCCCGTCACACGAATTTTTACGTTAAATAGGGAACACCGTGGCTGGTCTTCGATTTACCATCCCTGGAGAGTGGTGCACCATGGTACCGGTCGATTTCAAATCCCTGCACCCATTTCTAAAAGTCGCACGGCGCTGTTTCGTCTTTTTAGACGAATGTTGCACCTTGCACCGCAGATGTTGCACCCTGTGGATATCGATTCTTCGGACGGCCATAACTATTGCCTCGTTTAGAGTTACGGGAGTCATAACCAGTCAAAACGAAGGTCTCAGTGAGTTCTACGGCATTGACTGCTATAAGCCGTCAACGGATAGTTTCATACCCAAAAAAAAGCTATCCGAACCTCAATCGGGTCTTTGAAGTTTTTTGGCCTTCGTTTTCCCGTCACACGAATTTTTACGTTAAATAGGGAACACCGTGGCTGGTCGTCGATTTACCATCCCTGGAGAGTGGTGCACCATGGTACCGGTCGATTTCAAATCCCTGCACCCATTTCTAAAAGTCGCACGGCGCTGTTTCGTCTTTTTAGACGAATGTTGCACCTTGCACCGCAGATGTTGCACCCTGTGGTTATCGATTCTTCGGACGGCCATAACTGTTGCCTCGTTTAGAGTTACGGGAGCCATAACCAGTCAAAACGAAGGTCTCAGTGAGTTCTACGGCTTTGACGGCTGTAAGCCGTCAACGGATAGTTTCATACCCAAAAAAAAGCTATCCGAACCTCAATCGGGTCTTTGAAGTTTTTTGGCCTTCGTTTTCCCGTCACACGAATTTTTACGTTAAATCGGGAACACCGTGGCTGGTCTTCAATTTACCATCCCTGGAGAGTGGTGCACCATGGTACCGGTCGATTTCAAATCCCTGCACCCATTTCTAAAAGTCGCACGGCGCTGTTTCGTCTTTTTAGACGAATGTTGCACCTTTCACCGCAGATGTTGCACCCTGTGGATATCGATTCTTCGGACGGCCATAACTGTTGCCTCGTTTAGAGTTACGGGAGCCATAACCAGTCAAAACGAAGGTCTTAGTGAGTTCTACGGCTTTGACCGCTGTAAGCCGTCAACGGATAGTTTCATACCCAAAAAAAAGCTATCCGAACCTCAATCGGGTCTTTGAAGTTTTTTGGCCTTCGTTTTCCCGTCACACGAATTTTTACGTTAAATAGGGAACACCGTGGCTGGTCTTCGATTACCATCCCTGGAGAGTGGTGCACCATGGTACAGGTCGATTTCAAATCCCTGCACCCATTTCTAAAAGTCGCACGGCGCTGTTTCGTCTTTTTAGACGAATGTTGCACCTTGCACCGCAGATGTTGCACCCTGTGGATATCGATTCTTCGGACGGCCATAACTGTTGCCTCGTTTAGAGTTACGGGAGCCATAACCAGTCAAAACGAAGGTCTCAGTGAGTTCTACGGCTTTGACCGCTGTAAGCCGTCAACGGATAGTTTCATACCCAAAAAAAAGCTATCCGAACCTCAATCGGGTCTTTGAAGTTTTTTGGCCTTCGTTTTCCCGTCACACGAATTTTTACGTTAAATAGGGAACACCGTGGCTGGTCTTCGATTTACCATCCCTGGAGAGTGGTGCACCATGGTACCGGTCGATTTCAAATCCCTGCACCCATTTCTAAAAGTCGCACGGCGCTGTTTCGTCTTTTTAGACGAATGTTGCACCTTGCACCGCAGATGTTGCACCCTGTGGATATCGATTCTTTGGACGGCCATAACTGTTGCCTCGTTTAGAGTTACGGGAGCCATAACCAGTCAAAACGAAGGTCTCAGTGAGTTCTACGGCTTTGACCGCTGTAAGCCGTCAACGGATAGTTTCATACCCAAAAAAAAGCTATCCGAACCTCAATCGGGTCTTTGAAGTTTTTTGGCCTTCGTTTTCCCGTCACACGAATTTTTACGTTAAATAGGGAACACCGTGGCTGGTCTTCGATTTACCATCCCTGGAGAGTGGTGCACCATGGTACCGGTCGATTTCAAATTCCTGCACCCATTTCTAAAAGTCGCACGGCGCTGTTTCGTCTTTTTAGACGAATGTTGCACCTTGCACCGCAGATGTTGCACCCTGTGGATATCGATTCTTCGGACGGCCATAACTGTTGCCTCGTTTAGAATTACGGGAGCCATAACCAGTCAAAACGAAGGTCTCAGTGAGTTCTACGGCTTTGACGGCTGTAAGCCGTCAACGGATAGTTTCATACCCAAAAAAAAGCTATCCGAACCTCAATCGTGTCTTTGAAGTTTTTTGGCCTTCGTTTTCCCGTCACACGAATTTTTACGTTAAATAGGGAACACCGTGGCTAGTCTTCGATTTACCATCCCTGGAGAGTGGTGCACCATGGTACCGGTCGATTTCAAATCCCTGCACCCATTTCTAAAAGTCGCACGGCGCTGTTTCGTCTTTTTAGACGAATGTTGCACCTTGCACCGCAGATGTTGCACCCTATGGATATCGATTCTTCGGACGGCCATAACTGTTGCCTCGTTTAGAGTTACGGGAGCCATAACCAGTCAAAACGAAGGTCTCGGTGAGTTCTACGGCTTTGACGGCTGTAAGCCGTCAACGGATAGTTTCATACCCAAAAAAAAGCTATCCGAACCTCAATCGGGTCTTTGAATTTTTTTGGCCTTCGTTTTCCCGTCACACGAATTTTTACGTTAAATAGGGAACACCTTGGCTGGTCTTCGATTTACCATCCCTGGAGAGTGGTGCACCATGGTACCGGTCGATTTCAAATCCCTGCACCCATTTCTAAAAGTCGCACGGCGCTGTTTCGTCTTTTTAGACGAATGTTGCACCTTGCACCGCAGATGTTGCACCCTGTGGATATCGATTCTTCGGACGGTCATAACTGTTGCCTCGTTTAGAGTTACGGGAGCCATAACCAGTCAAAACGAAGGTCTCAGTGAGTTCTACGGCTTTGACCGCTGTAAGCCGTCAACGGATAGTTTCATACCCAAAAAAAAGCTATCCGAACCTCAATCGGGTCTTTGAAGTTTTTTGGCCTTCGTTTTCCCGTCACACGAATTTTTACGTTAAATAGGGAACACCGTGGCTGGTCTTCGATTTACCATCCCTGGAGAGTGGTGCACCATGGTACTGGTCGATTTCAAATCCCTGCACCCATTTCTAAAAGTCGCACGGCGCTGTTTCGTCTTTTTAGACGAATGTGGCACCTTGCACCGCAGATGTTGCACCCTGTGGATATCGATTCTTCGGACGGCCATAACTGTTGCCTCGTTTAGAGTTACGGGAGCCATAACCAGTCAAAACGAAGGTCTCAGTGAGTTCTACGGCTTTGACCGCTGTAAGCCGTCAACGGATAGTTTCATACCCAAAAAAAAGCTATCCGAACCTCAATCGGGTCTTTGAAGTTTTTTGGCCTTCGTTTTCCCGTCACACGAATTTTTACGTTAAATAGGGAACACCGTGGCTGATCTTCGATTTACCATCCCTGGAGAGTGGTGCACCATGGTACCGGTCGATTTCAAATCCCTGCACCCATTTCTAAAAGTCGCAGGGCGCTGTTTCGTCTTTTTAGACGAATGTTGCACCTTGCACCGCAGATGTTGCACCCTGTGGATATCGATTGTTCGGACGGCCATAACTGTTGCCTCGTTTAGAGGTACGGGAGCCATAACCAGTCAAAACGAAGGTCTCGGTGAGTTCTACGGCTTTGACGGCTGTAAGCCGTCAACGGATAGTTTCATACCCAAAAAAAAGCTATCCGAACCTCAATCGGGTCTTTGAAGTTTTTTGGCCTTCGTTTTCCCATCACACGAATTTTTACGTTAAATAGGGAACACCGTGGCTGGTCTTCGATTTACCATCCCTGTAGAGTGGTGCACCATGGTACCGGTCGATTTCAAATCCCTGCACCCATTTCTAAAAGTCGCACGGCGCTGTTTCGTCTTTTTAGACGAATGTTGCACCTTGCACCGCAGATGTTGCACCCTGTGGATATCGATTGTTCGGACGGCCATAACTGTTGCCTCGTTTAGAGGTACGGGAGCCATAACCAGTCAAAACGAAGGTCTCGGTGAGTTCTACGGCTTTGACGGCTGTAAGCCGTCAACGGATAGTTTCATACCCAAAAAAAAGCTATCCGAACCTCAATCGGGTCTTTGAAATTTTTTGGCCTTCGTTTTCCCGTCACACGAATTTTTACGTTAAATAGGGAACACCGTGGCTGGTCTTCGATTTACCATCCCTGGAGAGTGGTGCACCATGGTACCGGTCGATTTCAAATCCCTGCACCCATTTCTAAAAGTCGCACGGCGCTGTTTCGTCTTTTTAGACGAATGTTGCACCTTGCACCGCAGATGTTGCGCCCTGTGGATATCGATTCTTCGGACGGCCATAACTGTTGCCTCGTTTAGAGTTATGGGAGCCATAACCAGTCAAAACGAAGGTCTCAGTGAGTTCTACGGCTTTGACCGCTGTAAGCCGTCAACGGATAGTTTCATACCCAAAAAAAAGCTATCCGAACCTCAATCGGGTCTTTGAAGTTTTTTGGCCTTCGTTTTCCCGTCACACGAATTTTTACGTTAAATAGGGAACACCGTGGCTGGTCTTCGATTTACCATCCCTGGAGAGTGGTGCACCATGGTACTGGTCGATTTCAAATCCCTGCACCCATTTCTAAAAGTCGCACGGCGCTGTTTCGTCTTTTTAGACGAATGTTGCACCTTGCACCGCAGATGTTGCACCCTGTGGATATCGATTCTTCGGACGGCCATAACTGTTGCCTCGTTTAGAGTTACGGGAGCCATAACCAGTCAAAACGAAGGTCTCAGTGAGTTCTACGGCTTTGACCGCTGTAAGCCGTCAACGGATAGTTTCATACCCAAAAAAAAGCTATCCGAACCTCAATCGGGTCTTTGAAGTTTTTTGGCCTTCGTTTTCCCGTCACACGAATTTTTACGTTAAATAGGGAACACCGTGGCTGATCTTCGATTTACCATCCCTGGAGAGTGGTGCACCATGGTACCGGTCGATTTCAAATCCCTGCACCCATTTCTAAAAGTCGCACGGCGCTGTTTCGTCTTTTTAGATGAATGTTGCACCTTGCACCGCAGATGTTGCACCCTGTGGATATCGATTGTTCGGACGGCCATAACTGTTGCCTCGTTTAGAGGTACGGGAGCCATAACCAGTCAAAACGAAGGTCTCGGTGAGTTCTACGGCTTTGACGGCTGTAAGCCGTCAACGGATAGTTTCATACCCAAAAAAAAGCTATCCGAACCTCAATCGGGTCTTTGAAGTTTTTTGGCCTTCGTTTTCCCGTCACACGAATTTTTACGTTAAATATGGAACACCGTGGCTGGTCTTCGATTTACCATCCCTGGAGAGTGGTGCACCATGGTACCGGTCGATTTCAAATCCCTGCACCCATTTCTAAAAGTCGCACGGCGCTGTTTCGTCTTTTTAGACGAATGTTGCACCTTGCACCGCAGATGTCGCACCTTATGGATATCGATTCTTCGGACGGCCATAACTGTTGCCTCGTTTAGAGTTACGGGAGCCATAACCAGTCAAAACGAAGGTCTCAGTGAGTTCTACGGCTTTGACAGCTGTAAGCCGTCAACGGATAGTTTCATACCCAAAAAAAAGCTCTCCGAACCTCAATCGGGTCTTTGAAGTTTTTTGGCCTTCGTTTTCCCGTCACACGAATTTTTACGTTAAATAGGGAACACCGTGGCTGGTCTTCGATTTACCATCCCTGGAGAGTGGTGCACCATGGTACCGGTCGATTTCAAATCCCTGCACCCATTTCTAAAAGTCGCACGGCGCTGTTTCGTCTTTTTAGACGAATGTTGCACCTTGCACCGCAGATGTTGCACCCTGTGGATATCGATTCTTCGGACGGCCATAACTGTTGCCTCGTTTAGAGTTACGGGAGCCATAACCAGTCAAAATGAAGGTCTCAGTGAGTTCTACGGCTTTGACAGCTGTAAGCCGTCAACGGATAGTTTCATACCCAAAAAAAAGCTCTCCGAACCTCAATCGGGTGTTTGAAGTTTTTTGGCCTTCGTTTTCCCGTCACACGAATTTTTACGTTAAATAGGGAACACCGTGGCTGGTCTTCGATTTACCATCCCTGGAGAGTGGTGCACCATGGTACCGGTCGATTTCAAATCCCTGCACCCATTTCTAAAAGTCGCACGGCGCTGTTTCGTCTTTTTAGACGAATGTTGCACCTTGCACCGCAGATGTTGCACCCTGTGGATATCGATTCTTCGGACGGCCATAACTGTTGCCTCGTTTAGAGTTATGGGAGCCATAACCAGTCAAAACGAAGGTCTCAGTGAGTTCTACGGCTTTGACAGCTGTACGCCGTCAACGGATAGTTTCATACCCAAAAAAAAGCTATCCGAACCTCAATCGGGTCTTTGAAGTTTTTTGGCCTTCGTTTTCCCGTCACACGAATTTTTACGTTAAATAAGGAACACCGTGGCTGGTCTTCGATTTACCATCCCTGGAGAGTGGTGCACCATGGTACCGGTCGATTTCAAATCCCTGCACCCATTTCTAAAAGTCGCACGGCGCTGTTTCGTCTTTTTAGACGAATGTTGCACCTTGCACCGCAGACGTTGCACCCTGTGGATATCGATTCTTCGGACGGCCATAACTGTTGTCTCGTTTAGAGTTACGGGAGCCATAACCAGTCAAAATGAAGGTCTCGGTGAGTTCTACGGCTTTGACAGCTGTACGCCGTCAACGGATAGTTTCATACCCAAAAAAAAGCTATCCGAACCTCAATCGGGTCTTTGAAGTTTTTTGGCCTTCGTTTTCCCGTCACACGAATTTTTACGTTAAATAGGGAACACCGTGGCTGGTCTTCGATTTACCATCCCTAGAGAGTGGTGCACCATGGTACCGGTCGATTTCAAATCCCTGCACCGATTTCTAAAAGTCGCACGTCGCTGTTTCGTCTTTTTAGACGAATGTTGCACCTTGCACCGCAGATGTTGCACCCTGTGGATATCGATTCTTCGGACGGCCATAACTGTTGCCTCGTTTAGAGTTACGGGAGCCATAACCAGTCAAAACGAAGGTCTCAGTGAGTTCTACGGCTTTGACCGCTGTAAGCCGTCAACGGATAGTTTCATACCCAAAAAAAAGCTATCCGAACCTCAATCGGGTCTTTGAAGTTTTTTGGCCTTCGTTTTCCCGTCACACGAATTTTTACGTTAAATAGGGAACACCGTGGCTGGTCTTCGATTTACCATCCCTGGAGAGTGGTGCACCATGGTACCGGTCGATTTCAAATCCCTGCACCCATTTCTAAAAGTCGCACGGCGCTGTTTCGTCTTTTTAGACGAATGTTGCACCTTGCACCGCAGATGTTGCACCCTGTGGATATCGATTCTTCGGACGGCCATAACTGTTGCCTCGTTTAGAGTTACGGGAGCCATAACCAGTCAAAACGAAGGTCTCAGTGAGTTCTACGGCTTTGACCGCTGTAAGCCGTCAACGGATAGTTTCATACCCAAAAAAAAGCTATCCGAATCTCCATCGGGTCTTTGAAGTTTTTTGGCCTTCGTTTTCCCGTCACACGAATTTTTACGTTAAATAGGGAACACCGTGGCTGGTCTTCGATTTACCATCCCTAGAGAGTGGTGCACCATGGTACCGGTCGATTTCAAATCCCTGCACCCATTTCTAAAAGTCGCACGGCGCTGTTTCGTCTTTTTAGACGAATGTTGCACCTTGCACCGCAGATGTTGCACCCTGTGGATATCGATTGTTCGGACGGCCATAACTGTTGCCTCGTTTAGAGGTACGGGAGCCATAACCAGTCAAAACGAAGGTCTCGGTGAGTTCTACGGCTTTGACGGCTGTAAGCCGTCAACGGATAGTTTCATACCAAAAAAAAAGGTATCCGAACCTCAATCGGGTCTTTGAAGTTTTTTGGCCTTCGTTTTCCCGTCACACGAATTTTTACGTTAAATAGGGAACACCGTGGCTGGTCTTCGATTTACCATCCCTGGAGAGTGGTGCACCATGGTACCGGTCGATTTCAAATCCCTGCACCCATTTCTAAAAGTCGCACGGCGCTGTTTCGTCTTTTTAGCCGAATGTTGCACCTTGCACCGCAGATGTCGCACCCTGTGGATATCGATTCTTCGGACGGCCATAACTGTTGCCTCGTTTAGAGTTACGGGAGCCATAACCAGTCAAAACGAAGGTCTCAGTGAGTTCTACGGCTTTGACCGCTGTAAGCCGTCAACGGATAGTTTCATACCCAAAAAAAGCTATCCGTACCTCAATCGGGTCTTTGAAGTTTTTTGGCCTTCGTTTTCCCGTCACACGAATTTTTACGTTAAATAGGGAACACCGTGGCTGGTCTTCGATTTACCATCCCTGGAGAGTGGTGCACCATGGTACCGGTCGATTTCAAATCCCTGCACCCATTTCTAAAAGTCGCACGGCGCTGTTTTGTCTTTTTAGACGAATGTTGCACCTTGCACCGCAGATGTTGCACCCTGTGGATATCGATTCTTCGGACGGCCATAACTGTTGCCTCGTTTAGAGTTACGGGAGCCATAACTAGTCAATACGAAGGTCTCAGTGAGTTCTACGGCTTTGACAGCTGTAAGCCATCAACGGATAGTTTCATACCCCAAAAAAAGCTCTCCGAACCTCAATCGGGTGTTTGAAGTTTTTTGGCCTTCGTTTTCCCGTCACATGAATTTTTACGTTAAATAGGGAACACCGTGGCTGGTCTTCGATTTACCATCCCTGGAGAGTGGTGCACCATGGTACCGGTCGATTTCAAATCCCTGCACCCATTTCTAAAAGTCGCACGGCGCTGTTTCGTCTTTTTAGACGAATGTTGCACCTTGCACCGCAGATGTTGCACCCTGTGGATATCGATTCTTCGGACGGCCATAACTGTTGCCTCGTTTAGAGTTACGGGAGCCATAACCAGTCAAAACGAAGGTCTCAGTGAGTTCTACGGCTTTGACCGCTGTAAGCCATCAACGGATAGTTTCATACCCAAAAAAAAGCTATCCGAACCTCAATCGGGTCTTTGAAGTTTTATGGCCTTCGTTTTCCCGTCACACGAATTTTTACGTTAAATAGGGAACACCGTGGCTGGTCTTCGATTTACCATCCCTGGAGAGTGGTGCACCATGGTACCGGTCGATTTCAAATCCCTACACCCATTTCTAAAAGTCGCACGGCGCTGTTTTGTCTTTTTAGACGAATGTTGCACCTTGCACCGCAGATGTTGCACCCTGTGGATATCGATTCTTCGGACGGCCATAACTGTTGCCTCGTTTAGAGTTACGGGAGCCATAACCAGTCAAAACGAAGGTCTCAGTGAGTTCTACGGCTTTGACCGCTGTAAGCCGTCAACGGATAGTTTCATACCCAAAAAAAAGCTATCCGAACCTCAATCGGGTCTTTGAAGTTTTTTGGCCTTCGTTTTCCCGTCACACGAATTTTTACGTTAAATAGGGAACACCGTGGCTGGTCTTCGATTTACCATCCCTGGAGAGTGGTGCACCATGGTACCGGTCGATTTCAAATCCCTGCACCCATTTCTAAAAGTCGCACGGCGCTGTTTCGTCTTTTTAGACGAATGTTGCACCTTGCACCGCAGATGTTGCACCCTGTGGATATCGATTCTTCGGACGGCCATAACTGTTGCCTCGTTTAGAGTTACGGGAGCCATAACCAGTCAAAACGAAGGTCTCAGTGAGTTCTACGGCTTTGACCACTGTAAGCCGTCAACGGATAGTTTCATACCCAAAAAAAAGCTATCCGAACCTCAATCGGGTCTTTGAAGTTTTTTGGCCTTCGTTTTCCCGTCACACGAATTTTTACGTTAAATAGGGAACACCGTGGCTGGTCTTCGATTTACCATCCTTGGAGAGTGGTGCACCATGGTACCGGTCGATTTCAAATCCCTGCACCCATTTCTAAAAGTAGCACGGCGCTGTTTCGTCTTTTTAGACGAATGTTGCACCTTGCACCGCAGATGTTGCACCATGTGGATATCGATTCTACGGACGGCCATAACTGTTGCCTCGTTTAGAGTTACGAGAGCCATAACCAGTCAAAACGAACGTCTCAGTGAGTTCTACGGCTTTGACCGCTGTAAGCCGTCAACGGATAGTTTCATACCCAAAAAAAAGCTATCCGAACCTCAATCGGGTCTTTGAAGTTTTTTGGCCTTCGTTTTCCCGTCACACGAATTTTTACGTTAAATAGGGAACACCGTGGCTGGTCTTCGATTTACCATCCCTGGAGAGTGGTGCACCATGGTACCGGTCGAATTCAAATCCCTGCACCCATTTCTAAAAGTCGCACGGCGCTGTTTCGTCTTTTTAGACGAATGTTGCACCTTGCACCGCAGATGTTGCACCCTGTGGATATCGATTCTTCGGACGGCCATAACTGTTGCCTCGTTTAGAGTTACGGGAGCCATAACCAGTCAAAACGAAGGTCTCAGTGAGTTCTACGTCTTTGACCGCGGTAAGCCGTCAACGGATAGTTTCATACCCAAAAAAAAGCTATCCGAACCTCAATCGGGTCTTTGAAGTTTTTTGGCCTTCGTTTTCCCGTCACACGAATTTTTACGTTAAATAGGGAACACCGTGGCTGGTCTTCGATTTACCATCCCTGGAGAGTGGTGCACCATGGTACCGGTCGATTTCAAATCCCTGCACCCATTTCTAAAAGTCGCACGGCGCTGTTTCGTCTTTTTAGACGAATGTTGCACCTTGCACCGCAGATGTTGCACCCTGTGGATATGGATTCTTCGGACGGCCATAACTGTTGCCTCGTTTAGAATTACGGGAGCCATAACCAGTCAATACGAAGGTCTCAGTGAGTTCTACGGCTTTGACAGCTGTAAGCCATCAACGGATAGTTTCATACCCAAAAAAAAGCTCTCCGAACCTCAATCGGGTCTTTGAAGTTTTATGGCCTTCGTTTTCCCGTCACACGAATTTTTACGTTAAATAGGGAACACCGTGGCTGGTCTTCGATTTACCATCCCTGGAGAGTGGTGCACCATGGTACCGGTCGGTTTCAAATCCCTGCACCCATTTCTAAAAGTCGCACGGCGCTGTTTCGTCTTTTTAGACGAATGTTGCACCTTGCACCGCAGATGTTGCACCCTGTGGATATCGATTCTTCGGACGGCCATAACTGTTGCCTCGTTTAGAGTTACGGGAGCCATAACCAGTCAAAACGAAGGTCTTAGTGAGTTCTACGGCTTTGACAGCTGTACGCCGTCAACGAATAGTTTCATACCCAAAAAAAAGCTATCCGAACCTCAATCGGGTCTTTGAAGTTTTTTGGCCTTCGTTTTCCCGTCACACGAATTTTTACGTTAAATAGGGAACACCGTGGCTGGTCTTCGATTTACCATCCCTGGAGAGTGGTGCACCATGGTACCGGTCGATTTCAAATCCCTGCACCCATTTCTAAAAGTCGCACGGCGCTGTTTCGTCTTTTTAGACGAA
The DNA here is from genome assembly GCA_030737815.1 of Allium fistulosum. Lineage (NCBI taxonomy): Eukaryota > Viridiplantae > Streptophyta > Magnoliopsida > Asparagales > Amaryllidaceae > Allium > Allium fistulosum. The sequence goes on from CM060907.1 coordinate 53,498,558, forward strand.
TGTTGCACCTTGCACCGCAGATGTTGCACCCTGTGGATATCGATTCTTCGGACGGCCATAACTGTTGCCTCGTTTAGAGTTACGGGAGCCATAACCAGTCAAAACGAAGGTCTCAGTGAGTTCTACGGCTTTGATCGCTGTAAGCCGTCAACGGATAGTTTCATACCCAAAAAAAAGCTATCCGAACCTCAATCGGGTCTTTGAAGTTTTTTGGCCTTCGTTTTCCCGTCACACGAATTTTTACGTTAAATAGGGAACACCGTGGCTGGTCTTCGATTTACCATCCCTGGAGAGTGGTGCACCATGGTACCGGTCGATTTCAAATCCCTGCACCCATTTCTAAAAGTCGCACGGCGCTGTTTCGTCTTTTTAGACGAATGTTGCACCTTGCACCGCAGATGTTGCACCCTGTGGATATCGATTCTACGGACGGCCATAACTGTTGCCTCGTTTAGAGTTACGAGAGCCATAACCAGTCAAAACGAACGTCTCAGTGAGTTCTACGGCTTTGACCGCTGTAAGCCGTCAACGGATAGTTTCATACCCAAAAAAAAGCTATCCGAACCTCAATCGGGTCTTTGAAGTTTTTTGGCCTTCGTTTTCCCGTCACACGAATTTTTACGTTAAATAGGGAACACCGTGGCTGGTCTTCGATTTACCATCCCTGGAGAGTGGTGCACCATGGTACCGGTCGAATTCAAATCCCTGCACCCATTTCTAAAAGTCGCACGGCGCTGTTTCGTCTTTTTAGACGAATGTTGCACCTTGCACCGCAGATGTTGCACCCTGTGGATATCGATTCTTCGGACGGCCATAACTGTTGCCTCGTTTAGAGTTACGGGAGCCATAACCAGTCTAAACGAAGGTCTCAGTGAGTTCTACGTCTTTGACCGCGGTAAGCCGTCAACGGATAGTTTCATACCCAAAAAAAAGCTATCCGAACCTCAATCGGGTCTTTGAAGTTTTTTGGCCTTCGTTTTCCCGTCACACGAATTTTTACGTTAAATAGGGAACACCGTGGCTGGTCTTCGATTTACCATCCCTGGAGAGTGGTGCACCATGGTACCGGTCGATTTCAAATCCCTGCACCCATTTCTAAAAGTCGCACGGCGCTGTTTCGTCTTTTTAGACGAATGTTGCACCTTCCACCGCAGATGTTGCACCCTGTGGATATGGATTCTTCGGACGGCCATAACTGTTGCCTCGTTTAGAATTACGGGAGCCATAACCAGTCAATACGAAGGTCTCAGTGAGTTCTACGGCTTTGACAGCTGTAAGCCATCAACGGATAGTTTCATACCCAAAAAAAAGCTCTCCGAACCTCAATCGGGTCTTTGAAGTTTTATGGCCTTCGTTTTCCCGTCACACGAATTTTTACGTTAAATAGGGAACACCGTGGCTGGTCTTCGATTTACCATCCCTGGAGAGTGGTGCACCATGGTACCGGTCGGTTTCAAATCCCTGCACCCATTTCTAAAAGTCGCAAGGCGCTGTTTCGTCTTTTTAGACGAATGTTGCACCTTGCACCGCAGATGTTGCACCCTGTGGATATCGATTCTTCGGACGGCCATAACTGTTGCCTCGTTTAGAGTTACGGGAGCCATAACCAGTCAAAACGAAGGTCTTAGTGAGTTCTACGGCTTTGACAGCTGTACGCCGTCAACGAATAGTTTCATACCCAAAAAAAAGCTATCCGAACCTCAATCGGGTCTTTAAAGTTTTTTGGCCTTCGTTTTCCCGTCACACGAATTTTTACGTTAAATAGGGAACACCGTGGCTGGTCTTCGATTTACCATCCCTGGAGAGTGGTGCACCATGGTACCGGTCGATTTCAAATCCCTGCACCCATTTCTAAAAGTCGCACGGCGCTGTTTCGTCTTTTTAGACGAATGTTGCACCTTGCACCGCAGATGTTGCACCCTGTGGATATCGATTCTTCGGACGGCCATAACTGTTGCCTCGTTTAGAGTTACGGGAGCCATAACCAGTCAAAACGAAGGTCTCAGTGAGTTCTACGGCTTTGACCGCTGTAAGCCGTCAACGTATAGTTTCATACCCAAAAAAAAGCTATCCGAACCTCAATCGGGTCTTTGAAGTTTTTTGGCCTTCGTTTTCCCGTCACACGAATTTTTACGTTAAATAGGGAACACCGTGGCTGGTCTTCGATTTACCATCCCTGGAGAGTGGTGCACCATGGTACCGGTCGATTTCAAATCCCTGCACCCATTTCTAAAAGTCGCACGGCGCTGTTTCGTCTTTTTAGACGAATGTTGCACCTTGCACCGCAGATGTTGCACCCTGTGGATATCGATTCTACGGACGGCCATAACTGTTGCCTCGTTTAGAGTTACGAGAGCCATAACCAGTCAAAACGAACGTCTCAGTGAGTTCTACGGCTTTGACCGCTGTAAGCCGTCAACGGATAGTTTCATACCCAAAAAAAAGCTATCCGAACCTCAATCGGGTCTTTGAAGTTTTTTGGCCTTCGTTTTCCCGTCACACGAATTTTTACGTTAAATAGGGAACACCGTGGCTGGTCTTCGATTTACCATCCCTGGAGAGTGGTGCACCATGGTACCGGTCGATTTCAAATCCCTGCACCCATTTCTAAAAGTCGCACGGCGCTGTTTCGTCTTTTTAGACGAATGTTGCACCTTGCACCGCAGATGTTGCACCCTGTGGATATCGATTCTTCGGACGGCCATAACTGTTGCCTCGTTTAGAGTTACGGGAGTCATAACCAGTCAAAACGAAGGTCTCAGTGAGTTCTACGTCTTTGACCATGGTAAGCCGTCAACGGATAGTTTCATACCAAAAAAAAGCTATCCGAACCTCAATCGGGTCTTTGAAGTTTTTTGGCCTTCGTTTTCCCGTCACACGAATTTTTACGTTAAATAGGGAACACCGTGGCTGGTCTTCGATTTACCATCCCTGGAAAGTGGTGCACCATGGTACCGGTCGATTTCAAATCCCTGCACCCATTTCTAAAAGTCGCACGGCGCTGTTTCGTCTTTTTAGACGAATGTTGCACCTTGCACCGCAGATGTTGCACCCTGTGGATATGGATTCTTCGGACGGCCATAACTGTTGCCTCGTTTAGAATTACGGGAGCCATAACCAGTCAATACGAAGGTCTCAGTGAGTTCTACGGCTTTGACAGCTGTAAGCCATCAACGGATAGTTTCATACCCAAAAAAAAGCTCTCCGAACCTCAATCGGGTCTTTGAAGTTTTATGGCCTTCGTTTTCCCGTCACACGAATTTTTACGTTAAATAGGGAACACCGTGGCTGGTCTTCGATTTACCATCCCTGGAGAGTGGTGCACCATGGTACCGGTCGGTTTCAAATCCCTGCACCCATTTCTAAAAGTCGCACGGCGCTGTTTCGTCTTTTTAGACGAATGTTGCACCTTGCACCGCAGATGTTGCACCCTGTGGATATCGATTCTTCGGACGGCCATAACTGTTGCCTCGTTTAGAGTTACGGGAGCCATAACCAGTCAAAACGAAGGTCTTAGTGAGTTCTACGGCTTTGACAGCTGTACGCCGTCAACGAATAGTTTCATACCCAAAAAAAAGCTATCCGAACCTCAATCGGGTCTTTGAAGTTTTTTGGCCTTCGTTTTCCCGTCACACGAATTTTTACGTTAAATAGGGAACACCGTGGCTGGTCTTCGATTTACCATCCCTGGAGAGTGGTGCACCATGGTACCGGTCGATTTCAAATCCCTGCACCCATTTCTAAAAGTCGCACGGCGCTGTTTCGTCTTTTTAGACGAATGTTGCACCTTGCACCGCAGATGTTGCACCCTGTGGATATCGATTCTTCGGACGGCCATAACTGTTGCCTCGTTTAGAGTTACGGGAGCCATAACCAGTCAAAACGAAGGTCTCAGTGAGTTCTACGGCTTTGATCGCTGTAAGCCGTCAACGGATAGTTTCATACCCAAAAAAAAGCTATCCGAACCTCAATCGGGTCTTTGAAGTTTTTTGGCCTTCGTTTTCCCGTCACACGAATTTTTACGTTAAATAGGGAACACCGTGGCTGGTCTTCGATTTACCATCCCTGGAGAGTGGTGCACCATGGTACCGGTCGATTTCAAATCCCTGCACCCATTTCTAAAAGTCGCACGGCGCTGTTTCGTCTTTTTAGACGAATGTTGCACCTTGCACCGCAGATGTTGCACCCTGTGGATATCGATTCTACGGACGGCCATAACTGTTGCCTCGTTTAGAGTTACGAGAGCCATAACCAGTCAAAACGAACGTCTCAGTGAGTTCTACGGCTTTGACCGCTGTAAGCCGTCAACGGATAGTTTCATACCCAAAAAAAAGCTATCCGAACCTCAATCGGGTCTTTGAAGTTTTTTGGCCTTCGTTTTCCCGTCACACGAATTTTTACGTTAAATAGGGAACACCGTGGCTGGTCTTCGATTTACCATCCCTGGAGAGTGGTGCACCATGGTACCGGTCGAATTCAAATCCCTGCACCCATTTCTAAAAGTCGCACGGCGCTGTTTCGTCTTTTTAGACGAATGTTGCACCTTGCACCGCAGATGTTGCACCCTGTGGATATCGATTCTTCGGACGGCCATAACTGTTGCCTCGTTTAGAGTTACGGGAGCCATAACCAGTCTAAACGAAGGTCTCAGTGAGTTCTACGTCTTTGACCGCGGTAAGCCGTCAACGGATAGTTTCATACCCAAAAAAAAGCTATCCGAACCTCAATCGGGTCTTTGAAGTTTTTTGGCCTTCGTTTTCCCGTCACACGAATTTTTACGTTAAATAGGGAACACCGTGGCTGGTCTTCGATTTACCATCCCTGGAGAGTGGTGCACCATGGTACCGGTCGATTTCAAATCCCTGCACCCATTTCTAAAAGTCGCACGGCGCTGTTTCGTCTTTTTAGACGAATGTTGCACCTTCCACCGCAGATGTTGCACCCTGTGGATATGGATTCTTCGGACGGCCATAACTGTTGCCTCGTTTAGAATTACGGGAGCCATAACCAGTCAATACGAAGGTCTCAGTGAGTTCTACGGCTTTGACAGCTGTAAGCCATCAACGGATAGTTTCATACCCAAAAAAAAGCTCTCCGAACCTCAATCGGGTCTTTGAAGTTTTATGGCCTTCGTTTTCCCGTCACACGAATTTTTACGTTAAATAGGGAACACCGTGGCTGGTCTTCGATTTACCATCCCTGGAGAGTGGTGCACCATGGTACCGGTCGGTTTCAAATCCCTGCACCCATTTCTAAAAGTCGCAAGGCGCTGTTTCGTCTTTTTAGACGAATGTTGCACCTTGCACCGCAGATGTTGCACCCTGTGGATATCGATTCTTCGGACGGCCATAACTGTTGCCTCGTTTAGAGTTACGGGAGCCATAACCAGTCAAAACGAAGGTCTTAGTGAGTTCTACGGCTTTGACAGCTGTACGCCGTCAACGAATAGTTTCATACCCAAAAAAAAGCTATCCGAACCTCAATCGGGTCTTTAAAGTTTTTTGGCCTTCGTTTTCCCGTCACACGAATTTTTACGTTAAATAGGGAACACCGTGGCTGGTCTTCGATTTACCATCCCTGGAGAGTGGTGCACCATGGTACCGGTCGATTTCAAATCCCTGCACCCATTTCTAAAAGTCGCACGGCGCTGTTTCGTCTTTTTAGACGAATGTTGCACCTTGCACCGCAGATGTTGCACCCTGTGGATATCGATTCTTCGGACGGCCATAACTGTTGCCTCGTTTAGAGTTACGGGAGCCATAACCAGTCAAAACGAAGGTCTCAGTGAGTTCTACGGCTTTGACCGCTGTAAGCCGTCAACGTATAGTTTCATACCCAAAAAAAAGCTATCCGAACCTCAATCGGGTCTTTGAAGTTTTTTGGCCTTCGTTTTCCCGTCACACGAATTTTTACGTTAAATAGGGAACACCGTGGCTGGTCTTCGATTTACCATCCCTGGAGAGTGGTGCACCATGGTACCGGTCGATTTCAAATCCCTGCACCCATTTCTAAAAGTCGCACGGCGCTGTTTCGTCTTTTTAGACGAATGTTGCACCTTGCACCGCAGATGTTGCACCCTGTGGATATCGATTCTACGGACGGCCATAACTGTTGCCTCGTTTAGAGTTACGAGAGCCATAACCAGTCAAAACGAACGTCTCAGTGAGTTCTACGGCTTTGACCGCTGTAAGCCGTCAACGGATAGTTTCATACCCAAAAAAAAGCTATCCGAACCTCAATCGGGTCTTTGAAGTTTTTTGGCCTTCGTTTTCCCGTCACACGAATTTTTACGTTAAATAGGGAACACCGTGGCTGGTCTTCGATTTACCATCCCTGGAGAGTGGTGCACCATGGTACCGGTCGATTTCAAATCCCTGCACCCATTTCTAAAAGTCGCACGGCGCTGTTTCGTCTTTTTAGACGAATGTTGCACCTTGCACCGCAGATGTTGCACCCTGTGGATATCGATTCTTCGGACGGCCATAACTGTTGCCTCGTTTAGAGTTACGGGAGTCATAACCAGTCAAAACGAAGGTCTCAGTGAGTTCTACGTCTTTGACCATGGTAAGCCGTCAACGGATAGTTTCATACCAAAAAAAAGCTATCCGAACCTCAATCGGGTCTTTGAAGTTTTTTGGCCTTCGTTTTCCCGTCACACGAATTTTTACGTTAAATAGGGAACACCGTGGCTGGTCTTCGATTTACCATCCCTGGAAAGTGGTGCACCATGGTACCGGTCGATTTCAAATCCCTGCACCCATTTCTAAAAGTCGCACGGCGCTGTTTCGTCTTTTTAGACGAATGTTGCACCTTGCACCGCAGATGTTGCACCCTGTGGATATCGATTCTTCGGACGGCCATAACTGTTGCCTCGTTTAGAATTACGGGAGCCATAACCAGTCAATACGAAGGTCTCAGTGAGTTCTACGGCTTTGACAGCTGTAAGCCATCAACGTATAGTTTCATACCCAAAAAAAAGCTCTCCGAACCTCAATCGGGTCTTTGAAGTTTTTTGGCCTTCGTTTTCCCGTCACACGAATTTTTACGTTAAATAGGGAACACCGTGGCTGGTCTTCGATTTACCATCCCTGGAGAGTGGTGCACCATGGTACCGGTCGGTTTCAAATCCCTGCACCCATTTTTAAAAGTCGCACGGCGCTGTTTCGTCTTTTTAGACGAATGTTGCACCTTGCACCGCAGATGTTGCACCCTGTGGATATCGATTCTTCGGACGGCCATAACTGTTGCCTCGTTTAGAGTTACGGGAGCCATAACCAGTCAAAACGAAGGTCTTAGTGAGTTCTACGGCTCTGACAGCTGTACGCCGTCAACGAATAGTTTCGTACCCAAAAAAAAGCTATCCGAACCTCAATCGGGTCTTTGAAGTTTTTTGGCCTTCGTTTTCCCGTCACACGAATTTTTACGTTAAATAGGGAACACCGTGGCTGGTCTTCGATTTACCATCCCTGGAGAGTGGTGCACCATGGTACCGGTCGATTTCAAATCCCTGCACCCATTTCTAAAAGTCGCACGGCGCTGTTTCGTCTTTTTAGACGAATGTTGCACCTTGCACCGCAGATGTTGCACCCTGTGGATATCGATTCTTCGGACGGCCATAACTGTTGCCTCGTTTAGAGTTACGGGAGCCATAACCAGTCAAAACGAAGGTCTCAGTGAGTTCTACGGCTTTGACCGCTGTAAGCCGTCAACGGATAGTTTCATACCCAAAAAAAAGCTATCCGAACCTCAATCGGGTCTTTGAAGTTTTTTGGCCTTCGTTTTCCCTTCACACGAATTTTTACGTTAAATAGGGAACACCGTGGCTGGTCTTCGATTTACCATCCCTAGAGAGTGGTGCACCATGGTACCGGTCGATTTCAAATCCCTGCACCCATTTCTAAAAGTCGCACGGCGCTGTTTCGTCTTTTTAGACGAATGTTGCACCTTGCACCGCAGATGTTGCACCCTGTGGATATCGATTCTTCGGACGGCCATAACTGTTGCCTCGTTTAGATTTACGGGAGCCATAACCAGTCAAAACGAAGGTCTCAGTGAGTTCTACGGCTTTGACCGCTGTAAGCCGTCAACGGATAGTTTCATACCAAAAAAAAAGCTATCCGAACCTCAATCGGGTCTTTGAAGTTTTTTGGCCTTCGTTTTCCCGTCACACGAATTTTTACGTTAAATAGGGAACACCGTGGCTGGTCTTCGATTTACCATCCCTGGAGAGTGGTGCACCATGGTACCGGTCGATTTCAAATCCCTGCACCCATTTCTAAAAGTCGCACGGCGCTGTTTCGTCTTTTTAGACCAATGTTGCACCTTGCACCGCAGATGTTGCACCCTGTGGATATCGATTCTTCGGACGGCCATAACTGTTGCCTCGTTTAGAGTTACGGGAGCCATAACCAGTCAAAACGAAGGTCTCAGTGAGTTCTACGTCTTTGACCGCGGTAAGCCGTCAACGGATAGTTTCATACCCAAAAAAAAGCTATCCGAACCTCAATCGGGTCTTTGAAGTTTTTTGGCCTTCGCTTTCCCGTCACACGAATTTTTACGTTAAATAGGGAACACCGTGGCTGGTCTTCGATTTACCATCCCTGGAGAGTGGTGCACCATGGTACCGGTCGATTTCAAATCCCTGCACCCATTTCTAAAAGTCGCACGGCGCTGTTTCGTCTTTTTAGACGAATGTTGCACCTTGCACCGCAGATGTTGCACCCTGTGGATATCGATTCTTCGGACGGCCATAACTGTTGCCTCGTTTAGAATTACGGGAGCCATAACCAGTCAATACGAAGGTCTCAGTGAGTTCTACGTCTTTGACAGCTGTAAGCCATCAACGGATAGTTTCATACCCAAAAAAAAGCTCTCCGAACCTCAATCGGGTCTTTGAAGTTTTTTGGCCTTCGTTTTCCCGTCACACGAATTTTTACGTTAAATAGGGAACACCGTGGCTGGTCTTCGATTTACCATCCCTGGAGAGTGGTGCACCATGGTACCGGTCGGTTTCAAATCCCTGCACCCATTTCTAAAAGTCGCACGGCGCTGTTTCGTCTTTTTAGACGAATGTTGCACCTTGCACCGCAGATGTTGCACCCTGTGGATATCGATTCTTCGGACGGCCATAACTGTTGCCTCGTTTAGAGTTACGGGAGCCATAACCAGTCAAAACGAAGGTCTTAGTGAGTTCTACGGCTTTGTCAGCTGTACGCCGTCAACGAATAGTTTCATACCCAAAAAAAAGCTATCCGAACCTCAATCGGGTCTTTGAAGTTTTTTGGCCTTCGTTTTCCCGTCACACGAATTTTTACGTTAAATAGGGAACACCGTGGCTGGTCTTCGATTTACCATCCCTGGAGAGTGGTGCACCATGGTACCGGTCGATTTCAAATCCCTGCACCCATTTCTAAAAGTCGCACGGCGCTGTTTCGTCTTTTTAGACGAATGTTGCACCTTGCACCGCAGATGTTGCACCCTGTGGATATCGATTCTTCGGACGGCCATAACTGTTGCCTCGTTTAGAGTTACGGGAGCCATAACCAGTCAAAACGAAGGTCTCAGTGAGTTCTACGGCTTTGACCACTGTAAGCCGTCAACGGATAGTTTCATACCCAAAAAAAAGCTATCCGAACCTCAATCGGGTCTTTGAAGTTTTTTGGCCTTCGTTTTTCCCGTCACACGAATTTTTACGTTAAATAGGGAACACCGTGGCTGGTCTTCGATTTACCATCCCTGGAGAGTGGTGCACCATGGTACCGGTCGATTTCAAATCCCTGCACCCATTTCTAAAAGTCGCACGGCGCTGTTTCGTCTTTTTAGACGAATGTTGCACCTTGCACCGCAGATGTTGCACCCTGTGGATATCGATTCTACGGACGGCCATAACTGTTGCCTCGTTTAGAGTTACGAGAGCCATAACCAGTCAAAACGAACGTCTCAGTGAGTTCTACGGCTTTGACCGCTGTAAGCCGTCAACGGATAGTTTCATACCCAAAAAAAAGCTATCCGAACCTCAATCGGGTCTTTGAAGTTTTTTGGCCTTCGTTTTCCCGTCACACGAATTTTTACGTTAAATAGGGAACACCGTGGCTGGTCTTCGATTTACCATCCCTGGAGAGTGGTGCACCATGGTACCGGTCGATTTCAAATCCCTGCACCCATTTCTAAAAGTCGCACGGCGCTGTTTCGTCTTTTTAGACGAATGTTGCACCTTGCACCGCAGATGTTGCACCCTGTGGATATCGATTCTTCGGACGGCCATAACTGTTGCCTCGTTTAGAGTTACGGGAGCCATAACCAGTCAAAACGAAGGTCTCAGTGAGTTCTACGTCTTTGACCGCGGTAAGCCGTCAACGGATAGTTTCATACCCAAAAAAAAGCTATCCGAACCTCAATCGGGTCTTTGAAGTTTTTTGGCCTTCGTTTTCCCGTCACACGAATTTTTACGTTAAATAGGGAACACCGTGGCTGGTCTTCGATTTACCATCCCTGGAGAGTGGTGCACCATGGTACCGGTCGATTTCAAATCCCTGCACCCATTTCTAAAAGTCGCACGGCGCTGTTTCGTCTTTTTAGACGAATGTTGCACCTTGCACCGCAGATGTTGCACCCTGTGGATATCGATTCTTCGGACGGCCATAACTGTTGCCTCGTTTAGAATTACGGGAGCCATAACCGGTCAATACGAAGGTCTCAGTGAGTTCTACGGCTTTGACAGCTGTAAGCCATCAACGGATAGTTTCATACCCAAAAAAAAGCTCTCCGAACCTCAATCGGGTCTTTGAAGTTTTTTGGCCTTCGTTTTCCCGTCACACGAATTTTTACGTTAAATAGGGAACACCGTGGCTGGTCTTCGATTTACCATCCCTGGAGAGTGGTGCACCATGGTACCGGTCGGTTTCAAATCCCTGCACCCATTTCTAAAAGTCGCACGGCGCTGTTTCGTCTTTTTAGACGAATGTTGCACCTTGCACCGCAGATGTTGCACCCTGTGGATATCGATTCTTCGGACGGCCATAACTGTTGCCTCGTTTAGAGTTACGGGAGCCATAACCAGTCAAAACGAAGGTCTTAGTGAGTTCTACGGCTTTGACAGCTGTACGCCGTCAACGAATAGTTTCATACCCAAAAAAAAGCTATCCGAACCTCAATCGGGTCTTTGAAGTTTTTTGGCCTTCGTTTTCCCGTCACACGAATTTTTACGTTAAATAGGGAACACCGTGGCTGGTCTTCGATTTACCATCCCTGGAGAGTGGTGCACCATGGTACCGGTCGATTTCAAATCCCTGCACCCATTTCTAAAAGTCGCACGGCACTGTTTCGTCTTTTTAGACGAATGTTGCACCTTGCACCGCAGATGTTGCACCCTGTGGATATCGATTCTTCGGACGGCCATAACTGTTGCCTCGTTTAGAGTTACGGGAGCCATAACCAGTCAAAACGAAG